>OZ005651.1:113339730-114777230 GCA_963930645.1 Salticus scenicus
AACTACGGGCATGTAAAGAACATGTTCTAACTCATATAATTCAACAAAAATTTTATTTTGAAGACCGAAAAAGGTCCAGTAACAGTTTAAAGAATAAACAGAATGTTCATGATCACACTCTAAGATGTAAAGCTTGAAATGCCTTGTAGCTGTAATAAATGATTTGATAATGAGACTCCTTTCGAATTTCTGTATCCATTGTTAACTGAGCAGCACGAATATGAACAATGTATTCAAAAAGTTCCAAAACTGATTACCCAGATATCATGTAATACATAGGATATAATTATATTCGATAAAATTTTTTACATGTTATCCTTTCAATTTAACATAATGATTGAAAGGAGTGTACAGGAAGCTTACGGTTTCTGGTAACTTCCCAAATCCAATACAATTGAGATTTAATGTAATCGTCGCTCCATTGTCTTTAATCGACTCGTACCGCTGCCTCTTCATTTCCATTTTTAGCATGAGAAATAAAATATAGTCTGCAGCGACAGACACTGGATGAATACTGGGGTGGTCTATGTACACAACCTGACTTTTCTCGGAAAATTTCTGTTCAACTGTCAAGCAAATTTTCACTCAATAAAAAGTTTGGCCTCACATATCACATTCCTCCATTATCATAGCGAAAGCAGATTACACATTAATGCTTCACGACTGTGCAATCATTTCGGCGATCAGACATCGCCAACAATTGCACATGCTCAATATTTTCATCATGTTGACTGTAACATGTATACGACTCACCGATCACTATCCTTTTTTATCGAAAATAATTGCTCTAAAAATACGATAAATTTTGTATGGTAATTGTAGTAGAAAAAAAAAAAATCGAATTTCCATCTTTCTGTATGACTGACACTACTATGCCGTAGAATTTCCATAAGATTTACATTCTGAATTGGAGAAAAATTGTACTGTACGAGAAGAATATGTTTAAGTTTCTTGTTGATTATTATTATTATTATTATTATTATTTTAAGATTTTTTTTTCTATAGTAACGTATTAAAATATTTGACGTCGTCCTGTGAAAATAAAAATCAGTGAAGGTAAATTTAAATCAAAATAGACAGTCACACTACCACTACTGTACACCCATAACACTTTTCAAACAATAAATTTTATTTATTTATTTATTTTTTATTATTTTTTTTTTACTTCCTCATACAAAGTATTAGAAAGTATAGTAATCCCGATTTGCGAAATGGATTTTGTATTTCACATAGCTCAAAAATGAATAATTGTAGAATGTTGTAAATTTATATGTGTAACTGTCATGATGTTTAGTTTTACACCTGCAACTTTGGACTTAATACGAGCTCTCGTTTCAGAGATATCAACGACTTTACACGAATTTTCGTGACGTCTGTATGTAAGTACGTGTGTGTGTGTGTATACCGCATAACTCTAGAGCGGTTGGGCGTAGAACGTTGCAAATTGTATATAGGTTTGTTATAACATCTATTTGTACACCTTTCTTTTGGGGCTTTCTGTGATTTTCTGTTTTGGAGATATTTAAAAAAAAGAAAATGTATTCATAATGATAAAAATTGCAAATGTTTTGACTATTATTTATGAACAACCACCATAGGGGTGATTCCGCGGAAAACAGGACGTTTTACATAATAAAGATGTACAAGTTACTCAATTTGTTTTTCAGTCTAAATAATATGTATTTTAAAATGTTTTTTCAATATTTTACTTTTTGATTTTTGAGTGGCAACATGGCTTCAAAGATGGCTACTATCAGCTGATTTTCATTTGGTTAAAAAATGTCGATTTCAAATCAATCTAATACTGTTTTCTTCTTAACTTAGTGATTTCTATTATTAATGTTTAAAATAATTAGGTATCTTTTTTATTTTATGCAGTATTTTAAAATTTTTATTGCAGTATAAGTTAAATTATTTCAGATTAAAGTTACTGTAAATATATGTCCCACATGTGACAGAATGAAAGTAATTTGTGAAATTTTTGCTGAACCAAAAATTATATTTTGAAAAGGTGGTTTATAAGGAACCATACCATGTATAAACGTTTATGAAAATATTTAAAAATAATACCAATTTTTAAATTAATTTAAAAATATTTTATATTGCCCCACACGTGACGTCACGTGTAGGACATTTCATACAAAGATATTTCTGAAATAAGCACATGAATACTATTAGTATATATATATATATTTTTAAATAATCATAGTTAGTAAATAAGATGTATTTTTATAGCTATGAAAGTTAAAATATTTATGAAAAACAATAAGTTTTTTTTTCATAAACGTAATGGAAGAATCAAAAATCCGGAGCTATTTCAAATGGCCTAAACATCGAGATGGAATAGCTTACAGACATGAAAAAATAGTTAAAGTTAATCCTGCATCAATTTCTGCAAAATGGAAGAGTTTCTTATAAATTTCCAGATTTATTCAATTATATATTCATCTTTTAAAGCAAAACAATGAAACTTCCGCTTTCATTACCCCCTTTCTATTATTATTTTGCTGAACGTGGTTTAAATTAGCGCATTTTTTTGTAATTATAATTGGTTTTTCATAACGAATTAGAGATTTTTTGAAATAAATAACTAGTGGATCTGCAGATCAGGAGCCTCAACGTCCTATTTGCATCACGCATTATTCAACAGATCATTTTATTTATTCTTTATTATATAGTATATTGATTCGATTGATTTGCTACATAAACAGAAACATTTCTGAGGGGGGTGGAAGCCCCCCCTCAACCCCCCGTTGTATATCCCTTTCTATAAGTATCTGTGTATATATATATATATATATATATATATGTGTGTATTCCTAATAACTGATTGTCTTGTATTAATTCCCTGTAATTCATAAATATTTGTACCAAATTTCATTCAATATGATTATGATTATTATATAACATATCGGAATTTTTTTGTGTAACACTTCAAATTAATTACCAATTTATATTAAAAAAACTTTAAAAACGCGTGAAATTAATTTTTATTTAAAAGATTTTAAAAAATATTATCAGTAACTTTTCGCTTTGAAATACCAAAGCATCATGAGGTATTTTTATTACTCGTTTCCAATGAGCAATTTTTAAATATTTTTCCTTTCACGGTCTGCAGTTAAGTCTTTTAATAACGTGAATAGCAGCAAAGTCAATTTGAAGTCCGGTGAAGGTTGGATCAAGGAGCTAAGAAAAGTAAGAAAAGTTGGAACTATTGAAAAATCACACGAGGCTATTGTAGGAGAAAAACCAAAATGAAATAGCAGAAATAAACTATTAGCTATATTTTAAAATATTGTGCCAAATTATTGGCAAAATTTGTTGACTGTGAAAGGAAAAATATTTAAAAACTGCTCATTGGAAACGAGTAATAAAAATCCCTGATGATGCTTTGGTATTTCAAAGCGGAAAGCTTCGGATAATATTTTTAAAAATCTTTTAAATAAAATTTGATTTTATGTGTTTTTAAAGTGTTTTTATATAAATAACAAATGACACGTGTTTAATTTAACTCTTTTTTAGAGATAATTTATAATTACCAATTCTATGTCCACACTTTTCAACAAAAAAACATGCTTTGAAAATTCTAATAAAATTCTCTTATATTTAATGGTGTGTGACCACGTTAAAATACACTTTTAAAAAATACTGACTATAGACTGTAATAGGGCGAAATTCTTTTATGTATCCTGAAAAAGGAGCCAAAGTTACTATATACGACATTAATAAGAATACACCTAACTAATTATAATTTATTAATTTTTCAAACTAATTTGACATCATTTGGATGATCACAATATGTCATCGGTATTTTTTGTGTGGTCACTTAAATAAATTATTTTGTCTATACATACCCATTTTAAGAGTAAACATGCTTTTAAGCATCCTTACAATGTATGTTAATTCCATTATGTTGAATGTAGCATAAACGCATTAAAGTGCGCTTAAATACAAATTTGTCCATAGGCTCTAATGTCACGAAATTATTTGTGTGTCTCTGGAAACGAACCATAAACATTGTATACACCAGTAAAAACTATTCAGCTTATTCTATGTTTGTCATGAATAATTGTTCGAAATTTGACATAATTTGGATGATTACATGACATTGTCAGAACACTTTTGTAAGGTCCTGCGCATTAATTAGGAAGCTTAAGAGCACATATTATATGCAGAAAACATAATTTTAAGCATTTCACTATTGTATACCCTAATTTCATGTTGTTCATTTCAAAGTAATGATGTTAAAATACGTTTAAACGAAATTCACACCATATGCCGTAATGATAAGAATTTTCGCGTGTCCCTGTACACAATTCAGACAGACAAACACACAGACGGAATCCAAAATCATTTTGAGTCTCAACAGGGAGGCTCCACTGACGTTTCGGCAGTAAATATTTCTTATAATTAATAAGGAATTGTTTTCCTTTTCTTAAAGTCAGAAAATTGCACGGTGTCGCACATGTGACACTTACTAAAAAAGTTATTACATATACTAGATTTTATTTTTTTCAATCTAACAACATAATAAATAATTAGTGGGAAATCAGTGCATACATTGAAAAAAATTGCAAATACATGAATACAGTAGATTCAGAGAATTTTTTACTAAAAACAAAAAGCTTGAAAACATGTGTCCAATATTATGTCCGACACGTGACACGTTATATTTCATAATATATATATATATATATATATATATAATTATAAAATACACCGGAAGAAATTTTCTGCTTAAAAAATCATATATGTAACGTACTTTCAGTAGGTCAGCAAGTGTCAAATTTTTAGCTTTAAGTAATTTTTATAACTATAAAACTGTTAGTGAAAATTCAGTCTAATTGTCCCACACGTGACAGAGAAATCGCCCATAGAGATTTCAAAAGAAGCTAATGATAGAGCCATTAATGATATTGTTATGAAAGTTGAAGACATTTTTGTGTGTATAAAGTTATGTTTAAAGATATAAGCAGATTCTAGTCGACGAATGCATTTTATTTAGTGAATATTCATCCCTTAGGCAGAGCCCGTAATGGTAGTGTTATGAAAGTTGTCGACATTTTTTACGTATAGAAAATAATTTCTTAAAGTCATAAGCAGGTTCTTGTCGACGAATGCATTTTATTCAGTGCATATTCATCCCGTAGATGGAGCCCGTAATGTTATTCTTATGAAAGTTGTCAACATTTTAGCGTGTAGAAATTAATTCTTTAAGACCGAAGTAGGTTCCAGTCGAAAATTGCACTTCATTTAATGAATACTCAGCCCGTACATAGAGCTTGTAATGATATTGATTAAAAAAAAAAAAATGTCGATATGTTAGCGTGTCGAAAGTAATTCTTAAAGACACAAGCATGTTCTAGACGACAAACACACCTTATTTAATGAATATTCAGTGCTTAGATAGAGCCTGTAATGATATTGTTGTAATGAAAATTGCAATTGTTGTAATGAAAGTTGCCTGCAATGAAAATTGTGACATTTTTGTGTACGGAAAATTACTCTTAAAGACATAAACAGGTTCAAGTCGACGAATGCACTTCACTTAACGAATATTCAGGCCGTAGATAGAGCCTGAAATGATATTGATAAGAAACGTTGTCGACATTTTATCGTTTAGAAAGTATGATAATTCTTAAAGAAATAAACAGGCTCTAGTCGACGTATGTACATTATTTAATTAATATTCAGCAAACAATTGAATAAATCTCTTTTTTGTGCTACAAAAATTAATATTCTTGAAACAATCCAAAAATTATTATTCTTGAAACAATCCAATGAAATGATCATTTTTACTACAGAAATCAAATAAACGTTGTTAAATACACTACAGAGCATAAATTACGCTAAATTAGGAACAACCGAATATTTCGAAGTCTGGATGGAATTTGAATTCATCGAGAGTATTGTCAGTGGTTTATGGAATTCTCAATGTAGTTCTGCGCGAGAAACCAATGCATTATTACAAAATTTCATGAACTAGACTCCTATTGAGGTTAGAGTTTCGAAATTTTATGAATTCCTTACTACCATTTTTCGTCACATTCGAATGCCTAATTTGACGCTAAGTCAAAGCCCACTTTCGTCGAAATGAAAAAACTTTCATCTGTTCCACTTTTACTGTAATACAATATAGAAAGTAGCACGTAAAGTTATAGGCAAGTTCTAGTCTACAATCATTAACAATCACTCTTCATTTTTTGTAGTCCTGAGAGTCATTTATAGAACTTTCGAAGAATTTAGTTCTGCACTATAAACCAATGAATACTCCAGAATACTCCACTTTCCGGAATACTCCAGAACTCTGTTCTTATTGAAGGTGGAGCTTCCAAACTCTGGCAACCCTAAACTACAAATTTTTGCCAAATTCGGTCACCAAGTCGCCAAATTTCGCGCCGAATCGCCAAATTCAATGCCAAGACCAAAAATCTACGCTGGCTACTAATTTGCGGCTTGGCGAGATTAGCGATAAAATTTTGCGGCAAATATTGTTTCAGGATAGCCAGAAACCCTTTCTCAATTTTAACTGAGTTAATTATTTTGGCAAAATTTATCACTTCTTGCCACTAATTTTTGCCAAAGAGAACAAAACTGGGCCATCTATACTCGAATGATTTTCATTGTACTCTAAGCTGTGCATTTGCCAATGAGAGATTCTGTAACAAGCCGTGGAGTACTATTCCTGAATAAACTACTATATTCGTCTCGACGGTATATATAATCGTATTATATACAATCGGTATATATAAACGTGACTTTTTAAATTGGAGTAGCAGTTCTTTTTTTATTTTGATTTTGTTTTAAGGAATGTTGGTGGACTGGAACCTATGCCTGTTTGTTTACAAATCGGTTACCTCACACATAACTAGCGATGTTTTCATAACAATATGTGTATTCCTATGGTTGTATAAAGAAGTCCTGTGGTGTCCACATCAGACTTTTTTTTTTTACTGTAATTTTAATTTATTATTATTATTTTTTTTTAATATTATTTACGTTGTATTCTCTTTTTACTATTTTTGAATAGATTTAAACGAAATAGTTTTAAAATTTTAATATTTTTATGTTATTCAAATTAGAACCCCTATTCAAACACGGTAGTTTAATAATAGAAATAATAGTTGCAGCTTTTTTTTTTTTTTTTGGGGGGGGGGGGGTGCTGTACTCGGGCCAACTTAACTTTGTTCGCCTGTCGAAAGGTTGTGGTTTTACTTTGACCCGAAACCATTGTTGCGAACTTCTTGCTGTTTATTATGTTCATAGAAAGCTTTTACCTTTTGATCTTTTCAAAACCAAACTTCCAGTTCAGTTTTATTTATAATATGTTAAATATCGCGAAAATTCTCAAAAGAAAGACGAAAAGTCTTCTTATGATTATTTTTATATGAGTAAAGAACATTTAAAAGCGTTATTTATTATACGGGATAGTTCCGTTAATTTACCCCTCATATATATAAAGCTAATTGTTTGTTTGCCCGGATTTTTAGTTCGCTATACAAATCTATACCGTTCAACCGACAGCTGCGAAAAGTGGAACACTTATTACACAGGGAAAATTCTATCTAACGCCATATTTTTTAGCTCATTAGGATAATTGGATCAAAAGATTTCAAATAAAGACCCCATTTTAACTTTAAAATGGATGAAAAAGGTGTGCAAATAAGGAAATAAAATACACGTTTATTTATTTATTTATTTATTTTCCTGAAATAAAATTAATCCTGAAGTTAATAGGCAAGCATGAAATTTGTGGTACACTTTTAACACATTAATTATGGGAGTAGAGGGTTGAAAGTGGTATCGTTCGAAAGGTATGGTTAGCCAGGTTTACAAAATATAAAAATTATTTTCTTACGATATCAAGAAAGTATTTAAAAACACTTTTATATTTTATGCACTTTCATTTATTTATACCCGTAATATTTTGTATTTAAAATTCCTTTCATTTCAGTCGTCTGCGTTCTAGCAACTACTCCAAATTTTCTACTATTGAACATATATTCAAATAAAAGATTTGATTTATAAAAGTTCCTTTTCTGTTTTTTTCCTTTTTTAAAATCTAATTTCTTTCTTTCTTTACTTTACTTTTTATTTATTTATTTAAATTATTATTATTATTATTTATTTATTTATTATTATTATTATTTATGATTTATGTCAGCTCAAATTTAAAGAAATATTAACCGTACTATCACAGCGTATATTGAGTCTTTTGGTGCTGTGATTAACTTTTTCGTTTTTCAAGAAATTATCTTTCGCAATTAAAGAAATAATTTAACAGATATATTTAATCTTTCGTGCTGGGATTCAATTTTTCCTCCTTTCCAAGAAATTTTCTTTTCCAATTAAACAAATAGCTTAACAGGTGGGGGTGATTAAATAAAAAAAAAAAAGAAAAATGTAAATACATGTTAAGAAATATGTAAAAATGCTTAGGAAAATAAGAAGAATAGTTTGTATAGAGATAATCCGAGGGTGAGAGCATCTTTTGTGTATGGGATCAAGATTACAAATTCCATGGGGGAATTTGGGTAAACAAAATATATTCTAGAAAGTATGTTGAAAATATGAGATTCTTTGTTCCAGTTTCACGAGCAAAGCATTCATTTTGTTAAGCTGCTTTGGGAAACAGCTGTAAATGCCATCGTTCTGGAATGCATATTGCATCTGCATAGGGAAAGCTAGTATTCAAAAATCCTTTCTCTCTTTTCCTTTGTTTATCGAAGTGAAGCGTGAAACGTGACCTCGAAACAGATGGCTGAAGAAAACAGCTGATAAGCTGGGATCCCCCTTTTCACTCCGTTCTGTGACGTGAGCACAAGAATTTCCATATGAAAATTGAATAAAAAAATTGCTAATGACAGTTATCCTATCCCGAACATAGCCGAAACCATTGACTCGCTGGCTGGGGCCAAGTATTTTTCAACCATGGACCTCACCAGTGGTTTCTTTCAACAAAAAATTCCTCCCGATCAACAACATCTCACAGCAATTGTGACACACGACAAGCTTTTACAGTGGACTAGAAGTCCATTTGGACTTAAGTCATCCCCCGCTGCATTTCAAAGGTTAATGAACGTGGTGTTGAGTGGGTTGTCAGATCTTAATATCCTAATTTACATTGATGACATTTGCGTGTCATCAAAAGACATTGATTCTCACTTTCAAAAGCTAGAAATTGTTTTCAACAGGTTAAGGCAACACAATCTAAAACTAAAACCGGCCAAATGCCATTTCTTTAAATCAGAGATTACTTTTCTGGGTTTCCAAATTAGCGACGGGGAAATTTTTCCAGCCAAAAAGAACGTGGAAGTCATAGAAAAAATCAAACGTCCTTCAAATAGGAAACAAGTTCGGTCTTTTCTTGGGTCAGTGGGTTTTTACAGGCGTCACATTTGTGACTACTCTAAAAGGTCAATTACACTCACTAATCTGACAAAAGAAAAAAATAAATTCGTGTGGTCACAAAAGGCTGAGGATGAGTTTCAGGACTTAAAGCATGAACTAATGAGAATCCCATCTTTAAAATTACCAGACATGTCCAAAGATTTTATTATTTACACTGACAGCTCAGCTGTTGCTCTGGGAGCGGTTTTATGCCAACCAGATGAGGAAAATTTTCCGTACCCGGTAGCTTTCGCTAGTCGGAAACTGAAGGAGGTGGAATCGAGATATTCAGCGACAGAGCGGGAGTTACTAGCTTTGGTCTGGGCTGTACAGTACTTTAAATGTTATGTTTTTAATAGGAAATTCACTATATACACTGACCATGCTGCCCTTACGCACGCTTTAAAACTCAAAGACCCCACTTCTAGGATTGCGCGGTGGTTATGCGCTCTTAGCGAATTTGACTTTGTTTCTCGCTATATCAAAGGGAAGTGCAATTCTGTGGCGGATTTTCTGTCCAGGTTTGTTGAACATTCTATGGAGATTACCAATAATGAAGGTGTGGAAAACTGTTTTGTGTCCGAGAGGGCTACTCAGGAGATTCAGGTTGATGATAGGTGCGAGTTGTTAAAAGATATCCAGTTTGCTCAAAGCAATGATCAATTTTGTAAATATGTAAATAATAGAATTTTTAAAGAATTACCAATCAATCCTAAAGGGTATAATTTTTTTGTAAAAAATGAGGTGTTGATGTGCAAAAGGGTGAGTCCAAAGTCCAGGAAGGAGGCAGGTGAAAAAATAGTTGTGCCAAAGGCTCTGGTTCCCACTATTTTTAGGTTAACGCATGAATCTAATGTGGCGTGTCATGCAGGTTTTTTTAAAACTCTACATCGTGTTAAGGAAAATTACTATTGGCAGGGGATGTTTGCGGATGTCAAAAGACTTGTGGCCTCTTGCCAGTCTTGTCTGGAGTTTAGGGCCCATAAACCCAAGAGGTTGGCTGAACTCCAGAGGTTGGAGATCCCAGAGTACCCTTTTTCTACAATACATTCGGATATTTGTGGGCCTTATCCCACTACCGAAAAGGGGAATAAATTTATTATTGTCTTCATTGATAGTTTTACGAAGTGGTGTGAAGCCTTTGCAGTGCCCAACATAACATCGGATGCAATAGCTGACGCATTGGCAGAATTTGTTTGTAGGCATGGGACTCCTGAGAAAATAATTACTGACCGAGGAAAAAATTATATGAGTGAAGCAATCGAGCAGGTGTATGAGAGATTAGGAATCAGGCACATACATACCACAAGTTTCCACCCTAGCTCAAATGCGAAGGTAGAACGTAACCACGCCACTATGAATAGTGCCCTTGCACATCTAGTCAATAGTAACCATAACGACTGGGACGAGAAGTTAAAGTTTGGATTGTTGGCTCTCCGCTCCAGTGTGCACTCAACTATAAATGAGACTCCATTTTTTGTGACTCATGGTAGGGACATGAAACTACCGTATAATGCGCTTGAGACTAGTGTTCCTCGGAACTATAATGATTGCCCCTCCTATTGCGACCAATTAATTCCCTCATTGCAACAGGTCTTTTCACAAACAAAAAGATTCTTAGAGCAAGCTGCTGACAAACAAGAAAAGCTTCGTAGTAAAATTGCCGTAGATAAAAAAATAAAAGTAGGTAGTCTGGTCATGCTGTTTACTCCTACCATAAAACCGGGTTTGTGTAAGAAATTCAATAAAGTCAATAGGGGTCCTTTCCGGGTGATTCGCAAACTGAATGAGGTTAACTTTGAAATACAAGAGGTGCGCAACAATAAAAATGTCCAAATTGTGCACGTGGATAGGCTTACAAAAATGATTGATAAACCTGTCTTCCCTGAGTTTGTGAGAGACGGTAGCACTGAGCAGGATAGTGGGGTAACTCCTGCTGTTGTGGAGAACTCCGGTGAGAAAGAGGTTTTTGTAGATCGGTATGAGTTGCATAGACGGGAGAGGTTGGAGAAAAGAAAGAAACGGCTAGTGTTTCGCTCTAGTGCAATTGAGGACACCTTGTTGGGGGTTAGCCTGGATAACCAACTGCAGAATTTCACAACCCAGGTTGATAGCACAGTTACGGACAGGGATGGCAGTTCTAGCGAGCATGTTGGCGCACAGGTGTCCCAGGCTAGTTTCTCTTCTCTCGGTGGTCACAGGGCCTTGTCACCAACAGTGAGTGAGGCAGAAGAGAGTAGTTTTCAACAAAGGGGGGTAGGTGCTCATAACACAGTACCGATAGCATTTCACTCTTATAACCTTCGCCCTAGAAATAGGCGAAATTTGTAAATATAAAATTTTTTTTTGTAAATAGTTGTATATTTGTTAGTAGATTTTTTTGCATATCATTCTTTTTTTGTAGTATAACTAGTAATCTTAATATTTTCGAAAGGGTGCTTTCAGTGGGAAATATTAGGGTAAAAAAAAAAAAAAACAGTTATGGGGGGTAAGAAAATATTGGGCTCTGAAGCTGTTGAACAGACGGTCAAAAGTTTTTTTTTTATATATTTTCTCCTTTGCCCTGTATACGAGTAAGGTTCGGCTGTCCTCGAGCAATGTTACAAAAAAAAAAAAAAAAAAAAAAAAAAAAAAAAAATTTAAGTGTAAAAATAGAAAAATGTAAAAACCAAAAAAAAAAAAAAAAAAAAAAAAAAAAAAATTGTACAATCGCGGCAGCATGTGCACTTACTTAATAATCTAGTGTGATATATTTTGTGTAATGTATTTCTGGGCGCACAATTTTATGTCATGGCGTTCTTTTGACGTTAGTAGTACCGTGTGTCAGTCAAAGTGTTTGCACTGTTAGAAATTATCTCGGGGCAGGTCACAACTTTGGGGTAACCATGCATGGTGTTATTTGCATAATGAGCAGAAAGCAAGGTTGGTCAAAATTTGTAAAAGTGGTGTATTTAGTGCTTGTCTATATCATCTGCTCAAGACTGTGTTTACTCCAAGAAACTGTGTTATAAGACTGTATGTATAATTACACACACTGTGAACTGATATTACATTACGTATTTTGGACAATTATTTTGGAACTGCTACAAGATATATATGAACATTTTTATTGTAATAAATATAAACTTTAACACGGAATGTCAGACTTCCGCGTCCAGCAATGAACAATAGTGTATCACATTATATTAAATTTTGGTTGACCTGTGTAATATTTCCTTAGTTATATTTTTTTTTCTCAAAACTGTGTGTTGAAAAATAAGTGCTGAAAGTATATTATTAAAAGCAATTGTGTATTTCTAGAAAAAAGGCTCAATCATGTAAATTTTTTTTGAAGGAATATTTCATTTTTTTTTTTGGTTTGCTGTGCTTTTGATGTATCATGTAAATAGCTGTAACAGTTTGGTCATTATGTGGAGGTTTTCCAAAAACAACAGAGGCCAACCCAGTGTTCTCCCCTTTATTTTGATCTAATATTTTGAGGTGAAAGGAGTATTCCTGTTTTCAGTAAATTATATGTCAGGCGGATGTGTATGCAGTGAATATTGATCTGTAGAGTCTTTAAGTATCTCAATAGTAACTTTTTTTTAAGTTGGCAATCTTTATACGGCAATAGTGTAGCTTGTGTGTTCATACTGTCCTGGTAATGGTAGGGTGTGTGGGAAGAGCGATCGGCTTTCCACAGGCTCGGCAGGAACTGGTGATTAGAGGTTTACATGTCTCGGGTCGATGTTTGATCTGCGGTAATGGGAGTTCTAGTTGCAGGTTGTTGGCTGTTGCAGGGATGGTTTGTTGCAAGTGTGGTTTCTATTATTATAAAAAAAAATAAATAAATAAATAAATAAATAAATAAATAAATAAATAAATAGATAATAAATGTCATTATTTAAAAAAAAAAAAAACATCTAGTAGTTTAAAGCTCTCATTTAAAAACTTTTCTTGCTGCATACTCGGACGCTGGTACAATATGTGGTGTTCCTGGCTGTGTCTGATTTATTTATTTTTTTTTTTCTCTGTGACGGGAGGGTAGTTATCACAGCGTATATTGAGTCTTTTGGTGCTGTGATTAACTTTTTCGTTTTTCAAGAAATTATCTTTCGCAATTAAAGAAATAATTTAACAGATATAATTAATCTTTCGTGCTGGGATTCAATTTTTCCTCCTTTCCAAGAAATTTTCTTTTCCAATTAAACAAATAGCTTAACAGGTGGGGGTGATTAAATAAAAAAAAAAAAGAAAAATGTAAATACATGTTAAGAAATATGTAAAAATGCTTAGGAAAATAAGAAGAATAGTTTGTATAGAGATAATCCGAGGGTGAGAGCATCTTTTGTGTATGGGATCAAGATTACAAATTCCATGGGGGAATTTGGGTAAACAAAATATATTCTAGAAAGTATGTTGAAAATATGAGATTCTTTGTTCCAGTTTCACGAGCAAAGCATTCATTTTGTTAAGCTGCTTTGGGAAACAGCTGTAAATGCCATCGTTCTGGAATGCATATTGCATCTGCATAGGGAAAGCTAGTATTCAAAAATCCTTTCTCTCTTTTCCTTTGTTTATCGAAGTGAAGCGTGAAACGTGACCTCGAAACAGATGGCTGAAGAAAACAGCTGATAAGCTGGGATCCCCCTTTTCACTCCGTTCTGTGACGTGAGCACAAGAATTTCCATATGAAAATCACAGGGGAGGGGTCACAAGCTGTACCTCGTGGTTTTCCTACGCATTCATTCGGCGTAGTGGGTTTGCTGATGTATCATGGGGAGAGGAAGGCGGGGCGACTGCTTTCCCCTCCCGGTTTGGATAAAAAGTGGACATTTTCAGTTTTTGAAGAAAAGAAGCAGAAAGAAAAAAAAAAAAAAAAGAGGAGATCAGTCTTCTCGTTTGGGAAGTAGTGAGTACTTGATCTGATTGAGACTCGCTGGTTTTGGCGGAGTGTGGTCGTAAGATAGCTGTTTTAGGGAGAAGAGATTGGAGGCAGGTTTGGTTCGCTTGCTCGTGATAAGCAGAGGCTGATGTGAGATCTCTGGAGGCTAGTTTTTCCTCTTGATATCTAGTGGTGGGCTGAAGATAATGATGAAAGTTCGAGAGAATTTTGGGTAGTTTTTTTATGAGACGGGTCGTAAGGAAGGTAGAGCAGCGAGTTGTAAAAGAAGGAAGAAGAAACGAAGAGTGTTATGAGAAGGGAGTGAACCGTACGAGCTATGCATGCCGGTGGTGTGTTTTCGAAAAAAATTAAGCTGGTGCTATTAAGTTAATGTAATTAAGCTATATTTTTCCCTGAAAGCAAAAGTCGTCGGAGCCCTAATAAAAGAGACGAGTGAGCGTATGGCTGAAAAGCTGGATAATTTCGCTGTTCCTGAAGGAATGTACCAGGAGTGTAGAAGTATTGACGTTTCCCGATGGATGCTTTGTCCTTAAAGTGGTTGTGAAAAAAACTCTCCTCGACGCTTGGCGGAACTGTTGCAGCTAAAATACCAAATGTTATGTAAGTCAATTATTATATTCATGTCTTTAATTATTCCTGCTTCTTGTATATTGTTGCTTCCCTTAAAATGTATTAATTTTTTTTAAGATAGTAATTTTGTGTTGGTATGTAAGGACGGATGGTCCAGCTCAACACTAGCTTCTGTATCGTGATGGTATATTTTCCCTTATTCTGCTGAAAGTTAAACGTTAAGAAATATAGTGTAATCCTACTGTAGTCTAATTAAAAATTGGTATATCTTAAAAGCTCAAATTTTAGTGTTGGTGCTCCTTTGTGAAAGTATTGGTGTTTTATTTAATTGTGTCAGATAAAAGATAACAATGAAAAATTAATTACACTAGAGAAACAAGTTTATTTTCTTTATTTACTCTTGTCTGCGGGTAGTGTTTTTACCCATTTTTCTGAACTAGGGTTTTGCGATAGAAAAGTTAATAAGTGAAAGATTATTTTTAAGAACACAACGCGAATTTATCTTTATGGTTTGTTTTTGTTTAATTCTATACGATCACCTTATCTTTCTTTAAGTTACAAGGAAAATTATATTTGGAAAACTTAAACATCTTTTTTATTATTAAGGAAATAATTACATTTGTTTTTATGTCGTTATTATTTAAAATCTAGTAAATAATCACTACTTTAGGTTTAAAGTTGAAGCCAAAGGCAACTTAAGCTTAATGAATCTTATTTTCAAAGTTAAATAGATTTGAATCTAAAATTTAAAAACTTAGCCTAAATAAAAATATGATAGTACAATAAATTTCTCGTTTGTGCATTAATATGTAAATAATATATTAGCTTGTGATTCAACCTATTTTTGTGGCTTTATTTCACACTACTTATTTTTTATTTGTCTGGCAACAGAAGTGAGTATAATTTCATTTATTTTCAAAATGCTGTAGACATATTATTTCAATATTTAAAGTGTTCTTTGCTGGAAAAATGCCCAGACGAAAAACTTTAATCAGTCGGATTGAGGAAAATTGAGTTAAATAAATAAAGACCTTCATACGGATATGAATCATCACGTAAATAAAAATGCTAATAATGATTTTATTAATTTTTTTTCTAATGTAGATTTAATTGCTGCGAATATTGTGTACAAGGAAATGTTGAATTTCTGTATTTATTATTCAAATGCTTACTTTAAAAATCTGGTCGAGTTTCGACCACTGGGCGGTACTATCATTTTTAATTTCGCGTGAATAATAATGAAAATTAGAGAAAAAAAATAGTTACGCTACGAAAGTTGGTGCATTTTTTAAAATCCGTAATTCCCGTGTGGATAAATATTTCCATAGAGATACTTGGCATTAGCTTAAATTTTTTATTTAACCCATTAAGCGCCGTTATATGAACCACATCGAAAATATTTGAAATTCTGTATGCTTTGAGGTTCAATATACGTCTCTAATCATATGTAGTTTAATTTTTTTTTTAAATATTTATTTGGTTAGAAGATATGATAGGGTCCCAAAGTGGGAGACTTGGCGCCTAATGGGAGTAACATAGATACCTCCGTCACAATGTCGAGAGTTGAATATTTAATTTTAATATCTTGTTAAATCGAGTTAGAAATTCTCCAAATTATTTTTATATGTGATTAATAAAGATAAATATTGATTCCTTAAATGCGTATTAATTGTATTCAAACTATAAAATAAAGAACTCGTAAATTTTCTTACCTGTTTAATTTATTTTTTTCTTTTACATTTTTGTATGAAACGGAAATAAGCAATTTTTGTGTAGCATGATCTTACATTTCTCGCACCATAGGCGAGTATTCTTTTTACAAAGTTTACATTTTGATTGTTTGCCAGCCTGTATGAGAAAATGGTTCACTCCATCAAAGCGTATATTAGAATTCACTTGTGTTTATGGTCCAAGTCGAGTTACTGGCAACGATTCCAGTCTCTCTGATTTCATCAGACACATCACAATGTCTCGTAAAAATGCTGATTGAGACATTTGTCCATTCATCTCGCGATGGATTCTCCAAGCCGCTACCGCAGCCATGTTCAGTGTGTTGGTGAAGAATGGCCACCACCATTTCTTACCCTTTATTCTCGGTCTGTAAGAACTCAAAAATCGATCAAGAAGATCTACGCCACTCATATTTTTGTTAAAAGATCCAACTATTCCTGGTTGAGGCAAATCAATCTTTTTTTTAGATTTTTGACACCAACGTTTTGCTTGCCCCATTGGATCATACACACTCAAAATTCGATGCGAAGCATACAACTTTGTTGTCTTTCCATTTTACTATACTAATATCCTTTGTTATAATGCAGTCAAATGTCTCTCTTTCTTTTTTTTACGAAAACGTTACTATCTTGTAAAGCACAGTTCTGAAGTCCGTTCTCTCTCACAGTTCCAGTGAGACGGAATTCCCTGTTCCGCATTTCTTCAGGCAATGACAGAGAGTTGAAAAAATTGTCAACATATACTTTATGACACCTACTATTTTCTACACATTCTAGTAAATCCAAGATAACTCATGTTTCAAGGGGAGTTTTGTCTTCGGTTGAGGTTTCTTTTCCAACATAAACTTGTAAATCGAATGGATAACCTTGGGAAGAAGCAAGGATCCACAATTTGTATCCAAATTTTATGAGTTTTTCACACATGTACATTGTTTCAGAATGCCTGCCTCTATAAGGGATCATTTCCTTGTCAATGCTTAAACATTCAGAAAATATTCCGAACTGCTGAAATTTTTTGCAAAACATCTCAATAAAACATCGAACTTTGGCTAACTTTGGCAGAGCCATCGATTGAATTATTATCACATAAATGGAAATATTTCTTTATATCGCTAAAACTTTGCTCACTTATGGCATTCCGTATGAAGGGCAGATTACAACCTTCTGAATTGCTCCAACATAAATCTTCTTGGGACGTGGCATGATATCCGCTAAACAATATAATTCCAATAAATACTTCCAAAAACTTTTAAGATAATGAAAATGTCTAATTATTATTTTGCGTAGCATACCTTAAAGTTTCTTCTAAGATAAGATCCATGATATCAGAATCAAAATACATTTGGAATAGTTCGTAAGGAGTTTTATCTGCTAACTCAGGGTGGGTCTCTTCTAAATTTGGTGTTTTTTCAGATTGAATCGGAGCTAAATCTTCGGCATTTTTCCAAACATATTTCTTTTTTGGCTCTTTTTGTTTGCATGCCCTACTAGCATCATTTAGTTTGACCAGTTTCTTCCTTTTTGTCGTTTTTTTAGGTTTTGATTGTTGATTTTGACTTTTATTCAAGTTATCTTCATCACTCAAAAAAGGACTTTCTTTTAGACACCTATTTCTCTTTTTTTATCTCATTTTCTTCCTTGAAATATCTAGTGTTTCGCACCGTTTTAAATTAAGTTCGACTTCTTCCCATACATCCACTGGCAGAGCTTCATCTAAATTATTTTCAATAAAATTTTCTTCATCAGTTATATGGCCAGGATCTGGTGGCAGACAAGTGATACTGCACTCATCTGCTGAGAATTCGTCCGAATCTAAAGTTTCCATATATTCTGAGGCTTGCTGCGCAGTTAAAAACTTTAACCGCATTTTTACTTTAAAAATGAAATTAATGAAACTTCTCTATTGAAAATGAACCTCGCTTAAAGAATGCTTATCTTAGAATGCTGACCAAGAATTTATCACACATTTATCTAGAACATTCTTTAGAACATAAAGAAATGGGCAGTATGACTAATTCAACACGTGCCTGAAACATGTGTTTTGATAAACACACCTGTCCTTTAGCCGGAAAGGTGGTACGGTCGGTAGGGTTCTGCCTTCTGAATCTTCTGGTCCCAGGTTCGAATCCTGGTGCCGACATAGGTGTTTGTGATGTCCTATGTCTACGAATTTTTGTGCACTTGTTTCTGTGAATTTCTATAATATGGATCAATCATTGTAACCATAGGTCTCAAAACTGTCAAATAAATGTCAAACCTGTCCTTTAACGACAAAAGTGACATAGGTATTAACAGATTTATTCACACAAAATGGGTGAGTCTTTATTCTGCTAGCCAGAACACGCCAAGTCTCCCATTTTGGGACCTTTCTAAATAAACAACTGAAAAACTCTTTTAAATTATTATTATTTTTTTTTTAACCCTGTTTGTTATGACTTAAAATAAGAACCATTGTTCTTCATATTCAATGTTCCTGAACTCCCGCACTCGAATTAATTATTTTTAGTGAATTTATTTTCTTATGAAGTAAAAAGAGGCAATTTTGTTAATTTGAACAATTTTTAAAACTAGAATTTATATTACAAAATTTTTGAAAATATTTACAAAGAAACTAATTACTTATATATTTAATTAAAAAAATATAAAATATTTGTATCTTAATTACCTGTGGAGAAAAAACATTTCAATGAAAGGTTCCCAAAACGGGAGATTTGGCGCTTAGTAGGTTAATTAAGTAGTACTTCATTTTTATTGATACTTTATATCTAATTTATGAAGATATTTTATGTTCTCACCTTAATTGTGTGTAAATAGACATAATTTAGATTTTATTAAGGTTTTTTTTTTTTTTTTTTTTTTTTTTTTTTGAATGGAACAGTTTTAGTATCGGACTCCTTTGGCAAAATTTTAAATTTCGCATCGAAGTAGCTCGCACATTTATCGCCAAGACCTTTAGTTATGCAATTGCGATAGTCATTTCAGTTCATCACAAAAATGGCCAAAAACATTTAAAGTCGCCAAGGGCTATACTAAATCCATACCTTTAGTATTTATTTATTTATTTATAATATCTTCTATTAAAGACTTCGGGAAATATTTCATGCATTTTTCTTTCCATTTTATGCTTTCGTTCAGTTCTTTCATTAATTTCAAATGGGCAACGCCGGGTAGACTTACTATAGTAATAAATAATCCTTTTTATTAAATAAAATATTCGAAATGTAGTAGTCATCAGTGTATCTAAGGGGAGAAAAAAAAAGAACGAAAAATCATGCAGTACGCGTTGATCATTAACACTTTCCAACATTAGGTACTTCTTGTATTGTATAACTTTCAATGTTCTTTGCCTATGTTATCACACAACGGAGAGATACACAGTAAAAAAATGTTGTGTAAAAATACACAACCTTATTAAGGGAATTTATTTTCCTCAACCATGTTGAGAAATGTTATCAAATATAGCTGTGTAACAGAGGCATACAGTGGAATGTTTCGCAATTACAACTGGTAACATTCCTCTACATGGTCGTGACAAGTAATTTTCCTAGCTGTTGATAACATTTCTCAACATGGTTGAGGAAAATAAATTCTCTTAATAAGTTTGTGTATTCTTACACAGAATTTTTTACAGTGCGGAAGGGCTGAAAGGCATACAAATAGATAAATTGTATTCTTAATTACTCTTAAACATTGTTGAAAAGTGTCAAAAATGCTTAATGCAAAAGGAAATGCAGCCCTTAATGTAACTGAACATTTTAGTGTAGCCCTGTAAATCTGAAAGCTACCCAAATGATATTCTATACAAAAAATAATTTAGCATATTAACAATAAATGTCAATATCTTTATGATTTTTACAGTAGAAAGTTATTTAAATCTGATTTATAAAGCTTTCTCTCTTAAAACGCAATGCATTGGAATTTTTTGGTGTTACCCTGTACACAAATCAGTTGTACAGAACCTATTAAAGCCATTAAAAATGGGAAACATTCCATAGTAAACTTGAATAACGTACATCAATTTTTAAAAATTCTGAAAATATTTAGGGACGCTGGGCTCGGGCAGACGGACAGATAAAAAGATGGACAGTCGGATAGACAGATGCTCAAATTGAAATCATACTCACAGTTAAAAATTGTTATAAAGTGTTAAAAACAGTTAATAAAAATGAAAATGCAATTCCAACAAATTTTTAATAATAGCCCTTAGTGTGTCTGAATATTTTTGTGTGGCCCTGTAAATCTAATGCTAATCACAATAAATTCTATAGAAAGCATCTTCTATAAATATGAATAACATATATTTAAATTTCATTAAAATTTATGTAAAGTAAGATTATTAAAATTCGGTTTGTAGAAATACGTCTCATAGAACGCAATGTTTTGGAATACTATCAGGTGTCCTTGTAAACAAACCAGTGATGGTGTTTACTCCATTTTCAATAAGGAATGTCCGATAGCGAACTCGAATAACATATTTCAATTTCCTTAAGATTTGTGCAAAGTAAAGATATTAAAATATATTTAATAAAAATACCTCTCATAGAACACAATGCTTTAGAATATTTTCAGGTATCCTTGTACACAAACCAGTAAAGGTATTCACTCCATTTTCAATATGGAACATCCGATAGTGAACTTGAATAACATATATCAGTTTCAAGAAATTCCAAGAATATTTACGGAGTTAGAGTGCGGAAAGACAGACAAACCGAAGTCCTTAACTCTTTACAACCTTGTTGAAAAGGGTTAAAAAAAATTAAAAACTAACAAACGGTAAGAGCTGCAGATATATTTATGTGATTATATACACATTATTAAATATTTTACTTAATATTACATTTAAATTTATATTTTAAGCATGTAACAAATTATCGTTAATCTAAAGTACTTTAATAAGACAGGTTAACAATTCCGAGCCGACTATTCTCGAATGCAGGTCGCCCATTTTTAATGTAAATTGAAGATTTTTTTTTTAAAGATTTCACACATGTTACATTTTTTGAAAACAAACTCTCGAAACTATAATTTTTTTGTCATATTACTATATAAATCAGTTTGTTAGTATAAGAGATAACCTGAGTCATAACCTAGGTTGTTTTCTTTTCACTTTAAAATAAAAGGTCTAATATAAAACAAAGACACTTTAGTATTAAACGATAAGAAAATCTTTCTAAAAACCACCAGTATTGAAAATCCGAAATCTGTAATTTTCAAATTATAGTATAAAAATAATTACAAGATAAAAAGAACTTTTTGCATACCATGTTTTTAAATTTTCTTTTGAATCATATACACGCTACCGAAGGCAGCGGGACCCGGAACAATTGGCTAAAAGTATAAAAAAAAATTCATTGTTATCGTGTTTTAAAGTGTAGCTATTATAAAAGTTTCAAATGGCTAGCTAGCTAGCCGGGAAGTTAGTTACAAATTGATTGCAAGCTCTGTACTGTTAACGCTGCCGAAGGCAGCAGGGACCCGAAATAGTTGATTAAAAGTATTTAAAAAATGCATTTTCACCGTATTCTGAATTATTCTGAAAGTTTCAAATGTCTAGCTAGTCGGGAAGTTAGTTAAATAAATTTTCTGTTGAATGATATAAACGCTGCCAAAGGCAGTGGGGACCTGAAACAATTGACTAAAAGTATTAAAAAAATGTATTTTCACCGTGTTCTGAGTTATCCTGAAAGTTTCAAATGTCTAGCTAGTCGGGAAGTTAGTGAAAAATCGATTGCAAGCTTTGTACTGGTAACGCTGCCGAAAGCAGCAGGAACCTGAAACGGTTTGCTAAATGTATTAAAAACAATGTATTTTCACCGTGTTCTGAACTATTCTAAAAGTTTCAAATGTCTAGCTTGTCGGGAAGTTAGTTAAATAAATTTTCCGTTGAATCATATAAACGCTGCCGAAGGCAGTAGGGACCTGAAACAGTTGACTAAAAGTATTAAAAAAATGTATTGTGACCGTGTTCTGAGCTATCCTGAAAGTTCCAAATGTCTAGCTAGTCGGGAAGTTAGTTAAAAATCGATTGCAAGATTTTTTACTGGAGAAACAAACAAAGAAACAAGAATCGAAGTTAATAAAATCATGGTATTAATAATGCATTTACAATGTAAACACAGCCGCAAATTTTGAATAATTCATTGGTTTCTCAACTAAGTTGTTCAATTACAGTAATCACATTTCGTAAAAAAAAAACTTGAAGTTCAATGAATATTTACGAGAATTAGATCGCGGAGAGACCGACAGACAGACGGACGGAAAGAGAGACAAATAGGCAAACGGACAGACAGACAAACCGAAGTCATTAACACTTTTCAACCTTGTTGGTAAGTGTTAAAAAAAAGGATTCTTTATTATAAAAATTCATCTCTACATATCTTATGCGGATATTTTTCATCTTCGTCAACTTCTTCTTTTCTCCTTCATTTTTTTTTTTTTTTTTTTTTTTTTTTTTAATTAATCAAAGTATAACAAGTATCCAAAACACAAAAGAATGTTATTTATTAATAAAAAAGGATAAAAATGTTGACAGATAATTTGACGGAAAACGCCCGATCAATCAGTTTTAGTAAGTAATGTATTCGCATAGCTTTTACTATAGCTGTAAATGATCTTTCAAGATTGATCGCCTTGATTAAGTATTGTATACTTAGAGAATTATGTAAAAAACGAAAAGAAAACTAAAAAGGAAAAGGGTGTACAACAAAACACTGACCTTAAAATTTTATTCGGGGGAAAAAAAATGGATGTGCTGGCATTCAGTTCGATGTGTCTTTTATCTCAGAATATATATCTGTACTGATAAGTATAAAGGATTTAAGTCCATATTTTTGATTTTTCAGGAGACGAAAAATAATGTTTAAAAAATTCTGTATAAAAACGTATCCGTTCAATACAGTTTTAATCAGGATATTATCATAATATACAATTTTGTGAATAAACTACATACATTTAATTTTGAAGTTTGTTTATTTTTAACAGATTTATATAGTTTTGAAAAAATGCCTGCAGGACTTAAATCCTTTGTATCACTCAACCCAGGACTTAACTCCCTTTTACCACTTTGACTTGTACATTCATTTAACATTATGATTATGCTGACAGTCCAAATACTTGGCTGCAGCATTAAAAAATACTGGATTTATGACCTCAGTAGATGTTTAAAATAATTTGAACCTAATAGAAATAATGTCTTATCAATTCTAACTTCCTCAACATATTGATTCATGACTTTAATAAGATATATGAACAAAGTTATGCCGGATTACCAAATGCTTTCATCTTAGAAATCTAAGATTAATGAAATGTTACAAGGTAAGGGTCCATGGTAAATCCAGGTTCGGGAAACATGAACGATCAGCATTATTGAAAGAATTTATTACCTCAAACAAGAAATTGAATACAATATCATAGACTATCATATTGAAGATAGGAATTATTACACAATTATTGAAAATTAATGCTCAAAAACCTTCAATGTCTATGAAGTAACTAAATAAAGATAATATGCACTTGATAATATATACCAAATAAAAAAAAATATCTGATGTACAATACTACTCAAGCTAAACTGATTGAGAGATAAATCAGTTTGAGAAATGATGAAATATTTTTGTATTTTACCTCTAGAAGCTGTTGTTACAAAATTTCATTGTCCTTTTTTGTTATAAAACTTTTGAAGATTAGAAGAATATAAATCATAATAAACGATATACTATAGTTGAAAATAGTTAATAATAATAATAATGATGATGATAAACAAAAAAGAACATAATAATAGATTAAAAAATAAAACAATAGATTAAAAAACAAAAATATGTATCACCCTATTAAATGGCAACAAAATACGTCATTAATAATCCTCAAGCAAAACACTAAAGTTAAAACACACTGTAAAAAATGGTTCCTTAAAAATGAGCTAAATTGTCTCAAAATAGCTCCGAAACAATATATATACTTAAATTTGAAAACCCATGTACTTGTTTTTGAGTATATTGAAAAATTCAAAAATAGGGTTGAACAATAAAAATCCCAATATGCATATAGTTGACATGCCAATATACTCAAAAATGAGTACATGGGTTTTCAAATTTAAGTATAGGGGAGACTGGGGCACAGGGGACCACCCTATTTAAATCTCTTAGTATTTAACTCTTATAGTTTATATTGAGATTCATAGATGGAAGCATGGTACTACTTCTACACATCCAAAAAAAAAAACATGGTAAATGCTATGGTAGCCATTTTATACACCTTTTATGTTTTGAGCTGCTCAAAGTAATTTTTCAAGTTTGAAGTTTTTTTAATTTTATCAGGACAGAACTATTGACTACAAGTATAGGACATTTGTTAAGAAAAACTAAGATATTGTTGTTTTTAAATTTATAAAAATTTTTAGCATAATTATAGTCTATATAGTATTTTAATATTATTATTTGTTTTGTTTGGACATGGGGGCACAGTGGGCCACCTTCCAATGTGCCTAAAACTCCAAATTATATTTAACACATTATTTATTTTAGTTGAATTTACATATACAAATATAATGTGACTCAAAATAATTAATAAAAAAATAATAATCTTAACAGGGATTAACCTGGCAAAAAAATTACTTTAGCACTTTAGCGAAAATAGGCAAGCACTATTTTAGCTTTTTCGAAAGTTAATTCTTTGGAAACCATTGATTTCTTTTACTTAGCTTTGTTATCCTTAGGGGTTTTTTTTCTATTCCTTTTGTTCATTGATGATTTTAATCAAGCATCCATATTTGTGACTTTAAAAATATGAATCAGGGAAACTATGTTTTGATTTTATCAATAGAAAAAGAGGTATTCATATCATATATGTAAAATGAAAAAGCAATTTAAAAATCAAGTAAAGTGTAGTGGTAGATAATCGTGAAATACTAGTGCTAAAAATGCTTCTATGAAGCAAATTCTAAATTCTAACATACTTTTAAATATTTTTGCATCTAAATTCAATCATTGAAAATTAAAAATAAATCCAAATTACTATATAAATAAGGATTCCCAAAAATTTCAGTCCTTTCGTAGTTTTTGCCTGCAAATATTACCAAAAAAAAAAAAAAAAAAAAAAATCTGAATTATTATATAGAGATATTTTATACAGTTATCCAGTTTTAGCTTTTTAGCGAAATTCTGACAGACTTATTTTAGCAAAATATGATATCTTTTAGCAAAATGCTAAAAAAACTAATGGCAGTTTAAACCCTATTAACATTATATAAATTTCTGAAAAGGGAAAATAGTTGAATAGTAGTATAATAATTATGAATATCTAAATTTAATAACTATTTGAATTGTTTAATATTAAAAAAATAAATAAAATTAATATGTGATATGATAAATAGTAGGTTATATAAATTTATTGTTGTTGTTTTTAGGAATAACATGTAAAAGATAAAAGTAGAATAATTTTAGTTAAACCTATCTCACAAATGCAATGTAAAGTACTAATATCTCAAAATAATAAAAATATTTGAATAGTAACATAATGTTTAATTACATATTTCATAATTTTTATAACTATATAACATTAATAAACAAATAAAAATATATCTTATTGTTTTTAGTGATGGCACGTAAAAGACAAAGGAAATCTGATATAGAATTCTTACTCTAATTTGATTTCTTATTTATTAATTAATTAATTTATTTATTTATTATTCCTTTAAATTTTGGTAATTGTATTTCATGAAATATTCGAATTATGTTATTTAGACTAGAATTGCATAAGAAACTAATTTTAGATTAAAAAAAATGAGTAATTTATATTAATTAAACATGAACAACAGAGGTTGGTCCACTGTACCCCGGGTTGTGGACCACTGTGCCCGGGTGATGGGGCACAGTGGTCCACTTTGTGAGTGCACACAATTTATTTTTTTATTCGTAATGTATTAAAAGTATTGTTATAAAAAATTAGAATATGTCAAGCAAGGTTTAAAGAATGTTTGCTAATTTTTTCAGGTACCTTGCTTTTTTATTTTTGTTGAAAAAAAATTAAAAGTGTAAAAGTGGTCCACTGTGCCCCAGTCTCCCCTATATAGTTTCGGAGCTATTTTGAGACAATTTAGCTCATTTTTAAGAAACCATTTTTAAGAGTGCACCAATTACAAAGCATTAGGATTAATAGAATATTGACCATCACAATATTATATTCGTGTTTCCTTTCACTGAATCATGGGTCTTGGTGATTAATAGTCATTTTCATCAGTGTCACTAAATTCTATGTCAGGGTCAATGTTTTCTGTGCTAGCTGGTGTTCGTAAAGTTTTGTAAAAGTTAGGGAATACTGGAGGCACAAGAGGAAGCAAAGTAAGTTGATCTCTCTTCTTCTGCACTGCGATTGGAACAGATTTGTTATACCGTTTTTGAATCTGGGTAATTCGGAGATTTGTTTTGCCTCGTCGAAGAATACTAATTTTTTTTTAAAGTGCCTTCAAGTAGACTGTCCCTATAAAATATCTGATCCCCTTCCTGTCAATACCAATCATTGTACCTCTTGTCACTTGAACGGCTCTCCATCAACATTATTCTTTCGCACAACGAGAGTATTTATTGACAGTAATGCAAAATCAAAAAAATCATCTTGAGTCATCTCTCTAACAGTGAATTTATTTTTCTTCCCTGTAGACCGAAAAAGCTGATACCAATCATGTGAGTGGAATACTTAAAATGCCATACTTTTCTTTTCTCTCTCAATAAGAGCATGGTCTACGTCACATTCCATGTGCGAGTGACCTGAAATTAGAAATTTGTGATTGATGCTGGAGAAATGAGGGAAGTCAGCCATCGCATTCAAAAACATCGCTGACACATGGATGCTTTTGTTGTGTTGATGTGTCAGAATAGAAAGTTACACTTGTAACAGTGTCAGGTACATTTTGTAGGTAGTCGTAAAGACATGAAGCAATTTCGTTAGTTTCACGACCATCGTGCCACATGTAATGACATGACTTACCTATGGCATTGTCACGTATAGTCAAATTAAAAGTTCAAAGTTGGCGTTTGTTGAAAGCTACAGATGATGACAGAAATGGAGTTGCTAGACACTGTTGTAAATCAAAAACTAAACACAGTTTTGAGGTATCAGTTTTGGCTTCTGCTTTGCCAAGCCTTTTCTGTTCATAAGCTAAATCTGCTTTTCTCTGATGTTAAATGTAGTAAATTATTGGTAAAGAATGATGTAGTAAATTATTTATATATATTAAATTTCAATTGAAAAGAGGGTAATTTTTTTATCGATACCAGTTCTACATTTATAAATTAAAGCATAAAATACAATAATAAGCAATTGAATAATTATAATCTCATTATTACATTGGATTATAAAGCCTGTTGACCGCCAAGTGGCACAGCGCAAAAAGAGAAAAGTGGACTTAAATCCTTTATACCAAAAACTAATCAGAAGACTCGATCAGGAAAAAGGGATTATGTTGACTTATACCCTTTATACCATTCAAGTGATTATCAAATTTCATTTCATAAATGGAACAAATTGACTTAAACCTTTTATACCAAACATGAATGCTAAATTTCTCACTTGAATCTTTTTTACCAATGCATTTTCTCAAAGACTAAATGACATGGGCTTAAATCCTTTATACCAATCGATGGAGAATTTTTTTCTCAGTCTGACTATGTACTTAACTCAAAATCGACATTTTTGGACTTAACTCCTTTATACTTATCAGTACAGATATATATTTATATAAATAATATATATATTATATAATGTTTTGTGACATATATTTACATATTGTTAAAAAAAAATTCCAAAATTTTAAATTTTTCGCTTCAACATGCATCTTTTAAACTACTGCAAAATCTAACGAGATAAGGAAAGATCTATTTTTCAAAGTCGGAAGTATCAATAAAATGAATGGAGAAACAAAACTGGTTTCAGAGACAGCCGGGAATCCAACGAGAGAGGGGGGGGGGGAGGTAAGCAGTGACATTGACAAGACTTAAAGGAAAACAATTTAAATTCATAGTGCAATGATTTTATAACATTATCAGTAAAACCATTTTAAGTAATTATCCGTCATAGTTCAAGAAACATCAGCAATTAAAAACATCTCTAAAAGTCCACCTCTATTTAAGAGCCACTTCTTATAGGAGTCAATTTTTCTCATTTCCAAAATCTCCTTTTTCGCATTAATACTGATTAACCTCGATTCAATGCCCATGTATTAGGTCGATTCATAAATAATTTCCGATACAGTTTAGTTAAAATTTACACCAGAAACATTATACAATGAATATAAGGCTTCAAAGACCTCCCCCTGCTTTCATCACGTAGTGTGTTTGGGCGTTACTTGCATTAAACTAATGGTCAAAGCATTAATAAAATTCTTCGAAGGTGTGTAATTTTGCATATTATGTTCATTTTTAACCGATCAGAATAACGATCCCCTTTTATTTTAATGAAAGTATGCAAATATTTGGAATCATTAGCTTTCAGCCGTCACTGGCATTACTGTACTCATTGGTCTGATTTGATTGGGCGTGTGTCATCTGTCTTAGTATATAATCTGTGGTTCAATTATTCTTCTAACAATCGTTTTGTCTGGGGTATGTTTGATTAAACTGTTACTCCAATTCCTAAAATGGAGAATGAAAAAGTGCATATTCGTCATGAATTCAGACAAGGGGGAATTCAGACAAGAACATGGGAATTCAGACAAGGCAATAGTGCTAAAGCGACCCCACACAGCACATACGTAGATATTTGATCCATTAAATCCGATTTACATCTAGAATACATTCATGTACATTAAATCAATGCTCATTTAAAAACATTAACTAGATGATCCAAAATATGACATCTATCAGACGTTTATATACGAACATAATATGGATAAACATAGTATGGACGTATAAATAATATTTATTCTGAAACATAAAATGAATTGTCAAATAAACTACCTCTGGATGACGTTTATATACTAACAGTTTATTAACTAACATAACATGGAGGTAAGTTGGAATTTTATTTTCAAATGTTGTTCATGTTTACTTCTTTTTGGCAACATCGATCTCGATCGAGATTTACCAGAATTGTTTACACATGCAACGTAAATAAACTTCTGCTTTTATTACGAATAAGATATTAATACTGGATTGTTTTTTATGTTTATCAAAGTAAGGATTTAATTATGTTTCGTAAAACTAATCAAATTATTTCTAAACGCCAGCAATCGCGAAATTTAAATAAAACGATTCAAAACAGAATGGATGCCATTTTTTATGCTAGTGGTTTCGGATCAATTGTTAATTCCACCGATACCGGACCTTCAAATTCCAGATTTCCTACAATGCCTGTTGAAGATACTCATGATATGTTAATTTCTGATTGTGTTGAATCTTCAACAAGTACTTTAAGTAGTACTGTTCAAACTATTCTTTCAAAACAGCATTATAATGGCCCCAATCTTTTCCCTCATGAAATTCAATTTCAGGTTGCAAATTTTCCCAAATTTATGCTCACATTGAAGCCTCCTAATAAGGTATGCTGCTTATCAGATGGAAGTATTGTGATGTTTCAAATTTTATTAAATTAATGCAAGAAAATGAAAGTGGAGAAATTCTTATTGGGAAAATGTTTCTACTTTATATGTTACACCTTGCAAATCATCATTATTAGGCATATACAAAGCTTCTTTATAAGCCCTCTTTTGACTTGGCCATTGAAATGTGTGAAGAATAAATGCATAATTTCTTTAAAGAGGATGTGTTGTATATAATATATTTCCTCTTCGCCATACCAAAGACAACCAGCAATAAAAGAAATTTTTATATCTACTAAATATCTGCTACTGTATTAAATAGTATTGATCAAAATTTAAATTTTCAGTTTTACTTGTAGTTACTTTTTATCTGGTTTTTAGCGCAACAATTTAGTAATTGCTTTTTTTATGTGGTTTTTGACAAAAGGACAGCTAAAAAACACGAATCTTGTTGCTTTCTCTATGGTATTTGACCAAAGGACAATTAAAAACGGGCTTTTCCTATCCAATATGGCACCACCTTGTCTTGGTGGATAGGCTTTTTAAACTAAGAGTGCCATAATTTTTTTTAAACTTTAACTTTAAACTACACGTGCTGCTCATCTGAACTTAGTTATTAATTTCTGTGCTTCGCTATGTTTTAATTCTATTTCTTTCGTTAATTACACATTTAAATATGCCAGATCAATGTTGCGTAATTGGATGCAAGTCTAATTGTGATAAAACAGATGAATAGGTTCTCATTTTTGCAAAATTCCAGTGTTTGGTTTCAGCGGTGGAAAAATATGAAACAGAAGTCTCGGTCTGGATGCCTTAGTGAAGATACATTTTTTGCACTATCCCAGACAACTTCTGCTATCATTGATGTCATTTGAAACCTCCTGGAAAATGGCTCTAAACCTATTTCGACAACAAAATTTCAAACTGATACACTTGAGCGAAGATTTTCTCAATATTGACAGATGTCTGGAAGCAACTATCAAGTTTCTTGTTCAACAAATACTTGAAATTGAGAGAAAAATTAAATTAAAATCTATTCTACAGCTTCATTCTAATGAATATGGCACAATTGCCTTGAAAAATTTTATAACAGAGTTTTCTGACACTGAAAAACTGATGCATAATGAAGTTGACTTGTCGCCTTTTTCAGAGATAATTTCAACAGAACTGAACTTAACAGATGTATGCGAAACTGATACAGACATATTAACATATATTGCTGGATATTGTGCGAGTAGTTTAAAAATCTCTTGTAGAGGATTTTTGGATTTTTGTCTTACAGATAGAGATTTTCTTGTTCAAAACTTTGATGGAGATTTGTCAGATACTATGTATGCCTACATAGAGATAATCGACCGTGGTGGATTGAAATATCCAACAGAAAACCTGGTATTGTACGTAACATTAACTTATTTAATTTTTGAAAACATAATTACAGACAAATATGAAAAGCAATTCTTTCATTCAAGTGAAAAGCAACACAACGTACTCACAAAATTAACTGAGAGTTATTTTAGAACAAACAATGTTGATTATTTTTGCGATATGTGTTCCCAGTGTGATTGCCCACTTGAAATTATAATTATGAAAGCAGTGAAATGTTTCATTAATATTTGTTTGAATAATTAAATGTAAAAAATATATCATCGAAAATGCATGAAAAGAATGAAGAGAGAAAAATAAAGAAATTTAAAAAGTGAGGATTTAAAACCACAAGATAATATTTTTCCTAATAATGTAAGTTTAGTTATTTAATCTACTATTTCTTAAAAAATTATTTCTAAACTAATGTGTATATATGTAAACAAAGTTAGTTTTACTATTAGCTTTAATAAAAAGTTTTGGACAAATCTTAGAAGAATATTGTTTATTTGTAATATTATTAATTAAATTATAGTGTGAAAGGTTTTTATTTATCTTTTGAAATCTTCAGTTTTGAATGTTTGCATGTACTAACTACATTCATTCTTTTAAAAATTTGTAGAATTGTATGTAAATTTTAAATGTTTTCGAATAATTTTAAACTATAAACCAAAAAAAAAAAAAAAAAAAAAAAAATTGTATGTAGTATTATGCAGTGGTATTATAGTTAATCTTTGACAATTTTATGTTGCTTTTTGAATAATGTTAATATTTGTCATGAATTTCACTGGCAAAATGCTTCTTCTGTGATATCTTATGAATGTTTATTTTGAAATATGTACAATGTTTACACTTTCATATTTGGAAAGTTTCAATAAAGAGATTTGGTTGAAGTGAAAAATTTTATCTTTTAGTAATGAATTAAACGTTTGGTTTTCCTAAATAGTTAGTTGAAAAGTTTGTACACTTCATATAAAAATGAAAAATTATTAAAATAATTAAATTATTATCTACTTAATTTAATACACACATTTGATCACATGATCTTGTTTCTTTATTTTCAGAATTTAAAATTAACAGATTTCACAATTTTAAGTTAAATTTGATTATGTTATCTGTATTACAGAAATATTATTTCTGTTCTACCATGTTGAATTGAATTTATAATGCATTTGTGTTAAAATTTAAGCTTATTTAAGAAAAAAAAATTCTTGTATAAAGGAAACTAAATATTTAGATATATATCAGTTATTACATTACTATAATAGATGTTATTATTATGAACAATTGTGAAGTCTCTTTGAAAAATATTTATTTTAAACCAATTTAAATCAAATATTTATTTTTTTATTTACTTTTTTAATTACTATCATAAAATATGGTTCTATATAAGATATAAATATACATATGTATTTCAAATCTTTTTTTATTTTTTTTTTTAATATACTGTATATAATTTAAAGTAAGAAAGTTAATAAATCAGAATTATTTGTCCTGATTACATTTTAAATCCTGGTAATTTATTTTCATAAAAATGAAAACGATCTACAAAAAAAAAAAAATAATAAAATAATAATAATAATAATAATAATAATAATAAAGTGATGCCTAATTTTATCGCAATTTTGTTTAATGATTATTCACTGAATTATCTTAGTTTTGAATTTATTTTTCGATTATCAATTTAAATTACCATAAACACCGCATATATTCCTCAGAACGAAGGTTTATTTTAATATTGCCACTATTTCTGCATATTAAATAAATATTACATATTAATTAAATTCTATGAAAGATCTTGCTCTCGTTTTTTGAAGAGTTCAGACGGCATTTGTGACGTCATCCGAGAGCTTCCTCAGCTAAGGCTCCTATATATACGAGCTGGCGCATCCGACATTTTTTTGCCTTAGGGTTGCCACATGTACCCAGCGCGTTTCCCTGATAAATAAACGAAAAACATTTTTTTTATCGTCTTACGTTACTTTAGAGTAATCTGTTTTATTATATTTCATAATTTTAGCTAAGTAAACTATGATATGGACGTTTATTTAACAATATACTGCTATAATCATTCAAGAAGTGAATATAAAGTGTTCACAGACCTTCTATTACTCTGTATTTGAGTTTTGGCGACATTTTGTAACAGAAACCGCCCTAACAACATATCTTAGAGTACATCCATGGGATATCCTCAGAATAAAATGACATCCTGAGAATGTACTGTGCAAAAAATGTGTTTTTAGGAATATTATTGTTGCTTATTGCTCTTATTTTGACCGGATTAGCTTCAGATCAAGATTTCTTAAAATCATTGGAGAAGCGATAAGGACGCCAAGCGGGAATGCTGTCCTCTTCGGAGGCAAAAAAATGGCGGTGATGCGCCTGCCTATTATTTTATTTAGGGGCTCTATCCTCAGCCGGTGTCAGTGGGCCGTGGTTATTCTGATCAGTGGTTCTTTTGTATAAAAAAGAAATTAATTATAAACAATCTTCCTGTATGTGGTTTTATTAATTTCAATAAAAAATATGCTAAAAACATAAAAATTCCAATAAAAGATTTTTTTTTTAATTATTATTTAATTGTTACGGGATAAATTACTTGGGAAGAATTTGAAGGAAATTGAGTATGAATCTAGGATCATTTAAAATTATTTTCATATTTTTATTCTCCCCCCCCCCCCACAAAAAAAAAAAAAATATATATATATATATATAATATTTTATGGGTAGGGAACCCTCCTTTTTATTACATGAATGGTTAGACCACCATAAATAAAAAATGCACAAAGATGAATATTGGTATATTTTTAAGAAATATTTTAGCATACAGATTGCAAAAGAAATGACGGGGTTCCAAATGTTGCAGATTCGGCAGGAAGTGTCGGGTTTTATTCTTGGACCCTGGTCGCAGTCATCGACCTAGCAATTTGGAGTTTTCCATGTTTTTCTTTAAAACTAGGACCCTAGTGTAGTCAGTAGTCCTTAATCCAACAACCAACCAACACAGATTCGATTTTCCAACATTGAAAGTGTTAATATAAGATATAAACTGGCTAAGCCAGTTTATATCTTAAACTATATTAACACTTTCTTATAAGTACTTAAGTTTCTTTCTTTTTTTTTTAAACCTCACTTACTTTTAAAGAATATTAATGTGTAACAAAAGTCAAATTTGATTAGATAGATTCCATTTCATCAGTAACATCTCTTTCAAACCAGTGAGAAGTAGTGGTACAGTCGGTAACAAAAGTGTCCGAACACTAGCAAAAATTCCTGTGTAAAAAAAGTACACTTCACGCGGTTTTGTTAAATAAATCCTTATCGAATCATGTTCTTACACTGACTAAGAACAGGATTCGACAAGGATTTATTTAACAAAACCGCATGAAGTGTACTTTTTTTACACAGGAATTTTTGCTAGTGTTCGGACACTTTTGTTACCGACTGTATATACAATGTTTTCTCTGTAATCAATGTTATATTTTTCTTTCAGTTTAAATTTTTTTTTTATATGAACACAATGACACAACACTTTTATGTATAATTTACGTCATAGTGTACTTCATAATCTATTTCAATAAGTGTTGTTTTTTGGTGCTCATGTAAAAAAAAAGAGTTTAAATCTAAAAATCTGGTGTGAAACAACTACACGACTTCCATTACCCACTATTTCATGTATTATATGCACTTTTTGGAGATAATGTTATCAGAAGACATAGAATTGACCTAATGAAATAGAAACCTAAAAACTTTCCGGCAAGAGAAAGTTAATATACTTGTAAAAACATAAAACAGAGTTTACATAGGTTTTTTTTTTTTTTTTTTTTTTTAAGGAAAAGAAATTAAAATAAAATTGGTAGAGTGTATTTATTTATTTATAATTAAATGCAAAAATTTCACACTTGTGATCAATCTGGTATTTTTCTTAATTTCAGGAACGAAAAATCCCCTATTGATCCTCATCCTTTAAAGATTAATTTTCTGAATAAGGAAACATAATCAAAAATATATATACAGTGAAACCCCAATCTATCGTTCCTGTATCCATCGTTTTCCCACATTGATCGTTTTATTTCTATGATCCCTGCACAAACTGTATTTAAATAATGTTAACGGAACTCGCATATATCGTTCTTCAAAAAGTCGTTTTCCCGCATTCATCGTTGTAAAATTTTTCTTCTGACCAAAATGAAATTGAAAATCGAATCCATATGGCAATTAAACTGGAATTACTTTCATTTTAAAACAACTCTTTTCCTCCTCCACGGAAGATCAAAATTCTGATAGCATATCTCCAGACCATCCTCAAAGGTAAGTTCCAGACCGTCGCCATTTGCCCATATTGTAGCACTAGTGCGATGCAAAACCCAACCAACCTCAACTACTTAAACTTATGCTGCTTTAGGTGAAGAACAGGGATTGTGCAGATATTGTAACATGCGTCTATGGATTACAGAATGCAAAGGGCCCTCCGTGGCCGAGTGGTTATGTCACAACACTGTTAATCGCCTTCGAGCGTAGAAGAGCGGGTTCTATTCCCGCGCTGGCCCTAGGTGTCTTTCCATTTCTTCGTATTGTAATTCTGTCATATGCTATCTGTCTTTATCTGACGAAAATTTACAAGCGGACTACAAGTCAAGCATATAAATCTTATGTATATGTGTTATCAATTAATTATGAATACAGATCGTGTGTTGTTACTCGGAGAATAAGTTATTCTACTTTGTATAAAAAAAGAGGAGAATAGATGCATCCAGTATGGCCAGCTACTACATTTTTTCACATTCCTGAGGCTGAGCCTACGCCAGTGCTAAGTGTGTCTGCCGTAATTACAGTATTTAAAAATGCACAAACTTTTTTTTATATGCACATGAAATTGCAGAAAAGGACAAGAAAATGTTGCAAATCTGGAAAATCCTCTTTAATTTATAAAATGAACAAAAAATCCAACATAAAATTACTGATTTTTAAAAATTAACATCACTTAATGTTCTACAACTTTGATTCATTTTTTCTGACAGTTTGGAGAGTAACAAATTAGTTTTAAAAAGTAGTATACTATATATATTGCGTGTATTATGTAATAAACATTGTTTTATTTGTGTTTTGGCTTTAACTCGCATTCATCGTTTTCTCACTTTTATCGTTTTTCTTCACGCACCCCATGAAAAAAGATGGATTGCGGTTCTACTGTATTAGATTATGAATAATTTTTACATTGTATTCATTGGCATGTGCAGGGATAATATTTTTTCGTACATTTTATCACCACTATTTCAGAAGAGTAATTTTTATACTATAGCATTAAATCCTCCAAGAAATATTTCTTTTTAATATTGGCGATGACAAAATAACAAAACGCACATAAAAATACAGGAACGCTGTGACTGCTGCATGCATAGTTGCCAACTTAACACTTTTTGCTTATTGTAAAATTTTAATAGAAATTTTGTTTTAATTTAATTTTTGTTGTAGAAATTTATAGAAAATTTTTATTAGAATTTTCTGGTAGCCAAAAAGGGCTAAGGCCATGAATGTGTGTATAATAGACATACATACAGATGCTGTCAAAGGTGACTTTTTTTTTTAAATATTCTTTTCGTACCTCTGTTTCCAAAAAATAAAATGCATGATATATTTATGCAGGTGAATTTGCACTTTGCCTGCATAAATTTATTATACATTTTATGTTTTGGAAATAGGGGTATGAAAATAATAAAAAAAAGTCCTCTGTGGCAGCCCTGTATATATTACGTAGGTATGATACATATATACATACATAATATGTACATAGATTTGATGTTTATCTACATATACAATACATAGATTTGATGTTTATTTACATATACAATACATAGATTTGATGTTTATTTACATATACAATACATTGATGTGATGTACATCTACATCTATATTACATACATCTACGTTAATAATATATAGATGTTATGTACACTACATGATATAGATGAACATACATGTCTAGTAAAGTCAATTTTTGGTCATTCTAGATGTAATATAGATGTATATCTGATGTACTTGGAGAGACATCTGATGGTTATATCTACGTTGATTCTATGTAATAGTTACTATACTGGATGAATTCTAGATATAGTTTATGGATGTAATTTACGTCATATAGATGTAATATATACTTAATTGCGTTGTCTGGGACAGCTGAAGAAATATGCAGTGTATACGGTGAAGAACTAGCAACTGTTCCGACAGTTAGAGATTGGTTTACAAAATTCCGCTCTGGAAATGCGACTTTAAAGGACGAACTGAAGACAGGACGTCCTTCCGATTTTGATGACAAACTTTTAAAGGCTATATTGGAACAAAACCCACGCCAATCAACTAGAGACATAGCAGAAAGTTTGAATGCACCACACTCAACTATTTTCGCCACCTGAACAAATTAGGTCAACAAATTAGGAGTATGGGTACCACACAGTCTCAGTGAACAGAATAAAGAAGGCCGCCTGTCTATCGCTACAAGTCTGCTCTCACGAAAAAAAAAAAAAAAAAAAAAAGCCTTTTTTAGATAGGATAATAACTGGCGATGAAAAATGGATTATTTATGATAATATCATCTGTAAAAAACGGTGGCTTTATAAGGAACAAAAAACCTTACCAGATTCGAAAGCTGACATCCATGGAAAAAAGATTTTATTATATGTATAGTGGAATTGTCGAAGACTAATCCATCACGAGTTATTAAAGTCAAATTTAGCAATTACTGCACACATATATGTTCAGCAACTGCAAAGAGTGAAAGAGAAACTTCAGGAAAAACGTCCTAAACTCGCCAATAGCAAAAACGCCTTTATTTTACATGATAATGCAAGAGCACATACAGCAAGGGTGATTCATGAAAAAATTCTAGAGCTCGAGTGGTCTGTTTTACTTCACCCACCTAACTCCCCGCACCTTGCTCCGACAGATTTTCACCTTTTCTGTTCCTTAGAAAACATTAAAATCTGAAAAACAAGTCACGCAGACTGTTGAAAATTTCTTCCAATCGAAACCAACCACATTTTACAAGGAAGAAATATATAAACTGCCAAGAAAATGGAAAACGTCATACATAATAATGGTGAATACATAATAAATTGATATAATTTTGTAACTAAATGAAAGCAAAATAAAAGCGTGGACAAAAGGAAGTTAAAAACAAAGGAAGTTATTTAAGACTCCACCTACAAAGACGTAACGTGATAAATGTGGGAGAGGCTTATTCTCGGGCAGGAAATAATACCTAATATACATTATTATATTCGTTGTATAATGTTATTGGTGTGTATTCTATTTTAACTGCATCGGAAATTATTTATGAATCAACCTAATACAAATGCATATCTCTGGCCACGTTTTGCGAGAGCAGGTAATAGGACCACTTTTCGTTTCTAACTCCTTTCAAAGAAACCTCTTATTCAAGGTCCTAGACAAAAGTATTTCGAAGGGGACTTCAAACTTTATTACATAATTTTCAGTGTTAAAAGTGAAGTTTATTTAAAAAAATTTCAACAAATTTGCAAAATTTCGGGAATTGGTTAAACTCCCAATTCCTTCTTCCTGGCTGCGGCCTTCATCTTATTGCTCTCCAATTTTGAAATTATAGCAGATATTTCTTATGAATATGTCGGTAAAGAAAAGAAGTGTGTAAATAGTTTTTAATGAGCATATTATAGATGAAATTAAGGCTTGGAAAAGTGAATTTTGTGTCCTAGCAATATTAAAGTAATAATTTAAAAAGCTTTTAAGAGCTTTTAAGAAATTACAAGCTGCAATGTAAAGGACTAAAACTAGAGTAAAGAAGTAAATAAATAAAATGTTGTAACATCATAATGAATGTGTGAATTTAAATAGGAAAATTAAAATTTTATACATAGTTTAGATTACAAATTACAGGCTAAACCTATAATTTTTACCAAGAGTTTTCAGTGGGCTTAATAAAGATCCCGTATTCATTCAGAAATGATGTTAAATTGATCAATTTAATCTAGAACATAAAAGAATTCTAGAAACAAAATTATTCCAAAAAAGCATTTAAAATTAAAACTAATATTAATGGCGTATTACAAAACAGTATAAACAAATAATGAAAATTTGAAAAATTGAATTCATTTCACTCAAAATCATTTTTGCCTGAATTATGATTTTCTGAACGACTTCTAGTAAAAGGCGACCTCTTTAAATGGCCATTTTTTTGCATCATCGTGAGTGGCAATCTTACAAAGGTTTCACTATATTTCATTTTTAAGACTTTCCAACAAAATTGAAAAGTACTTATGACTTCGGTTTGTCTGTCTTTCCGTGTCCTGACTCCTGTAAATATTTACGGAATTCCTTGAAACTGATATAGCATTAAGAATTACGTGTATAGCATTAAGATTTACAGGATGATTAGCATTAAGATTTACAGGGCCCCAAAAAATATTCAGTTACATTAATGGCTATAATTGAAAATTGATAAAATTGCGTTTTCGTTTGCATCAATTATTTTTAACACTTTCTAACGATGTTTAAGAGTGATTATTTAGTGAATCAGTCTATATGTCTGTCTCTCTGGCTGTGAGCTCTCTAACCTACGTAAATATTCACGGATTTTTTTTAAACTGATATACGTTATCCAAGTTTACTATAGGATGTTCCTGGTTTAAAATGGGGTAAATACAATCCCTGGTTTGTACAGAGACACCGAAAAAAAAATTTTCTATAAGAGTTATTTCTATAAATCGAATTTAAATACTTTTATTTTGTACAAATCATGACGTCAAATCATAACTAAGCGCAAATTTTATGTAGAAATCATTGTTGCCCGTATCCATTATATAGTATTGTCTTTTCTTTAATGATTATCACTCCCCCCCCCCCATAGACAGCTAAATTACATTTTATGTTTTTAATTGCAGTTTCCATTAATGTATTACATATACGCACGCGTGCATGTATTATTCAAAATTATTTTATAAATCTTTCAAAATTTCTCCGTATAAAAATTATAAACAAATTATTGAAACAATTTCTTAATTCAGTTAAACGTATCTAGGGAATGCACACATATATTACGATTAAATTTTTTTCCTTGATCTGAAATAACATCTTGAAAAACCTTAGCTTCTCCCAAAAATCAAGTTCTGGATACGCCAATGTTCAGAGATAATTGTAGTTTTAAATGAAACATAAATTTATTAAAAACATGACAAATATATAAAAGAAATTACAAGCTGCAATGTAAAGGACTTAAACTAGAATAAAGAAGTAAATAAATAAAATGCTATATCATCATATAGCTGATTTTGTGTTCTCTGATTTTGTGTCATTCTAGAGCTGCATAGCTGTCTATAGGTGACCAGAGTTGCCAAATTTAGGGACATTTTTATTCAATATCTACAAGTAATTTTTTAATATAACGGTTGCCTAATCACTTCAAAGATTAATCCTCTATTATGTATATGAAATATCACTCTTCTAAATTATAGCGATTGTTGAACAAAAAAGACCCTAAATTTGGCAACACTGTTGGGGACATTTGTTTCCTGACTAAAATATCTTTCTGCTTAGCACGCGATATTCCTATTTAACACTAATTTACAGAGAGAGAGAAAGAGAGAATTTCTGGAATATGTAGCTCAAGAATGTAAAAATTTTCTTACAATTTGTAAAAAAGCATTTTTTTTTTTTCTATTTTGTTTTCAGAAGTCAATTATAGCAAAATGTTAAACTATAAAGATTGAATTTTCAATCCAATGTGATAGATAATACATACATACATATGAAGACACGCACATATATGTAAAAACCTTTTCAAACACTTCACAGGAAGAAAAATGAAATCACATTAAGAAGTGAAAGATTTAATTTAAAAAAGGTTAACAAAATCCAAGAATAAAAACATACATTTAAACAGTACTTCTTCAGGGGCGTTGACTGAGTAATGTATGCAAATATTAGATAAATTTGTGCATAACTGAAAATAAATGTAGAGTTACGTCTCTCAAATTCGGTACATGAAGTTTTTAATACCTACAAATCGATTGCGAATATTTTCGAATTTGTAAAATTATTAGGATAGACGGGAAGAGTATGAAGGAGCAAAAAAATATAAATAAGAGTTAGAGCGCTGAAAATTAGTGTTGTTAGGTTTTGAGACCCGATAAATCGATTGCGGATATTTTCGGAAGTACAGAATTATTACGGAGGGCGGGAAAGGGAGCGTGCGCAGGGGTAAAAATAAAGAAATTCAGATAGAATGCTGGAAGTTAGTATTATTAGGTTTAAAAGCCCGAGAGAACGACTGCGAGTATTTTTTAAAGTTTAAAATAATTAGGAGGGGGGGACGGTAGGTGAAGGAACACACGAAGGACGGTAGGTGCACGCCGTGCGCGCCTGTATACGCTGCAGCAGGCAGTGAGGGACCGGACAGATTATTCCACCGAAGGGAGAAGATTTTATATATATATATATTTTTTAAATTTATGTTTTCCACTTACTATAATATAGTGATTCATTAAGAGTGTCAAACATAAATGCGTGCGCGCAGCGCACAATGGCCACCGCTGCCGAAAGCAGTGGGGATACGGTGCGACATTTTTTCCAATCAGAATTTCTCTCTCTCTCTTTTTTTCCGCATGATAAAAATTAATGCAATCTTGAGAATTCATTAACTATAGTGATTCATTTAAAAATAGTGACCAGCGAAGCGGGCGTCGCCTGCTAGTTTTAAATAAAATGGAACATTGCAGAGCCACGCCCATATCCACGTAAAATCACCCGATTCTTAAAGAGTTAAAATGACGTTTGGGGTTATGGGTTCCTATACAATACTGAATCCTTGTGATGTTCTCTACCTCCCCTCCAAGTTTGTCCCATGACCTCGGAATCCCCCTGTGTATATATACATATATATTAGAGAGAGAGAGAGAGAGAGATTTTAACTTAACACTATATTGCAAAGACCCTCCCTCCTTTTTTCTTTCTTTTTAGTTGTTAAATATGAATATAGAAGGATTCAATTAATAAATGATATTTATTTTATTGAAATTTAGTTAGTTTATTAAGAACAAAATTAATGAAATTTTATTTTATATATAATATATATATATATATATGATAAAATATTCTTTTCCTTTTATTTATGCGAATTATCTTTACAGGTTCCAATTTTAAATTACATGTATACATGTAACTTTGGTATTATACTGTATTTTAGAATTAAAGAAACAACGAACTTCGGAAAGATAATTTTTTTTCTTATATGTTTCAAATGCTGCCTTTATTTTCTTTCATATCCAAACGATTTACTTTTCAATTTAAAACTTTTCAGTTACACCATTAAATGTATTTAAATAATAATGATAATAATAAGATAAACTAAGAAAACTATATAATCTTGCTTTAAGGAAGTTTAATGAAGCCATATTACATTCATTTATATATATATATATATATACTTATTTATTTATTTTGATAATTTTCATTTATTTTGCTCCAATTCACTAATCACTATTCATTTATTTCAAAACTATTTCAAAAGATTCGTAGAATTTCCATTTATTTTGCGATAATCCACTAATCAAGGTTCTTTCATTTAAAAATTATTTCGAAAGATTCGTCGAATTTTAAACGGATACAAGACATTATTAAATTTACGCAACAGGTATGCAATATTTTTCCTGGAAGAAGAATTTCTCTGAAAAGTTTAATGATTTTCGAAATAATTAAAGTATATTTACAGAATACTAAAACAGTTATTCTTTTAATATGAAATTGCTTTATCATTTTACGATCAAAGCCAATTTTTGAAATTAAAAAAATGTGAAATTTTTTAGATTTCAAAATGTTTTAAAATGTTCTAAGTAATTACAATATATATATATATATATATATATATATATATATATATATATTAAAGAATTCTTTGAAATATTGAGTATGCAAGAAAAAATGTTTCTTTGTAACAATTTGTGAAATGACATGAATAGTTTGCCCGATTAAAAATTATTTAATTTTTAAATGGGGAGAATAGACTTGTAAAAGAAATAGTAGTACACTAAGTTTTATTTTATTTTAATTACTTATTTATAACTTTTGATGAGTGAATGAAGTAAAAGAGAAGGCAAAAAAATTCAAAAAGGAAGAAATGTATTCTTTAACCAAATTTCTTGCGACCATGGGAACCTCTGCGCAAGTAGGACTGAACGAGTCCAGTATTAAAGTAGAGGTGATAATGAGAAAATAAGCGATAAGGGAACACCGAAGGACTGGATGTTTACCAAATTCTAATCTGTCGGTCAATTTGGCATCCCTCCAAGTCTTTGGACTCGTTTTCACTAAGGCTCCTATATATACGAGCTGGTGCATCAGGCATTTTGTTGTCTTAGGGTTGCCACATGTACCCAGCGCTTTTCTCTGATAAACAAACGACAAACATTTTTTTTTTTTTTTTTAATCGTCTTACGTTACTTTAGAGTAACTTGTTTTATTATATTTCATAATTTTAGCTAAGTAAACTATGATATGGAAGTTTGTTTAGTGATAAACTGCTACAATCATTCAAGAAGTGAATATAAAGTGTTCACAGACCTTCTATTACTGTGTATTTGAGTTTGGATGACATTTTGCAAAAAAAAAAACAGAAACCGCCCTAACAACACATCTCACCCCAGTACATCCGTAGGATATTCTCAGAATAAAAGGACATCCTGAGAATGTACTGTGAAAAAAATGTGTTTTTAGGAATATTATTGTTGCTTATTGCTCTTACGTTGACCGGATTAGCTTCAGATCAAGATTTCTTAAAATCATTAGGGAAGCGATAAGAACACCAAGCGGGAATGCTGTCCTCTTCAGAGGCAAAAAAAATGGCGGTGATGCGCCGGCCTATTATTTTATTTAGAGGCTCCAGTTTTCACTGCTAATCTTTGGAAACGTGATTACACTGTAATCATCATTTCTTCTTTTTAATGTTTTTTCATGGTCACATTTAAAATAGAAAATGCTTGATGAGTATAAAGACACAAATATCTTTTAACAATACAGAATTTATCAAAATATTACTAATGAGAGCAATACAAATGAATCCTGAAAAATGCATGTCTTTAATAACCATTTAAATTTTAATATGCTCATATCTATATATTCCATCTCAATTCTCTCTCTCTCTCTGTCTCTCTCTCTCTCTCTCGATATATATATATATATATATATATATATACATATATATATATTCGAGAGAGAGAGAAAGCCTCAGTTAATTCATGCTTTTGAAATTAACGTTTAATACAAGGATAATAGTATTGGAACTATAAACGTTTCTACATAGGATGGCTGTAGATAAATTTCCTCTATAAATAATATCCTGCATCTAAAACAGACCACCAAATTTCATACACGGATTTACATGAGGTGCTTTGCAGAGATAAGATGATGCTTTTTGTGGATTAAACCATATTGTCTACACTAAGGTCCTCGAGATAGTTTGCTTTACAAGTAAAATTTAATGTTCTGTTTGTTAAATTTGCTGTTTTTTCCATGCAAAACGCTCCCAAGTGGAAATATTTAAACAACATTTTTTTCATTCCTTGAGTGCAACTTAGGTGTAGTCTAGACACCAATTTTGGCAGCAACACTCTCACTTATTTTAGCTGCAGGATAGTTTACCTTTAACCACACTGTTTATGAGAAGTTCATTTAATATTTGGTTATTAACATGGATCCGGAAAAAGGGCACGGAAAGAAAAAGGCACACGGAAAAAAGTAATACTTACAAAACTCTGAATAAACACCATAAAATGCAAAAATCTCGCAACAATTGTTTCGGGTCGAAAGAGCACACGACCCTTCGTCAGGCGAACAAAGTAGGCACGAGTACAGCAGTCAAAGCGGTAACGTGCGTTACCGCTGTACTCGTGCCTACTTTGTTCGCCTGACAATGGGTCGTGTGCTCTTTCGACCCGAAACAATTATTGCGAGATTTTTGCATTTTATGGTGTTTATTCACAGTTTTGTAAGTATTATTTTGCAACGCCAGTTCTGTGGTGCTTTCTTATTAACACGGAAAAAAGATCAACGGTAAAAAGGGCATCCGGAAAAAGAGCACTTTTAAAAACTGGAAATCGTGAAAACAGTAAATATCAAATGGGATAAAAGAAACTTTTTTTGGAAATCCAATACGCATGCTTTCATTTTATTTATTTATTTTTTATTTTATTTTTTTCTATTTGACTCTAAACACATTAGCAAAATATCAGCTCCCTGGAATAATGTTGATCCGTGTCGAATGGACGAGAAAATCCTAATACCTAATATAGCTTGTTTTGCATGTGTTTTGCGTGAAAATTAGTATGCAATAGATAAGGCAAATTTTCTACTTTCATTTAATTTTAGGAAAACAAACCCAAATGTATTTAAATAAAGAATTTATAAACATTTTACATAAAACAAAGTACATACATGAGACATTTTCATTTTAAAGTTTTTTTTTTTTTTTCGTTATTATGCACAACGTAATAAGTGTTTTCTTTGTTGTTTTTCTGATATTCTAATCAAATCATGGAAGGCTTGCATCAAATTTGCAGTTTTTCAGCTGTAAAGTTCGCTGCTTTAATCTACGGTGCAGTAAGTTTGGCTTTCAGAAATGCGTTCCTTATTCATAAAGATGGGAAATGATCTGTTTTGGAGAATGCCATCGTTAACTTTGAAACGAGGGGATAAATTTTTATTACTCATGATCGATATTAAATCACCTACATTATTATCTGAAATGACAGGAAAAAAAGATAGTGTTTTTATAAATTGTAAGGATATAGATAGGTATAAATTACTTTTGATGTAACAAGATTCTCACCATTTAACAGGCAGATAAATTATATTTTGAGGAAATACATGTTTTCTCGAAACTCAGAATATTTCATTGCTCACATTCTTCACTATTTTTACTTTTGTTTCTTGACTAACATCCTCGTTTAATATGAATAAGACACTTATTTCATCAGTTAAATACCATAAATGCTGACTTCAATATTTTTACTTTTTCACAGACTTTAGGAAGAATAAATCTTGTAATTAAAAATTTAATAATAATTAAAAATTATGTAATTAAAAATTTACATAAAACACTAACATAAATCGTTAACGAAATTTTATCTAAATATAATATAAAAGTATTTCCTTTTAAATTGTTCGTTTCTCTAATTTAAAAAAAAAAAAAAAAATCTTCCGTTGAAGAAAAAAAAAAGGAACCCCCCCCCCCCCCCTTGGCAGGATCCTATTTCAGTGCCTCTGACGCAGGAGTCAGTCACGCTACCACTGCACCACTCTCTCTTTTTACAATGGTTACAAATAATTATGGGCCTGATTATCGCAGGGACACGTGCCTCAGGCCCGGAGTACCAGGGGGTCATAAAACCCATTGCTTGTATATGTTATTCAATAAATTATGCTTTTAATGCATAAATATTATAATAGAAAAAAAATGCGAGATAGGTGGTGGGGGCCTAAGAAAGTATGTGCTCCGTGGGCATCACATGAAGTTAATCGGGCCCTGTTTTTTTTTTTTTTTTTTTTTTTTTTTTGTAGGTACGAGGTGTGGCTACTAAATAACGAGACTATTGCTGTAAAACATTTTATTTTAAATTTATACATATTTAGTTATTATCACCTTCAATATACACCCCCCTCTATCCCTACAACGCTCCATGTGAATTTTCCATTGATCGAAACAGTGCTGGAAGTCTTGTTCTGTGAGCTCCTCATGAGGCGTGCCGCGTTTTCTTTCAAAGCTTCAACTGACTCAAACCTTGTTCCTTTTTATGTAGATTTAAGGGGGTATTCTGGTCTAGAAATTTAAAAAAATCGATTTTTTTTTTTTTTTTTTTTTTTTTTTTTTTTTTTTTTTGCATATTTTGAAAGTTTAGACTTTCAAAAATATTATCCTAAAAGGATTTTTCAAAATTCGAATTATTTTCGGAGATACAGCCAATTTTGTGACGTGGCGTCCGAGCCGGCCGTTTGGGATGTAATAGTTTATGTTAAGTAATATAGTTGGGATGTAAAATTTTTGGATCTAATAAAGCCTATTTATACCAGCTTATCATCTGATGATTTATTACATCGATGTTTGGGGTCCGAAACACAAAATAATAATGAATCACTGAATTGTTTCCTAAACTTTAAATGCGTTTTTCTCGAAACTACTTTTTTTGAGGTGGTTGACATGATATTTCAAGTTCTACTGAACCGATTGCTTTGAAATTTGGTATATATCTTGTTTATACAACTCTCTATCGCGTCTGCCTTGGATTTTAAAAAATTTTTATTTTCAATATTTTTAAAAAATTCGAAAAGGTCGAAAAAAGTCGGGTAAAATTTTTTTTTTTTTTTTTCAAGTCGACGCCATTTTGTCATTTTTTTTTTTTTTTTTTGAAAATGGTCAACCCGATAGCGACATCTTTATTAATGAAGAATTTGTTTGATTTTTTTGTTTTAGATCACTACAAGGGTTGAAATCATGTCAACCAGGACGCACCGTTTTTTTTGAAGCCCCCACTCCATCGGCCTGTATCTCGGCGAATTTTGGTTTTTTTTTTTTTGTGATTTTTTTTTTTTACATTCTCAAAATGTCAATAAAAAACATATAAAAAAATGGATAGTAAAAATGTTTTTCATTTTTTTTTTTTTTTATCTTGCTTTAAAAATTGCCTAAAATTCAGGCTTCTAGACCAGAATACCCCCTTAACTTTGAGAAACAGATAAAATCCACATGGGGTCAGGTCAGGTGAATAAGGCGGATGGTCTAAAACTGGGATATTGTACTTGGCTAGAAACGTCTTGACAGACAATGCAGTGTGAGCCGGCGCGTTGTCTTGATGCAGAACCCATGACTTGTTCTTCCACAATTCAGGTCGTTTTTTCTTACTCTTTCACGGAGATGAGCAAGCACCTCAAGATAGTAATGATAGTCAGATTGAACCAGATTAGCAACTTTTTCGATATTTTCATCCGTTTTGGACGTGGAAGGGCGATCCGGGCGGTCATCATCTCCAACGACTTCTCGGCCATCTTGGAAACACGTGAACCACTCAAAAACTCGTGCACGTGATAAGCATTCATTGCCATAAACTTGTTTTAATAAAAGATAACTTTCACAAGCAGTTTTACCAAGTTTCACGTAAAATTTCAGAACAATTCGTTGCTCTACTTTTACACTTATCATGTTTTCGGCAAAACGAAGCAAACACCTCTTACGCAACCGAAGGTTACGGCCAGACTGATTTCTCTACAAACACGGGAGGCGCAGCAATCGAAAGAGAAAGCTTTACTCTGCACAGCTGTCAGTCGTTCGGACTTGGCACATATATAGCTCATCTGTGGCAGTAATAGTCTCGTTATTTAATAGCCACACCTCGTATGTGTTAATTATTTATTGTTAATATTCATTAGAAATTGTTTTGGTGACCTACCTTATTAATAAAATAAAATGTCATTTTTATGTTTTATTAATATGCTATATAAAGAATAACATTGATAATAAAAATTGTAACAGTATAAAATCCTATTCTTATCGAATAAGAAATTATTTTTTGAACATATTTTAAAAAATATTTATATTTATCCCAATTTTAAATGCTGCTAAGCAGGAGGCGAAATTGTTTTCTATTGCGTGAATTATGTATATTCCTATTTATGCATTCGTGCTGTATTAGAGTTACACTTTTTTTATTATATTTAATTTTTAATAATTTATTATATTAGAAAAACAAAAGTCTTTTAAAATGATCGTGGAACAATAAATATATTTACCAAAGAACTACTTTAGAAACTCATCTATTTCCTAAAAAGATAAGAGAAACGGCATTTTTGTTAACATTTTCATTATATTATGCATCACTAATATAATCACATAATTATCACATAAATAAAAATGTGTTTTAAAAGCCTTGATATTGCAAACTGTAACAAAACTGTTTTCAGTTTATATTTTAATTAATATTCATCATGGTCCGTATTAATTCTTATGTAAGAAACAAAACATTTATTAAGTTTGTATTTATCTATAGCTACATATTATGTTATACGTTCTATTAAAAGTGCTATATGTTGACAGAGCAAAAAATAAACCTTTTATGTAGAACCCAGGGATGGAACACGGGCGCACAATTCATACCACTATCAATGTAAGAAAAACTTCTACCTCTTAAATCAACGATATTATAACTAGAGAAATTTCTTAAACACATTCCGGTATGAATTCTGCGCCCGTGTTCCATCCCTGAGAACCTGACAGAGCAAATTTGAAGAGATTGTTTGTATATGCACACTTGCTGTGGTATATGAAATTAAGAAGATAATTACAAATTTTCTGTTAATTTGTAACTAAAACTTTAAAAAAAAATGCCTTTCTTTCCCAAAATATTTAATCACTAATATTTAGTCGATAATTAATCTTACAATATTAAATAATACAGCAATCGGAAATCTTAATGAAATTAACTATCTTATCACAGTGCAACTTAATAATTCTTCGCCAAATAATGCAACAAGCTCTAAATTTCGATTATTAGAAGACATGATATTACGCGTCTCAGTCCTTTCATCTGCCTTTAGAATAGCGGTAAAATACAGTAATTTTCATCATTTAATATTGTGTGCAATTCTAATCCTACAGAGATGGTGATTCGACGTCATTAGATGCATTACACAAGTTTCGCATGCAAAATTGATGCATGTTATTTTGAAATATCTAGATATGTTTCAGCATTTGGAAATTTATGCACCATACTATTTCAATTCCCAAACAGCAGGATTAATAAAGATTAGTAAGTCCATATAGGAAGATTTTGAAACTGACTTTATATAATTCTTAGAGATTAGACGCCACTTAAGAAGTTTTATGCATAAGTAACCTTTAACCCTTTCAATCCCAATTTTTTCCCTCCATAAAACAACAAATCTTATATTTAGTAATAAATTTATTTCAAAGGTAATATAAATAATATTTTTTAAAATAGGAGTAATAGCAGAGTACGAATTAATATAGCTAACAAAGCAACTGAGAGGTGTTTATTTATGTTTAACATAAACACTGATGCCATTAAAAATCATAACTTTTCAATAAATAAAAATATCTAAATTTTGGAAGAAATATATATTGTAATTAATTAAAATACAAATTATAAACATTAAAAAATAAAAATAAAAATATTTCAAAAAATTAATTTACTTAACCCTTTATATCCCAAATTACCTCACTTTTTGGAACAATTGTTTGAAACTTTTTTATTATATTTCTTTGCTGCGTGAGAAGCCTAGTTGATTATCCCTAGTTGATTATCCCTAATGCAAATATTTTTAATTTATTTCATATTGAAAAGCTTAACATATTTTCGTACATTTATACGAAATTTTGTCCAATACTGCCATTTTAAAAATTATGTAAAAAAGAAGATGCAAAACGCCAGCTGTTGAGCAATTGATCCTCAAATGTAATCAGCACCATTTTTAAGTCAAGGTGAAACTAAATATTAAGTTTACTTCAATTTCATTCGTTCGTGAAACACGCATACACAAAATTATGGATATACACAAACATATATTTTCTAAAAAACGGTCAAATCAGGTTCAGGATATTTGAAAATTTGTAAATCATTGAAAATGTTCACGAATCTAATACTTTCTTCTTACGTATATAGAAGATAGTATTAAATAAGAATAAAACAATAACTTTGATGATATCAAGATAAGAATTCAAAATACCTCTCACGAAATCTAGATGCGAATAAATATTACAAAGAAGCGTGTAGAAAATATAGAAATGTTGGATCAAAATGACTATGGCCCTGGAATATTTTAATTCCGCATAAATATTTAAATTTGAGGGATAGAAATGCTTCTTGTGTGCCTTTTTTGCAAAATATGTTTTTTGCATGCATTGGCACATTTTGTATAAAATCCATGACATGTATTATGTAAATATGATGCATTACAGTATACGACCTCCTGCATATATGGAAAAAAAAAAAGAAAAAAAAATCTTATTCCTTGCATTATTTTTTTTTTCAAATATGGTTTACATGATAGTAATAAAAATGTGGTAATAAAGGCGCAGTAATAAAAATGTAGAGCTAAAATCAATAAAGTAATTCCTAGATTCTATTTAATAGAAGAAAGGTTAAATTAACATTAAGACAAAAATATATTTACTTTTAGTGCACACTTCAATGATAAAAGAGGAAATAAAAGTTCAAAAGAGGACTAAAACATGTATTCAAAAATAAATAAATAAATAAAATAAAATAAAAATGTTTAAAATGTCACATTGAAACTCGTATAGCATGCATATTTTCTCTGATTATTGCTTATATAGATCCGATATATATATATATATAATTTTTTTAAATTAGTTTTTGAAATTAACCACACGTGAGCTAGACTGAAACTAAAGTTTATTTGCATATGTACAGTTACAGAAAAAAAAAAAGCATGAACACACAGCGCCATCTATTGGCGTACTATAAAACACTTTGAGCATCATCTCTACTTATATTATGCCAACATTCTCCCCCTGCGAAAAGGGTTTTATATTTGAGCAAAAACAATAATTAATATTCAAATATATACTTTTAAATCAAACATATTTTTTCTAACGTAAATGATAATTTCTCCTTTGTAACAGCCTTTGTTAAGAAATCTGAAATCATTTCATTAGTACAATTATACATAACTTTTACAGTCTTTTCTTCAATTAAGTCTCTAACGAAATGAAATTTAAGATTTACATGTCTAGTTTTATTTGATGACTTTGCAGTATTTAGCCAATCTATGGCTGCTTGACTATCAGATTAAATCGTCACAGGTTTTTCAACAAATTGTTCACACTTAAGTTCTTGTAACATATTTAAAGTCCATGTTAATTCTCTTGCAGTATTTGCAGTTGCTAACAGCTCTGATTCACATGTCGATAGTCCTACACATCTTTGTTTGTTACTTTTCCATACAATAAGAGAATTTCCTAACATAATTACACAACCTGAAAATGATTTACCTTCCTCTGCATTTCCCCAGCTTGCATCTGCACTACAATTTATTAAACCGAATTTTCTCTCGTAAAACAATACTTTATTTTTTGTTCCATTTAAGTATTTTAGAACCTTTTGAGCTAATGTATAATGTCTTTTCTCAGGACGTTTATTAAATTGTGATAAATAACTAGTAACAAATGCAAGGTCAGGTCGAGTTTGGTTAGCCAAATATAGCAATTCACCTATAATTTCTTGATACTCAGTTTGATTAACTAAATTATCTGTAGGTGTAAAACATCTATCCTCGCCTTTAATTATTGGTAGATTAGACTTTTTAGAATTTTGCAAACCATATTTTTCCAATAAAGATTCAATGTAGTTAGTTTGCGATAAACTGATACCTTCTTGATTCTGTACTACTTCCATGCCTAAAAATTTTGAATTTTTAGTTGTTTCATTTAGAACAAAAATTTCTTTAAATTTACTTATTTTTTCATCGCATAACTTAGAATTATTTGAAAAAATTGCTAAATCATCTACATACACACAAATTGCTAGAAAATTCGTATCATCTTTATAAGTAAATACACAATTATCAGAAGCAAGTGGAGAGAAGCCAATCGCTTTCAGTTCATGTTTAAGTTTAATATGCCAATTTCGGCCGCTTTGTGGCAAGCCGTATATACTACGTTTCAATTTACATACATTATTTTTACCAAATTTATTTTCGTAACCAGGGGGTATTTCCATATATATAGTTCCTTCAATGTTACCATATAAATAAGCCGTTTTTACATCAAAAAATCTTATAGATAAATTCAGCTTAGAAGCGATTGCCATTAATAATCTAAATGATTCAATATTTACTACCGGTGAATATGACTCTGAATAATCGACTGTTTTTATTTGATTGAAAGCTGCTGCTACTAATCTAGCTTTATAAATTTTCTCATTGTTGACACTTTTAATTGAATAAATCCATTTAATTTTAATTATTTTTTCATTTTTTGACCTTTCAATTATCTCAAAAACATTGTGTTTATTCATGGAATCGATTTCTTTTTCCATAGCGATCTCCCATTTTTTACGATTTGTTTTATTTTTTATTTCATCAAAATTTCTGTGTACCGATTCCCCATCAAGGTCATTTAAAGCCAAATTAGCTGACATTTTATTTTTTATCCTTTCTGATCGTCGCAATTGGGGTGGCGATCTAAAAATATATTTTGAATCATTCTGTATTTCATTTTGTTCTAGCGTTTGTTGTTCAGACGAAAAATCTGATAAATTATAATCATTGTTTTCGGGTGAGAAAGAAGTTTTGGTTTCATTAAACTGGGTTTATTCTTTAATATCCCACAAATGAGTTTCGGTTTCTCTTTTTAAGAATTTCCTACCTTTAGATGTTTCATCAAATTTAACTGATCTTTCTTCAATAATTTTCCTTTTATCGATATCATAAATTCTGTATGCACGCGTATCTCTAGAATATCCAACAAATATACCTTTCTTAGCGGGAACATCGAATTTATTTCTGAACTGTTTAGGAATGTGATAGTAAGCTAAACAACCAAAAGTTCTTAAATAAGTTCGTTTTGGTTTTCTACCTGTCCATATCTCGATCGGGATTTTTTGTTTACCTTTTCTCGGTGTGTTATTAGATATGTGGGTACTACAATTTATGGCTTCCGCCCAAAATCTAAGTGGCAATTTACTATCATATAACAATGTTCTTGCGCGTTCTACCAGTACTCTTACACATTTTTCTGCAATACCGTTGCTTTCAGGATTATATGGTACTGTTTTATCATGTATTATGCCAGATTTTTCTAGAAAATTTTCAAATTCATTATTTACAAACTCCAAACCGTTATCGGTTCTTAAACGTTTAATTTTCTTATTCATCAGATTTTCATACCTTTCTTTGAAAATAGTAAAAGCATCAAATGCTTCATGTTTATGTTTCAAGAAATAAGTGAAATACATCCCAGAAAAATCATCAACCAATACTAAAAAATATTTAGAATTTCCTAAGGAATTAGCATTTATAGGTCCTGCTAAATCAGCATGAATCAATTCTAATATAGAACTACTTTGATCAAAATTTACTTTTGGATGATTTTTCCGAGTTAACTTACCTCACATGATTCACAATTAAAATTTTCAGAATCTCTAAATTTTATGCCAATAATATTTTGCATTTTTATCATATATTGTGGATTTAAATGACAAAGTCTTTTGTGCCAAGTATCATAAGATTCCGATTTATTTATTAAGTTACATTCTAGAGAATCAGGTGACATATCATTGTAAGGTTTCAATATGACTTCAAATCTATTATTTATTTTAACAGCTTTTAACACAATTTCATCATTTTTACTTACAAGGAAACATTCAAAAGGTGTCATCTTCAAAAATTATTGAAAAAAATATATGTGATTCTACTCTTCCTAAAACACCATAAAGTGAAAAAATTATCGGCTGAAACGAATTACAGCGACCACAAAAAATTATCAAAATTAAGCATATTTGGCGATTTTACATTGTTAGGCGATTGATTTTGAGCACTTGGCGGAGAAACAAAACACGGTTCTGTTCGTACACGGCAATCTTGTTGCTAGCAAACTGAACGCCGAACAGCGCTAAATCGCCAAATATGCTTAATTTTGATAATTTTTTGTGGTCGATGTGATTCATTTCAGCCGATAATTTTTTCAATTCCTGGTGTTTTATGAAGAGTAGAATCACATATATTTTTTTCAATATTTTTTGAAGACGACACCTATTGAATGTTTCCTTGTTAGACGATGGCAAGCAAGGACATACAATTTTGAAAATTGGAAGTATTTATATATATCTTCTGACTTATTTTTAGAAATTAAAATATTAAATGTTCATCATCTGATACACAATCACATACTAGAGATAGAGATTACATAGATGAATTATAAGACATGAAAGATTTGTGTGCTAGAGATAAATAGCCTTTTCACTTCCAGCAGGTCGCACATTGTTTTCACAAGTTTATGAAATGTTTAACTAAAATTTATGATCTAAACTTTTTGGTTTTATAAATGATTTTTGTTTGCAAAAGTACATATGCTATGTTTGATTATTTATATAGTTTTATGTTATTTTCTTTTTTTAACATTTTGATGTTCGTTACATATTTTCTTTTGAAAAATGCCAAACTAATTTCTAAAATGGCTATTATATACATATAAATAATGGTCGTAAATATGTAAAAAAAAAAAAAAAAAAAAAAAAAAAAATTTAATTTTAGAGAAATTTTTCGTGTGAAAAATCTATATGTTAACCTGATTAAATTAAAATAATAATTAATTTAATAAATTAATAACTTTGTAAGTTAAAACAATAAATTAAAAAACTCGAAATAGTTGTTTCAGGTTAAAATAATAGTACGGTCCTTCATTGGGTGAAAGAAAACTAGATATGAGTGCCTGATGAAAGCAGCAAGGCGCACTCGCATTTACAAAAATTTAAAGTGACTTCTGCGCACGGTTTTCTCTGAAACATAATTTTTTATATTTCTGAGTAGTGTTGATATATACCGAACAGAGAAGGAATAAAAATGTAAATATTGACTAAAACAAGGAAAAAATTGTTGCTTAAAAAATTGTTGAATGTTTAGTTTCAGTGCGAAACCAATGAACATTAAAATGGGGAAATTAATTAGGTTTTCTTTCTTATCTTTTCTTCTTTCTTTTTTTTTTTTTTTTTTTTTGAGATGCGCTTTAAATACGTAGAGAGGAAGGTTTTTTTTTTTTTTTTTTTTTTTTAATCTTCATAAAAAGTTTATTTAAAAAAAGGTCTAATCGCAATGAAAATTTCTAAATACCTTAATGCTTCGAATTCTTTATAATGCATTAATATATATATATATCGGTTTAAATATGAAACATGACATATTTACCACTGTTTTACGTTTTTTGCCACTTTAAAAATCAAGTTTTTTTTTTTTTTTTTTTTTTTTTTTTTAAGATGAGAAGCATTTTTACTACCTAGATTTTAGTTTTTATGTAAGTTAATTAATTAATAGCAAAATAACACTTATCTGAGCATATACAATTGCAACTAAAAAAAAAAAAAAAATTTTTTTTAATGTCTAATTTCAAAGAAAAGTTTTATCTACCTTAATTCTTCAAATCTTGTATAACGTTTGTAAAGACCTACCACAAAAAAGACCGTGAAAGAACCAGCAAATTTAAGATTTTTTTTTTTTTTTTAAAGGTGAAAACATCTTAAAAATTTGTTATTCTTTCACAATTTTCTATGCAAAATTACCCAAATTAGACAAAACCATTGTTATCCAATGTCATGTATTTACTATTGGTTCATTTTTAGGACTTACTTTTTACGATTTTCTCAATTATTGGTTAAAAATTTCAAAGCAAATTGGCATATGTGATATATTTCCAAATTATTTTACGTAGTGAGTGCAAAATATTTTTATTTCAGAAAATTGTATTTCTAAATGTCGATGTCGAAAGAAAGTCATTTTCTTTTTAGATGTCATAGATGAACTCTGCTCTGTTCCCCATTATGAATTTGTTTTCATTTCATGAATATATGCTTACAGAGTATCTATATTCGTATTAAGAGAAAGGAATTCTACCAATAACTCAACTTAGTTGAGAACCAAATGCCCCACCTACAAAGATAGCATTCTTCGGATTTGGTACAATGGTTTTATATCAAAAAACCACAAATTAGAAAAAAAAAAAAAAAAGATTCACTTTGAAACACGTATAAAACAATACATTTAGTTAAAATCATCTATATTACATCTTGTCAAGGCTTTTCGCCCTGAGCATCAGGACATCATCAGAACAAAGCCATTTTTAGTTAAAAGTACAGTAACAGTTTAATTATATATACAAAAAAACAAATTACAGTTACAGTTATTATAGATGAAACAATTGAAACAGATGAAACAGTTGAAACAGAAAACCACAGATGAAACAGTCTGAAAACGTAAATTCTAAATTTAGTCGAGCTTCCCTTGGTTACCATGGAGACACTTGTTGTGCAACGGTTGAGGCTTCTGTGGAGCAGCTTACAGTCTGTAGTAAAGGGAACTTGTATTAATTTAGATCTTCACAGGGAGCATGGAGAAAACTTTTTAAAACTCGCAACGGTTGAGTCACTTTAATGAAGAATTCTTTGGGTAGAATAGTAGAGAAAACTTGCAATAACTGTAAAAGTCTCTGGACCATTTGCATTAAGGAGAGGCCAGACCAGCACCAAGAGTAAAAAACAGGGCAGATTAAAAAACTTTCGCTGTTAACATTCATTGAGACCGCGATACTATTGGAAGGAAATTATATTAGATATGTGGTTGTATTAGAAAATACCAAATTTTAGGAAGGAAGGCAGTATCTTTATAATTAATTGAATTATATTGAATTATATTTAATAGCTTCGGAGACCATTAATTCTGAACTAATTGGTGGAGAGGAGATAATTTCTGTTTGATCTCATAGAGGTGAAGCTGATTTTTCATAGATAAAGTTGACTAAGGCTGAACTATTTCCTTCCTTGACGTTGCGAATATGTTCTTGAATTCTTTTGTTTAAATTTCTTTTGGTTTGTCCGATATAGAAGAAAACATCTTGACTAAGTTTTAGTGGTATTTTATAAACTCCTCCAGTGGGTCTAGTTAAATCACGATCGTTTAAGCTTAAATGCTTAATAGTTAAAGGAGAACTGAAAGGAATAAGGATATTGAATTTACGAAAAATATAATATAAGTTTATAATATTAATATATAAGTTATATAATATAATATACGTTTTATATCAATCTGATCATTAATTTAACTAGGGTTAATTTTGTATTTTAGTTTTCATGCAATTGCATAATATTTCCAGTGCAATAATCTTTATACTGTACGTTTATGAGAAAGTTTGATCAATTCACCCATGTTAAAAAAATCTAATATTTCTAATAACTTACGAAGTTTTAAAATTAAAGCCAATGATACTCATGCCAATACCATAATTGGTATTTTAAGACTGGTCACATCGTTACAATAAAATTATTCCTCATAATGCATGTTTATGCGAAAATTTGCTCTTATTTCTCTCAGGAAAATCATAAATATCGAACAACTTACGAAGTTTTCAAAATAGAATTTTCATAGTTAAGGATGTTTTTATTCTTTACATCACCATAAATAATATTTTAAAAGTGAACCCGCATCTTTATGACGAAAATAATCCTAATAATGCATGTTTATGCGGAATTTTTCTCTATTCTGCCATGTTAAGAAAATTGTAAATTTCATATAACATGCGCAATTTTCAAAGTAGAATAATCATAGTTAATGGTGCGCATGCCAGCATCATAAATGATATTTCAAATCTGATCCATATATTTTGCCTCACCAGTAGCCGAGCGGTTCTGCGCTCAAAGGTGGTAGAGGGGAAGTGCCGGGCTCGATCCCATGTCGTTCTCATCGACCTAGCCGTTCGGAGTTTTCAGTAGTTTTCTCCAAAACTCGCGTAAATACGTGCTAAGACCCTTTAGCGAGACGTCCACGGAGGGCGCACCACCGGCCTAGGACCCTTGTGTAGTCAGTTAATCGGCCTTAATCCCAAACTCCAACTGATCCACATGTTTATGGTGAAAATAATTCTTAAAATGCACGTTTCTGCAAAATTTTGCTGTTTTCTCCCATGTTAAGAAAATCGTAAATTTCGAATAACTTACGCAGTTTTCGAAGTAGAATGTTCATACATGCATCATAAATGATATTTTAAAACTGATCCTACATCTTACAAAGTTTTCAAATTGAAAATTTCAAAATAAATCGAGTTCTTGCCAGTATAATAAGTAATATTTTGAAACTGGTTTGATTACATTGTAAAAAAATTCTATAAATTTACTGAAATATTTATCGAGAGTCTCTGTAATAATAGTACTTAGGTAAAATGAAATAACTAAAATTCTCCATATTCAAAAAAACAATAAGACTTCTTCACACACCATAAATTTTAAGCCAGCACAACCGGTTTCGAAAGGACGTAGCCTTCCTTCATCAGGTGCAAAAAAACACGTGCTACTGCCTTGGAGGCAAAAGCATATTTATGGTGTGTGAAGAAGTCTTATTGTCTTTTTATCGTTTTGCATTTAGTTTTGGTTCTCCATATTTATTCAGTATTTTTATTTTTTTAATTGTTTAATATCTCAATAATGATTATACTTCAGAAAAAGTATTTTAATTCACTTATATACTCCTATTAACAATTAAATGAGATAATATTAGTTATTAAAATGCATATATAATTTTTTTTAACAACTTTGTTTACTTTCCGTTGTTACTTTACATAAGATTTAAGATAAATGATTCCCAGTAGTTTATCTGTTGAAATTTTTAATAGCGCACTTTACGATCATTCGTTATTGAAATATTGACTACGCAGACTAACAAATTAACTAATGAACGAACTAAAAATTTTACTAATCTATAGACACACACGATGTCGATTATGCTATTTTGGGATTCATCACACCTCAAAACATGTAAAAGACGTCGAAAATTTGAGATATAAAATTTTCATGAATACAGAAGTTTCCCATACCTATATTGTGATCGGCAATTAAAAATAATAAGTTACTTTCACGTTAACAAAGGTATAGGGTTTAACCACTCGTTTTAAAGATAATGAGTTCATTTGAAAAATACACATACTTAAAATTTATACCTCCCATGGAAAAGGAAGGACGCAGTGTTCCTTCATTTTAAAAACATCTTGGTCGACCAAGAATACAATTATAAATAAATAAATAAATAAATATATTTATTTATTAATTTACGCAATGATTGGTTAAAAAATAATCTTCATTATGTACATTTATAGAAAATTTTCTCCTCCGCTGCTAAATAGGGACGATAATTCCTGCTGTGGAGTGATATACACCGAAATTTGATAGACAATAATTTATGTTAATTTTTAGCTAAATAAAAAATTTTAAGAAATCCCAAGCATTAATTTGTAATCCAGAGCTGCTGAAAAATTTTTGTCTCTCTCACACAAACAGATAACCTACGTTCTGAAAATGGTCCAAACGAATTCAGCACATCTTAAAATGTATAAAACCATCGAAAACGAGAAATTAAAATTTTTTACGATTGCAATACTTCTTTCTTATGAATATAGAAGAAAGTAAAAAGAAGAGAACATATTAAGTTGATTGCAGGGAACATTTTTTTTAAAAAAATCATTAAACAATGTTTAACTTTACACTCGTAAAATTATTTAATATGCAGAGGAATATTTGAATAAAATTTTTACAAGTATTATCTGCATAAGTTCTGCGTTTTTTATTTGTAGTTTAGAAATTATTTCTATTTTTGAATCTTTCAGATAAAAAATTGTATCAAGCAAATTTATCTGGCTTCCTTATAGAACAATTTCCTTTGTTTTCTTTTTGCTGTCAATATGGATATCTTTTAACGAACAGTCCAACTTTAACTTGATATCCGGGTTTACTTGTTTCAAAGATAAGAAAACTCATCTTTTATGTTCATGTGGGTAATATGCATGAAGTAATTTTTCTAATAGCAGTTATGCTACGTACTAAATGTATATTCATTTTAGCAAGATTTTCTCTTCATTTTAAGATTAATATATATCTTTCTTAGATGTTTAGTTTATTTATTTTATATTTGAAATATTTTGCTGCAACGTTTGAATACAGTGTGTGGTTAAACTATTAGAATGTGTTTTTTTTTCCTTAAAAAAAAAAAAAAAAAAAGTGTTGGATAAAATGGTTTTGTTGTGCAAATAACATGCATAAACTCATATTTACCAGAAACGATTTAGTTATGAATGCAGTTAGGGGACCATTCATCGATCGAGGAGAAGCACTAATACTTTGCATTACCCGGTATCATAAAGAGCTACAAATGACTTTAATACATGATTTAACCCCTAACTTTAACACATGATTTTATCTGTATGTTTTTTTCGTGGGAATGGCATGATTATTTATTTATTTATTTTTTTTTTTTTTTCTAAAATTATTAATATTTTTTACAATATATTTTGCTTATAGTGAGAATGGATTTCAACAAAATTTTAGAAAACTTGTAAAAAAAAAAAAAAAAAAAAATTACCAAACGATAAAGAAAAGTTATTCTAAAACATAAAATGCATACATTTAGTATTCGAAATATGAGTATTTGTTGATTTTTTTTTTTTTTTTTTTTTTGCACATATAGAATTTTTTTTTTCAACAAAGAACTTTTTTATTACGTAGGTTGAACGTTAAATATATACGACAACTTAATCTCATTTGATTCCAATAAAAATTAAGAAAGTTATCGTAAAGTGAATGAGAATTTTATGTTTTTATAAGAGTTGCGAGTTCATAAGGGACCATTATTGGAAACTGATCATTAATGACTAAATCGTTATTGGAAAATATAAATTTATAAATGTTCTTTGCACGTCTGAAATTCAAGGCCACCAAGTAATTCTTTAAAAAATAGAAAAAAATGTAAAAAAAAAAACTAGTAATTTGATCATCTACTGTAGATAGTTCCCTGAAAATATGTTAGGTTATGATGTTTGTTGATGAGAACCATATATATATATATATTTTTTAATGTTTGGAACTAATTTTAAGATTTATAGGACAACAAAGGGTGAATAATAATAATTTTTTTTTTCTAACTGCCTTCTTAGATAAGAGTATTCTTTATTTTATTTTACATTTTTATAAATATTTTACTTTTTTTTCTTCAGGGGTCGATCCAAGCAAAATTTGGTGTGCCTTTTGATGCCCCTGCACAAAATTTCACATCGTAAAAAAGGACCCTTCATACAATTCAAATTCATTAAAAGGGACCGACCCTTCAAAAATTCAAACCAATAAGAAGGGATCCTTCACAAAATTCAAATTTATAAAATGAGCCCCTTCACAAGATTTTGTTTTATAAAAATGATCCCTTTATAAAATATTTTCAATATTATTTTTAATTAATGCCTTAATTTAGCTAAATGAAACTCTATTAACTTGATATTAAACATTATATACAATGACTGTAAAAATGGAAGGTATTACACGATATATATATATATATATTTTTTTTTTACATTTTTTTTTTTTTTTTTTTTTTTTCACAAAAATAAATAAAAAATTCCCGAAAATATTTCCTTTTTTACATAAAAGGGACCCCAAAATTAAAAGCTGGATCGACCCCTGTTCTTTAAATAAGTTTTCGGACTTACAGATTGAAGATGTTGCCCTCAATTTCATTTAAAGCTTTAGTAATATAGGGAATATCAAGGACAAATTTCTCTTCAATTTATGAATTATTGTTTCTGGAATAAAAACGCATTTAATCTTTCTATTTGACGACATTTTAAATGTTCTAACTTAATGCCCACATTATAAGCATAAAATATTTTGATAAATAGAATCTTATATTATATTTAGGGATTGTTTGTTTATGTATAGAGATCGAACTCATCAGTTTTCTCAATCCGGAGACTTCAGAGAGAAACATGTATATGTATATGTATTATTATTATTATTTTATCATTTAAAAAATTTCTTAACTTCAATGCTTTTTCTCTTTTTGCTCCACAAAATATTGTCTTTTAAAAATTTATCCATGATTTGAAAAAGTGTTATAAATGATGTTTCTGAATTTATCTCAGTGATCAAGGTAAATAATTGTTAATGATACATACCTATAAATGTATTATTGAATATAAATTTAGTTTTATTCTTTTGCACATTATTTAATATAATTTCATCATTCCTAAGTTAAACCTACATTTTTTTAGACTAGCATTTTAATTTATGATAAATAGAATCTTTGTAAGCAAAAACCATAAACTGCAACGGCTTGCAATAATTGTTTCAGGTTGAAAAAAACATAATCGCGATTCTTAGTCAAGTGGAAAAATGAAGGTGTTTGAATTATTTCAATCTGAAACAATTTTAAAAGTTTTTAAAATTTAGGAGGTTTACTTACTTTTATTTTATATTTTATTTATCTTCAACTTTTAACAAAATTAGTTAGATGCATTTTTTTTTTAATCACATGCCTAGATTGATGCAAAAGTTTAAAATTCGGATAGCTAATTTCAATATTTAAAATTGCAAACTGCAACACAAGGGGGGTTTAGTTTTGTTAAGGTACCATCTAGAGAATATATCACAAGTAAACTAAAAATTTTTAAACATAATAAAATTCTAAAAAAAAAAAAAATAATAATAATAATAAGTAAATAAATAAATAAATGAATGAATAAATAAAAATAACAACTAATCTCAAATATAAATTTTTCTCATTGATGGGGATTTTTAAATTTCCGAGAAGCACATTGTTTAGTTCTAAGAGCCGATTTTTTATTTTCTCTAAACAATGTAATTTCAAATTTACATAAACAATATAATTATACTGTGATACTTATAGAATATTTTATAATAAATAATCAAGTTCGAATTTTAAAAAAGTTTCGTTCATATAAACATTTTTATTTAGTTTCTCTCCCACACTCTCCTCTCTTTTTTCCTGTTAAATCTGACGAATTAATTAAATCTTGTAAAAGAAAGAGTTGATTGGTGTCGACACCGAGCATATTTATGAGATCACTTGTGGTTTCGAAATCTCCGGAATTATTTCAAAGAACAAATCTGTCGATATTTACCCCAAAATGCAGTCAAATTATTTTATATGAGCTAGAATTAATTAAAAACAATAGCCATAATTAATGAAATTTGTTAAAAACCAATTGTAATTATTTTTATATTCTAGTCTATTCTATCTTGAAATTATCTACAATCGAAATATATTTTGATTTCAGATAATAAATTACGACACTAGTACTTATAGTAACTTTGAAATAACATTTCAGGATCCTTATATAGGCTATACATCGAAAGGGATTATTAAATATTAACAAATATCTTGTGTATTTTCTTTTGGTTCGCAGAGTCGGGGACACAGGTTTAACCGGACAGCTAGTATTATAATTTCAACAGTCTTTTTCTAAAATCAAAACAAAATTTAAATCTTATATATAAATATTTTGTCATCAAATTTGTTTGATCTTGTACCTCTGTGATCTTTATAGTTTTGAATATTAATAAGTTGTTGTAAACAATCATTTTCTAGCATCCTTCGGTGGCGTCTCAAATTCGACGAAGGCCAATTTCAATGACTTAGAAACTTTTGATTGAGTTCAAGGGAAACTTGATGGCGGCCTCGTCTAGAATCTCGCTACAGAAAGATAAGAAACTAAAATAAAATTGAAGAGAGTGATAATCTAGACGAACCACATTAGGAAATAGAGTATCGTAGCTTCATAAGGTAGACATCTCTAAGACAGGTTTTTTTTTTTTTTTTTTGAATGAGTATTAAAATGAATTTCGCTTCGTGAAAGAAATCTCTCCCTCTCTGTGTTTCTCTCCACCTTCCTCTTTTTCTACTTCTCAGTTTTTTTAAAATCTGGATAAGAACGAACGAAGAAAAATATCAAAAATATTATACTATTTGTAGAATGGGATTTTTACAGAATAGATTTCTAAAATTAATAACTTTTCAAACGCTTATAGACGAATCTATTAAGGAATTTTGGAGTATAATAGCTTCTTAAGGTAAATCTGAAAGATGATTTTCTAAAGGAAATTAAAATGAATTTCTTTCTTTTCTTTCTTTCTTTTCGTTTTTTTTTTTTTCTTTTAAATCTAGAAGAATGAAAAATAACGAAAATATGTAAAAATATTTTAATCGTAAGATGGGATTTTTACAGAATAGAACTCTTAAATTTACAATTTTTAAGGGGTCTGGGTTCCCCAACTTCAGTTCAAAATTTGCTTTTAAATTTCAACCCACTTTCAAACGTATGACTGAGCTGAAATTTTTCATGCGTTTGCATTCCAGAAAAAATGCATGCTCAAGCAATAATTAATTAGGGATGTCCTAAAAGCCTGAACCCCCAACTACAGCTCAAAATTCGTTTTCGAATTTTAACCCACTTCCTACCATCCGATTGAGCTAAAGTTTTGCATACATGCTTATTATTTATATCCATTGAATTGGAGTTTTTAATACGTTTTGAAATAAAAGTGTGTTTTTATTTTTATTTTTTTTAATTTATGTATTATTTGTTCGAATTTTGCACAGCGTTGATTGCTTTTTGGGGGAAAGATATCATTTTTGTACTTGGAAAAAATAAACTAAAGATTAACCAAACAATGACATCATTCTATCGGGAATAGCATGCTATTTTTCCGTTATCTCATAACCAATGCATCAAAATTACATTTTTTTTACTACGTGGGGGTACGTAATAAAAAAAAAAAATCAAGTATTTTATAAGACGACATATATATCACATAAAACTACTCTTTCTTTTACAAAATGCAACTTTTAAAGAAAAAATCATTTGTTTCGTTAGAAAATTCAACTGCTAATTAGTATTTGGTGTTTAAGACACCGACTTTATATTTTATGGACCTAAATTCAGGTGGGATGCCCTGCGTGGATGTCTTTCTAAGGTGTCCTAGTTCATATTCATGCGAATTTTGCAACTCCGAACAACCAGACTGGGTTCGAACTCGGCACATCCTATATACGGGATTTGAGAGCAAAACCTCTCGGTATGTTGCGGGGCGAAATGTGAATTAACCAAAGAAACAAAATAATAGCTTCTTGTTAAAAATATATTCTTTCAGAAGAATTTTAATCAAAACAATTATACTTTTTTTTATTTGCATTTTTAAAAAAACTTTTCTTAAATTTAATTCATTGCATTTTAATACGTTGGTGAAAATAAAAGTTTATTGTCTAATTATACTCAGTTCACTGAATATTAAACATAATATTATACATTATAATATAAAGAGCCATGGATATATAAAAGAAAAAATAGAGAATGACATGCCTGATCAGTTTTCTGTGGAAAGTAATTTTTAATGTATTTATTGGAGTAAACATGAAATCAATACGGAAAGCATAATTTATTAGATATTTAACTCATAAGCTTGCTCTAATGTACAATTCCAATTTTTGAAAATTGTCTAAACATTATTGTAAATTGGGAATTAAAATAAATTGTTCATTTTTATTGGTATTTTGATCCAAGTATTTTGATAGATCGAAATGTAGGTAAATTGCTGCTATACGTCATTTAATCAACACATAAAATATGTCCTTTATTTTAGTTTTTTGCTTGTATGCTTGTCGTTGAAGGAGAGTAATATTACAATATTATTTTATAAAATTATAAAATAACATTTTACAAGATATACCACCACTCTCTCACCAGTTACATTATAAACTTTTAATGTAATTATAAAAATATTTATTGTATTAAAAAAAAAAGTTACTTAAAATAAATTATGTACTATTACTTATTATGTACTATTACTGTAAATATTATGAAGTAAATGCCATAGTTTTCTGTAGTACAACCAATGTGTATATATGATCAACCAATGTGTATACATTTACACTTAGACCCATTAATTATATTTTTGCTCTTGTGATGTCTTTGTAGATTTAATTAATAATTGCATGTTATAGGTTGTAAAATTAAAAAGTCATTATTAATTTTTTTTATTTATACCTTAGAAAATCAATTAAAATAAATAATTAAAAATAATTAATCAATTATCAGACCTCATTCACAGGAAAAAAATATAAAATTATTTGGGATTTATTTATTCACTGTATTCTGAGTAATTTCTCATTTTTTGCCCAGAAGAAAAAAAAATATCGTTGAAATATATCTGGATCCATTATGCTGAATTGATCACACTTATATGATTGAATCGCACACAATAGATTACGCCAATGTTTATTTTTTGAATTTTAATGAATAATAGAGCAAAAAAACTTTTTTTTTTTCTCATTTTATATCTTTTTCACATATTTTTATTGTCTAGTTTTTCTTCCCTCTACCGATGTACTAAAACAAAGGTATAAACCAAGTGTTTTGTTGAAACCAGATTATTTATTTTTATTTTTTTCCCGAAATGCAATTAGTAATAGTGCGTGAAAGTTGCCATTTTATTTCCGCATTTTACACTTATTTTCATATAATTAATTCTCTGTTTTCTCTGGCCCTTACCGAAATCCTGGAAAAAAGAATAAAGTAATTATTTCTTAAACGATGATTTAGTTTCTTTTTCTTTTTCTTTCTTTTTTCGAAATTGAATTAGTGCAGAGAAATTGACCTTATATCTGCGCCTTTTACACATATTTTTAATTTAAAGCTATTTTTACATTGTAATCGATTAATTATATCTATTGTTGTTAAAAACTTCGTCCAACGTCCAATCGAAGTTAAGACTAGCAAAATTCTTTCCATAATTTACTGCCTGCACCTGCAGTATTTCATTTAAAATTTGTGTATTAAAAAAATTAAGTTTATTTATTCAACATGAATTGACATAATATTAGTAGTTACAGAGAAATAAGAAATTACAGCTTTTTCGGCAAAAAAAAAAAAAAAAAAAAAAAAAAACTTTTTTAGAGTGATTAACTTAAGTATAATTATTGCCTACGAACTGACATAATATTTGCATTTACATGCTAGTAATTTAGTTTACAATATTTTCACATTTAGAAGCTTTTTAAAAATCTTTAAAAAATAAAAGTTTAAATTTTCTATATTTTATTCTAGATATTATATAAGAAAAATAATAAACAGGGGAATGACACACAGTGTATCGTTGGATTCAAATAAGCTTAGTATATGTAAAAACACTTAATTACAGATTTTTATAAAATCAAAAGGGATAACAATTTTCATGCAGAATTTGTGCACTAGTTTGCATAAGAAATTCTACATAGAATAGGGAAACATTTCTTTCATATTAGTATTTACGATGTCAGATATAGTTGTACTTTTAATAAAATGCACTGAATGTTAAACAATTTTAGAAGCCATGCAGCAATTAATACGTTAACTTTAAGTATTCTTTGCCTAATATACAGAATAGTTAAATTTATAAATGTATTTCTTATAGGTTTGTTTTCGTGTTTTTAACACTAACGCATTTAACAAAAAAATAAAGTATGCTAAAACTTCATAGATTTCATATAATAATTTGCTATATTTCTTATTAAGCATACTATGAGATATTATATAACACGTATAATGCTGAAAATTTTTTCTTGAATTATGTGCTTAAAAAAAGTAAATAAATAAACTTAAGTTTCAGAAACGAAATAATAAATTGAAAGTAAAATGTATTCCAGCTATGAATTCCTAACAATCAATTATTATTAACTGAAATTTTTAACATGCAAAATTATTTATGTGGAAAATACATAAGTTTGATTATAGATGCAGGGCAGAATGTGTTATCAGTACACTGTAAAAAATATGTCCTATTTGCTGCCAGAAATTCTCTGTAATTTCAAAAAATGTGTTCTGACAGCGTAATTTTTTCGTAAATTACGCGTATTTTCTCAAATTACAGAGAATTTCTGGCAGCAAATAGGACATATTTTTTACAGTGTAGAAGTAGGATGACTAGCAGTCCTCGAAATCTACCCTTTATTCCCCAAAAAGTAGAACACATTTGAGGACGCCAATTATTTAACGTTTTACTATAATAATTTATATATGTATAATAAAAAGGCTGAAATTAGTACTTTCAAGTAGTACTTCATACATAAAAATCATTAAAATTTTGCAATTTAAAGTGATTTATTTATTTTGTCTCCGAATTCGAGTACATTGAGATAATTTGTACTCAAATTCAATTTAAAAAATCTGGTCGCCCCAATAGAAAGTTTTTATTTTTGAAACTGTTTGTCAAAAGTACATACCTCCAACGACAAAAATGTTTTAAAGGAAGTAAGTAACAACTTCATGACATGAAAAAATCCACAAAATCAGTTTTGCAAAAATTACAAAAAATTAAATTTCATATAGTTCCCTACAGTTGTATATACTTAAATAATAATAATAATAACTTTAAGACTTTGAAATTCGCCTAGTTATTGTCTATTTTATTAACTCTTAAATGCACAGTGTTTCAAAAACAAAACATTGTATTTAAATCCTAATTAAAGTATTAGCCTTAGAGAGAGTTTTACTTTTGGCTGTATGTCATATTATCTTGGTCTATTCAAACGAAGTTTGAAAAAAAAGAAAGAAAGAAAAACTAAATCCTCGCGTTTTTTAATGCGACATTTAGATTGATGAATTGTTTAGACGCGTCCGAAGAAGTTCGTGAAAGTTAGGAGTGAAAATGAAATTAATTTTTTTGGAGATTTATCTAAAAAATCCAAGCTAATTTTCTTTATTTCATGATAATTAGTAATCATTAGTAAGTAAATATTTTACATATTTTTTCTTAACAATTAAACGATATTATTTATGTTTGTACTGCTTGATGTATCACTTGTAAAACACTTTATTAAAAAAAAAAAAAAAAAAAAAAACTAATAATAATAATAAAAATTAAATAAATAAACCTACATTCTTCTTTTTTTTTCATGCTTTTAAGAGATGACATTTAATTATATGTTTGCATGTTCGGCTATCATCTCCCGACCGCTGAACACAGAAAGTTGCGAAAGGTACCAAAATATGGATGGATGGATGGATGGTTGGGTTTTACGTCGCACTAATGCTGCGCAGATGGGCAATTGGCGACGGTCTGGGACACACCTCTAGAGGTAGTCCGGAGACATGCCATCACAATTTTGATCCTCCACGGAATTGAACAAATTTTGGAAAATTACACAAGGAATCCGAGTTGATCATTTTAATTGAATTATCACACCCAGATAAAATGATATTAACTAAAACTTCATAATAGATTTAGAGTTATTTAATATCAAGCTGAGGCCAATTACACACACACGCACACACAAAAAAAAAAAAAAAAAAAAAAAAAAAAAATCTACACGTTTATTTATTTATTTATTGTACTTGACATAAAAAAGAATACATTTATTTACTTGTGAATGATAAAACTGAAGCAAAACTTTAGGGTAAAATAGACTTGCACGTACTAAAAAATTGTGGTAAACCTAACGTCAAAATAGCTTTAAAATTATTAAATGTATCATGTTACTATCAGAAAAAAAAATAATAACGCATTCATTTTTTTTTCTTTCTGTTTCTTTACGTAAAAAATCTGTAGAATAATCTATAGCTGTGTAGCCTAGGGACATGCAGAGGTGCACCTCACCGCGATTTTTTTTTCTTTTTTAAATTATTATTATTATTTAATTTTATCCGCTAATTTTCCTGTTTCATTTTCTTAATTTTTATTCAAATTCTGCGTTCTTTAATTTAGTTGTCTGCATATATTAGTAACTCTTACTATGCTATTTATATTTTATTTTTCCATAGTAAGGTTATATAGAGTTTATTTATAATTATTATTAAATATAGTTTATATACAGGGCGCACCAAAAGAGATTGAAATGTGGTTTAATTCTTTACCTGTTAGATATAAATGGACAATGGAATGTACAAAACTGTTTACCCTTTAACGTTTACTACTTAATTTCTTTTTAAAATTGCTAAACTAATTTCAAAAATGTTTATTAGACATACAGATGTTCATAAATATGTAAGAAGAAAGTATTAGCATTTTTAATTTTCGAGAAATTTTTGGCTCGAAACATCTATAAGTTAACGTTATTAAATTCAAATAATATTTAATTTAATAAACAAAAAACTTTGTAATTAAACTGCAGAAGCTCACAAAAATTGTTTCAAGTGAAAATAATAGTCCACCCTTTCATTAAACCATTTTTAGCCACATTGCTGTACACAGGACGTAATAAGCATCAAATGTATTAACTGTTTTTAAAACTTTCGTGTTGTTATTTTGAATTAAATTCAAGCTGGCCGCGAGCCAAGATCTATCTGAACGTATATATATAAAAAAAAAAAACTAGACGATTTACTAGAGCTTAATAAAGAATATATTACATTAAAGAGTTGTAGGAAAAAAAATGAATAAAAGTTTGGCTAAAAATAGGTTAAATGAGAAAACTAGACACGAATGCATCATGAAAGCAGCAAGGCGCTCTCCCACTTACCAAGAAATTTCAAGTGACTTCTGCATGTAGCTTCTTCTGAAACATCATTTGTTAAATTTTGAAATACCGCTGCTATACACTGAACTGAAAAGGAATAACAGTTTATAGAATTATTAAAACACGAAAAAAAAAAGATTAAAAAAAAAAAGATAAAAAAAACTGCTACATAAAATGGCTTAATGATGTCAAATGCGTTCGAAATCAAGGCACGTAAAAGGGTTAAAAACGGTAAAAAATTAAGAGCAGGTAATTAAAAGATTTTTCCAGTTAATTTTCAAAAATTTACACTTTCTAAATTTTTATACATTACCTCTGAACAAATTTGAAGAATTAGAATTTTTTTTATTTTTAACAGTATCAATAAAAAACAACCCCATATGTGTATAACAACTGAGTGAGTTATACGTAATTGTAAACTAAATGTTGTGACCGTGTATCAAAATAAAATGTAAATTTTTCTACAGATTACAAAACGATATAATGTATGAAAATAGTTACATTAAAGCTTTTTTTTTTTTTTTTTTTTTTTTTTTTTTCGGTTTAGGGAAGATTCGCGATCCAGTTCCATATTCCTAAGCTTTATTATTATTTTTTAATTTTTTAATTTATTTCTTAATATGAAAACTGCCATTTTTTTTTATTTGAATAAGTAAAGTAAAAAGTCTAATATATTTAAGTACTTAATTTATTTTCAAATTTATTGTACTTCTCAAAACGAAATGTTCTAACAAACTAACTCTCGGATGGTTTTGAAGATTTTTCTTATTTTATGAGATCTGCATTTAATCTTTATGATCAGATAACATTGTTGATTTAGAAGGCTTAAAATCTTTTTTCCACAGTGCGAAAATCGAAATATATTCCATATTCTTCATATATGTTCAATATAAATGTCTGTTTAAAATCTATTTATTGTATACGATTTTAAAAAGAATCCCCAGTTATTATTATTATTATTTTATAAGAATTTTACAAAGCACATGTATACATCTATATTTTTTTAATTATGCATCCTAACTGCTGAAGCACATAAAATTAAATCGAGGGCCGCATGCGTCTTACAGCTGATTTACAAGGAAACATTCAAAAGTATCATCTTCAAAAATTATTGAAAAAAAATATATGTGATTCTACTCTTCTTAAAACACCAGAAAATGAAAAAAAAATCGGCTGAAATTAATTACGGCAACCACAAAAAATTATCAAAATTAAGCATATTTGGCGATTTCACACTACTAGGCAATCGCCTAGTAGTGTGAAATCGCCAAATATGCTTAATTTTGATAATTTTTTGTGGTCGCCGTAATTAATTTCATTACGGCGATTGATTTTGAGTACTTGGCGGAAAAGCAAAACACGGTTCTGTTCGTACACGGCAATCTCGGTGCTAGCAAATGTATCGCCTAACAGCGCTAAATCGCCAAATATGCTTAATTTTGATAATTTTTTGTGGTCGCTGTAATTAATTTCAGCCGATAATTTTTTCCTTTTCTGGTGTTTCATGAAGAGTAGAATCACATATACTTTTTTTAATACTTTTTGACGATGACACCTTTTGAATGTTTCCTTGTTAGAACTAAGATATGATCTCTACTTGATTTAATCTTATAACCCCTATCCATTAATTTACTTACAGAAATTAAATTATTTCTTAAATCAGGAATATAAATACAATCATTCATAGTTAAAATATTTTGAGAATTATTTACCAATGTTTTAGCGCGAACAGTTCCTATACCAGTAAAATTTAAAGTAGAATTCTTACCTGCTAAATTGATATATCCATTATCATTAATAATATCACAAAAATAATTCAAATTATTTGACAAATGGCAACTCGAACCGGAATCCAATAGCCACACATTATTTTCAGAAATATCAAATTGTTCTCTATTCGTAGAAAGTGCAAAATCATTAGATTGTTGATCATTTTTACTTGCATAATTCGAGTTTCTGTTTTTAAACTGTTCTTTGTTTTCGTCCTTGTTGTTATTATAAGCATTTGTTCTTTTATCATGAGTGTTCGGAGGTAAGTTATCTTTATTCCTAAAATAGCAGTTTTTAGCTAGATGATTCGTTTTCTTACAGATGAAACAACTTTTCACTCTGTTCTTGTTCCCATTTTTAACATGGAATGCTTCTTATCTTCTAGTATTTTGGTAGTCAGGTGATCTCAGGATTGTTCTCTCTTCTTCACGTAAAATCTCCAGTATTTCATCTAAATCTTTTTCTCTTTGAGTTTTCAATATTTCTCTAATTTTCGAGAATTTTCCTCTAAGGCCTCTCACAGTATAATAGACGATTTCTCTCTCTGTAATTTCCAGACCAAGTGAAGCACATTTTGTTCTTAAGCCTCTTGCTCTTGCAATATAATCTGTTACGGTTTCTTCTGGATTAATTTCAATATTTTTTTATTTCATTGCTTGCATCTATTTTTCGATCTTTCAGTTTTCCGGTAAATGTTGATTTTATTTTCTCCCATAAATTCTTGCCCACCAGCGGCTGAGCGGTTCTGCGCTCAAAGCTGGTAGACGTGAGGTGCCGGGTTCGATCCCCGGTCGCGCTCGTCGGCCTAGCCGTTCGAAGTTTTCTGTGGTTTCCTCCGAAACTTGCGTAAATACGGGCTAGGACCCCTTAGAAAGACCTCCACGGAAGGCACTCCCCCTCAGGCCTAGGACCCCAGTGTTGTCAATCGGCCTCAATCCCTAACACCAACACCAACACCCATAAATTCTTAGCATTTCCTTCGTCTGCGAATTGGAGACTTTGTTCGTCGGATAACGAAAGTAAGATGTAGGAAACAGCTTCAACATTCTTAGTATCCCATCCAGCCCGTTCTTCATCTTATAAGTCGCCTGCTTCTTTAATCACGGCGTCGTACAATTTTTTAATATTTAGAACTGCTTTTAATTTTAATGACCACGTGTGATAATTCGTACTATTTAACAGTGGTACTGACGGGATTAATTTATCCATTTTAATTTTTCTTTTTAATTGAAGATCTACTTTCGCTCATCCATTTTTTAGTTTTTAATTACCGGAAACGTGGCGTCATTTCATTTTCGCCGCCGATCGAACGCAACCACGCTCTGCTACCACATGAAGTTAACCACACGTGAGCTAGACTGAAACTAAAGTTTATTTACATATGTACAGTTACAGAAAAAAAAAAGAATGAACACACAGCATCTTTAAACAGTAATATTTATTATTATTTTTATTTTTATTAATCCAATGAAAACAAATTTATATTTCTATCCTTAGCAGCCTTACACGTGAATGATTTGTCCTAGTAGTCAAAATAGACACAAAACTTCCGATAACGATAACATTCATTGTGACAATATGCCAAACTTAGAATCACATTGGCTAGGCTGCTAACAAAGATCTATATAACCTCAAATGTGATGAAGATTTTCATCACGTACTAAGAACAAATACAATCCTAAGTTCGAATAATAAACCTAAAACTCGGAAAACCTTATCGAATGAAATCCGAGGATGAAATTGAGAAGCATATTGAACTAATTGCTTGTATTTTTGCTTCTTATTGAGAACTTTTCAAAGTAATTGCGTCATTTCCATATTATAATGATGAACAGAATCGTTTCGTCAAACAACTTTTTTTACTTTTGACAAATAATGTTAATTCTTTTGTTGTCCGAAATTGGATTATTATTTATATGCTCTGATTAAGAATATAAAATATTTAAACGAACACCATAAAATACAAAAACTAGCAACACTTATTTAGAGTTGAAATAATTAGGCACAATCTTATATAAAATAATAATAAAAAAAAGTAGCCACGAGTGCAGTTCGAAAGAAAAAGTGCGAGATGCCGCTTTCTCGCCTACATTTCTTAACCTAATGAAGGATCCTGGTGACCTATTTCCAATCGAAACAATTGTTATGAGTGTTTGGATTTTATGCTTCGTGCTTTTACAAAATTCTTATTCTTCACCCTTTTTACGATGCATTTTATGGATTAAATTTTGATCCAAAGAATTGCTCATGATGTTTTCGAACAGATTCTTTTAAAGTTATGAAATTAAATGAAATTTTGAGTAAAACTGGTGTTGAACTCTCACATCCGTTCTACGCACGTAAAGCAATATACCTTATTCCCATTCCTTTCAGGCATTCTGCAAATGGTTTATTATATTTATTTTTACAAATAATCATTTCCATTAAATTAATGTTGTTTTAGCTGTGTCTGACAAAATTTAATGAAATATAATGACATGAAACCATTCAATATCTCATAAATGCTCATTTTTTTTTTGCTTCTTGCATCATGATTGCATTCATTTTTTTCGGATAAGAACATATAAATTGTTGTAAAATGCACAAAAAATGGTGTTCAATAAGGATGAATAAAAAGTTTATAAGCAAGTACATCAAAAATTTCATAACCATTTAATATTTTTTTCAGGTTCGAAATAATTAATTCCGATTCTTCCTACTACAAAGCTTTTTTTTTTTTTAAAACACTATACGATAGACGGGCTGAATTATTTTGATCTAAAATAATTACTTATAAGGAAAGTATGAATCAATAAAACTGCTAAGGAAACGAAACCAAGTTTAAATTAAAGAGTATGGTCGAAAACATGGGATAGAGTGCAAATTTGTTTCAACAATTTCATGGGGGCGAGATATGACTCCCCCTAATCATTTTAGTTATTTTATAAAACCCCAAAAAACACGCATCGTAGTAGGAATGGGTGGTGCAGTGGTAGCGTGCTTAGCTTGTCATACGGAGGTCCTGAGATCAAGACCCCGAAAGGTCGTTTTGTATTTTAATTTTTTATTTCAACTGAAATATTTATTTTTAACATTTTTAATTACATTAAATTATTATTTTAAAAGAAAATATTAATCATATATATATTTTTTTTTAAAGGGGGGGGGGGGAGGAAGGGGAACAATTCAACGCGAACAATTCAATATATTTTTAATTTTTAACTAATTTATTTATTTATTTATTAAATTAGAAGAAGTTAATAATTTCACAGGAAATACTTTTATATTATATTTAGATAAAATTTTGTTAATGATTTGTGGTAGTGTTTTCTGTAAATTTTATAGTATTATTTTTTATCGACGTCATTAATAGCAAGAGTTAATCGTCTGCTCTCAGTTGTATTTTTATTCATGGAATTTTTCGCATGAAAAATCCTGAATGAATGACAGCTGTTGCTTAACTATTCGACGTCTCATTTAACTTTTATGTCAAATATTTCATTAAACAACTGTCAAATTTGGTGGTGTCGGAAGAACTTACAATAAAATTGAACACAATGATAAATTTTCTCAAAATGATTTCACTAATTTATAATTAGTTTCGATCTCAAACAATTCAAAGTCTGGGTAAATATGAACTTTACAAATCTAGTAATCTTAACGAAAAGCCAAATATTTAACAAAATGTTCGTGATGAACAATAATTGACGGTGAACAAAATTGTAATTCAAATAATTGTGATCAATTTTCTTATATTTTTTGTTCTCACGATGGAAAATACTTATGGTTTCATGATTTTTCTATTTTTATTCATAATTGTTATAAATTAAAAACTAAATTCGTAGCTTAAAACATTATTATTATTATTATTTTTTAATAAATAAATAAATAAAAATATATATTTATAATAAATATTTTCTCTTAAATTAATAATTTAATTTAATTAAAAACGTAAAAAAAAAATAATAATAATAATTGAAATAAAAAATTAAAATACAAAACGCCCTTACGGAGACTTGATCTCATTACCACCGCATCACAAATCAAGCACGCTACCACTGCACCACCCGTTCTTACTCGGATATGTGTTTTGTAGGTTTTTATAGAAATAACTGAAACTATTAGGGGGTCATATCTCGTCCCTGTGGGTGTTGTTGCATCAAATTTGCACTCTACCCTATGTTTTCGACCATGCTCTTTAATTTAAGCTTGGTTTGTCTTCAATAGCAATTATACTGATTCATACTTCCCTTGTTAGTTGTTTTGCCATTTACAGCGTTTGAATATAAATTTCCTAATGAATTGCGATTATACGTGAAATTTAAAAAGCACCATACTTTTCCATAGCTGGAAGAATTTAAAGTAGTCAGTAAAGAAATATTAATTTGTTTAAGTACTAGGGTAAGACGAAGTGATAAGAGGTTCTAGAAAATCGCTTTCAAATAACAAACATTTTTGCTCTATTAACAGAAAACCCTCGAACGATATGCTTTAAAATTAAATTATAATTATCCTTTCCCGCGCAGAACATTTGCGTGATAGTACCTACATCCTAATGTGATTTTCAGAAAAATCTCCTAAATAAAATCACTGGAAGGTTTCAGTTCCCCCTCCTCTTTTCTTTAAATAGAAGAGATTTAAATCTTTGATGTTTACATTATGATTTTAATTTTAGAAAATAATGTTTTCCGATGCTAAGTAATAAATTCTTAGAATTAAATTAAATTATTGTTATGTTAAAAGTCAAATCTTTCCGAAAATTTCACGGAATTAAATTACCACATTATTATAGATAACAAAAATTCCATTGTTAATAAATGTATCTAAAAAATAAATAAATAATAAACAATAACGTTTATTATATGTAAAATGAAAGAAAAATCTAAAAATCTGTATAATTTTGACTTTAAAAATTAATTTGAATCTCATTTTATAATCGTATGATTATGATGATTTCGATTTACATCAATAAATTTCATATTTTTAAAATTTCATACTTTTTCTTTTTTTTTTTACTTTCTTTTACCCATAAGGTAGAGAAAGTATTGTTTTTGGCTCAAATTTTCGAACGCGAGATTTTGTTATATTTACACGTTTTGAGGTCCCCTGAATACGAAAATCACGTTTTTAGCAAATGGTCTGTGTATGTGTGTCTGTGTGTCTGTCTGTTATCAGTATATCTCAAAAACAAATTATGGCAGAAAGTTCAAACTTGGTATTCTAAATATGTATCATATAGGGATGCTACAGTAAGCTTTTCGTTAAGATCAAGCAAATGGTTCGTGTACAGGGACAATCAAGAGAATTCTAATACATTACGTCTATGGGGAAAATTGCAGGAAAATAGAGTTTAACGCCTATAGACTGCACTAAACCAAATGAAACAAATATATATTTTTTGTAATAGAGACAGTTAACTGGGAAATTTTTTTTGTGTATGTAGGAGCCTCGCCTCCCCCCCTGGGGGGGAAGTCCCCCCTCGAGGGGAGTACATTTTCATGATGGGTATCTTTCAAAAGAGCTCGAAAATACCTTTAAAACGAATGGTTGAACAATCGATCTGCGATAATTTAAAACAAAGTTATCGATTTTTTTTACTTTTAACGAAAAAAAAACTTAGAAAAAAAAATCGTACTTTTTTTTTTTTTTTTTTTTTTTTTTTTTTCATTGAGAATAAAATGGGCTTTTTTTTTTGGATATTTGGTGTTAAACTACTTCTCTAATATGGAAATCGTCTGCCTTATCATAAAAGATAATTTTTTTAAATAATAATTTTAATAAATTATTTTTTAAAAAGTGAAATATTTTTTAATAACCGAATTAAATTCTATATAAATGTAGGTGCATTAATGAAACGGAGGGTTGAGGGGGGCGGTAGCCCCCCTCACACAGAACTAATTATCATATAAAACTCTTCAGAAGCCTAATATCAATTGATTAACATAGGTTTACATAACAGTACTCGTTATCTTACCTCTTAATCTCCAACCTGTATTTATAGTATTAAATTTCAGGGTAAGAGAAAGTCGTGTGAGTGACACACCAGATTATTTTACTTTCTCTTACCCATAAGGTAGAGAAAGTATTGTTTTTGGTTCAAGTTTTCGAAAGAGAGATATTGTTATATTTACACGTTTTGAGGTCTCCTGAATACGAAAATCATGTTTTTAGCGGTTGGTCTGTGTGTGTCTATGTGTGTGTGTGTGTGTGTGTGCGTGCGTGTGTTTGTGTGTGTGTGTCTGTCTGTCTCTCTGTTATCAGCATATCTCAAGAACAAATAGTAGCAGACATTCCAAACTTGGTATTCTAAATGTGTATCATATAGGGATGCTACAGTAAGCTTTTCGTTAAGATCAAGCAAATGGTCCGTGTACAGGGACAATCAAGAGAATTCTAATACATTACGTCTATGGGGGAAATTGCAGGTAAGTAGAGTTTAATGTCTATAGACTGCACTAAACCAAATGAAACGAATATATATATTTTTCTAATAGAGATAGTCAACTGGGAAAAATTTTTTTGTGTATGTAGGAGCCTCGTGTGGGGGGGGGGGGAAGTCCCCGCTCGAGGGGAGTAAATTTTCATGATGGTTATCTTTCAAAAGAGCTCGCCAATACCTTTAAAACGAATGGTTGAACCATCGATCTGCGATAATTTAAAACAAAGTTATCCATTTTTTTTTTTTTTACTTTTAACGAAAAAAAACTTAGATTTTTTTTTTTTTTTTTTTAATATTGAGAATAAAATGGACTTTTTTTTTGGATATTTAGTGTTATACTACTTCTCTAATATAGAAATCGTCTACATTATCGTAAAAGATAATTTTTTTAAATAATAATTTTAATAAATTTTCTTTTAAAAACAGAATTATTTTTTAGTAACCGAATTAAATTTTAAATAAATCTAGGTGCATTAATGAAACGGGTGGTTGAGGGGGGCGGTAGCCCCCCTCACACAGAATTGATTATCATATAAAAGTCTTCCGAAGCCTAATTTAAATTGTTTAACATAGGCTTACATAACATCTTTATCTTACCTCTTAATATCCAACCTGTATTTATAGTATTAAATTTCAGGGTAAGAGAAAGTCGTGTGAGTGACACACCAGATTATTTCTTTTTGTCGTCAATAAAAGATATTTAAAGCTTTGATATTTGCATTATAATTTCAATTTTAGAAAATATTTTTTTTTCAGTGCTAAGTAAAAAATTTTTAGAACTAAATTATTATATCAAACATTTTCTAAAATTTGACGAAATTAAATTGCCATACTATCATATACATAACAGAGATTCAATTAGTAATAAATGTATCTATAAAAGAAATAAAAAATATAAAGAAATAACATTCGTTCTATTTATAAGTAATGAAAAATCTAAAAATTATATATATATATATATATATATTGGCAGTTTAAAATTATATATATATATATATAGATAGATAGATAATTTGGCTTTCAAAAATTTATTTAGATTCGCATTTTTAAATTGTATCTTAATATGGTGATTTCAATTTAGATCATTAGACGGCGCGGCGCCTCCACCGTTCTTTTGAAGAGCCAACTATGAAATGAAAGGCTTATTGGTTTTAAATTATTCCAAATATACTTCTAAATATGATATTTTGAGGATATGTTTCAGCATGAAAAGCTAATATATATATATATATATATATATATACACATATATATTAATTTTTTTAAGAAAATGTGGTTTTTAAGCGTATTAGACTAATTTTTTTTGTAGCCGAAATCTCTAGCCGAATTTATGCTTTGATCAATCCGATCTGGGTTGACCAATCAGATAAACATCTTATATCAAAATCGTAACTTTTCGTCAAAATTTAATCGTAACTGGTCCACGTTACACTGTTAAAAATTTAGTGTTAGTTTGAACCAAAACTTGTTACTGAAGTAGCTGCAACCACCCGATGATTTAACCTTTTACCATGATTTAGTAATTTTACGTTGAACCAAATATCGGTATTATGTTTTAAATAAAAATGCTTTTTTTTTTTTTTTTTTTTTTTTTAGCATTCGACCAAGGTGGGGTTCGAACTGAAGATCTTCGTGTCTCAAGTCTAACACTCTGACGCTGAGCTACGCGTTCTTACCCGATTGTTCTGTTTCATTGATTTTGATAAAAGTTTAAAATTTCTAGAGTCTTATCTTGACACATGGGTGAGTTATTGGACAAAATTTGCCCTTTACCCTATGTTTTCGACCCCACTCTTTAATTGAAGCTTGGTTTGGTTTTAGAAAGAATTTTACAGGTTCATATACTTCCTGGACTGTATAATAGATTTTCTCCACTTCTTAGAAGAATAAACTTCAATAAACTCTCTTATAGTAACATCAGGTTAGTGATAACTGATCAAAGAGCTCCTTTTTTCTTGTAATGAATGTTGGTTTTGAATGACATCCACGCGATTTCACTTTATAAATTTCATTTTCATTCTCCGGTTTACAGCCGGTGATTTTCAGTGCGCTAGGGGCGCTATCTCCTGAATATAAAGGGAATTACAATTGCATGTATGCCGAAACATTTCTCTAAGTTTTGGTGCAACTGAAATTCAATCGCAAAAAGTAGAAAACTAATAAGTGATGTTGAAACATATTATGGTATTACTTACAACTTTACTTCATATAGTGGTTCAAATTTGAACTGAAATTTTTAACAGTGTAAAGAAATATATAGATAATGATAAAACTCCGCTTATTGGAATCATAAATGGAAACTTTAAAGGGTCAAATTTTACTGTGCTAAATAGTATTATGCAGTTCTACCATTTATTAGAAGGCAACGCAACTGCTTCCTCCCTTTTGTTTGCAATTTTTTAAGATATAAGTTAAAAGTTGAGATAATCCATAAAATGCACCCTGAAAACAAGTTTGTGTAATTGAAAAAAAAAAAAAAAAAAAAGCTTATTAACTTTTGAAAGGACACCACCAATAAATTCCAATATCGCACAGTAAAATTCAAATATCCTGTACTCGACACTTTTGTTGGTAAAAACAAATTTGCTGTACTAACAAAATACTCTCAAGTGATATTTTTGAAGTTTGATATTTTAAAAATGTGCAAGTTAATGTTTCACCAGTCCGTGCTTTTGTATTTGGCGCCTGTAGCGGTACAGAATACTAGATGACAATTTTAGGGAAGCAAGTGGTGTTAATGAAATATTTACAACTCGTATTAGTATCAACATTCTTGTGATACTAACTGGCACTGACGAAGTACTTCCGAATGACATTATTAAGATTTGATATTCAAAAAGTGCACGGAATGTCCTTTCCAGTATGTATGAATTTTAGGCATTCATTATATCCATAGTCGTTATCTTAAAAATTGTTATACTGAAGGACGGTAATTTTTCTTTAAATAAACACTTTCAGTTCAGAGCGAAAATAATTATTTAGTTAAAAATTTGGATAACATTCAATTATTTAAAGAAACGAAATGAATTCAATTTTTTTAATTTACATAAATTTACATATCATAATAATGATAATAATATTAAGCTTAGCATTTTACATATTTTTTCAATATGATTATTAAGTTTTATACAATATATTGTATTCCGAAATTCTCTCTATGCAGATTTACTCTATTACCCACTTTAAGTCTGCTCTAAAAATTCTCTTTGTTTTTCTTTAAGAAAATATGTATTTTTAAAAGCCTATATGTTTTTGAATCAAGTTAGTTTGCTAGAAAAGATTTTTCTTTATATAAGTCAGTGATAAATGTTTAAAACAAGACTAAACTTCTTGCATCTTGCATAGCATTATGTTAAATTTTTAAAATGTAATTATTAGAATATAAAATATTTTATAAATTACTAAGTGCATCATGACACTAAAATAAAGTTATGTAATGTACATAATTCCAATAACCAAGTTTTTCTGTAATGACCAATAATCAATTCCAATTGCCAAATTTATCTGTAATATTTTTTAAGTACGCGCTTTTTAAAATTAAACAATTCGAACTGACTTCGCATTAATAATAACCGTATGTTTTCATGCGGTTGCTTCAACATTGGCAGGTACTGATTAACAATTAACATACGGACGGGCTGGGTTTCTCAGCGGTCTTGAATGTTTCGGAACCCGAAATTTTGTTTTCAGCTCAAATAATTTAGTTTAAAATACCTAAAAGTATATGTAAATGCCATACTTCAAGAAAATTTTAATTCTAAAAGCAAAATGAAAAATTTCTCAAAGTTAATTACTTCGTTCAAAATGCAATACAGTTTATTTATTTACTATACTCTAAGTTATGCATTCATACATGTACTCCCAAATATACCGGGTGATCCAAAAGTCAGGACCAACTTTAAAAATGAATAATTCGAAAACGGATCAAGATACAAAGATACGGTTTGCACCAAACGGATGAAAAAGAAACCGGGTTTTGTGTGGCAAAGGAAAAAAGTTATTTCTGTTGGCGACCAACAGATGGCGCTATAGTGTTTTATTTCACCAAAAGATGATTTATAGAAGAAAAAAAATTTTTGACAACTTACAAGTGAGCTTAATTACAGTTAATTAGTACTACTACAGTAACTGTTCAATGTCCCTCATTCAGAAGTACAGCTGTGAAATGATCCACCCCATCGTTTACAGCATTTAGTAGCATTTCTTGCGTTATGGCAGACACATTTTGGCGGATGGCATCTTTCAGTGCTGCTAGTGATGCCGGTTGGTCGCGGTACACTTTTGACTTCCAAAAATCCCCACAGCCAAAAGTCACAGGGTGTCAGATCGGGAGATCTTGGAGGCCATGCGTGATTAAAGTAGCGACTGAGAATGCGATATTTCGATGCATATAAGCTTCGACTACCATTACCTGCTGTAGTTGTTCCTTTTTATATCGTTTGTTGCTTCGCATAATCCTACATCAGAAATACGACAGCGCCATCTGTTGGTCGCCAACAGAACTATTTTTTTGTCCCTTGCCACACAAAACCCGGCTTCTTTTCCATCCGTTTGGTGCAAACCGTATCTTTGTATCTTGATTCGTTTTCGAATCATTCATTTTTAAAGTTTGTCCTGACTTTTGGATCACCCTGTATTTCTCAGATATTTTTTTTAATAAACTACATATTTTTCCGGAATATTATATCATATTATAAATGATTAATAAAATATATCTTATAAAGGTGAATAAAAAAATTAGAATACACTGTTAAAAATTTCAGTTCAAGGTTGAACCAAATGTTGGTACAACAGTAGCTTCAGTTTACTGGGTTGAATGAAAACTTGGTATAACTGTAGCTGTAACCATGCGACAGTGAAAGCTTGTACCATGATTTAGTACTTCTTGTTAGGAAAAAAAAAAAAACACCAAATTATGGTAAAAGATTTCTCCACTTTATGGATGTAGCTATTGCAGTACCAAGCCTTGGTTTAACGAAGCACCAAATAATGGTATAAGGTTTCACCATCACATGGTTGCAGCTACTATGGTTCAACCTAGGACAAAATTATTAACAGTGCATAAGAGTATTACAACAAGTTTAAGCGGTATAATATGCTATTTAAACCTTTCGTTTGTATACAATAACGTTTTAAAAAATATGCGATTTTGAGTAAAATAATAAAAAAAAAAATAGTTTTTTTTTTCTTAAGAGTGAAAAAACATACGAAAAATGTTTTCTGAAAAAATTAAAAAATAAAACATCTAACATATTCCTATAGTGTATTTTAACGCATCAAAAATGTTTATGTTTTACTTGTTGTATTGTAAGGCAGGTGCACCCGAATGCTGATTGGGCCTATGGCTCACTTGTAGCTTAATCAAGCTCTGAACGTAGGTACAGTTGTTCGAAATCACTCCAAACCCAATGTTTAAAAGTTCTACCTCATTCTGAACAGACTCCGGAGAATAAAAAAAATTAAACTAACACTAAATATCCAAAGAAAGACAGTTTTATTGTCTAGAAATAACATCTTAAAAAATGCGTTTCTATAGTGGTTATTTCACATATCAAGTTTCGTACAGTTATATGCCATACAAGTTGAGATATAGCCTTCCCGTTATGGAGAAAATTTCCAGTATAGCAGCTCCATATATTGGCCGACAAGCATCCAACTTGACGCAGCATAATGGCCTTCTCACATATCAAGTTTTGTTTGATGATACGCAGTAGTACCTGAGATATAGCCTTTCCTTAAATTGCAGTAATCGCTGTGTAGCAGCACCACCTGTTGAGCAGTTGGCACCAAAAGGTGATAGGAACTAATTTCTGTAAAGTTGCATCTACATATAAATTTATATGCAATTCTGTGCAGTAGTTCCTGAGATATAGCCTTCGCTTAAATTGCGGAAATCGCTGTCTAACAGCGCCACCTGTCGGCCGATAAGCATTCGAATTGAATTAGCATAATGGGTTATAATGACCTTTTAATATATCAAATTTTGTTCGATTGTATGCAATAGAACCTGATATATAGTCTTCCCTTAAACTGCGGAAATCGCTGTATAGCAGCGACACCTGTTGAGCGTTTGGTTTGACACCAAAAGTTGATAGGCACTAGTTTAGATCAAGGTGCATCTACATATATAATTATGTACAACTCTGAGCAGTAGTTTAGGAGATACAATTGCCACAAAATTTTGTTTTATACACACACAGGCAGACCGACAGACGGACATTTTCTAAAAATGGTAGAATCATGTTCTAGACCTCTCAGAACGTGTAAATCTGCTGAAAACCGGAAGTCGAAAATTTTTACGAATCCAATACTTTCTTCTATTGAATATAGAAGAAAGTAAAATATACTTAAAGTAAATTTTTTTACTAATTTTAAAACATGTTTACATGAATCTGTTTTTGTCAATATTCTTCTTAATTTTAATCTACGGATCAAATATTTAGTGTCTTATAAACATCAAGAAGTACAATTTCGATTCTTTAAAAATTTAGCATTAATTAATGGATATCCCAAACACTTAATTAATTTTTTTTAATTATTATTTCTTTTTTATCTCAATTTTTATTCCAATTTAAATTTAGGTCTAAAAAATTAGGTATTATTTTATGGTTAGAATGTATTCCCATTATATTTCAATTTTCGTGGCAAATTACTGTCGTAGATGGCAGCAATATTCAATCATCTACATTGATTATCTGAATCAAAAAAAAAAAAAAAAAAAATTGTCTTCTTTTACTTTGTTTCATGTTTCCTGGCCATTTTGTACAGACATTATATGTATTTTATTTCTTTTTATTTTATTATCTATTCATTTTATTTTATTTATTTAATTTTTCCATTATTTTCATAACATTACTGTAGATGGCAGCACTATTCATGTTACAATAATTATGAATAATAATTATAAATAATAATCTGAATCTTTATCTAAGTTAGGATTCTTCCTGAATAGCTCTGTGAATTCCTTATTTTACTCCATGTTCACTGCTATTTTGAACTGACTAACTGTGCTTTTAACTGATATCTGCTTGTTAAATTTTTACATATGTCTCGTTAATTATAACTTTGAGTTGCATCTTTTTCAATAATAATTAAGTAATTTTGAATTATTATTTGTAGTGGTGAGTTTATTTTGATCTTCGATTTTAAATGGTTTTGGATTATCATTTTTAGTGAATTGTTTTATTTTGATCTTCGTTTTTTCTGGTTTTAATATGGGTGTTTCGGGCCTGTGAACAAAGAAATTCTTAGCTTTTTCTTTCTTTGTGACAGAAAAACATCCATTTTTTAGCATATTTGTATTCTACCAGGCCCTTGTAAACGTTAGAAGGCAAATAATGCTTTTTTCTCATTCCAATTTCCAATAATTCATTTCGATTTTACTTTATTTCTTTTTTGGTTTGATTTGGGTAGTCTTTGCTTATGATCCGAATAATTGTTTTAATACTGAAATTAAATCATCTTTAAATTTCAAATTTTTGCACTGATAATATTGTATTGCTATATATATATATATATATAATGAAATTTCAGCAGTTTTCTTTTGCATAGCTTTTCTTATTTACTTTCTTCTGTATTCAATAGAAGAAAGTATTGGATACGTAAATGTTTTCGACTTCCGGTTTTTGGTAGATTTATACATTTTGAGAGCCTCAACACGATTTGACCATTTTTAGAAAATGTCTGTCTGTGTGTGTGACTAAAATTTTGTGGCTACAGTATCTCAGGAACTATTGCACATAATTACATATAATTTTATATGTAAATGCACCTTGACCTAAAGTAGTGCCTATCAACAGTTGGTGTCAACCGATCAATAGGTGCGCCACCTGTGCAGCGATAGGCACCATTTGAGGGAAGGCTATATCTCAGGAACTACTGCACAAAATTGCATGTAAAGTCATATATAGATGCAACTTGATATAAATTAGAGTGCCTATCAACTTTTGGTGTTAACAGCTCAATAGGTGATGCTACTATGCAGTGATTTCTACAATTTAAAGTAAGGCTATATCTCTGGAACTACTGCATAAAAATACATATAAATTCATATATAGATGCAACTTGATATAAGTTAGTGCCTACCAACTTCTGGTGGCAACCACACAACAGGTGGCTTTGCTATGCAGCGATTTCCAAAGTTTAAGAAAAGGCTATATCTCAGGAACTATTGCATAAAAATGCATATAAATGTATAAGTAGATGTATCTTCACGTAAGTTAATGCTTACCAATTTTTAGGGTCAACTATTCAACAGGTGGCGCTGCTGTGCAGTGAGTTTTAGAGTTTAAGGAAGGGTTATATCTCAGGAACTACTGTGCAAAATTGTATAAATATTTATATGTGGATGCACCTTGATATATTTCCTCAGCTTAAGGGAAGATTATATTTCAGGTTCTAATACATATAATGAAACAATACTTGATATGTGAGAAAGCCATTGTGAGACATTATGCCGATTCAATCTGGATGTATATCTACCAATAGGTTGCGCTGCTATAGTGCAGTTTTTCCCGAGAACGGGAATGCTATATTTCAACTTCTATGACATTTAACTGTACAAAACTTAATACATGAGAAAACCATTACGAAAATGCATTTTTTAAGATGTTAGTTAAATTGTGTTTCTTTGGATATTTACTGTTAGTTTTCTGTAAGATGAAAATTGCCTGCATTCATCACGGCAGATAATTTTAATAAGTAACAGTTTTTGTAATTTATTGGAACTGAGTAGATTTATGTAGGAAAATACAGAAGAAAGTCTTGTTGTGGCCACAACATACTAGTTTTACTTTCTCTTACCCATGTAAATGGGAGAGAAGTATTGTTTTTGGGTCAAATTTTCGAAATCGAGTTTTTGTTATGTTTACTCGATTTGCGGTCCCCTGAATCCAAAAATCATATTTTTAGCGGTTAGTCTGTGTGCCTGTTATCAGCACATCTCAAGAAAAAAATAACACCAGAAAGTTCAAACTTAATATTCTAAATGTGTACCATATAGGGATGCTGCACTAGACTTTTTGTGGAGATCAAACAAATGATTCGTGTACAGGGACACCCAAAAGAATTCAGATTTATTACATCTATGGGGGAAATTGTAGGTAAGTAGAGTTTAACAACTATAAACTGCACTAAACCAAATGAAACGAATTTATATTTTTTATAAGCGTAAAAACATGTTTCATACTGAATATGGTATGGAAATCATTCACTGTTCGTTTACAGAGCTACACAAAAGAACTAGATTATAGTACGACAAGACAATACTTGAAAACCGTTGAAAGTGTATTTCAGGTTGTGCCGTCTGTTAGTAATATCGGATTATATTTATGTGCACCATGTGGCGTTTATATAATCTTCAGAAGATATACAGGGCTGCCAATGTTTAAGCCATAATATTGTTTTTTATTGTTAGTGGAAGTGCTTTACTATAATATTTTACCATGTCCAGGAAATCTGCCTAGGAATTGAAATTAATTCTATATGACCATATGGGTAATAATGTATTTTTTAAAGCTAAATATTCATTGTTTGTTTTTTTATATTTACATGTTTTGAGGCTTCCTGAATACTGAAGTCAAGTTTTAATGTGTCACTCAAATTAAAAACAGGTAATTTTAGACTATCCAAATATTGTATTTTGAAGTTAATATGTCTGATAGTAGAAAAATTTGATCAAAATTGATATGTTTTAAGAAATGTTGCGTGTGAACGTTGCCTGAATAATTTTAAATGAACTTTTGAACTTAATAACAAACTTGAAATGTATATAAATGTATGTATAATAATGAAACGGGGTTTGAGAGGGCCCCCCTCACATATTATTTGTCAAATAAATATGTTCCTAAGCCTAATTTGAATTGTTTTAACATAGGTTTACATAACAGTAATTGTTTTCTTACCCCTTAATCTCCAATCTGTATTTACAATATTAAATTTCAGGGTAAGAGAAAGTCGTGTGAGCAACACACCAGATTATTTAAGTAAGTTTTGTCAATTATATGCATATCAAGGCAGACAAAGCATGTAGTTCAGACAACATTGCACATTATATTCTGCTAACCTAACTATCAAGTGACACATGAGCATAAGAATTGATATTAAAAAATAAAATAAAATAAAACTTGGAATCCAGTTTCATAAAAACCAAATGCAAACACCTGTTTTTAATTACTGTGTCCTCTTAAAAAACTGAAAATTTCATGAGTACAGGGAAAGAGGATTACCGGATATCCGGATCCGGCAAATTAAAAAAATATCCGGAATGCCGGATATCCGTATCCGGTTATCCGGTAAAATCCATATCCGGTCCATCCCTACTTAAATTATATTATAACATTTCAAAATAAAGAATCTACATCCATTATCAAATTCATAAATACATATGTCTTCGAATATAATCGTTTATCTAATTCCATCCCAGTAACTTATCAGCTATTGCATTTTTATCACAGTACGTGACGCGAAGTAATTCTTCATAGCTATAATCAAACGGTGACACAGCAGTCGGTTAATTTCGTATATTTCTTTTTCTGCAATGGGGAATTTACAAACGTTGTGATTGTCATCATTATCTAAAAGATGCAGAAATCAGAACTAAAGCGTTGAAGCCTAAATATTGCTTACTGGACCGAATAAATCTTTCTCCGTAAATATTATAGTTCAAATAATCGCATTTTTCCTTCATTGTTTCAGTTTTATAAGCTTAAGTGAGAACATAGATTTAAAACTTTCATAAAATAATATCAATGCATATTTTATTATCTTTCCCAAGATTTTTCTCTGTAGGATTTTCAGTATTTGTTTTACAACGTAAAAAATTAATATTTTTAGTATTTGTCGTTTCTAGATCAAACGAAAGTTTCACTCATCCTAACTTCAATATATTAAAATCAAAAGCTTTATTATTATATGAGAGCACATGTAAAACATATATTTGTATTTTTATATATTTGTATTTCATATATATTTTTTATATAATATATACTTCTATTTTTATAAAGAACTTATCTAAAAAATTATAAAGAAATTTCAAAATGATCTAATAAGACTTTTTTTTCTTTTTTTTACGCAGAATTAAAGAAGCAGATCAAAGAGGGTCTAAATACTTGTTATATATTTACATACTTATTTTTAATTTTTGAAATTAATGAATAAACTCAGATTTAAATATGGTCAACAGTTTTTTTTTTTTTTTATACAAAAAAGTTTGGCATTATACAGAGCGAATCTCATATGTGCAAAAATTTGCCGTTTACTGCTACCAATATAAAAGAGCTTTATACAGGAGTGCCAAAATTAATAAGGACATTCTCATTATCCGATCATCATCACTTTTTATCATCCCTAATAACAATACTGTTCTTTTCAAAACTTTGTATCTTGTTAAATTTATTGCGATAAATCATTTTATGGCATGTGTAGTGTCTTTAGAAATTTTCGAGTTTGTATTAACGTAGTTGTAAAATTAAATCCCTATATTCCCATTTATAACAATATTCTAAAAAAAGCTACTATTTTACATATAATGAATTTCAGTTGAGAGCTTATCTATATATTAATTTGAAACGTGTTTTTGTCTGTCTCCACTAAATTGAGAAAACGGCTAGGTGTAAAAATTTGATTGAGGTGTCTGAAAAAGGGTCTTAGTCTGTAGATATGTTATGAAAAGAAAAAAAGAAAAAAAGTCGAATGGTTCCCATCCTAGGGGGGGGCGGGGGGGGCAGGGTTTAAAAACACGTTTGCGAGATAAACTCAGCTATCCAAATTACTTCACGGTGAAGAAATTGTACATGGGGGGACAAGATTCGAATACTAAAAAATCAGTAACTCCGATTTTGGAATTTTCAATTTTAAAGGGGGAAAGTAGATTTGAAGGGGGGAAAGGGGGGTAAATTAGTTTGAAAGGGAAATCCGTCCTAGACCCACACATGTAGCACCTCATTTTAAAGGTCTTGAAATTTCATGTTGATTGGGGATGTTTTTATACAATATAGGGCGCCTCCTGGTGGAGAAAATGGAACTAGGTGATTTTGTAGTAGGCCCTATCATGTTGCACCTTATTTTAAAGGTCTTAGTATTTCCTGACTGTTGGTGATGTTCGTACAGAACACACTGTGCCCCCTGGTGGTGGAAAGTGCAACTAAAGGATTTTGCAGTTGACACCACCATGTGACACATTATTTGAAATGTCTTGGAAATTCAAGGCGATTGTTGATAACGTTGTTGACGTTTGTTAAACGTCTTGATATTTCATATTGATTGGGGATGTTTGTATACAATATAGTGCGACCCCTGGTGGTTAAAAATGGAACTAGGTGATTTTGCAGTAGACCCTATCATGTTACACCTTATTTTAAAAGTCTTGGTATTTCCTGACCGTTGGTGTTGTTCGTATAGAACACGCTGTGCCCCCTGGCGGTGGAAAGTGTAACTATATGATTTTGCAGTTGACACCACCATGTGACACCTTATTTGAAAGGTCTTGGAAATTCACGGCGATTGGTGATGTTCGTATACAACATACTGCGCTCCCTGGTGGAGGAAAGTGGATTTTGCAGCGCGTGCGTAGCATGCCTGCTATACGGTGCTGCAGCCACAGGCAGCGGTAACACGAGTCAGAGGTTTGTTCGGTTCAAGGTTAATTTTCGAGAATTTTTTCATGTTATTAGCGGACATGTTATTAGCGGACATGTTATTAATAATGACATGTTATTAGTCATTATTATTTTTCATGTTGCGAATTTTTTCATGTTATAGCTGCATATACGTGCCGGCACTAGGTCACGAACCCGAGTTCCGCTCTGTTTGAGGTAATTTTTTTTTTGTTACAGATGATTATTTTTTGTGATGTTTTCATTTAAAAATAGAAATTCAAACAAAATCGAGTTAGATATAAAACCATACAAATTTAAGGTGCATTTAAGTTTATTATCATGGGCCCGGGCAATGCTGGGCGGGTTAGTTTCGTTCTAGGTTAATTTTTTGGAATTTTTTCATGATACTAGCGGCCCGCGTACGCGCTGCCGCTGGCACCGGGGTCACAAGGCAGAGTTTCGTTCGGTTCGAGGTAATTATTTTGTTACAGCTGATTATTATTTTTTTTTTTTCGCAATGCTTTTATTTAAAAATAAAAATTCAAACAAAATCGAGTTAAAGTTATAAAATCATATAAATTTAAGGTTCGTTCAAGGTTATTATTATGGGCTCGGGCATTGCCGGGCGGGTTCGTTCGGTTCCAGGTTAATTTTTGGGAATTTTTTTATGTTGTTAGCGGCCCATGTATGCGCTGCCGCAAGCACCGGCGTCACAAGGCAGAGTTTCGTTCGGTTCGAGGTAATTGTTTTGTTACAGATGAATATTTTTTTCGTGATGCTTTCATTTAAAAACAGAAATTCAAACAAAATCGAGTTAAAGGTATAAAATAATGCAAATTTAAGGTTCATTTAAGGTATCATGGGCCCGGGCAACGCCGGACGGGTCAGCTAACATATAGTCTTAGTATTAAACGAAATAGAAAATAAAAGATAGCATCTGTTTATTTGGAGTCAGTTTGGCGTCACATTGACAGTACTTTGTAGAAAGTGATGTCATATATAGTATTTCTATTTATAAGCATTCTTCCGACTTTCATTTTTAAGTGAAGTGACGTAAATTATATTAGATGTTTTAACATGAAATATATTTAAATAATGATGCAACGATTTTTGAAACATTATGGTCAATAAAGCGATCGTCGAATTCGACGGGTTCCAGCTAGTTATTACATTATTTAAAAAGTCTCCTTCCCGAGAGTAAGATTTTTGCAAATCTCATAAAAATATAATAATGAATTTCCAACTGACGTAAAAATTTATCGGTAATCCTGTATATATATTCATAACACCTATGTATATATATATATATATATATATATATATATATATATATTTTTTTTTTTTTTTTTTTTTTTTTTTGCTAGTACATATAGTTGAGAAAGCTATTGTAAGGCGACAACTTTATATGCAATGATATAGACAGAATTAAATTGAAATATAACTAATTTACTCAAAATTCCTTGATGTTACACTTCCAGAATATTAAAATAAAAGAACCGTTAAAAAAATCCCTATGAGTATTATTATAATTGAGTATTTTTTCAAAATTAAAAGGTATTTTTATTATTATTATTATTATTATTTTAATAAAGTATGTATAAGTACTTGCGTAAGAAATTTTTGAAAAAAGAATTTTGTGAAGACCCCGTATACCTATTTAATGGTGAAGCAATATAAAAATGCCAATAATATAATTTGCTTTTTACAGTTACAAAGAGATATATGTGTTGACAAAAAGGTAAATAACTTAAAATAAATAAATAATACGCTTTCAGTCCAGAATGGACAAAAACCTCCGAATAAATTACGTTGGGTAATTTTAACCAAATTAGCTTAAAATAAAAATAAAAGCTTCTCATCAAAGAATCATACATGCATATTTATATGTAGCTGAAGAATAATCTTAGAAATTACACCATTGACAGTTCTTTTTTCTGAAAATGAAATATATACTTATGTAAGAAAAATTTTGAGAAAAAAAAAATAGTAAAGATTTTATTATTATTATTATTATAATTTTGATTTAAAATATGGTCTTCAAATTTCATTATCACACAGTATCTTTTGAAAACAAAAATATTGCACTACTTATTTACATTTTCTCAAACAAAGAGTAAAAAAAAATCTCATATATGCTAAAAGCAACATATAGAGAATAGAGTAATCTTTTGCAAATGAAGGATTTTGCCATTTACAGTTCTTTTTTACTGAAGGCTGAGAACTATGAAGCAAATATTGATCCGATTGTTGAAGTGGGGAGAAAACATCTTTTGAAATAAACAATTGAAACATATCGATAAGACTATGAAAATGTGTCTCCTTCTCCGAAAATGTTTTCAATTAGTCTAAAAGCTACTAAGCAAGACAAATTTTAAAATATTTTGCAACATGTTTGCTGTATTTACTTAAAATGGATTTTCATGAGATTATTTTAGTATGTTTGAAATTTTCTAAACTTTCTTTTTTATATAATTATAATACATATAATTTATTTTACAGAAATATATTCAGATGCGTTCATTTATTAAAAGTGTGCTTATAATTTATTCTACAGAAATATTATCAGGTAATATCTTTTTTTTTTTTTTTTTATCATTCTTTAGATAAAGATAAACTATAAATGTCAAATTTTAAAATTTATCCAAATTATGCCACCAGTATTTTGTTATGTTTTATTTCTATTCAAAGATATAAAATTGTATTTAAATTCCAAAAGTGAGCGGTATGTTTCATTTTCTGAAGGAAAAAAATTAAACTAAATTTTTGACTGTGGAAGGTTGAAATCGTCAATCGGATGACGTGTCGGCAAATGTAAAAGTAATTTTTACCAGGATTGATTAAAATATAGTAACAATAAACATTCTTAAATCATATTTTGTGCCTTTTAAAGGTTTTTTGCATCATATATTTCTTAAATTTTACGATTGCAACCTGTCGCCAAACTTTCCGTCAAACAAATGATATCTCCTTTTCGATTTCTAAATTTATAAACTGATGGTGATATCAGCGATATCACTTTCATAGTTATCATCAATGTGTTTGCTGGTTGACGATAAATTAATGAACAGGTTTTATCTGTTTTACTTTAAAGAGTCACAAAGCTGAAGATATCGAACTTTATCCTGTCAATGGAATGACGGCCTTCATCTAATTACAGTTTGTTTTGGTAAAAAATTAGGCTCTTTATTTGTTGCATGGTGATGTCTAAGTTCATTTTCCTTTAAAATATACTGGTGCTTGACATACGAAGCGCAAAAAAAAATTCTTTATTTACAAATTATCAATCTCGCGACGTGTCGATGGCCCGACTGCATCCAATTGATAAAACATCTAAGGACTGTGACGAATGATAGTGGTCATTTTCAAATAAATATAACGCTTATTAATCTTAAATTTATTCATCAATATTTGTATGAGTATGATGAATTGGATGTACAAAAATATGTTAGTAGTGAAAACATTTTTTTTTTTTTTTTTTTTTTTTTTTTTTTACAGTTGTTCATATTCTTTTCGCAGGTTTGTACGAATGTCTTTCATTGGTGATCTGACGGTCTCTTTTGGGACCCCCCTTGATAGCATTTTCGATCAAACGAGTGAGACGTTCTTTGCTGGTGGCACATTTCTTTGAAGATTTTTTTTTTTTTTTTTTTTTTTAATAGAGCCCAATATCCCTCAATGGGGCGACACTGTGGGACATTTGGTGGGTTCATGGTTTTTGGCATGAAATTGATGGAATTTTGTTTCATAAAATTTGTTGCATTTTCTGAATAATGAGCTGTGGCTAAATCGAGTCAAATAATGTAAGCATATCGTGTTTTTTTTTTTTTTTTTTTTTTTTTTTTTTTTATACAGCAAACGCTTCCTAAGGCATTCATTTACATGAATTTCTTGATCAATTGTACCTTCCGTTACAAATGGCTTACTGTTATCTCCACACTGACAAATAGCGATCCAAACAAGATATTTTTTTGCAAAATTTTCCAAACTAATGGATGTCTCTAATTCAGCCAGATGTTAAAAGTTCTTTTTAGTATAATATTGAGGGCCAGGAAGAGTAGAAAAGTTAGCTTTGACGTAGGTTTCATCGTCTAAATTCCAATGAAACTTATTCTTGCTTGTATATTCATACAATTTTCTAACTTTTAGTTTTATAGATATTTTTTGTTTTTCTGTCACTTTAGGTATTTTTTGCTTTTTAAACGTTCTTAAGTTCAATGATTTTTTAGCCCTCTGAACTATTTATATATTTGTTGCACATTTTTCTGCCACATCTCTGACTGACATTCCTCGATTTCGACATAGTGACCTTTCCATATTTTTGTCAAGTTGAAAATCATGAGCTCCAAATTTTTCTTTACAACGAGATTTCCTTTTTGTTGACAATGTTTCATTAAATCTATTTAATAGTATTTTTGGGAATTTTTAAGTTTTTAGCAATGTTATGCCATGGTTTGTGTAGATCCTTTAAGAATTCGGCAACAATCCTTTATCTACGTTCATCTTTATTCATTTCTTTTCCTCAAACTGCTGTAATTTATAGTATAAATATCATGAATTTGTATTCTTCAAGGTTGATACATGAAAAATAAATTTGTTTTAGATGCATAGATGTAGAAATAAATTAATTATACATTTTCAAAATTGACCAATATCATTCTTCACAGTCCTTATATGTACTAACAAATTTTAAACAAAATCTATGCATTTGGTTTTATTTCAAAAGGTATTGATACCTATTTTTATCACCCTTGATTCATACATTTACATAATTACAATGCGCTAATTGTTATTATATGACATTTGGTATGTCAAGTGTCATCCTTTTGAAAATTCGTCAATTCGATGGGATGGCATTAGTTTCAATTCAGTGACAGAGCATTAATTGCTAAATTTATAAATTAAACAATGCAATTTTCAGTAATTAGTTTTCAAAATGCATCGAATTTGTACAGATTAACTGGGTGAATAAAAAAATATATTACTCTTTATCTACAAATGTATCCCCAATGGTTTATAATGAATCCTTTTTTTAAGCAGTAAATTTAGGTATAATTAACCCCACTGTATAGAAAAGTGATCGTAGAGCGACAAATTAAATCAGATCATGCCACACTATTCATCTGTATGCGTAAAATAATTGGAGAGATCACGTAGACTTACATTATTCAGTTGTATTGAAACACAGAAAATAACTTTAAAATCTTAAGATGTTTTTCTGCGAAAGAAGAAGTTTTCTTTGTAGACTCGGAAATAAAGGTATGCAATCACAGTTAACTTTCAGTTTAACCCTTTGAATCCCAAAGGGACTTTAAAGTCCCATCAAAAAATTCCTCAATATAGCCTAAATTTACTACAGGATTTCATTGGAACTTCAAAGTCCCTATAGTTTAAGCTTTCTCTATAGTTAAGCTATAGTTTAAGCTAAATTTAATTCGAGATGTTTCTCATGCAGCAAAGAAATATAATAAAAAAGTTTCAAACTATTTTTCCAAAAATAAGGTAAATTGGGATATAAAGGGTTAAATAAATTAACTGTTTTAATTTATTATTATTATTATTATTGTTTAGAATTTGTATTTTAATTAATTACAATATATATTTCTTCTAAATTTTGATATTTTTATTTATTGAAAAGTTGTGATTTTTAATGGCATGAGTAGTTATATTAAGTATAAACACCTCTCAGTTGCTTTGTTAGCTATATTAATTCGCACTATGCTATTACTCCTATTTTTTAAAAAAAAAAAAAATTTATATATATTACCTTTGAAATAAGTGACAAAATATAAGATTTATTAATTTATGGAGGGGAAAAATTGGGAATGAAAGTGTTAAATGAAGATTCTCTCTTAGTAAAAAAAAATCATTCATAATAATTTTTCGACAGACAATTCTTTTTTTTCCCTTATAGACAAAAAGGATAAAAGAAATTGTTTCCCAATAATGATGTATTATAAAATTAATTACATAGTTTTTCCATTGAAATATCTGCTACATTGTGTATGCCGAGTATACTAATTAGAACTTCAACATCAATAACTAACTGACATCACTTACTCAGTATCATAGTACTTTCAATGAAATTAAGGAAATAACCTATTTTTTACAATTGTTTAAAAGTTCAAATTTGACCACAACATTCAAAAGGCAGCTATCGGATTCATCATAGCATTTTAATTAAGTATTTCCATCACTGTGTTGGGGTTAAGAATGTTTTGTATCGCACTTGTACATATTAGTAATTATATAGATATGTATACCACTAAAAATATTATTTGGTCATAAAAATGCATTTCATTATGTTCTGAAATTAAGTTTAATTAAATTTTATAATTTGTATATGTTATTCACATAATTTGCATTTTAGCAAAATATTCACCATTTTTCAATATTTTTTACATTAAATTGAGATATTCTTAATTTATGTGAACATTTTTTTTACTGAAATTTCAGATCCTCTCAAATTTATGTTGATTCATATTGTTATGATTATGATTTGCATTAATTTTTAAGAGCTTTTAATGTTTAACCTAAAAAGTTATTCTTGATATTCAAATAGATTTTTCGCAAACTATTCTTTAAAACCCGTTAGTAGTCGCTATCGACAGCGCCACCTATTACAAATTGGGAACTTTTTATTTAACTGTCACCAATAATTTTAAGAAGTGATGTGATCGACAGTAAATCGATTTTATTCGCGTTTTATGTATATCAAATGCCACTTCTAAAAATTTTTGGTGGCTATTGAATAAAAAAAACTGGAAAAACTGAAGTATGGGCGGCAAATCGACCAACTAGCGACTACTAACGGGTTAACGCACTAAAACAAATCTGTTCCGTCTGAATACTTGAAATTAAAGAAGTAATAATTAGAACCACCCAAATACATGTAAATAATTTTAAAAAGTATATTAACACAATGAAAAGAAAACATTAGATAAGTATAAGAATTATAAATATAACTAATAATCAATAATATAAAAAACTATTACAATAAGAGGATTCTATATTTAAAATTATTATAAGAATTTAGAACTTTACTTCAAGTTTCTTTTTTTTTTTTTCTGAAATAATATTATGTAAAAATATGTGTACGTGCGCATTTCAAGAATGTTACTAAAGATTACATAAAAATATATTTATCCATCTGAATTTAAGGATTTGGAATGATACCAATAATATAAACTGTATCTCTCAAGTATCAGTTATATCTGTATATTTTGAAAAAAGATATTCCTTAGGTATTTTAAAAACATTATATGCTCTTGGTAAATAAATCAAATCAATAGAATTTATTGCTTGCAAAATACTGAATTATCAACAGAAAATATGATTAATTATCTGTACTAATATTAATATATAAAGAGGGAAAATTGGTTTGTATGTGCAGGTTAATCTCTGGAACAACTGAACCAATTTTTTTATTTCGAAATTTCAATATTTTAAAATCCTCGTAAAAGTCATAAAAAAATTATTATAACGAAAGCTGTTTTGTTTGCGAGCGCCGTGACTACGAGGTAAAGAGCAACGGGTTGCAAATCCGGGGATTGTGAGTTCGATCCCGGTCAAGGGAAATTGTTAAAAGGAAATTTTTGTTTAAATCTAAATTGTTTATTTCTCATTAAGTCATTATTTTTATGTTAATTATTCGTTTAATGTTATGTAATATTTTGACTTTTTGAATTATAGAATATTCTGTTCTAGAAAATTCAGCAATTGTATATAAACCGATTCCGTTGAGTTAAAAAATAAAGTCTCGAAGTGAGCTTAAAGTTCTCTGTGTCATTTCGCTTTAATGTTTCTCCACAAACAATTATTTAAATTTTTTTTTTTTTTTTTTCATTGGGGAAAAAAAAAAAAAAAAAAAAAAAAGGATATTTACGTGCAAACAATGAAATTGATATAAAAATTTATGAAAAATTAAACTTGCACGGTAAAACTGACTGTATTGTAGCTTTAAAAGTATTTCTTTTTCTAATGATATGATTTATTTAAAAATATATTTGTGGATATTCTAAATATTCACGTTTAAACATCATTATAAATTATATTTGTTTGTTAGTATTTAATTTTGAAAAAAAAATTAATGCTTCAGATAAGCAATTTTTTTAATCTAATTTCTTTTACATTATTCTTAATATATTTCTTTTAAATAGGCTAATCGCTAAAGTGCATGATTTATTTTTATTTTTATTTTATTTTATTTATTAATTTATTTGTTCCGTTTTGTTTTCACGCCGCTAATTTTCAATTGGATGATTGTCACGCAATTTGGCGCATTTGGCGATTAACAGACATGACTTGCATATAAGCTTATTCTTTTTTTTTTTTTTTTTTTTTCTTTAATTAAGAAATAAAAGCTGCAAAAATAGGTAGATGGGCAGCTGGGTTCATGCAGGTGTGCATCTCCTCGAAATTTTTTCAAATTTAAATTTTTTAAATTATTATTATTATTATTATTATTTAGATTTTATTCATTGACTCTTCTGTTTCATTTTCTAAAATGTATTCTTTCATTTCAATTGACTGCGTATCTTAGCAACGGTTATTACACTATTTATTTTTTATTTAATTCCTTCATTAGAAGGCGATTTTTTTATTATTATTATAGTTATTGTAATCAAATTGTGAAACATAAAAAATAAATAAATAAAAATATATTAAATTCTAAATTAAAAGAACTATTTTTAACACTTATGCTTATGCATAATTTTTACAATATAACAAAATTTTATTTTTCATTTATTTAATGAACTCCTTTGAAAGGGAATTTTTTATCACATTTATTGGAAAAATGGTAATATAGTATAAATGAAACTTACTAAAATTTAGTTATTTTTTATTCATTTAATTCCTTTTAAAGGAAAATCTACTTTTTCTTTTATTTATTATATTGATTGGAAATATATGCCAATATAGTGTAAATAGCAAGGGCTATAAAACAGGGGTGGCCAACCCGCGGCCACATGCGGCCCGACATGTAGTTTTTTGCGGCCCGCGAGGAGACTAACGATATTTAACATTTGAAAACTTTAGTTAATACATTAAAAATAAATACGTTCTGACTTTTTGAAGTGAAAATAAATACCTTTCAACGATTATGGTAGCGAAAGAATCACATTGTTATGAAATAGTATTAGATCCATTAATTCTTCTTTTTATTATAGTTATTAATACATATGTCAGAAATTTTTTGATACTGTTGTTATTTTATGTCTGTAAACAACTTCAATTAATGTATTCTGCTCCGAATCTTCATCCCGTCTTCCCCCGAAAAAGCATATAGATACATGATTCATGCACTCACTAACATATGTGCACATACACATATATGCATAAGGTGCGGCCCGTCTGAATAAAATAGGTTCCCAATGCGACCCTCCATGCATTTTTGGTTGAGCAGGCCTGCTATAAAATACATGGTTCAAAAACTAAACTATTTAATAGAGGCTAAGATACACTCATCTTTAAAATCGTAGTTCTTGAATAATAGCAGCTCCACCTGTCGTTGAGGAATACCCAAACTGAAGTAAAGTCCGATTTCCACTACAGCTCATTGGGCGGCTTCGATTCAGAATCCTTTGATGTGGTCACCCCAGCTCACCGCAGCTCACCCCAGCTCAAAACCCTGGAACGGGGTCCCCTGCTGAGATAATTGAGAGGCTGAGGGTAGATATCTTTGTCAATTTTGCATGCTTTCCTTTGAGGTAACTGCGCAATCTGATAAAAAAGGGCTACAACTGATGACAAGACATTTGGCTCTTTGTGTCGGAAGCGTGATTAATGACGTTTTGAGCATTGATCTTGAGCCCAAGTGGATACTGGCCTTAAGTTCCTGTAAAGGGTGTTAGTCGGTTGTGCTCGGGAATGGGAGATACTACTCAGTTGCGCTCAGGGCCTTCCTTTCCAAAAACATCGATCGCGCCCAGATCCTATATCCAAAAGCATAAACGCATCAATTGCGCTCAAAACCTATATCCTCCACAAAAGAATAAACGCATCAACTGCGACCACGGGTCTTTTCTAAACTCCAAGTTCAGAGATACGTTATTAAATAAGTTTTATTAGCTTAATATAAACATTTCTGTAAATTGCTTGTTTCAAGTTATTGAAGCCTATTAGCATTGCTCAGGCGATACCACAAGGGTAAATAAATGCATCTGGTATCATTCCTGGTATATTCTCAAATTCTCTTCCATTCCTGTAAATAAATCATTCCTGGTATATTATCTAGGAATGAGTTATCCAGGAATGGAAGTGCGAAAAATACTCGTAACCATTACGCTAACTTTAATTTATTGTCTCGATAATCGACCGGAATCCCACTATTTTTATACCAGGCGAAACATTAAAACTGATCTACGTATCACCATTTAAAAATCTGCGATAATTGTCTTGGGTATGAATATAGAACCTTTTTTCATCATATTTTGGCAACCATCTTGAATCATTTTCGTAGAACGTAGCAGTTTTATTTAGAAGAAGGAAAACACAAATGGGTAGTAGTGTCCATTTTCAACTACGTGAATAATAAAAATTTGGCAAAAAATTTTGGGGCATGAATCAAAAGTGCCATCTACGAATATTTCATGGTGTTCTGGTAAATTCTTCAAACTCGTATAAGTAGAAAAACACACAAAGTTTTTACTTTCATCGTTCACTTGGAGCATATTTTCTCCACGGTACAGTTCTCCGTCTCCATAAGATAAAGAACTTTATGAACTTCAGAAATATTTATTGGAAGATCGGGTAAAAATTTCCTTCGAGGTAGGTACATATTCTGTCGTATGTATCTGATATTTTTTGCTTATATTTTCTGAGATATCGAATTGAGTCTGCCGTAAACAAGTATGTAAAGAACCCTTTACTTTATAGAAATTAAAATCTGTTACATCCCAGTAAATAGGGGGGAGGATGACGATGGACGTTATCAGTAATTTTCTGGGGAATTAACGTGAGCGGAATTGATGTGTTTCAAATTTTAAGGAAAAGTAAAATAGAATATTTATTTTAAAGAAATTCATTAAGAAAATATGCGTATAAAATTACTGACTAAATTCATCTTTTTTTCCCTGCTTCTACTTTGACTGAAGCGATATATATACATATATATATATATATATATATATATATATATATATATATATATATATATATATATATATATTATATATACAGGGTGATTATAAAAAAAACTACCCCGATATATGAGACCATAGCTATCATACCGTTCACAGTAACTGTAAATAATTTTGGTGTAAGGTATTTTGAGGCATGCGCTCAAGAATCATATAAAAAATAATAGTTAAACTCTAACAGTTACGGTTACAGTGACAAAATTTCGAAAATTTCAAATGGCAACACCTACTTTTTTTTTTTATTGGAATGGGATCTCCATACCAAAAAACCATAAATAGCGTTGAAACGGTACCTGTAGCATGAAAATTGTAAGCGCTAGAAGAAAAGAGAAAACAACTGTGATGTGCCTACCAGAGCCAGACTAATGACGTCACATTTCCCACTGAGTCAAAGAATCTTGAGTCTTCGGTTCGGCTAGAACTCCTACATAGACAGGCTGACGCATCCGCCATTTTCTATCCCACAAGACCGGCTGACTATTTATTATTGGTGGTTTTTCTGCAATAAATTGCACGAATAACTCCAGAAAAGGGCACCGCCTGTTTATATTTTCTTCTAATCCAGAATTGAAAAAGTGGATTATAAATTGCAGATGTAACTCGTGAATACCCGGAGCAAGAGACCTTGTAGCGTAAGATTTCCCTTATTTTCAAATTATTTCATTTTATTTTCAAAGTTGTTTGACAAATTTAATATGAATGTACCGTTTCTTTAAGTTATTGTTTTAAATTCTTTTAAAATTAACTTTAATATTACATTTCTTTTAACCTGAAGGGTTGCAGTTTTGAGAATGTTGGCGATGTTCTTAAAATTGCCAACTTGTTTGTTTCGTGATAAGAAGTTCTAGCTCACTTGATCTGTATAGAAGTTTAAAAGCGATAACAACGCTTCTACCGCCAACACTTTCCCAGACGGGATAGAAAATGGCGGACACTGCGCCAGCTCTTATCATATAGGAGTCTTAGGTTCGGCTTAGAGCTCCTATAAACGCAAGCTTGTACTTACTTAGCACGCAGACGATCTTTCTTCAATTTTGTAAATGTTTTTAAGATGTATTAAAATTTCTGATAAGAGAGAAATATTTTCTTAATAGAAGTATTTAATAATAGATATAATTGATAATTTTACAATAGAAATAATTCACAACAGAAACAGTTTATATAATTATCACAATACAAATAATTTATATTTGTTATGAATAAAATTGAATGCATTTTCCTACATTTTGATTTTACTGTTTCTCTTTTTTATGCGACTATATAATTTGCAAAAAACTTTAGAAGTCAATAACAATAAAATGCAGGATTTTACTTAACCAAAAGTCAAGACATTTAATTTAACATGTAGCGATTGCAATTTGTATTATATTAATTATTGACAGAATGCTGATAAATATGTGTTTTTCGGTCCGTTGACGCCACAAGAGAGATAAACTATATTTCAGAACTTATTGGTTTTAAAGATTAAATTTTACATGATTATGTGATTCATAATCACGAGTGATTGGTATTTTTCTTTCTTTCTTTCTTTTCTTTTCTTTTTTTTTTTTTTTTTTTTTTAATAATGTTATGCACGAAAAATGAAATTAAAAATTTTACCATTTTCAATCTCACTTTCTAAAATGCTTTAAAAATGTTTTTGATTATTTTCATCTTTACAAACGAACCTGTGAAAGTATTATTTAGAAAATAACAAGTCATTATACATTTCGAATTATGGAGTGCTGTTGCATGCAGTTAATTTTACTTTTCGTCTGTATAAATGATTGTGTGTCTTTGCACTAAACATCTATTCCCAAACTTTTTTTCGCCAGGCGGAAAATATCTTGCTAAGAAACATTTTAAAACTTTTTTTAATGAAATATCCTGTGTTTATTATTATTATTATTATCATTATTCAGTAAAAGATGGAATAGGACATAGGGGAAAGTAATTGCTTTGAGCAATGTATTATCCTCTTGTTCTTGTTGGCCCTGGAAATATCTATTTAAATTTGCATAGAAGAGAAAGATAACCTAGCAATGCTATCATGTGCAACAACCAGTCAAATAATGATTTTATTTCTACGTTTTAAACAATATTAAAAAATAAATTTTTTTCGAGTAAATACCCATACCTGCCTAGTAAAACAAGGAATCGTTCTCTCAAAGACTTTATAATATGTTCTCTAAATATGCAATGCTATTGCGTACAGTTAATTTTTATTTTTTGTCAGTAAATATATGCAGTGTTTTTTCATTGAATGCTTTATTCCCTGACATTTTTTTCCGTGATATAGGATATAAAAATCATTTTGTATTTTTATTATTATTATTATTAAATAAATTATTCCGATAATTATCATCATCGTTATCATTATTCAGTGAAATATGTAATGGGTCGAGTAAAGTAAAAGTGCTTTGAGCTATGTCTATCTTCCTTTTAGGCTGTCTTGAGAGTATTTATTAAAATCTATACATGGAAGAAAAAAAAAAAAAAAAGAAAAAACGCGAAAGGTTATCATGTACAAAAGTCACAAAAACGCATAGTTTTAATTTATGCATTAAATAATATTGAAAGAAAATTAAATTTGTATATATATATATATATATACAAATACCTGTCCAGTAAAACAATGAATAATTTTCTTAAAATAGTCACTGAAATCAAAAAATAGATCCAATTTTGATAATTACTTAATACCAATATTCTAATTGAAATATGTAAATATAATGTTTTATGATAATTAGAACTTTGCTCGAAGAAACTTTAAAAAAAAAAAAAAAAAAAAAAAAAGTAATCAACGCTTCGGAAATTGAATTCAATTTCAATCTATTCCCAGAAGAATCACCGCTTCATATTGTTTAATTTCTTTGTATCTTTAAAAACTGGAACATAAAAAAATATGTTTTCGATTTATTTTCAAAGACATTCACCGTTAGAAATAAATCAAGAAAATTAAAAAGGAAGAAAGATTTAGCGCACCTTAATTTGAAAATCAATTAAATTAAAACTTTTCTAATTTCTAATACATACAAGGATGAAAAATTGGAAATATCTAATGAATAATGCATCAGATACGTTATTTAAATTATTTATAATTTATTTATTTCGAGAGAGAGAAAACCATTCCACTTTTTTTTTTTAAGTTATTTTTCGAAAAGGATACTTTTTTTTTGTTGTTGTTTCGTTCTTAGTTTTTTAACGCTTTCGTTGCCCAGCGTGACTCGGCTGAGTTTCTCGCCGGGCCCAAAGCCGATCGCTGGAGCACCAGAACATTAATAGAGCGATAAGCGGAAAATAACAGGGATGCAACTCGAGTAAAGTTGTCGATCTTGTGATTCATTTAACAATGTATTTAGTTCCGAAATGGAGAGAGCGATAAACTTTTCGGCTAGAAGACTGCCTGGGATCTCACTGCAGTTATCCCAGACCTCTCATTTAGTCGAGAAGAACACTTTTTTTGAGACGCACGTCAGTGACTTTTTTTATCACCAAAATGTTCATTGGACGGAGTAAAAGTACAATTGAAAGTGAGGAGAATAGTAATGACGAAGTAGGGAGTTTTATAAGAAAAGTGATTAATAGAATTTCATAGTATAATGTAATCCTAAATATAAACTAATAATAAAGTATAGTATAATGTGTATATTTTTAGCATTTTTATGTTGTATAGCCTCTATTTATATTTCAGTGCTTATTCCATTAAATTCCTTTAAAAATCCAGCTGAAAATCTTATTAACTTGAACAAGAAGAGCGTCACCCATATTTGGGTGACGGGGCCCCACGGAAGCATACCCGTCACCCAGATATGGGTGAGGCAGCGACGAACGTGTTAAAAGAATCATTTATTTCTTATGTTGTTAAGCAGTATTTAATATCAAAATGTCATTTTATTACCTCTTTAATCATTTAGCATTATATTCTACCTAAATAAGAAAAGCGACTTCATTTAAAGGCATAACTTGATCTAAAAATGCTGCAATCCTCTGTATCTGTAGCAACTTTAGAGTTCCTCTCTCCTGTAATATAGAAATCAGCACGAAAGTTACAGTCGACGGGGAAAAAAATGCAATACCCTTTGTTATTTCGTTATTAATTGACGCAAAAAAAACCTAATAGATATCATTCAACAGGAAATTAAGTGAACTTTTTGAAAACGGTTTGAAATTTTGAATTAGGGTCCTCTACATAATGAAATGAACTCCAACTTTGATTTTTTTCAAATAACAACACCCAATTTTGTCTTCATATTTGAATTTTTTAGAGTTGCACTGCAGAGCGGAAAAACATGCAGTTTGTGTACTTTATCTTTAGTTTTCATAGAGTTATAACCAAAAATGTGTTAGGAGGTTACAGCCGACAGCAAAATTATTCGAGCGCTAGTAATAATTCCTATGTAAAAAATTATATACACCTAATACTGTTATGTTTAATAAATCCTTGTCGAATCATGTTCCTAGACTGACTAAGAACATGACTCGACAAGGATTTATTTAATAAAGCAGTATTAAGTGTAACTTTTTTTTTTACATAGGAATTATTGCTAGCGTTCGAATAATTTTGTTGCCGACTGCACCTTTAATCTGGAAAGATAAAATCGTACAAAAATCAGAATTAAATTTTATTGTATCCCACCAGTAATTTTTTAAGAAAAAATAATTAAAAAATATAAATAAATGCTAGCAAACCCTATCGCTTTTATAGCAGTTTGGCTATCCCTGATTTCGCTTTTTATTAACCGACTTCAAAAAAGGAGGAGGTTTCCAATTCAAACCGTACGATTTTTTTTTTTTTTTTTTTTTTGTTAGCTCATAACTTCTGAATGGATGCTCCGATTTTGATGCTTTTTATTTTGTTGTAAAGGTCTTCGTCTGTAATAGGTCCCACTGTAATACGATCAAAAGAAAATACAGGGTGCCCAAAAAAGTGAGTCCCGACTATTTTAACTATATAACGGCTGCAGCTATAGTTATAAAAGTTGTATGTAGATATAGTAAAGCAGTCATGCGCAATGTGATTCAACCGCCTACAGCGCCCTCTGGTGGAAAACAGTAGAGTTAGCATTCCTATCTCGAAAACGGTTCAAGATAGGGATAAAAAGTGAATTACAAAGTTACAAGATATCATCGATTTAGTACGAAAAGACAGTTTGTAGACATTAATGCTAAAAATAGAACGATTAAAACGATCATGTGTTTGCCTACAAATTCTTATTTTCGGCACACTTCAATAACATTGCATACTTTGTAGTGTAGCGGGTGACATTTATGCTATGTAAAATTCAAAGTATGGTTATTGTAAGCGGTCACATGGATTAACGTACAGACGTTTTAAACCGACTTCATAAAAGAGAAGGTTCTCGATTGAAACCATGTTTTTTATTGTTGTAGTTGAGGTTTATTAGCTTATAACTACGTAAAAGATGCTTTAATTTTAATACTTTTTTTTTTTTTTTTTTTGTGGTCGCAAAGATCTTAACCTGAAATAGGTTTCATTATGATTTTATTAATATCTAAACAAATTACTGGGTGTATTCACAAAAGTCCGTTCTCACTCTAACTGCTGAACGGCTGACTCTACACTCGTAAAAGTAATATGTAAGTATTGTAAAGTGGCTATGCGCTACAAAATGTGATTGCTTACAGCGTCACCTAATGGGAAGATAGCGGAGTTAGCTCTTCTATCTCAAAACAGTATAAGGCATGAGAGAAAAGGTTGATTACAAAGTTGTACAGATTCATTGATTTAGTCACGAAAAGACAGCTTTTGGGAACACATTTTGCGAGAGGAGATAATTTTATTTTTCCCTTGACTTGAACTGACCACTGTTCACCATATAAATGAGGTTAATTTACATGTACAGTAGAACCTCGATTATCCGAACCTCGATTAACCGAAACTCCTCTCCGTTAACCGAAGTCTGTTTCTTCTTCACTTTTTTTTTTTTTTTCACTATCATCCAAAGTTTTCTCTTAACAAACATGCATTTTTAAAGTTTTTTTTTTCCCCCACATTCCTTTTGTATGCAAGCCGTCCTTTCCAAACTACGAATGTAAATAAATATTTTGGAATTTCCTTTTTTAGAATTCCTTCTCAAGCTCAATTCTCGGTATGAGTGAACTCTTCCCCACTTTCAAACGTCCCTGTTCTAAACAAAAACACACCCCATTTCGAAATGTGGAAGGTCATTATGCCAAGTCCCAGAACAATCGAATGTTATTGCACCCCCTGATTGAAAGCAAGTGCAAAGAACATCTCTTTTGTCATCTCAAGAACAGAGAAATTTTCATTGCAGCAGAATTTCAAAATTTTTGTCACTTTATGTCACACATGATTCCTCTGAACTCATTCTTTTAAGAAAACTGCGGGATAGCAAAGGATGGCCAATTTATAACAGATCAAGCTTCCATTTAAACCATTGTGAGTTTTTGTTTCAGAAATAAATTTATTTTCATTTATTTAACAGTCAAAATAGTCATAATAACAGTTCAATGACGATACTACATAATAAACTAGATAACAGGGGTCGTACTCTCCGCCCCTTTTCAGGACACACTTAAGAATAAGAAATTTTCTCCTGTTTTGCCACCAGTAGTTTCATGCAGAAATTTTTATGGTACTTTTTATAGAAATGTCTCCAGATTAATCTGGTTAGAGATCATCGTAAAAAAATAGTGGTTGGAATAGAGGTGGAAATTTGTCATATTTGAGAGTGTCCTGAAAAAAGGACGGAGAGTACGACCCCTGAGATGATTATTGATGAATTCTCGATTATCCGAAAATTTCAATTATCCGAAGTAGGTTCGGTCCCAATTACTTCGGATAATCGAGGTTCTACTGTATATAATAATATGTGTGAAGAGAAAATAAGTTAATGTTAATATTTCATATTTCTGAATCTGTATACTTTGAGGTGCATTTCAGGCGCATAACAGGTAAAATTATGCATCATACAATTAGTTACCTTATAAATTTAAAAGGAATGATATCTAAATACGTAATGACGACTCTAAATAACAAAATAAAAGTACTAAACCTAGATCAGATTAAAAATAAAAACTAAATATGAGTATTTCCTTCCAGAAATGTTTACTGGAAATTTATAAATTAGCAGAAATCTCTTTTCCACTCCGAAATGATGGTGCACTGAGCAGTTTGTTTTAAAACATAAAATAGTTTCTGAAAAACAAAACTTTTGTTAATAATCTCTCAAAGTTTAAGTAAATTAATATATCAGTGTTTATTAGAGAAAGCTATATGTACAAACAATGTAAATTTGAATAGTTAAAACCATTTAATTTATAGAATTTATTGACTGGATAAAATTTTCTTAGCATCCTCTATTAAAAGGTTACCTCTATAATGGACCAATTTTCTATACAAGTAAATTGTACATACAATTGTATACAAGTATTAAAGCTGTTGTAAGAACAAGACAAAAAAAGGGGGGGGGAGAGGGAACAAGACTCGAGAGACGGAACAAACAATAAAGAAGCCACAAATAAGGAGAAATAACCCATCTTACAATATATAAAATTAAATCAAACAAACAAAAATTCTAAAAAACATATAGAAAATTAATAATAAAAATAATAAAAACGGATTTTGACATTCATCTGATTAAATTTTTAAAATCTGATAGGAAGTTCTAAAGGAAAAAATAATTTAAATTGTCCGAAGTACGCAGAATGATTAATTTAAAAAAGAGTTATATATTGCTACAATATTTTTAGTACTAAGAGCTTGCATAATTGTTTAATACTAATCAATTTAGATAAAATAGAAATTAAAATACAAAGAATAAATTTAATCTAGACAGCCCCTCACTTTTTTTTTTTTTTTTTTTTTTTTTAAGAGGAAACTCGTCTTTATAGCTTACAAAATATGTTGTGGTTTTTCACCCATTTTATTGTGAATTTTTTTCTTTTCATTTTCTAGTGTTTGAACCAATTTAACAACGCTAATCTTATAACCTCAGAAAACTTTAAAGTAGATATAACATTCCAATGCATTCTTTCAAATTGTTGCATTAGAAATTTCCTTTTTAGAAAATTCAATGACTAATTTATATGTTGATAAATAAAAATTAACATTATTTTATTCAACAGAAAACTTTTAAGTAACATCCAGATAGATAATGTGATTAAAATAAATAAATAAATAAAAATTGCCGCTTATAAAAATTTCAAATCTGAAAAATGAAAATTTACAAAGAAGTCCATATTTAGAATGAAAAAAGGCTGTTCGAACTTGTTTTAAGATAGTTATACTTTAAATATATATATATATATATATTATTTAGACATATGAGAAAACGTTAATAGTGAATTAAAAATCGCGTAAAAATGCTTAAAAGTGTTTAAACTAGCTGAACTGAAAGTATTTTCTTCTTCATTTTATGAAAAATCTTTTAGTAAAATCTTAAATACGCGTATAATTTAAAACGTGGTAACTTAAATTATTGTTAAATAGAATAAGTATGAAAGAGATTAAATTTATTCTGGCGATTTTTTCTATTTTAGAGAACAAATATTTTAAAAAATTAATTGCTTGAGTAAACAGAAAGAATGTTTTTTAAAAAAGTGTTACACCTTAAAAGCAAAAGAGCGAAAGTATAGAACAAATTATAAATATCTTTCCTTCAAAGAAAATATGTTTTTAAAAAGCTTTACTTTTCCAGCATTTTTTACTCTTTTAACTTTATTGTAAAGTTCTTAACTTCTTTACACAAAAAGTTAATTCTTCACAAAATTGTATATGTGACACGATTTGCGAGAAACGCTTCGATATAATATTCAAATCACGTGTTTTACGAATGCGAAAGATTTTTAGAAGTTAAATTTATTCTAATGTTCATTATTCTATAGTTACATGTATTTTTTTTTTTTTTTTTTATTTAAGCATTTAAAAACGTTCGACTACATATTACTTCAGTTTTTAATTTTTTTACAATAAACTGCATTTTAATGTATGCTACTTATATATCATTAAAATGCCTATAATTACACATTTGTTCTTTACGAATATAGTATGAGTGTGAATCTGATAATAATAAAATATTAAAAGGCCTGTATTCTCAGTTCAACTGATCGTTCAAATGTGTGTCATGGGGCCCAGGTTTGCATTGAAAAAAAAGACTAGTTTGAAATTTCGACAATAAATGTAGCTTTGGGGTTTAAATCAGAAGGAACTGGGTAAAATACAAATTACTTTTGTTATAAAAGAATATATATTGTTAGAGCGAAACACTGCCTAATAGTGATTGTAATTACTATATTTCTATAGAGGTGTGAAAAAATTTCCTTATAGTAGTTATTTAAGCTGATAAAATTAGTTAGTTAGCTAATAAATTTAGATTAACAAAGATTAAAGAAACTAATTTCAAATAATAAAAAAGTTTTATTGTTAAATTTACGTCAGCTCTAAATGTGTGTGCTAGCACACCAGCTCGTGTCAGCTATCCAGACATTGATTGCATATAGTTATCTTTAGGTGGAGTTACAGTTAAGTCAGTAGGTTCAGTTTTTCTTGCAGTTAAGAAGTAAAAATGTGAAAAATGTAAATATAGTTAAAACTAATAGATCATAACTGAAAATTGATAAAGGAGTTCGGGTACACTCTTAAAATATGTGATCGGATTTGCTTACTCAAAAACGGACGTAATATTTGTAGCCATAATTTGAGAGCAATTTCTAGGAAAAAGTCAAATTTGAGTAAAATCAGTCTTTTCCAATCAAAACATTTTTCAGTCGAAATGATCGTTCAAGTATCAGCTCAGTCCTGAACAAATTTCGATCATTTTTTACTTGGTACAACAAAAATGTGTAATGATGGCGCCCTCTATCGATCATATTTTAAATAACACATGAAAAATATTTTTCAAATATATATAAATCCTTAATTTATGTATTGTTTAAAAAATGTGTCGAGAGAGGAATTTTGATGATTAGAAAGCAAATTATAAAAATTATTATTATTATTTTGATAAATATAACAAATGTTTTATATACAACTGAAAAAAATAGCAGAGTTCTTAAATCATGAGCGTTAGTCATAAAAAACTGAAAATAAGCAGTGAATGTCTTTTTAAAAACTGTTTCTTAAAGAAATATGTGAAATTTAAAGAACAATCGCACTTAAATCTGGTCCGATTTCTCTCAAAAATAAATTGTTTCAATTGGCTCCTATCTGAGCCGTTCGTAGCAGCTTAGTGATTCGAGAGCATTTCTCTCAACGTGAGAAGTTGTCTTTCAACATATCGATTGAATGAAAAATGACTCAGTTTGAGAGAAATTTCCCTTTCCATTTTTAGAGAGTACATTTAAACTGCTACGGTATACCCCCTCCAAGTATTGAACACATCACAAACAGCGAAGGTTGAACCTCTCCACTCAGCCAGAGAAGTTGTAGTTGATGTCTCACTAGGAGCCATACAACAAACACATCGAGTTCATCTCATTCTAGGGAATTCTTGGTTGTAGCCTTATGTTTCGATAGCTCTGCAAAAGTGCTATAGTCGGTAGCAAAATTATTCGAGCACTAGCAAAAATTTCTATATAAAAAAAGTACACTTAATACTGTTTTGTTAAATAAATCCTTGTCGAATCATGTTCTTAGACTGACTAAGAACATGATTTGACAAGGATTAATTTAACAAGCCAGTATTAAGCGTACTTTTTTTTTATATAGGAATTTTCGCTAGTACTAGATTAATTTTGCTGCCGTGCCGACTCTAGAATGATATCTTCGTAATCGTCAATTCTCGTCATGAACTACCTCAAAAATCTCACTGTGTATACTGCTACCGAAAACACGTTTCCGACAGTGAAATGTGGAGGATCAAAATTGTGATGACATGTCTCCGGACCATTCTTAACGGTGCGTCCCAGACCATCGTCAGTTACCCATTGTGCAGTACTAGTGCGACGTTAAAACAAACCAACCAACCGACAGTGAAAAACATACAACTTCGTCGGCCATTTTTAATAAAGATAATGATGAATAAAACAAAAATATGTATGTTACACTTTTTGGAATGAACTTTCAAAACTAATTTTCTGTGTGAACACTATATACAAGGTCCGCCAAAAGTCCCACACCCCTCTCCTATCTCGGAAATGCGTCAGTATTTTAAAAAATGGCAAAACATGCGCTCAATAAATTCGAGGGGGCCTCTTTTGGTGAAAATATTTTGGGACCTATGGTGTACGAGGTCTGCTAGAGAGGGCTATTTTAAAATTTTGAAAGGGAAGGTATGTCTTGTAATACATCTCTGGAAACATCTCTTCAAGACAATGAATTTGATATAAATAGTTTTATCCTTCAATAATTATTAAAGTGGATACATAAGTTTTTCGAGTTTTGAAATGTGGATTTTATACTCATGTATCTCCTATAATAATCATCACAGAAAAAAACTATTTATATTAAATTCATTGTCTTGAAGATACTTTTTCAAGGGTTTGCCACAAGATATACCTTCCTATTTGAATTTTTAAAGTTGCCCTCCCTAGCGTCCCTCTTAGCGTCCCTAGGCCCAAAATATTTTCACCAAAAGAAGTTCCCCTCGAATTCATTGAGCATGTGTTTCGCATTCTGACTTCCGAAATAGGAGGGAGGGTGTGGGACTTTCGGCGGATCCGGTATATTTAATAATTAGTTTTAAAGATACGAAAGTTACGAGTGACAAGAGATGGGCTGCTTTTATCTCAAAACAGAATAAATTTATAAAAATAATCATCTTTGAGGTCTTCAGAACTTCTATGTTAAATCATGTGATTTCATTTTTCGTAATGTAAGTATTGTAACAATTCTATCTTAAGGAGAAATATAATCATGGTAACTAAAAACGCGTTCTTACAACAACATGTAGCTCATTCGCTTCTCTGGTTCAATCCCCGGCAAATAATAGAGAGGTTAAAAAAAAAAAAAATAGTAAAAAAATTGTTTAAATCAATATTTTTTTTACCACAATATTGCAAATAGCAATTCCCCCCCCCCCTTTTCTTTTTTTTGTTAATTCTATATATAGGTATTGAATATTTAATTTAATAGTTTGAAAAAAAAAAAAAGAAAAGAAAGAAAGAAAAGTAAAGAAAGAAAGACAGAAAACTGTTTTTCAATTGAAATAAAATAATTTTAAAAAAGAGAATGAAAAATCATGCAGTACACATTTAATATTAACACTTTCCAACTGTACGTACTTGTATCGTATAACTTTCAACATACTTTGCCGACATTATCACACAGCAGACAAACAGAAGGACTGAAAAATATACAGACAGACTAATTGAATTTAAATCCCTCTTAGACATTGTTCAAAAGTTTTAAAAAGGCATAACGCGAAAAAAAAAAAAAAAAAAAATTGAGCTGTTATATTATATTTGCATCCCTTAATGCATCTGAATATTTTAGTGTATTCCTGTAAATCTGAAGGTTTATCATATCTTATTCTATACAAAACATTATTTTAGAATATTAACAATACATGTCAATTTCTTTATGATTTTTGCAGTAGAAAGTTATTTAAGTGTGATTTTTTTCTTTAATGTCTGTTCTAAAACGCAATGCATTGATATATTTTTTTATCTTTTTGGTTGTCCCTGTGCACAAATTAGCTTTACAAGACCCATTCATGTCATTTTAAATAGGGAACATTCCATAGTAAACTTGATTAATATTTATAATTTTTTAAAAATTCTGAAAATTTTTACGGACGCTGGGGGCAGGAAACAGACCGATAGAAAGATAAAAAATCTGACAGACAAACAAACTAGAATCATATTCACACTTAAAAAGTGTTAGAAAGTGTTAAAAACGCTTAATGTAAACGAAAGAGCAATTCCAACAAATTTTTATGAATAGCTCCTAATGTAACTGAATATTTTTGTGTGGCCCTGTAAATCTAATGCTAATAATATTACATTCTGTAGAAAGCATTTTTTTTTCTGCATATAAATAACATACTTCAATTTTATTAAGAATTGTTCACAGTAAAGTCATTAAAATTTGGTTTATAGAAATACCACTCATAGAACGAATGCTTTGGAACACGTTCGGGTGTCCCTGTAGACAAACCAATGGTGGTATTTACTCCATTTTCTGTAGAAAACATCCGATAGTAAACTTGAATAACATATTTCAATTTCATTGAAATTTGTGTGAAATAAAGGAATTAAAATATAGTTTAAAAAAAAAAAAAAAAAAAAAAAACTTTCATAGAACACAATGTTTTGGAATATTTTTGGGTATCCCTGTACAAAAGTCAGTAGAGTTATTCACTCCATTTTCAATAGGGAACATCCGATAGTAAACTTGAATAACATATGTCAGTTTCAAGAATTTCCATGAATATTTACAGAAGTTACAGCGCGGACAGACAAACAGACAAACCGAAGTCATTAAACCCTTATCAGCGTTATTAGGTACAAAACTTTGAATGAACACCATAAAATGGAATAATCTAGCAACAGTTATTTCGGCTCGATAAATCACACGACCCTATATCAGGCGAGCAAAGTAGGTACGAGTGCTGCAGTCAAAGTGGCAACGCACAAAACCGTTTTAAATGAAGAGCAAAAATATATAAAGTCGAATGCAAATATAAATACTGGTGTCAACAGAATTATGAAATAAAATAAAAAAATAAATTAATTAAATTAAAATTGTAATAAAATTTAAAATTCTAAAAAATATCAAAATTAAAAGAAAACCCAAGTTATGTGAGTAATTTCCAAGCATCAGGGAAAAATGGAATGGCAGAAACATCATTAACCAGATTTTTCGAATTTTTGAATATAAAGCTTTTTATATATTCAAAAATTTGAAAAATTGATTGTTCGTTATTTTATATATTTATATGTCAGTTAAAAGTTGTTAAACTTTTATAAAATTCTGCATATCCGTCACGGATATATCATGCGAGAAAGATTATTATATCCAAAAAAAAAAAAAGAAAAAGAAAAAGAAAAAAGAAAGAAAGAAAGAAATTCGTTTTAATATTTTAAAAAGAATTTAAATTAAAATATAGAATTCTTTTACATAGGCTGTAATAGAGAAAGATTAACATTTAAAATTTACAAGTTTTAGAAGTAATTGTTTTTTGAGTTATTGTAAATAAAGTTATGGTCGTTTTTTGCTAATATTTTTTTCGTTCAAAGGTCCGTACCTGTTCCCTTAATTTATTAGCCAAATGTATTGAAAACTATTTAGGTTATATGAGAACTCCAAGCAAATACCGTGAAAGTTCCTCTTGAATATATATATATATGAGTGTGTGTACATAATATACATATAAAGGCTTTTACCCAAATTTTTATTTTGAGACAAACTCATAGACTAACCACAAAAAACCCTAATTGTTCGAAATCAACTTTTCTTAATACATACAATTATAACAAAAACTCAGTTTTGAAAATTCTACAGCAACTCGATACCTTCCCATACCATATATCATACAAAGTAAAAAGTGTTAATTAAAGATAAACTCAAAGAAATTTTGAAACTTTTATTGCATACACTTTATCTTTTAACAAAACTGATTTTTTTAAATTAAGTAATAAAAGTTTTGTTTGTTAAACTAAAATATTCTTAACAAATATGCATGTAGATTAAACAAATTTAATCGTTCTTCTTTTCCAATTATTAAAATTGCTAAATAGAAAAAGAGACAGAAAAAAAGGGGTTGAAAAAAAATGAGGAGTGTTTTAGCTTCAAAGATAAAACGCCGATAAAGCGATATGACTAAGCAATGTCTGAGCGGCGTAGTGCAGTATGAAGCGCATTTGCAGCGCATGGAATTCCAAATATTCTGGAATAATCTAGAATATTTAGAATCTCGATTTTCCTAAAGCTAATGATATTCCTTCAACTAGAACATTCGGAATTCTATGGGACATAGATGTGAAAACTACATTGAAATCGGTGGACGAAACTTCGAATTTTTAAAACGAATGTTAACTCTATTTTATTTCTGATGTTTCTGTGTACCTCACGCATCAGGAAAACATTATTTCGGGATATCAACAAACCTACTGGTGGGATTTATAAAATCCCTATTAAATATAATGATGAACTTTTTTACTAGATTGGGCAAACACGACGCACGCTTAAAGCAAGACTAAATGAACACAGTAAAAATGTTAAAGAGAAAAAAAGCTCTATTCTAGTTGAATTTCTTTACGAGCACCCTTAAGCTTTTCCTCTGTGGACCCAGGCCGAAGTAATTTCAGCCCCTCGTCACTTTCAAGACCTTTTAATGACAGAAGCGGTAAATATATCAAGTACAATAAAGTTATTAACTCCAAGGATGCTGCATAGCTTCATAAAATATGGCACACGTTGTGCTCGTAAGATTATTGAAAATTGTATTGAAATCCTTTTTTCAAGTTGTTTGTTCCTGTGCGACCTTTTCTGGACTGAACTTTTTTAACTTTAACCGTATTGAACTTCTCAATTATATACTTCTGGCTACTATGTTACTCAAGTACACCTGATGATGCTATTTTGATAATAGCGAAAAGCTTTGTGTCTGGTTTTAATAAAAAAAAAATATATATATCTACGTGTTTTTAAAGTGATTTTATATTTTTTTATGTAATACTGTTTTGTTAAATAAATCCTTGTCGAATCATGTTCTTAGACTGATAACAGGATTCGACAAGGATTCATTTAATAAAATTGTATTAAGTGTACTTTTTTATATAGGAATTTTTGCTAGTATTCGGTTACTTCTGCTGCCGACTGTACGATGGTTATTTCATCTCAATGAATGTCATTTTACTTTTATCTGTCTTCTAAATTTACTGATCTATTCACATTCGTTGGAGATTTTCGTAATACTTTGGCTGAAAACAATGTTTTTTCTATTCATTTGTTTTAAAAATTTATTAAATTATACCTAAATATTGCTCAATCTCAAACTTTTCAAGATATTTGACAAAACGTAAAAAAGCGAAAGTGTTCACATTATTTTGTCCAACACCTGTATGTGGGCCTCAGGGCAGTGGCGGATTTAAGGGGGGGGGCTAGGGGGCTGAAGCCCCCCCCCCCAAAACACTGACATTCACTATTGAATATTGCAATTGTAAATTTTTTATTGGTCTAGAATAACACTTTGAAAAATCTTAGCCCCCCCCCCCCCCCAAAAGTCAAGTTCTGGATCCGCCACTGCCTCAGGGGCTTAGGATCCCACGTGACACAAACTTTTTTTCGACTAGAAAATATGCTTTTTCTGCACAGTTTAGTATTAAGAAAATGTGTGGTTTCTAAAAAAAATTATGGTTTAACGTAGAGAAGAAGTATGGTTTCCATTTGAAAAAATGGAGATTTTGACCCGTGGGGCCCCTGGGGTCTGACCTATGAAACCTCATCTTATAGATCTTTTGGATATACGACACTTTTGTAATAATTGTTTTTGAGCGAAATTGCTTTTTTATTGGGATGATATTTTGGGATTTCTGGATTTTTTATTACAACATAAGAATCGAGGCCCGGCGAACCTACTCTTCATAATATAAAAAAGCAAGACATGATTTAAAACAGATTTTTTTTTTTTTTTTTTTTTCATAACACGTTATGTTAAGGAAAAGTATTATTTCCATTTGACAAAATTGAGTTTGCGTCACGTGGGCACCTGGGGGCCTCAAGGTGTCACCTATGATACCACATCTGATAGATCATTTAAATTCACAACTCTTTTGTGATCGCTGTGTTCAGCAAATTTTCGTTTTTAGTGAGATATTTTGGGATTTCCAAATTTTTTATTATAACATAATATTCGCGGCCGTGGGGCCCCCTAATAATTAAAAACAAATAATTAATTAATACATGATTTAATACATACTGTTTCTGCTTAACATCATTTTGTGAAGATAAAGCATGGTTTCCCTTTGAAAAAATTGAACTTATGTCGCGTGGGGCTACGTAGCCCCACGTTATTGTAACTAAATCTTATTCGTAAGTTTCACTGTTTGATTTGCAAGACAATAAATGAAAATTTATATAATTATGAAAAATGCCAAAATTAATACCTTTAGGAACAGAAAATGGATATTTATAATTTTATTTTCATTAACACATGTAAAAATATTTAATAATAACGCGTGTAACTTAAAAGTATTTTCTACATAAATATTCTTTATCTTCCTAAATTGCTTTTCATAGTTTTATTTATTTATTATGAACATTGTGAAAATAATTACGAAAAAGATATTCATAAAAACTAGAAAAATTCACGAAAATTCTAGTTTTCATGGTTGTCTATTAGTTAATACAAAAACGAAACGTCCAGAATAATTCTGTTCAGGAAACTTAAGGCTGTTTTCAGAAGAGGGGGGGGGGGGGAGGAGTTCACATCTAATGTCAGATAAAATATTATACCTTATAGCAAAAAGTTATCAATTTTTATAATTTATACTGGAGCATTGTTAGTTCCACATTCTTTTTATATATTTTTATCCCTTTTCATTTTAAGAATAATATATTTTTTCCCTTATTTAATTGTAGTTGCATGTTGGAAATAACCGCTTTTCTAAAAATATGTTATGAAAAAGAGGCAGTGTTAAAAGTGCTCCGGAATAAATTATTGAAAATTGGCAATACTGCAATATTTTAATATTCAAAGTCAAAATTAAAAATAACTACATTATATAGGTATGTATGGAAATTATTAAAAAAAAAAAATTATGTTTAGTTCAGAAAATTTTGTTTTATTTGGAATCGTCCTTGCAGAAGGTAACTATTTAATAATTGATTTTTTTAAAGAGCATTATTAAAAAATGAATTCATTTTTAGTCATTTCTAAAAGTATAACTATTAATAACTTAAAATTCGTAATTGCTTCAGATAACATTTATTTCTGATTATTAAAAAATATTAAAAATATGGTAGTGCTTAATATTTTTAAAAAAATTGTATTTCCAGTCAAATGATATAGTTTTCTTGCATGTCTTAAGTAAACATATAAGACATACCGCATGTAGAAAAATAATCTAAATGTTAATGTCTTATAGATGACTATGGAACATTCTGGATATTACTATATGTCTTAAGTATATATATATATATGTATATATATATATATATATATATATATATATATATATATACATATAAGACTATATATATATATATATATATATATATAAGACTACCACATGTAGAAAAAAAAAAATCTATCTTTGGAGATCTTATAGACGACCACCGATGACACTTTTTGGATATCATGGACGTCTTATGGAACTCACTGAGAGCACACCTAACATCTCTATTTGATGTAATAAGTAGGTATCGCTGATATTTCTAAGTATCTTTTAGATCTATCTGTTATCCTTGTATTTACAACTTATAGATGGCTTATAGATGTGACTGTGCCCTTTGGGACTGGTACTCATTTATACTTCATATAATAATAGATCATTTGAACGCACGAAACTTTTGAAATCAATGCTTTCAGTAGAATTCCATTGCTTTTTTATTGAGATATTTTGGGATACTTTGGGATATCTGGTTTTTTCATTACATCGGGGCCCCGGGACCCCCTACTCTGCAACATAAAAAAATACATGATTTAAAACAGATTTTTTTTTACCGCTGAACACGATTACGTGAATTAAAATATAGTTTCTATCTGAAAAATTTGAATTTGTGCCACGTGATATAAACATTCGACGATAAACATCGTCCAAGTGTGAGGCTTTGGTGGTTGTCTCAGGCAACAGGGTCACTGACCCCAGATACTGCAAGTGAGGGAGTCGTGCCGAGGGCAGCGGGGACCCGAAGCAAATTTTTGAGCGATTTCAATGGATTTTCTTTTTTTTTTTTAGTTTTAGTTAAAAAGGGAAAATTGATTTCTTTATTATTATTACTATTATTATTATTATTATTATCCATTTAAGCATAGTGACAAGCAAAGGGAACAAAGCCTGCTGGTATCTTATAAAGTGGCATTTTTGGCTTATAATTTCATAATATTTTCAGGAATTAATCAAAATTTCAACTTTCTTGACTTGTTTTAGTGCCACAAAGTTCCCTGACTTTTCGACGAATTTCAAATTCTCCAGGTTACTGGTTATCCTATTGTTTCATTTGTCACGATCATTGTTTCAAACTGTGCTTTAGAAAAAAAAATCATAATTTAGTAGAAATTACTAATTAGCAAATTGTAACATAATATGTCAAAATAGATTAATTCCCATTCACTAAAAATTCATATGGATTCAGAAATATATCCTGATTATAGTATCACTACATGAAGTATTTTGAAATTTAAGCATAAAAAAAAAAAAAAAAATGCACGAGAAATCTATAATTAGATTTAACGTATAGAAGCATTAACTTGTAAAACAGGACAATCTGAGACTGTGTTTTAAAGACTCGATAATTATAAATCCACTTATCAGAAGAGGATTTAAAAACAAAACTGGGCAAATCTTTAATCCCGTCTTCTTTTCTGCAAAGAAATATTTAATAGATTTTTCCTTTCAGTTTATCTTAAAATATAAGCTAAAAAATAATAATAATAATAAAAAAAGGTATATCCTCCTTTAAGAAATTTTTTGAAGAAATTATAATAGCATTTTAGAGGGAAAAAAAAAAGATTATCGCTAAATAAAGGATTAAATTCGCATGGAAATAAGATGAATTTAATTTTTTAAAGAATAAAAAAAATTCTTATATATAAACAGCGAATAGGTTAAAACTGCTTTTTTGATTTTTAATTACAAAAATTACAAAATCAAAAATTAATAAAATCTTTTTGTAAAAAAAAAAAAAAAAAAAAAAATAGAACCGACTCCAAAAAGCAACTATTACGCAAACAACTAAAAGTAAAATAAAATTGTAAATTGCGCCTAAAAGTATGAAATAAATTCTTTCGCCAAACAACATAAACACTACAATTAATCATAACTTTTGAAGTCGGCGCAAAATTAAATAAAAATTGATTATTTTTTTGCAGACTTGTTTTTAGACCGATAGCTATAAGCGCTGTTGTCTCGAATGATCCATCTTCATATCTTCCGTTATTATTTTATCACTGTATGAAATTTCTTCATTAGTAAAATCGACATAGAATAGTGAACATCCTTCGTGATTCCGTATTGATGTTTCTATGAAGTTACTAAAGTTTTTTTTGCAAACTTGTTATAACTTTGATACCTATCGTCTTTGGTAGGTTTTGGATTTGGTAATCAAATCACAATATATATATACGCACAAGATGTATATTTTCGTAATATATATTGTACGAAATATTGTTTCATAGTCTTATTGCTCTCTCAATATCATGAAAAACGGCAGTTTTTTGAGTGACGCAAGCGGAAGGACAAACGGACGGAACGCTGCGAACTCATATATACGGCTAGTTTGACATCAAAGAGATTTGTAAAAGCCGACACTTAATATCTCAGCAAATATGCTATATTTTTTTCTGATCTTTTCAAAATAGTCTTTTATCTTCGGTCTTAAGCTATCCTTAAGGTTTTTTATTCAACATACAGTATGTTTTGAGATCTGAATCTCAATTTAAAGCCAAATGGGGAAAAAGTATGGTGTAATGGTGTAATGGACTAAAATCATGAAAAATATCTCTAAAATGGCACGAACGATTTTATTTTAATTAATATATGTTGTTAATGGGATCTTTCTGAATCTAGTAACGTCTTCGTTTTTTTTTTTTTTTTTTCAGGAAAACTCTTGTTTTTTATAAGAAGTATCTGCTGGAAATGTTGAACAGTTTTCATAACAATATCATTACGGGCTGAATATTCATTAAAATGCATTCGTCGACTACAACCTGCTCCTGTCTTTTAGAATTACTTTTTACACACAATAAAGGCCGACAGGTTTTGAAACATGATCATTACGGGCTGAATATTCATTAAATACAGTGCATTCGTTGATTAGAACCTGCTCGTGTCTTTAAGAAATCTTTTTTACATGCATAATTTTCAACAAATTTCATAACTATCATTACGGGCTTTGTCTACGAGCTGAATATTCATTAAATAAAGTACATTCATCAACTAGAACCTGCTTATGTCTTTAAGTATTACTTTCTACACGCAAAAATATCGAGAACTTTCATAATAATATCATTACAGCCTGAATAGTCAGTAAATAAAATGCATTCATGGATTAGAACGTGCTTATTTAAGAATTACTTTCTACTTGCGAAAATGCTAACTTTCATAGCATTATCATTGCTATCTCTATCATTAGCTTCTTTTCAAACATTTTCCATGATGATAGGTCATATATAATGTCAAAACCTTTGTGTTTTTGCTCATTAAGAATATATAATTTTCATAAATATCTCCAAAATAAAGTCACAGAAAGACCAAAAAGGGAAGTTCACAACTAGATGTTATAACAGACCTATATATCAATTTGCAATGTTCTGCGCCCAACTATTTTAAATTTATGCGAGATACACATACATGCGTAGATACAGACGTTATGAAAAATCATGTAATGTCGTAGATATCTCTAAAACGAGAGCTCGTATTAACGCCGAAGTTGCAGAGGTACAAATAGACATCATGACAGTCAAAATATAAATTTGCAACATTCTACGATCATTCATTTTTGACCTATGCAAGATACAAAATCAATTTTGCAAATTGGGATTACAATATACGGAAGTCAAAACAGAAATTATCCTACCTTTCCTATGAGCCAGTAGGGCTTGTTTTAATTTTTTGAGCAAATGATCAGTATCCCTTAAAAAGGAATGATATCAATACAAAAACCCTTAACGGGTTAATAGTTTGTGACGCAGCTACTGAATGGCAATAAGAAACTGAATTATAGGTCTTAAAAATAATGATATCAAATTTTAAGTGACGCTTTAGTGTTAATTAAAATATGCATAGATTTTCTTATTTTGTCATTTACTGTTTTATTTACAGTGCGAACAATATTTTCAACATTAGTAGATTTATAAAATTTACTCACTGATGCTTTTTTATCCGCATCTCAAATTCAAAATAAGGGTTTTAAAAGGAATGATATCAAAATTACAGTGACGCCTCGGTGTTACTTTAAAAGATTTGTTTTTAAATTCCACTACAATTATTTTTGTTTTGTCCTATAAAGTATATTTACACATTGAAACTATGCTTTAAATTTTCAAATATGATATCAAATAATCACATTTTCACTGTGTTTACATTATCAATTGAAATTGCTTATTTCGAAAATTGATGTGTCTTTTGCGTCACGCTATCCAAAACTGCAAATAAAATTTGAGCAATTTTTTTCTTTGCATCACACTATCCTTTAGTAGACATTTTCACTTAATTTGGATGCTATGACACAAAGTAGCATTTACATAAATTTTACTTACAGTTTAGGATAGCGTGACGCAAAAGACATATCAGTTTTCGAAATAAGCAATTTCAATTTATAATGTAAACTCAGTGAAAGTGTGATTATTTGATATCACATTTGAAAATTTAAATCATAGTTTCAGTGAGTAAATATACTTTATAGGACAAAAGAAAAATAATTGTAGTGGAATTTAAAAACAGATATTTTAAAATAACACCAAGGCGTCACTGGAATTTTGATATAATTCCTTTTAAAGCTCTTATTTTGAATTTGAGATGTGGATAAAAAAGCATCAGTGAGTAAATTTTATAAGTCTATTTATGTTGAAAATATTGTTCGCACTGTAAATATAAATACAAGAAAGTAAATGACAGAATACGAAAATCTATGTAAATTTTAATTAACACCAAAGCGTCACTTAAAATTTGATATAATTATTTTTAAGACCTATATTTCAGTTTCTTATTGCCATAAAGTAGCTGCGTCACAAATTTTAACCTGTTAAGGGTTTTTTGTATTGATATCTTATTCAAACAACCATGATTTTTTAAAGGAATAAAATATGTTCGCCAGATAATTTGGCGATTTTTTTTCCCGCCAAGAATCACAGGTACCAAGTTAACTTCGCAAACATTTGCAGCTTACGAAATCTTAATTGTTCATTTGAATGAAAGTTTTCGGCTGTGTTTTGGAGATTACAAAGGGAGATGTTTATTTTGAATGGAAATTGATATTTATATTGAATAAAATTATTAATTTTTATTTAATTTTGCGCCGACTTCAAAAGTTATGATTAATTGTAGTGTTTATGTTGTTTGGCGAAAGAATTTATTTCATACTTTTAGGCGCAATTTACAATTTTGTTTTACATTTAGTTGTTTGCGTGATAGTTGCTTTTTGGAGTCGGTTCTATTTTTTTTTTTTTTTTTTTTTTTTTTACAAAAAGATTTTATTTTTTTCCTTTCAGTGAAAATGTATTCATAGCACAATATGAGAAGACATTCGACGGCGGTTACACCCGAAAGCAAAGTGACAGAACTCAAAAAATGGTAATTTCAAGCTTATGTCACTGAAAAATATATGAAGTGCCCCAATGTGTACAAGAAACTTTACATCTCCATATCGAAAATTATCAACTCCAGAGGCAGTAGTGTCAGTTTTATTATAGTCAATGCCTTATCTTTAAGTTGATTTTTCACAAATACTGCATTTTTAATTTGTGTTACTTTTCTTGTCTTTATGCGCTATGAGGAAAAAAAACTATCTATTGAACTCAAATACATTAAATTAAAAAAGTTTTAGAAATGTAAAGAACGGGTGCACTGCATTCGTAACAGAAAATCCTATTTGGCTAGTAGTATAAAAGCATCCAATATCGGTTAATATATGAAATGTAAACGTTCAAAAGAGAAACAGCTTGAAAGAATTGATCACTCTCTGTTATTCATATAAGGATATAAATTGAGGCTATAGAGAATAAATTACAGCGTATATCTTTAATAAATTAAAACAAATATAGGAAGGATATAACGATAACCTCAACTGCAATACATATCTGGATTCTGATTGAATTTTACAGAGTATACGCGTCACCTGCTTTGATGGAATGTGAGCATCGGATAGTTCAAAGAAGGATCCAAATAAGCATTGCAACTGACGAATAGAAGTTTAAACATCGAAATAAAAGTCTTTCTGATTTCTAAGATCGCTTCGGCACGTTTCAGGGTAGGAAACTGCGAACAAATAGATGCACATTAAAACGTTCTGTTTTTAACATTCATATTTATATGGTGTTTTTCTGTACTAAATCGATGAAACTCTACAACTTTATAATTTACTTTTTTCTCCTACCTCGAACAGTTTTCGAGATAGAAATGCGAACTCCACTTTTTCCACCAGGTGGCGCGGTAAACTGTCACATCTTGTAGCGTATGGCCACTTTACTATACAAATATACTACTTTTATTTGTGTAGCTGCAGCCGTTCAGCAGTTAAAAGAATGAAAACGGACTTTTGTGAGCACCCTGTAATTTGTTTAGAGCTTAATGAAATCATAATAGGAGCTATTTCAGGCCAAGATCTTTACATTAAATTAAAAAGTATTAAAATAGCAGCATCTCTTACAAAATTATAAGCTAACAAACAACAACAACGACAACTATAAAAACTTACGGTTTGTAATGAGAACCCCGTCTTTTGTGAACTCAGTTTAAAACGACTATGCGCTATCGATGTGGTCGCTTACAGTGACCTTACTTTGAACTACATAGCATACGTGTCACCCTTTGTAAAGTGTGCAACTTAGTTCATGTCAGTGTTGGATATAATTGATTAAAAAGTAATTGAATTACAATTGAATTATAATTAAATTACAATTAAAATTATTTTAGTGTCAATCAATTGACATGTAATTGATTACAAATAAATTCCCTCCCAAAGTCCTACTGTTTGCCTCATCGCGGCGGGAGGGTGTTCCTGGGCGGAATGGGCGAAGTACGTCGGGAGTTTACTCCTGGTAGGGCCACCCAAGGCGTGAAGGCCATTCCATTATGCCCAGCTAAATATCAGTAGGCGAAGGAGCCAAGACAGACTTCTACCTCCTGGTGCTCCGGTCCTCGGACTAACAGAAGCTGCACATTCCCTCACCAATGACTTCGTTGACTTATGATATGGATGCTGCATCGTCCGTCGCGCAGAGAAATCAGGGACGCGCTCGAGGTTTAGGCAGAGGGCCTCGACCGATAAATTTAACGCTAAACATTCAGCCTGGGGATGTTCTTGCAATAACACAAGAGGCGAGGATTTTCTTCAATTGATGGATGACAATAATTTTCTCATCCTAAATGATGGTACCCCCACTCACAACTCCTTTAGCTACAATTCATCTGAAGCTTTGGATATTGCGATAACCAGTGCTGAAGTTTTTCCTCAATGCACTTGGTCTGTACTGGATAATATTGGTAGCGACCACTTGCCAACTCTCATCGAATTTAAGAAAAGACAACGAGTTTCGTTTACTAAAGAGAAATTTTGGAACTTCAAAAAAGCTAATTGGACCTCATTTAGGGAGTCTATTGATTGCAGTCTGGACTTGGAACCTTTGACTGAAGATCTTAATGATAATTGGATGAAATTCAAGCAAATCGTCCTCAACAACGCTAAGCTAAATATTCCTAGAGGCAATGTAAAACGTTATATACCTTTTTACACACATAACTCTTCTACCATTAAACCCCTCCTCGAAAAGAGAAAACTCTTGTTAGATACTCTAAGTGAAAGAGGGCACAGTGCAAGAACAGAGATAAATCAAATTAATGCTGAAATAAAATCGAAATATGCCCACCAGAAAAGATCATGGTGGATGGAAATGTGCAACACATTAGATGCAAGGACTACAAATTCAAAACTTTGGAGAATTATTAAAGGCATTAACAAAGAGCAAGAGCAATATGAAGAATGTAACTCCGTGAAAGACACATTTGGACAGGTCTTCCCTGATGACAAATCAGCAGTTAATGGTTTAGCTGCCCATTACCAAATGATTAGTAGACTTGATTTCACAAGTGATAATCGACCAACTTTAATTAAAGCTAGAAATATCATTCATGGCTGTCGCACTTCTGATAGTGGTGACTCGATTTTGACCAAACCCTTCTCCCAACAGGAATTACTCTGTGCAATGGCATTCCTGGATCTGAGTAAAACTCCTGGCCCTGATGGCCTTCATGGACAAATGCTTGAAAATCTTGGTCAGAAAGGGAAAAACAGAATTCTTGACATATTCAACCAATCTTGGATTAAGGGTCGACTGCCCACTGAATGGAAAAGAGCCACCATCATCCCAATCAAAAAACCTGGCAAGAAGACTTGTTCTCCTGAGGATTTTCGTCCTATTGCTCTGACTAACATGCCTTGTAAAATCATGGAGAAAATGATTTTAATAAGAGTACAATATTACCTGGATAAAAACAATCTATTGCCCAGTAAGCAATACGGCTTTAGAAAGGGGCACAGTACTACAGACCAAATTTTATATTTCTGTCAATCCATTAGGGATACCCAGAATCTCAAACCCACTCACCATACCGTGGCCGCTTTACTGGACCTCACGAAAGCCTTCGATAGAGTTTGGAAGGATAAACTGATTGTCAAACTTCACGATTATTTCAAAATCAGTGGCAATGCTTTAACGTGGATCTCAGACTTTCTACAACACAGATCTATCAAGGTGAAGGTTAACAAGTCTCTTTCAGGACCATTTAAGCTCAGCCAAGGTGTTCCTCAGGGTTCAGTGCTTAGCCCTACTCTTTTCACCATGTTTATATCTGGTATTGAAAAACTGACTTCTACCAGAGTTAGGATGGGACTGTTTGCAGACGACATTGTACTGTGGTGCTCGGGAAACAATATTAATGATACTGAATCGAGACTTAATAATTCTCTTGTAGCTGTATCCAACTTTGCCAAGGAACATAAAATCAGTTTTAATCCCCGCAAATCAATTGCCACCTTCTTCACAACCAACAAGCATTTATATAATCATCAACCACAACTGAAGTTGGAGGGACAGAGTCTCACATACCAAATATCTGGGATTTATTCTGGACCAAGAGTGCACTAGTAACAGGCATATCGAACACATTGTATTGAAAAGTAGAAAACGTCTTAATATTCTTAAATATATTGCGGGTAGAGATTGGGGAGCCGACGCAACAACCCTTAGAACAACATACATGACTTTCATTAGGCCTATACTTGAGTATGGTTTCCCGGTTTATTGTTGTGCATCCAAAACTAACCTTAACAAGTTAGAACAAGTTCAATTAAGTGCTGCCCGGATTATCACTGGTTTGAGACAGAGCTGTCCTTCTGAAATTGTTCTTTTTGAGGCTGACTTACAGCCGCTCCATACTAGAAGACAAGCTGGCCTTGTTAAGTACTATAATAAACTCTCTAGTTACGGCCTCTGCAACAAGACCTCCACGTATCTTAACAGCTGGAGTAATCATCAAAGATTAAAGAGGAACAGCCCTTTCAGTCATGCCGCCTCTCTTCAACTACCTAATTGTAATGTTGAACCCAACTCACTACACTGCTGCTTGAATCCTGCAGAAGGACTCTCCAGGGTTTACTTTCACTTTAACTTAAGCTCTCACGTTAACAAGAAAGACTACATCCCAGAACATCTTAGACAATTGACCTTGGAAAACCTAAGCCACATTCCTAATAATGCCATTAAAATCTTCACCGACGGTAGTAAAATTGATAACCTAGCAGGTAGTGGCATATATATTGAAACCCCTCACGCCAACTTAACTCTTTCTCATCGTAATCCAAATTACTGCTCTGTCTTCAGAAGTGAATTGATTGCAATAGACCTGGGACTAGAAGCTATTCTCTCTGAAGAGGATTATGGTGACCTATGGATCTTGACTGATAGCCGTAGTTCTCTTCACCATCTTAGTAATTGGATTCTTGTGGGCGACAAGGTCAGCACCTCTATACTGCTTAAATTAAAGCTCATTTCACAAAACCATGACGTTCATTTGCAATGGATACCTTCACACGTGAATCTCCACGGGAATGAAATGGCTGATAATCTTGCTAAGGAGGGTTGCAGGATTTCTTCAACTCCCTCCTCCGCACTTACTTTTCAGGAGTTATACTCCCGGGAAAATTTAAAAATCTCGGGGGAGTGGAAAACTCCCCCCACCCATATTTGGTACAAGGGCTCAAAACCGGGTTTGTCCCTTGACCTCACGTGTGACAGACGTACTCGAACTGTACTGTCAAGACTCGCTAGCGGTCACATCAAGTGCCTCACTTTCATCGAGGGCAGGAAAACCTTCGCCACCTGCACCAAGTGCCAAAATCATCAGGCTTCTCCTGAGCACCTTTTGGATTGCATGGGACTCTCTAAGGAGGATCTTTTCATCAATCCTCTTCTGGTCTTTGACTTTTTAACTGTCAACGAACTCGTGGATCTTGTCTGACTCCGTCAGATAAAGAGGATAAGCAACAACAACAACAACAACAACAAATAAATTGAATTACTTATTCAATTTATTTGTAATAATTCAATTTATTTGTAATCAATTACTTGTTAATCGATTGACAGTAAAATAATTATAATTGCAATTTAATTGTAATTCAATTGTAATTCAATTACTTTTTAATCAGTTATGCCCAACACTGGTTCATGTGTGCACAATACAGGAAATTGCGAACAAACATATGCACGTTTTAAGCGTTTTATTTCTAGCATTAATGTCTACAAGTTGTTTTTTCATACTGAATCGATTTTGCTTTACAACTTTGTAATTCACTTTTTCCCCTTATCTTGAACCGTTTTCGAGATAGGAACGTTAACTCCGCTTTTTTCCACCAGATGGCGCTATAAGCAGTTACATCTTAGGGACCCTCCATAGAGAGAGACTGGACATTGGCGCGCGCCGGCTTTTTGACGAAATTCTCCATTTTAGTGCCAGTTGCTCCATTGCTTATCATTACGCTGAGAAGAAATTTCGATTATTTTACGTCTCAATTGAAAAAGAACTTGTTTATTACATTTTTACTTTGTTGGGAGATAAATTGATTTAATTTTAGAATACATTTAAAAGATAAAAATGCATAATTATTTATTTTATATCATGCTTTAAATACTTTGAATTCACTTATTGCATGCTGTTTTACGTATTTATTTCGTAACATATGAGATAATTACATTAGCTATTAGTTTTTAAGTTCTGTTGTGCAATGTATTTAATATGTTAGATCTCAATGTATTTTTCTGATATATTTTAAAATACATATTTAAAATAACTATATAAAAATATTTTTTTTTTTTTTTTTGCTAGTATGAGAAAGGTATCAGATTTCTTAAAATAAAGAAAATATTTGCTAACATATGAACACATATGAAATATAAATTTCTTTGTAATAATAATTGACATAATAAATTTTATAAATAATAAGTAATTATTTTTATTTACATAATATTTAAAAAAACTAAAAAAAAAATAAATAAATAAATAAATAAATAAATGAAATAAGCAAATGTAAATAAAATAAATAAAAACTTTTTTTTAATTTCTAAAGATATTAGTTAATATTTTTTCAAATTATTATTAATAAAATTTTAATTTTTAATATTTAACTAAGTCATTATTATTAATAATGCGTAATTGAAATAAATAAAATATATATTTTTAGCTTGTAAAATTATTACGTAAATATTTTTATAAAATAATAAAAAATAATTCATGTTCTTCTGCCGTAGTTTTACATTTATTCATGAATTACTTGACAAAAACTAAGATTACCATATTTTTGTTAAAAATTTTCTAACTTTTTATATATAGAATGTATGTCCTCAGAAAAAATAAGGTAGAATTGCTTTCACAATCAACGTATTTTGCTTAATATAGAAATATACAAGAAAAAACTCCTCTGTTTTCCGATAGGAATTGAAAAAGTAACCATGTCGAAGGTTAAAACAAAATTCGTTTTTCTTCAAATTCTTTTTCTCTAAGACGAAAAAAATTACATATTTATATTCTGCATTACTTTCTGCACAAATTTAGCACAATTTCCTTTCATTTATGTTGCATAGTAATGCGTCAATCGCGAAGAAAAAAGCATTACGTTCTATGGGGATAGCTCCGAATTGGCACTAAGATGGCCGACTTTCGGTCAATGTCCAGTCTCTCTCTATATAGGGTCCCTGTTACATCTCGTAGCACATGGCCACTTTACTTTACTTACATACCACTTTTACGACTATAGCTGCAGCCGTTCAGCAGTTAAAAGAGTTGGGACTGACTTTTTTTGGGCAACCTGTATTTTCTTTAGATCAAAAAGGTATTACAATGGGATGGGACCTATTTCCGACCAAGACCTTTAAAACAAAATAAAAAATATCAAAATCGTAGCATCCGTTCAGAAGTTATGAGCTAACAAACAACAACAACAAAAAAAAAAAAAAAAAAAAAAAAAACATGTAGTTTGAATTGAAAAACTCCTCCATTTTTGAAGTCGGTTAATATTAAGGGACTTGTTTTCATTTCAAACTTTTATTGCTAGAATATAAATTAACTTGCTTATTGGAAAACCTTTTTATATTATTTTTTTTCCTTCAAACTTTGAATATTGTAAAACAATAATAATAGTAATCAAAAGTTTTTTTCAGACTTTTCATCAAGCTTTTTTGAAATGGTGAGCAAAATTTGTAAAAGCATATACAAATTCGACTAAACTTTTTACGGAGGTACATTTGAGCCCCCCCCCCCGGGCCAGAAAAAAAAAAAAAGAAGAAGAAGAATCCTTTTTTATCTTTGTTGTCAAGTTTAAATTATTTGTAAGTGATTACACAAAGAGAAACTTACGCAATGCGTTTTATATTTTTCATCCAAAATTAAATTTTGTCCAAGACAGGGTTTTATTTTAGTTTATTTATTTATTACGCCTAATTTATCTTTCTTTTTCTTTTAATTACCTATTGTTAAAAAAATAAAATATTGATAATTTTAAAAGCTCTAAAGTCTTCGAAAAAGTTAATACCTATCATAAATAACACTGTCTAACAACCGTTATCGCAATCTTAAAACTCACATTTTTACATCAATCAGACAAAAGAGAAATGACTCGTGAGATTTATTTAATCTTATTGTTTTTCTCATAATGTATTTTAAATTCTAGATGGAAACGAAAAATGCAATATTTTAAAAAGAAGAAAATAAAAAACGTTTCAAAACGTCGTCCGAATATTTGCTGAAGATTACCTTGAATAAATCATATACATACATATACTAGCAGGCTTTGCCCACTTCGCTGGTCACTATATTTAAAGGAAACTATATTTAAAGGAAACTTTTCTATATAGTTTTATGAATAATAATAATAATAATAATAATAATGCTGAAATCGCTCAAAAGCTCGCTTTGGGTTCCCGCTGCCTTCGGCCGCGACTTGTTCGTCCTCGCATTCTGCAATACCTGTCCCTGTTGCCTGCGACAATGACTTACCCGTGTGCTTCCATTTAGGTGCTTATCATATATGACAATTTCGATACGGACAGTATCGAAAATTTTGAAGTAGCCCTTTATATTTGAATCCCAGTTATATATGAACAACATTATACGTGATGTACATAATATTTGCTTTCAAGTTATTTCCTATATTTATTCGATTTAATCGATCAACCATATAATGACAGCAATTTCAAGCCAAATATAATATTACAATATGCTATGATCGGCTACGTGTATCGCATGAGACAATTATTACTATTATTATTATTATTTTGTGTGGTTATATATACTTCATGCTTAGTTAATAGTAGTTGGTATACAGAAAAATAAATAAATTAATTAATATGTAAACTTGATCATAGTACAGCCTTAATTTAGCTCCACTTGGCGACTTTTGAATTTTTGTCGCCGTTTTAGACCAAAATATAATTTATGCGATTATTGTTCACATTTCTGTCTATCTTTTCCTTGACGAAAAATGACCGATCTACTTCAGCATCAAAATTTAAAAAATTGGCCGGAATTATCAATAAGTAAATACCTTTAATATAATGCTGAATTAGCTTTTATGCCAAGCGTGATTCATCAGTGCTAAAAAAATCTAAAGATGGGGCATATAAAAAAATGCTATGAAAAAAAAATTCAGGAGAAACATGCTAGATTTGTATCATTACTATTTATTTGTATTATTACTATTTTTATTATTACTATTTTTTTACTATTATTTTAAAGTTATAAAGACGTCATTTTCTCATTCACCAATTTAACATTTAGTAATTTTTTATTTTTCGCGTGAAAGCATATTTCATTTTATGTTGAAAAAAAAAAAATAAATAAAAACCTTGTAAACATTTTGGCAACAATTAAAAATTTAAGTGGCTTATATTAAGGCAATTACCAGTTTATTATTTTCATATTATAATTAATTTTAAAAAATCTAATCAAATTTCAGGTATAAATAGTCGCCTATGTCTTATTCTAGACTATTATCTATCTCTGTACCAAATTTCATCCAGATTTGTTTAGCAGTTGTGGCGTGATTGAGTAACAAACATCCATACATCCATCTAAACTTTCGCATTTAAAATATTAGTATAGATTTAAATATTAATTTAAATTAATCAAATATTTCTGCCAGATAGCGTGCAAATACAGTCACACACAGCAGCTCGTATATTTGTATTATAAATTAGCGTAGTGATTGGTCTATTTAAAAATAAAAAAAGAAAAATTTAAACATTACCGTGCTACACAACTTTATTAAATCTCTCCCTTTGCGGGTTTTGAATTTTTATCACCATATTAGTGATGATTTTTTTTTCTTTAACATAATTTCTTGTATAAAAGGGGGAATCCTATCCGCGATCGTAATGATCGATAGGTGGCGCTTTTCCAACTTTTGTTGTTCGTAAATATAATAGACATGTGTATTTATTACTGTTGTATTTGTGTTACTACTTAATATTCATGCTGTAATTTCTCCGCCATTACATCATGGAAAATCGATTGCCTTTGGAAAAAAAATTTCAGTTTATTCAAAGTTCGATCGGAAGTAGATGTTTAACTGAAGCTGAACAAATATTAGTTTCAAATATTATTTTCTTCCATTAGCCGAAGCAAATGAAGTTTTAAGTTTGTCTTTTAGAAATAAATGGAAGCTTAATTCCGGATTTCTTGATCCTTTGGAGTTACACTGTGGCACACAGCAGTATGTGTTATCTTTTTTACCGGATTTATTCATTTTTATTCAATAAATATATGTGAAACTAAACATCGAATATACAGCAAGCAATGGCGTCTCGACGAAAGCTAACCGTGGTATTGTTAATTTCACCTTAGCCCGCCAGAGGGCAAGCATTTCATTACAATCCCGGATTTTGGTGATACTTTTATCGGACACCTTTTCGTGAATTTGTAAGAATTCTTCATATTCTGTTTATATTTTTAATTTGTTTTAGGCTTAATATAGTGCTTGAAATAAATTTTCTATTTTTAAAACTACATCCCCCCCCCCCTATAAAATTATCTATTCAGATAAAAATAGATCATTTATGTGACTACTATTTCGGTTTAAGTTCTTTAAATGGCTATTGCTGAATTAAAATGAATTAAAATGACTGTTGCTAAATTAAACTTTTTGCCGAAAAACATTCGATTTATTTCAACGCCAAAATTAAAAAAATCGCCGAGTAGGATCTATAAATAAAACTGATAAAATAAATTTATAGTTCATAGAGTTTATTGTAGTAAAGAAACGCTATGCAGTCAAATGTGACATCATGAGCAGTTTTTTTTTTTTTTTTTTTTAATTCTTTTTAATAACAATTTGACAGAAAAAATCTACAAAATAATAGTTTTAAAAAAAAAAAGAACAATATATAATAGTACCATAAACTATATTAACACTTTATCAATGTGTATAAAATTTTCAAAGTGATACTGACGTTAATTTTTATGAAATGCATAATTTAATCTTTTTCATTTTTTTATTGTTCCGTTTAAGTAAACGTATTTATTTTCCTGTCGAAAAGAAGAAAAAAAAAAAAAGAACTCGTAATATTTTTTTTTTTTTTTTTTTTTTTTTTGGCAACAATTAAATTAAGGATAATATTTTAATGGCTATTTTTACAGCTATTATGAAGTTAATGTTTTCATTAATTAAAAGAAAACAAATTAAAAATTCGAAAATCGGGCTTCGAAGTGCACAAGGAACCCTCGGAGGGCACCTTCATGTCAAAACACGTGACATTTTTAAAAGTTATTAATGAATGTGTTTAAGATATTAGTTAAATTATTGTATTTAATTGAAATTGATTTTAATGCATGTCATAAATAATATGAAATGTTGCTTATACTATTCTTCATATCCTTTAAATTTCTGAACTTGTTTATAGTTAGTTTTTAATCTCTTTTTTAACCTTATGGTAAAATCAATAATATTTAACCATAAATTAACATAGTTAATTTATGGTAAATTAACATAGTTAATTTATGGTTTGGTCGTTAGATTGCACTACAGTTTTCTCTCCCCGTGTATATAAGTTGCAAATTGCATAGCTGTCTTCAAACGAAAATGTACCTTATATAAATATATTTTATATTATTTGAAACTCAAATAAATTTGAAAAAAAAAATTACTTATCTAAGTTGTAATTAAAGCATTGATGATAAACCTGGCTTTAGTTCATGTAATAGGTATGGTTATATAAAATTTTAAAAGATGATTTTATTATGTATTTTTTTTTTCTCAAAACAGCTGCAATTAGTTTAAAGTACTAAAATAAATGTTTTATTGTTGATAAATTAGCAATGGTGCATTTAATATACATGTAGTGTAGATAAAGTCTTAATTATGAACGAATTCAGAACTCTTGATAATTCTAGCTGATATCACAGCAAATAAAAAAATAAAGGCACTATCAACTTTTTATCGTGTTTCTTAAAAATTCATTATTAATTTTACAATAACCTTTTATCTTTCCCTTACCCCCACCCCACTTTTTTTTTTTTTTTTTTTTTTTTTTTTTACACAACTCTTTTGGTCATACTTTCAAATAACATTCATTTTAGTATATGTGAAATCTTCAATCATTCTCATTCAACTATTGAAGAGCTGAAAAGTGTTTTTTGTTTTCTGTTCAAAATTTTATGAAACTATAACTTCATTAAATCCGATGATAAAACTGATTTTCATAATCCTATTAGATAGTTTTTAACTTTTGGAGAATTGTTTTAATACAAATTTTTTGCAAACGTAGATATTTAACGATTTTTACTTCAAAACATATTCTGTTTTTTTTTTTTTTTGGTTTTTTTTTAACGTTACATTTTAAGATATTACTAATAACACAGATCTACATCTAAAATTAGGATTTGATAATTTTGGCTAATCTTTATGTTTTTGATGTGCTTAAATCGAAACTAAAGCCTTTTATTCTCTGTCATGTATGTACAGATTTTCGTCAATACAGGGTGTCTACTGACACATTTTTTCCCGTCACGCTTCCACCAAAATAATTATATGGCAACTTTAATAGTATTTTTCCATGATTAATTATAATTAATTATAGATACATGCTAGAAAACACCGAAAATGAAGAAATTATGTCGGTAGACACTCTGTATTAATAAAAATCTGTGCGTGATAGAGAAAATCTGGCTTTATTTTCAATTTCAGCAAACCTAAAAGTTTATGTATTAGCAAAATCATCAAAATCAAGTTTGCCAACATTATTTTTGTAGACCCGTGTAATTAAAAGCTTCAATTAGTTTCGTCATTAATTTTTATTTTAAGATTTAATCAACCCCTATAAAAATAAATAACTAGAAAGATAGAACATAAGAAGAAATTAAAATGAGAAAAGTTAAGCAGACTGCTTTAAATACGTTAAGTCATAAACGCATAATTCTGTCTTTAACTATTTTCTTATTATCTTATTATACGAAAGTTACAAAATGTATTTTTATGGAGACGCCAGTTAGTTATTTCTGACACGAAGAAATTTTGCATAATTCACGTTTTAGCATGATCTTGGGGAATGGCTTGTATATTTTAAGATATTGTATTTTTCTTAAGTCGTAACTTTCTTGATGTATTCTAAGCATGGCAATGTTTTCATTTTTAAGGAAAATAGACATTTTCCCTTATTGCATTTTGGCCTTATCTGCAATATTCATAAACAATATATATATATATATTAAGAAATTTAAAATATTGATTCGGAAAAGCAGAGTTTTGCAAAGTTGGGAAGGTAAACAGGAGATACAATTTTTTAAAAATACTTTAGCGATATAAGCAAATCTTATATAATACAGATGTGTCTTCAGCAGGAATTTTAACATAGTTGTTTAGAAAGCCTTTTAAAATAATCATAAAATAAGCCTTTTACTTTTTAAATAATGTTTTATAAAAAAAAAAAAAAAAATAAAGATTTTAATTTTAGTTTCAATTATTTTATTTTGCCATATTTGCAATGAAATGCAAATTAAAATAGGTGAAACGCCATATTATATACAAATTAGTGTATTGTTTTATAATTCATGAATAACGAATGTGGATTTTACTAATGTTGAATTTTTTTTTTTTTTTTAAGACATACTCTCAATTGCAAAAAAAAAAAAAAAAAAAAAAAAAAATTCACAAATTAAAGTAAAAATTGCAAAATCTAAATTTTTATATAGTCCCTAAGTCCTGGTCATTATAGTTGCACTTACAAGGGAGGGTCACCAACTGTTCAAGAGGTATTTATACATGTTATATATCATCTGAAAGGTCTTACTAAGCTGAGAACGAAAATATCCATCTTATCGGCAAATGCGCCCCCTAGCGAAAGTTATTCTGAATTAAAATTTTTAAATTAAGATTCTTTAACAATGTACTTCGTATAGTTTTTATCATTATATTCAGTTTTGTGAAAGATTCTCATTCTAAAAACCATTGTGTGTATTATTAGTAAAGAGCGCCCGTATATGGTTGTGGTTAGCGTCCCTAACTCCCTCACAGTAGGGCCGGGTTCGAATCCTGGACAAAGCATGGATTTGTTATCCCTGTAAGTGGTGGCGATGGCCGCCCATTGGGCACTCCTTCACAAATGGTTATCAGTTCAGCGACCGTACAGTCAATGCTCATTTGCAAGTGTATATATATATATATATATATATATATATATATACATTATTACATGTAAAGTATTTTACTGTTTAATAATTACTTTATGTTAACAATAAATTTATACATGTTAAACAGTAAGAAAAGTATTAAAAAGAAAAAAAAATCAATGTAAAGAAGAAGCTATTGTAAATTTTATAGTAACGAATAAAACTATTACTTTACATATTCATTTTCATTAAAGTATTATATTGTATGTAATAATATAACTATTAATTTTTCAAAAGTAGAAATTTATTTTTCCGCTTGTTTCCCTCATCCATTACTATGTTAGTGCATTAAATTTCTTTTATTGTTCCCTCTTGCAATGTCAATATCCAAAGTATCGATCATGTCAATGTACAGGAAAATCTTTGTGATTGTAAATACTTTACTCATGGCTACATATATAAAGTATTGGATTTATAAGTTTAATGTTGTCACAAAATAATTATTAAACACAGAATAATATACATTACTAACAATATAAATAGTCATAATTAGCACGAGAGTCTGTTAAAAAATTAATTCTAGTAATAGAAATTCTTCAAAGTACATTACTGAAGAGCCTGCAATTTATAAACTTTAATTGAAAATAACTCGTGCTAGGGGGCGCATTTGCCAATAAGATGGATATTTTTATTATCAGCTCAGTTAGAGCTTTAAGAGAATATATAGCATGTATAAATACCTTTTGAATAGTTGGTGACCCTCCCTTGTTAGTAAAATAATCTTGATACATTTAAATGAAACAAAATGTCTGTTTTTACTGTATAAATTTTAAAACTTCTTTTCGCACATCATAAAATTATGCAAAAAACGCGTGCTACTGCCTTGGAGGCAAAAAACTGAAAATTACTGATTTACTGCTGAAAATTAGTAGATTTTTCAGAAAAATGTTTATTTAAGCTCAGAAGATTTATAACGTTTCACTTCTTTTTACGCTTGTTTTTCATTAAACGCTTTCAACCAGTTATCGATCTCGCACTATAAAGGAATATTTAACCAATCTACATCTATCTGATTCACTTCTTTGTTTGTTTGTTTGTTTAGTTAATGAGATTGGTAAACATCCGTTTTTTCTACTTGGGTGATGTCGATGTTGTTTTCAGTGCATGGGTCATGTCCAGATTTCGAGCATACGCACACTTTCTTTTATAAACGAGAACGGTCGATCTTCCTTTTGCTGTGATTGTAATTGTAATGGTTAGGAGTTTGTGTTGCTCTCTAATTTCAGTATCAATTTATTCTAATTTATTTTTAAACAGACTCTTTATAGGTAACTAAAACATCTGTAAAAATTTCCAATTTTTTAATTAAATAACTCGGCCAATTTTCATTCTATAGGTATAAACTTATTTATTTTTGTTAGTATATCAAGATTGTTTTACCACAAATATAACTATAGATATCTGGTTAAAACATAAAAATTTTGTTTTTGTAATTTTTTGCATTACAAAATTGAATTTGTGGAATTTTCCGAAACATGGCACCGTTATTTTTACTTCGTTTTAAGCTATATTGCATCTGATAGTACGTCCCTTTGACGAACCAGTCGCAAAAATAAAGGCTGGGTAATGATAACAATTTCTACACTCTATAATGTTCTTACTCTATCAGCTGATTAATATATTTATGTCTATTATTATTTGAACTCTTTCTAGCTTTTCAATAACAATGGGGGAAAAAATGTTTAAAACAATTCCAATGCTTTTTATAATTACAAATTATATTCAATAATACATCAACCATGAAATTTCATTTAGAAAGATTTGAGTGTAAGGCTGATTTTTTATACCAACTATGTGAAAAATACCAGAGCAGGGATTCGAACCCGAGTTCTCTGCTCAATGCGAGCTACCGTGGTTGATAACCAGCTCGGAATTTCTCACATAATATCCGTTGGCAAGGTCACCGAGTCTGCAAACGCAGATATAACAGGTGAGAATATTTTTCGTAGCAAAACTCCATTAGACCACGAATTTTCCAATTAGAAATTATATTCAATAATACATCAACCATGAAATTTCATTTAAAAACATTGGAGTGTAAGGCTGATTTTTTATACCAACTATGTAAAAAATACCAGAGCCGGGAATCGAACTCGAGTTCTCTGCTTAACGCGAGCTAACCTGGCTGATAACCAGCTCGTCATTTCTCACATAATATCCGTTGGCAAGGTCACCGAGTCTGCAAACGCAGATATAACAGGTGAGAATATTTTTTGTAGCAAAACTCCATTAGACCACGAATTTTCCAATTAGAAATTATATTCAATAATGCATCAACCATGAAATTTCATTTAGAATGGAGGTAAGGCGGGTTTTTTATACCAACTATGTGAAAAATACCAGAGCCGGGAATCGAACCTGAGTTCTCTGCTTAACGCGCAAATGCTCTGTGAGAAATGCCGAGATGGTTATCAGCCAGGGTAGTTCTGTGGCAGAGCATCTGCGCGTTAAGCAGAGAACTCGGGTTGGAATCCCGGCTCTTCTCTTTTTCCCATAGTTGGTATAAAAAAAAAAAAATAACTTACACTTCAATCTTTCTAAATAAAATTTCATGGTTGATGTATTATTGAATATAATTTCTAATTGGAAAATTTGTGATCTAATGGAGTTGTGCTACGAAAAATATTCTCACCTGTTATATCTTCGTTTGCAGACTCGATGACCTTGCCAACGGATATTATGGGAGAAATGCCAAGCTGGTTATCAGCCAGGGTAGCTCGCGTTAAGCAGAGAACTCGGGTTCGATTCCCGGCTCTGGTATTTTTCACATAGTTGGTATAAAAAAATCAGCGTTACACTCCAACCTTTCTAAATGCTTTTTATAATGTTATATGAAGTAACAATATAAAGGATATTTTTAAAAATAGTAATCAATACAACACAAATCTAAATAAAGTGACAGATATTTTTTTTTTTTCCGAAAAATAAATTATACTTTTTTCCCCCGACATTGTAACATGCACAAAATTACCACATTCAAGTAAGAAACCTTTTTTCCTGTCCTTTAAATGATATTCATGATAAATTTGTATCTTTTTTTACTATACTAATGGTATAGTTAATTTCATCTAGCCAATGAAACAAACTAAAATATAAGGTGCATCAGGGAGTTCTTATCTTGTTTACCAGACTCTTTACTTCTGAGACGAATTTTTAAGGAGATTAGATACTTCAGCAGATTCTTTTAAATTAGTTGCAAGTTTAAATTTATAGTTCTTTCCATAACTTATCTAAGGACATTATATCAAACTTACTTGAACTATTTTAGTTCTTGTAATAAAAACTAGTAAAATAAATGTTTCAAACGAAATATAACAAAATGCAAAAATGGTAAAAAGAATGGCATAAATATATTTTTTAATATTGAAAATTTTCTTGAAATTCTTAAAATGTTTACTCGTATCTTAAACTCGTATTATGATCTATAAACGAAAATTTCAAAATACCTAAATTCAGTATTCATATACAATAATAATAATAATAATAATAAAATTGCAGGTTTATTTTGCTCCTCCTCCTCTTCCAACAACAACAACAAAAAATACAGGTTTACTTTTTTTTTGCTCAAAAAAAAAGGTGGGGGGGACTTCAAGATGCACTAAGATATCTTAAGCGACATCATCTTGTTGAATCACGTGACTGCCCGAGTACCATTCTTGCCCTGCACTGTCCACAGACTTATGACACACACACACAAACATTGCTTATATATATCTATATTACATTTTCTTGAAAATTTCTTCTTTGATAAGTTTACAACATGTTTTGTAACCTCAAAAATATTAAATTAGAAAAATAATTTTATTAACTTTTTAACAAATTTAAGTTAATATAGCTATTCCGATAAATTTTAAATATCGAACTTATTTCAGTTCATTAGTTACCTAATCGGCTTTGTGTGGTTTTGTAGTGAATTATTCAACTGTTTAGTTTGCGTTCTCATTCTTTTCAATATTAGCATTAAAAATTATATATATATTGTTCGTGTGTAGGGGCGGGAGGGGGGATAATTTTTTGTACTTAAATTGCAAAGTTATTTATTTTATTTCTAAAACAATTGTTTTGAATATTTTATAAGATCAATACTGCTCAAGTAAAGTTAGATATATGTAATGTTTAATTCCGTATTTAAAGTAATTTTAATAATTAAGAGATTTTTTTACGTGCAATTACTTACCAATTCATTAACTGTATCCAGTAAAAAAACTGCAAATTATCAGCTTAACCTTTATCTGGAACCAATGTGTGTAGCCGGGAATACTTGAAAAAACACAGTAATCCTCTCTTGTCAAACTTTTTTCTCCACAGTAGAAAATCTCACCGAGCTCCCATCCTTGAGGGACCATCTTTAACAAAATTACTCAAAAGGGGAAAAGCAATCATATTTCATACCAATTGGGAATGACTATAGTGATTAATGATCTTCTTCCCCCACGGTGCAGTGTGGACCCTAATCTTTAATTGTGAATCTTATTGTAAAATATTTTTAATAAAAAAGATTAAAAAAAAAAAAAAAGAATGTTTATATATATTTCTATTTTTTCTTTCTTTCTTTCTTTTTTCTAAGATTAAAATTAATTTAATATATTATTTTAATTATTAATAATACATAATTTAATTATTAAAAATAGATTTTTTTTTAATTATTGAATTAATTAAGATAATTCAATATTATATTATATATAATATTACTGTTTGGGTTTAATGGAAAAAAAAAATCAAAACAATTTTAAATATAAAAAAGTTTCCTATTAATAATTATCGAAAAAGGAACTAATTAAAATAATTCTTCTAATTTATGCGATGTACATATTTAAAGCACAATTTGGTACCTTTATACTAAATACGATGTAACAAAATTAACATACATATGTTTGATGTATACAAAATAATTTTTCCTGTAAAATAAGGGCCCGCTAACACTCGAGATGTTCTGTCCTGTAAACTAGTAGATGTGAGATTACGGGTTCGATCACAGGTCGCTCTCATCGATCGAGCCGTTCGGTGTTTTCCGGAAAGACCCCCATGGAAGGCACTCCCCTTCAGGTCTAGGACTTTAGTGCAATCATTCGCCTTTACTCCCAATACCAATACCTGTGAAATAAGATATGATTAGCGTAATTGATTGACTAACAGGGTCTCACAAAGCATTTCCCATTCACTGTGAAGTATATAAATGGGAAAACTACTTAATATAAATTTTCAGTGTTGTATGAATTTTTTTTAGTACATCATATGGTATGGTATGCATGTACAGTTTACACGATATATATTCGACATAAAAAATAATCTGTTTGATGCTTTCTCTTATATATATATATATATATATATATATATATATATATAAACAAAATAATTGAAGCCAGATGAAAATTTAATCCCAAAACACATGACGGCTTTAATCAGGGGAGTTCCCCATGTAGGGAAAGGAATATGAGAAGTTTCTGACGAAACGCTGGTAATTTAACCAAAAAACACGTTTCTAGCATTTTAATGCTTTGTATTAATTAAAATTCGTTTGCTGTATGGTCTTGCTTCCATCTGTGAGAAGTTGGGGGCTAGAAAAGTGTTTTTTGGTTAAATTACCAGCGTTTCGTCAGAAACTTCTCATATTCCTTTCCCTACATGGGCGAGCTCCCCTGTTGAAGGCCTTCGTGTGTTTTGGGATTACATTTCCATCTGGCTTCAATTATTTTGCATATTTATTATAGTTTTATATTTCCTTTTGCTGCATTTGCGCATTGGTTTATAAAATCTTTGTTCTAGTTCTACTTATTTAATAATTCAAGTGTTACTCCCTCCTATATTTAGATTTTAGCTTATATATATATATAGGGTGACTCAAAAAAACGTGGACAAAATGACATGGTAGATCAGTCATACAACAAGGATCAAAAATTGCATAGGAACAGAGGGTCGCAACTGCAATCCGGAGCCGCTACAGGGCATCTAAAATAATACATAACACAAAGAGAAAAAACAAAACCATTACAGATCATTTTATTGATAATTAATCACTCACATGCGACTTATGCAAGCCAAATGTTGAGCCTACAGGAGATGCTCAAAGTTTTTGCCAGATGCATCGAGACACGACTGGCATCTACGTTGCATAGAACGCCGCAACTTCTCAAACATACCAGGTATATCTCGAACACATCCTGCTGCCACAACGATTGTTCCTACCAACTCTTCCGGCGTTGCAACAGGTGTGTCATACACAAGTCATTTAAAAATCCCCATAAGAAAAATCGAAGGGAGACAGGTCTGGTGATCGTGGTGGCCATGCGATTGATCTACCGCGACCAATCCAGCCGCCAGGAAAAGTAGCCTGCAGATGTGCTCTGACGTGTGTGCTGAAAAGGGTAGAAGCTCCATGGTGTTGAAATCGAATGCGTTGACGAATAGGCATCGGAACATCATTCAGCATTTCTGGCAGAACCTCTTGCAAGAATGTTAGATAAATGGGAGCGTTAAGTCTTTCTGGGAGAATGTACGGACAAAATAAAACAGTCTCCTACAATGCCAGCCCACACGTTAACGAAAAATTTTCATTGTGGGCCGTGCGGACGTGTAGCATGCGGGTTTCCATCCGCCCGCGTATGCAGGTTGTGAAAGTTCATCACACCCTCGCAGCCTCATCCGTGAAGATAACACTTGCTGCAAAGTTTTGGTCTGCAGCACTTTCTTGCTAAACCCACTGCACAAAATCCATACGAATTTTGCAGTCTCCCGGTTCCAGTGCCTGGACGCATTGTAAATGATAAGGATGTAGTCCGTCGTGTACAATGCGCCAGACGGTATCTTGGGGGATATGGGTCTTTCGGGATACAACTCGTGTACTCGTTGAAGGATTACGCTGGAGTTCTTGGAAAACTCTTTCTTCAGCATCAACTGTCCGAGTTATTCGTTCGCGACCAGCATCCGGCTTGTGCACGTCGAACGAGCCGGTTTCACACAATCGTCGATGCAGAGTGCCAAAGAATGAGCGGCTAGGCACCTTTCTACCAGGATATTTCTCACGATACATTCGCGATGCTTCACGACCATTGCAGTTGGCCATGCCGTAAATGAAATGCATGTCAGACATTTCGTGGTGCGTGTAACTAGCCATATTACGCCCAATGCATCTACGGCTCGAATAAAGACAATCTCCATTTGCTCAGCTCGTGTTTGTGTCGCAACGCCCTCTTGTGGCTTTAGCGCCCCCTACAGGCAATTGCGACCCTCTGTTCCTATGCGATTGTTGATCTTTGTTGTATGACTGATATGCCATATCATTTTGTCCACGTTTTTTTGAATCACTCTGTATATATATATATATATATATATATATATATATATGTGTGTGTGTGTGTGTGTGTGTGTGTGTGTGTGTGTGTGTGTGTGTGTATTATGAATGCGTTTTCATACATACATAAATATACACGTTTCACACACCATGAAAGCCGAAAATTATTTCAGCAAATTTTGTCTGTGTATGTATGTGTGTGTGTATGTCATCGTGTCTGCACGCGTACAACGCTATTTTCATTATTATAAAATATTCCAATATTAAAATATTCTCATTCGATTTGTAGACCCCCAAAACAGTTATATTCCTATTTTGAACGATCTAACTCAATTTCTATTTTTTGCCCCTTCGCTCCCCCCCCCCTATTCGCCCTACCTAATAATTTTAGACTTTCGAAAGTATTTTCATCCTGTTTGTATGTCCCGAAAACCTATAGGCATGAATTTTAAACGGTCTAACGGTATTTGTACTTTTTTGCCCCTTCGCCCCTCCCCCTTCCCACTCCTCTTAATAATTTTACACTTTCAAAAATATCCTCATTCGATTTGTAGATCCCCAAAACACTTATATACCAATTTTGAACGGTCTAACTCAATTTCTATTTTTTGCCCCTTCGCCCTCCCCCCCAATTTTCGCCCTTCCTAATAATTTTAGACTTTCAAAGATATTCACACTCTGTTTGTAGGTTCCGAACACCTATATGCACCAATTTTAAACGGTCTAACGGTATTTTTATTTTTTTGCCCCTTCGCCCTCCTTTCCCGCTCCTCTTGATAATTTTACACTCCCGAAAATATTCTCATTCGATCTGTAGACCCCAAAACCCTTATATATCAACCCTTATGTACCTATTTTGAACGAGCTAACTCCATTTCTATTTTTTACCCCTTCGCTCCTCCCCCCACCCCTTTCCGATCTTCCTAATAATTTTAGACTTTCGAAAATATCCTCATCTTATTTGTAGGCCCCCAAAACCTACATCTACCAATTTTAAACGATCTAACGTTAATTTCAATTTTGTTGTCCCTTCGCCCCCCACCCCTTTTTTTCGAGAAAACTAATAATTTTGCACTTTCGAAAGTAACCTCATTTGATTTGTACACCACAAAAACATAGTAAAATTAAGAATAACAGAAGATTAAATGTCACCGAAATCCACGTTAACCAAAAAGCATTAATTTGTAATTAAATTGATAATAACCCGTGAAGAATTTAGTACAGATAAGAAAACAATTCACAGTTAATATCTTTAATAAAATATGAACTATCACACAGAGTTTCTAGTGGGAAAAATAACATATTTATTGAATAATTTATTTTATAACGAGTTTAATTAATTTTGAAATGTTAATTTTATCCAAAATATCATACGTAGGGCCTTTCTCCAGGCTAAGTGGGGATTTTGTCCGCGGGGATTTTGTCCGTGGGAATTTTGTCCGGTGGGGCTTTTGTCCGTATCCCCTCGTTTAACACATAGTTTTTTATTTATTTTGGTCGAACTTTCTTCGAATATATTTCTTTTTTTTTTTTTTTTTCAAATTTTATACAAAAATTTATCATTGATGACAATATACACTGCTTTTCTTCAGAACTTAGTCAAAATCTAGTCATTTCAACCAAAAATAAATAGTGGTGTATTGCTATTTAATATTGTTTCGAGAATTTAATCATGAGGTGCAGTCCTGAATACTTTAATTGGCTCTGACAGGCAGTCACGGCAAAATATTTAAAACTCTTAATGTTGACAAAGGGTTCAACAAGACTGTTCCTATTCCTAAGTTATTGAAAAAAGTGAGACAAAATGTAGTCATTCTTGATTGAAATTGACTAGAATTTCTTTAAATTAAAAAAAAAAAAAAAAAAAATAAATAAATAAAAACTCATTACCGTTAACTAAATAAGTTTTTAAAAGTAAGTATTTCATCAGGAGAAGGTTTAAAAAAAACTGTCTTTCAGTTTCAATACCAATTTTTTTCAATTTATTTTTAACTCGTCTCATGTTCTCATGTCACTGAAATATTTTAAGTATAAAGTCATGCTTGTAGGGTTGTATTCGACTTGCACTCGAAAATTCCATCTCAAACGAAATTTTATAAGCAAAGACTCATACGCTACAGAGCCCATGAGGAGACATTATTTCAAAGTTCTCCATCACCTGCTAGGTAAAACTAAAAACTCAATATTCCTGTTCGGATAATGAAATATTTTGTTTAATAATGCGGTAAATATATAATGTAAACTAGTAAAATTTTTCAAGATAAACTGTAAGTTTCTGCACCAAAGTTTTAGAAAAAAAAAAAATACGCTAACCACTAAATTGAATGGAGTTTAAATTAGGGGGGGGGGGGGGGTAATAATTATATATCACAGGTGCAGTTTGCAGATTTCTCCCTCTCTTTTTTTTTGGGGGGGGGGGGGGAGGGGGCGAAGTAAACTATAGTTCTTAATTATTTCGACACGACACAATCTGTGTGCGTTTTTGCAGTTTATATTTTCTTACAAAATTTTCATTCATCTGCATAATCCAAAACAACAATATTTATTAATCTCTTATCGTAAAAAGCATTTATTCAGACAAAAAAAAAAAAAAAAAAAAAAAAAACGTGATACAGAATTTTAGAACATTTTAATTTGTAATTAACCAGGTTTACGTAATTTTACTTTTGATTTATGTTGAGTACAAGATAAACTGTTACCCGGGCAGTTATTTCTCTATAGTATGAAACTGAAAGAAAAGAAATATTGCTACAATCTATATAAATGAAATCAAGATAAACTGGCAATTATTTGTAGAAAAAGAGCAAAATTTCTAACGCATTTAAAATTATAAATTTCGTTTTCTCCATAATTAACTTTTATAAGTTTATAAAAATTAAATAAATAAACTAATTAAGTAAATAAACTAATTAAATAAATAATTAAAATATTGAATTGAAATGTGGAAAAAAATGTTTATTCATTTATTATCTGTTAAGTTACCTCTCACCTCATTTGAATCTTTTCTTTCCTTTTTTTTTTTATACATGACACATTAAATTTGGGCTTACTTGCAATGTAATATTCATTTCTAATTTATTAATATGTAGTTAAGATGAATTAATTAAACTTAAAACTAAATTTAAAACAGTGATATTGTTTTATATAAATTTGTAGTCAGAACATTTTTAGCTTCTCTTGACAAACAACACAAGTCTACAAAAATATTGTTGGCAACATTTGATTTGATAATTTTAGCTGGCACGTGTGTTTTTTGGAGTCAAACTCTGAAACTGAAAATTAAGCCAATTTTTCTCTATCATATATAGATTTTTGCCAATACAGGGTGTCTACCGACACAGTTTCTTCACTTTTGGTAGTTTCTGGTATGTTTCCATAATTAACTATAATTATTCATGTAAACATACTATAAAAGTTACTATATAATTATACTGGTAGAAGTGTGACGGAAGAAATTGTGTCGGTAGACACCCTGTATTGGCAAAATCTATACGTTATTTCGGTTTCAGCACACCAAAATCATAAAGATTAACCAAAATTATCAAATCAAAATTTTAGATGTCGACCTTGTGTTATCATTTTTGGTGAAATAAATATAATTCTATCTCCGCGTTTAATTTAACATATTCTAATACAGGTAATATTTTCGCTTTAACAATAAATAAAGAATGACAAAAATAGTTTCAAATAAGTATACTGAAAATTGAAACTTACGCAAGTGTAAATCGATTCTATTGAAAACGTCGGATAAATATTTTTATCAAAATAATAGCAATCATAAAATTATTCATAAGCAATTCAATCGAAAATGTTTTCATTGAAAAGGCAGAAAATATATTTGCACGCGTAATCAATTAAATTCAAAGAATTTATTCCACTATACTTGAAAAATGATTTCTCAGAGTAAGAACAAAACTGTTTTTTAATCCTTCAATCAATAAAGTATTATTTAAAATAAATCTTCGCTGGAATGCTTAATTGGAGTATTCAAAATCTAAATACAGAGAAAATTACTTTAGTACGAACTACTGTTGAAATCTTTATCTTAAAAACAGATTTATCTTAGATATCACGTTATTTATATTGATATATTTTTTATTTTATGGAATAGTATGTGAAATAAAAAATCTTCAAGCTTTATTTTTCATTCTTTAGCTACTTTTAAATTACCTGCTGGCTGAAAGATTAAAGTATTATATTAAAATGTTGTTGATGTTACATTTAAAAGTATTTTCAGTTATTCCTGAAACTGTTATTAATTCATATGCTTCAATAGTTCAATAACAATGTCCTATATCTTATTTAAATACGTAATTAATGCCGCTTATATTTTGGTAGAAATTGATTTGAAAGTATTGTGAATTCATACAAATGTATACACATACGCAATAAAAATATTATTGTCCTTAAAGTGAACTACACCCAAACGAAATTTTTATTTAACCTTGCCAGATAAACTAAAATATATTGGTTAACTTACTTGATATGCATACTCGTTAAAAGAAAAAATCTGTTAAAAAGAAAAAAGAAAGAAAAACTTTGTTTTGAAATTACTTGTGAATGAAAAATATGCTAAATCAGTTGCCGTTCTCTTAAAACAAAATGATGCCTTTTTAAATTTACGTTAAACATTTTTTCCAGTGCCTGATTTTTCGGGATACTAAACGAATAAGGATTACTTGTAAGTTAAATAATATGGACGACTGAATAATAAAACGATTGAATGGTACTGACTGAATACAATCCGGATATTTGCAAGTAGAATCTCTATTTTTACTCTGTTCTTAAAATCCGCAGTAAACACTTGCAGGAATTTTCATGACGACATTTCAGGTTAAATATAGAGGAACTGTAAGGAATATGGAATAGTCACTGACAACTTATTATCTGTGGGAATAGTCGAGTAAAATAGAATACCGCTATATCGCACCTGTACAGAACTGCAACTTGTCGCAAGCACGTCAAGTATTTTTACTAGGCCTCAAATATGAACGGTAGTTGACATTGAGTCAGTGAAAAAAGCAATTTTTTTTTGTCATACGTCTTCTTTAGTTTAACAAGCTTCATACTTTTATAGTGGTATGTATAACGAATTCTGTAATCAATTTACGAAACAGTAAAATGAGTGAAAACCTAGCGTCATTTCAGATTGATGAATTGAGTTAATTAGTAGTCTGATTCCCATGAGCTTATTTCTACCAGCAGGTGTTTGGGGTTGATTTATTCTCCAAGATAACGATTTGGGTAATATGGAATACCAGCTATTCCATATTATTTGCAATTTTTGTAAAACTTGAGCATTGATATATTTTTCAATGCTGTTTATTTTCAATAATCATTTCAAAATAAAATGTTTTCTTCAATTTATTCATAACTTTCTGTAAAAATACTACCCTCTTTCATATTATTCTTTAAGGAATTGGCTATTCCATATTTCCCTCTATATCTATTCCATATTAACCGCTTGATCTATAATACTCGAAAAAACTTTTTTTTCTTGATTAAAAATTTTGCATGTGAATTCTATTTTTTATAACATAAAACCATCAAAACACTCTAACAACACTTGAAAGTTTGAAATAGTCAATCCACAATGATCCAAATCACTTCAATTTATTATGGTGAGTACAAACAGAAATGGTATTACATATTCACCTACTTTTCCCTACATCCAAAAAAAAAAAAAAAAAAAAAAAAAAAAAAAAAAATCCAGATGACTCTGACAATGTTTGAAAAATATTACATGATTTTTTTATCGTACATATAATATCTGAGGGAGAAAATATGATAGAGAAATTGGATAATACTTCTCTTATCAATCACATCTCTTTCTTCAAAAATGTGAGAATACAGAGTACTGGCATGTTTCTCATTAATTTCATATTAATATTCTTGGCATTTAACATTTAATGTATTTTTTACTTATTTATATTTAAAAGATATAAGTTGAATTGTATACTTTTTTTTATTTGTTTCTATTGTATTCTATGATGTAAAGCAAATTTCTAATTATTACCAATTATTTATTATTTAAATATATTATCTAGAGATTCACTGTTGCCGTAGGCTTCACAATGACTGTGAGATTCTGCTCTCAAATTTTTTAGACGAGAGGTGTGGAATTTAAACGCTTTGTAAAAAATCGCTGTACTGTAAAAAAGCTTGTATCGTTTTGCAAAAAAGGGAACCTGTTTCATTAAGAACCCCCATTTACAGCACGAGATTATGTTGTGCTGTTTCAAAAGGTGCCAAGCAAGCCAAACAGTGCTAGTTGAATTATTTTTGTTACATAACGTATTACATAATGCAATTATTTAAGAACCTATTTACTTTACCCATTCTAAAAGTTATCTCTTATTTATATTGTTTAGTTCAATTTAAATAAGTGATAACTTTTTGAATGGGTAAAGTAAATAGGTTCTTAAATAATAACATTATGTAATACGTTATCTCTTATTTAAATGTTAAGATCAATTCTTCTACTATTTTTAGGCTTTATGGAAGTTTTTTGAAGAATCATGGAGATGGTCTAGCCTGTGCTGAATCATCTGGAATTAGAAACAATAACAACACAACAAGTTCAATTGGTTATCATAAAATAAGTAAAATGTATACTTAATTTCATTGTAATAATTAAATTTTTCATATATTGCAAAAATAATTAAATAAATAAAAATAAATAAAATAAAATAAATTATCTATGTTTATTGTACAATTATGCTAACTTAAAATAGCATAATTGTAGCTAAGTAGCATACAGATTACATTAGCCTATTTCCTGTGGGAATTTTTTTTATAAATGCTGAATTTATTTCAAGTAATACAACAAGGAAAAAGGAGAAGTAGAAATAATCAATGAGAAAATTACTTTCAACTCCAAAAGGTACTTATAATTACTAAAATAATTAAAAATCTTAATTAACTAATACTAATATAGAAACATATTTTTAGAGCAAACTTTCCTGCATCGTTCATTAGCGAAACTTTAACCAAATTTGCATAGCCTTTAATACTTACCAATGCCATAATCCGAATTAAGAAATAAGCCTTTCATATTTCCCATGAGATGAGATTTAGCATTATTTTTTTTATACTGCCATGAAATTTTCTATCTATAAACAAATGTTTATTACTTTTAACATGGATTTATGAAAGTTAAATATTAACTTAATTAATCTGATTTATATGGCAGATAATAAAACATAATTTACATTCGTTATCAATGAATAAATACTTGACAACTATTATTAGTAAAGTTTTTTTTTTTTTTTTTTTTTTTTTTTTTTTGTTGTTGTTTGTTTAACGTATTAATATATGTGTATGTAACAGTAATATTTTTTTTTTTCATTGCGCACTCAAACTCTTAGAAATTCACAGTTGATATGATTGATATGGTGAATGACTGATTTAAAAGCAAAATAATAATAATAATAATAATAATAATAATGATAATAACACTGCACTGCAAAAAAAAAAGAAAAAGAAAAAGAAAAAGAAAAAAAAGAAAGAAAGAAAAGAAAAAATGTCGAGTCCTGATACCATTCTCGCAGATTCTTATGTAAAATGACCTCCTGAATCCGAATATGACTCCCATTTTGCCCAGTCACCCACCGTTTTCTCGGGACACCACCCCCTCCCCCAATTTTTATCACTGTTCGGTAATTTTATGCCCATGAATTTGATTTGGAGAATGAAAAAGAATTAATTTAACACATAAAATCAAAAATATATAATGTTTAATAAATAACATTAATAATAGATTAAAAAGATATAAAGACATGTAATACATAATTTCAGTGGCAAATCTCCCCCCACCCTCCCTAAATTTTCCTTTGCCGCAAATGTTCATGTTTTAGAATTTTCTAATTCTGTAGCCCCCCAGAAGATATTTAACATTTAAAGTAATTCTTCCTCTCCCCCCCCCCCCTAAAAATCAAATTTATAGCCGTAAAATTACGGAAAAGTGATTAAAAAAAATAGGGGAGCGTCCCTAAGAATCGGTGGGTGATGGGGCAAAATGGGAGGCATATTCGGATTCAGGAGGTCATTTACATAAGAATTTGCAATAATGATGTTGTGGGCAATTTTTATGCAGAGCAGTGTAATCAAAGGTTCTCTGATATGCAAATAAAATCTTTTATCTTTTTTTTCCGCGTTTTAGATATATATTTATTGAAATATTAAAAGAGCTTTGAAAATAGAGGCATTTTCTTCACAGAATTATAAATATAAACTGATATCTTTCTACCCATAATATATAAGAAAGCGAAAATAATATATTATTTAAAATAAATTTCAAAGTGTTTCTTTAAAAGTATTCCTGAAATACTTTAATACTTATTATTTTTTAAAAACCGAGACATATAAATACGTTAAGACGAACATAATGACAAAATAGTTTTAAGCTCTGTTAACGTGCCCCGAGGCGTAATAAATATTTAAAGCATAAAACATAATATTGAAAGCAATAAATGTTCATCATTAATTTAAATTTTCAGAATTCTAATGAAGTGAATGGTTTAAATTACGAGAAATTTCTTCTTTAGTACGAATCTAAAAGTGTCTAGAAATATCTTAACTTTCTGCGAAAATAATAGACTCAGTTTTATATCGAAAGTAAAAACAAAAATATTTAGAAAATTCATCATTCAGGAAAATATTTTGTAAATATACAACTTACTTTTAACTTGTACTAGAAATAATAATCTCACCAAAAAATATCTTATATTTTATGCCCTTTTACTTTTCTAAACATTCCTTTAATAATAATGTCATAAAAATATGACTGTGTGGATTATGTATGATTTTGGTTAAAATTATATTTCACATGATTATTCTACTGTAATTATCTTATTTAAGTTTACGAAAAATATTTTATTCAAATTTAAATAAAATTTTAAAACGTAAATTTAATTATTTTTACATACTTCTCAAAATAGTATTAAATATGTCAATTCACAGATCACCTTAGAAGCCAGATACATTAACAAGATTTATTTTTTCTCTCTCCCAGTGTAATCTTATGAGATTTTCGTTTCTTCCTATTTGAAGAATGTTGCTTTGGAAAATGGAGTTTTTCGAATTCTATTCTTTGAATTCCTCTCTCATGTTGTCTTCTACCTTAGTGAAGACAACATGAGAACAACGTTTAAATTTATTTAAGGTACCTGCCTACCGTTGAAGGTTATTTTTTTTTTTTTTTCTAATAATTGAATAATTGCCTATTTATATAGATTATATAATAGAATATAGTAAAAAACAGTGAATAACCTGAAAAAAAGAATGCAAATTTTAAAATATTTTGATATTTAGTCTCAAAATATGCATAAAATTTGCGAAAAAAAAAGCACTTATACAAAACATCATAAGTCAATTTTAAATAAAGGTATTTTTATTCTGTAAATTTTGCTTACAAGGAAACATTCAAAAGGTGTCATCCTCAAAAAGTATTGAAAAAAATATATGTGATTCTACTCTTCATAAAATACCAGAAAATGAAAAAATTATCGGCTAAAATTAATTACAGCGACCACAAAAAATAATCAAAATTAAGCATATCTGGCGATTTAGCGCTATTAGACGATACGTTTGCTAGCACCGAGAATGCCGTGTACGAACAGAACCGTGTTTTGCTTTTCCGTCAAGTACTCAAAATCAATCGCCTAGCAGTGTAAAATCGCCAAATATGCTTAATTTTGATAATTTTTTGTGGTCGCTGTAATTAATTTCAGCCGATATTTTTTTCATTTTCTGGTGTTTTATGAAGAGTAGAATCACATATATTTTTTTTCAATACTTTTTGAGGATGACACCTTTTGAATGTTTCCTTGTTAGATTATACTCTCAAAACTATAACCATGTGATTTAATTGTTTAGAGAAGATAACATTTTTACATGCTGAAAAAATCATGAATATACATGGCAGTTCATAACTTCTATCGACAAAATAATAATAATAATAATTTAGCTAGATTCATTGTCGTAGTTCAATCCCTAAAATAATTCCTCTAGAGTATTTTGTCAAAGTTTCATAACGTTTCAATTATAACTTTTGGAGTTATGATGTTTTGGGATAAAGCAAAATGCTAAAAATCTCATTTTGAGAAAAAGCAGAAAACAGATTTAAAAACAAGATTTTACCTATTAAACAACATAATTTTAACAAGTTCCTGATTTATTTCAAATCTTTTTATTTTCTTTTGGTAACAAGAATACAGACACGTACAAGCATTTACAATTTTTGCAGCCATTTCTGGGCTATAACATAGAGTCCTCTGCTTAAGCAAGCAACGGAATCTTGATTTAAGAGTTCCATTGCAACGCTCAATCACTGATCTTCCTCTTGAATGAGCGAAGTTGTATCGAACTTCCTGGTCCGTTGCAGGATTCAAAATTGGTACATGCAGCCACTGCTCTCCTGGATAACCACTATCTTCTGAAAAAAAATAAAATAAATAAAAAACAGAAAAAAAGTGCTTCTTAATATCTATATAGAAATATAAGTCGCTATACTTTTTCCTAAAAAAGAAATAATTAAACTGTTTGTTTTAGTTAAACCAAATACTCTATTGAGCTTACCTCAAAATTACAATGATATAAATTTTCTTCTTAAGTTAAATTATAAAATATTTTAGAAATAAAGTTTATACTTTAAATTCCCATTTCTTCATCTGAAAAATAGATTTTTACAATTTATTTCTATCGTCGCAGCAAAAGCTAAATTTATTTGAAAGAAATAGTATCATATAATAACGAAAAATATGCTTTTCCCTTTGACATAAACTTCATACATTTGGAATTAAGATTGTTAGAGGTATGAAATGTTTAATGAAAACAGGGGGAGAAAAACGTCCTGAAAATTGGACTCTCAACAATCTGATGATATCAACTTTGTGTCATCTGTTTGAAGCATCTGCCACTATGCTTAACAGCCATTTCAATCAAATGCAATACATTTGAAGTGTGCTAATGTACATGCAAATTATTTTACTTGCAAGCATTGCTCTTATTTGGAGGTTGAAGAATATGACGAATAAAATAGGAAAAATGTCATTTTCTGTTATTCTTTCAGACACTGAATCTTACAAAATTAATAAATTTTGTTGTTATTTTTTGTATTTGTTGTGGTTTTTCTTATTACTTACTAACTTTTAGCAGATTTTTAAAGTATGCCCACAACTGGGTACAAAATTTTTTTTGGCAAAAAATGATCACAAAATTGGTAATTTTTTTCTAGTTGACAGAATGAATGTAGCTACTTCATCAAACGTTAGCTATGTGTTCTTGCTTTCCATTGGTATTCATTTGTTAACATAATATCTACTCTATCAAAAATTATAAGCCAAAATCTAAACTGTGCCCACAACCGGACACATTCCCATATATATATATCTTTTCAATGGGATATTTAAACATATATATATTAAAAGTAAATAGTTTATATATATATGTGTGTGTATATATATATATATAAAGCTTTTAATAATAGGGCCTTATATTCTTATTTAGGCAACACTTCAGACATTTATACACATATTTATATTCATTTTTTAACAAAAAGCATTATTTGGTGCAATTTAATGTACAATCGGGAATGCCTAAAATTTAACAGATAGCTTACCTAATAACCACCCATTTCCTTGTATGAAATTGTGGTGCTGAAAGCCCACTCTAAGATTGGATGCTTTTCAAATAAAAGAGTCGTGAGTACATCCAGGAAAGCGGGCTACCACGTTCAAAATTTTCTGTGACATATCGCAGACCTAAAAAGAATAAGGAAAAAAAAAAAATCTGCTAAATAATAACAATTGGATATAAATCTTGAATTTTTTAAAACAAATTTATTATGCAAAAATGATTTTAAAAGCACTTTTTCAAAGTCCTCTTGTTCAGAATTATTATTATGAAAAAAAAAAAAAAAAAAATGTAATTGAGTGAAAAAACTACATCATTGTAAGTTCCTAAAGTAGATAAAAATTTCTATTTTACAATATTAATAGGGATACACCAAATGGCAGATTTGGATGAATACCTAAAAGAATCAGCCAACCAAATAAAAATTATTTGAACGAATATCAAATATCCTTCAAAGCAAAATAGTAACTATTCGGCCAAATATACAGCTGACTGATTTACTCTGATATTCCAGATGTCAATTACCTAATTTTTTCATTAATACAATTTACATTTACCCATTAGTAATATTTTACTTTGTAATTATGAAAAAATATAAAAAAAACTACTATTTAAAAACAGTGGTTTATATAAATGTAGAAAAACATTAAGAAATGTTACTATACATAATTAGTGGTGTAATGCTGAATTCAAGATAAAAAGAATTGTCTGTTAGGCTGCTAAATAAACACAAAATTTATTAAATCATAGTACCTTGTCCCACCCACTCAATAACAATAATGCAATGCAGAAATCAGCATTTGAAAAAAAAATAAGGAAACAGCAAGAACGTATTGGCTAATCTATATTAAAACTGATACAAATGCCTCTACATTCATGTGGATAAATTATGGGATAAAGATGCATGGGCGTCGGCAGAAGGGGGGGGGGGACACTAAGCATTTTTTCTTTAAATTTAAAACTATGCTATCAGAATTTTATTTAAAAAATATATTTTTTCAGGTTGTGCCCCCCCCCCCCTGAAATTTTTTCTCGCGACGCCACTGTAAAGATGTGATGCTTTTTGTGCATGTTGGGGCACTTCATATGCATTTTTATTGGCAAAATTAGAATTGCTATTTTATGACTTGTGTCATTTTTGTTTCCAGATTTGAGTGTGATCTTTGTTTGATCTCTTGAAACTTCCTAGACAGCAACATCATGCAAATTACGTGTAGGGATACACTGAATATTTGATGTCCATTTGGTATTCGGCCATACTACCAAATATTCTGTTCAGCCGAATCTAAAACTATTTGGTTTAGCCACACATCAAATTATTCGGCTAGTTGGAACAAATAAAAATTCAAGTTAAAAAAAATTTTAATCATTTACAAAAATTCTGCTATTTTTAATTATTATCAAATTCTTCAGATTAATTAAGAAATAGATTATATTTAAATGAAATCAATTGTTTTATCTAGTTTCAAGTAACATTAAAGAGCCTTATTAGTTGCATTAATCATAACAATTAACAATATCTAACAAAATTTGTCTTTATCAATAACAGTATAACAATGTATATAGCAGTTTGCAAAAAATTAGGTGATTGACACATAATTGACATTTTATTTACTTAAATTATCAAGAGTAAAAGTAGGATTGAAATAAAGTTTCAACTTACTAACTGTACATTTATGGAATGGAAACCCTTCCTATTCACATAATTTCGCTCATGATGAAATCCATCATCATGAGGTGCAATGATTTCGATGTGGGTGCAATCTATTGCACCAACCACCCCAGTGAGTCCACAGTAGGTGAAAAACTCACTCTTAATTTTTTCTTGTTCTCTGAAATGTAGAAAATGACAATGCATCATAACCAAATTTGTCAGGGGTTTTGTATTCTAGGAATAAACCACATAAAATCACATAAACAATTGTATAAATTTCTGAATACTAAAAAAAATAAAAAAGTTTGAACAAACCTTCTTTCTCTTGGAAATATCACATATTTCTGCAACAAAAAATCACTCATTGCATCAGCAACTTGTCGCACACAGTTGCTGACACTTCTTTGAGTCATCGAACACAAGTAGTCGTTCCCTATGCTTTTTTGGTACGAACCACTTCCAAAAAATCTTAGTGCAGTCAAAACCTGGAATATTGTTTTTTATTTTACAATTCATAAAACATTTACATTTTTAAAAGTTATAGCATTGAATTATGAAACAGTTAAAAATAAATTGCAATGGAATTGTAGCTATTTTTATATTTGTCATATTAATATAAATAAACTGTAAGTGTATTTTCATTCCCCCCTCCCCTGAGTGGGGCGTGCAGAGATTTTTTGAAAATAAACTAAGACAATAAATAAAAACCGTGTAACAAATTAATGTTAAGCAGAACAGTTTTTATAAAAATCTTTCCATAAATGTATTGATCAACCAATCATTTCTGTTTTATGTTTATAAAAATAGCACAGCATAGACTTTTTTCTTAAGGTATTGCTTATAATAATTATCCCTTTCTTTAGTAATTTACTGTCTTTCATAAATAATAGGGATGACATTAGCAAAAAGATGAAAAAGCTAAAACAACACACAAAGGCAAGACGTTTAAATGAAATACTACAATCAATAGAAAAGCTGAAATCAGATGAAAAATCTCATCACTTCTAGACAATATTTTTACATACGGTCTGGCAAAATTTAAATACTCAATTATGTTTTTTTTTTCCCTCTTTCATTTTAGAAAATTAATTTTACTATCAGATTAATTGTATCAGAACCATCAAACTCTTTAATATGAAAGTAGCACATAAAATTAGCAACACAATAAAATTAAGAACGTTACATTTATATATATATATATATATATATATACAAATATATATATATATATAGTCATTATAAACCTAAAGTAATAGCAACATCATGTTATTCCTTAAAAATTGATGTAATATACAAGAACAATTAAAGCATAAATATTTTAAATTATTAAAAGAAAGCTACTCTTGTACGTCAACCTCCCTTTCCTAAATTTAAGAAAATACAGCTTATTTATAAACACAACTATCAAACAATTATGATGTTACTTGTAGAATTCATTCAATTTTATTTTATAGGACTATATATTGCAAAGAATGGTTAATTCTCAATTGGCTTTCCAGATTTTTTTAATTTATTGCAAATTCTTTAGCCAATGTATCTATGCAAAATTTCATGCAGATTACCTTAAATAACTATGGTATTATAAATACACACACATATCTATTTAGAGAAGAGAAAAAAAATTTAGTATTAATTTTGTGTAATTACAATTTAGCAAATTTCTAAAACTACTATCATAATGCCCCTCCCCTCATTACAAAAAAGGGGGAAAAAATATTAAAATCAATTTAGCAGATATTTAATTCAAAATATAAAATGCAATAGTACCTACTCATGTATATATCACTCATTCCATTAAGTATTTTTTAATCTTTAAAAAAAAAAAAAGAGGAGAGAGAGATACTGTTATCTTATACACAATAACATAAAAACTTTCAGTGTAAAAAAGTAAATAAGAAGATTATAATGTTAGCAGCATTGAAATGTTAAATTATTTAAAAGTAAATGACTTCTCGCGTGTCATGTATTTTATCATAACTCATACTTTAATGGGAATAGACAAAACATTAACGTTTGATGATGCATTTTGTTTAAAAACTTTTTTTTTCTTCATTTTTTATATTACTTTAAACGTACAATATAGAATAAATAAAAATAATACATACCTTCGTTTCTGCAGAAAAGGCATTTGCTCTGCTAGTCCTCGGTTGCAAATGAATTTCTAAATCTCTAATTAATCTCTTTGCTAAAACCTTCGACAGTCTGAAATTTGAAATAAATTCTTCATCAGTAAGGTCGAAGGGTTTACATATTTTCGGCATTAAATGATTCCTGGGTATCCTTTCATTTTCTTGTATAACACCTAACGACAAGATGGACGCCATTTTATCTAGTCTAGTAGTGATGTGAATTGCTTATCTCCCGGCGATTCCACTCGGAAAAGACCAGTCGAAATTACAGAAAACGATTTCACCTGACAATTCCGATAATGAAAGCAATTCGATGAGTTCGTTCTAGCGAAATAAGAAAGGCTATCGGAATGTGACGTCACATCGGAGAAATTCCGATAACGACAGCATTTCGATAAGTTCGTTCTAGAGGCCCGGGTAAGAGATATGATTAAAATTTCAACGCCAATGAGACAAGGCTAAGCACGTTATGCGCATCTGAACTGCGCAGCTGGGCGAGTTTAAAAGCATGATTTCTCGCGCCGTAGAGCTATTCAAACGTATCTGTCGATTTTGATGGACGGTATTGTGACTTGAGATGCCTCTGAGACGTAACCGGTGGCAGTACCGACAATTGTCGGATAGTGAGAGGGGCTGTATAGTAAGCCTCAGAGAAGCAGTTTTGTCGTTCAGGCATATTAGCCGCCACCTCGTTCGGAGCGATATGGTAGTTGCTCGGGATTGGTAACAGTGGGTCATGGGAGGGAGAATCAACCATTGTGGAGGGTCAAGACGTCCCAGGAGCGCAAATGAACACAGGAATCGCGCAATCATAAGAGCAACCCAACCACACCAACAGTGTCATTTGCCTCGATTCAATGCCATTTACCACATTCTAGGCATACAGTAGTATCAAGGGAAACCATTCGGAGACGACTGGCCAACGCTGGTATAAACACCCGACGTCCAGTAAGACGCCTACCCCTCACCCCATATCATAAGCAGTGTCGACTGGATTTTTGTCCACCCAAAGCAAGCTGGAGTGTGACCGACTTAACGTGTGATCGTCCGTGGTGAATTACAATTCAGCCTCAGTGCTGATGACCATTGAACACGCATGTGGAATCGGCCAGGCCAACGGTCTGATCCCGCATTTGTTGTCGAGCGGCATACTGCTATTACACAAGGTGTAACAGTGTGGGGAGCGATCTGTTGGGACACACGATCACCTCAGGTCGTCTTCCAAGGCACTATGGTGGCTCGCAGTTACGTGGACAGCATTTTAACGCCAGTTGTGCTGCCTATTCTATGAAGCCGCCCAGGTGCCATTTATCAGCAAGACAACGCTCGTCCATATACTGCTCTACTCTCCCAACAATGTCTTCAAGGATATGACGTACTCCCATGGCCTACCAGGTCATCAAACTACGTTTGTACCGAGTTTCGTGAATGTGGTTCGATTTCTTCTGGGTGCATATATTTTTTTGTGACAGAGTGTATATATATATATATATATATATATATATATATATATATATATATATATTATTTTTTTTTTTCTCAAACAAAAATCCAAGAAGGATATATATTAAGAATCAAATTAAATTTTTTTAAATTTAATTTATTTCTTCTGTATATATTAATATAACATTTTCCATACATATTTTATTTTCATTATTAATAAAACTCTTTTTTTTTTTTTTTTTTTATTCATTCTCACTATTGACTTTTTTCTGCTAGTATACAAATATATATATATATATTTTTAATTTTTACAAGGCTGATTATTTTGATAAATTCTGTTGATAGGAACACCTAGAAATATTCATAAGCATAATAAACATAATAAAATTCTGTTAGTCTTAAAACAATTCTGTTTAGTCGATTGTTTTGCTGCTTTTTAAGAATTACTGAAAGTTTTGTTTTATGAACACTGTTGCAAGAGTAAAATATTTATTTAAATAGATTATGTAAATAATGCACAGAAAATCATTTTTATTGAGTTTGCAATGAATAATTTGGTATTCATTTACAAGTTTATTAGAAAAACGAATTGCCCAAATTTATACCAGTTATGGAAAAGTGATTATTTTTTGAAAGTTCATCTTTTTCAAGATCTCTCTTAATAACATATTATTTCACAGATCAAAAAATTAACAAAGATTTTGAAAATTTTACGCAGAAATTTAAATAGATAAATAATTAAAATATGTTTTATTACTTAAATTTTATTACTTTATAAAAGAGTTAAATTTTAAATAAAGTGTTAAATTTAAATTACAGTCCATAATTTGAATTTGTTATTTTAACAGAAAATAAAAACATATTTTTATTTAACTGTAAAATTTAAGAAAATTGTGGAAGATTTTACGCCAGAGATTATATACAAAAGTAATTACTATTAAATTGCATCTCTTTACGTGAATACCATTATTTAACAATATATATATATATATATATATATATAATTAAATTAATTATGCAGTTCAACTCTTTCATAATAATACCTTATGAGCATTGCAAAGAGAAATTTCAGAGAAGATAAACAAGACGAAATTTACACTTTTTAAAAATAATATCAAAGTGATGAAAAGCTGTGAATGTCAAAACTGAATATAGTTAAATGATGTATAACTAAAAGGTGCCCATTATAAATCCATATCGAATATTCATGATGAAAACAAAAAATTTGTTTATTTATCTCTATATTAAATCAATTCCATTATTTTAACAAAAAAGAGAGAGGAAAAAAAAATATAAATTAAAATTAGTTAAGAAAGAATTTTTGCGAAAATTTAAATTGTATTTCATTTCTTGAATTTCATTATTTTAATAATAGACGCAGTCATATTTTAAATAAAACCTTAAATTAAAAATTGTGGAAGGTTTTGAAGAATTTGAACAAAAATTTATTTTCATAAATAAATGAATTTAAATTAAATTGTATTATTTTAATAAAAAAAAAAAAAAAAGTTAAATAATAGAATAAAAAGCTTTCTTTGAAGATTTAGTAGTGATATTTAATTCAAACAAAGATATTAAGCTTTATTTTCCCCCAATCAACTCTAAAATGTTTAAAAGCATCTTTAACCCTTTAACGTTCATTGGTTTCGCAGCGAAACCAAACATTTGACATAATTTAACAATTTTTTTATGCAGCAGTTTTTTTAACATTTCCCCTTGTTTTAATCAGGTTTTAAACTTTTATTCCTTTTCTATTCGGTAGATATCAGCATTATTCCAAAATTTAACAAATAATGCTTCAAAGGAAGCGAAATGCATAAGTCACTTGAAGTTTCTTAGTGTGCGCGAGTGCGAATTGCTGGTTTGATGATGCACTCACGTCTAGTTTTTTTCATTTAATGAAGAGCTGGACTATTATTTTCACCTAAAACAACTTTTACGAGTTTTTTTACTTACGAGTTTTGTAATGTTTACTTACAAAGTGTTTTATTTATTAAATTAAATATTATTTGAATTTAATAAGGTTAACTTATAGATGTTTCAAACCAAAAATTTCTCGAAAAGGAACAATGCTAATTTTTTAAATATTTATGATCAGTTATGTGTCTAAAAGCCATTGTTAAAATTAGTTTAGTAATTTTTAAAATAAATTAAGTAGTGAAAGTTAAAGGGTTTAAAAGCGAACGCGCGTATACATGAGCCTCCGAGAGTGACGTCTCAGCTGGATTTTTTCTCGAGTGTGAAGTCCGTAGGAGATTCAGAACCTTGAATTAGCACTTGTTAGTAGCCTGTACAAGTGGAACAAAATATAGCAGAATCTTGATTTTCTAGGAAACTGCTGGACAAATATTGATTAAATATACATACATATATATATATATACACATAATCAGGGGTTTTAGAAGATAATTCGATTTGAATTTTTCTTATCGCCAGGAAAATTAGGTTTTAATGGTATATTTTTGAAAACAAATTACAGTATTCACACTACCATTATTTTGTACAATGAGTCATCCAGGTTGCTGTATATAAACAGACAAAAAAACATGCAAATGAATATGACAGGTATATATTCGAAATATTTATTGCTTCCCTGTAAACGACTGATAAATTCTTTCATTATGTTTAGTAATTTGAAGAAAAAAAGGATTCTTTTCTTCCTAAATCCTAACTAAATCACTTAAATATTAGAAAACAGGTAAATTATCTCTTTGAAATAATACAACCGAAAGCTGCGAAAAAATAAAATATTTTATTGATTCCATTGACAACAAGATTTCTATTATGATGGATCTAACACGAACCTTGCATTTTTCGAATCGACTGAATTTCTTTATAAGATTTACACATGCACAGGAGTTTTCCTTTTTCTTTCTGTCTTTGACTCGATCGAAAAAAAAAAAAAAAGTTTTATAGAGAGAATTTTTCTGAAATATAGTAAAACATATAAAATATATAATATGATAATAACATTCAAAATATATATGTTATAGGTATATAAAATGCATAGGTGCAATGTATTAATATATAAAAATTAAATAAATAGATAAAAATTACTTAAATATAGTATTACTGTCACATAAAATTCATAATTGTTTAATAAATGCAAATTTAGAGAGGATTTTACTTACGTATAATATTACTGCCATGTAAAATTCATAAATGTATTGATATGTACAAATTAAATGTAATTTTAACAAAAGGAATGAGAAAAATATTTTGATCTTATCCCACATTCTGCCTAATAAAATTATCTAAATTCTTCCAACCCCTCTTATCTCTGGGATAGTATTATTATATTATATTATATTATATTATATTATATTGTATTATATTATATTATATTATTATTCTTATAATTTTTTCTTATATATATATATATATATATATATATATATATATAAAGGCTAAAATATGATTTAAAAGAAAACATCGAATTTGGAAATTATCTTAAACAGCAGATCGCAGAAAATTATACTACAAATACGAAATAATATATAAAAAGTCAACCTTACACTCCAATTTCTTTAAATACATATAATCATGGTTTATGAATAATATCATTAACTATTTCTAAGTGCTAAAACGCATTTTTATTACATGCAATCAATATATAAGTTATCTTTCATAAAAAGTTGTACGCATATATATTAAAATAAAATACCATATATGTATTTATTATTTGGTACTTTTTGTAAAAATATCACATTCATCACTGGATAAGAAGAGCAAAAAAACAAAATATCTCAATGCTCTCGAGTGAAGCATTCAATTCCCTTTACTGAATATAGCTTCCAACTTTTTTTTTTTTTTTTTTACTCTGGCTATTCTAAATTATGTTGCTTAAAAATCTAAGCATTTTTCATCAGGTTCACAAAGGACGTCTTCGGAATGAAGAATTATAATTCAAAGGAGTTACACTTATTTGTGTAATTTCTCTTATCCTTCTACAGTATCTTTTAACTGTAGCATGATTCCTACAAGGAAAAACTATTCTTCTACACGCCTTCTATATATATAAGGACACTTGATGTTTTGAAATAACTAATGTAAAAAATAATTGTGAACGATATTATGTTAAGCAAGCGCACTTAATGTATCTAGTATTTCTAAAAACCAAAACTGTTATAATTTTTGTAGTATAAAGCAAAATTAAAAAAAGTAATAATAATAATGATAAATAAATAAATAAATAATAAATAATAATAATAATAAATTCTTTACGTTTTCAGATGTTTATAATTATAGGGACAATCAAAAATTTTTCCGTTTCATTTAACTTACGAGTGAATAAAATACAGATGATAGGCAATTTTGTTAATTACGGAACAAGATGGATTCATATACAAGCTTTAAATTTTTCTCCAACTCATAATTAGTAATTTTTTGAAAAAAAAAAAAAAAAAAAGAAGAAGAACGTTCGCATGAAGTGAAGTGTGATAAATGTGTTTTTTATGTGGAAGGATAATTTCAATTCACAATGTATATCTAATGAAATTTGAATATATAAAACTGCTAAAGAAAACGTGATCAGATGTGGTGCAGCTGGTTTCGTAGACGAGAGATCTGGTGCAAAATCAGAGTTGTAAGTTGACTTACAGAGATCGAAGACTCATAATCAATCTTACTGCTCTACTAAACATTGCTGCTGCTGAATTTGCTCATAATTTTTCTGGAAAGGTTTTGGGTCAACATTTATACACTAAGCGACAAAAAAAAAAAAAAAAAAAAAGCCGCACATATTGATATTTTCTATTTCTTATTTTATTTATTTTTTATTTTTTTCTGTAATCGCTAATTTTATTGTTTCAAAAGTAAATTTTTGAACAGATTTTATTACGTTGTGTTCCGCGTGCAATTTAGGATTGGGCCAAGTGTTAAAAAAGAGATGCAATTGTTCGGAAAATTGTAATTTTAGAAATTATTTAAAAAATGGCAAGAAAAAGTCAATTAACGATACCACAAAAAATATCCATTTTAGAACGAAAATAAAAAAAATAGTTTAATACGTGGGATGTCAAAATGATTCAAAGATTCAAAGACGGAAGGAGGCCGCTCACCACTATGCAGCAGTTTTGAGCGATTTTAACCTTCAAAGAGGGGCTCTGACAACAAATGTCACATAACAATGTGAGATGAAAGAGTCCGTTTCTAGAGGTTAAGTCTCCCCCGTTGTTTATTGCATAAACACTAACAAGAAAAGAAACGAAAAAATTACATTTGCTGCCGGATATAAAATCCCACGCGACAGAGGGCAGCAGTTAATAAAAAACAAAATTTAGGCTTCTAATGAGGAGAATTCGTAGGCAGCTGAAAAAAGTTCAAATTTTTGCGACGGGACTTTGGAAAAGTTAGTAAGATTAGTTTTTAGTTTATTAAATTGGATAGTTCCATTAGGGTCACAAAGATTTTAGTTATTTTAGTTTTTAAAAGGGGACGCTCTAAAATGTTAAATAGCCAGTTATTGGGTCTAATTGGAGGATTGAGTAAATGATATGGGACTGTGAGGGGACATGCAAAGTAAGCATGTTTAGGAGAGCCTTCCTCTCCGCACTCGCATCGGGTGGTTGGTCCTCGAGCAATGAAAACGAAATAAGTAGGTTCTGAAAGGTCTATGACCCGTCAGAAAGGCTGAAATTGCTGGAGACAAATCAAAGTTATAATTTTTTACTGAGTTAATGAGGGCATAGGTGTAGCGTCATTTGTCTGAAGTATCCCATTCAGCTTGCCATTCTTTCTGGAGATTACGGAAAAGGGACTTTTTGATAAAGGAAGGGGGAAGAGGGAGGAAAAAGCCGATGTCCGGATTTTGAGTGGCTGTTTTAGCCAGCTCATCAGCCTTTTCATTGCCCATGACGTCCCGATGCGCCGAAACGTGAACTAGAGATGTATTTTCTTTCAGGTTAATTAGAAGTAGTTTAATTTCCGTTACGAGAGGGTGTTTAGACCGATGGCGTTGTATTGACTGTAAGGCTGAGAGACTATCACTGTAGATTGGAACTGAGTAAAATCTATTTTTTATCTCATTAATCCATAGGAGGGCTTGATAGATGGCAAATAGTTCGGCTTGAAATACGGTGTTGTAATCTCCCAGTCTTGAGGCCCACTGATGAGTCAAGATCCCATCTGAAAGGACACAGAAAGCTGAGCCGACTCCGTGTTCTGTCTTTGACCCATCAGTATACACCGCCACTGGTGCAGAAGGAGAGAAGGCATTAGTTGAGACATTGACTAGGGCATGAGAGGTATCAGCTGCAGGGTGTATATGCCAACTGCATGTTTTACGTTGTATTTCTGAATTGGGGAAGTGTTCATTTTGCAGTGAAGTGTTACTGAGTTGTAGAATGTTAGTTTTAAGAAATTCATATTTAACTGTTAGGTAGATAGGTGGAATCCCGGTGATCACCGTGAATGCGTCAGTGGAAATAGTTCTATAACCCCTGGAAATTTGCAATAAGAAAATTCTTTGAAGAGAGAAGAGTTTGAGTTTTGCTATTTGAAAGATTTCCCCCCCCCCCCAAATTCCAGCCCCGTAAGTTATGATTTTTTCTACTATTACACGGTACCAGATCTTTAACATGTTTGATTTAATACCCCAATTTTTCCTCGCGAGTTTTATAGAATTATGATAAATTTTGAGTAATTTAAGCTTTAAATTGTTGATATGTGCAATCCAGTTGAGGTTCTTATCTATAGTAATCCCTAAGATTCGGGTGTTGTCTACATGGGAGACACTAACTCCATTGACCCTGATCACCGGTTTTCGTTTTAGAATCCTGGGAAGAGAAAAGGTAAGAGCCTGTGTCTTAGCTGCTGAAAGTGTGAGATTGAGTGTAGAAAGCAGTTGGCAGAAAGTTGTTAAAGCATCATGGGCCTGAGATTCCAGATCCCTTCTTGTTTTGCCCGAAAGGATTATCGTGAAGTCGTCAGCGAAGGCGAAGACTTCAAATCCTTCAGAGGTCATAGGTTCAAGAATGGTGTTAGCGATTAATGTCCAGAGAACTGGACCAAGACATGAGCCTTGAGGACAACCTTTTTCTTGGATATGATCTGAGGATCCTGAGCCCCAGTTGACCATTATTTTCCTGTTGGAAAGATAAGAGCTGATGACTCCAGCGATATTCCCCGGACATTGAATGGATTGTAGAATATTCAAAATATGGAGCCATTCAATATTATCGAAGGCTCCTTGAATGTCCAACGAGACGAGGGTGGTATAGTTTTCCGAGTTGTAACTAGAGGCGCAGGAAGAGAGGATAGCATTCAATGCCATTTCGCATGATCTGCCCTCTCTGAACCCGAATTGATTTTCATTCAGTAAGTCATTAGATCTAGAAAGTGATTGAGGCGGATTGCAATTAATTTTTCTACTAATTTTTCTAAAGTTGGAAGCAGGCAGATCGGGCGGTAAGACTTGGGTTCAGAGGGACACTTCTCTTGCTTTAGAAAGTATACCACCTCTCCTCGACGAAGTACTTGGGGAAAATACTGAAAAAGTAAGCATAAGTTGGACCAGCGTAATAAAATCTGAGGAATGGAGGAATTAACTAATTTTAAAATGATAAAATCTATCCCATCCGGACCTGGAGCTTTTTTATTGTTAAATCCTGAGAGCGCAGTTCGGATCTCAGCTTTCGTAAAAGCTTTGTCCGACTGGGCTCTAAAGAGGAAGGGATGAGGTGACGTAGATGGAAGAGAAGAAGGGCCGAAAAGGGTTTCAGTTAAATATTCTAAGTTGTTCTTTTTGGAAGAAAGGATCGGTGGTCTCTGTAGTCTTAACTCATGAGGTGTGAAGAATTTGCTGGAGAAAATTTCTTGAGCAGTGCCAAAGTTTTCTGTTTGAGAAGAGCAGAAAGACTTCCACGCTGCTTGTTTTGCCTTGTTGAGTTGTTTTTTATAAGTCGCTGCTAGTTTTTTCTGTTGTATCTGTAGTTGTTGACGTTCTGGTTCTTCTAGATATTTCAGTTTGCGTCTAATTGCCGTTAATTTATTACGCAGTGACCTTAACTGGGGAGACCAGAAGGATGGAGTAGAGTGGCGTCTCACTTTTTTCAATCGAAAGGAGGAATTTGCGGCAGCTTGAATAAGGGAAATTAGGGTTTCTGTAAAGATGTTTAAGTGTTCAGTGTTTGAGATTCTGTTAAGTTGTTGTGAAAATGTGGAGCTAAGTTTTTTCATTTTTTGTTTAAATTTTTTGTGATTTCCACTTTGAGTGGCGAAACGCTTTCGATATAAATTCAGGGGTGTTTTTTTTTAGGATGAATGTAATATAGTTGTGATCTGTGTTATTAAATTCATCTGAGACAGACCAGTCATGTATTAGAGGCAAAGTTGCTGGGTTGACCAACGTAAAGTCTCGCCAGCCCAAAGCGCCATTCTTCTCAAATGTTGGCGATGAATTTTCTAAGTTAGCTAGACATATGTTGTGTATTATATGTTCAATAAGGCGGCTTCCCCTGGTATGTGGTATCCTCGCGTTTTGAGCACCAAAGAGGGGAGTTTGCGTTTAGGTCGCAGCCGCAGATGAAAAGAGCTCGATGGCTAATCAGGTGCTGCCATTCCTCAAGACAGTGATCGAAGTCAGCGGACGGAGCTGCATATGCGCTGCCAATGACCACTTCACCATCACTTGTAGTCAGTGTCACTAAGACACAACTTTTCCCAGTAAAAAGGTGAGTGAAGATTAAGTGTGGGGATCTGATAATAATATGTGCTGACTTGTTTTGAGAGGAAAATTTGGCCCATGATGAAGGGAATCCGTACAGACCCCCCTTAACAAAACAGTAAGCATCCTGAAGCAGCGCGATATCTATGGAGTGAGCCTCCATGTATACTCGGGCCGCCAAATTAGTTGCCCTGCAATTGTTAAGGTTGATCTGCAAGAATTTCAAGTTGTCAGCAGAAACTAAGTTATTGTTATTAGCATTGTTAGTATTATCCATAATTAATTAATTATAAATTGGCGTGCAGTTAGAGTAATTAGAATTAGGGAGCTATTTACCATATGAATAGTAGTACCGTCGCTGTAGCTGACGTCTATCATCTCGGTATGCCATGCCCCTCCTCAGTCGAGATCTGGACCTTCGATTAGAGTTTTTTGAAGAGTTTCTATCTTCTTGTACTCTTGTGGGGGCGGAAGATGTCGGTGGATACTTTTTGTCCAAGATTTTGCGTCGCCTATTATATTTCTCTAAATACTCTGGACAGCTGGTTGAGTAGGCGGGATGATCCGAAGGAATTGGTTGGAGTTTCTGTCTTAATCTAATGGTGTTTTGTCTTTGACAACTGATGCAGCTGGGTCGTGCATTACAATTCTCATTTTTATGATCTCCCGAGCAATGAGAACAGTGCTGTTTATTATTGCATGCTTGTGCTGGATGGTCTAGCGCCTGACAATTTGTACAACGCATTACGCGTGTAAGAGGTCTATAGAAACACTTTTTCAGTCCCAGCTGTACCGACTGTGTAAGGATGAAGGCTTCAGCAATGGGGAGTGGTGCCTGTAAAATCCAATTGCTTATACCTGAATTTCTTGCGTTTAGTTGTTTAATTGCTGAGACTTGATGAGGATAGCCCTGTGGGATACCACTTAGGTCCTGGAGTCTCTTAAGAATATATGATTCATCTATTTCTGAAGGAACTCCCATTATTAGGAATCTCATATTGGGACATTGTTTATATTTTATTGTGAGTCTTTGAACAATTTCTTTATTTGCAGCAAAATCTTTAAAAAGAATTTTAGTGTCTTCGTCTGTGTGACACTGAACGTCCACGGAATTTCTGTAAATTTTGGTATTAAGAATTCTTGCTTGTGTTGGAACATGTTGTTGTGTTAAGATGCCCCCTCTTTCTGTGGGAGACTTTGAGGTGATGTAAACAGTCTTTTTGGAAATTTCACAAGTTTTTAAAGCATGCATAAATTTTTTCTGTGTAGGGGTGGTACTGCTAGAAGTATTTGGAGTTGGTGTGGGTACTGTATTGGAGGAGGATGCAGGAATGGATTGTCCTGAAGGTAAAGTTTGAGCTTCTGACACCGTCAGCGCTGCTGAAGGAGGGTTGACTTGATTTGAGGAGTTTCATTGAAGGAGAGCCTCCTGTCTCTCAAACGCCTTGTTTAGATTATCCTGCATAGCTTTAATTTCGTTCAGGTGGTCATCCATAACTGTTAGCTTCTGCTGAATATCTTTATGTAAATCTCTACTTAAAGGGCTCGATTTTGGCGTGGTTGTTTGGCTTTGAGGATGGGTGGAGCTGGGTTGTGACTGAGGAACTGGAGAGGTGTCAAAATGATTAAATGTTAACAAAATATTTGTGATCTGGTTTTTAGCAAGATATACTATTGTTTGGCTGTTTAAACTGCATATTTGTCCTTAGGCGGCCACATTACTCATCCAGTCGAGATGACCTCAAGTTAAAAAGCCAGTACTTAAAAAATCAGTTTGTATTACATTTAGAACATAGCAAGTATTCAGAAAAAGTGTTTAGTAACACAATTTATCTAAATACAGTGAAATAACAATTAAACAAAGTAGGTTTAATTGCCAGAAAATCTGAAAAAAAATTCATTCTTAACAAAAAGAAACAGAAAACCAAGACATTAGAGGGTTAAAAAATAAAATAAAAAATGATCTATTATTGATCTGGAGTTGTTCTCTCTGATGAGTCAAGTTTAACTTATTTCGAACTGACGGAAACAAGGAGATCTGATCACGGAAATGTGACTGACTTAATGAAAACTCGCACTTTTAAAACGATGACGTATTCCCCGTACATTACGAAGCGAAACTGCATAATTTTTCGGTGAATCTGGCAAATTTTCATGTTCAAGGGATCAATTAACCCGAAATAAAACTTGGCCATTAAAAAATTGATACCTGACCGACTACTTTGAGGGTATTTCAGGCTCTTTCATAATCAGCATTTCAAGATGATAATGCACCTTATTATATGGCGCTTGTCGCTTGTAATACATTTATTTGATTGAAGTTGTTAAAATTACTTATCCATTCTCACCAGCATCTATAATTTTGTAAGTTACCATAATTTTTTTTTACTTAAAATTAAATCCCACAAAGAATATCGCAGGATTTCTTCTTTATTAGACCTGAAAATTGTCCTAATCTCAATCCGCTCGAAAATGTTTAGTCTATAAAAGAGGGTGGGGATTAGAAATTTGTAGCCTACAACTTTGAAAGAACTAGAAAAAAATATTTATGATATTTTCACAGTGAAATTTCTGAGTTTCATGTTAAAAAACTGTAAAATACTATGCCATTGCGCATTAAAGCAGTAATTTCATATAAAGGCGGAATTATCCAATCCAGAATACATATTTTTATTAAATAGTTGTTTAGATCTAACAAATAAATAGTTTTATTTCATACATTAAAATAGAACTTGTTTATTTCATATAATAAATCATGATAGAATACAAAGTATATGTTTATTATATTACGTTTAAAAAGAAAATTTTATGTAGATTTTTATTAATTACTTCGTAAAGCGTAATAAAATGAATTATTAAATCGAAAATGTACATAGGTATCACGTTATGACTTCCGTATTATACAAACATAACAATTTTACTTGTTGCAATCATTAGTTTTTTAATTATTACAAACCCAAAAGTTATAAGTCAATTTTTTTGCAGTGCAGCTTTTTTTTTTTTTTTGTCGTTTAGTGTACGTGTTCAAGATATAATTAATAATATATTAAAATGAATAAAAAACCAGCAATAACAAATAAAGCATAAAAGGGAGGAGCATCTGTGTAAAGTAGAATAAAGACAATATAAAATGGTAAAACGTCTCATTTTCGGATGAAAAAAGTTTTATTCTTGATTGACCAAATGATTTTAACTGTTATTGGTACGATCTGAGGACAGCGAAAGACAGAGCTGAAGAAGATATGAATCAGCCGTTTTAAATGTGATGTAGATCTATTGTGTTCTGAAGAATAGTTTGAACCAAAGGCTCAATGAATTTAGAAATTTTGCCTACTACAATGAACATCAAGAGAACATCCACAAGTTTTAAATTTGGAATTCTTAGATTGTTATTAGTGGGTGAGTGGGGGGGGGGGGGGGGGGAGAGATAATTTTTTTTTTCTTTTTTCAACAAGGCTAAGATTTTTGCTCGGTTTCTAGAGCAGTAAAAAATAGTATGAAAAAAGAAGCTGCAATATTTTTACTTTTCTCGTAACCTACAAGTTGAAAAATGCTGAACTTATCATATTAGAAAAGTGCAGGTAAATGGAAGGCAGTTTCTGTTCATTTGAATGTATTGAGAATATCATCTATGCTATATAAAATGATATTGAAACTGAATACTGAAAAAAAAAAAAAAAAGTCATACAGAATGTCTTGCTATTTCATCACAAAAGAGGTCCCACAAAAATTCAAAGAAAAACTGAAGAAAATGATGAACAATCGAGCTGTCCTTATAATTGTGAACGCGCGAAAAAAAAACATTTTTTGAGTGCATTTTAATTTTCTTCAACTAGTAAAACGGTAAGTATCGTCTAATAACGTAATTCAAATTAATAAAAAACATATTTGTTTTATTAATAGTTTTCAGTGTTCAGTTAAAGTAGAAAAATTGTTGTCCTTATAATTATAAGAACCAGTGTACTTGACTCACTGTGAAAAATTTTACTAACGTTCCTCAAGAACGTTGTGTAAATTCCCTCAATATTCGTCTTCAATGAGATAAGGTTTTAGAATACACGGTTCTTTTGAACAACTTTACACGTCTTGTTTGAGAAACATTAAAAGACAATGAGAAACCGGGAGAAACCAATTATGTGATTTGCAGAATATGACGTCTGCTAAAAAGCTGACCAATCGGGTTGCATTACTTCCCCTCTGACGTCATTGCCTAGCGGAGGAGGAAATGAGAGGAAACGAAGTCAACCAAACTCTGCTTCTGCTAGCAACATATCTTTTGCTAGGTGCTGTACTTTTGATACACGGATAGGTTTTCTACTACATGAAAGGGTCAGAGCACTTAAAACTCGTTTAACTTTACTTTTAGATTAATCACTCCCCGATTTACACATGATTCACCTTTTAAGGAGTATTTTAGCCAAATAACTCTATCATCAATATCAATTTTACAAATTTCAAAGTACTGTTCAAGATCATCAAAAAATTCCGGTACCTTATTAGAGCTGGTAAAGTAGACTCGAGCGGGGGGGGGGGGGAGTCGAGCGTAAATGAGCGCCACTGTGAGGAATATGTGGTCTCCATTCCTCAATGATTAACTTAAATACTTAAGGTCTTCAATATGAAATTAGCACAGAGACTCAGATATTAAATACAAATAAAGTTTATTAAAGTTCAAGTTCAAGGCGGGGGTGTTGGGCTAACTCAGAAATAACTCTTAAATAACTTTAGGGGATAACTTCAGTAAATCATTAATTAAACTAATATATTCTCACCAAAACAGATACTGTCGACGATTATTCTCTGCCGATCCACAATGCTCCGCCGGCGAAACGATTCCCTAAATTCGCCTAACTTTACACTATAGATTAGCACCTTCGAAAACAGCTATGACATCCACCAAACTAAGAACTTAATCACAAAAGATTACTTAAGAGAAAACCATTCTTCGTCGACTCTACACCACTCTCCTACTCCCCTTCCTAACACACATCCATATTTATAGCTAAATTTCATCCATTCCACTCACTTCATTTAATTCTAAGACTTCTCCTTATTCACTCACGCTTCGCAACTTGCGAACTTAGCTGCAGCACCATGCTGACGTGAACTACACACCTACCTTACAACCTTACCTATTGATCTGCATAGGTCACACAACATCTTTGCATGGTGTTACTTTTTTTGAGGATGAAACCTTATTAACTGATCTGAATACATTACACTGCCATTTCATATAAAGTTAATGTTTGCGTAAGAGAAACCTTACCTACTGATCCTCATACATTACACAACAATGTTGTGTAAAGTTACTGTTCGTCAGAATTGAATCTTACCTACTAATCTGTATACATTACACAACAATGTTGTGTAAAGTTACTGTTTGCCAGAGTAGAAACTTACCTACTGATCTCCATACGTTCCACAAGAATGTTGTGTAAATTTACCGCTTCAGAGAGAGGAACCTTACCTACTGATCTCCATACGTTACACAAATTGTTGTGTAAAGTTACCGTTTGTGAGAGTGGAAACTTAGTTACTCATCCGCATATGTTACACAATAATGTTGGGTTTCAAACAAACAGAGTAGACTGAAAGTCTACGACTTTGACATTTTTTAACAAAAGGAAACCCGCCCTGTAACGCCTTGACAAGTATTTCAACTTCGTGGGAAATATCAGAGAAGAAATCCATGGGATAGACTTAGTCGCAGTGGCGCCTATAACTTAACAAATAAGAGATCAACAAATCTCCACCATCTAAGAGACCATTGGACTTTGAAGGGACACCCCCCCTTCCAAAAACCGAGTCTTCTTGCGAAGGAAAATGGGAAGAGAAGACAGAATGAGGAATTAAGTTTGCGTGTGAGTTGTTGCTCTAATTCCTCTAATCTCTGATAGCAAAGATTCCACCTTGTGAAGGCAGACTTCTCAATAAACTTTATTTTTACTTGGAGTCTGTGAACTATTATTATTGAAACTTTTCACCAAAACTTCTGTTGAACCCATATTTTATCATTTGGAGCTACTAAGCTCAGACTACGTGTATATTCAAGGAATATTACGGTTGAAATATTGGTCACCTTAGCTGTTCAAAATTTTCCAGCAATGTACCAGATTTTTTTTTTTTTTACAGTGCAATAATTAGTATATCTCTTATTATGCTCTGAAATTTAGAATCACTTGTTAACCAATTGGAATTTCACCATAAATATAGGCACTGAAAATAATTAGAGTATGCGATTTATTTAAAGGAAGCTGTACACAACTAATTATTTTCCCTTATGTATGGAAAACTATATATTAATATCATAGTTCCTTACAACTTTTTTTTTTTTTTTAAGTATGATATCTCTCAATTTATTGCTTAAACAATAAAACAAAATAGTTTCATTAATCAATCAAAAAAATATATTTTTCTAAATTGTAGCATACAGTTGTTTCGTGAGTTTTCATACTTGAATTCCGTTGTTATTTCAGACTCAAATTTTATATAATGAGAAACATTAGCAAATTTAGTAGCATTTTAGTGAAATTATCTGTTGTAAATCTTTAAAAGTTAGGGCTACTAAAAATACTATCATTTTAATATCCACTATGTATGTAAACCCATTTTTCTGGACGTACTGCATAATGTAAATGCAAAGCTATGACAAATTAATCAACGTTTTAAAAATTTATATAAATACTTTTAAAGTATAAAGTTAAACAATTTAAGTTGCTTGATTGTTTTTATCCAAATTCCCTTATTATGATTTATTTTTGCTTCAATTATATCATTAAATGTGTTGGAGGCGGGAATGCGAAATCGATGTGCATTGTTCAATTATTTTAAAACCATTATCTCATATTTAAATAAACAAATAAACAAAAGTTAATTCATTTAGACTCAAAAATAAATATTTTTCGATTACAATTAAAGGAGATGATATATTTTCCAGAATCATGCACTTTTACAAAGTGCAGAACATTGGATTTTTAAAATAAATGAAGCAACTGTTTGAAGAAGTTATTTAAAATATAAAAAACCGCAATAATTCTTTAGAATTTGTTTTCTAAAAACGCCAAAATCATCTTTCTTACTATTATTGACAAAATATGTTTTATTTTTAAAATACGTAATACCAATACTTGTTTTTGAAATGAATCATCTGTATTACAGTTTAGAATCATTTGAGCTATTTAGTTTACAAAATATTGTTTTGGAAATATCGGAAAACACTTAAAGGAAAAATCGTATACACAAAATAAAATTTATAATTCGAATTTAAAATTCTAACGAAAATCCCACTTAAAGCACTTCTGTCTAAATCTCAATCGAGAAACTTTTTTTTTTTTTTTTTTTTTCAATTTTTTTCCCTTTTACATTTTCGTTAAATCATTTTTTTTTTCTAAATATATATATATATATATATATTAGGGGGCTCTGGCCCTGCTCGCTGCGCTCTTTTGTCTCGTTTACATTTTTGTTAAATCATTCCCGTTAAATAAAGCGCTTGTTATTATTATTTTACTATTAATGCAATGTTCAAAGAGTTAAATAAATACTTTTAAAATATAATATCAAACAATCTAAATTTCTTTATTTTGCTAATTTCTTTTTTGCTTTATTTATTGTATTCTTTATGTAGGCGGCAGAAATACGAAATCTTTGTGTATTGTTCAATAAATTTAAAACCATTCTCTTAAAATTAAAAAATAAATAAACAGAAGTTAATAAACTTACCTATAAGGACTTCAAAATACAAAAGAAAGATTTATTGAAAAGAAGAAATAATTGGAATAGCCTCTCAATTAAATGACTTCTTGGAGAGAATATTTTGATTAAATTTATTTATTTATTTATTTTTCGCGATTTTTTTTTTTTTTTTTTTTCTTAATACATGTTTCAGACCTTCAGAGATTTTATCACTGGTTTTATTGATGTGGTAACATGTCCAAAGTTACTTTGAAAGGTTGAAAAAATTATCTTTCTCAGTATTATTGACAGAATATGTTATACTAATAAAATAAAACAAAGAAGTGCTTTTATGATGTCTCCTCCGTAATACAGTTTGGATTCATTTCAGCTATCTTATTTTGTTTGGAAATATCGGATTTTGTTGAACCTGAGTCTCAATTAATATATATATATATATATATATATATATATATATATATATATATATATATATATATATATATATATATATATATATATATATATATATATATATATATATATTATATATATATATATTCTTCTTCTTTATTATTTTATTTTATTTTTATTTTTTTTTTATTTCTCTCTCAAATCATTCTCGTTCAATAAAGCTCTCTCTCTCTCTCTCTCTCTACCATATCTACTGTCTGGCTCCCATTAGAACGACTCTGGGTATGGTTAGAAAGGAAGGAGCAACTTATCGGAGGGAGAACAAGTTTTACGTGTAGGAGAAAGGTTGTCATATTTGGTGCAGATATCAAAGTTCTTTTCTCCCTTTCCCGCATTTTTTTAAAATCTTGTATACCGGTTCAGGAAGCTTTTTAGCACTTATATACAAGATACACTAATGACAGCCTTTCCACACAGAAATATTAGTTAAAAAAAAAAAAAAAATAGTAATATTTATTCAGTTAGCATTCTTTTGAATATCCATAGATAATAGAAAATATTATTTATTTTTACTAAAATAAATCAGTTATCTTAAAACTTCACTTGTTTTTTAATCAAGATGTTATTTAAAAATTGCATATCCTATTTCTTGAAAATTATTTTTCCGACTGAGTGAAAATAATGCCTGGTCCGGGAGGCGAACCACAGATCTTTGACTTACAAGGTCAAGGCTCTACCAATTGAGCTATCCAGGCCGACTACCGGTAAACATTACTCATTTATTGTATAACTTATTTCCTTTATATTGCTATTTCACTTAATTTACATAGCATATTTAGATTTTACGAACTTAATATGGTTACGTTTACGTAAGATATTTATATTAGCAACAAAAAGCAAAAAATAAACATATGATTAAATTGTCACGATAATATATAACATTCTAAATAGATTATTAAATAACTATAACTATTTTTTTTCTTTTTTCTTTTTTTTTTTTTTAAATATGAATAATTTGACCAGTGTAAGTTTAATGGTATTTGGTAACACTGCCGGCAGCACTGAAGTAGGTTTCATATAAAATTCCATTTAATGTTTATGAATTGAACTATATTAGTTTTATTCAATAAAATATATATTCAGGCAACAATTCTTACGGTTTTTGATGTATATTTTACAGATTTGAAATCTTAAAATTGTTTTCTCAATTTTCAATTGTATTCAATCATTCATGAACTTCAACATGATTAAACATCTACAAATAATTTATAATGAACTTTATTTATTTATTTACGTTCTGTCTGAACAATTTGACAATAGGAAATGCGATAAGTCAATCACTAAACAAGAGAAATATGGCGAGAAATTCCAGTGTTGGCGCGAAAAGAAAATACCAGACATCCCTCAAATTAAGTCGACTGATCGGTTACCCTGGCAACTAGACAGTGCCTTCGTCAGTTCCAGGATCGTTCTTATCTCGGTCGAATAGTATCTATTTATCTATATTTTCTATATCTATCTTTATCCTTGTCTCTCTATCATTAACCCCTATGTTTTGTTTTAATTCACGGGATTTCCCGTGATGTTGCAAAAGTTGAATAAATACTTTAATAAGTATAATATTGACTAATCCTAATTGCTTTATTATTATTAGCTAAATTGCTTTGTTTTTATTCTTAATTTTTTTTGCTTCATTTATACATTATTTATGTAGGTGGCAGAATTGTAAAATTAATGTACAATGTTCAGTTATTTTAAAATTATTATAATAAATAAATAAATAAAACGAAATAATCAAAAGTTAATACTTAGCTTGAAAGATAAGTATTTTTCCATTATAATTATACAAAATAATTTTTTCAGAATCTTGCACTTTTACAAAGCGAAGAACATTAAACCTCTAACTTCAAAATACAAAAGAAATGTTGATGAAAATGCGAAATAAATAGAATAGCCTATTTTCCTCTCCCAATATCAAAGAGAAATTATTAAAAAAAAAAAAAAAAAAAAAAAAAAAAAAATCAGCATTGTTTAATTTTCTATTAAAACAATCATGTTTTTATTAAATTTATTTATTTATTTATTTATTACGATATTTTTCTAAATCCATACCTCACAGATTTTATTACAAGTTTTATTTAAGTTGTACCACGTCGAAAGTCATTTTGAAAAGTTGAATGCAAACAATCATTTCAGAATTGGTTTTTCAAAATCCCCAAAACTATCTTTCTTAATATTATTGACCAAAAAATGTTATATTTATGAAATAACGTAAACACATAAAAGTTAATTTCTGAAATGCTTCCGCAATATTATACGTTCATTTGAGCTATTAATTTTACGTGTGTTGTTTTTGAAATATCGGAAAACACTTAAAGGATTTTGCTTAGAAAAATCGCATACACACACACTAAAATTTGTAATTTGAATTTCAAAAACTGACGAAAATCGCACCTGTGAAGGACTTAATGGATTGAAACACTTAAAAGATTTTGCTTCTGAAACTTTTTGTGAAACACTTAAAGGATTTTGCATAGAAAAATCGCATACACACACTAAAATTTGTAATTTGAATTTCAAAAACTAACGAAAATCACACCTATGATTGTCTGAGGCTCAAATGTCTCAAGTAAAGAAGATTTTCATTCAGTTTCACTCTCGATTATTCACTCGTTTAATAAAGCACTTTTTTATTTATTATTTATTTATTTATATTTAATTTACGCAATTCTTTTTTTGTATGACGGAAATAACGCTTTTATATTAAACAAAAAGTAATAATTTCAATTAGCATTTCTGATTCAAATATCTCTCAAAATAATTTAGTTATATATATATATATATATATATATATATATATATATATATATATATATATATATATACAACCTAAATATACAAAGATCATTTGTTATCCTCACTAACAGCATACTTTTTTGTTGACACAACAGTAAATTTACTTTTATGGTAATAATGGTAGTAAATAACTTTTTTTTTTTTTTTCCCTAAATGCTTAGTTCTCCATCATACAATAGGTATGGAGAACTTAGGCTTTTGTAAAAAATTTTGAACTCAAATTTTTGACATTTTTACACGTTTTGAGGTGTGTGAAATCCGAAAATCACAAAATAGATGTGGTGTCCATGCCAGTTTGTTAGTTTGTCAGTATGCTACTATATTTGTTAGTCTGCGCACATGATATCTTAACACTGTTGTTTGGACTTTCAGTTAAAAAGTTTATTTAAACATCCTAGCGGTAATCGATGCTAGTAGAATGGAAGTGTTAAGTTCGATCCCAAGTCGCGTTCGTCGATCAAGCCGTTGAGAGTTTCCTGTTTTCTTCGAAACTTTCGCAAGTATAGGCTAGTGCTCCCACCCCGAAGATTTCACGCAGGTGTAGGGCACTTAAGTTATCAACCGGCTTTAACACTACCACAATCACCACGAATATATATATTTTTTTTATATAAAATGATTCTTTTTCTATGAATAATTATGTATATATATATATATATATATATACATACATTATATATAGCAATATATTTTAATTAAAAATTAATTCAATTAATAATTATATATATATATATATATATATATATATATATATATACATATATATATACATATATAATTCAATATATACATATATAATTCAATTAGTTGAGATTGCTGAATACTATTGTTTGGTCGTTTAAATAAAAGTACTATTTCAAAATGTTAAACATCAAAAGATTTTTTACTATCATTGATCATAGAAATAAGGAGCTAATTAAAATTATTTAATTTAAAAGGTCTAATTGAAAAACTAATTTAATTATTAAAAATATGCATTTCAATTTTTAAAAAAATGAGATTGCTTGAATAATAATGTTTGAGATTTTAATTGTGAATCTTATTGTAAAATATTTTTAATAAAAAAGATTTAAAAAAAAAAAAGAAAGAAAGAAAAAGAAAAAAGAATGCTTATATATATTTCTTTTTCTTTTTCCTTTTCTTCTTTTTTTTTTTTTTTTTTTTTCGTTTCTGTTTTAGATCTCCTAGCATATGTACATTTACTGATTATTTTTCTTATTCATTCAATAAATTCATTTAATAAAATATTTTATTTGATAATACATAATTTAACTATTAAAAATAAAAATTTTTAATTATTGAATTAATTAAGATAATTCAATATTATATTATATATAACATTACTGTTTGGATTTAATAGAGATTTTTTTTTTTTTTTTTTTTTTAAATATAAAAATGTTTCCTATTAATAATTATCGAAAAAGGAACTAATTAAAATAATTCTTATAATCTATGCAAGTACATATTTAAAGCACAATTTGGTACCTTTATACTAAATACGATGTAACAAAATTAATATACATATATTTTCTGTACACAAAATAATTTTTCCTGTAAAATAATAAGGGCCCGCTAGCATTCGAGAGGTTCTGTCCTGTAAACTGGTAGACTTGAGATTACGAGTTCGATCACAGGTCGCTCTCGTCGACCGAACCGTTCGGTTCTTTCCGTGGTTTTCACTAAAACTTGTGTGAATGCGCGCTAGGACCCCTTAGAAAGACCCCCCACGGAAGGCACTCCCCCTCAGGTCTAGGACCTTTGTGCAATCATTCGCCTTTACTCCCAATACCAATATCTGTGAAATAAGATATGATTAGCGTAATTAATTGACTAACAGTGTCTCACAAAGTATTTCTGATTCACTGTGAAGTATATAAATGGGAAAACTACTTAATATTAATTTTCAGTGTTGTACGAATTTTTTTTAGTACATCATATGGTGTGCATGTACAGTTTACACGATATATATTTGACACAAAAAGTAATCTGTTTAATGCTTTCTCTTATATATACATATGTATATATATATATATATATTATGAATGTGTTTTCATACATGCATAAATATACACGTTTCACACACCATGAAAGCCGAAAATTATTTCAGCAAATTTTATCTGTGTGTCATCGTGTCTGTACGCGTACAACTCTATTTTCATTATTATAAAATTTTCCAAAATTAAAATATTCTCATTCGATTTGTAGACCCCCAAAACAGTTATATTCCTATTTTGAACGATCTAACTCAATTTCTATTTTTTCCCCTTCGTCCCCTTCGCCCTTCCTAATAATTTTAGACTTTCGAAAATATCCTGTTTGTAGGTTCCGAAAACCTATATGCACCAATTTTAAACGGTATAACGGTATTTTTTGCTCTTTTGCCCCTTCGCTCTCCCTTCCCGCTCCTCTTAATAATTTTACACTCCCGAAAATATTCTCATTCGATCTGTAGACCCCAAAACCCTTATATATCAACCCTTATGTACCTATTTTGAACGAGCTAACTCCATTTCTATTTTTTACCCCTTCACTCCCCCCCCCCTTTCCGATCTTCCTAATAATTTTAGACTTTCGAAAATATCCTCATCCTATTTGTAGGCCCCCAAAACCTACATGTACCAATTTTAAACGATCTAACGTTAATTTCAATTTTGATGTCCCCTCGCCCCCCCCCCCCCACCCCTTTTTTCGAGCCAATTTTTCCCGTTCCTCTTTTTTCCATTGCCATTTTTACCGAGCACCTATATACAGATCCCGGGAAAAGGGTGATATAAAAACAAGGTGACAGAAGGTGTTTTTATATCATAAGGTAATGTAAAAACAATCTTTTTTTTTTTTCTTTCTGTTTTAGATCTCCTAGTATATGTACATTTACTGATTATTTTTCTTAAATGCTAAATGAATGTTGTACAAATTTAATTGAAATCATTTTAAAAAAATAATATGAAATTTATCTCTTATTTCTATGTGTGCGTTATCACCCAAACTAATCTTTAAATGCATTTTTTGAAGTTCATTTCATTTTACGATTAGCAAATCGCAAATTCGTCTTTATTGTAAAAATTATTTTTTATTTATTTATTTTTCAGTGCAATTTTCTTCCGTGCTTTTCTTCCGCTCTTTTTCTTCCAGCGACCATTTTTTTTTTTTTTTTTTTTTTTTTTCGGTGCTCTTTTTTCTGGTTTCCCATAATCATTTATTTTTTATTTATCTATTTATTTATTTATTTTTAAATACATGCCAAGCCATTTTATTTTTTTAAATTGTCAATAATGAAGAAAATGTTCATAAAGTTTTTTGAGAGCCACATTATCCCTTTGATCTCCTTGACATGGTACTCATGACTAATGATATAGGTTTTTTTTTTTTTTTTTTTTTTTTTTTTTTTTTGAAAATATCATAACTTAGAATTTCAAATATTAAAACTAGGCCATAGACATAATTAAATATTGGTACTAAGAAATATAATTAATTAATAATAGTGTTACTTTAAATACATTTTTTAAAACGTAATATTTTAATAAGAAGTCAAAAAGAGAAGTTAACAGAATTAATTACGTCGATACAGTGTACGAATATTTTAAGAAATTTTAACTTAGAGCATGCTTCATTATATGTTCCTTTATGTATATTTCTCGAATGCTGAACACTAATCAAATGCATTTCCTGTTAATAAATCATAATGAGCTGTATTTGTTCCTCTTTTGTCAATAATCCTAATATTTTTTTAATATTATTTTACACACAGTAATTTCGTAACAAGATATTTATTAATTAACGCTGATTTCCATTAGTCTAAGATTTAATTAATTATTACTTCGAGAACACTAACATATTTTCTGAATCGATATTTCTGTGATTTTCCAAAATATATTTTATTTTAACATCTTGAGAATGGTTTATTTTATTTTTAGTTTTGTTTTACCATTAATTGGGTATATTATTTTGAATTTTGTTTGATGCTCATCTATTCCTCTCTCTTTTTTTTATTTTTCATTTTTATTGTGTAATAATCCAAACGGCATTTATTTTACACTGGTAAACTTGAATGCATTTTTAAGAATGTTTTGCTAAGTATTTTCTCGAGAATCCTTTTTAAAACTTGTGAGTGATTATTATTTTCGCTAATATTTATGCAGCTGTAATCTAATTGAAAAATATTTTCTTAACATATTATTCTTCGCTTCTTCTGATTGCCGTAGCTCTGATTATACGGGAAATAGCATGAAACCACCGGTCCATCTTTTCCCGGTGTTAATTCAAAAAAGAAAGAAAAAGAAAAATAATGATAATGATAAAATACATATTAAATAAAAATTAGTTAAATGGGAAAAGATAAGGTTTTTCTCATGATAAAGAATTTGATTAGACACATTCTTGTACCATATAACACCAGTTTTCCTCCTGACCGGAAAATATTTTCTTACACGCTTTTAAAACCGAGACAGTGTTGGGTACGGTACGGTACCACCTATATTGATGAGAAGACACGGGACTCCTTTGTCGTCATAGCTTTCGTTAATCAATGTCATTAACATAAATTTACTTTTTCCGCTTTTCACCAAGATTTAATTATTTTTTAACACCCTAAACACCTGCGGTTGTTAATTATTGCAAGGACACTGCTTGTTAAAACTCTTATGCTAAAAAATCATTAATCACGGCGGCATCTGGGATCATTTTAGAAAATTTCAAACCAGCACTCATCATCACATAGGAACAGCATGTGATGATGATTCTGGCCGATTCTGGGAGGTCTTTTGGTCTTTTGCTTAAATGGAGGGGGAAAGGAGAAGAAAGGTAAAACCTTTTGGTTTTATTTATCGATTGATATTTTAACGAAAACAAAAATGAAGGTCAAAGAAGCCTTTCATAGATTAATTGTAAAGCCATGGAGTTTCCTTTAAAATTATACACTTAATGAAATAAATCATTATGCACATAAAGCATATATAATTAGTTACATAAAAAGAGAATTGTAGACAGATTTAGAAAAACATTGATTTAGATTTATTTATGCAAAATTTGTAAATATTAATAATCTTAATAAAAACATATCTCCAAATAACAAAATTTAAAATAAAATATTTAAGTTCTTTCTTCCTAAAATCTACGTTATACGTCTTTCTAACAGCACAACAGCAGTATACACTTTTTTACCGATTTCAGTGAAATTTTGTATGCTTACCATTTACCTTACCGCCAAATAAACAATATAGTGACGTGTGCCGGCTCTATTTTATCCTGGGCACGGAAAAAAGGGCACTTTTGCGATTTGTTGATCTCAAAATGCAAAACATCAAACAATATATATAAAGATTACCTTGGGTGGTAACGGAACGTGGAGAAATAATAGATGGCTTTCACATTACTTTTTTACTAATTTAAATTAAATTGTTGAAAATTTATTTAGTTTTAAAGAAAAATAAGGAATAAAAGTTACATTACCTGGAGGGGGGGGGGAAGAATTATTGTTTTTTTTTAATAGTTTGTTACCGATTTTAAGGAAAAATTGAATAACTATCACTTACTATTGATGAAAAATTATTACAGTGAGTACTACACATATATGAGGCAGATGTAAAAATATAATGATTGTTTTTATAATTCCGTGTTACCGATTTTAATGACACTTTGTAAAACTATTACATACTTCTTACGAAAATTACAGCAGGTATAGTGAGTGACTAAGGGGGCAAAAGGTAAAAGATATATATATATATATATATATTTCACCGTGTTACCAATTTTAATGAGACTTTGTAAAAAGTGCTACATACTTCATATGAACATTTCAGTGAGTGTTACATATTGTTGGGCTCTAGGGAAAGGCAGATGTAAGTTAAATGATTTTTTAAACCACTCTGTTACCACTTTTGTTGAACTTTTGCGTAAATTTTACTTACATTTTATTTAAAAAAATACAGTGAGGTTTACAGTTTACATATATCTGGGAGGAATAGTGGGAGAAGAAGAAAAAACATTATTTTATTTCATATATTATAAATTATTTTATCTTCATATTTACAGAAGAAAAAAATTATAAATATACTTATTCTTTATAATATTACAATGAGGATTATACATATAGGAGGCAGGGGGCAAATGAAAAGAAATGATTTTTTATATCATCCTGTTACCAATTATAATGAAACTCTGCATAAATGTAACTTACTGTTTGTAGAAAATTAAAAAAATTCATTTTATTTCCATGTACCCCCCCCCCCCCCACAGCTATGTGTAACATTCACTGTAATTTTCATACATGTTAAGTAATAGTTATAGAAAGTGACATTGAAATTGGTAACATTGTGAAATAAAAAAAACATTTTACCGGATTTAGCCAGCTCCAAGTGTGTATAACTCTCACTGTAATTTTTCCTAAATTGTAAATGATAGTGATAAATTCAAATTTTCATCAAATTCGGTAACAAGCTGATATAAAAACAATTATTTTCTTTCCGTCTGCTCCCTAATTTCCCCCTCCCCATTTATATCGAAATGTTACTGCTTATTTTCCCTTAATACTAACGGAATGGTATTCCAATTTAATTAAAATTAGTAAGAGAGTAATATGAAAGTCATTCTTTAAATTCTTTGTTTAATGTTTCTTTCTTTCTTTCTGTTTTTTTTTTTTTTTTTTTTTTTTTTTTCGATTAGCAAATTGCACAATATGTGTTTTTTTCCGGTATCCTTCTTACCGGTGCCTTCTTTTCCGAGCCCTTTTACCGGGATTTTTTTCCAGGCACATCTCACATTCACAGTAATAGTTTCTAATATTCTAATACAGTAATTAAATAACTATTAAAAAGATCACTGAATCGGTAGAAGAGTGATACAAATACTATATTCTTTTTCTCTGCCCTCTCTAGCATTCCCTCCCTCCTCGCGTTAGGTATACGTAACCGACATTATATGTTTTCCTAAAATCTGTAGCAGAGATCTGTAATTTAGACAATTATTTTCTTTCTCTTTACCCCTACTTTATTGCCCCTGCTATACCTAATCCTTACTACACCTTTTTCCCAAATAGTAAGTGAAAAATATACTAATATAACTTAAATTACCAAAAAAGTAATGTAAAAGTCATCTTTTACAACCTAGTCAAACAAGATATTCTTTAAAATCTAAAAGTGCCTTTTTTTTTTTTTTTTTCAATGCTCTTTCTTCCTTGCCCGTTTTACCAGTGACCTCTTTTCTGGTATCGGTTTAATTATTCAGCCTCAAAACAACTACTGCGAGATTTTTTTACAATTTTAGTCCGCAATATATTTATATAATGGTTCTCTCACATATCGAGTTTTGTGAAATTATACAGACTATAGAAGCTAGAATACAGCCTTTTCATAGAAGGGTGAAATTGCAGCTTAGCAGGGCCACCTTTTGAGCTGATTGCATTAAATGTTGAAAAGCACTAATTTATGTCATGGTGCTATTAATATAAATTTGCATTAAATAACGTGCAGGGGTTCTTGCGCTAGAGCTGACAGGACACTTTGCTTACGGGCAGACGGATATTTTCTATAAATAGTCGAATCTAATTCATGACATTTCAAAACATGTAAATCCATTAAAAACCGGAAATCAAAAAATGATGCTTGTATTTCATTTTTAAGAGGATAAATACAAAATTTTGGAGTAAAATTATAATTCAAAAAACTAGTTTTGGACATCAAAAACAAGTTAATAAAAATAATTCTAATTAAATATTGCAATTATCATTCCCTTACCTTTTATATGTCAGTGAAAAATTCATGTTTATAATCACAATAAATGCACAATTATGGAATAGATCGCAGCAATCGTTTCTATAGTTTATTTATCCGAATATATTTATTATAATAAGTAATATTAGTTCGTTTTCTAGCGCAGAATCTCATAGCGTTACATTATTGCACAAAGCAAAAACAATGTAATATCAATTTGTAGCGCATTTCACGACGTCAACGTTTTAAATTCCTTTTACTTGTCCTCTGGCGATGTAAATCATTTCTATTTTAAATTTGAATATAGTGATAACATAAATGATCAGAGCAATATATTAAACTTTTAAAACTTCAAAGCGCCAAATTTAATGAGAATGAAAAGAATATATAATTTTCAATATATTGCATTTACTAAAGAAAGAAATGTAAAAGGAATGTTTACAGTAGTACGAAATCCGATAGGTCCCGGTTTAATCGGCACAAATGTAAAAAATAAATAAATAAATAAAACAGAGTCTAGTTTTTGATGGATTGATAATGTTTTGAAATGTCCTGAGCACCATTTGATCATTTATAAAAATGTCGTCTGTCCCGTCTGTGTGTGACAAAAATTTTGTATGAAAATTTCTAAAGCAGCTCTTATTATTTTTTTTTCTTCTAATGCTGGGTGGCTATAAAATAACTTTCACTTGATTGGAGGCTTCTACAGTAAAAACTAATGAACAGAATGAAAGTAAATTTCATCTACAGACTATGAAAAACATGGAGGGATGAGAAACAAAGAAAAACATTAATACCAAAAGCCGCCAAGAGGAGAGATTTTGGCTGTTTTTACGTACGTACTACTTACTTTGTACATTCAAGGTATATTATGCAGTTTTCCTAGTATATGTGATTTTGTAGCCGTCGAAAATGAAATAAGTTAATATTTTAAATACATGCATCGAATATTAATTATGTAATGTTTTATTAATTTCGAAAAAAAATGCTCATGCAGGAATGAATTCCTTTCTGCATATGCACTTAAAATATTGACTTATTTCGTTTTCAATAAACTCCAAAATCATATATGCAGTAGAAAGTTACATAATCTGTCCCTATTGAACAAATTGAACAGCGAAAACAGACCCAAACCTCTCCTGTACTTTTAGTCGTAAGTTTTTTCTTTGCAGAAATCCCCGTGTCTTTTTAATCAGTAGATTAAATTTTTGTTTCATTCGGTTCATTAGTTTTTTCTGTACTCCCCGCGACAAAAAAGATATGTACAAAGGGTTTTTTCTCTGTTTTTTCATAAAATAACATTATCTAAACTGTGCTTATCATTTATTATTATCATAAAATAACACTATTCCCGGACTAATTTTTTTTTAGACTAATTTAGAAAAGTTTTAAGACTAAAATTTTTCTAATTTAAGACTACACTCAGCGACAAAAAGATAGGAACGAAGGGGTTTTTTTTAATTTTTCATAAAATAACATTATCTAAATTGTGCTGATCATTTATTATCATATCAAAATATTATCATATCAAAAACATATTAAATATTTGAATCATATTCAAAATATTCATATTCAAAATAATCATATTCAAAAAAAAAAAAAAAAAAAAAAAAAAAAACCTTTGTTCCTATCTTTTTGTCGCGGTGTGTAGTCTTAAATTAGAAAAATTTTTGTCTTAACATTTTTCTAAATTAGTCTTAAAACAAAAATTAGTCCCAGAATAGTGTTATTTTATGATAATAACAAATGATAAGCACAATTTAGATAATGTTATTTTATGAAAAATCAAAGAAAAAACCCTTTGTATCTATCTTTTTGTCGCGGGGTGTAGATGCCTCCAAACACTGAGAGCTATCTATATACACACATGCAATTAGATATGCGCTTTTGACAAGATGGTAACGTTTTCCAAAGTGGTATTATAGCCAGTAAATGATTCCACCCCCGCCCCCCCCCACCCCCGCCCCCCCCCCACCCCCGCCTGGTTTTCTTTCTTTCTTTTTTTTACATTTATAGGCTTATAATCTATTTGATTCAATTCTTTAGAAGTATTTAATGAGATGGTACATTAAAGTAATATCAGTACATAGAGGGCGGAAAAAAAAAAAAAAAAAAAAAAAACACGACCTTTAAAAAAAAAGTCATTTTTATATTCTTTTTTTTTTTTTTTTTTTTTTTTCCTATAATTAATGTTAGATTTTTGAAGTGATAAATAAATTAATTATACCACAAATGAAAATCATGAAAAATGGCAATTGTAAACAACAGCAACAACAATAAAATCCTTTCCTTGACATAAATAGCTTCATGAAACGTCCAATGGAATGTACTGAAATTAAAGCGAATTATGTACGTTTGATTCTTATAAGCATATTTCACATGACTTCGATCTTTATAAGTACCTTAAAATATATTTCCATACTAAATAAAAGCCTATTTAATAAAATAATATCCTGATGCTTCATTTGCATTCGAATTGCTGAATTAAATTTTATCCTAGAAAATAATATCACGTCTCGAAAAAGAAATCGAGAAAAAGTTAAACATAATTTCAGATATGCTATAACTATCAAATTACCAGCTATGAAATCTCCCGGGAACTTCCATTATCTTTTGAAATACATGAAAGCGAAAATGTATGTGGAAATAAGATATTTCTATTGATTCCCCTTGACAATAAGGCTTCTAATGTTATACAAATCTGTATTTTCCCCCGGCTTTTGCCGAATCATCCGATTTTGTTCAAATTATTTTTTATATATATTCGTGTTTTTATTTTATTCCATTATAGATTTCTTTGTAAATACATATGAAGAAAAGCTTTTAGAGTACATGTTACTTATGCTTTATTTTCATGATAACATGTATAAACAACAATATAACACTACAACCAATCGATGGATATTGGGGGATGTATTTTAATTAAATGCATTTTTCCCTCCAATAATATCGGTTAAATGAAGAACTTTTATAAATTTATAAGTTTGAAATGATTACAGAAATAAAAATAATTAATTGAATGGCAACATTAAAAATAGATTTTTTAAACCTTCTTTGTTGTCTTAATTTTTTTCTTAAACTTTATTATTTTCAATTTATAATGAAAAGATGTTTATTATATATTATAGATTTGCCGAAACTTCTAGTTTAATATTTTTAAAGAAGATAGGTTGTTAATATTTAAAGTTTCAAGTTCATGATTTCATCATACATATGCAGCTTCATAAATTGTTGAGTTTATATCATACAACTTCTAAATTTGATAAGTGTTAGATTTTATCTTACATTTTCAATCTAAAAAAAAAAAGTTAATTTTTCTGAGATAGTATTTGTATTAAAATAATTTGTGTAAAAATTTTTCATTTACAAAAAATTTCGTTTATAAGCATATGTGTGAAAAACTTCAAACTATATTACTTAAAAAAACTTAGAAATATATTACTTTGTAAAATAAGATGCGTTATTAATACATGTGAAACACTAAAATTCCATACTTCATAATTTTTCAAATGCTTACAGTCTCTTAAATTGCTAAGAATGAGATTTTATCTTACATTTTCATTCTTATTATTGGAAAAAAATAAGTTTCTTATGTTTTTATTCTAAAAATAAGTTAATTAATTTGTGAGATGATATTTTTTCTAAAATACTTTGCGTAAAAACTTTCCATTTAGAAAAATTTTCGTTTATAAGCATATGTCTGAAAAACTTCAAACTAAATGACTTTAAAAAACTTATTACTTTGTAAAATAAGATGTGTTTTTACACTAAAATTTTTTAAAATTTGATTTTTTCAAATGCCTACAGCCTCTTAAACTGGTTACTTTGTGATTTTATCTTACATTTACAATCTTATTATTGTGAAAATAAGTTTCTTATATTTTTATTCAAGAATAAGTTATCTTAATTTCTAAAATACTTTGTACAAAAACATTTTCAGTTTATATACATATGTTTGTAATCTACAATACTTGGTTAAAATATTTCTTAAGAATATTTAAATACACTTTAGAAAACCTAAGTATACATCTGTGAACATGAATGTATTTATAAAACATATACTATTAATATGTTTTTAATTCTGAATTTTTTCAAAGTTAGCTTTCATTATTTACAAACTTGCTATCTGTAAAGAAAAAAAAATCTAATAAAATCGATTGAACGGTAGCATATGAGATGGGGAATGTCACTATGTTAAAGGGGTAGAAAGTAGTGAAAATTAGTGAAAACTCTTTATTTTGAGACAGATCGTTGAATAATTCTTAGGACATATATCTTAAAATAACTAATGTTGGCAATGAATTACAAAAAAATTCAAACATTGTCATTAGGGAAGTGTGAGGTTCGATTCCAGATCGCCTTAAAAAATGGTAATTTCTAATTATCACTATGTTCGAAAACTTTTATTATTTTAAGAATGTTGCAAAATTTATTATTTTTAAAGAGTATTAGAAAATTTATAGCAAACTTAAGAAACAATATAATTAAATACAAGTTTGTAAAATTTTTTAAGTATACATGTAAGAATATATGTGTGAATGTTTGTACCGCGTATGTTCGATGACAGTGATAAGAAGATCCCAAAAATTTATATCTAAAGTATAACTGTTGAAACGAGAGAAATGTTTTTAACATCAACTATTATTTTGTACTAAAGTAACTTCTGAAAAATGATAGATTCACTCTCTTAGGTAAAATATAATACTATATGTTACGGTATTTTCTTAAACTTATTAAGACTTCTTTTCAAACAGTGATTCTTTTCGGAAATGATAAACTTTTAATTTTACATTCTATGAAGTTTTTTTACATTGTTCAACTTAATTTTTAGAAAGATGAACTTTACTTCAAATAATTTTTTCTCAAACAAAATTTTCATTTAAAGTTTTTTATTTACTTTGAATTTTACATTACATTACATAAAATTTGCTTGAGCATTGTTCTTATAAAATATTGAACAGAACATAATTCAAAATAGTAGATAATATTTTTACAATTTTCATATTATGATCGGGTTATAGAAATCCACATACGTTGAAAAATAGTTTTCTTTTCTTGTTTGGTTTCATACATTCTTAGTGTTTAATAATCCAATTAACTAAATATTTCTGGAAGATATTAAAAAATTTTATCCAAGGTATGATAAAGTCCTCAGATCTCTTCAAACACTTCGCCGTCATTTCACTTGAAAATATTAAGTAAGTTACAACTTTGCCCCAATTAATTTCATTTTTTATAATTTCTTGTAAAACAATATCTAAACAGGCGTAAAAATTTTCCTCAGACTACATATCAACATTTTCATAAAACTGTTTGCTAATTTCGGAATCGATAAATTCGTTCATTCGAAATTTAAGCTGGTTAATAATTTCTTTTTCTGAATTATGTAAATGAGATCTATTGAATATGTGAGTAAATGCATTTAACAAAATGATATCTGTTCTGGCATTCATATTGTAAAATTATTATTATGCAGCACCAAATTCGGATTATAAAATAAGCACCCTCACTTCACGAAATAAATTTAGTAAGTGATAAAATTTTCCTTCACTCGAAATTAATACTAAATGTTTCTTACCAAATTTGAATTGTCGCCAAATACCCTAAAATTTTTGTAGATATATCCTAAAATTGTTTTAAAATCGTGCCAAATTCTTATTATTTACTATCATATTTCTGAATTTATCGCTAAAATTTCACGGGTTTACATTAAAGAAATGTAAGGGAATTGCAGTAAAAATGGTTAAACTATAGACAGAAAAATACATTGAACTGAATTATGGTTAGCCTAATATGTAAGGGATTATTCATTAAAGTTTGAATTTCAGCCTGAAAAACTTTCGATTCTCTGAAGTTGTGATGAATTTTTTGTAATGAGTCGTAAAAAAAGTTAGTAAAAACTAACATTAATGACAAAAAATATTTTTAAACTTAAAAATGGTTAAACTGTGAAAAAAGGAAAATGCATTGAACATTGAAGAATAGAAAATCTAAATAAATTTGTAAAAAAATCTTATAGTGTACAATCTTTTTCGGGGAAAAAACAGGCTCCGGAAGGCACTCTTGGGAGATTTGACATTGATATACCAACACAACTGATAGTGAGGGAAGACTGAATAAGAAAATAATATTACCTTTCACAAAAACTCTTCATTAGATATTCGTTAATTAATCGAATTTCAGACATATTGAGGAGTTTTCAATCATCTTTTTACTTAATTTTCACCTACATTGTCTTTTTTTCATAAAACATTTGTAATCTTTTACAAGAAATTTCATAATTAATAGTTTTGTAATTACAGGTGCTGGATTCGAATAAACTAGGTGCTGGATTCGAATATCAACTGTTGAAATTTTCATCATCTTTATTTTCACTGTCATTTCACATTTTCTTCCTTCTTCAGTTAAACATTTGGTGAATTTTACAAGGGAAAGGATGGTTGGAATTTTAATTACTAAAGGTAAAAATAGGTCATTTCACTTCTATCGAAAGGGATGATAGGTTTGGTGGACTATTCCATTTATTGTATGGGGGTGATAGACATTATGGGCTGTTACACTTTAACGTAAGGGGTGATAGGTTTTGTGAAATAACTCAAGGCAGACGCCGGGTTCGAATTTCACTTATACATTTGAGATTTTAATCATCTTTTAACTTAATTTTCACGTACCTTATCTTTTTTCAAAAAACATTTAGTGAATTTTACAAGAAGGTCTTTAATTAATATTTTTTTAATTAATATCATTTTAATGGCTGAATCATTCTTAAACAATAGCATTCTTAGGTTAAAAAAGATCTGTGCAGGCATATAATAGAAAAATCACTCACACACACATTCGAAAACTACTGTCTTATGAATATATTTTTATTACAAGGTGCGGGGCTCGAATCCCAGTCGATCCTCTTTATTTCTACACTTTCTTTCGTTCTTTCTACTTAATTTTTACTCTCATTGTCATTTTTTATAAAACATTTGTAATATTTTGCAAGAAAATCCTTAATTAATGGTTTTGTAATTAGTATTCTGCAATTAATATCATTCTCAAACAATAGCATATTTTAAAAACTAGTCAAAAATAACCTCTTTTTAAATCCATCGTCATCTTTTACGATAAAACCAGTCATATCTTTTGTAATAAAATCCATAATTAATATTTTTTAATTATTATTATTCTGTAATTAATACCATTTTAATGACTGAATCCTTTTCAATCAATAGCATTCCTTTTAAAACTAGTCAAAAATAACCTCTTTTTAAAACCACCATCATCTTTCACAAAAACCACTCATTAATAATACAACATTAATTAATACCCTCGTCACGTTTCACGATTAAGTGGGTTATGTCAGAGGGGGTGCTCCGAGCTCCGCAAAGGCCGTGAACATGATTGAACATGTCTCTGCAATACGCGTGACACCCTCAAGACTTGCCGGTCCACCCTCATGGGATGGGAGCGGTGTTTTTTACCTACTGTTGACCATGCTATTTCTGTTAAAGAGTGAAGAGTTTACAAATACACTGAAAGGAAAAGTCTGAGTCAAAAATAGATCTCCGGTACTCAATTAACTTCTATGCAAGACAGGATTTTTTATTATTTTTTATCATTATTATTGTCATAAGTTATTGTCACATTATCTCAGACATCTGGGTCTTCGATACGATATAGTCTTAAAAGAAATTTCTTTCAGCATGCTTATCTCATTGAAAAATATTTTTCACTAAATATAATCCAGCTCCTATCTGGATTTTAGAAGCTTAAGAAATTGATTACATTACACATAATCCTCATTAAATATATTAAAATGTCGGAATATCCTATTAAAATATATGATCGTAATTCGCTGTGGAAGTGCAGTCTGACATTTTTTTCTTTATTTACGGTTCGGTCATTTAAGTATATGAATAAATTGGGCGAGAGAAATAAACCTCCATTACTAGTGATTTTGTGGTACAGGACAACCTAAAGTTTGACAAAAAAAAAAAAAAAAAAAAAAAAAAATGGAAGTTTGACCCATTTGACAACTCTGACTTGTCAACGTCCAACGACTTGCATAACATTTGTTATTTGTTTCAAGACGAGAAATACTGCAAATGGCACATATCTTACACGTACATACTAAATAAAAAAATCTATATATAAGTAAAAAATATAAAAATAGATAAATAAAATAATTATAATTATATATATAAACGATACTTTGTAAATATTTTTTAACTTTTAACTTTAAATTATTTTTAAATTGCTACATTTTATATATATATACACTACTGGCCATTAAAATTGCTACACCAAGAAGGAATAACAATAACGGAATGAAATTTGTTGGACACATACATTATAGTAGGAAGAACAATTGATTAAAATTTCAGGAAATTTGGAGAAATGTGTACTGAGAAAACAGTACATAAAGCAGCGACCCCTGTGAGCAGTAACAGCACATATATGCCTAGGCATTGAATCGAACAGCGATTGGATGGCATGTACGGGTAGAGCGCTTCATGAAGTTTTAACACGATGCCACAATTTATCGATTGAAGTTACTGGTGAGTGGTGGGAAGGCAGTCGCTTTTCAACGATTAAACAGTCATTTTAATTGGTGCGAGATCAAGAGAACGCGCTGGTCAGAGCAACAGTCGAACACATTCTGTATCAAAGAAGGTCCGGACAATACAAACAACTTGCGGTCGTGCATTATCTTGCTTAAATTTTGTGCTACCGAAGCCTCGAATACAGGGCAGAGGGGCGGGCCTTAACTCATCAGAAATTTAATGGCCACTGTTCATAGTGCCAGGAATACGAACATGAAGTAATCGAGACGTGTATTCAATGGGAACCCATAACATCATTGTGAATGATGGACAGTATGATGATGTCGAATCCCAGCTGGCAATGTGCATTATTCATAATGCCGTTAAATACGGATAAGGCATTCTTGATGCTGTAAACAGGATTGTGATTTGTCTGGAAAGTGACATCACGCCATTCCTGCGTCCAGGTTCATCCTTGATCACACATTAATGGCGCCCATAGCCGTGATGCAGTTTTGAGGTCAATCAGAATTTTGGTAGCTGCATACTGAGTCACCACCTTGATTGATGGTATGTTGTACCACTGGATACACGTCCCGGTCACCTCTTGTTTTCCTTCCCGCACATCTGAATACCAGCCATTACATTTCTGACGAGTTAAGGCCCATCGCTCAGCCCTATGTTCAAAGCCTCCGAAGCGCAACATTTAAGCAGGACAATGCACGACCGCAAGTTATTCATATTGTCTGGACCTTCATTGACGCCGAATGTGTTCGATTGTTGCTCTGGCCAGCGCGTTCTCTTGATCTCGCACCAATGAAAATGACTGTTTAATCTTTGAAAAGCGACTGGCCCTCCACCACTCACCAGTAACTTCGATCGATGGATTGTGGCATCGTGTTAAAACTTTATGAAGTGCTCTACCCGTACATGTCATCCAATCGTTATTCGATTTAATTCCTAGGCAGATAAGTGTGTTATTGCTCACAGAGTTCGCTGCTTTATGTACTGTTTTCTCAGTACATATTACTCCAAATTTCCTGAAATTTTAATCAATTGTTCTTCCTACTATAATGTATGTGTCCAACAAATTTCATTCCGTTATTATTATTCATTCTTGGCTTAGAAATTTTAATGGCCAGTAGTATATATTTTTAAAGGTTTTTTACTAATTTTATAATTGCCATTCTTTCTGTTTGTCATTTTTCCAGTTGCCATTCTAACCGGTGCCATTTTTATTGCACTTAGTCAAGACGAGAATTTGCAGGATTACAGACCTCAAATTAAACAAAAGAAATATATTTAGAATATACTGTTTCATAAAGTACTCTAAATATTTATTTATACACACACACACACACACACACACACATTATATATATATATATATATACACTGATGGAAAAAAAAAATCCCAACACCAAGAAAAAATTATTGTACAGTAATGAAATTTCAGCAATACATTTGTCTAGGTAACATATTTAATTGATTAAAGTTTCAAGATCACAGGTAGAGCCATTGGCGAGAAGAGCCATTTCCAAAGTGAAATGTTGGTACATTAGTAACCGGTGTAACCGCAAGAATTTTGAATGCAAGCATGCAAACGTGCATGCATTGTGTCGTACAGGTGTCGGATATCAGTTTGTGGGATGGAGTCCCATGCCTGTTGCACTTGGGCGGTCAATGCAGGGACGGTTAATGCTGGTTGTGGATGACGCTGGAGGTGTCGTCCAATGATGTCCCATACGTGCTCGATTGGAGAAAGATCTGGTGATCTAGCAGGCCAAGGCAACATGTCGACACTCTGTAGAGCATGTTGGGTTACAACAGCGGTATGAGGGCGAGCGTTATCCTGTTGGAAAACACCCCCTTGAATGCTGTTCATGAATGGCAGCACAACAGATTGTATCACTAGACTGACGTACAAATTTGCAGTCAGGGTGCGTGGGATAACCACGAGAGTGCTCCTGCTGTCATACGAAATTGCTCCCCAAACCATAACTCCAGGAGTAGGCCCTGTGTGTCTAGGCCGCAGACAGGTCGCTAGCAGGCGTTCACCTGGCCTCCTTCTAACCAACACACGGCTATCACTGCGACCAAGGCAGAACCGGCTTTCATCAGAAAAAACAACAGATCTCCACTCCGTCCTCCAATGAGCTCTAGCTTGACACCACTCACGTCGCAAACGGCAGTGGTTTGGAGTCAGTGGAATGCACGCTACAGGGCGTCTGACTCGGAGCTGTCCTTGAAGTAACCGATTTGTAACAGTTCGTTGTGTCACTGTGGTGCCAACTGCAGCTCAAATTTCAGCTGCAGACGCAGTACGATTAGCCACAGCCATACGCCGAACACGGCGGCCTTCCCTCTCAGTAGTGCCACGTGGCCGTCCGGAACCCGGTCTTCTTGAGGCAGTACCTTCCCTTGACCACTGCTGCCAACACTCATGCACAGTGGATACATTCCTGCCAAGTCTTTCTGCAATATCGCGGAAAGAAAACCCACCTTCTCGTAGCCCTACTACACGACCTCGTTCAAACTCAGTGAGCTGTTGATAATGGCTTTTTCGTCTTCTTAGAGGCATCCTTGACTAACATTAACCCACTACGTCAAATCTCAACTGTAAATAACGATCACGAACCTTACAGCGCTTATTTAAAGCAAACCTCATTTGCATGTTCATAGTGTCGATACTAGCGCCACACTTATGCGCGTAGCTCGAAATTTGAATCAACGTCATCTTTCAGATGTATAAACACGCCTACCAAATTTCGTTTATCTAGCACAGCTCCTTCCTGGTGTTGGGATTTTTTTTTTTCCATCAGTGTATAACACAGCTGTTCAGAAATAAGTTTCTTCAACCTAAAAAATCGTCAAATAAATTTTCTATATTTATTTTAAGTTGCAATTTTTTTCTATTTTCTACCCTCGATAGAAGAGTGAACTTTGAAAATTTCCATAACGTGCGTATTTATAAAGTGAGATTCATCCTCTGAAATAGTTTAAGTCTTGTATTTATCAAAATATAAGCTTTTCCCTCTGATAGTGCCTCTGAAGTCTCAAAATACAGTGTTTCTCTTTTTCTAACACCACCAGGCAAGATAGTTGTAAGGACCTCTTTATACAGCCCCATGTTCTGAAAGTCACCCATTTCAAAATTTCCTCTGCACATGTTTGATAGATACTGTGATATGTTTTTTGTATCCTTTGGGTGGGGAGGGGGGGGGAGACTCATTTATTTTCCAGGGCGATTTTTTCCTGTGTAATTATTTCCCCTGTGATTTTTTTTTTTTCTTTCTTTTTTTTTTTACATTTTTTTCCTGTACGATTTTTTCCGCCTCCTCCTTACTACACGGCATCTCTGGTGCGTTTATTTGATTCAAATTGTTAAATTCAGCTATCCACTCCCCTTAGCACCTATAATTCTGAAGTAATCATAATATTTTTTTCACTTTAAATTAAGTCCCACAAAGAATATCGTAGAATTTTTTCTTCACCAGACCTAGAAATAGTCCTAATCTCAATCCGCTCGATAATGTTTATAAAAGGGAAGTGGATTCGAAATTTGCAGCCTAGAACTTTGCAATAACTTGAAAAAAATACTTATGGTATTTGCCACAGTGAAATTTTGAGGTTTATGTTACAAAACTGTATAATACTATGCCATTGTGTATTGAAGCAGTAATTCCATATAAAGGTGGAATTACCCAATGCGGAATACATATTTTTGTTAAATAATTGTTTAAATCTAACGAATAAATAGATTTATTTCATATATAAAATATAACATGTTTATTTCATATAATAAATTATAAGAGAATACAAGATATATGTTTATTATATTAAGTTAAAAAAAAAAAAAAAAAAAAAAAAAAAAAAAAGTTTTATGTAGATTTTTATTAAGTATAATTCGTAGAGTGTGATAAAGCGAATTACTAAAACAAAAATGTACAGATGTATCATTTTTTATCTCTTTGGTATTATACAAACATTACAGTTTTATTTGTTTCAATCATTAGTTTTGAAGGCATTTTAAATAAAAAATGTATAAGTCAATTTTTCTGCAGTGCGTCTTTTTTTTTTTTTTTTGGTCCCTTAGTGCACTACTATTAACAATAATTCATATTAATTTTACAATCACGGTTTAAAAATATACCTCATTATGTATATTTATACGAAATTTTGTGTTATGCTGTCATATTAAAAATTTTGAAAAAAAAAAAAAGAAATGGATTAGAGCGCCACCTGTTGGGCGATTGATCCCTAAATGCATTTAGCCCCAATTTAAGTCAGGGTTCAACTAAATACGAAGGTTGGCTGAATTTCGTTCATTGGTTCGTGAGATACAGCGTCAATAAAATTTGTGCTCACACACACATACACACACACGCACACAGAGAGACATTGTCTAAAAACAGTCAAACCATGTTCAAGACATCTTAAAACGTGTAAATCCATCTAAAACCGGAATTCGAAAATTATCACGAAACCAATACTTTCTTCTCATATATTATATATATATATATATATATATATATATATATATATATATATATATATATATATATATATATAATGTTTATTAAAAATTAAATTATGCGTCTTTTCATTTATGCGCCACTTTTACATGAGCTCCTTCCTGGAAAGACGTATAAACGGTGCTTTGCTGCATTGTATGAGAAAAATTTTATAATTAATGTAGAAGTTATTGCACAAAATAATTTGCAAATAGTATTTTGAACAGCTTTATTCGAATGGCGGAAAAAAAGTCACCCGAAAACAAAAAAGTCCCCGGAAAAAAGCTACCAGATAAAATCCATTAAAAAATAAATAAAAATGCGTTTTAAAAGCTTCTAAGAATATTTAAGAATGAGTATATGGCTTCGTTTCGTCTTTCTGTTTGTCTGTTAACCCTCCGCGTACGGTGCCCGTGATTTCGATGGGCAAAATAACTTTTTATATTAAATTTCATTTACACCACAATTTCTAAAATACTATTTTTAACAGATAAATATTGAAAAATTTTATCCCACTAATCTACATTTCCACCACTAATTGTAAAATGCAATGTTTGATATTTATAAATACTGAAAACTAATGAAACATATTTTTATTCAGAAATAGTGGTATTAAAAAATAAGACTATTTGCAACCTGTGTATGTAAACACAGTAAATACAAAATAATCTCCCCGTACGCGGAGGGTTAACCTCTATGATCAAGATCTTTTTTCCGATAATATTTATTCAAGGGCTTGGACCTGATTCAAGTTTTCTATGGAGTATCAATATTTTCTATTGAAAATTATATAATTATCGCAACTAATGTGTGTAGAGAGACTTGAAAAAATATGATGCATTAAAGTCCATGATCGGTATTTTTAAAAGAATCTTTATTTTATACTGGACATAACATAGAAAACACAAACACCTTTGCGTTTTTTGCAGGTGGTAAAAAAGAGCGTGTGTCTTTTTATTCTACGAAAACTTGGCACAAACATGTTTAAATGCTTATGAAATGGTAATACTTAAATAATTTAGACAAATAAGAATAACATGAAATATTTGTTTACTATTATGAGATATCAAAACTAAATTCAAAACTGGTGCACAATCGATAAGTAAATAATAAGACTTCTTCACACACCATAAATTTTAAGCCAGCTCAACCGGTTTCGAAAGGACGTAGCCTTTCTTCATCAGGTGCAAAAAAACACGTGCTATTGCCTTGGAGGCAAAAGCAAGAGTGAAAGCAGGGCAACATCCAGAGGGGGGCGGAGCAACACAAACAACCAATAGGAAGCAACAAAAGAAGGGAGAGAAGGAATAATCAATTTTTTTAATTATTTATTTATTTATTCATTTATTATTTATTTTTTTATTTAATTAACATTATACTATTATACTAATAAGTAAATTTAATAAAATTTATTTATTTATTAATTTTTTTAATCAGATTTATTTAGAAAAAAAATATAAATAAATCTAATTAAAAATCTAATTAAATTTTATAAATAAATCTAATTAAAAAAATTAATAAATAAATAAATTTTATTAAATTTACTTATTAGTATAATAGTATAATGTTAATTAAATAAAAAATAAATAAATAATTAATTTAAGAAAATTGATTATTCCTTCCCTCCCTTCTTTTGTTTTTGTGTGTGTATGTGTGTTCCTCTCTGATTGGTCCTGCATGATTGCATGATGCTTCCTATTGGTTGTTTGTGTTGCTCCTCCCCCTCTGGATTTTGCCCTGCTTTCACTCTTGCTTTTGCCTCCAAGTCAGTAGCACGTGTTTTTTTTGCACCTGATGAAGAAAAGCTACGTCCTTTCGAAACCGGTTCTGCTGGCTTTAAATTTATGGTGTGTGAAGAAGTCTTATAATTTATTCATTATGAGATATGCATTTTCCATCGGACTGCCATAAAAAAAAATATTTTGATGAGACGACATGTAATCTAAATTTTAGTAAACAATTTAGAAACTTACAAGTTTTATTTTATACAAATGGAATTATATATAACATTACTATACAAAATGAGAATTAATAATGTAACGTTATTAGTTTTATATTTTTCAAAGGTAGTGTTAGTTTTTTTCTTTTTTAATAGTAGTGTTTAATGAAATAGCATATGCTTACTATTTATTGAAATAATAAATGCATTTGAAAAATAGAAATGGATAGAAAATTGAGTAGAATCATATTTTGATTGCAGTACGTTTCTAACCTTTCTCTTTAGAAATTACACTGACAATATATATAATTCAACCTTCATCTAGAACGAATAGTTATTTTCTGAATCCCAGAACTGGATGTATAGATTTCTTAGTTATGTGTATAAGGTAAAGAAATAAACTGAATAGACTAAATGATCGAAAATTTTAAAAAAAGCGGCAACGCACTTTTGTTTGCAGCACTCGTGCCTACTTTGTTTGCCTGGCGAAAGATCGTGTCTTCTATCGACCCGAAACAATTGCTGCATGTTCTTGCATTTTATGGCGTTCATTCAATGTTTTTTTTTTACTTATAACAGACATTATTATCAAATATACGGCCTAAAATATAATTAAAATTTCATGAAAAAAAAGAGAAAAAAAGCAGTTTCAGTAACTAAAAATAAATTTATTATCTAAATTTTGTGCTGCTTCACCTCCTTACACTTGCACTGTAAGATATAGATCTAATAGACTGTGCCCTCTCAATTTTTGAGGGGTTTTATATATATATATATATATATATATGAAATTTTAGTCAAATTTTAGGTTATATTTGAAAGTAATCTTTGTTGTTTGTTTTGCAATTCTGGTAGAGAACTGTTGAAGCACTTTAGTTTTTATGGATTTTATTACTATTATTCATCAAATCATAAATAGAAGTGCGGCAGATTCTTCTAATGATATCAGTTAATTTTCTATCCTTTTTTTTTTTTTTTTTTTTTAAGTTAAAGTCAGAGTTTAGATAGTTATCTTTTTTTTTTTTTTTTTTTGAAAGTTTTATAGAGGGTTAGTAGGTTTTTGCCCGCTTCCCTCTGGTCATTATATTTAAATGAATTAAAAAGAAGAATCATTTCTTTTTCGTATTTATAAAGAAATAGAAAACCCTTTGAATTCAAGTGCAAGTAAGTGCACTGTTAAAAATTTCTGTAAAAATACATAAAAAGTATTGAGAATCTCCGTAAATGTACATGAGTTCACTGTTAAAAGCAGTGAATCAAGAAACTCAATTCACTGTCAAAAATTTCTGTAAAATTACAGAAAAAGTATTGAGACTCTCCGTAAATTTACATGAGTTCTCTGTTAAAAGCATTGAACCAAGAAACTCAGTTCTTAATTTACAGATACTTCCTTTTTCAGAACAACGTTTTCCCTGTAGGGATTTTGATAGATACATTAAATAAAAAACTATACAAATACATAACCTTAAAATTATTTTTATATTAAAGTAAATACCTATATATATATATATATAAATATAACTAGAAGTTTTGAAGGCTATATAAATATAACTAGAAGTTTTGAAATATACTGAATAGTTTGTTTCATTGCTGTGTACTATTACGTAAAAAGGAGGAAAAAGGGAACATTAGGGAAAATTAGATTGTTTCTGCGGAATGTTTATCTTCGTATCCTACTCATTAAAAGTTTGTTGTGGTTGCCTGTACTGAAGAACTTAAAGCAATTCGTGTTTTCATTTGGAATTCATAATTAGGTAAGTTAAATTTCATATAATCTTTTATCCTATTTTAATAATCAACAAAAACAGTGACTGTTTATGTTAGTTATATTAGCAGTTATTTTTTATATTTAAATCCTGAAACTTATAAACAGAGTTATTCAATTTAAAGATATCTAGTATGTAGTATCTAGCTACGTATTTCGGTTACATAAAGCTTTATATATGCTTTATGTATTTACAGCAGAGGGCAAAATTTTAGAAATTATACAAAAGCAGCAAAAATCTATTAAATTTAATATGTAAATACACAAGTCTTTTGTTGAAGTTAAATGTGTGATACTGCTGCTAATTTTATATCAATAGTTTACAAATATTGCATATGTATCTTGAACTTTATTTTTACATGTCTATCTTCTTTAACTTACAATGGAGCAAAATTATGAGAATGTCATAGTTATATCAATTGTAACGGTTCGGGATAGAGAGACTTATCTGCCTATGATTTTGTAAAGCATTTAGAAGAGCTTCTAAAAGCATTTGTAATCGCATTCGTTCAGTTCAGAGAATATTTCCATGTGGGAGAGAAGGTAAATGATTTATAATACCGAAAGAGGCCATTTTAGTTTATAATAATAACAGATGCTTTCGTCATAAAATTACTCAAACAAAACTTAAGAAGACTGTTGTTTTCTTTTTCCTACAAATTCCGACTATGTAAGGTACACAAAATCAGGAGAATTATTTTGAAACGACATAGACTCATGACATTTCGCACAGTAGCAAATAAGAACAAAATAAATTAGAAGTCAGTTAAAGAGACTAATATCAGTATGAGGAATAATAATAGAAAAAGCTAAGAAATCCTTAGAGATGTAAAACTATGGCAGTATACGCTTATAACACCTGACATAAAAAAGCCTACATTCAGCTTGCAGAGAAACCTATGAAAAAACAAATAAATTGGTCTAAAATTATTTTCATTGATTAAAAGAAACTATTTTTAGATGTTCCCGACAACATACATTCATATTGGTATGAGCTTTTAAAGGAAAAGAACGAATTTTCGAAACGTTAGCCGGGGGGGGGGGGGGGGGACTTTCTTATAATTTGAGCCGCTTTTTCTTCTAGCGTTTAGAAGAAAATTGCTTCAGCAGTAGATATACAAAATAAACATAGATATATTAATTTGTTAAAAAGCAGTTATTGTAAGGGAGGAAAAAATTGAGGGGGGGGTGTTAAATTACAGTTTTGCACATCCATAAAAACAGGGAAACATTATTACAAATTATATATAAGTATTTGATGTTATAAACATTATTTTTTTTTTTTTTGGGGGGGGGGGGTTGTACGTCAACCCAACAAGATTTTTAGCTTTTTTTTTTTTTTTTTTTTCTTTTTTAAATTTTCTTGTGAGTGTTTGCATTTCATATATAAATTAAGAAACAACAATGCAAGAAAAACGATATTTTTTTTTTTTTTTTTTTTTTCACAGCGACAATACTGGAAGGGGCATTAGATTAAATTTTCAAACTAGTGGCAATATCTGCTTACGAGTTGATGTTTAAAGATTAAATGTATAGTTTATGAATCAAGTTGAGTAGAAAAATGTTTAACGCTAAATTTTACACAGGCTACATTCTGTGAATAAATTCAAATCAAAGTTTAAAAAAGTTCAATTGAATGCAGAATTATTTTGAAGTATAAAAACAACTGGATTATCGAATTACACTAGATAAATTTTTCCTAACCATACGCTGCCAAAACTACACCTAAAAGCTTATACAGCGAGGCGGAGACGGTTGATTACATGTTAACTGCAATAATAAAAAAAAAAAAAATACTTTGTTGTTGAAATAAGTCAAACTTACACTGTCCTATCAACACAAAGCCCGAAAACTTTCCGACAAGATTTTGGTATATGAACTAAAACATTGTTTTTAAAGCGTTTCTTTTGTTTATTTATTTTTTGAGAAGAGCAGATGTCTAATGGCCAGAAAAGTTTATTAAATGAGCAATATTTTTCTCAGCCAAGAATAAGGTTAAATTTTAATCAGAACCATAAAGTCCAGAAATATTATTGCAAAGTATATAGATCTTTGATGCTAAACATTTTTTAGTGTGTGTATGTGTGGGGGGGGGGGGAGGGGGGCTGATGGGAATGATTTGTATGGATACCAACACAATATTTTCAGTTTTGTTTTCTGAAATGTTTAAAATCTGCTTCTGTGTACAATATTTATATATTTGATATAACAAAACAGAAACAAGCAACATAGAAAAACTAATAAAATTGTTTCTTTTCCTGCAGCGGGAATAAATGGGGGAAGTGGGAAGGAGTTAAATTACACTTTCAAACTTGTTAATTTTCTGTGTACAAACTGATATTCAGACTGAAAACTTAGCATTAAGTTGTATGAAGAAATGTTCAAATGAGTGCGAAATTTTATCCAGGTTACATTTTTCGAACCAATTCAAAACTACAATTTTCAAAAGCTAATGCACATGTGTTTTTTGTGCTTTTGTGTCTTAACGACAGTCATGATAATATTTCGTCCAGAAATTTACTTTGTAAGGCAGAGATTGCCGAAATGTCAATTGGCTGTAATTTAAAACTACTTTTTCGCTAAAATAGATGTAAGTGATACTGTCCTATCAAAACTGGGCCAGAAAATATTCCGACAATTTTTTACATAGACCAAAAATTTTATGTGAGGTGGGGGGGGGGGGCATGTTGAAGAATCAGAAAATTTTGTTCTGAGGATTAGACAGTTTAGGGATGCTTTTAAGTGTTTACTTACAGGCGGTAATATTTCTAAATATTTTAATATGTTACCTGTGATTTTTATTACTTTCTTCTATTTGTATTTATAGAGAAAGTATTAGATTTGTGAAAATTTTCGAACTCCAGTTTTCGATGGATTTACACGTTTTGGGATGTCCTGAACACGATTTGACTTTTTTAGAAAATGTCTGTCTGTCTGTGTGTGTGTGTGTATCACAAATTTTCTGGACGCTGTATCTCACAAACCAATGAACGGAATTTAACCAAACTTGTTATTTAGTTGGACCCTGCCATGAACTGTTGCTGATTAGATTTGTGGAACAATGGCTCAGCAGGTGGCGCTGTGATCGCATTTTTCTAAATTTTTAACATGGCAGTATAGGACAAAATTTCGTATAAATGTACATAATGAGAGTTATTTTAAACGTGTGATTGTAAAATTAATATAAATTCTTGATAATAGTAGTCGTTAACCAGGGAAAAAATTATGTGCATGTGGGGGCAACGTTCGCCCCCCCCCCACGGGAGTAAATTTTCAATATGGGTATCTTTCGAAAGATCTCGTCAATGCCTTTCAAACGAATAGTTGAACTATAGATCTGTGATATATTAAAACAAAGATATGCATTTTTTCTTTACTTTTAATGAAAAAAAAACTTGGAAAAAAGTCATTTCTTTTGATTTCGAAAAAATTGACATCTTTCGGCATTTAGTGATAATGTAATTCTGTCAGATAAAAATCGTCTTCATTTATAATGGAAAATAATTTGATAATAAGTAATTTGTATTGAATAAATTTTGTGTAAAATTATATAGAAGGAAGTATTGTGGTGGCCACACCATACTAGTTTTTAGTTTAATATCGTCTGAAACTTCTATATATTTTCCTATATATTCGTTTTACTGCCTCTTCATGTCATTAAAAATGTTTGCTGGCATTTGCTGAAAGACTAAAAAATAATCTGGATTACCTTAAATCAATATAGCAGGAATTGAGGAAAAAGTATGTCATTTCCACGTTATATATTCAAGTTTAAATAATAAAAAATAGGTAAATTTAAAAATCGAAATACAAAATAAAGATTTTATAGATGGGAGTTTTATATGACAATTTTTTTTTTTTTTTTAAGGGAGAGGGGGACTTGTTTGTATTCTAAACCATCCAATGTTTTTAATTTTGCTTTCTGAAAATTTTGAAAATCTGCTTGCGTATGTATATGTATGCATATATATGTATGCACAAGTTAAAAAACAACAATGCAAGAAAAAGAAAATTATTGTTGCTGTTACCGAGCAATGGGAATAGAGGGGTGGGTTGGGGGACAAATTAAATTTTTTGACAAGTTAAGATTTTTCAGAATACAATTTGATAGTTAAGGATTCAAAGTACTGAGTGTATATGAAATTGAGTGAGAAAATGTTTTAATTAATACGAAATTTTATCCAGGCTGCTACATGTTGCTGACTAATTTATATCTCAAAATAACCGATCCACATAAAACGTTACTTTTAAGTACAAAATCCAACTGTGTTTTCGAAATATCCTAGATGAATATACCATAATCACAGTGATGCCAGATGGTCGAAAATTATTTCCCCAAACAGGTCTTCAAATTTCCCCAAATCAGGGGTTTTCTTCGAAAAAATCCCCAACTTGAACTGAAAAGGGAAAATAAAAAATTTTTCAAAAAAAAAAAAAAAAATATCAAGCAAATTTAAGTGGAATTAAGCTCAGATTTTTCCCCAAATGAAGGCAATTTTTGAAAAAAATCCCCAAATAACAATAAAGCTATTGAAAATCCCTGGTCGTAGGGATAAATCATTACGTTGCCAACATTGACAGAAAGTTGAAAAACTTCCCAGATTTGTCCCCAAAAATTTTAGAATTTCCCAAAAAAGTCCCCACAAACATTTGGTCCCCAAAATTGTCCCCAGAAGCCTGACAAATCCCCAAAATGGGGACAAAATCCCCAATCTGGCATCACTGCATAATCATAAGCATGCCAAGACTGCGGTTACATGTTTATGTAGAGAGGCGGACGCAGACGATTGTGGAGTAACTGCAATTTAAAAATACAGTTTCACTGAAATATAGCTAATAGATTCAGTTTAATTACTCATTGGCAGAAAACTTTCAGACAAGTTTTTGCATTGACAGAAATAATTTTTGTTAAACACGATTTTTTCTTTTCCTTCTTTTCTTTCTTTGTAAGGGGAAGATTTTAATAACTGGACCGTTTTAAATTCGGAGTATTATAAAGTTAACAGTGTGCTTGGAACTAAGGCCGATCTACTACTCAAGGGTCCTAGGCCTCGGGTAGTGTGCCCTCTGAGGGGGGATATTTTTCTAAGGGGGCCAAGCCCAGATTTATGCGAGTCTCGGAAAAAACTACTGAAAACTCCGAACGGCTAGGTCGACGAGTTAGACCTGGGATTGAACCCAGCACTTCCTGTTTATCAGCTCTGAGTCTAGAATGGCATGGACACTCATGGAGACGTACAGTTTAGAGATGATTCAGGAGCAGTTCACTCCCTCAGGAGACAATAAATTGTTTTATTTCCATATTCAAAGGGTGAAAAACTACGTAACATTCCAAAACCCTAAAAACTGTTATTTGTATACAAAATGAATCGTGAAAGAATAGATTAAGGTTATTATTCGTGGCTATTATTAAAATTGTTTATTTATACCCATAATAAATTATATTTGTAGAATTCTTAAGGCATTGTAAAGAAAAAAAAAAATCTGGAGTAACTCCACTCGACTTTCCGAACATTAGTAATTAACAGTTTTGTAGATAAAGTAAAGAAAGAGGAATTGTTAAACAAACAAAAGAGAGAAAACCATAATAGAGTGTAAGTATTTTTCTTTATATATTACACGATGTTTAGTTTTATTTAACGCTACTGAACTTTGAGCCCTTAGATCATAATGATAAAGAATTTTTCGTTGTGTCCCTGTAAAAACCTATAAATGCTAGATTCACGAAAATGCTTATATTTAGTGCAACAGTGATTTATAATATTCATATAAATTTTCAGCTCAATTGAATAAGGCGTTTAGATTCTATCGCACTTTTAAAAATTTGGTCCCATAGGCCATAATGATAAAGAATTTTTCTTTGTCTCCCTGTAAAAATACTGTAAGTGCTAAATTCACCAAAATCTATACAGTTGGTGCAAGTGTGACCTTTAACATGCGTACAATTTTTTTAGGCGTTTAGACGCTATCACTCTTTTAAAAATTTGGCCTCATAGGCCATAATGATAAAGAATTTTTCTTTGTGCCCCTGTAAAAAAAGTAAGTGCTAAATTCACCAAAATGTATACAGTTCGTGCAACTGTGACCTATAATATGTGTACAAATTTTTTGCTCAGATTAATAAAGCAATTAGAACTTATCGCACTTTTAAAAATTTGGCCCCATAGGCCATAATGATAAAGAATTTTTCCTGGTGTCCCTTTAAAAAAACTATAAGTGCTAGATTAACCAAAATCTATAGGATTCGTACTATGGTGACTTACAATATACGTACCAACTTTCAGCTTATTCGAACAAAGCGTTTAGACGCTAGCGTGTTCACTCACAGACATACACGCACACATATACACACACATACATGCATCATCGTAAAAATAGTCGAAACGGATTCAGGGGACCTCGAAACGTATAGAAACATCAAAATCTCAAATTCGGATTTTTGACATGATTACAATACTTTCCTCACTATGGTGTTCGGAAAGTAATTAGGGGGGGGGGGGGCTGGAATTAAAGATAGCCCCTGAAACTTTCACCTCTGATATTCTTTTATAATCTGCTACCGGTTGTTTTCAATTTTTATTTTAATATTCTTCAAGTTTTTTTCGTATTCTTTGTACAACTCTCTATGCCATTAAAAATGTTTACCGTTATATCTTCTACGTGAAGACTGAAACAATATCTGAATTTTCGAAATCAAAATGCAAGAATTTGAGTAGAATGAAGTAAATCGCCTAAATCTTTTATAAACAATAGTTTAAGTATTGAAAATTTTATAAATTTAAAAACCGAAATACAAAATAAAGATTTTAGATTTAGAGAATTCTTATTTATCAAGTGATTCAATTTTTATTTTATTTATTTATTTAGTTTTTAACTTTTAATTTTCTTTTCTTTCTTTTGAGGGGTTTGGGGGGGGGGGAGTTAATGCTTCCCCACCGGAAAGTGTTTTGATTAAATATTTAAATTTTTGGAGATAGAATATTTAAGTAATTATCATAATGTTAATAATGAAAATAAAGAAGAATGTTAATTAAAAGGATTTATCTATAGCTTAAGAACATAAAATAATTACTCTAATGCTAATAATAATAGTTACATAAATACATTAATTACATAAATCCTAATAATAATTACATACTTTAATAATTACATAAACTAATGTAAATAGTAACATTAGTTTATGTAATTATTAAAGACCAAATAATATTTAGAAAATCATTTTTAAATATACTTAATAAACCGGAAATATTTCGTAATTGAATTGTATAAAAAACAATCTGCAGCAGAACTATGTATTAATTCATATTACTATAATGATCCAAAAGACAAAAATGGGTCTAGGGAACAGGAGGATCTGTTCTTGAAGCTGGTAGACGGGAAATGCCGAATTCGATATGTAGTCACGCATGCGGTCCTAGTGGTTCGGTGTTTTCCAAGGTTTTGTCTGAAATTCATGTAAATATGGGCTAATATCACTTAAAAATCAGCGCACGGTGGGGTTTTCGGTAATAAATTGAGGCTTACTTAAAACTGTCTAAATTATTTTCAATATTTTTTTTTTAAATGTCGTTATATGTAGTTATCAAAAGTTCCACTTTACTCCCTGTACCTTGGGAATGCCTCGACATTTCTAAAAACTTTAAGGCACTTGTTAAAAAAAAAAAAAAAAAAAAAAAAATGGGCTGGGAACACAGGTGGAAACTTTAAAAATGTCATATAGGAAGGGGGGACAGTCTTTTAAAAGCTCGGGAATAAAGTCTTTTCAAAGTAGGTCTAGGATCTACAACAGTTAGTCGGCCTTATTCCCAAATCCACTCCAATCTATATTTGTTTTTAAAATAAAATACTTCAAAAATATTCCTGTTACACTGGCGTTCATAAAATGGTACTTAAATATCTTATGATTTCATTATATAAGTGTTTTTCCCCTGTATTAATATTTTAAAATATCATGTATAGCTACTTTTATATTCTTTAGATGAATTTTCATTATATTCTTTTTGGATGGAGTATATAAGATACACTTTAAAATTCGCTTATGTATACTCAATTTCGTTTTTAGTGCCATGGAATTACAATCCTTTCTTTTCATTATTTACTTAAAATGTCATAGGATGTAGATTTTGTTTTAAAAAGTTATAGTTGAAGTGCTTTTCTACAATAGTAATTTTTCATCATTTTTCTTTTTTCTAGTTATAATGGAAATTTATCCTGATATAAGAAACGAAACAAGTTCTCTAAGAAATATGAAAATAGAAAATGCCGTAAAATACCCTCGTCAGAGATATTTGCAAATTGTATTCAAATATTATCCTGTTATTAAAGACACTTTCACCATTTATCTTTTATTAATCTCATATATATATATATATATATATATATATAAATCAGTGTTATGTTAGTAGAATAAAGTTTAATTTAAATCTAATTCAGTATGTTTTATTTTTTAATTATTTTTAATTGTATGTTTTCTTTGCAGCAAAAATGTTTTTCTTCTTAGTGAGCTTTTTGCATTGATTCTAGTAAATTACCGGGGTACTGCTTTCAGGTGTAAAAGCGAAGTATTTGTTTTTTCTTTAGATCCTATTTTGTAGAAGAAAAAATGTTTTAAAATTTGTTTTTGTAAAAAAGAAGAAAAAAAAAAGTCGAAATTTTTTTAAATTCAAAATAATCTAATGGATTCTTTAATAAACAGTTCTATATTTTAAAGATTTGAATTTATGGAATGAATGACGAAAAGCAAAAGAGTACCCGATTTCCATCTGCATTGAACCCTAAATTAATATTTAAAAATATAAAAAGCTCTATATTTCTTTATCTACTGTTTAATACGTACAGTAGGTAACAAAAGCGTCCGAACACTAGCAAAAATTCCTATGTAAATAAAGCATACTTCAAACGGTTTTGTTAAATAAATCCTTGTCGAATCCTGTTCTTAGTCAGTGTAAGAACAAGATTCGATAAGGATTTATTTAACAAAACCGTATGAAGTGTACTTTTTTATATAGGAATTTTTGCTAGTGTTCGGACACTTTTGTTACCAACTGTACGTGCATTTTCTCTCCACTTGCCATCTATCTAAATATATTTATATCCCAGAAACTGCAATAATTAAGGAAATTATTCTACACATTGCAATAAATTAATTATAAAAAATAAAATTATTTAGGTATCAAACCTTTGTTATGTTCCTATACTTCTACGATTACTCATTAGAAATCTGATCTGAAATGAGAATTTTTATTTTCAAATAAAATAACCTTGAAAAACCAATTTTATTAAAAACATAATATTGGAAAATGTTCAAATTGTGTTAAAGTTCGAAATAAAATTTGCATTAAATTTGTTAGTCTTGGTTTAAGTGACAAAATATGCATTGCATTAAAATGTTGCACAAATTTACTTTTTTAATACATTACAAAAATTGTATACATAGTTTTTAAGAGAGACCTTTATATGGAAATGAATTAGTAAATTTTTTCTTTAGCTAATATAAAATCAATGTGAGCATTTAAATTTCAAATTCATTTAATATACTACCTTTCCGTAAATGACCGGACACTTTCGAATTTAGATTTGTTTTAAAAGAACTCAAATATAGTACTAAACAAATCATCTTCAAACTTCAGGAATGTAAAAAAACATGTTATACCTCATGTAAGTCAGTTATTTGTTTTTACCAAAAGTGAAAAGGGGACCATTAAAAAATTAAAGAAAGATGAGAGTATTTGGCATTACCCAGTATAAAGTAATTCTCGAAATACAATCTGGCTGTAGCATATGATTATGGGGCTCATTCTCATTTTCTGTATAAATTTTTAAGTCTCTACCGCATGTAATCAAGGAGATATAAGATTTCTTTAAAAAATTGGCAAACAAAACTTCAGTGTTTTTTTTTTTATTATTATTAAAGCTATAACTTGCACGGTATTAAACGCAGTACAAAGCTATATTCGGAAAACCCAATATACAGCATTAGACACAACATACTGCAATCAGAATGAATAAAATAAAATACTAAATATCTAATGAAATGTGAGAATTTTTGCTAAATAACTTTTAACTGCGCATGACTAAGTTTTAGCTAAATTTCATTTGTATAATTTAGTAGCCAAATGCATTAAACCACTTATATAAAAAACCCAAACAAGTATTGTGTAAACCCAAAAAGTTCTATGCCAAAGAATGAACTGGTCTTCAGTTACTCTCGAAGAAACGCTAAAGTATAAAGAGTTCTACTCACATATTTAATGAATGGTAATGCAATTTTCTGTGATTGTAAATAAATATTGGGAAAACCCTCTTAAAAATTTCTCTTTTGGAGAACAGCTGAAATTCAGTTTATTCTATGATGTAGAACTTCTTGAGTTTACACGATATTTGTTTAGGGTTTTTATATAAGTAGCTCAATAAATTTGGCTGTTAAATTTTGAAAATGAAATTTCGCTTAACATTTACGCATGCGCAGTTAGAAATTTAGTAAAAATACTCATATTTCGTTAGATATTTAATATATATATATATATATTTACTCTGATTGCAGTATGCTGTGTTTAATATTGTATGTCGAGTTTCCTGAAAATAACTTTGCACTGTCTTTTAATACTTTGCGTGTTATAGCTAAAAAAAAATGAAAATGTTTTTTGCAATTTTTTATAGAAACCTTTATCTCCCTTATTATATGCGGTAGAGACATATAAACTTAAATAATTAATGAAAAAGAATCCTACTGCCTACATGCTACTGCCATATCGTATTTCAAGCATTAATTATTACAGGGTGAAGCCAAATACTTTCATTTTACTTTAATTTTTTACTGGTCCTCCTTTCACACCCCTTAAGTTTCAAAATGATTTGTTTAAAATTTTTTGAAATACTTTTAAAAATGTCTGAAATCGAAAGTGTGCGGTCATTATGGAAAGGTAGTGTACCTAACAATTTTTTAATACTACTACTTTTTCCTTTATTTATTTATTTTTTTTTTTTTTTTCCATTTAGAAAGTTTACACCTTTTTAAGAGCATAATGCATTTTAAACGAATAGTGTTTTAATTAAATTCTTAATTGTTTTAAATTAATATCCAATCAAAATTTATACATTTGTTAAAAAAAAAAAAGTGTATTTACAAATTGGATGTATTTTTTGAATGAAAGAAACTGAGGTTAACACAGATCTACAAATATAATGTTGGCGAAATTTAATTTGTTTATTTTAGCTGATACCTATATTTTTGATGTGCTGAAGCCGAAAACGAAGCCAGTTTTTCTCTGTCACACATAGCTTTTGTCAATACAGGGTGTCTACCGACACAATTCCTTTTCTTTCGGTAGTTTCTAGTATCATTCCATGATTAATTGTAATTAATCATGGAATCACACTATAAAAGTCACCGTTTAATTATATTGGTGGAAGAGTCATGAAAAAAAATAGCGCACCCTGTCTTGATAAAAATTTGTATGTGATAGAGTAAAAACTAGTTTCGGTTTCAGCCCAGCAAAGACCATCGATATCAGCTAAAATTATCAAATCAAAATTTTAGATTTAGACCTGTGAGATCTTTCACTATTCAGTCATATTAAATGAGGGAATTAAGTTTTTAATTTTGTTATGGACTAAATATAACAGAACAATATTAAGCAACCATATGACATATTTTGCAATTATTTCTGATCATTTTATTAGAAGTAACATAATATAAATCAGCTTTTTTTTCAAATTTTATATTAAAAGTTTAATGTATGCAAAATGTACCACAACATTAATAAAAATTGTAGTTAAAAACATGTTAAAGCGCATCATTACAAATCCTACCAAAGGTACTACAAGCTTAGACAACTTTATACCTCTGAAATATAATGTAGTTTTGATAACAAAAATATATAGCTTGTCTATATATATAGATACTAAAGTCCGGTCATCTTGTCCCATCAATTTCCGAGGAGTTCTGTTCTCAAAGTTTGAAGGTGGGAGGTGCCAAGTTCGATCTCAGGTTGAGGTTTTCAGCCTACCCATTCGAAATTTTCCAAGGTTTTCTTAAAAACTTTTGTAAATAAGGGAGCATCTTAGAATGATCTACACATAAGACATTCTATACAGGACTACAACTCTGGAATAATTAAAGTGATTTTACCACCACGATATTATTAGTATATTTAGAAGCCTATTCAAGACATAAGCTGACGCGCATTTAAAATAAATCCCAAGACTATGAATTTACAAGTACAAAAACGTCCAACTTTAAGTTTCTCTTCCTTAAGTTGTATAAGAATCTGTACTTATGTAACGTATTTACTAGATTCTTACGTATGTTCTTGAAGATAAACTTACTGTTGGATATTTTTGTACTTGTAAAATGATAATAATGGAATTTATTTTAAGTATATGCCAATTTAGAGTGTCTTCAATACGCATGCAAACGTACTAATATTTAATCGGCGTTGGTTAAAGCCGATTGGCTATGCTAGGTTTCTAGACCTGTGGGAATTGCCGTAAGTGTAGGTCTTTCTAAATTGTGTTATCCCATATTTATACAAGTTTTGGAGAAATCTGCGGAAAATTCTGAAAGTGTAGGTCGAAATTCGCAACCTTGGATCGAACCAGGCACCTTCTGCCTTTAAACGTTGAGAGCAGAGCTTCTCTGACAGTGGTGGGGCCTTCAAATATTAGGTATTTTTACATGGATAAATTTACTGAGCATTTCGTAATATTATATACGAAATTTACGGAGACTTGGGTGTTCTTACATAAGTAATTTTACAGAGACTTGGATGTTCTTACATATGTAATTTTACAGAGACTTGGATATTTTTACGTATGTAACCTTACAGAGACTTGGATATTTTTACAGTGGTAAATTTACAGAGACTTAGATGCTTTTACATGCTCGAATTTACGGAGACTTGCAAATTTTTACATACGTAGATTTACAGAGACTTTGATGTTTTACAGATTTAAATTTACAGAGACTTGAATATTTCGATCTATGTAAATTTACAGAGACTATGATTGATTTACAGAATAGTTTCTCTGCATTTTGACAGAATCTCTTTGTTTAATTTTCTGTAAATTTACATAAGACTTAATATAATTAATTACCAATAGATTCTTTGTAAATTTACAGAAAAATTTTTAACAGTGTGTAATTACAGATAATTTTATAGTTATCTTTTCTTACATAGGTATTAACACATTACAGTTATAATTTTATTAAACTAATGCAATTATTTTTAAGTATGGCAAATTTTTCATTGGTAAATCATGCTTCATATAATATGCTATTAGATAAATTGCTGTTTATATTATAATAGGATAAATGCAGGCTTTTTGAATTATTTTTTAATTACTTACAAAAGAAAGACTAATGAATTCTCACCACCACAAGACCTTCATCTGTATTATCTTATACGAATTTACGTAGTACAAAATTATTTATTACATTATTATTTATTGAAATCATGTTCCATAGGGAATGCTAACGATTTTTATTTGAGAGAAATAAGTACTAAATGACGAAAAGAATAATTTTGTGCCGTCATCAGAAGATTTTTTTTTTTTTTTTTTTTTTTTTTTTTTACTACAAGGACATGTAACACTAAACCTCGGGGGGATGGAGAGGGGTTATTCTCCTACATTCACACAATTTTTTCCCTAGATTACTACTACTATTATCATTAATTCATAGTAATCTTACAACCCATTTGTTAAAAATAATTCTCAGTTATGTACATGTATACGAAATTTTGTCCTAGAGTGCCATGTTATAAATTATGAAAAAATAGGGGGATGACAGGCGCCACCTGTTGAGCGATAGATCCCAAATGTAATCAGCACGTTCAAGACCGCCTAAATACCAAGTTTTGTTACACTCATTGTTTCGTTAGATACAGTGTCCACAAAATTTATGATACACGCAGAGGCAATTTCTAAAAATGGTGAAATCGTGTTTAGGACATCTCAAATCGTGCAAGAATAACTAAAACCGGATGTCAGAAAATGTTAACGAATCCAGTATTTTCTTCTTATATATATATACATATATAAGGAAGCAAAAATACTAAAAATTGTTTTTACTTTATTTATTTGGGCTGACATATTGGAAGTTGATATTAAATTAGTTTAATCCTCTTTAAGCGAAATATATGGATGTGTGTGTATTTATCATTTTTTAATATTTTATTGAATCTGTATTAAAATGAGTTTGAAACAAGAAAGAAAAATCATGCAGTACGCATTGATTAGTAACACTTTCCAACTGTACGCGATTTTTGTATCGAATAACTATTAATATTCTTTGCCTACGTTATCGCCCAACGACAGAAGGACTGAAAAACATACAGATAGACTAATTGATTTTAAAATTACTTTTAGGCATTTTGGAAAATGTTAAAAAGGCTTAACGCAAAAGAAAATGCACCCGTTGGATTATAATTACAGCTTTTAGGCTCTCTCAATATTTTACTGTAGCCCTGTAAATCTGAAAGTTAATCATATCATATTCTATACAAAACAATATTTTAGAATATTAATAATACATGTCAATGTTTTTAAGATTTTTGTAGTAGAAAGTTTTTTAAATATGACTTTTAAAAAAATCAGTCCTAAAACGTACTACATTGGCTTTTTTTTTATTGTTGTTGTTGTTGTCCCTGTAAACAAACTAGTTGTACAGGACCTATTAATGACATTTTAAATAAGGAACATTCCATAGGGAATATGAGTGTATCATTTAAAAAAAATTCTCAAAATATTCACATATGATAGGAGCCGGAGACAAACAGATAGAAAGGTAGACAATCGGACAGACAGATGCACAAATTGAAATCATATTCCCACTAAAATCATAAGAAAGTATTAAAACGCTCATGTAAACAAAAGTGCAATTCCAGCAAATTTTTATTATTACCTCTTAATGTAACATATTATTTATGTGTGGCCCTGTAAATCTAATGCTAACCATACTATATTACATAGAAGGCACACTCTTTTGTGCATACGAATAATACATTTCAATTGCATTAAGCTTTGTGGAAGATAAAATTATTAAAATTTGGTTTAAAAAATAACTCTCATACAACACAATGTTTTGGAGAAGTACTTTCAAGTGCCCCTATACAGAAACCAGTTAGAAATGTACTCTACTTTACATAGGAAACATCCGATAGGGAATTGAATAACATATTAAAATTTCATTAAAGTTTCTATACATTAAAGGTATTAAAACATGATTTAGAGAAACTCTCTAATAGAACACAATGCTTTCGAATACTTTTGGGTGTCCCTGTACACAAACCAGAAGAGGTATCCATTCCATTTTCAATAAGGAACATCCGATAGTGAAGTTCAATAAAATATATCGGTTTAAATAAATTTCATAAATATTTACGGGAATTAGAGTGCAGAAAACAGACAGAGAGACAGACAGACGGACAAAAGAACAGTCAGACATATACACAAATTGAAATTATATTCACTCTAAAAAAATTATAGAAAGTGTCAAAAACGCTTAATGTAAACGAAAGTACAATTCTAGCAATTTTTTAATAATAGCTCTTAATATAACTGAATGTTTTTATGACACCCTGTAAATCTAATGGTAACCATGCTATATTCTATGCAAAGCATTCTTTTGTGCATATAAATAACATATTTCAATTTGATAAAACTTCGTGGAAAGTAAATTTATTAAAATTTGATTTATAGAAATATCTCTCATAGAACGCAATGCTTTAGAATACTTTTGAGTGTCCCTGTATATAAAACAGAGTTGGTATTTAATCCATTTTATACAGGAAAAATCCAATAGTCAACTTGAATAACATATTTCAATTTCATGAAGATATTGTACAGTAAAGGTATGAAAATATGGTTTATAGAAATACCTCTCATGGAACACAATTCTTTGAAATACTTTCGGGTCTCCCTGTACACAAACCAGTAGAGGTATAAACTCCATTTTCAATAGGAAACATCCGATAGTGAACTTGAATAACATATATCAGTTTCAAAAAATTCCATAAATATTTACGGGAGTTAGAGCGCGGGAAGACAGACAGACGGACAGATGGACAGATACACAAATTGATATCATATTCACACTTAAAAGAATGTTTGGTAGTGTAAAAAACGCTTAATGTAAACTAAAGTAGATTTCTAGCAAATTTTTAATAATAGCTCTTAATATAACAGAATATTTTTGTGTCACCCTGTAAATCTAATGGTAACCATGCTATATTCTACGCAAAGCATTCTTTTGTGCATATAAATAACATATTTCAATTTGCTAAAACTTCGTGGAAAGTAAAGTTATTAAAATTTGATTTATAGAAATGTCTATCAGAGAACGCAATGCATTAGAATACTTTTGACTATCCTTGTATATAAAACAGAGTTGGTATTTCATCCATTTTATACAGGAAAATCCAATAGTGAACTTGAATAAGATATTTCAATTTCATTAAGATATGTGTACAGTAAAGGTATGAAAATATGATTTATAGAAATATCTCTCATAGAACACAATGGTTTGAAATACTTTCGGGTGCCCCTGTACACAAACCAGTAGAGGTATAAATTCCATTTTAGACAGGGAACATCCGATAGTGAACTGGAATAACATATTTCAATTTCATTAAGATATGTGTACAGTACAGGTATGAAAATACGATTTATAGAAATACCTCTCATAGAACACAATGCTTTGAACTACTTTCGGATGTCTCTGTATACAAACCAGTAAAGGTATAAACTCCATTTTGAAAAGGGAACATCCGATAGTGAACTTGAATAACATATATCAGTTTCAAGAAATTCTACGAATATTTACGGAAATTAGAGCGCGGAGAGGCAGACAGACGGACAGACAGACAGACAAACCGAAGTCATTAACACTTTTCAACCTTGTTGGGAAGTGTTAAAAATGTTAGAAAGTGTTAAAAACTCTTAATGTAAACGAAAGTACACTTTTAGCAAATATTTATTAATAGCTCTTTATATAACTGAATATTTTTGTACCACCCTGTAAATCTAATGCTAATCAAGCTATATTCTATGCAAAGCATTTTCTTTTGTGCGTATAAATAACATATTTCAATTTCATAAATCTTCGTGCAAAGTAAAGTTATTAAAATTTAGTTTATAGAAATATCTCTCATAAAACGCAGTGCTTTGGAATACTTTTGTGTGTCCCTGTACACAAATCAGTGTTAGTATTTGCTCCATTTTATACAGGAATCATCCGATAGTGAACTTGAATAACATATTTCAATTTCATTAAGATTTGTGCTTTGTGCACAGTAAGGGTATGCAAATATGGTTTATAGAAATGCCTCTCATAGAAGACAATGCTTTGAAATTTTTTGTGTGTCCCTGTACACAAATAAGTGGTGGTATTTACTCCATTTTATACAGGAAACATCCGATTGTAAACTTCAATAACATATTTCAATTTCATTAAGATTTGTGTACAGTAAGGGTATGGAAATATGGTTTACAGAAATGCCTCTCATAGAAGACAATGCTTTGAAATATTTTAGGGGTCCCTGTACACAAACTAGTAGAGGCACAAACTCCATTTTCAACAGGGAACATCCGATAGTGAACTTGTATAACATATTTGAATTTCATTAAAATTTTTGTACAGTAAGGGTATGAAAATATGGTTTATAGAAATGCCTCTCATAGAACACAATGCTTTGAAATATTTTCGGGGGTCCCTGTACACAAACCAGTACAGGTGTAAACACCATCTTCAATAGGGAACATCCGATAGTGAACTTGAATAACATATATCAGTTTCAAGAAATTCCATAAATATTTACGGGAGTTAGAGCGCGGACAGACAGACAGACAGACGGACAGACAGACAGACAGACAAACCCAAGTCATAAACGCTTTTCAACCTTGTTGGAAAGTGTTAAAAATACACTATACTACGTATTTATTTATATACTACACATTTATTTACAAAAAGGAGAAAAAACGAAAAGTACATTATCAAATACACCCCTGAATTAGTGGTCAGTACCAGTGGCAGATTCAACGGGGCATGGAGGGGGGCAAAAAACATATTGGCATTCATAAAATTTATAATTAAAGAAAAAATTTTAATTCATATTGGAATTATTGAATAACATTTTCAGTAAAGTCATTTTAAGTAATTATCTGTCATAGTTCGATAAACACCAGCACCTCTATTTAAGGGCCACGTCATGTATGTGTCAATTTTTCTGGCTCCCAAAATAAAATCTCCTTTTTGACTTCAATACTGCTTTACCTCGATTCGATGTCCATGTACAAATGCATACATAATGAAACAGAAAAAGAATTAATTAAAAGGAAAAAACATTTTAAAAATAAAGAAACATAATGCCACTAAAAGTTATTAAAAAGCTGTATTTTATTTATGATGACGACCGAAATTCATTTCCGGTTACTTTTTTTCCGGGGACTCTTTTTTCCGCTTACCCTTTATTCAGTTATTGCTTTTCTTAACCCATTAACCTCCAAAACTAGAAATAATATTTTTTTTCTAAGTACAAACAGTAATACTCATTATTTTCATCATATATAACAATAATTTAAAATAAATTTTTTAAAATTAGTCTTGTCTTACTAAATACAGGGTGTTGTATTTGTACAACTTCAGTGGAATAAGAGTATATAATGAAGACAAATGGTAAATGTTTACGGAAATTTCCTTGCGGGAGTATAAAACAGCAAACGCTACAGATACTTCAAAAGTAATTATTTTATTGTGAAACATTTTTTTACAAGTTATGTAAACTTATTCAAATATGATGATTTTCAAAAGTTTTGGATTGATTAGTGCTTCATGTTCGAAATTTATTTTTAAATATAAAATTATTTTTCAGATCAAATTTTTTTGTAATAAAATAAACATCTATCCTTTTCTTATTTAAAAACAATACTTAATATAAAATATCTTTTTTTAGTTTACTGTTAAACGCAATTATTTTTGGTGTTGCGTGAACGCAACACCAGCGGGTAATGGGTTAACAACTTGCGTATAAAGAGTAACACATTCCGTTGTGAATAAAACCACAATGAAATATCTACAGGCAGGTTATGTGATTTGCAAAAAGAAAAGGAACAAAGAACTGTTAGATAGACCACCTTTTTTGTTTGGTTCCGCTCAGAAATTTCTCTGGGATGTAAGGTTAAATTTTAACCATTCCCTGCCACAGGTAATGATGGCGGGATCAGATGAACACAAATAATGGTAAATCAAACTTTTTGTATTTTTCTACTCCCTCAAATGGAGAGAGGGAAATTATACACACTGACCACTGATGTCTACCTCACACAAACACAAAAAGAAAAGAAAAAAAAAAAAAAGGCTTTAGACTGGAGCATTTTCTCTGTCGCCCGATCCATCTTAATTCATCACAATCGTGTCAGTTTCTTCCTTCAAACCAATGTTTGACCAAAATTGACCAAAGTTCAGTTTTGACTTCAAATTATGGGTGACTGAGAAGGACCTGTGATTTAATCCTACTTTTATCTTCATAATAGTATACCGGGCGAAGAGGAAAAGATAATAACAAGGTACTACTGTTCCAGCTTAGAGTAGGTTTCCAGTGAGGAAAGGGAAGTAGATGAAAAGAACAAATAACAACTGCACTGATATATAGAAATAAAATTTTTGCGGAAAAATAAGATTATAAGTACAGCATTTGAGAACGACATTACATAATTATAAGATTTATGAGAGTATTTTTGTATCTTTTAACATTATACAATATACATAGTTTTAAATCGTTTAAAAATCAGCAATTACTTTCACTCCTCTTTATTGTCTATAACTGAATTCATCTTTTTTGTTAAATATTGCGATACCTCTTTATTCCTTTATTGGTAACTAGCAGGCTACGCCCGCTTTGCTGGTCACTATATGTAAAGGAATTTTCAAGATAATTGAATCACTATTTATTTTTTATAGCACATTACATATAAAAAAAAAGCATTAAAATCGCTTAAAACCTCGCTTAAAACCTCACTTCGGGTACCCACTGCCTACGGCAACTCTTTTTTCGCCCGAACTGCATCTGGTCCAGGTTCCCACTACCTACAGAGAGGGATTTTCTGGGAACTTCAATTTGGGTATTTATCGACGACGGGTGGATCTGCTATCATTTAAGAATTACGATTTTAAAGATGACTGTATCTCAGCATCTATTAAATGTTTTAGTTTTTGAACCATGTATTTTATAACCTCCGCTTTTCACACTATATTACGAATTGATTCTGACCAATATAATAAATAAAATGAAAAGTATATTTCCTTTTAAAAGGAATTAAATAAATGAAAAACAAATATATTTTAATTAATTTAATCCTTTCTACTACGTAATACAATTTTTTCCCAATAAATACTATAAATTTACAAAAAAAAAAAAAAAAAAAGACTTTTTTCAAAGGAATTAAAAATAAAAAGTTGTTATAATATAAAAATTATACATAAACATAAATGCTATAAATATATTTTTAAATTTAAAATACTTAATTTTTTCTATTGCATTACCATTTGATGTTCAATAAATATAATAAATTTAAAAAAAAAAAAAAAAAAAAAAAAAAAAAAAAGATTTGCTTCAAATTAATGAATTAAATAAATAAATTAATAGAACTATTTGAGGTTTTAATTGAAAAATCTTTTTTTTTTTCTGTGTATGATTAAAGATAAAATAAATAAAGTAGCCGAGCGGTTCTCGATGCTAGCAGAATGGAAATGTCGGGTTCGATCCCAAGTCGCATTCGTCGACCAAGCCGTTGGAAATTTTCCATGGTTTTCTTTGAAACATGAAAAAATACAGGCTAGACCCCCTTAAGGTTCCTCCCCCATCCCCACCCCGGAGAGCATTTCACGCGCACGTCGAATACTCGCGTTATTAATCGGCTTTAACACTGACACAATCACCACGATGATATTTTTTAATATAAAACGATTTTTTTTCTATTATATATTTTAAATCATTTATACGAACATATTTTAATTAAAAATTAATTTAATTATTAAAAAAAATTAATTAGATTAATTGAGACTGCTTAATACTAAATAAAAATTCTATTTCAAAATGAAGTTGACATTCATTTAAGAAAATATTTTAATTGATTCCTGACAGCTTCTAACAAAAGCAGTTGTCCCCTTAATCGGTAATCGGAGGCAAACTGTGCTCTCTGGGACGATACCAGTAGTGTAAAAAGGACAGTTCTGCGACACGGTGGAGGGACGGAGGGACGATGAGGGACGCGCGGAGCCACGGAGCTGCCACTCCGCGCCTCCACCCTGACCCTCATCATCCCTCCGCGCCACCACCCTGCCGCAGAACGTGTCCTTTTTTGCACTACTTAGCCATCATCTTGGATGATGGTTCTGTTGCCTTTCGGAGATTGTAAAGTATTTAAACTTTTTATGTTTGAAAATGAATTTCGGGACTTAGTACTTTTTGCGATGGACAGGGAAGTTGATTGACTGAAACAAATGTAGATGAGTACTATATAATTAAAAACATTTAATGAATGGTATAGACTTTAATATTTAGGTGTTGCCACTGGAAGAATAGAAACTTTTGGAGAGTTGTCATTTGAGGATTATAAATTGATTACAGAATTAAATAGAAATTTTCCTATGTATTTCAGAGAATTTGACAAAATGAAACAAATGGTTGATGTGTATTATAGAATTAAAAACAGGGTATAGACATTAAAATTTAGGTGTTGCCATTGGAAGAGTATAAATAATTTCCGGTGGGACTTAACATTTTTGACTGAATGAAACAATGAATGACTGAAGTTAATTAACATCAGTAACAATTTATGAGTATTTTAGAAACTTTGCATTTTTAGAGATTAAAAATATATTGTGTTAAGATAATAAATAAGGAATTTAAATAGGAGTTCATACTTTTAGTGATGTCATTGTAAATTTATATTAAGAAATTTTTACAGAATTAAATAGAATTTTTCGTATTTTGTGGATTAACACATAGATTTAAAAGCAAAACAAATAATAAATAATTTAAAACACATATTTTTCAATAATGAATGTCATACAATTATATGTATAATTAATTATTTTAAAACAAAAACGATACGCATGAATTTAAAAACAATAATAAATAATTTAAAACACATATTTTTTAATAATGAATATCATGTAATTATACGTATAATTAGTTATTTTAAAACAAAAACGACATTATAAGCAATAAAGTTGTTTAAACTAAACTTTATACACATCATGACTTTATGTTAACACTAAATAAATTTCACTTTTTAAACTTATTTAGACTGTCTTAGAAAAAATATTATTACATTCGTTAAAAATTGAACACACATGCACTTTAAAAAATTACTATCATATAAATTAAACTAAATATAATAAAAATTATGTAAATTAAACTTTATATTCTCACTAAATAAGTTTAACATTTTTTTAAACTCTATCTTACATTCGTTAAAAATTTAACAGAAGTTTTTAATCAGTTAATAAATTTTGTATACAGTTATGTTATATAAAATAAATATGATAAAAATTATATAAAACACATACTGTTATTTAACCTCTAACTTTGAAATACTATTTTTACATTCTTTAAAAATTGAACACACATACACTTTAAAAAATTACTATCATATAAATGAAACTAAATATAATAAAAATTATATAAAACACGTACTGTTATTTATGCTATAACTAAACAAATACGATAAACAAAAGTTTCAAAATCAGTAAATGAGGATATATATGTTATAAATTAAACTAAATATAATAAAAATTATATAAATTAAACTTTATATTCTCACTAAATAAGTTTCACATTTATTTAAACTCTAACTTACATTCGTTAAAAATTGAGCACATGCACTTTTAAAAATGACTATCATATAATAATATTAATCCTAAAAAATTGCTTACAAAGACATAAATTATAAATAAAGAAAAAAAAAAAAATACTATCATATAATAATATTAATCTAAAAAAATGCATACAAAGATATATAGTAAAGTTATAAATTTTAAAAAAATACTATCATATAATAATATTAATTAAAAAAAAAATTACTATTATATAATAATATAAATTAAAAAAATTACTTTCATATAATAATATAAATTAAAAAAAAAAAAAAAAAAAATGACTTTCATATAATAATATTAATTAAAAAAATGCATACAAAGATATACAGTAAAGTTATAAAATAAATAAGTAAATAAAAAAATAAATAAAAAAATGACTATCCTATAATAATATTAATTTAAAAATACATACAATGTTTAAAATCAACAATTAAATTTTATATATATTATAATTAAATAAACTTTATGCTGTTACTATTCAATTTATCCTAACACGAAAATTTTATAAGTACATGAATATGTTATTTCAATGAAACATTATATTCTCACTAAATAAGTTTAACATTTATTCGAGTTTAACGCAGTAATATAATTTATACTATCTTCAATGAAACAGGTAAATACTTTTAAACTTGAAATAATAAAAATAAGTTCTTTTTATAAAATAATTGATATAAACTATAATAATAAAAAGGATTAGTTATATTTAAAAACTATCAGTTACTAAAAGTTATGTTATATTAAACATTTCGAAATAAATTGCATAAAAATTCAATGCATCATTTTAAATGAAAATAAACAGTTTCCTTAAAAACAGATAATACGGAATATTCTATGAGTCAGTTATCACCTGCAACGGAAAACCCCTACAGCTGATGAATCATGTGTAATCAACACTATCTCATATAAGATTAAGTTAAAATCATTAAAACAATACAGCGAATAATTAGGAAAATGCAATAATTTTTTCACAAAGCATATCATACAATGAGCTTATATTACCTATCACTTAAACGGTATTTAAATAAATAAATACATATAAAAGTAAGTTAAAAAATAAAAATTCGTTTGTGAAAGGAGTTTTATATATTGCAAAAATTAGTTTTACTCAAATAATTTCTAAACATACACAAGTTAAATGGAAACTTTTCTAGGTTTCATTTAAGCAATAATTTTCCATGTGTGAAAGTAGTTTTATTTATGCAAAATTTAGTTTTATATAAACAAAAAAGTTTATAGTGTAACAATAAAAAAAGTTTATAGTATAACAATAAAAAATTCCTTATAAGTAAATACCAATAAAAAATATTTTTTAAATTAATTTCTCTCTCTTCAATAAAACAATAAAAATTTCTTATATAACTATCGTAAAGTTTTAATAAAATTTCTATTATAAACAAATATATTTACTAGAGTATACATATTAAGATATTACGTATAGAGATACATATTAAGTTAAATAAATTATCAAATAGTAATAATAAATTATAAAACTTACTTAAAATTGAATAAATTTCCCTTAGCGAAATGCAACCTTCAATCTTCCACACAAATGCGAGAAACTGTTTTATCGTTAGACGATGACTCATACAGATAAGAATGTTGAATCATACCTATCTTAGTATAATGTTGTTAGAGTTCTGTGTTTTTACAATAATATAAAATAGTTTATAGAGATCATTTATTTAATATCAGTTGTAAACTACATTTAAATAATGCAATAAGAGTTGAACTCTGCAATTAACCTATTAAAATATGGAAATATTTTTTATTTTTTTATTTAATTTTACTTTTTTTTTAATTATGCTAAGAAAATAATGAGATCAAAACAGAATTATTTTACGATAAGTCGCGCTTTTTATATTTAATAAACAAAGATTTAATAAAATGTAACTGTAATTTTTAATGAAAGGTTTTAAAATCACTTAATAGGATAAAATTAAAAACAGAAATCTTATTGTTTTAGTAATTATTTTATCAAGTTATAATTCTAAGTAATAAACTATCTATAAATAATCGGATAGCAAGAGAGATTTTTGTATAATAACTATATATTATTTTAATATATGCATTACATCGCAAGGTAAAATTTTCAACTTATTTATACGGATTGAACTATAAGTAATAAAAATTACTCATTTGCATAACCGCTTAATTTTATAAGTTGGATATATGATTTAAAAATAAAATACTAAACAATAAACCTTATGAGAGAATTTGGGTGACACTATCACAGAAGGAATTTATCCTTTACAATAAGATTTACTCAGAATGTCTAAGTGAAAATAACTTACCGTGAATCATACTAGAATCATGCAGTTGTATTGAAATTCCCTGTTTTTAGTTAATGAAACTTCTAATGAGACAATTATTTTTTACTAGCATATAAATGTATATTTTTATATTATTCCTGTATATATAAAAATTTTAAATAATTCATTAAGTGTTAAACTTTGCATTTAATCGATTAAATAAATAAAGTTTTAGTAAAATATAAGAGTAATTTTTTAAGGAATGGTTTTGAATTCACTTTAACTTTATAAGAAAAAAAAGTAAAAAGAGGTTTTAAAATTACTTAATAGGATAAAATTAAAAATCTTATTGTTTTTAGCAATTATTTTATCTAGTTGTAAACTATATATTATTATTTTAATATACGCCTTATACTTAAGTCAGTTTTAGAGAAAAAAACCAAGAAAAAAAAATCCCAAAGGGTAGGCTGATGAGTTGGATTATTCTATTATACTTAAAGAACCCAGGTACGGAAAAACCGAAATACATTATGCGGAAAAACAGGCTGGATTTTCGGCTAAAACTCCAAAGCAGTGGACGGTAAACATAACACACCGTAAAACAACCTACTCACACGACCGCCAAACTAAGAATGAAGGGAAACGTTGAGTTGTAACACCTTATCTACTAGAGATAAGGGGGAATTCCCCATGACTCACCCCTCGTTCGTTCATGTACAACATCTTCCGAGAAAGTTCGTGAAGGATCGGTGACGAGTTTGAATAATTTGCGTAACCGCTAAATTGTATAAGTGTGAATCTTTTAATGTGAGTATTATAGTAATGATAAATTTATTTCATAATCGATAACTCATTTATACATAATCAGGATCACACATTATATAAAACAATACTATATTTAAAAGTTTTTACTGTACAATAAACATTCACATATGGATATTCATAAGGTTTAAGACCGGTTAAATAAATGACGATCCTATAAGCGAAATGCATGAGAGTCTTTCTAAGGAATCCTATTGCATATTTAAGCAGGTTTTAGAGAAAACCAAGAAATACTCCAATCGACTAGGTTGATGAAATGGATTCGAACCCAACACTTCCCCTTTTACTATAGAATCGTTAACAAATCGTAAGATTGATGACTCATACTAGAGTCATACAGCTGTATTGAAACTTACTGTTTTCAGTTAATGAAACTTCGAATGAGACAATTATTTTTACCACCACGTAAATGAAATTTTTTATATTATTCCTATATGGATAAAACTTTAAATAATTCATTACGTGTAAACTCATACCATTAAATATTTAACTGTTGGCCGTATAAGTGGATTGGTCTGTGTGGGAGTCTTTCTATATTTAAGTGAGTTTTGAAGACATCCTCGGAAAACTCCAAACAGATAGGTTGATAAGCTGGAATCGAACCTGGTATTAAACACAGAATCGTTTGATCTTCCAAAATCCTTGTAACAACATGTTTATGAACTTTATAAGAAAATGCTTAATACGGTTTGAGCTTAGTAGATTTTGCATGCGTTAACTATGTAACAGCGAATTAAACATCTATAGTTGTAATTTTTTTCACTATATATTATTTAACTATATTTATACACCATGCATTGTATAATATTTCCCGGGGTAAAAGTTTAAACTGAGTAATTATTCATCAACATAAGTGTTAAATTGAATACAAAAGACAGTATATGAATAAACGGTTAGTAATGTGAAAATGCTGATTTGTAAAACATTTTGAAAGAAGTAACTCATAAATTTATTTGATATCTTTATACTTATGCATACACACGCTTAAGAGACTTATATAAAACAACACTATGATTAAAAGTTTTACTAATTTTTCAGCATACAATAAAAAATAGTAATCAATATTCATTTACAATAAATAATTTAACGTTATTAAACCAAAAAATAATTTATTTTTTGATTCGACTTAAATAATTAATATTTATATAGGGTTGTTGGTTGATGAACGTCGTTCAATGAACACTTAAACAAAGGGTTTGCGGATTATAATTGAATTGTAAACGAAATGTCGTTACACGTTTTGAATGACTATCCTCCTTCATCAGGATTTAAAGGGTAGTTTCGAAAGACTATCCTGTCTTATTTATAAATTGTCAGATAAAAGAACAACACTCATGCTGCATTCTGATGGGTTGAATCGGGTCACATGATAAAATACAGCATTCATATAACTTTTTAGAATTATGCAGAACCTTTAATAAAAAAAATTTGTATGCATTTTAGGGACTTAGCATTTTTGGAGATATTTCGGAGACATAAGTTTTGATGGAATTAAAAATTAAAGGGATTACATAGGATGGAAAACAATAACATACCGGTAGTTAACAGTTAATTTTTAACATACATTAAGGTTAGTGGATGAGTGTCAGGTAATTCATTTAAAACAAAAATATAATAAGGGTTGATTGAAACAAAGGGTTTGTAGGTTATAATTATAGGATAAAACGTTATGTGTTTCGAAAACCCTTCATCAAGATTGGAAAAACCGTTTCGAATGATACTCTCCCTTCATCAGATAGACTTAAACTTTTATTTTATCAGAATGAAAGAAAACGATAGACGATTTACACTTATTGAAAACCCAACTTATAAAAAATTTGTCTTTCATTAAAAATGTAAGTCGCATGTACACTTTGAAACAATCAATAAATTTTATATTATCACTATGCATTAAATAAGTTTCCCATTTAACATTCAAGATGAATTTATTTTTACATTAATTAAAAATTGAACACGTATTAATTTTTAAAATGACTATTTTTTAAAAAGTTTTAAAACAGCTAATAAATTTTATAAGCTTTTACAATTAAATAAATTTAGCATATTATGAAAGTTTTACATCACTCGATAAAATTTTTTATATAGGCGATAAAAGTTATACACATTATAAATATAAACTCATAAAATAAATTTCACACTTAACATTTAAACTCTAACCAATCAATCTTAAAGTAATTTTTTATCTTTTGTACATACTCATAAACCTTTTGTTTCTATTGTAAAGTGAAGTATGACTCATGCTTTAATTAAAATCTCTAATCAAAATTATAAGAAAGTAAAGTATAGGAAATACCTATGTATTATAGGTAAATTAATACAGTATAAATATTCATGTTTTTCAGTTAAGTAAAAAAGTTATATAATTAATTTTACAGAGTACTTAAATAATGTATAATTATGTTTCAGAATTATTATTATTTTTTTTTTCTTCTATAGTATGTATATATAAATTTTTAAATACAAAGTTTTTATTAAAATACAATAACCAAAGTTTTGTATGATATTAACTTATAATGCACCTAAAACTTTAAATATATAGAAACAATTGTACAGTTGGTTTTGTCTGAAGCATATATATAAATAATAAAATCTTGTTCAGTTTAGTTTTTAAAACACTATAAAGATTTTAGATACACATATTTTTATGTTGTTTAAATAAAATTTTTAAAATGAAACAATATTAATATTATAAGATAATACACTCAGCATGATTCACCGAGTGTGCTATTCCATCAAATTATTCCGCATACATGTAATAACAGGTCTGACTTAACTATATACTGAATTACCATTATTTCAGAAAAAGTTGGGACTTACCTTAAAACACGTCCTACACCCTTGGCAGACTTGAAGGAAATGAATGATACGAGACATTCTTATTAGTGACGCCCGGTCACGAGGTCAGCGACGTCACGAGTGATGTGATTGGCTATGCTCAGTCACGTGATCATGACGTCATCCTCTCATCAATGACGTCACCGATTGCTTATCAGCTACCACAACGCGCGGAAATGTCCTTCAGTACGCAGTGAAAAATATTCAAAGTCTACGGGACATTACTCGAAACGATTCCATTGTCTTATACGGTAAATTGAAATATAACACGCGGAAAAAAGATCGACATATACCGGAGAAACTATGCATACTGCCCGATGAAAATAACCCGCACAGCTAAGGAGATGCTACCAGGATGAGAGTCAAAATCCAACTGAATTCAAACAATATGACAAGGTCTATAAATCTCCCGTGTTGATTAGATGGTTTTGATGAATGGGTTTTCCCCCACACCTAAACAGAATGGAGAAGTCATAGGTTTTTTCCTCACCTATCACGAAGATGATATCTCTTAATTAAGTTTCTATATTAAAATTATGTAAATTATATGTAAGTTTTTCAAATATCTCTTAATTATATTTTCTAATTAAAATTATGTAGCATATGCTCTCCTAGTTAAAGATTTAATAAACCTAACTTTTATACAACATAAATAAATTTAATAAGTATAATCTGTTCGATGACTCAGCAAACGATGACTCATCGTAAACATGTCTAAACATGTCTGAACATGAATCTACTTGAACCTTAACATTTTATTGTATTAAATTTTATATTATTGCTTTTTATATTATTGAAACCGAAAGTTATTTTTATATAAATAAATGATCAACTTCTAAGATTATTTTTTCAATCATTATGAATAAAAATTTAATTATTTACTGCAAAATCTGTTTACTTATAAGAAACTTAATTTTCATCAAGTAGTGTTATTTACTTAATTTCCAACATCGTATACTTTGTGATTCATATAGTAATTATCACTTATTCAGTAAAATATAAAGGTTCAAGTAGAGTCATGTTCAGACATGTTTAGACATGTTTACGATGAGTCATCGTTTGATGAGTCATCGAACAGATTATACTTATTAAATTTATTTATGTTGTATAAAAGTTAGGTTTATTAAATCTTTAACTAGGAGAGCATATGCTACATAATTTTAATTAGAAAATATAATTAAGACATATTTGAAAGACTTACATATAATTTACATAATTTTAATTAAGAAACTTAATTAAGAGATATCATCTTCGTGATAGGTGAGGAAAAAACCTATGACTTCTCCATTCTGTTTAGGTGTGGGGGAAAACCCATTCATCAAAACCATCTAATCAACACGGGAGATTTATAGACCTTGTCATATTGTTTGAATTCAGTTGGATTTTGACTCTCATCCTGGTAGCATCTCCTTAGCTGTGCGGGTTATTTTCATCGGGCAGTATGCATAGTTTCTCCGGTATATGTCGATCTTTTTTCCGCGTGTTATATTTCAATTTACCGTATAAGACAATGGAATCGTTTCGAGTAATGTCCAGTAGACTTTGAATATTTTTCACTGCGTACTGAAGGACATTTCCGCGCGTTGTGGTAGCTGATAAGCAATCGGTGACGTCATTGATAAGAGGATGACGTCATGATCACGTGACTGAGCATAGCCAATCACATCACTCGTGACGTCGCTGACCTCGTGACCGGGCGTCACTGATAAGAATGTCTCGTATCATTCATTTCCTTCAAGTCTGCCAAGGGTGTAGGACGTGTTTTAAGGTAAGTCCCAACTTTTTCTGAAATAATGGTAATTCAGTATATAGTTAAGTCAGACCTGTTATTACATGTATGCGGAATAATTTGATGGAATAGCACACTCGGTGAATCATGCTGAGTGTATTATCTTATAATATTAATATTGTTTCATTTTAAAAAATTTATTTAAACAACATAAAAATATGTGTATCTAAAATCTTTATAGTGTTTTAAAAACTAAACTGAACAAGATTTTATTATTTATATATATGCTTCAGACAAAACCAACTGTACAATTGTTTCTATATATTTAAAGTTTTAGGTGCATTATAAGTTAATATCATACAAAACTTTGGTTATTGTATTTTAATAAAAACTTTGTATTTAAAAATTTATATATACATACTATAGAAGAAAAAAAAATAATAATAATAATTCTGAAACTTAATTATACATTATTTAAGTACTCTGTAAAATTAATTATATAACTTTTTTACTTAACTGAAAAACATGAATATTTATACTGTATTAATTTACCTATAATACATAGGTATTTCCTATACTTTACTTTCTTATAATTTTGATTAGAGATTTTAATTAAAGCATGAGTCATACTTCACTTTACAATAGAAACAAAAGGTTTATGAGTATGTACAAAAGATAAAAAATTACTTTAAGATTGATTGGTTAGAGTTTAAATGTTAAGTGTGAAATTTATTTTATGAGTTTATATTTATAATGTGTATAACTTTTATCGCCTATATAAAAAATTTTATCGAGTGATGTAAAACTTTCATAATATGCTAAATTTATTTAATTGTAAAAGCTTATAAAATTTATTAGCTGTTTTAAAACTTTTTAAAAAATAGTCATTTTAAAAATTAATACGTGTTCAATTTTTAATTAATGTAAAAATAAATTCATCTTGAATGTTAAATGGGAAACTTATTTAATGCATAGTGATAATATAAAATTTATTGATTGTTTCAAAGTGTACATGCGACTTACATTTTTAATGAAAGACAAATTTTTTATAAGTTGGGTTTTCAATAAGTGTAAATCGTCTATCGTTTTCTTTCATTCTGATAAAATAAAAGTTTAAGTCTATCTGATGAAGGGAGAGTATCATTCGAAACGGTTGTTCCAATCTTGATGAAGGGTTTTCGAAACACATAACGTTTTATCCTATAATTATAACCTACAAACCCTTTGTTTCAATCAACCCTTATTATATTTTTGTTTTAAATGAATTACCTGACACTCATCCACTAACCTTAATGTATGTTAAAAATTAACTGTTAACTACCGGTATGTTATTGTTTTCCATCCTATGTAATCCCTTTAATTTTTAATTCCATCAAAACTTATGTCTCCGAAATATCTCCAAAAATGCTAAGTCCCTAAAATGCATACAAATTTTTTTTATTAAAGGTTCTGCATAATTCTAAAAAGTTATATGAATGCTGTATTTTATCATGTGACCCGATTCAACCCATCAGAATGCAGCATGAGTGTTGTTCTTTTATCTGACAATTTATAAATAAGACAGGATAGTCTTTCGAAACTACCCTTTAAATCCTGATGAAGGAGGATAGTCATTCAAAACGTGTAACGACATTTCGTTTACAATTCAATTATAATCCGCAAACCCTTTGTTTAAGTGTTCATTGAACGACGTTCATCAACCAACAACCCTATATAAATATTAATTATTTAAGTCGAATCAAAAAATAAATTATTTTTTGGTTTAATAACGTTAAATTATTTATTGTAAATGAATATTGATTACTATTTTTTATTGTATGCTGAAAAATTAGTAAAACTTTTAATCATAGTGTTGTTTTATATAAGTCTCTTAAGCGTGTGTATGCATAAGTATAAAGATATCAAATAAATTTATGAGTTACTTCTTTCAAAATGTTTTACAAATCAGCATTTTCACATTACTAACCGTTTATTCATATACTGTCTTTTGTATTCAATTTAACACTTATGTTGATGAATAATTACTCAGTTTAAACTTTTACCCCGGGAAATATTATACAATGCATGGTGTATAAATATAGTTAAATAATATATAGTGAAAAAAATTACAACTATAGATGTTTAATTCGCTGTTACATAGTTAACGCATGCAAAATCTACTAAGCTCAAACCGTATTAAGCATTTTCTTATAAAGTTCATAAACATGTTGTTACAAGGATTTTGGAAGATAAAACGATTCTGTGTTTAATACCAGGTTCGATTCCAGCTTATCAACCTATCTGTTTGGAGTTTTCCGAGGATGTCTTCAAAACTCACTTAAATATAGAAAGACTCCCACACAGACCAATCCACTTATACGGCCAACAGTTAAATATTTAATGGTATGAGTTTACACGTAATGAATTATTTAAAGTTTTATCCATATAGGAATAATATAAAAAATTTCATTTACGTGGTGGTAAAAATAATTGTCTCATTCGAAGTTTCATTAACTGAAAACAGTAAGTTTCAATACAGCTGTATGACTCTAGTATGAGTCATCAATCTTACGATTTGTTAACGATTCTATAGTAAAAGGGGAAGTGTTGGGTTCGAATCCATTTCATCAACCTAGTCGATTGGAGTATTTCTTGGTTTTCTCTAAAACCTGCTTAAATATGCAATAGGATTCCTTAGAAAGACTCTCATGCATTTCGCTTATAGGATCGTCATTTATTTAATCGGTCTTAAACCTTATGAATATCCATATGTGAATGTTTATTGTACAGTAAAAACTTTTAAATATAGTATTGTTTTATATAATGTGTGATCCTGATTATGTATAAATGAGTTATCGATTATGAAATAAATTTATCATTACTATAATACTCACATTAAAAGATTCACACTTATACAATTTAGCGGTTACGCAAATTATTCAAACTCGTCACCGATCCTTCACGAACTTTCTCGGAAGATGTTGTACATGAACGAACGAGGGGTGAGTCATGGGGAATTCCCCTTATCTCTAGTAGATAAGGTGTTACAACTCAACGTTTTCCTTCATTCTTAGTTTGGCGGTCGTGTGAGTAGGTTGTTTTACGGTGTGTTATGTTTACCGTCCACTGCTTTGGAGTTTTAGCCGAAAATCCAGCCTGTTTTTCCGCATAATGTATTTCGGTTTTTCCGTACCTGGGTTCTTTAAGTATAATAGAATAATCCAACTCATCAGCCTACCCTTTGGGATTTTTTTTTCTTGGTTTTTTCTCTAAAACTGACTTAAGTATAAGGCGTATATTAAAATAATAATATATAGTTTACAACTAGATAAAATAATTGCTAAAAACAATAAGATTTTTAATTTTATCCTATTAAGTAATTTTAAAACCTCTTTTTACTTTTTTTTCTTATAAAGTTAAAGTGAATTCAAAACCATTCCTTAAAAAATTACTCTTATATTTTACTAAAACTTTATTTATTTAATCGATTAAATGCAAAGTTTAACACTTAATGAATTATTTAAAATTTTATATATACAGGAATAATATAAAAATATACATTTATATGCTAGTAAAAAATAATTGTCTCATTAGAAGTTTCATTAACTAAAAACAGGGAATTTCAATACAACTGCATGATTCTAGTATGATTCACGGTAAGTTATTTTCACTTAGACATTCTGAGTAAATCTTATTGTAAAGGATAAATTCCTTCTGTGATAGTGTCACCCAAATTCTCTCATAAGGTTTATTGTTTAGTATTTTATTTTTAAATCATATATCCAACTTATAAAATTAAGCGGTTATGCAAATGAGTAATTTTTATTACTTATAGTCCAATCCGTATAAATAAGTTGAAAATTTTACCTTGCGATGTAATGCATATATTAAAATAATATATAGTTATTATACAAAAATCTCTCTTGCTATCCGATTATTTATAGATAGTTTATTACTTAGAATTATAACTTGATAAAATAATTACTAAAACAATAAGATTTCTGTTTTTAATTTTATCCTATTAAGTGATTTTAAAACCTTTCATTAAAAATTACAGTTACATTTTATTAAATCTTTGTTTATTAAATATAAAAAGCGCGACTTATCGTAAAATAATTCTGTTTTGATCTCATTATTTTCTTAGCATAATTAAAAAAAAAGTAAAATTAAATAAAAAAATAAATAATATTTCCATATTTTAATAGGTTAATTGCAGAGTTCAACTCTTATTGCATTATTTAAATGTAGTTTACAACTGATATTAAATAAATGATCTCTATAAACTATTTTATATTATTGTAAAAACACAGAACTCTAACAACATTATACTAAGATAGGTATGATTCAACATTCTTATCTGTATGAGTCATCGTCTAACGATAAAACAGTTTCTCGCATTTGTGTGGAAGATTGAAGGTTGCATTTCGCTAAGGGAAATTTCTTCAATTTTAAGTAAGTTTTATAATTTATTATTACTATTTGATAATTTATTTAACTTAATATGTATCTCTATACGTAATATCTTAATATGTATACTCTAGTAAATATATTTGTTTATAATAGAAATTTTATTAAAACTTTACGATAGTTATATAAGAAATTTTTATTCTTTTATTGAAGAGAGAGAAATTAATTTAAAAAATATTTTTTATTGGTATTTACTTATAAGGATTTTTTTATTGTTATACTATAAACTTTTTTTATTGTTACACTATAAACTTTTTTGTTTATATAAAACTAAATTTTGCATAAATAAAACTACTTTCACACATGGAAAATTATTGCTTAAATGAAACCTAGAAAAATTTCCATTTAACTTGTGTATGTTTAGAAATTATTTGAGTAAAACTAATTTTTGCAATATATAAAACTCCTTTCACAAACGAATTTTTATTTTTTAACTTACTTTTATATGTATTTATTTATTTAAATACCGTTTAAGTGATAGGTAATATAAACTCATTGTATGATATGCTTTGTGAAAAAATTATTGCATTTTCCTAATTATTCGCTGTATTGTTTTAATGATTTTAACTTAATCTTATATGAGATAGTGTGGATTACACATGATTCATCAGCTGTAGGGGTTTTCCGTTGCAGGTGATAACTGACTCATAGAATATTCCGTATTATCTGTTTTTAAGGAAACTGTTTATTTTCATTTAAAATGATGCATTGAATTTTTATGCAATTTATTTCGAAATGTTTAATATAACATAACTTTTAGTAACTGATAGTTTTTAAATATAACTAATCCTTTTTATTATTATAGTTTATATCAATTATTTCATAAAAAGAACTTATTTTTATTATTTCAAGTTTAAAAGTATTTACCTGTTTCATTCAAGATAGTATAAATTATATTACTGCGTTAAACTCGAATAAATGTTAAACTTATTTAGTGAGAATATAATGTTTAATTGAAATAACATATTCATGTACTTATAAAATTTTCGTGTTAGGATAAATTGAATAGTAACAGCATAAAGTTTAGTTAATTATAATATATATAAAATTTAATTGTTGATTTTAAACATTGTATGTATTTTTAAATTAATATTATTATAGGATAGTCATTTTTATTTTATTTTTATTTATTTTTTTATTTACTTATTTATTTTATAACTTTACTGTATATCTTTGTATGCATTTTTTTAATTAATATTATTATATGAAAGTCATTTTTTTTTTTTTTTTTTAATTTATATTATTATATGAAAGTAATTTTTTTAATTTATATTATTATATAATAGTAATTTTTTTTTAATTAATATTATTATATGATAGTATTTTTTTAAAATTTATAACTTTACTATATATCTTTGTATGCATTTTTTTAGATTAATATTATTATATGATAGTAATTTTTTTTTTTCTTTATTTATAATTTATGTCTTTGTAAGCAATTTTTTAGGATTAATATTATTATATGATAGTCATTTTTAAAAGTGCATGTGCTCAATTTTTAACGAATGTAAGTTAGAGTTTAAATAAATGTGAAACTTATTTAGTGAGAATATAAAGTTTAATTTATATAATTTTTATTATATTTAGTTTAATTTATAACATATATATCCTCATTTACTGATTTTGAAACTTTTGTTTATCGTATTTGTTTAGTTATAGCATAAATAACAGTACGTGTTTTATATAATTTTTATTATATTTAGTTTCATTTATATGATAGTAATTTTTTAAAGTGTATGTGTGTTCAATTTTTAAAGAATGTAAAAATAGTATTTCAAAGTTAGAGGTTAAATAACAGTATGTGTTTTATATAATTTTTACCATATTTAGTTTATATAACATAACTGTATACAAAATTTATTAACTGATTAAAAACTTCTGTTAAATTTTTAACGAATGTAAGATAGAGTTTAAAAAAATGTTAAACTTATTTAGTGAGAATATAAAGTTTAATTTACATAATTTTTATTATATTTAGTTTAATTTATATGATAGTAATTTTTTAAGTGCATGTGTGTTCAATTTTTAACGAATGTAATAATATTTTTTCTAAGACAGTCTAAATAAATTTAAAAAGTGAAACTTATTTAGTGTTAACATAAAGTCATGATGTGTATAAAGTTTAGTTTAAACAACTTTATTGCTTATAATGTCGTTTTTGTTTTAAAATAACTAATTATACGTATAATTACATGATATTCATTATTAAAAAATATGTGTTTTAAATTATTTATTATTGTTTTTAAATTCATGCGTATCGTTTTTGTTTTAAAATAATTAATTATACATATAATTGTATGACATTCATTATTGAAAAATATGTGTTTTAAATTATTTATTATTTGTTTTGCTTTTAAATCTATGTGTTAATCCACAAAATACGAAAAATTCTATTTAATTCTGTAAAAATTTCTTAATATACATTTACAATGACATCACTAAAAGTATGAACTCCTATTTAAATTCCTTATTTATTATCTTAACACAATATATTTTTAATCTCTAAAAATGCAAAGTTTCTAAAATACTCATAAATTGTTACTGATGTTAATTAACTTCAGTCATTCATTGTTTCATTCAGTCAAAAATGTTAAGTCCCACCGGAAATTATTTATACTCTTCCAATGGCAACACCTAAATTTTAATGTCTATACCCTGTTTTTAATTCTATAATACACATCAACCATTTGTTTCATTTTGTCAAATTCTCTGAAATACATAGGAAAATTTCTATTTAATTCTGTAATCAATTTATAATCCTCAAATGACAACTCTCCAAAAGTTTCTATTCTTCCAGTGGCAACACCTAAATATTAAAGTCTATACCATTCATTAAATGTTTTTAATTATATAGTACTCATCTACATTTGTTTCAGTCAATCAACTTCCCTGTCCATCGCAAAAAGTACTAAGTCCCGAAATTCATTTTCAAACATAAAAAGTTTAAATACTTTACAATCTCCGAAAGGCAACAGAACCATCATCCAAGATGATGGCTAAGTAGTGCAAAAAAGGACACGTTCTGCGGCAGGGTGGTGGCGCGGAGGGATGATGAGGGTCAGGGTGGAGGCGCGGAGTGGCAGCTCCGTGGCTCCGTGCGTCCCTCATCGTCCCTCCGTCCCTCCACCGTGTCGCAGAACTGTCCTTTTTACACTACTGATACCAGTATAGTCTATTGATTGTTTCTCGGAAAGGGGGCGTAGGTGAAGTTAACAGGTGTTGAGTTCGTAAAACGCACTATATTCCTCTTGTTCAGAAAACGCACGTTCAGAACTAACACGACACCATTTATACAAAGTTTAAATATGAAGATGGGTAATATAAAAACAATCTTTTTTTTTTTTTTTTTTTTTTTTTTTTGAGTCCCGAATTTTTTATTACGACAATTCTGGATATTTATCACAGAATCCCCGGTGCCCCTTGCTCTTCAAAATATATAAAAAAAAAAAAAAAAAAAATACATCATTTAAAACAGATTATTTTTCGCTTAACACGTGTCTGTGAAGAAAAAATACAGTTTCCATTTGAAAAAAATTCAGTTTGTGTCCATAGAAACCCTGTGGAGAGAGAGATTCATGGGTTCACCTATTATACTTTATCTAATAGATCGTTTAAATAGAAGAAACTTTTGTTATTAATGAATTCAGCGAAATTGCTTTTCTTGTGAGATATTTCGGGATTTTCAAACTTTTTAATGGAACATAAAAGCGGGGCCCCGAAACCCCTACTCTGCAAAATAAAAAATAAGCAATACATGATTTGAAACAGATTTTTCCTGCTTAACACGATTCTGTAAAGAAAAATGATGGTTTCCTTTAAAGGATTGAGTTTGTGTCACCTGGGGACCCAACTATGATACCTCATCTGATAGATCATTTGAATGTACGACTGTTTTGTAGCCATTCTGTTTAATGAAATTACTTTTTTATTGAGATATTTTAAGATATCCAGATCTTTTACTACAACATAAGAATCGAGGTCCCAGGGACCTTTTTTCAGCAGAATTCAAAAAATCAATATAAGTTTTAAAAACATTTTTTTTTTTTTTTACTTATCACAATTATCTTAAGAAAAAGTATGGTTTGTATTTGAAAAGAAACTTAGTTTGTGTAACGACGGGGAGGGGAGGGGTCTGATGAACCAGGGGGCCAACCTATGATACCTCATATGATAGATTATTTCAATGAATGAAAAGTTTGAAACCAATATGGTCCGCAAAATTTCTTTAATTTCGAGATATTTTGTTGTATTCAGACTTTTGAAACACTTTGTGTTTGTGTGTGTGTATGTATACACTCTATAACAAAAAAAGCGACGCGCCAGGAAGGAGTAACGCAAACTGAACACAAATTGACATGCAATCAGGTTTCGATGGAAAATGCATAATTTTAAAGTTTGGCTGCCATCGAATGAGCATGTCACGCTGCAGCGCATCTTGACTACGCAATTGGGAGAATATTAAAAATGAGAAATTTTGATTCCAGGTCATAAATTCTTCGAGAATTTCATTCCGTCTACTCAGATAGACTGTAGCTATGCCTCGCATACAGGTGCGCAAACAATATGCGCAGATAACAGCATTTGAGAGAGGTGTGTAGTTGGACTCAAAGAAGCCAGTTGGTTTAATCTGTAAATTGTTTGACAACTGGATAGAAGCGATGCCCCTATTAGATGATATTGACAGGAATGAGTGAACAATGACCGAACACAGCGGCAGGGAGGAAGCGGTTGGCCTAGAGAGAGGATAGAACGTGAGAACCGATCAATCGTCAGAGCGGTACTCAAAGCCTCAGTTCACCATTATCACCGATCCTACGTGCAACTGGTAGTTCAGTGACTTCAGAGACCATTAATAGGCGGTTCAGCGAAATAGGGTTGAGCTCACGGAGCCCCTTGTGCGGACAACTATTAAACTTTGTGTAAAGATAAGTACGTTTGCAGTGATATCAGGATCGTTCGAACTGGAATGTCACTGAATGGAGTAGAATTGTCTTCAGTAAGGAGTACCACTCCTACTTGAGCCCCGATGACCAGCGAAGACGCGTTTGGAGATACCCCGAAAAAAAGGGGAGATTCCAACCCGACTGTCGCCAGCTACACGGTCCGACAACCAGGAGTGATTGTCTGGAATGTCATTTCATGTCATAGCAGGAATATTTCAGCATGATAATGCCCTTCTGCGCACAGAGATAGTTTCTACTGCTTGTTTTCCTGCTTGCCTAATATTATTTGGGCCAGTAAAGTCGCCGGATATCTCTCCTACTGAAGATGTTTGGAGTATCATGAAAAGGGTTCTACAACCAGGTTGGGGTTTTGTCAATCTAACGCACCAATTGGACAGAATTTGGCATGATATCTCGCAGGAGCGTATCTGCCAACTCTATCAATTAATACCAAGTCGAATAACTGCTTACATAAGGCTCAGAAGTGGACCAATGCGTTATTGACTTGTTGACGTTTGTGAGACCGTTTCTCTTGATTAAACAATCCAAATTTTCTGAAACTGTAATCATTTGTTTTTCTTCGCATGTTCATCACATCTATTAATTTTCGTCTCATTTGCATAACTCCTTCTTGGTGCATCTATTATTTTGTTATAGAGTATATATAAATATATCCTCAATTTCAGCCTTTATCAATCCACTGCAGAATAAAGGCCTCTCATAAGTGATTCCAATCTGCTCTGTTTTCTGTAATTTTTATCCATTCTCCTCTTCCAAACTTCCTAATTCAGATCATCAAAGACACCGTGGTCTCTTTCTCAGTATTTTTCCTATCTTTCGGTATCCAAAATAGGACTTTGGTGGTCTGTCTATCATCATTTCTTCCGGCTAGGTGCCCAGCCCATCTCCATATATATATGTACAGTTGGCAGCAAAATTATTGAAGCGATAGCAATAATTCCTATTTAAAAGATGAGCACCTAATATTGTTTTATTAAGTATATATATATTTATCGATTAATGATCTTAGTCTTTTGCGGTTTATAAAAAAGTAAGTCGATGATAAATGTCAGCGATCAAACTAATATATATATATGAAAAATGTGTATATGTGCTTCAATAATTTTGCTACCAAATGTGCAGGGTAGTTTTAATTAAAGTAACCCTATCCAGACCCCTCTAGAACCCGTTCTGCCTGTCGGATTTTGATGAAATTAATATGGATTATGAGGAAATGATTTCTGCAATAAAAATAAAATAGTTCAAATTTTGACCACAAGATGGCACTTTTGAAAGATTCCTTAAATGAATTAGTCAAACCTATAAAGAGAGTTGCAGTTAGAGCCAGAAAATCATTGTACGTGCCTTTGTCGCCGTTAATCATGCCCTTACAGAAGAAAGATCGAGCGTTGCTGGTAAAACTATTTTATTAGAACGACAGTAATAGCTTAGTTGCGCTGAGGGAATATCGTCGTTTAGAGGAATTGCGGAAAAAAGTGGCCCATGTTAAAGAATGGTTCAAAGAAGATGATTAGGGAATTTGAAGAGGCTAAAGACTTGGGTGTGCTGCCAGGAAAAGAACGGAAACCAGTTACGAATGAAACTGTTGAAGAAGTCATTACAGTTCTGGTTGAAACAGCCTCCAGTTCCAACTATTCTTCAGCAAGTGTTCGATCGGTGGTACATGAGTTGGCGATTCCTTTGTCGACAGTACGAAAAATTCTGTGATCTATTTTAAAATAGTATCCACATAAGATCCACGTGGTGCAAATGCTGCAGCCTCAAGACTACCAAATGCGCTTAGAATTTACTTGCCGATTTTCGATGAGAATGGATGCACATGACGCGTGGCCTTAGGAAAATCTATGGTCAGATGAAGTGCACTTTTTTGGGTGGAGCTGCGCATAATCGAAAGTGCCGCATGTAGGGTGCGTTACTTCCTAATGTCCTGCACCAATAACCACTGCATTATTATTACGTGACTGCATGGTGTGGATTTACTGCGGATTTTATCCTCGAACCGTTTATCCGTTTTCCTACTCCTACTCCTTAAGGTCCTAAAAGGTGCTCTGTCACGAATGCACGGTACAGGGAACTCCTTCGACAGCAGGTCATTCCTGCTTTACAGAAACGGCAATATTTGCAGACCACTGTCTCTATGCAATATGGAATAACTCCCCACATTGTGTGCCAAGACAAAGAACTGCTTCGTGCTAACTTTGGCAAGAATCGTGTTATATCCAGAGGTTTTTGAAGAATAGTTTGTACCTGGTTTCCTAGTTCCCCCGACTTAAATCCCTGTGATTTCTGGTTGCAGGAATTCCTAAAAGACCGTCTTTATAGAGGGGTTATTAGGATTTTACTTGAGTTGAAAGCCAGCATTACACTCCATGTTGCTGAAATTCCTCAAGAGTTTCTTCGCGCTACCATTGAACGCGATATAATGTGCTTTTAACGCGTAATTGATGTCAATGGAGCACACTTTGAGCATATTCTGTAATTGAAAAAAAAAAAATAATAATAATAATAATAATAATAATAATAATAATTCTGACAGATTTTTTGTCCTTCTTTAAGCGCCGCAATTCCTCCTGGTGGTCAAAATTTGAACTATTATTAATTACAGAAACTTTTTTCCTATGGTCCGTTTAACATATGTGCCAAACTTCATCAAAATCCAATAGGCAGAACGGGTTCTAGAGAGGTCTGAATAGGGTCATTTGAATTATAACCATCCTGTATATATATATATATATATATACTATCTCATTTAGACAATTTTATGATTGATTTTGCTATTTATACTATCGAAATTTTTACTAAGAAACAAAATAAAAAATGAATTTACGCTGCTTTGAACTTTCACAATATTAATCTATCGGAATTTACCCACAAAACAAAAGAAACCATTTTTCAGAAGTGAAACAAAATCGACATATTTTTTCTTTTAGAATCAAAAGGACATTGTCTCCATTAAGTTCTCTAGGTTGTATTTAATTATCTTTCAATTCCAGGAAAAATTATCTTTGAAAAATCTTATGTTAGTATTCTCCCTCAATTCGTTTTGAAAAGTAAAATAAAACTTATAGATTTCTTCATTGTTTTCATTTAATTACACTATGCTGAACAAAAATTTTCTTATGCGTGTACAATTTTTTCTTCTTCTTATGAATTTATTTCTCACTGATGGAAAATGAAAATTAAGCTTTATATTTTGCAACTGTTAAAAGATATGTAATTTAAATTGATTTTCATGAATTGCGTAAATGTTTGCATGAAATTTTTATGAAAAGTACTTATAGGGGAGAGTGGGTTACAATTGACCAATTTTAGACATTACATTTAAGGTGATTACTCACAAAGTAATAATTTCTCGCTATCGAAAATATGTGTGCATATTACCTATATATTGGGTCTTATGCTGCACTCAATCAAAAGCAATAATTATATTAATTAAATAAAATACCTTATACAAAATCCTTTTTAAAAATCTTAGCATATATATATTTCGGGTACACCGTACCCATCTTCGGTGCCAAGTGAAAAACGTCGTTCTTCTGCTGTTGTCAATTCGTGGTGCTGTGGTGTACGTGTTTCCGCTTCACTTCACTTCCCATTCTTTTCGTTTTCCTGTAAAAATTGCTGCCACACTGCCGGAATATTAAATAAAATACATTATACAAAATCCTTTTTAAAAAACTTAGCATATACAGTAGAACTTGGATAATTCGAAGTTGAAGGGACAAAAAAAAAAAAAAAATCGAAATATCCAAAAATTCGAATTACGTATGCTATTTTGTCAAAAAAAGTGATAAATTAAAAAATTAAAACTCTACGATCAGAGATTTATCAGATAAACTTTATATCTAAGAATACCGCTACATTACCCCTTTCACCCTCCCCCTCTCCCCCCATTAAATCAATATTTTTTACGAGCTTAATTATTCAACACTTTTTAAAAAATAGTCAAATTATTTTTTTTCTTTTTTAAGTAGAATCTTTGTGTCATAGCATATGACCTGATACAAAAATAGAATCTTCTACATTACACATGACTTTCAATTCACAAGAACCTCGAAGTTCATACATACGCACCATATCTTCGTATTTCCTTATCCTTCTTTTGAAAGACTATAAAAATTGGTAATGCACTTCAGAAGAGTAAAATCTCGGGAACAAATTTTACTGTAATATTTTAAAGGTAATCGTATGAAAAATTCGAATTATCCAAAATAGAATTCGAATTATCCACGATTTTTTAACATTATTTTAATACAAAATTCAAGGGACCGTGTAAAATATTCGAATTATCCAAAATTTCGAATTATTCAAGTTTCACTGTATATATTTCGGGTACACCGTACCCATCGTTCTCACCGTACCCATCGTACCTCACCGTACTTCGTTCACCGTACCCATCTTCGTTCACGGGGTACAATGGACATACCCCGTCTGGACCTCTGAGAGCAAATGTTTAAAAAAATATAACAAATCCTTTTAAAAAATATTTTAATGAGATTAAATATAATAATAGATGACCTTAGCTCTTTATTGTGCTAAATAGCCTGTTCCAGATCATAATTCCTGAAAGACGAAAAGAAAAAATGCTTAACTAAAAATAATTACTTTTGGCTACCGTAAACTAAACTTCACGAATAAAATGGCTAAATTGTTAGTTAGGCATGAAGTTAATGGCTAAGTTTCATAATTGCAGGGGCGTAGCTTGAGGGGGGGGAGGGGGGAGTCTCCCCCCCCCAATGTTTTAAAAAATAGGGCGGCATATTGAAGTTTCTGGGGGCGCTATTTTGCGACTTAAAGTTCATTTGAAAGTGGATCATAATTTTGTTAATTATCGTTATTTAACAAAAACACTTAAGAGTTTTATGTATCACAAGCTGACCAACTGGTTCACCGACCAGCAAAAAAGTTGTGTCTGACTGTAGCAAACTCCCGTTTGGTGGCACCTGCGGCGCCCTCTAAACTAGTTAGACGCCTAAAACAGCCTGTTTTCCTATCGTGCAAACGACCCTTGAAAATTCTCATTGTATTCATGACGCTTAAAAAAATCTGATCATAAGGAATTCCTGTTTGGGGGCGCCTATGGCATGAGTTCCCGTTTTGTTCACTTACAATAGCCTGTTCGCTTACCGTACAAAAGACAGTTGAAAATTCTAATCGTATTCGGGACCCTTTAAGAGTAGCAAACTCCAGCTGAACGGCGCCCTTCCCTGTTCAGGCACCTTCAAAGGCATAATGAGGTTTCTGGGGCGCTGTTTTGCGCCTTGAAGTTCATTTGAAAGTGGATCATAATTTTTTTGATTATCGTTAGTTACCAAAAACACTTAAGATTTTTATGCATCAGAAGCTTCCTTCGGCAACCAACTGGTTCACCGACCAGCAAAAAAAGTTCGCATTAAAATGTCTGACTGTAGCAAACTCCCGTTAGGTGGCGCCCTCTTAACTAATTAGACGCCTAAAACAGCCTTTTTAAACGTGTATAACAACCAATTTTCCTACTGTGCAAACTATCCTTGAAAATTCTCTTCGTTATCACGACCCTTAAAAAAATCTGATTATAACAAATTCCTGTTTGGGGGCGCCTATGGCATGATTTCCCATTTCAAACACTTACAATAGTCTGTTCGCTTACCATGCAAAAGACTGTTGTAAACTTTGATCGTATTCAGGACACTTTAAGAATAAGTTTGCAGCAAACTCCAACTGAGCAGCGCCCTTCCCTGTTTAGGCACCTACAACAGCATGTTCGCTTACCATGCAACGACCCTTGAAAATTCTGACCTTAGCAAATTCACGCTCTGAGGCGACTGCGGCGCCCTTCTCCCATTTCAGATACTTACAACTGACTCGTAAGTATGCACAATTGCTTTCTCACCTCCAAAGATTTAAAATTACGTTTTTTCAAGACCTTAGCTCGAAAAAAAAAAAAAAAAAAAAAGCAGTTTATTGTACGTTATGGCTATTGTATAAAGACGAAATTAGATAAGGTTTGATTTGGTTATAACGATTTCTCACTAACAATTTTTGATTCTAAGTGATCCTTTAAGCAAATTTTTTATTTTAGTTTCATCGCTTACGGGTTTTGAAATATTTATAAGTCTATAGAATTCAACTTGTGTTTCGTGACATGAAATAGCGCAAGGAAGCTGATTTAACGTCGCATTAATAGGCACATATTGGGCAATTGGCGACGGTTTGGGATTAACGCCCCAGTGGCGATCCGAAGACAAGCCATCACAATTTTTATCTTCTGCGGAAGAGGGCTCCCCCGCTTCAGTATCTTCCAGAGGTATTATTTGCACGGAGCATGAAGGATATTGCAGCTACGACAGAGTTTATGTGCACCAGAGACTGACTTTCATGATAATCTTCAATTGGCTCCATTATTGAATCCACAATCTTTCTGTCAAGCAGGTAGACGTGAGGTGCCGGGTACGATCCCAGATCGGGCTTTTCGGCCTAGTCGTTCGGAATTTTCCGTGGTTTTCTCCGAAGCTTGCGTAAATACGGGCTAGGATCCCACAGAAAGACCTCCACAGAAGGCATTCCCCCTCAGGCCTAGGACCCTAGAACAGTCACTCGGAATTTTTCCCAAACACCGACACCAACACCTAAGTAAGATATAAATTTCTGTATAAAAAAGATTTAATTTTGGACAATGGGACTCTTTTTTAGTTTGTTCTTCCACATAAAGGCATGCGGTAATTCTGTCGCGTTCCTTAGCAATTGCTACTACATTTCTTAAAATATTTTTCACACAATATGGGAAAAAAGAAAAACATTTTTTAATTGGTTTAAATACGTAAAATAATAATAATAAATAAATTACTGATTTTCTTTTTCCTTAAGAGTGAACAATACCTAATTTCATAATAAGAAAACACCACAGACCTGGCGTTTAAAAGCAATAATTACAAAACTTTGAATAATAAACACCATAAATTTCAATAAACTTGCAATAATTGTTTCGGTTCGAAAGAACACACGATCCTTCGTCAGGCGAAAAAAGTAGGCACAAGTGCTGCAGTCAAAGCAGAAACACACAAAATCGCTTTAAGTGAGCAGCAAAAAAATATACAGATAAATGTAAACATAAATACTGGTGTGAGGAGAATAGTGCTGACTCTAAAATAAAAGGGCCGCCTGGGGGAATTCAATAAAAAGGGGCATTATTTGCATAATTTGCGGTGTTCTATGTTATGATTTTTGTACGTAAAAAAAGTAAATTACTAATTTTCTTTGTATATATATATATATAGGCTGTATGCATTTGTTATTCCAGGAATGCTGAAGAACTACTGCTAAGAAAGTTTAAAAGCCGGGGGGGGGAGGGAATGTAAAGGCCTCTAAACATTTAAAATGTTAGAAAAGGCTACTTTATACCAAAATTTCTTTTAAAAGGGCCGCCAGGTGCTAAAATATGTTGAAAAAGGGCCACAGGATGGTAAAAACTGTTTAAAAGGGCACCATGTCAAATTAGCCTAGTGTCAGCCCTACATAATTATGAAATAAAAGAAGAAAACAAATAAATACCTAAGTAAATTAGATTAAAAAAGGGAACAAAATCTAAAAATTTCAAAATTAAAGGAAAATTGAACTAATGTGAGTAATTTCATAGCATCAGACAAGAATGAAGGGGAACAAATATCATTAAGAAGATTTTTCGAATTTTTAAATATGTAAAAATCTTCATGGATATTCAAATGGGAAGAGAAGACAGGAGATGAAATTATGTTAGTTTTAGAAAAATCAAAACGATGACTATGAGCCCAACAGTGGGAAGCAATAGATTTAGAGATCTCTTCATTACGAACATTTCGATGATGATCATTTATTCTATATTTCAAACACCTTCTTGTTTGATCAATATAAACTAAATTGCACAACGAACATAAGACTAAATAAATGCCAGAACGGTTTTCAGTAGGAATGGGATCTTTAAGAGAAGATAATTTAATTTTGTTGACGGGTTTCTAAATGACTTTAAAACCAAATGGAGAGAGAATTTTAGAAGTTTTAAAAGAAAGTGATAAATAAAAAGGTAAAACAACTGGAATGAGACTGTGATCGTTCAATTTGGTATCAAAACGTTTAGATTCTTGAATTTATATAAAGCTTTATTAATAATAGAGTGATTATAGCCTCGAGAAAGAGCAAGAGATTTTAAGTAATTAATTTCTTTCGAAAGACTAGACAGATCAGAACAAATGTGTAAGGCTTATGCTTTTTGTACTCATTTTCCAAAAATTGATAAATTTTTAATATTTCATTTTGCGGTTAAAAAAAAAAAAAAGAAAGAAAGAAAGAGAAAAATGCACATATTGAAAATTCAGATTTTTGAACTTAGAATTACATTAAAAATAAATAAACGATTGTAAATCTTCTAAATGTGAAAACAGAATTTAAATATACATTATGTAATGAGTAATCATGAAATCAAACTTTGCCATAGAGTAACATGGGCCACGGCTGTCGGTGAGATTAGGTATTATCCACTCTAAAAACATAAAGTTGCTTTCCTTAGGAACAGTTACTACTTTCATTTCTTAAAATTTATTTTGAAAGTTTTATGTTTTACCTGAATTATAATGTAATATCTTTAAACTTGTTGGAAAAGGGGGAAAAATCTTTTTCAGTTGTTCTACTTTATCTCAAACCAATACTCTGGTTGTCCTAAGAAAGATGCTTTTGTTTAGTCTCATACGAGAATATATATAAATGTATTTATTTCTGCAAAGCACATTAACCATATCTTTCGAACGATACTACTTGTAAGCCCTTCCTTTTATTGAATAGGCTAAAAATGTAAGAGGAATTTCATGTCTGCGTATTAATATATAGATTCGCTGAAAAAATTTAGAATGCTCCAAAGAATTACTAAACTAAATACATGAAAAAACCTTTACTGACTTCGTTGCTTGCCGATTACTCTTCGTTTTTAATTAATATAGTTTAAATGCTCCAAAGAAGTATAAAAAAAAAGCTACTAAATAAAGGGAAAAAAAACCCAGCTTTTTTTTTTTTTTTTTTTTTTTTCCCTTGGCAGATTTTAGGAATAATGCCCCGAAGGAGAGGGGGGGGGGTACGTATTAACCGACGAGAGGGGCACAGGCCCTCTCGTCGGTTGGCAACACTCTTGAAAGTATGTGGGTGGCATTTTCAGATGAGGAATACGAAAGGGCGCCAAACGTCGGGTCTCCCTCCCAATCAAATTTTCACGCTACGCCCCTGCATAATTGCAGTGCTGCTATCTATGTACCAAAATATGAATCATAAAAATAAATAAATTGTAGGGAGCGCTGCATTGTACCCCGTGGTCCATTGTACTCCACTCTCCCCTATTATTTAATAAACTATAATTTCTGAAGTATGAAAAATAGATTTTTTGTCTATGTAGTCGCCATATATTTATTTAATTACTTATTTACAGGTTTATCCAATGTAATACAAGACAATTTTGGAAGATTTGAAAAATCTCCAAACTAAGAAAGCTATCTATATAGATTCTGTTTTTTTTTTTTTTTTTTTTTTTTTAGAAATCATGTGAATAAAACTGAATTTTATCAATAAAATATTTCTTTCTTGTATCAACTAATGACTTAATGACTTTGTCTGTATTTATTTACTTACGTGTTATCCAAAAATATTTAAAATTTTTGCAATATTTGAAAATTCTTTAAACAAATGAAGCTGAGTAAAGTTTGTTATAATGCAAATTATCTGGAAGAAACTGAATTTTTCTCAAGAAAACAATAATTAAAGTTGAAATGGATTTTCTTGTATTTAAAAAAGGCGTCGTTTTATAAAATCCTAAATACCTATCGTAGTATAAAAATAGCTGTGTTGAAATTCGGCAAATCGGTGATATCAACAAAATATATTTAAAAGACAAAATCGAGGAAGGTGTCAAATAAAATCCTTGTAAGCAAACACCATAAAGTTAAATAAAACGCAACATTTTTTTCATGTCGAAATAATTAAATACGACTCGAAAACGACGCGAAAAAATGTAGATTGGTGTACAGCATGAAATCACAGCAGCGCCTGATTCCGTGTCCATGACAGGAAAGGTATTAAAATAACATCTTCGTTGTTGTTTTAATGCCTTACTTTACCTAAATTCTCGCCTGGTGAAATTTTTTTTTTAGTTGATTAATTATTTCGTCCGAAGTAATTATTGCGTGTTTTTTAATTTATTATGTTTACTTATTTTTATTTTATTTTATTTTATTTTATTTTTCATCCTCATGACACACTTGTATTTCGGTGTATTTTATTTCAAGATCAAAGAAGTTAAGACCATGTAAATTATTTCTTCAAAATTTGCTTTCTGTAAAACAAAATTAAAAATTAAATTGAAGAACAACAGCATTAATAATAAAAGTAAAAATTAATTAGCATTTTGCTTTTACACACTCATGGTCATAACTAAAGACTCAACCTGCTTCACGAGGACTATGCAAAATTATCCAATTAAAAATTATCTTGAGATCATTTAGAGAGTGGACAATGGTAGGCACTTTTCAACACAATATAGAGGAATAAGGGGATGTAGGAAAATTGGTTGCAAGATGTAAAGCAGATTAAATCTTTTATGTAAAAAAAAAAAATCTTTTATGTAAAAAAACATATTTTATTTTATTTTAATATATATATATACTAGCAGACCCGGCCACGCGTTGCTGTGACTAAGTTATACGTTGAATTATACGGCTGTAAACTATTTAGTACAGTTAAATTATTATTTACGAACAAAGACGAAAACGTTGTAGCCGATGTAAAAACCCACAGGGTTGAGATTTGAAACTTAGGTCAAAATTTGGAAGCGATTGATAAAAATTTTCGTAGTGTTGATATTAAGCACAAATTAATTTTATTGTAGGGTCCTATAAATTTTAATGGAGAAGTGATATATATTATTTCTAATGCTACTTTGGATAAAATTGCTAAAATGACTAATATATAAATTAAATTCTATTAAAATTCTATTAAAATAAAAGTATAAAAGAAACAGACGATTTTAAAATCAATTTTTATGGAGGAGTGAAATATAATATATGCTATAATGGATAATTTTACTATTAAATGACCTCATCATTTTAAATATTTTAAAGAGGGCAACAGCTGTAGTTATAAAAGGGAAAACAATAAGGCTAAACCAGAAAAATAAGTAAATTTGATAAATATTTTAAAACTTTAAAATTGGAAATCTTATGAAATATTGGACATTTAAAGTAAATACATGTATCATTTTAAATACAAAAAGATTTTGGAAAAGTTTAGTGTATTTTAACGAAGTGATGAGAAGTTTTTGAGTATGTTAAAATTTTAATAGTAAATTCAAGTCAATAAAGATGGGAAACATTGAGGATTAAGATAAGAATAATTATAAGATTTAAAAAAAAAAAAAAAAATTATATACCATGCTTTTAAATTTTAATATACTAATAATATACAAATTAAAAGGAAAATGATAAATATTCTATCATAGTTTGAAGTCAAATTTGTTTTCAAATGTCTAAATAAAATATCTGATGTAAGATACTAATATTTTGCAGCGGAATAGATTTCATTTCTGTCATCCTTGGCGAAAAAAAAAAGAATATCGCCAAATTATCTGGCGAAAATATTTAATTCCTTTCAAAAATCATGGTTATTTTAACAACTTATATTAAAAGAGTAATGAATAATATGAAACAATATTTCGTACAATACATATTACATGTCATACATACGTACAATGAATAATACATATTACATTTCGTACAATGCATACATCTGGCATGTATATTTTCGTGTTACGCTTTTGATCGCCAAATAATAATAATAATAATAAAAAAAGCCAAGGGCGACAGAGTTTAAAAATTTAAAATTAAAATTTTGTCAATTTGACAGCAAAATAATTCAATCTAACACCCGCGATAACTAATACATATCTATACCCAAATATAAGGATTAAAATCGGGAAATAAATTTCCTCGATTTTTAATAATTTCTTACAAAAAATCCAGTGGGCAATTAACATAGGAAATCTTTTTCTTGGCTGCACAGACGGTCAGTGAGTCACACTTCGCTTGCGTATAGAACTCATAGATATAGTATAGCATATATAGAATAGAGTGATCATTGGGGAGAAAAAAGTTATTCCTTTTCATTTGGGAAAAGACGACGTTTTTACCAAAATATGGCCGTCTTTCCCCGAGTGAATACACACGGGAATACATACTAATATTTTAGCAAATAAAATTTATGAATAATTTATTTGCTAAAGGGGAATGGAAGACTCCAGATACAGTTTCAAATTCATATTTCTTTCTTTCTTTTCTTTTTCTTTCTTTTTTTTTTTTTTCAATACCACTTAATGGCTGTTTCCAAAGCTTTTATTTTTTATCTTTTTTCGGCATCAAAAATCTTTCTACGATAACATGGGGATGAGAGATCTATATATATTACTATATCTATGATAGAACTACATTAGCACTTTATCAATGTGTATAAAATCTTTAAATTGATTATGACGTCAATTTTCGTGAGATGCATAATTTAACTTTTTATAATTTTTTAACGTTCACGTTTGATTAAATGTATTTATTTTTATGTCGAAAGAAAATGAACTCGTATTTTTTTTTTTTTTTTTTTTTTTTTTTTTTTGGCAACAATTAAATTAATGGAACTCACAGATATTTTGGAGCAACTTTAATAAAGGTCTATAATTAACAAATAATTGCAATAAAACAATATTGTGACAATAAATTGAGATAAAAACTACCCTATCTCTCAAGTTGGATCAAACTGCACACAGTGTGCAAAATTTCATCAAAATCAGTTCCTTAGTTTAGGAGTTTACCCCGGACAAACATCGTGACACGTAATTTATATATATATATACAGATTAAATTATAAAGTTTTGATCAATGAAGCACAAATAAGTAAAAAACAGGATTAATTTCACTGTATTATCTTCATTATAATATGAATTCAATTTACACTTCAGTCTAAGTAACACGTGGCCGGCTATGCTAACACCAAAAATTTAAAAAGTGGAAATAATTGAATTATACGAAATTTATTAATAGGTTAAAAAGTTGAAGATTCTTTGTGTAGATGGCAGCACCAAATATATTTCAGCTTTCATTTCAACCCAGTCGAAAGGTATCGACATCTGTTAGAATCATTTGGAGTTAACAGATAATTGTGACTGTCAAATAATAACAGACAAATAATTAGCAATAAATTAAAATTGCGACTATAATTTGAGATTTAAACTATCCTATCTCTCAAGTTGGATCGAACTGCACATGGTGTGCGAATTTTATTATAAACGGTTAAGTGGTTTAGGAGTCCATTGAGGACAAACATTGTGACACGAGATTTATATATATTAAGATTGATTCGTGGATATTAAAATGAGAGGAAAAGGGCAAAAATATTTCTTTGACATGAGATCTGCCCCACCAGTGACCGGGAGGTTTTACTCGCGCAGCTGGTAAGTGAGAGGTGCTGGATTCGATTCCAGGCCTCGCTCGGCAGGAGTTTTCTGTGTTTTTTCTCGGAAGCTCACTTAACTACGAGTTAGAACAATATAAGAAAAACTCGAGGGAAGGCATAGTAGTATAGCCAATTGGCTTCAAACCTTAAAACTCACAAATTTTTAGAATAAAAATTTGAACTTTTTTTTTTTTTGTGTGTGTGTGTGTGTGTGGAATATGTGTTTCTTAGATTTAAAAACCTTTGTGTAATGTTAGTATCTTTTATCCAGTTAACATTACTATATTTTTAAACAGTTTTACTCAAAGATAACCATTGAATTATTTATTTAATTCTTAGTATTGCACATATTCGGTATTTTCATCATTTGTTTAGGTTTATTTTTCAATCCTACGACTTTTACATCATTTTGCACTATTCTTGATAATGCTGCTTTCCCATTTATGATTACATACATATTTAATGTGTGTCTAAATTATTTACTAATGAAAAATACTTTTTTTTAACCATGCTAATCTATTGCGAAATTGATATTTTTAAGAATCTCGTGAAAACAGTCGTTGAAAATACACACATACTTTACCATCAGTTTTAAGGATTCTCTTAAAAGTGAAGAATACTCACAAACAACTTCTGTTAAAAAAAAAAAAAAAAACATGTATTAGAAAACCCTAAAATAAATAAATTAATTAATTAATTAATTAATTAATAATAACAATGGAAATTATGTATTGATTCACCTTGGAAATTGCACTTTAAAAATCATCTTTAAAGGAAAAGGGGAAAAAAATAATGACAACGATATTTTAAAAAAGCTCATAAATGCACAATGTTATTTTATTTCATAAAAAACAGCAGTAAAATTTTACGAATAAAATAAATAACACCGAAAAAAATTAAATTGCACCATTTACTAAATAATCTTCTAAAAGCATTTCAGCTCTCATCTTACCTGTTTACGAATAATAAATGAAATTATTTCTGTAAGTACTTGGAGTGAACATATGCAAAATATTCATATTAAATACATTTAAAAGTTTAAATAAGAATGATAGTTTCTGAAATAAAGCCATATATGTATTCGCAGGAGAAAATTAATCTACTGCACAAAATTACAGGTGCATACTTTTTCCAAGAAGTCATCCACTCAGCTAATGAGTTGGAAATTAAGTTCTTTAACTTAAAATTCTACCTTTATATTTCCTCAAAAATTTGATTTTCGTGTCTGCTTTAGATAAAGTGAATATGTTTAAGAATAGATTTTGATTAGCATTTTCATTTAAGTGGATGTGTTTCGTAAATAGAGAATAATTTTGCTACACGTGCTCAGTAAAATTGAATTAGAAAACAAAAATAAAATATCTGGGTATTTTTAATTACTTACGAAGACATCACAAGTATTTTATTGGCATAATATTTTTTTCAGGCAGTTTAATGTATTTTATGTTAAATATGCTAAAACGTTGGTGTGTTGAAAAGAGGTGTTCTGATGTCAAATCAAAACTTGTTCACTTCTAATACGTTCAAAAATTCGTTTTCACCCGTAATTACATAAAACATATATGGGCTTATATTCATTTTTCTAAAAGTCAGTTGATATTTATCACGATTCTATGTAAAAAAGTATATTTTAGGTAATGCTGTAAAAATGTCATATTTTGAATGAATTTTCAAGACAAAAGCATTGGAAATGGAAAGATATGCTGTCGGACATAGATCGTCATTCAATATGTGTTGCTCCTTTCTCCTGCAAAATTTCAAAAATCTCTGTGAGTTAAAACAAAATGCACATTATGATGGATAAATTTTAGCGTTTTTATAAGAGAAGGTTCTTTCAACCTTAGGAGAAGTTCTGTCAGGATCCCGAAGAAAAGAGCACAGAGAAAAAAGGCATCAGAAAAAAGGTCAATTTTCCGATTTACTAATCGCAAAACACAAAAACAGCAAAATATCAATTTAAAGAATGATTTTTATATTATAATTTAACTAATTTCAAATAAATTAGTACAACATTTACTTAGTATTAAAGTAAAATAAGCAGTAAAGCTATATATACCTGAGTGTGTGTGTAGGGAGGGGGGGGGGCAAGGGTAAAGGGAAAGAAAATATTTATTTTTGTATAATCTTTTAACAAATTTCAATGATAAATTGAATAACTATCACTACTGTTTATGAAAAATTATAGTGAGTATTACACTTACCTTGGGAATAGAGGGAAAGTAGGGGGGGGGGGGGGGGCAGAGGAAAACAAAAGGATTTTTTTTATATCACCACGTTACTGGTTTTAATGAAACTTTGTATATCTATCTCTTACTCTTCATAATAATTGCAGTGAGAAATTTAAAAACTGGTCTGATGACTGTTACTTCTGAACAATATTTTATGGTGGATTAAAAAATAAACTATTTCTTTTCGAAGTTATTATAAAATGTAAAAGGAAGAAAGGTATAATGAAAACTACATCCTAAAAAGCTTCATATATCCTCTTAACATTACGATATGTGATTTCATAGTGCAATTCTTGTGCAGTGTTGATCCTAAGAGGATAATTAAAACGTCAGAAATATTCAAACTTAATAAGAAAATGTGTATATTCTAACCATCCAATATTAGAAATTTCAGACACATTTGGAAATAGTGACAACATTTCGGGTGTCTTTGCTTCTCGTTGCTGCTGCGCCAAATATGTCAGTTTTCAGGATGAAATTCTTCATTTGTTTCACTGAGAAAAAATTCTCTAACTGACATCTAGAATCTAAATTGTGGCTCTAGAAAAAATAGTTCCATGTCATCCTTATAAATTCTAGTCCCCTTTGATAGCGAGTTCTAGAAGTCCCTATTAGAATTCTAGAGAGTTTGTCTATATTATCGAGGTCAAACCTATTTGAAAATATCTCCAAATAAATGTGAATACAAGAGGCAGGTTTCAGCAACTATAATCTTGGTTTATGACCCAATTCTAGATAATCAAGCTAGAATTTCTCGCTTCTATTCAGAATATTGTTTCACCAACTAGAAATGTGTAGACTAGAAATTCTCGATCATTTCGTCTATTCAGTTTATTCGCATTCCTTATGCGCATAGCTCGGAAATCTATATTTCTAGTTAAGGGATTTAGAAAATGACCACTTATTCATTCTAGAAGAAGGCGGTACACTTTTTTATCAGTGTTTGATTCATTATGCTTTTCTCTTTCTTTCTTTTTTCTTAAGCATATTATACAAGTATTGAAATTTCCTCATTAATTTGGCCTGGAAAGTGTAGAAACTCGTGTCCAATTGAAAATGCATGAACAGAAATAAAAATGAAATTTTATTTGCATAAGACTTTTTGTCAAAGTTAAAAACCTATTTATAAAATAAAATGCACAGGTCTATTTTAAAATACCTAAGTAGAACACAGTATAATTCTAACCAAATCTCTTAAAAATGCTAATAAAAAAAGAAAATAATATTTAGAAGAACATTTTAAAATACATTTGAAGAGCATTTTAAAGTGTACATTTTAGCACATTTCACACATTCACTGTATATTTTTATGTCAAAGTAACTTTTAACAATTTATGTTTTGTGAGAAAATGCCATTTGATTTCTTTAAGAATTCCAGGAGGACAAAAGAAATTATTTTTGAAAATTTTGATTTAGTAATTTATTTATTTATTTCATTATTATATCTTTCACTTTATATAAATAGGTAACATAAAATCAATGAGCATTCGTAGGCTAAGGAATTGCACAACCTATCTGAAAAATATTTTTGTTATTATAAATTGTTTTGAAGATATTTGAATGATAAATGTTTGAACGAAAATTTTCTTTTGTATGTGTCCCTACCCAGACTCAGACTGTATATATAGTGTGTGTTTTTCTTTCTATATATAAAAGCATTTTCTTTTACTGTTAAAATTTTAAGAATCGTGCTTTTTACAAAGATAAACGAAGTTTGTAACGGTTGAAAGAAAATAATTTTAGACCAAACAGGAAACCTAACAAATTATGTTTTTCTATTTTCACCAATATTGATTTTTAACTTCGAAAAAAGGTCTAAAGAAATAATCACATTAAGATTTAAATTTCCAAACTCAAGAAGATATAATAATATCAAAAGAATTCTATTTGATTTTTCAGTATTTCTTTTGTTTTTATTTTTAAATGCATATGAAATATTATTTAGATAGCTTCTTAGAAGACAATCTACAGTGGGTAACAAAAGTGTCCAAACACTAGCAAAAACTCCTATGTAAAAAAAGCACACTTCATACGGATTTGTTAAATAAATCCTTGTCTAATCCTGGTCTTAGTCAGTGTAAGAACATAATTCGATAAGGATTTATTTAACAAAACTGTATGAAATGTACTTTTTTACATAGGAATTTTTGCTAGTGTTCGGACACTTTTGTTATCGACTGTACTACAAGATTTTTTTTTTTTTATTTGCTGAATTACGATTTACAATTGTATAATGCTACACTTTAACTGCAGCTTTGACTTGCATTTTATTCATTGTATGGAAATTTAAACACACACTATCTACAGTCGGCAACAAAAGTATCCGAGCACTAGCAATAATCCCTGTATAAAAAAAAGTACAATTAATGCTGCTTTTTTAAATAAATCCATCTCGAGTCATGTTCTTAGTCAATCTAAGAACATGATTCAACAAGGATTTATTTAACAAAGCAGTATTAAGTGTACTTTTTTTAGACAGGGATTATTGCTAGTGCTCAGATACTTTTGCTGCCGAGTGTAATTACACTTGAGTTGAGTTGAGTGGGGTTTTACGTCGCACTAGTGCTATACTATGGGCAACTGACGACGGTCTTGGACCCACCTTTAAGAGTGGTCCGGAGACATGTCATCACAATTTTGATCCTTCACGGAAGGGATTGTGATCCTTGACTATATAAAGAACAGTATGCTTTAAGCTGCAATTTGCAACACTGTAAACTGCATCTCCAAACAACGAACAAAGGATTTGATAAATCTTCTGCACAAGTAATAGCTATTTGAATTCCACTTTTATTGTTTCATTGATTATTTTTATACCACAATATATTCAGTTTTCCTTATGTATAATTACTTAAAAATTAAGAAATAGTCAAAAAGAAAAAAAAAAGTTTATACTCATATGTACTCATTTTCAACTTTGAAAACTAAATGCATATGAATAGGTTCACTCAATGAAAATATAATGGCCAAAAAAAGACCACGTTGGTTATGATTTAGTGATATAAAAATATAAGATGGTAAAAAAAAAAACATATACAAAGATGTTCAGATATTTTCACTGCAATGTTTTTATGTGAAATCAGAACAAAAACCTTAACTTTAACGTGCGTGCTGGTAGTGATTACTACTGTACAGATTTTCATGCATTTTCAGATTCATTCAAGGCTGTAATTTTGCAAAAGTGTGGAAAATTTTCGAGTTATATATCATTTTTAACATTCAAAATTATATATAAAAATTGAAACCCTCTGAAATTTTTTTCTGGCTACGGCCTTGGATTTATGCGTAGTGAAGTAACTCAGTTCTCTATTACAATTTTGAATACCTGTTTTATTAATCTTAAAAAGCTGCTTAATTTATTTCAGTGAATATTTATTTCAGTGAATTTCAAAACAAGTGTCAAAGGGAAATATACCTGAAATCAATTTTTAGATTACCAGATTTTGTATATTTTTCTTATATGTCTTAACATAATCATTCTAGCTGTCATTCAATCCACAAACCAGTAACTAATGTATTAATTTATTTTCTTGTATGGATGCACACATAATAAATCATATTACTCTCTTAAAATATATGAGTTAATTCACCATGTGAAGTAGGAGTTATTATTTTTTTAATCGACTTGCGTTAAAAATGCAATTCTTTGAGCTAATTAATAGTTTTTTATTTAAGCGAACTTAAGTAACCGATATTTATCGATACTTGAGTTATTTCTGCTCATTCAACCTCCTGTAAGTGGCAACATCGCTCTCACTGCAATGCAAGTAGTAGCATGCAAGTGCAAAGGGTATTTTATTGTAATGTTATCCAATTTTTTAAAAGCATTTGTATTAAAATCATTAATAAAAAAAAAATTACTCAAATACAATAAATAACTCAAGTTCGAGTGCATTATATTGACTCATTCAATTTACTAAATTTAACTCAAGATGAGAAGGCGCGTTTCTTCTAGGCAAATGAGTGAAATTTCCCTGAGTTATTTTCCTTCTTTCATTTTTAGAGAGTACTTTCAGATACAGTTTGTACTACCGTCGGTAACAAAAGTGTCCAAACACTAGCAAAAATTCCTATGTAAAAAAAGTACATTTCATACGGTTTTGTTAAATAAATCCTTATCGAATCATGTTCTTATACTGACTAAGAACAGGATTCGACAAGGATTTATTTAACAAAACCGTATTAAGTGTACTTTTTTTACATAGGAATTTTTTCTAGTGTTCGGACACTTTTGTTACCGACTGTACATACCTATTTACTTAAATACAATAATATAAAATACATAAATACATTCATACAAAGCCCGAAACAGAATTTTCACCTTCAAAAAATATTATAAAACGAAACAGGACACTTTGTCCCGCCGTTTCGATTCCGCCACTTTGATCCTGCTATTTTGGTCCTGCCGTTTTGGTCCCGAGGAAATTTTGGTCCCTGGCCATTTTGGTCCCGCTAATTTTTGTTATCTTTTAAATACATATCCGTTTTTTAATGTGACAATAATGATACACAAAAACGAAGTTCCGATAAGAACAGGTACAAAAAAAAAAAAAGAAAGAAAGAAAGAAAGAAAAAGAAAAAAAAAAAAGAAGTGTCGATACAAAAAAAAAGTGCTAGGTACTTTCTTGCATCGACCCCCATAATTCAGTCTGCTTTTCTCGTATTTGATCATTATAATGATGAATAGTTGGATAAAATTGGCATTAATAATATGTTTCTCTTGTACAGTCGGTAACAAAAGTATCCGAACACTAGCAAAAATTCCTATGTAAAAAAAGTACATTTCATACGATTTTGTTAAATAAATCCTTATCGAATCATGTTCTTATACTGACTAAGAACAGGATTCGACAAGGATTTATTTAACAAAACCGTATGAAGTGTGCATTTTTTACATTGGAATTTTTGCTAGTGTTCGGACACTTTTGTTACCGACTGTATGCTACATTTTGTTACGTTTTGTATTTACATTTTATTACGTTATATATATATAGATATTAAATGAAATTTTTGATCGAATGTCGCATTATTTAAAAAAAATAATTCTTTAAAACTTAATTTGAAAAGTAAAACAGTGCATTAAATTCAAGACATTTTAAATTAATTCTGTGGCACAATCTTAATCACATTAATTTTTTTTTTAATTTGAAAACAGACTGAATTGCATTTCAAAATATCTATTAATAAGAGTAAAATAACGTGCCAGAAAAATTTGTGTAGAACAAGAAATTAAAAATTTTCATCAACGTTGAGATAATTGAATCTGAGATTATTTTGTTTAAGGATTATAATTGGAATCCTAATTATTTGGTATTTAGCACTTTTATAACTTCGCAATGCGTATTAGTCATTTTCGTTCAAGTTATAGTTTATTAATTACTACTTAAGATTAATGTAGCCAAATTTTTCTATTACTAAAGTAACATTTCTTAATGTATAAAGTTTTATTAATACATTCAACGTAATTATTTTTAAATAAAGTTATGGATAATAAGTATATTATTTATAATTATATAAAAACCCTATTTTGTTTTGTTTACAATTTTCTATATTTCTCGGGTGTTTTTCTTTATACTACATTTTCTTTATCTTTTCTTCATTTTATTTTATGTTTTTAAATGAATAAAATTTGTGTTATGCTTATTTACATAGTGAAAATCGGTACACTACTTAGCTTTTTCTTTCGTAAGTAATTACCGTGAAATTCACAGTTTTTAATTAATGTTATTACTTATGTTCTATTTTAAATGCCTTTAAGAATGAAAGTAAACCAAAAGGAATAATAATAAATAACAAATAATAATCCTATTATAATGCAGAAAATTCCCGGTAACAAAGTTGCAGAAAATATCCGTATGCTATGCAAAAATACGTTACCAAAAAATCTTTCTGTCAAAGAATAATACAGAAAATATTTGTACACAACAGAATTTTTTTAGTAAAAAAAAAATCTTGCATTAAATAAAATTCTCCAGTTCCAACAACCGGAATCGAACCACAGGCCATCGCTTAGTAGGCAACGATGTTATCGATCAGCCACAGAAGCATGACTTGCAGTGTTGTTTAGCACTTCCCGCCCACAATCCTGCCTCAAAAGTGAAAAACAGATCGTAGCTTGATAAGAAAGAGTCTTCTGACATAATGCATTTCATCGTATATAATAAAAAATTCTTTAAAAAATTTAAAGAAAATGATTTTATTGAAATGTGAACTAAAAAGCACAAAATAATTTATAAATGTAAAGATTTTATTGGATAGCAATAAAATGTCCCGCAACTCGATGTAACCTAATCCTTGAACTAAGCTTCGAATAAGAATAAAATATTGATAAATAATTACAAGATAAAAAGAACTTTTTATATACCATGTTTTTAAATATTCTGTTGAATCATATAAACGCAACCGCAGGCAGCGGGAACCCGTAACAATTGGCTAAAAGTATGAAAAAAACTCATTGCTATCGTGTTTTGAGCTATTATAAAACTTCCAAATGGCTAGCTAGCCGGGAAGTTAGTTAAAAATCGATTGCAAGCTTTGTACTGGTAACGCTGCCGAAGGCAGCAGGGTCCCGAAGCAGTTGGTTAAAAAAACTTTAAAAATGCTTTTCACCGTGTTCTGAACTATTCTGAAAGTTTCAAATGTCTAGCTAGTCGGGAAGTTAGTTAAATAAATTTTCTGTTGAATCATATAAACGCTGCCGAAGGCAGTGGACACCTGAAGCAGTTGACTAAAAGTATTTAAAAATGTATTGTCACCGTGTTCTGAGCTATCCAGAAAGTTTCAAATGTCTAGCTAGTCGAGAAGTTAGTGAAAAATTGATTGCAAGTTTTGTACTGGTAAAGCTGCCGAAGGCAGCAGGAACCCGAAACAGTTAAAAATATTTAAAAAATGCATTTACACCGTGTTCTGAACTATTCTGAAAGGTTCAACTGTCTAATTAGTCGGGAAGTTAGATAAATAAATTTTCTGTTGAATCATATAAACGCAGCCGAAGGCAGTAGGGACCTGATACGGTTGACTAAAAGTATTAAAAAAATGTATTGTCACCGTGTTCTGAGCTATCCTGAAAGTTTCAAATGTCTAGCTAGTCGGGAAGTTAGTGAAAAATCGATTGCAAGCTTTGTACTGGTAAAGCTGCCGAAAGCAGCAGGAACCCGAAACAGTTGGCTAAAAGCATTTTTAAAAATGCATTTTCACCGTGTTTTGAACTATTCTGAAAGTTTCAAATGTCTAGCTAGTCGGGAAGTTAGTTAAATAAATTTTCTGTCGAATCATATAAACGCTGCCGAAGGCACTAAGGACCTGAAACAGATGACTAAAAGTATTAAAGAAATGTATTGTCTAAAATTTTATTTATTTAGTTGAAATTATTCTATTCGAACAAATTTGTTGAGTAAATGGAGATAATGAAAATATATTTCTGTTAAATTACACAGGCCTACAAAAGTGATGTTGACAAAATTTGATTTGATAATTTCAGCTGATACATATGTTTTTGGTGTGCTGAAACCAAAAATGAAATCAGTTTTTCTCTATCACGTATAGATTTTTACCAATATCAACTGGAAGTAACTGTTTGAAATAGAGTCAATTACTAATATTTAATATTCAATTGTCACCGGAATTCTCTAACAGAATTTATTGTAAAATATTAGTTTTCCTATGTTATGATATAAGGCGAGTAAAATTTTGGCTTTAGATCCCTAAGACAAATTTTAGCTTTCGGAAATTAAAATTGAGTGTGAGTAATATCTAACAATGCAGAGTTAAAATAAAATAAATGAATAATACAAAATGCTGAAATTTATTTGAATGTAAGTTTTTATTAAAATAATAATAATAATAATAAATTTAAAGACATATATTGTTATTCACATACATAAAAAGCAAGAAAACTTAATTGTTATTGCTTTTGGGGAAACGTTTCTTTCTTTAAAAACTTCGAGTTCGCTTTCGGGTGTGCAAATCCTCCCGCGATTCTCGCAGAAGCATCCAGCAAAAATTTGCCTTCATATTAATGTTCCATTTGCCTGGATACCTACGTTCAACTTCTTTGATATCCTGATGGAATCTTCCCCTTTGTTCTTCTCTGACGTTTCCCAAGTTTTCTGGGAAATAATCCACATGCATGTGCAAGTAGTGAATTTTTAAACTCATGTTGCAGCCTAGATCTTCAAAAGCTTTCAGCATGCGTTTAACAATACTTTTGTTATTAAGGTCCTTTTCGTTACCAAGGAGCTTCTCAACAACATCTTTGAAAGAGCTCCAAGCTTCCTACTCCTTTTCGTTCATGGTTTCAGTAAAATGCATATCTTGAAAAAGTTGCCGAATGTCCGGGTCTACAGAGATTCCTTCTTTTAATTTAGCATTGATTAAGCCTATGAACTTGGAACACAAATACTTGAAACATTCACCTTCTTTATTGAGAGCTTTCACGAATTGTTTTATCAGGCCTAGTTTTATATGTAGAGGAGGTAGAAGGATTTTCTCAGAAGGAATCAAACTTTTCCTAATAATATTTTTATCACTGGTAAAAAAGTTTCTCTTGTGGACCAGTTCTTTTTAATCCAATAAGATTTCTTATCATGGCTATCCCATAAACATAAGAAGCATGGGAACTTTGTATAGCCTGATTGTTGGTCCAAGAGCAAGGTAATTACTTTCAAGTCTCCACAAATCATCCCTTTGTGCTCATTGTAACGAATTTTTTTAAGGATTAAGGCGAAAGTTTCATAAGTTTCTTTTAAATGTACAGAATGGCCAATTGGTATTGAAGCATAAGTATTACCATTATGTAACAAAACTGCTTTTAGACTTTTTTTTTTTTTTTTTTTTGACGAGTCCAAGAAAAGGCCATAGATTTGGATCATATTGCACTCAAACTGTGCTATCAACTCGCAAATATCACTACAGTAGACAAGATTTTCACTCTCTGAAAAATAAGGCAAAAACATTCTTTCACGTTTTCGATACCATGAAAACTTGGTACTTGGTAGCAATAAATTTTTGTCTTTGAGTTGCGATCCAAGTAATTGAGCTCCATCTTTTGTAAGTCCAAGGTTCGTTACTAAATCTTTCAGCAAATCTTTTCTGTTCAGAAAAAAGTTTAGGTTCCATCTCTGAAATGTCGACTTAAAAATCACTGTTAGAATCACTATGTATTGTGAGATACGTTTCTCCCTATGTTTCACAATCGGTACTGTCCAAATCTTCAGGGGGCTTGGGGACTGGTAAATCACAATTATGTGGTACCGGACGAATAGTAAAATCAAGATTTGGGTATTCAGTGATCTTTGTATTTTTTTAATTATAACCTTGTATGTTACAGGTACAAAAATAACAGTCCTCATGACTTTTTGGCTCAAATAGCAAATTTGAAGGATTTTAACTTGCCCTCGTGCCACAAGCGCAGTTTTTCAACACAGTTATGACACACTTTATGAGGTGTCCAAACTTGGTCTTGATTCCTTGTTGGGGAACCAAAATAATCATAATATACCTTTTTAACGAAATCTGTTATACGTCATTGGTGCTTCTTAACCCTTTAACGCGCGGTAGTATATGTGTGAAACCACCTCCCAGCTGCAAAAACTCATCCCAGAAATTCTTTAGCAAAATTTTACGTTTATAACGTAGCAGAAAAATCCGTTTTTTTTTTAAACTTAAAATTTAAAATTTCTTTTAATTTAATTTTGTTCGTGAATTCCGGTGGCAGTATAATTTAAGTGATCCGAATTACCTTGCGCCGCAAAGGGTTAATAGTATATTCACCACTGATGAAGTAAAAAAGTCCGGACTGGTAGCACATCGATGTTCAGACATTCTTCAATACACATGTGAAAGACACTTGGCCCTTTTTTATGCAGTATAATAACGATCAAATTTAATTTAATTTTCTTTACCTTACTTTTCCGTGTAAAAATTCCGGTATGAAACTTAAATTTTTTTAAACAGAATTCGGGGATTTTAAGAGTGGTTAAAACAAAAAATCTATACGTGATAGAGAAGAACTAGCTTCATTTCCGGTTTCAGCACACCAAAAAACATAACGATCAGCCAAAATTATGAAATCAAAATTTTACATATCGACCTGTGTTATTAAAACACTGTAATGACAAATTTTTATCTAATCAATGTGTCAATTAATAAAAATTTTATTAACATTCATTTTATAGGTAAAAATAACTGCCTGCGTTAGCATATTTCATTCGGAATAGTAAATATTTTCTGCTTACTCTTCACAATTTTTAGTTCGGAAGGAACTAAACGATACGGAAAAGGAATCGAAAGTGGGTGAATTTTAATATTTAAAACGGAATACCAAATCTTAAAAAACTAATTTTTTTTAAGAAACAGAACTATAAAATACTTAGCTTTAAATTATTATATGGATCTCGGTAAAATTAAACATTAAACCAAAACTACGCCATGCCCAAACACAATATCGCTTCGCGGAAGGTTACATGAATACATGATAAAATCGATGATGATGATGATCATGAGTGATTAAAATTTTTTTCTTTAAAAATTTTTTAATTTATCATAAATATCAAAGAAATAGAATATCTATAATAACAAAATACTTCCTTATTTAAAATATCATATAAATACTTTTTGTGACGAAATGTGAAATTTTAAAATCAAAATTATTTTTTTCATAACAAAAGAGAAAAAAAATATTTAAGTGAAATTTGATTTAGTATATATACAATGAATATTTAAAACGTATAATAAAGTATTTTTACGTTAAAAAAAAAAAAAAAAAAAAAAAAATCTAAATAATTGATTGGTTGCATTCAGGTTGGTCAACCCACCAACCAATCCTTACAATTTGGAACCGAATTACATCACTTCCGCAGAAGAAAAACGTGCAATTGGCGGAGTAATATAGTTCCATTTTTAAAAAAAAATTGTATAAGAAACAAGTTTTCCTGAAAAAAACGAAAACGTTACTAGATTCAGAAAGATCCCATTAACATCATAGATTAATTTTTAAAAAGTCGCTCGTGCTGTTTTAGAGATCTTGGACTAAAAATAGTTCATTAAAAACTTACACCAACATATTTTACCCGACCTGACTTTAAATTAAGATTTCAGATCTCAAAACATACTGCAGTTAGAAATGTAAAAATTTCAGGATAGAATAAGACCGAAGATAAAAGACCATTTTGAAAAAATCGGAACAATATATCGCATATTTGCTAAGATATTAAATGTTGGCTTTTCCCGATCTCTTTCATATGAAACTAGCCGCATATATTAGTTTTGCAGCGTGCGTTTGTTCTCCCGCTTGCGTCACTCGAAAAGCCATCGTTTTTCATAATTGTCATAGATTACAAAGTCATGTGCAAAATTTCAGGTCAGTCGGACGACCAGAAGTTGTCGAGAACAGAATTGCAAGATTCCGTTACATACATTAATAGTTTTATGTCAAGTTAATATAAGCGTTTTAATAAATAAATATAAATAAATAAAAAGTGATAAAAGATTATTAGAACGACAAACCTATTTATTTCAGGAAAACCGGACAAATTATTATTATTATTTTATGTATTAATTAATTAATTAATTAATTAATTTGTGTGTGTGTGTGTCAAGTTAAAGAAAACAATTTTTAACTGATTATAAAAAAAAAAAAAAAAAAAAAAAAAAAAAAGATTACACAAGGAGTTGTGCGCTTTTTATACAATTAAAATTATATTTGAGACAGATTTATAATTAATATTATTTTTAAAATGAGTAATCAGTATTTCTTTTCTTTTTTCTTTTTATTGAACTTAAGTTTTAAAAAATGAAATACTAATAACTAAATCTTCAGAAATCTGAATATTTATAGCAAATAATTTTGCCTATCCTAACAACTGTTATCGTTATCAAAAATTCGTATTGTTGCTTACTTCACTTAGACAAAAGAGAAAACGCTTGTCACTTCCATTTAGATTTTATTAATGTTTTCCCCGTGAATTTCGAATTCTGAACGGCAATGGGGAGAAAGTGATTCTAAAATAAAATAAAAAAAAAAAAAAAAGAAAGAAAGAAAGAAAGAAAGAAAAGAAACGAAAGAGCCTCGTTACCATTTGTAGACCACCTTGAACAAAGCAGCCTGTTCGGTAGTATCCTGTTGAAAAAATACATAAAGTCAAGCCTCTGTCCAAAATTAAATTTTGCTTAGGAGAGAATTTTAATTTATGAATTTCGGGGGGAAATACCAAATGGAAAGAAAATTCGAGTTGTTTAGTTGTCAGGAAGTACAGACATTGAGTTTAACTATGTGTATACAAATCTCCAAAAAAGCGTGGCAAACTTCAAACCAAAAAGTATTTGATATTTTACTTTTAATTTAAACTTTTAAATACTTGGAAATTTAAAATATTGAGAACAATTTCAAAATTAGTACAACTGCACAACTTTCAACATTTTCAATTTCTAAATCAGATTTATCAGCACTAACTTTAAATAGAAATCTGTCATATTCGGTTCTACGATTAAATGAAAATAAGTATAATAAAAATTGTGGCATAGAGTCTTCCGTGAAACACATGAGAGTTGATAGTTAGGCAGCTGGTTTGAATCTCAACAATTAATAATTATTATCAACACTGTTCATTATTTATTTCTTGTTTCTATTTCATTTAATTAACAATATTGAGCCCACAAATGAGTATCATAGAAATATAAAGTTTTCATTAAAAAGAAGCCTATTTGTTAGTAAAATTTTTATTCGTCTATAGGTTTATTCTTTCTTTCTTTCATTTTCTTTCTTTCTTTTTTTTTTTTTTTTTTTTTTAAATAACTGTGATATATCTTGAGTTATACTGAAATACTTCGTGATAATGACATTTTCATTATTGTCGCGTTCCGAAAAGTAGTTTTAAACGCCAATTTTTTTTTAATGGCAATTTTCTGCAATACTTTTTATACCTGGAAATGGTATGCATTTATAAATAGAAATAACTTTTCTCGTTTTAATATGGAGATAAATATCTTTCAGAACGTTGTCTAAGTTTAAGGCAGGTAGTCTACAGGTTATGATAAGTTATGTATAGGGTTTAAGACCGATTAATAATAAGAAAGCACTACAGAACTGGCGTTTTAAAGTAATAAGTACAAAACTTTGAATAAACACCATAAAATGCAGTAAACTAGCGACAATTGTTTCGGGTCGAAAAAACACACGATCCTCCCTTCGTCAGGCGAACTAAGTAGGCACGAGTGCTGCAATCAAAGCGGCAAAGTCTAATTTAGGAACCTAGGCTCTTGATGCTCTCCATAGAGGTCTTTCTAAGGAGTCTTAGCTCGTATTCCTGCTAGTGTATTAAAAAAAAAAGGTAAATTTTAAACGGCTAGGAGGACCACGTGCTCTTGGTTCGAACCCGGTACCTTTCGTCTACAAACTTTGAGAGCAGAACCTCTTAGACACTGGTAGGGCCAACAATACTCCAACTATGATAGTCAAAGAAAGATCGACATCATTGGGACTCAATCAGTAGAGAAAATATATCACATTAAAAGAAAAACGTAAAATGCTATTCCGTTCATTATCATTTGTACAGAAAATGTCCATTATCATTTGTCTGAAAATGCCTTACAATTTCATTAAAAATAACTTCATGAATGTGTCAAACTTTCATGTCTTTGAATGAACATATTTTACGTATATTTCTTTATCTTACATGAACGATCATTCTTACTCAATAAATGATAATTTTTAAAAATCAAGTCTTTTGTTTTGATGATGTTATCACTGCTCCAAACTAAGTTATTTTAATCTATATTTTAGTTGGTATTATTGTGAAATTAAGACCGATTTTTTAAATGGGGAACTACGACTAGGAGTCCTCCATGGGGTCTTCTAAAACAGGCTTGATCTATTGCCAAAGAACATATGTTATATCTGATTAATATTCTTTACTGTTGCTTCCCTTCTACCGCCACTGATGTAGCAAAGTCATATTTAAGATATAACTTTCATCTACACTAGAAGATAAGTTTGGATATTGTAATTCAACTTCTTTATACTTGTATAAGTTATTTTTATTTATTTATTTATTTAAGAACCCTATAAAAGTAACAAATTAAAAATGTGAAACTGAAATCTTTCAACCCGATTTTCGGAATATTATACAGGTAGAAATATAACAACTTGAAATTTGAATTAAATGTAAAAATCGTAATACCATAAATATAAGGATGAAAATAGTGCACAAATTTCATAAAATAAATAAATAAATAAATTACTCAAATTAGAGTTTTTAAATAAGATAAAAAAAACTTTAAATAATCTACTTCGCAGTTACTATCACAGTTATCAAGATTTTTTTTTTTTTTTTTAACAATTTATTTAGAAAAAAAGCTATAGGAATTCTGAAAAATAAAAAGCGATTGTTATGTCTTTAAATTTGTTGTTCTTGTTCAACAAAATAAATATGAAATTAAATATAACAGTAACAGATGAAATTAAATATAACAGTAACTCAATATTTAAGTTATTCATTCAGTGCTCTTAATTGAAATACATGTTTCTAAATCCATGATTTCATGAAATAGATAATTATTCTACGTTTGACTTATTTTTGTAATATTTTACATTTGTATATACATTGTTTGTGAATATGAAACGAAACATCCTACACGTAGGTGTATCCATTTTAAAATATTCAGGAAGCATTTACTGTTAATAAAATAAAAAAAAACTTAAAATTAAATGAAACAATAACTGCACCAGAAAAATAATAAAATCGATCTGTAAAAAGAAAAAAAATGGTGAATTGGAATTTTATGCAATTTAAAAATTGCATGAAAAAAAATTGTTTTATCTTGTTACGGTAAAGGATAATGGGAAAAAAATATAGCTTTGAAAAATCAGTCTAATTATCGACAAGAACAATAAATACACATGAAAATCCAATTAAAATAATCAAATTCTATCATTATGGTAAAACTAATAATTATCTTTTTATCCTTAATATTACTTTTGTTATATTAAAGTACTTTAAAAGGTGAATGTTTTAAACATATGCATGAAATCGATTTTTTTCCCTCGTACTCTGCATTAACTATAAGTATTTTTTAATATTTCAGAAGCAAACTGTTGTTAACCATAGATTTACTCAACGTATATTCAGAAATTATATCTTCATTGAATATATCAAGATTCAGTTACAGTCGGTAGCAAAATTATTGAAGCACTAGCAGTAATTCCTACTTAAAAATGGGAACCTAATACTATTTTATTAAGTAAATATTTGTCGAGTCATAATCTTAATCTTATACTGTTTATAAAAAAGTAAGTTGATGATAAAAATTAGCGATCAAACTAAAAAAATACATATATATGAAAAGTGTGGATGTGTGCTTCAATAATTTTTCTGCCGACTGTAATTTCTTTATTTTATCTTTTTATCTATTTTATCTTTTGAATATGCTTGTAAATATTGTACGTAATAACAGTAAGGAATTATCATAAAGGCCCATTTAAAAAAAGTACGATAACAAAATTTTAATATTCAGAATGAATTTTGTACTTGAAATTGTCTGGAGCGGAAGTTTGTGCAAATGAAATAAAACAATCTTTCGAAACAAACGAATCGTTTTATAATCAAAATACAGTCGGTAAGAAAAGTGTCCGAACACTTGCAAAAATTCCTATGTAAAAAAAGTACACTTCATACGGTTTTGTTAAATAAATCCTTATCGAATCATGTTCTTACACTGACTAAGAATAGGATTCGACAAGGATTTATTTAACAAAACCGTACGAAGTGTACTTTTTTTATATAGGAATTTTTGCTAGAGTTCGGACATTTTTGTTACCGACTGTACATAAATTGAAAATTGGCCTAAACACAAATATTTAAAATATATGATTTAGTATCGCATACATCTTGATTTATTGTACTTCAATTCTTTTTTTCCTAAATATTTGTAACCATTCAGAAGAAATGTTAAGTTAGCAATCAAAATTTATAATATACATAAACACACATTTATTAGCAGGAATATACAAGATATTTGCAAAGCAAAAATAGACTACGAATTTAAGATTAATAATAATTATAACTGTTATATAAATTAAAAAATGATGCTATCATGTTATTTTACTATTATAATCTAGAATTTTTCTAGATGTTATGTATAAACACACAATATAAATCGTAATTAATTGATATACGTATAGTTATTTAGTTAAATCAAACAGATTTGGAATCTAAAATAATAAGAGTTTTATTATTATAAATAATAAACACAAGTTATGTATCATTTGCTATTACAATTAGATTCATTTCAAACTAGATCTTTTTGTTCATTGTCAGTTAAAACGCGAGATTTTGGTATTTTGTCTGACCGCAATTCATTATATTATGTATTTTTAATTTCATTTTCAAAAATTTATTTTGAATGTATTTTCTGATAATGATATGTTTAATAACTGATTCTAACGAAAAAAAATCCACTTAAATTGATAATCGTAAAACAGCCATATTTTTAAAATTTAAGTGGAAAAGAATTAAAAGACAACACGAAGAAAAATCATTAAAAAAAAAAAAAATCAATCTGTATACAAATGTAAATTTTATATTGAAAAATTCAAATTTCTTAGCCGAGTCATAGTCATATATGTATGTGTAAAAAAAGATAAAATTTTCTGTATAACTTTAGGTATTTTCAAAAAAATAATAAATTGAGAGACAGTAAAAGATATATGGTAATAAATCATTGCTTTTTCGAAATCTGCACATTATTCCTGTGAGATAGAAATGATAGACGGAAAAGGAGCACTGAGAAAAGGTCATTCTGAATAAAAGGCGTTGAGAAAAAGAACTTGAAATAAAAAGAAAAAAAGAGAGAGAGAGTTGAAAAAAAGTACACATTTTAAATATTATAAAAGACATTTCATATAGTTTAAAATTCTATTTCATATTATGAAAGTTTTATAACCAAATGTGCCTCATGAAAACACATATGCATTCACGCATAATCCCATTTGTTACAGACTTGCGAACCCTTGGGATTTTTTAATAGCAACAATTTCTTACAGAAATATCCGCTTTGTATTTTAGGGAAAATTTTGTGATTAAATAAGAGAAAGATAACTTTAGGGAAATAGTGGTAAGAATTTATTTATCTTGAAGATTGGGAGCTCTGTATTAAAATTACTCGCAGTTATTGGATTAAAATAATTGGATTTCTAATAACTGCTTTCAAAATACTGTGCATTTTAAATGTTTGAATATTAAAATAATAATAATAATAATAATATAAATAATAACAACAACAACAATCTGTAATCTATTAAAGACTTTTAAAAATTATTTAAATAATTAAATTAATTTGAACTTTTCTTTAAAAACTGAATCTTTAATTTCTTTAATTTTTATTTTCAATAGGGGAAGCCGGGGTAATAAGAGACAAAAGGGGTAATAAGAGACAAAAAATATTAATAAAATCTATACTATTAATCTAAATAACTTGAAATAAATGTCTCGTATTAATTTCATTAAATGGAGTCCTCGTGATTTTTTAGGTGATTTTTGAACTTAAATTTTTTGTTAATTTTGTTTTTTAAATTTTCATTAAATCCTTGTCTCTAATAACCCGACGTGGGGTAATAAGAGACCAGGCTTGTAACTGTCCATATATAACAATGTAAAATCATGTGGGATAATAAAAGACATCTGGAAACAATTCTGAATCAGCCAATAGTTTTTAATTTTTATTATTTACATCCATCCAAAAAATATGTTTTCTCGAAAATTAACTGTCATAAATGTGTTTGTGAAATTCATTTATTTTAATATTAGGTCCTAAATAATATAATATTGTACTTAATGATAGTTCTACATAATCAACATAACCTAGGGATTAACCAAAAACATCAATATAATTTTTAAAATGGGGAGAAAATATTTTACCCATTTTCTAAAGTGTAGGCAAAAAAGACGTATCTTTGAAGTGTATACAAGCGAACAAAATGTTATAAAAGATTTTTCTAGTAATTATAAATGAACTTATTTATTATGTAATGAAGTATTAATGACTAAATACTAACTTATACACATTCTAAACATAAATTTACATAATCATAACTATTAAATATGGTCTAGCCAAATCAGTAAAACTGCTTTTTGATTTAAAGTGAAAAAAAAAATGTTCTCTTGGTAAACTTAGACTGGGCCTAACACTTGGTAAACTCTTCGTAAACTAGTCAGGCACAATAACAGAAACTACATTGGGGGTGGGGGGGCACAGTAATTAACAGTGGGGGTAATAAGAGACTCATGTCTCTTATTACCCCCACAAAAAATAAAAATGGGGTAATAAGAAACATGCCTAGAACATGTAAATAAAGAATGCTTTCAAGGTTTTAAAAAATTGTGCATCAAAGTCATAGTCTTGGTCAAAAGGTTACACATTAATAAATCCCAAACATTTTACCTACAAAAAAAATAAAGAAAAATTTAGAAAAAGTCACGAACTTTCAGGGTAAGTTCAAAGTGAAGGTTTTTTTTTCGTCGTATAGAAAGAATTCAAAATGTGTTATAAACTAAAGTGTATTGTAGTAAAGAATACACATGATACTTAATATTACATATTTTTAAAGTTGTCTAAGTATTTTTTTTTTTTGGTGGGATTTTTGACTGCGTCTCTTATAACCCCTGTCTCTTATTACCCCGGTTTCCCCTACATTATTTATATTCTATACTTTAATATATATTTTAGAGTTTGCTTGTAAGTAATAAATGTTTGTGCTTGGGATTGTACTTTTATCTTGTTTATGTAAATTTTAAGTTTAATATTCATTTTTTATCGGCAAGTGCATCCTTTTTGTTTCTATTTGATAACATTGTCAGGTACTGATGGTGAATTTTTGCCAAAACCCTGCACCATTACAAAAATAATGTTATTCTTTTCACCCTAATATTTATACATACACCTTATGGCATAACTGATATATATATATATTCTTTCAAAGTTATTCATGAATTTCCATTCTTTTACCATCTTTAAGTTAAATTATGTTTTTTTAAATATGTTATCTTCTGTTGTTATGATTGTATTTTAAATTCTCAACAATTTTAATAGTGATATGTTAGTCCAAGCGGCGGCTGCAAAAAATTGACTTGATAAGGTGTGAAGCTGATTTTTTTTCTATAGATAGAATTCATTATTACAATGAAAATCTGATAGGGTTGCCTGGTCAAAGCCGTCAAGTTTAAGAGAAACAACCTCACTTCCGGTCACAATTTAAACGATTTTCGAACCCCACAAGTGTGAAGATGAAACCGCTGCTAAAATGTAGAGATTAATATGCTCTTTAAAATGGCATAGGGTTGCCTGGTCAAAACCGTCAAGTTTCAAAGGTTGCCTCGATAATAGGGGTCAAATTTAAACGATTTTCGAACCCCACAAGTGTGAAGATGAAACCGGTGCTAAAATGTAGAGATTAATATGCTCTTTAAAATGGCATAGGGTTGCCTGGTCAAAGCCGTCAAGAAACAGAGGTTGCCACGAAAATAGGGGACGTATTTTACGATTTATTTACCCAAGTAAAAAGTGATTTACCCAAGTATAAAGATGAAACCGGTGCTAAAATGTAGAGGTTAATATGCTCTTTAAAATGGCATAAGGTTGCCTGGTCAAAACCGTCAATACCCGGAGGATGCCTCGAAAATAGGGGTCAAATTTAAACGATTTTCGAACCCCACAAGTGTGAAGATGAAATCGGTAACTAAAATGTAGAGATTAATATGCTCTTTAAAATGGCATTGGGTTGCCTGGTCAAAACCGTCAAGAAACAGAGGTTGCCACGAAAATAGGGGACGTATTTTACGATTTATTTACCCAAGTAAAAAATGATTTACCCAAGTGTAAAGATGAGACCGGTGCTAACACGTAGAGAATAATATGGTCTTTAAAATGGCATAGGGTTGCCTGGTCAAGAACCGTCAAGAAAAGAGGTTGCCACGAAAAGTGTGTGTGTACGGGGGGGGGCGAATTTTAGCGGTTTTCTTACCCTAACATTATTTAAAAATGAAACCGTTTATAAAATATAGAGAATAATATTCTCTTTAGAGTATCATAGGGTTGCCAGGTGAAAAACTTGAGAAATAGTGGTTGCCTCGGAAAAAAAAAAAAAGAAAAAAAAAAAAAGGCTAATTTTAAACTTTTTTTTATACAATGTAAAAAAAAAAAAAAAATATATATATATATATATATATATATATATATATATATATATATATATAAAGTATTTAAAAAAGGAAAAAGAAATAAATAAACTGTAATGAAACTGTTCTAAAATTTCCCATAAAAACAACGAATTAATAGTAAAAATTAAAAATGTAGCATGCGGATACAGAAAAGAAAATATGCCCGCAAAAGTTAACAGAAATGAAGATAATAATGCCCAAGAAATTCATAATAAAATTTCTGTTAGTATACAAAATAAATAATTAAATAAATGAAAAAAAAAAAAACTCTTATTTCAGATTTGCAGCAAGATTTACAAATTTCAATTTCATAAATTAATTCATAGTTATTAAGAAACGCGAAACATTTATCAATTTTTCAAAAATGTTTTTCGCTTTATTTGTACTCATAATTAATTTGCAGAAGGTATTATTGATTATTTTAAATTAGATATAAAAAATTTATTGAGAAAATTTTCTAAAATTGACAAATTTTTAATAGAACAAAATCGGCACAACCCAAATTTTTCGTAGAAAATTCTACAAAGCAGCCGCATACATTTCTTCAGGGAATTTATATTCTCAATACTTTGACACAATTTGAATATTTTAAATATTGAGTTATAACTGATGACGTCACATATTTGTTTGCTGAGGGATAGTTGACCCCACTGACCCATTTTATCATTGCGGAATAGTGTTACAAATTTATTGTAACACAGTGTTGTAAAGGAATTTGTAAAAGCATAAAAAAATTCGACTACTACGCTTCCAAAGGCATGGAAAAATTAGCGTTGTCCTTCAGCAAAGTACGGTTGCTAAGAAGAAAGTCACGTGGTTGTTAGAACTCTATTGAAAAATGGGGAAAAACGAGCTCGTGAACTGAAATTAGTTTTATGCAGATTAGAAAAAGAATGGTCACGCATAATAATTTAATTTTCTTTATGCTTTAAAATCTCTTACATCATTTAACAAATAAAATAAACGAATATTGAAATTCGCTTCCTTTTCTAAGCTGACCGCTATAGCTTGACAGGTTTGAAGCACCAATCGTAAGCAAATTGAAAAGTGTTGTATGTTCTACCTTTAGCTCGCAATTTCATCTTTATATATTAATCATTTCGTGTTTAACCTTTTTACTTTCTTCTGTATTCAATAGAAGAAAGTATTGCATTCGTAAAAATTTGATGATTGTTCGGGTTTTTGATGGATTTACACGTTTTGAGAGCTGTAAAACACGATTTGACGATTTTTAGAAAATGTCTGTCTGTCAGTCTCTGTGTGTGTGTGTGTGTGTGACAAAATTTTGTGACAACTGTATTTCAGGACCTACTGCACAGAATTTCATACAAATTGGTATGTAGATGCACCTTAACATAAATTAATGCCTATCAACTTTTGGTAAAAATTGTCTTACAGGTTGCGTTGCCATCCCGCTTTTTCTAAATTTTTAACATGGTGATATAGGACAACATTTTGTATAAATGTGCATAAAGAGAATTATTTTTTAGTAATCATTATGAAATTTACAAGAATTATTTTTTATAGAGATAGTCAACTGGTAAAAAATTTGTGTATGTGTAGGAGCCTCGTCAACACCCCTGGGGGGGGGGGGAAGTGCTCTTCGAGGGGAGTAAATTTTCAAGATGGGTATCTTTCGAAAGATCTCGTCAATACCTTTAAAACGAATGGTTGAACTATAAATCTGTGATAATTTAAAAAAAGTTATCTATTTTTTTTTTTATTTTTTTTTTTTTACGAAAAAAAATCGTAATTATTTAAATTTTTATTATTTTTTTTTTAACGAAATTTAACCAAACTTGGTATTTAGTTGGCCCCTGACTTAAACTGGTGCTGATTAGATTTGGGGATCAATCGCTCAACAGGAGGCGCTGTGATCGTATTATTTCTAAATTTTTAACATGGCAGTATAGGACAAAATTTCGTATAAATGTACATAATGAGAGTTATTCTTAACCTGTGATTGTAAAATTAATATGAATTATTGATAACAGTAGTAGTTAATTAGGAAAAAAATTTGTGCATGTGGGGGCATCCCCTGGGGGGAAGTACCCCCGGGGGGGGGGGGTAAATTTTCAAGATGCGTATCTTTCGAAAGGTCTCGTCAATACCTTTAAAACGGGTTGAACTATAAATATGTGATCATTTAAAACAAAGTTATCGATTTTTTTACTTTTAACGAAAAAAAAACTTGGATTTTTTTTTTTTTTTTTTTTAAATATTGTTACTGAGTAAATTTGTATAGGAAAATATAGAAGAAAGTCTTCTGGTGGCCACAACATACTAGTTTAAGTAGTCTTCATGTGTGTTTCACTTTGTGTTAAACACCTTTAATATTCGTTAGCTTTTTGGAGACTGACCGCTATTTCTTTACGAATTTTACCAGGTAAACATATGCCATTTTAAAATAACTTCTATGCTGTACATTCTGGAACCAGCCATACCTTTCAAATATTCATATAATTTCATCCTTATTCATTTTCTTTGTGAATGATATTCGTATTTTTTTTTACACTTCGTTAAGAAATCTTCAAAACTCGCCTATTTTTTTTGTGGTTGACTGCTTTACTTGACAGATTTGTCCAGGTAACCTTATGCCATTTTAAAGAGCATATTGATCTCTATATTTTAGCACCGGTTTCATCTTTACACTTGGGTAAATCACTTTTTACATGGGTAAATAAATCGTAAAATACGTACCCTATTTTGGTGGCAACCTCTGTTTCTTGACTGCTTTGACCAGGCAACCCTATGCTATTTTAAAAAGCATATTAATCTCTACATTTTAGCACCGGTTTCATCTTTACACTTGTGAGGTTCGAAAATCGTTTAAATTTGACCCCTATTTTCGAGGCAACCTCCGAATCTTGACGGTTTTGACCAGGCAACCCTATGCCATTTTAAAGAGCATATCAATCTCTACACTTTAGCACCGGTTTCATCTTCACACATGTGGGCAGGCCCTGACTAACGGCAGGGCATACGGGGCAAATGCCCTGGGCCCCCTTCTGGAAGGGGCCCCCTACAGGCGTATGCATAAATTCTGCAACCTAAAGACCTCTTATGCCACTGAAAGGGGGGCCCCCAGAATAGGCTTGCCCCGGGGCTCCAGGCAGTCTAAGTCGAGCCCTGCTTGTGGGGTTCAAAAATCGTAAAATACGTCCCCTATTTTCGTGGCAACCTCTGTTTCTTGACGGCTTTGACCAGGCAACCCTATGCCATTTTAAAGAGCATATTAATCTCTACATTTTAGCACCGGTTTCATCTTCACACTTGTGGGGTTCGAATATCGTTTAAATTGTGACCGGAAGTGAGGTTGTTTCTCTTAAACTTGACGGCTTTGACCAGGCTACCCTATCAGATTTTCATTGTAACAATGAATTCTATCTATAGAAAAAAAAATCAGCTTCATACCTTATCAAGTCAATTTTTTGCAGCCGCCGCTTGGACTATGTTGATCTTTTTCCTGGTTTCTTGGATAGTTTTCATGAAATTATATATATAAATAATTATTCAGTGAATTTAATCGTTAATGAAACACCTCAGACGTTAATTCTTTATCGATTAATCGAAGTTTACAATGCTTTTATTTTTAATTTCAATAATTTGATGGCATCTTCCTATTCTTCAGTTTGTTTAAAATTTTACTCTGCTTTTTTCTAGTTTTCTCTATGGATTCCTTGATGATTTGATTAAAAAAATTATTTAATTTCTCATTCAAATTGGTTTTGCTGCCTCGATCGGGGCTGGAACAATATAAATTGCTATGATTAGCTATATTGTTTTACAAAATCGATGCAGCTTTCACAGCTTTATGAAGTACGTGCCCCCTGACGAGTTTTTACTTCTAATTTTAAGCATTTTTATCCAATTATTATTTCTGTAGTTCTTTAGTTATTTTCTCTGTCATTAAGTTTAATGGTCCTTTTTTTATTATTATCATTCGTTTCGGTGTAAGTAATTTAAATTGTTTTTGTCTCTTATTGGTCCTTAATCTGTATCGCAACATTTTTGTGTCAGTCTTACCTATATGTTTAAAATCAGTTCTATTTTTGTTGTGTTGGTATTGTTTTGTATCTATTAATTGCTAAATTTTAAGGTTAAATTTTATTACGATATCTATCATTTATATATATATATATATATATATATATATATATATGTAGTTACAAAAGAAGTAGAATGCAAAAACAAAACGGTGATAGAGTGCCACTATAAGCAACAGCCCGAATATATTAATAAATAACTATAATCAGGGCCACATTATAGCATGGGCACACTGTGCACTGTCCCAGGGCCTCCAAATTTAGAGTTTACCTTCAAAAGCTGCAAAGTAAAAGCACAAATTTTCACATGAAATATCTAGTAAAAACAAAAACTGATTGAAATTCTCCTTGTCTTGTCTTATATATTACATTAAATAGGTTAAACAATTGTTAAATTTTGTTACTAATTTCCTAAACTAACAAGATAACATTTACATGGGCTGATCAATGTACTTTAGTTTTTCGGTTGTTTTGAGCATAAAACTAACGATTTTATTATAGATTGCTAAAAACTGTGGAAATAGAAGGTATAACCGAAGATGAAATTTACAAAATGCATTACGTAACATAAATTGCTACAAATGAAAAACAAGTGTGATGTCGCCACCACATGACTTTCTCATATATAATTTTACACAAAGTTCATATAATACAAAATATTCATTAAATTATTAAATTATTTTCCATGCTAAAGGCAGACGATTTTTATCTGACAGAATTATATTACTAAGTGCTGAAAGAACGTCAATTTTTTGCCAATGTCAGAAGAAAGTATTATTTTTTTTCCTAAGTTTTTCAGTTAAAAAAAAAAAAAAAAAAAAAAAAAAAAATCTATAATTTTGTTTTAAATTATCATAGATCTATGGTTCAACCACTCGATTTAAAATATTGACGAGATTTTTCGAAAGGTACTCATATATTAAAAATTTACACCCCGGAAGCGATGCTCCCACATGGCCAAACTTTCTTCTCTAGTCTCTTACTATTATCAGTAATTCATAGCAATTTTACAATCACACCTTAAAAATAACTCTCATTATGTACATTTACACGAAATTTTGTCCTATACTGCCATGTTAAAAATTTAGAAAAAAAAATGGGATCACAGAGCCCCCTGTTGAGCGATGGATCCTCAAATCTAATAAGCACTAGTTTATGTCAGGGTCCAACTAAATACCAAGTTTGGTTAAATTTCGTTTATTGGTTCGTGAGACACAACGCCCATAAAATTTTTGATACAGACACACAGACAGACAGACATTTTTCAAAAACAGTCAAATCGTGTTCAGGACATCCTAAAACGTGTAAATCCATTGAAAACTGGAGTTACAAAATTTTCACGAATCCAATACTTTCTCTCTCTATGTATATATAGAAGAAAGTAAAAAAAAAAAAAAAAAAAAAAAAAGATACACTGAGAAAAATAATATACCGCCTTCATCTAGAATGAATAAATGGTCATTTTCTAAATCCTTAAACTAGAAATATAGATTCCGAGCTATGAGCATAAGGCACAGCAATACACTGAAGGATAAGAATTCTATAACTGACATCTAGAAATCTGAATTTTGGCTCTAGGAAATAAAAAAATTCCATGTCATCCTTAGTATTTCTTATAAAGAAATTTTCTAGTCCTCTTCGAAAGCGAAATCTAGAGACCTCTGTTAGAATTCTTGAGCGTTTGCCTATACTATATTATGAGATTTTTTCAAATAGGTTTGTCCTCGATAGTATAGGCAAACGCTCAAGAATTCTAACAGAGGTCTCTAGATTTCGCTTTCGAAGAGGACTAGAAAATTTTTTATAAGAAATTAATAAGGATGACATGGAATTTTTTTTTTCCTAGAGCCAAAATTTAGATTCTAGATGTCAGTTATAGAATTTTATCTCAGTGTATTGCCGTGCCTTATACTCATAGCTCGGAAATCTATTTTTCTAGTTTATGGATTTAGAAAATGACCTCCTATTCGTTCTAGATGAGCGGTATATATTTTTCTCAGTGTGTATATATATATATATATATATTAATTTACCCATTTTGGGAAGCTCTGTATAGAGCAAAGTGTGGGTGGAGGGGATGGGGGGGAGCTCCAAATAGTATCAGTTCCCCGAGTCTTGGAAAAAGCATAGTCGGGTCCTGAGTATAATAAAAATAACCATTATTAATTTTTAAAATGATATTGAAAACTAGACCAATATGAGTTTTAATAAAGGTGTGCAAACAATCATAATGCTTACTTTAATATAATTCCAATGAATGGTCAAACTATATTTTAAGAAGGTGATTATTAAGTAAATGGTAATGAATTTGTAAAAAGAAAATATTTAAGAGTATTCCTCACGATCAATTATTAACCAAATGGAACCATAAGAACGATAAATATCGCAATGATTGTAGAATGTATATATAAAATAATAATAAACCAAATATCAATTTCTTTACCTTACAGTCACATAAATGCTATGTAAATTAAATTTTTCATGGTTTTCTAATTAAGTTTTAAGTTTTTCTTATTTTTTTCTTTTTGCAGTAATTATTATCTAAACTTTAGTTTTTACTTTGTAACCATATGGTCTTGCAGAGGTTTTAGGGAAATTTGGGCGCCTGGGAAACTTGTTTACTCCGCTCAATCCGTCATAAATTAGGGTGGCTGCTGCTCAGCCATCTTCTTCTAGTTATTACTATTATTTTTTCTGTTATTCTTTGATCATATTTGCTATATAAAATCTCATCCACTACTGTTACAGAAACAATTCGTATTAACTTTTGAAATATATTCTGCCTTGTATAGGGCTTCATTTTCATAAGTGGTTCTTTGTTCATTAATTCCCGTCTTCCTTCCCGGTGTTTTATCATTATAAAGATTATATATATGTATGTTTGTATAATGGATTATATATGTGTTTGGTTTTATTCAACTTGTACCTTTCTAATAGTAATTTTCCTATTTTTAATTTTAAAGTTATTCACTGTATTTCATTTAGCAAAATATATATTTTCTCATGCAAATATAACCAAAAATAAATTATATTTAAAAGAAGAATGTAAAGAGACCAATTCTTAACCTAGAAAAGAAATATTAATATCTCGTAAAATACACACATACGTATGTGCGCTCGAACAGACGCACACACAAACACACATATACATATATACGTATGTGTGTGTGTATATATATATAAATAGTGGTTATTTTTTCGATATTTATTTTTAGGATTATTATTTGTGTATTAATATTATCATGCATTGTTATTTATGTAATTATCATTATTATTAATCATTATTAGTTATGTAATTAAAGTACTTTTATAAAATAACATTGAAAATATTGCCGCCAAAGTGAAACATAAATGAAGGAACAAATGTACTAACATGTCTGTCTTAAATATTTTGGAGCAATTTGTCCTTTTCCAATAAACCGCTTATCAACTAGCCAAACTATAAATACTTATTATTATACAAAATGGTGAAAATCTAAAATTAGATGGATGCTTTTCGTTACAAAATTTTATCACTCACTTTCAATATTATAATATAAAGATTCACTTCAGTTTAGTAGTAGGCACAAGAGAAATTTTCCCGTTAACTCTTACTAAATGTGACCCCTAGTAGTGGTAGACAATTGTATATGTGCCTTTAATAGAGGTAAATTAGTATTAAGTACTAGGGAAGAAATTTGGGATCGGGAAAAACTGGCACTTAAGAAAAATGCCCCTTTTATAGAGGTGTCCTTTTAGAAAGGTTTTGCTGTATTTACACTATAAAAAATAGGTTCTCAAAAATAAGTATATATTGTCTCAAAATAGCCCCGAAACAACATATACTTAAATTTGAAAACCCATGTACTCATTTTTGAGTATATTTATATGCTCAAAAATGGGGTTGACCAATAAGAATCCTAATATCCCCATGTTTAACATGTCAATGTACTCAAAAATGAGTACATGGATTTTCATATTTAAGTATATATTGTTTCTGAGCTATTTTGAGACAATATATATTTATTTTTAAGAACTTATATTTTACAGTGTGCAAAATTCATTTCTATATTATGTTCGTTTTTAATTAATTTCTAGAGTATGTTAGTTTTTTATAACAATTTTACGTATTTTCTTTATTTTTAATTAGAAAATGCAACTAATATTAAGTTTTCTCAGTTATTCGACTTCTGATTATCCGATATAACAACAAATCATGTCTACAATACCAGTAATTCATACAATGTATACTTTTGTATTCAAATTATATTACAATGTTCTGAAATGCATCTTCTGTATCACAAAATTTTGCAACATTTCAGCGAAAGCTTTTTATTGGTTACTATTACTACCATAGAAAAATTATTTTTCATGAAATATTCATTAATATATTGGATCAAAATTCCATTCAGATGAAATATGAAGAAACGAAGGAAAATTTATTCTCTGCAATATGTGGGCGTTGTAACTATCATCCCACGATCATATTATTCCATCTCATTACGCAAACACTTATCGATCTCAAGAAAACATGTTTCAACACTTGATCATTGAATTAAATATTTATATATGATATAATGATATTTGAAAGTATGTGAAAAATTAAAATTTTCTTATTCTTTTCTTATACAAGGATTTATATGCTAATTTTAAGTAAATCTTGATATTTTAATCAATATTGCAGTTGCTCATTACAACTTATTGTTATTATTATCACTGAAAATTCTTATGAACTGAATTCTTATCACTGAAACAATATTGCTTTTCTTATTAAAAAAAAAAAAAAATGATTTCATCATTAATCAGTTCGGCATCCTATTGTATCAATATTTTTAACATTGATACAACATTAAAAGTATATTTACAAATCATACATTATAAAATATAATATGTATTTTATACAGGATTACTAAATATCCCCTCTCCTTTTTCCGGAACATGTCGTATATTCAGAAAACAAACAGAATGGGTTCAATAAATTTGAAGTCGACTTCTTTTGATTTAATAATAATAATAATGATAATAAAATAGGACAAGACGAGTGGTAGGATCAACTTTGAAATTTCAGATGCGAAAAGATTTTTTTAACTCACGGGAAATATCCTCCGAAGAAAAACGATTTTAAGAATAGCCACCATATTCTACAGATCTGTTTCTAAATGACTTTTCCTTTGGGATATTTCGGAGCAGGACAATACGCCGAGAATTTTAATCCCCCATTCCCCACATAGGACAACTCAGCCGATAATTTTTCCCAATTAGGACAATTCCGCTGCGCCATTTTCCTGAGACGAAAAGAGGGGATCTGCAGCAGTATTTCCATTTTTGGCGACGCATCGGACTTTGGCGACACATTGTGCATTACAAGAGCCCTTTTCCCCTTTTGGTAAGTTAAGTAAAAGTAAAGTAGATTTTAATTAAAATATTAATAAAAAAATTTTACTCATAAACATGCATTTAATTTTATTTTTCATTATTATTATTATATGTTTTTCTATTTAATAATTATTTAATCGTAATAATAAATTCTGCTATAATTAAATTTATTTCTAATTTTCGTGTAGCAGCACTTGAATATCATAAAATTCAAGTAACAATTAACTTAAGAAAAAATATTCATCTTAGTTTAAATTGTTTCGATTACATTTGCAAAATTATTAAAGGATAAATAAGAACTTAAATTTTCTTTACTTAACGTATATTCAAATATACATTTCTTAACTTTAACTTATTTCAACTTATATTAAATCTTCTGTACTTAACTTATATTCTCTTCACTTTCTTTAATTTTTTATTCAACAGTGATAAATAACAGTAATAACAACAGTAATAATTCTCTGCGATGAAAATCATCTCCATTTGCATTTATCGTGGAAAATAGTTTTAATAAATAATAATTTTATTAAATAATTTGTAATACGTGAATTTGTATTAAAAAAAATATAGAAGAAAGTTTCATGGTGGTTACAACATACTAGTTAATATTGGAGAAACTCTCAGAAGATAGTTTTTAGTAACATACCTGATTTTTTTCTGGGTGGAGACTGAAAAAAAATCACTCAAAAAAAAAAAAAAAAATCAGAAAATTTTGCCACGAAAAAAATTACCCCAGAAAAAGAACCCACATATTAATGTATAAAGAATTTTATTATGGTATTCTGCGTCGATTGAAAGTAAAAATTATAGAACAGAAATGTTCGCAAATATCTCTTTTAAATGGAAGACTTTTAGTAATATAAATGGTAAATTGATTATTAGTGTTTCACTACAGATTTTGTCAGTTTACTCTAGAAAGGCAATGCTTGATAAAATAATGTAACATGTTTGTGACAGTTTCACGGAATAAAAATAATTGAGTTATTTTTTTCATATCTTCGTTTAAAATAGTCATATCATTTAAAATTAATCATATAACCCCCCCCCCCCGCCTTTCCCCGCTTGACTTGCAATAAATGGGCATGGTGAAGCTCTCTGACATGTCGAAATGGATTAACAGATCATTTAGGTAAAATATTATCTGTTAGTGTATGACATTTACACATTGAAATGCAAACAACTGTGTGGAAGTATGAAAAATACTTTTGGAAATTGGAAAAGAATTTATCTGTTACATTATTGATAAATCCCCTTTTAGAAAGAATTTATCTTTCACTGTATGACATTTACATATTTAAATGCAAACAACAGTGTGGAAATCTGAAAAATACTTTCCGAAATTTCAAAAATATTTCTCCTTTACATTTATACTCATCTTAAAATTTTTCTTAAATAAATTTTCATTAAATACAATTTAAAATGTTCTAAATTGGTAAAATTAAAATTATAATAATAATGACAATTAATTGTGTTTCTAATTAAAACAGTACTCATCCTAAGACAACATTGTTGATATTTTATGCAAAATAAATAAATAAATAAATAAAATAAAAATATGAATTTTAAGAAAATTTGTAATTAATAATAGTGATTATTATTATTTTTTTCTTTTTTATGGATAAGAAGTAAGCGCACAACAATAATGTTTCTCAAATTTAATAAGTTCAGTTATTAAAAGAAGTATAATTTGATGATTGTATTTATAACATACATTTTACTTTCAATTCAAAAAATATTTTTTATATTTCTTTGCGTTCTATTTTTTTTTCTAAAATGTGTCGATTAATGTAACATGAATTTCATAATTGCAAAAACAGAAATAATCCTTAACTCTATTTTATATGAATACACATCTAAAGACGGTATTTTTATAAAGTCACTTTATTGTTAATATCAATAAACTGACTTTACAAAAATTTATATTTATTTAATTAGGTATATAAATTATAATTATGAAAGACATGATAGACATTTAATTATATATATAAATTATAATTATGAGAGTTATGCTGAGACATAACCATTTGTAGAATCGCAGAAAGTATTAGCAGTACCGCCTGTCGGTCCATATACACCCGAATAAAATCAGCGTAATTTTTCATGCTATATATCTTACATAGTGAGTTTGTTGCAAGTATATACGATAAAAGCTGAGGTGGTCTTTCCGTAAATGGAGTCAAATTGTAGCACAGCAGTGTCATTTTTCGTCCAACATGCATTCGAAATGAATCAGCATCTATATATAAAAACGGCTAAGAGGCTTCCTTGAACTCTGTTTGTCTGTGTGTTGACGCAAGTTGCCACCAAATTTTCATACTTTAGTTAATTAAAAAAAATCTAATTGTCCAATCGATAAGCTAATTAATCCGATGAATTCAGAAAAATGACCCCTTTCATTTGGTACCTTATTTGTAACGAAATTTTGATTATATATTTTAAAATTCATTAAAATATCAAATTATTAACTAGTAATAGCTTTAAAATTAATTTAATTTTTTTTTTATTATTATTAAATTTATTTCTAATTTTCGTGTAGCACTTGAATATCATAAAATTCAAGTAACAATTAACTTAAGAAAAAAGAATCATCTTAGTTTAAATTGTTTCGATTACATTTGCAAAATTATTAAAGGATAAATAAGAACTTAAATTTTCTTTACTTAACGTATATTCAAATATATATTTCTTAATTTTAACTTATATTAAATCTTCTGTACTTAACTTATATTTTCTTCACGTTCTTTAATTTTTTATTCAGCAGTGATAAATAACAGTAATAATTCTCTGCGATGAAAATCATCTCCACCTGCATTTATCGTGGGAAATAGTTTTAATAAATAATATTTTTTTTAAATAATTTATAATACGTGAATTTGTATAGAAAAAATATAGAAGAAAGTTTCAGGGTGGTTACAACATACAAGCTGATATTGGAGAAACTCTCAGAAGATAGTTTTTAGTAACATAGCTGATTTTTTTGGGAGGCTAAAAAAAAACACTCTGAGAAACAAAAAAAAAAAAAAAAAAAAAATCATAAAATTTTGCCACGAAAAAAATTACCCCAGAAAAAGAACCCACATGTTAATGCATAAAGAATTTTGTTATGGTGTTCTACGTCGATTGAAAATCAAAATTATAGAACAGAAATTTTCGCAAGTAACTCTTTTAAATGGACGACTTTTAGTAATATAAATGGTAAATTGATTATTAGGGTTTCACTACAGATTTTGTCAGTTTACTCTAAAAAGGCAATTTGATAAAATAATATAACATGTTTTTGACATTTTCACGGAATAAAAATAATTGAATTATTTTTCTATATCTTGTTTACAATAGCCATATCATTTAAAAATAATCATATAATCCTCACCCCCCCCCCCTCACCCCCTCCCCGCCTTTCCCCGCTTAACATACAATAAATGGGCATAGTGAAGCTCTCGGACATGTCGAAATTGCTTGCCAGATCATTTAGGAAAAATATTATCTGTTACTGTATGACATTTATGCATTTAAATGCAAGCAACTGTGTGGATATGGGAAAAATACTTTTGGAAATTGGAAAAGAATTTATCTGTTACATTACTGATAAATCCCCTTTTAGAAAGAATTTAACTTTCACTGCATGGCATTTACATATTTAAATACAAACAACAGTGTGGAAATCTGAAAAATACTTTCGGAAATTTGAAAAGAATTTATCCTTTACATTTACACTCGTCTTAAATATTTTTCTTAAATAGATTTTCATTAAATACAATTTAAAATGTTCTAAATTAGTAAAATTAAAATAATAATAATGACAATTAATTGTGTTTCTAAGTAAAACAATACCCTAAGACAACATTTTTGATATTTTATGCAAAATAAATAAATAAATAAATAAAATAAAAAACTGAATTTCAAGAAAATTTGTAATTAATAATAGTGATTATTATTATTATTTTCTTTTTTATACATAAGAAGTAAGCACACAATAATATTGTTTCTCAAATTTAATAAGTTCAGTTATTAAAAGAAGTATAATTTGGTGATTATATTTATAACATACATTTTACTTTTAATTCAAAAAATATTTTTTATATTTTTTTACGTTCTATTTTTTTTTTTTTTTTTTTTCTAAAATGTGTCAATTAATGTAACATGAATTTCATAATTGCAAAAACAGAAATAATCTTTAACTCTATTTTAATTAGTCTAATTTTTCATGATATATATCTCATATAGCGAGTTTGTTGCAGGTATATAAGATAAAAGCTGAGATGACCTTTCCATAAATGAAGTTAAATTGCAGCATAGCGGTGTCATTTTTCGTCCAATATTCATTCGAAATGAATCAGCATATATATATATAAACGGCTAAGAGATTTCTTTGGACTCTGTCTGTGTGTTGACGCAAGTTGCCACCAAATTTTCATAATTTAGTTAATTAAAAAAAATCTAATTGTCCGATCGATAAGCTGTTTAATTCGACGGATTCAGAAAACTCACCCCTTTTATTTGGTACCGTATTTGTAACGAAATTTTGATTAGATTTTTTAAAATTTAATTAAAATATGAAATAATAACCTGGTAATAGCTTAAGAATTGGATATTAAAAATTTTAATTGTTGAAAAAAAAAAAAAAAAAAAAAAAAAAAAATTGTAAGGTTTTTTTTTTTTTTTTTTTTTCAGCATAAAATGAAATATGCTTTCACGCGAAAACTAAAAAAATTGAAATATCAAATTTGCTTATGCATATGAAAAAATAAACATATGAAAATTGAATTAAAATAAATAAATAAATTTAATGTACCTCAATTTTAGATCCCCCCCCCCCCATTCTGTTTAAATAGTAAAGGGTGATCAATAAAAATCCGCAATAAATTTAACAGCATTCAAATTGTCAATAAATGATATAAATTGCTAAAATTTTAATGTGAATTGTTATTTAACCGTACTAGTTCCTGTAGACATATTCACATTTGCAAAATATTTTCTTTTTTTCAGATAATATGACTTCGTATGAAGACAATCTACGATCTCGTGTGTACGAGTTCTATTCAGAAAATCTTTCGTCAGGTAAATCTTTTACTGTGAAGCATTTTATGAAAGGAAAAATACCACAATGAACTATTTATGACATTTTGAAACGTTATGAAAGTTGTTTGAATGCTTTTCGCCAATATGGCTCTGGAAGAGTTGCAAAAATCTTCACACGTAAAAAAATTGGAAATTTAAAAAAGGATTTTGATCACAAGGACCGAATTTCTCAGCATCAGGCAGCAAAAAAGTACAAATGTTCACAATCAGTGATTAATTATGTCTATAAGAAAGCAAAGATAAGTTGCCGAAAGAAGAAAACCATTCCACAAAGAAATAAAAAGCAACAAATTTCAGCAAAAACAAAGTGTGGACGTCTCTATCGAAAATTTTCAAAAAGATCTTGGATTCTTGATGATGAATCATATTTTACTCTTTCAAATTCCTCAATAAATGGCAATAATCGTTTCTATTCTTCCAATTTATCAGATACACCACCAGATGTTAAATATTCAACGAAAAAAAAGTTTGAAAGCAAAGTTCTTGTATGGATTACCATTGGTCCAAAAGGAATGAGCAAGCCTTTCATTCGAAGTTCAAATATGGCGATCAATCAAGATGTTTACCTTGAGGAATATCTCAAAAAGCGTCTAATTCCTTATATTCGAGCTAATTACTAAAGAAATTATATATTTTGGCCAGACGTGGCCAGTTCTAATTATGCTAAAAAAGTGACCAATTAAACCCTTCAAGAATCAATTGACTTTGTGGTTAAAGAAGATAATCCCGCTAATGTTCCAGAGGCAAGATCAATTGAGGACTTTTGGTCAGTTTTAAAAGGGAAAGTTTATGCAAAGGCTTGGCGATCAGAAAATGTCGATCAACTTGTGAATCGCATCAGATATTCCATAAAACAAATTAATTTAGACCTTGTACAGAAGCTCGCAGTCGATACAAAGAAAAGAATTGATTATATCCGCAGAAATGGTGTAATAGAATAGAGATAAAACTAACAGTATTTAGTATTTATCCAGTCTTATAATTTGCATATGTTTATTTGCATCATAATTGCGTTTAATAAAAAATATAATAAAGTTAACATATTGCGGATTTTTATTGATCACCCGTTATGTTTTTGGCACGGATGAATCGCGCTTGGCATGAAATCTAATTCAACATTATATTAAAGAGCTTTACTTATTGATAATCCTGGGTAATTTTTTAAATTTTGATGCTGAAATAGATCGGACATTTTTCGCCAAGTACTCCACTTTCGCAGAAGCCACTTTAAGACAAGTAGCGCATCAAAAATATAAATAAATTATAAAATATTATAAAACAGAAAAGAAAGAACAGGTAAGGAAAAAGAAAAGAAAGAAACAGAAAAAATATTAACATAAAGTACTTTTGTCTAAAGTGGCGATAAATTTTCAAAAGTCGCCAAGGGGAGTTATATTAACCCCTTGAACTGCAATTCATTTTCAGTCAGCACTGCTCATGCAGACAATTTTATTTTCTTAGATTTAAGAGGAGGGATTGATATAGAAACTTATGGTTTTGTTGCTCAAATAATTTGTTACTATTAAAAATAATATTTGTTTCACACATTTACATGACTGTTTATTGTTATATATACATATAAGAACATAACTAGTGTCAGGAAATTCATGACGAGCTGGACTCGTCATTTCAGTTCAAGGGGTTAAGGCTGTACCATGATCAGATTTACATATTTCATTATTTATTTTTCTATATACAAACTACTATTAACTAACTCAGCTACTATTATAACCCCAAACATTGTCTCATGCGATAGACGTAACCGATCGTAGCACATTGTAATATTATATTTGGCGCGAAATTGTTGTCATTTTATAGTTGATCGAATAAATCAAATAAATATAGAAAATAACGTGAAAGAAATTATTATGTACACCACGTATAGTGTTGTTCATATGTAACTGGGATTCAAATATAAAATTGCTACTTCAAATTTTTCGATACTGTCCGTTACGAAAGTGTTATCTGATAAGCACCCAAATGGAAGCCAACTGGTAAGCTATTGTCACAGACAATAGACATAGGCACCGGAGAGTCTGCGAATGAGGGGTCGCTGCCGAAGGCAGCGGAGAACCAAAGTGGGCTTTAGAGAAATTTCATGATTTATTTATTTATTTATTTTATTTTATTTATTTTTTTTTTTTTTGTAAAGCGGGCAAAGCCTTCGTTAATTCACTACCTTCATTGATTTCATAAATTAAAAAATGATTTCATTAACAAACTTTGATCTATTGGCACGCAAGCAGCATCTGGCCGAGTTTTGTACATTTCGAGTTTATTTAAAAAAATTTCCCGCATTCAGAATTCGGTTCGTTTCCGAACCGGGGCTTTTCTAGTATAGTAATAAATACACTTTTTAAAAACAAATAATTAAGTTCCAGTTAGTCAAGTTGCAGTTAATTGGAATACATTACGTTTTTTATATGTATGTTGAACTTGATAATTGAATCAATTTGGGAAATCTTGTTCTTTGTTTGGTGTGTGTATGTCTCTTTGGTGAATTGCTTGGCTAACTATTCTTCATTCTCATTCTTTGCTTCTACTATCAAAAGGATTATATATATATGTGTGTGTGTGTGTGTGTGTGTGTGTGTGTGTGTGTGTGTGTGTGTGTGTGTGTGTGTGTGTGTGTGTGTGTGTGTAATCTGTTTTTCCAAATATAGCTGACGTAAATCACAAAAAAATTAATTATATCATAAATATATTAGAAAAAATAATTAGAACTTTCATAAATCAAATCCTTTTTTTTAATTTGCCTATAGTATACTAGTGTTAAATTTAACTGTACGATTTTCTAATTTACTCATACTCACAAAACTATACTTCAAAATTTTCTGGAGGAGAAAGAGAGGATAAATGAAATAGCCTGTTATAATAGAAATTTGAATTATAATTATGTGGCATTCTTATCGCTTTGAATTTCTGGTCTGCATTTGATACTTAGTTTGTTCTTAGAAATTGTTCTAAATTTATTAGGATATTCGTATTCTTCAAAAGTTTAAAATGTATACCTAAAATATAATTTTCCATTGGATTTTAATAATCTAACATTAAAATATACATATTGCTAGAATTAGTTAATACATTTATTTATTTAGAAATAGCAATTAATCGCTGTAGTTAAATCTCGTCTGAGTATCTTATAATCCGGAAGTAATTAAAAGGTGTGTTAAGTTTCTTCTTCTATAATTTTATTACAAGCAAACAACTTTTTAATCATCGTTCTTATGATTAAATAAGTATTTACGTTTTTCTTATAATCAAATATAAGCATTTATAATGTTTTATAATATATATATTAATAAAATGGGCATTCTTTCTTTATTATTGTAAAAATATATTTACATTTCTTAATGTAAGCAGCGACCGCTGCTATAAACAGAATTCAAACAAGTATTTTTCATGTTTTTTTTTTTTTTTTTTTTTTTTTTTTTTTTTTTTTTAAATAATTTTTTTATTAATTGATTCATAAATTTATTAGTTTATATATATTTAAAATAACATGGAATAACTAAAAATGATCTGCTGAGTAATGAATCATGCAAATAGGACGCTGAAGCTTCTGATCTGCAGATCTACTAGTTAATAAAACAATTTTATATAATAAATCTAATGATGCAATATAATAAATCAAGTAACATAATTAAACTTGTTTATTAATTTCTACATAATTATATTTCAAATGCAAGGATCAGAGAGGATGTGCAAGAATCAGTGTCTATCCTTTTCGAAAGCCAAAGCCCTTGTTATTCTATGGGAAAATTTGTTTATTGAATTACTCATTACTTAATATATATTTTTTTTTAATTACGTTTTATATTCAGAAAATTCACAATCGTTAAATTTGTACTCGTTTTCTAAAATATGTGTGTACAAGATTAATGATTGTGAATTTTCTGAATGTGAAAGCGGAATGTTTAAAAAAAAAGGGGGGGGGGGTAGGTAATGAGTAATTCTGGAAACTAATTTCACCATAGATTAACATGGGCTTTGGCTGTCGGCGAGGATATGTATTATACGCTCTTTCGCATTGTATTAAGCGATTCTTTTTTCTTTCTTCTTCTTCTTCTTCTTCTTTTTTTTTTTTTTTTTTTTTTTTGTCTTGATAAGTCCTTAACAGCGTGTTAACAAAAGACCTTAATCATGCAGGAAATTTCAATTTTGCTCTCTACAGCAGTCCCAAATGTCTCTCAGCATTCTTTCCCCCTCCCCTTTCTTTTAGCATTCTGAAATTTTGACGTATTTTTAAGATACAGAATAGAAGAGTGAAACTTTCGGCGTACCCGCTATGTCATTAGGGCCCACCAGCGGCCGAGCGGTTCTGCGCTCAAAGCTGGTAGATGGGAGGTGCCGGGTTCGATCCTAGGTCGCGCTCATCGGCCTAGCCGTTCGGAGTTTTCCGTGGTTTCCTCCGAAACTTGCGTAAATACGGGCTAGGACCCCTTAGAAAGACCCCCACGGAGGGCATTCCCCCTCTAGGCCTAGGACACATCAGGAGTCAATCGGCCTTAAATCCAACAACCAACCAACCAACCCGCTATGTCATTTAATAATATACTTATATATCATACTCAAATATATTTTATAGGCATTTATATATTTATATTCATTAGTTACAATTGCTTTAAAGAGCTTTGGATAACAAAATATTAAAAAAAAAAAAAAAAAAAACTACGGCTTGATATATATATATATATATATATATTTTTTTTTTTTTTTTTTTTTTTTTTTTTTCAGTAAGCTAACAAAAAACAATTTTTCATTTAAAATTTCTAATTTAGTTCCCTGTGCTCTCTACTTCACTTCTTCCTTAAGCTGAATGTAATCATTCTCAAATTGATTAAGTATATTTTTCAACTTTTCAGACAATTCCCGCTTTTTTTCCAGATATAGGCGGGAAAATGGGACTTTGACAATTTCTACATAAATATTAAACATTTTATCACATTTACCAGAATTAATATATTCTCACTCAGTCTTTATAAAAGTATTTAAATATATTCTTTTAAATTACTGTTGCAAATAAGCATTACATTATTTTAAAAATTATCTACCTACATGAATGCGATATCATTCGAAACAATCATTCTCAAATTGATTAAGTATATTTTTCAACTTTTCAGACAATTCCCGCTTTTTTTCCAGATATAGGCGGGAAAATGGGACTTTGACAATTTCTACATAAATATTAAACATTTTATCACATTTACCAGAATTAATATATTTTCACTCAGTCTTTATAAAAGTATTTAAATATATTATTTTAAATTACTGTTGCAAATAAGCATTACATTATTTTAAAAATTATCTACCTACATGAATGCGATATCATTCGAAACAATAAACTTAAACGAAAGGTACCAAACCAATTAGGACTTGGCACCACAGAAGGGTTTATATAAAAGCTTATATTTCCCTTTAATATTTATAAATTAAATTATATTACGTTTATTCAATAAAATATGCTATATTCAGGCAACAATTCTTATGGTTTTTTGATATATTTTTTACAGATTTGAAATCTTTAAATTGCGTTTTCTCAGTTTGCATTTTTTCATAATTTCATGATCTTCAAATTGCTAAAACTTCTACAGATAGTTGAGAAAAGACTTAATACATGTATATATATATTTGTGTGTGTGGGGGGGGGGGGGGGGTGTTTAATAGAACCTACTTTAAAGAATTGGGGATGGATTTTACAATATCTTTAAAAGAAAAAAGAATAAATAACAATTAAAATACAACAAAAATGAAGTTTTGTTCCAAATTTTTACATAGATATGCACATTTTAATTTTTTCGCAAAAACTAAGTCATAAATTTTAAAATCCACCCCTAATTATTTTAAGTAGGTCTTATTAAACATTAAAAGAAAGAGGGTGGGTAATTCTTCTCTAAAATATCTATAGATGTTTTTGCATTTTTAAGATCATGAATTCATGAAATAAGGCAAATTGGGAAAAAGCAATTTAAAGATTTCAAATCTATAAAAAATGTATCACAAAATCATAAGAATTGTAACCTTAATATATATTTTATTGAACAAACCTAAAATATATTAAATGGAAGTATAAGCTTCTATATGAAACCTTTAGTGGTGACAAGTCCCATTAATGCATCAAATATAAAAGTTTACGATGAAGAAGCAGCTTATATTTTAAGTTCACAAGTTAGCCTCGGCAGTCCTTAGATTCCCAGGTATAGTACATATTCCATATTGAAAGCTTCTCTTAATAGTGGCATATAGTAGACGCTATAGCATGGTTATGAAATAAAGAGAATATTTTGAGTTAGAATGTAACAAATTTATTTACACAAATTATTCTAAATTTCACCTAGTCGTTTCAATACGTAGAATTTTGATAAAATAATAATAATAATAATAATCGAATCTTTTTATTAATTGCTATATGAGCTGTACATGTAATCAATTAGTCGAAATAATTTCAGAAATCACAATTTTCGTTAAAATATTATTTCTGTTTCGTTTCCGTTTGGTTCAATGAATTCCCAGGTTCCGCAAGTGCTCCAAAATTTGTGTTCTTTAGTTTGATAGCCATAATGTGAAATGCAGGAATTTATGTTTGATATTTATGTGGGTCGTATTTCATGTAGGTTATTTCATGGAGTTCAATTTTCAACGTTTCGTTTGTAAACCCAGACATTAATCAAAATAACAGGAAATAAGATTCCGAAATATGGGATGTGTGGGGTTCGCATACAAGTTCGTTCATCAGCCTGTCGTTTGGAGTTTTCTGCGAAACTCCAGTGATTACGGAATAGGATACCTGAAAAGATCTCGCAGAGGGTACTCAATCCAAGCCTAGGATCCTCGTGTAGTCAGTTGGCCTGAAACTTCATATTACTTCACTACCACAGGGAAACCGTGGTGGCCAGGGGTAAGAAGTAGGCCTCCTTACAGGGTGGCCATCTGTAAGGAGGGGATGTAGGGCGTAGGAGTCAAGGTCGATTGACTACACAAGGTGGATGGAGTGCTTTTTGTGAGGACCTTTGTAAAGGGTCCTGGCCTGTATGTATGCTAGTTTCAGAGAATACCACAGAAAACTACGAAAAACTAGGTCTACAAGCGCGACCGGGGATCAAACTCGACACTTTCCTGTTTTCAACCTCTGCCATTTGTAAGGAAATGCAGCACTAAACTAATGGTGCATTTATCTCTAAAATTTTACTGTAAGAATTTGCGTAAGTGTTAATCCAATGTGAGAAATTCCTTCATCTTGGATGAATGCGGTAGACTACAGGCATCTAAGCGGTTGTAATTAAAAAAATAATATTACGTACATTCAGAATGGGTTAAGACCCGTTTGAAAGAACCCTACGGAGATCATTTCAATTCTATCAGTCCTAGGACCCTCGTGCAGTGAATCGACAATAACACCTACAAAAACAGTGACCTCTTCCTCTAGAGATGATTGGGTCAATCAGTTATCAGTTGTGTGTACATAGTGGTTACCATGAATTAACAGTATTTTTCCTAATCAGTAGTGGTTACCCTTGTAAGCAAAAAGCGACCATAGATCGATAGATAGTTGAGACGCAATCCCAAACCTTGCCTCAGATGGGTGAAATATACTTTGTTATAAAATTTCTTTTTTAGCTGCTAGTTTCAAAATATAAAGCAACTCAACAAATTCTGATTACGTTAAAGTATTTACATTCAGTCTCTGCTATAAACTACTATGCATATATATAAGATAAATGTATAGGGTTTTGGAAACTTTGTTTAATGTCTTGAATACTTATCTTAGATTTATAGAACAAATTACAAACATCATGTGTTGTTTGGGCTAAGGCTGATTGAGTACGCGATGATTCTACGCCTAGTAGAATGCTATCCGTGGGTGTTAAGGCAACCAGGAATTGAACTCGGCATCACCTAGCTTTGAGAGTAGCACCTTATAACCACCGATGAGGGCAAAACGTTAACTAAAAATTGGGAGTAGATTTTTATAAAATCAATACTATATATTCTTACTATATGTATTACAGGGGATTCAGTTTTAAATATTACAAAAATTAATTTTTTAAACTGTCTAAAAAAGCTATTCAGTAAATGTTTTTTATTTTTTTTTATACACTAATTAAATTATGTACAAAACTTCATCCTTGTATCATAAAAAGTCCTGGAGATATGTTATCCATAAAGAAATTTATTGACAGATTAGTTTCAAATTAAAATATTTATGTATTTATATATTTACGTTATCGCTGTTTTAATTTGTAATTTCTGTATGATCCATAAAATGAGATCAGGCGGCTTTCTCTTTCCTTTATTTGCCCTTATGACGTTATGTGAAGAATGCAAATTATGATTTAGTGCATTTTTCATACATTTTATTTCCCAAAACAATTATTAAAAATTTTTAAAAATCAATTTTAGGAAAACAAGAACTAATCTAATGTATGTGAATTTTCTAGTTAACTAAAAAAATACATATATTGGATAATGGACGGAATGGGTATTTCTCATAACAAAGTTACCCCAAGGAGTTTTTATGCAGGGAACGATGCCTAGTTACGGTTTCCTCACAAGATGGCAGCACTGTATAATTGTAATTCGAGTTTAGACCATCTTGTCTAACTATGAAAACCTAATAGGGTCAGGTGGGGTAATATGGATATAAAAACACCGTTTTTGAAAATCAGTGGCAGAAAATTTATATAATATTTAAAAATATATAGTGACTTTTTGTTGCACATATACATTACAAGTGTTGAGAATACATTTCGCTTGAATTTTTGATTCAAAATATTTTGATTCAATATTTTTTTATTAAAAATAAATAAATAATAACGATTTGAAATAGACTAAGTTTTGTACCCACTTTACCCCATGGCATGGGGTAAAGTGAGTAGACTGTGGGGTAATGTGAGTAATTAGTAAAAAGGGAGCAAAATTGCAGGTAAATCTTTTGGAAAGTGTTAAAAACACTTTCCAACAAATCTGAAAAGTGTTTTTAACTTTTCTTTTATTTATTTATTTTTTTTTTTTAAACAAAGTTTAAAAGTGTTTAGGACTTCGGTTTGTCTGTTTTTCCGTCTGTCTGCGCTCTAACCTCTAACTCTCGTAAATATTTATAGACTTCTTTGAAACTGATATATGCTATTGAAGTTCACTATGGGATGTTCTCTATCGAAAATGGAGGAAATACTACCCATGGTTTATATACAAAGACACTGAAAGAATTTCAAAGCATTTAGTTCTATGGGAGGTATTTCTATAATCCACTTTTAAATACCTTTATTTTGCACAGCTCATAATGAAATTGACATTAATTTTACTTATACACAAAAAATGTTTTTTATAGAATACAGTATGATTAGCAGTAAGATTTACAGGGCCACACAAACATATTCAGATACTTTAAGGGCTTCAACCAGAAATTTCTGAAATTGCATTTCCGATTTTATTAAGCATTTTTAACTCTTTCTAACAATGTTTAAGAATGATTTTGAGTTGGATAAGCTCATCTGCACGTCTTTCTGTCCGTCTGACTCTGCGTCTGTCTGTCTGTCCGCTATTTAACTTCCGTAAATATTCATGGAATTCCTTGAAATGGATATAGGATATATATTATTTATGTTTACTAAGTAACGCCCCCTACAGGAAATGGAGTAAATGCTACCTGTAGTTTGTACACAGGGACACCCGAAACAATTTCAAAGCACTTCGTTCTATGAGATATATTTTTAAACCGCGTTTTAGTAGCTTTATTTTGCACAGATTATAAAGAAATTGACATTTATTATTCATATGCACACACAAACACACATAAAAAAAGGGAAGAAGAAGAAAAAAAAAATGTTTTCTATAAATACAGTTTTATTAGCAATAAGATTTACAGGGCCACTCAAAACGATTCACATAGATTAAGAGTTATAACCGGAAATTGCTGAAAATGGATTTTCAGTTTTATTAAGCGTTTATAATACTTTTCAACAATGTGTAAGAGTGATTATGAATTCTGTCAGTCTACCAGTATAGTATGTCTTTTTACACTTTTGACTCTCCGTCTGTCTCTCCGCGTTCTAACCAGAACCTATGATTATCGCAGGGGCACGCGGAGCACATCACTCGAGCCCAGAGCAGAAGGAGACCGTAAAACTCATTTTTCGTATACTTGATCCAACAAATTCTGCTTGTAATGCATAAATATCATAATAGAAACTTTTGTTTAAGTACAAAGAGGGGAATGGTGAAGGCCCAAGAAAGTATGTGTGTCCCGGGCCTCACTTGAAGTTAATCGGGCCCTAGTTCTAATTCCTGTAAATATTCGTCGAATTCTTTGAAATTGATATATACTATTTAAGTTTACTATGGGATGTTTCTGATTAATTCCGTAATTAAATGAAATAAATTACTCAAGAGAGAGATTTTAAAAGCTTGCATTAATATACGCTAAAAGTGGTGCACAAAGATGAAAGAATTGTGCAAACACCATAAATTACAGAAACACGCAGTAATTGTTTTGGGGTAAACTTTAAAGCATAACCCTTCAAAAGATAAAACACTTGTAATGCCCACAAATGTAATGTGAAAGCAAAGCGTACTGTAGCAGCAGGAAAGCAGCGCTACTGCATAACCATAAAATCGATTGATATATTAACATTATTTAAAATAAATAGATGTCAATTTCTAAAAGGATTACTTTACAGCCAATCTGTGATTATCAAAGTATATTCTCCATATTTTTAAAAATAAAAATTCAAAATAAAGATAACAGAAATAATTGGCGACATTATTTGTTGTCCATATATGCGATTTTGTTAATGACTTGGCGACAATTATCACTTTCTTGCCATGCTGGCTTAAAACCCAGTTATGACTATCTCAAATTTATTGTAACTTTTAAATTAATTAAAAAACAGCGTATTCTAATAAAATATCATCCTCTCACTATACCTGTCATTCTCTTACTGTTCAGTATTCTAAATTAATTTATTAATTTAAATATTTTGATTAATATGCAGGATCTATGTTTTTCGTATGAAGCTATTACATACATATCTGTTTATATAAAAAAAAAAAAAAAAAAAAAAAAAAAATCGGAAGCTTTCCATCTACTTCAGTTTTCTCATAATGACAGTTTTCGTGAGAATGATCCATACAAAATTTTAATTGAAAACGGTAATTTTTGTGTTGCAAGTTGCCACTATTTCTGTTTGTAGCAGAAATATTTTGTATTCATCTAATAAATACAAAACGAAACGAAAAAATCAAAAATATTTTAATATTTTGAATTTGTAACAACTTCTTTTAAGTGTACTAGTAGTATTACTTTTAGTATACTACTAGTATTACTTTTTAAGTATACTAGTAGTACCCTCTTTACCCCATCTGACCCTAACATTTATATTTAAATAAACAGAAAATTCATTTTAGATAACTTGTTCTTTGGAACACACTTTGACACAATTTCATATTGAAACTATTACCTTTTTCAAAATATATCACCATTGTAAGTTATCTTTTTTTTTTTTTTTTTTTTCCCACATATTTTATTGTTTAGTAATTTATATTATCAAAACATTGTTTGAAAATATATTAATTATATTTTAACTAAAGAATTTTCGAAAGTATTAGGAATATAGATGGGATTAAATGTATTTAATAAAAATATTAAAAATTAAAATTAACTACACAGTCTTCGGTCTAGAAGATGGCAGCACCAAATTTGACATTTTATGCATCTTTAAAGACTTGATAACAATTATATTTTAATAAAAAGATAAATCCTTTCAGGATAACTTATTCCTCAAAAAAAAAAAAAAAAAAAAAAAAAAAAAAACAATTTTGTACTAAAATATTGTCTTTCGGAATGTATATGTGAAATTATGAGTTTTTTTTTTATTTTTATTTTTTTCTTTTTTTTTATACATTGTGATATTTAGTTATTTATATTATTAAAAGCAATGTTTGAAACATTTATTGCAATTTCACTGAAGTATTCTCGGAAGTTTCGAATTATCACTTCAGAAATTTAGTTATATTCAAAATAGGTATTGAATCTAATTAAAATTAACTACAAAATCTTCGTCCGCATCAAAAGATGGCAGCACCAAACTACGATACATTTTAGTAATTGTTAACATTATTCTAGAACATTTTACGCATGTCTTTGGTGATCTTTAGATATCATAACAAATATTAAGTATATATGACTTCATATAATAATTACATCCAGTCAAAGGACCTTCACTTCATGTAGTCAAGCGGCCTTAACAACTACAACATAACAACACAACAACATATTTTTAAAAAGAGAAAATTCTTGTTAGAAAACTTGCTCATAAAAACATGTTTTGATTACAATTCCACATTTAAAATGTTATCTTTCCCAAAATATACATGAATTACAGTTTTAAAAATATTTTACACCTTTTAATATTTTATAATTTATATTATTAAGAGCGGACAATACCTAATCTCGGCGGCAGCCTTCGCCTGTGTTATTCTATGGGAAAATTTGTACATAATTACTCATTACCTAATGAATATTTTTCAATTCTGTTTTCACATTTAGAAAATTCATAAGCGTTAAATTAGTTCAAAAGCGTTAAATTGTCCCCTCTTAAAAACATTGTTTTAAAATATTTCAATTATATTTTTACGATTTTTTTTTCCCGAAGTTTTGGAATTAATACAGTATAGAACTGATTATAGCCTAAATAATTATTGGTGGTGTGGTGATCAGGGTTGATTAACTGCACGTTGGTCCTTAGCTTTGGTCGAATTCCCTCTATGGAGGTCTTTTAAGGGTTTCTAAAACGTATTTACTCGAGTTTCGTAGAAAAACACGGAAAACTCCTGAATGTTAGGTCAACGAGCACGGCTTAGGTCGGCACTTTCCGTCTATCAGTTTAGAGAGCAGAACCTCTCTTTTTAGGTATTGAAATTTTAAACTGCAAAGTCTTTATTCTCATTAGAAAATGGCAGCACCATATTATGATGCGTTTTAGTCATTGTTAGTATCACCCATGAATCTATAAAGTTATATGTATGGTATCGTTCTCCGGCATTTTACTCATCTTTGAAGACTTCAAAATAATTATATTTTAATAAAGTGAAAAGCTCTTATTAAATAACCTAGTCTATAAAACTTATTTTAACATACTAAATATACAATTTCATACTAAATATTGTCTTCCGTAAGACAATATTGTATGTGCCTTACAAGATACATATTTCTGCATTTAGAAACATAATCCTCAATTTTCTTTTTAGAATAAATAATTTATGTTCATTAAAGTTCAAAAACAAAAATATTAATAAACTTGTAGATGATACAACTCATAATGGTTTCCTCAAAAATTTTGTTTATTTCCTCATCTATGTTTAGCTTTTTATGATCTGTTCACGTTAATGTATTTTAAAAAGTATATTTTTTTCATATGCGTGTGTATAAATACATATAAAAAATTAAAATAAAATAAAAAAGATGGAGGATGGCAAGGGGGAGGGGTAGATGTTTGTTTATGGAGGATGTGGGGCGTTGTTTGGCTTGGTTAGTCAAGAGGGTTTTTCAATCTATGTTTTAAAAAATGCTTTTGCTGTGTATATCATTAGTTTTCATTTTTATAAAAAAAAAAAATATTTATACATATCAGTCTGTTATCATGTTGCTTGGTTGCAGCTGATTCTATACATTTTTCAGATTTTTCATTAGTATAAATGGTAATATTAATTATTATTTTATGATATATTTTTCATATTTATGTATTGGTCACCAATAAGCATAGTCGTACAAAGTTGTTAACATTTTAAAATATAAAATATATGATTGGTTTATTTAATATAAATTTGTTTTATACATATCAATAATTATCAAACAATAATTATTTTTAATTAATAGCGTATAAATATTTAAATTAAATATTCTAGTATGTCCTAACTATTATTAAATAGTTTTAAAAATATTAGCATTTACAATTATATATGGTAAATTCGTTTAAATTAATTTAATCATTATTAATTTGTTCTGGTACTCATTAGTTTCTAATTTAAAAAAATTAAAAAATAAATAAAAATTTTAAATCTTAATTTGTATATCAAATTAATTTAATCTAACGTTAATTTTATTGCTCTAAAATAGTAATTTTAACTAAAAAATTGTAACTTCATGATAGTATTTTGAATTAAAAATTACCTTAATTATTATGGTATTAAATAAAGGTATTTTTTAATGCATTTTAGGCCTCATTAGAGAATATTTTTATTTTATTTATTTTTATTTATTTATGTATTATTTTTTTCTACAACTCACATTAACTATACCTCTCGAACGATATTACTTTTAAGCCCTTCCTCTTATTAAGAAATGGGTAAAAGTTACAACAAATTTTAAGTTTGTGCATTAATATATAGGTTTTTACCAGAACGATACAGGGTTTCGGTGAAAGTGTTCTTTTCTTGTGTTGCAAGTGAGGGGGGGAGGGAGGCAAGTGATATTATTTTTATTGAGTTCCTGCAGTTGCTCTTATGTCTAGTGTTTATGTCCATTATAAGTTTGTTATTTTTAATTAAATTAAGTTTAAATACATTAACTGAGATTTTCTAGAAGACTTTATTATCATTCACTATATAATTTCTATAATAAAAAAGAATCTTTATAAGTTTCTGTAATTTAAAACTTTGTAAAATTTGTTTTGGTAGTAAAGCCGATTGACTGCACTAGGGTCCTAGGCCTGAGGGGAAGAATCCGCCGTGAGGATCTTTCTTGGTGGAGGTTTTTCTTGGAGATCCTAGTTCGTATTTCTGCAAGTTTCGAGTTAGGAAATAAGGCTCATTGACTGCTCTAGGGTTCTTGACCTGCGAGAGAGTGCCCTCCGTGGAAGGAGGGGGGTCTCTCTAAGTGACCCTAGCCCGTATTTACGCAAATATCGGAGAAAACCAAGGAAAACTCAGACTAGATAGGCCGACGAGCGCGACCTGTTATCGAACCCGGCACCTCACATCTACCAGCTTTGAACGCAGAACCGCTCGGCCGCTGGTGGGCTCAGCAAATTTCAGAAAAACCACGAAAATTCCTAACGACTAGGTCGACAAGTGCTACCTGGGATTGAACCCGGTATCTCACCAGCTTGGAGCACAGAACCGCTCGGGTTGGTGAATCAAAATCTTATAAAGTATTAGCTCTAGACGTTTATCAAACTATGAACATAATATATATATATATATATATATATATGAGTAGGTAGAAAAAGCGGGAATTCAGCTCATGTGGAAGAGGCGCTGAGGCGTGGGCGAGCCGTGCGGATGTCACACAGTACTCTGAGGAGTCTAGACGGTGTGGCGTCAACCTTGGTGTACACTTCGTCCCTCCTCAGTCTTGTGTCATAGTGAAACGTGAGGATGGTTTTAATTGAATATATTAATTTAAAAAATATTAATTAGAGTTTTTTTTGTAAATGATGACGAATATTTAAAAATGATATTATTTTTTCACTAGAGGTATTATGAAAAAGAATGTGAAGGAATTGATTTAATGGGAATGATTCAGTAATTAAAAAAATATTAATTAAAAATATTAATTAAAAAATAACTATGTTTTAGGAAAAAAGAATATGAAATGAGAGTGTCGATAGGAAAAATTAAATATAAAAAAAATCATAAAAAAATTCTTAAGTATGATTTGGATTCGAGCCCGGCACCTTCCATCCTCCCTTGTGACAAAATATTTCTATGGGGAAATTAGTTTTCGAGTACTCTAACCTTCAGAAATTTGTCTTATAAATTTTGTTTTAATGTGTAGATAGAAAAAATGTGTGTGAGTGATTTTTTGCGGAGGTTGCGGAGCTACTTTTATCATGGAAGATGACGAGTTGATTTTAATTAGGTGTTTTAATTCAAAATATTAATTAGAGGTTTTATTGTAAATGATGACGAATATTTTAAAAAGATATTATTCTTTTACTTGTAGTATTATGGAAAGGAATATCTAAGACTTGATTTAATGAAAATAAAATGATATTAATTAAAAAGATTTGTTAATAAAGATTTTATTGTAAAAGTTTGCAAAGGTTTTAAAAAGATATTCTTTTTTCACTCGTTCCAATCTCTGTATTATGTAAGACGAGAATTGTTTTTATGAAAGATAATTAAAAACGAATGATTAAAAGTTCATATTCATTTCTTAATTGAAAAATATTCGAGAAATGGACTTCATTAGTTTTTATCACAGTAATTAATTATAAATTGATTTAATTATTATTTTTACATTGAGATTTAAACCATGTTATTTTACCAATAGAAATGAAGACATTATATTAGTCTAAAATTAATATTTTTCAATTCCTACTATTAGTTCACACTCTCCCTAAATATATTTATATATCTTGTTCAAATTTTCAATCGTTAATAAAATAATTTTTATTCGTCCACTCAAGTTCAAATACATTTTTTTTTAAACTTGTAGTTGATGACACTTGATGTTAATACAGTTTTGTGCATGTGGGAGGATCGCTTACCCGGGGGGAGTAAATTTTCGGCATGGGTATATTTCGAAAGATCTCGTCAATGCCTTTAAAACGAATGGTTGATCTGTGATAATTTAAAATAAAGTTATCGATTTTTTTTTTTTTTTTTTTTTTTTTAAATCTTTTAACGAAAAAAACTTGGAAAACGCTTCACAACAAAATGCACATTGTTACTTCGTTATGTATTGCATTATTTCAAAATTATAATCTGGTATTTCACATATTTACACTACAGCTAGCCTGGAGCGGAAGGGGTTAAAAAGCTTTGCTGATTTGGAATCGAACAGTAGATTGCAGAAATTTCTACCGCCAGATGGCGCTGTAATACTTTTAAATTTCAATATTTCAATTTCTATTTAGGATTAAATTATTTTTAATACATCATTCGAAAGATATTTTAACGTTCTTTTATATTATCGAAAGTTTTCACCAGATTTACACGTTTTGGGGTGTCCTGATTAGGTTTTCTTTTGCATCTCAGCTAATTGAATTTGACCGTACAAAATTGGTATATGTAGGTTAATTAGGGCTGAAAGGGTGGGGAAGAAATAGGCGTGCACCGCGCGCGTATCCCCTAACTTGTGCGCGCGCAGCGAGCATGGGACTGCGCTGCCGAAGGCAGTGAGGACCCGGTTCGACTTTTTAACCGATGAGAAATGATTTTTTTTATTTTATTTTCTTAAGAATAAAAATTCGATTTGAGAAGGAATATGTGCGCAGCGCGCGTATACCTTCACGCGTGCGTTCATGGGTTAGCGCTGCCGAAGGCAGTGGGGACCCGGTATGAGTTTTTACCCGATCAGAAATGATTTTTTTAGGGGAACGAAAGGTTAGGGAAGGAATACGCGAGCGCAGTGCGTCTATCCCTTAACTTTTGCGCGCGCAGCGCGCACGGGACTGCGCCGCCGAAGGCAGTGGGGACCCGGTATGAGCTTTTACCCGATCAGAAATGATTTTTTTTTTTTTTTTTAGGGGCACGAAAGTTTAGGGAAGTAATACGCGCGCGCAGTGAGCACGGGACTGCGCTGCCGAAGGCAGTGAGGACCCGGGGGCCTACAACGAACACTTCGTAAAGCTCACGACGTGAGAACTTCACGATGCCGAGTTTGGAAGATCTCACCAAAATGTTTACGACAATCACTTTTGGCCCTACAATGAACTGATCGGAAGCCGTGAGCGGAAGCCGAATTGCGAGTTTCAGCTTCGTATACTATCTGACCAATCACAGTGCGTAAATGGTCGAAAGTGAATACGCTAAAATATTGTCAGCCATTTTTTAATAAAAACTGGTGATTTAAGAAACAAAAATGATGCACATAAGTTATACATTTTTGAAAAGAACTTTCAAAATTATAAATTTTTTGTGTGGACACTATATACGTTTAATAATTTGTTTTAAAGATATTTGATTAGGAAGTTTACGACTAACGATAGGTCTGTTGCTTTTACCTTAAAATAATAAAACAAAAATAACCCTAAAATTAAAGACTAAAGAATAACTTTCTGAAAATAATCAATTTTAACGTCCTCAGAGCTATAAATTCTAAGTTAAATCATGTGAATTCATCGTTCATAATAAAATAATTGTAAAAATGCTCATTTAAGGACTCTGTAATAAAGAACATAAGGAAATCGTCATGTGTCTCCTAGTGGCTTGGAGACAAAGCATTTCGTTTCGAACCGGTAGTTCCCGGGTTCAAACCCCATCAAGTCCTTTTTAGTTTATTTATTTATAAGTCTGGAAAAAAGAAGTTTAAAATAAATAATCTGCCAGTTGTAAGTTTTAATTCAGCAATTAGTTTCTACTTCATTATTAGTTGAATTTAACTTTTATTTCAGTATAAATTCAAGTAAATATTTCAAAAGTAAGCATTTTAGTTTTAAAATTTAATTGCCTATTTTTAAAATATCTTTCAATTTAATTAAAACAAAAAAGTTAAATTTAATGAATAATGAAGTAGAAAAAAAATTAGTAAGTCAAAAATAAACATATATACAATAACAAGAGATTAAATTAAGAATGAAGAAATAAATAATAAAGATAAAATATTTCAGTTTAAAGTTTAATTTCTGTTTAATAATAACTTTTCAAAAGCAGAAAAATGATCAAAATATTTTTTTTTTTTGTTGTTAATTATTTTATTTAAACTAACAAAAAGAAGAGAAAAAAAAGAGAGAGAGAGAGAGAAGAAGAAAGTTCAATTTTTGTTAAATTAAATTAATAACAATAATAATAATAAATTATGCATTATCAAATTAACTTAAACATTTTTATTTATTTTTAGGACTGAGGGTCTATTAGTCTCAATCTGGGATTTTTGCGTTGTCGATTTCAATAGTTGGACATTTGTCGAAATCTAAAATTTACCGAAAATATAACTGAATAATTTGAAAGCGATGTTATAATTTGAAAAAATAATAATAATAATAATAGTCCTCCGTCCTAAACTAAATTCTGCTTTTGCCAGAATTTCATCAAAATCTTTTATTATTATTATTATTATTATTATTATTAGTGTACGTGCTCTTACTCTAGCAAAATATTTGAAGGGATAATAATAATTTATGGGCGGAAAATTAAATTAGTTACAAATTTTAGCTTCTGGCATATAATAACTATAATGAAATTTAAATGTAATATATATATATATATATATATATCGAAATATAAGCATTTTATTATTATTATTATTATTATTATTTTATTTCATTCAGAAGGGGGGGGGATTTTTTTTTCAACTTTTAAATTAAATATTCATATTTTCCTTGTTAGTAATACGTGAAATTAGGGAATTGCTAATACATGCAATATTACGTATAATATATATATATATAACTGTGGTCTGTAGTGTATTTATCACAAAAACAAAAACAAGAGCATTAACAAAAAATAGTCCATTAAAGACTGAAGAATAAATTTCTAAAAATAATCACTTTCGTAGTCCTCAGACCTTTAAATTTAAGCTAAATCATGTGAATTAATCGTTCGTAATGCTAGTTTCGTAGCAACCCTATCTTAAAGAGAATCCCGTGCTTTTTCTATGGATTTTTAGCTCCCCCCCCCCTCCCCATTAATTTTACGTATTAAAGTGCGTTGATTAAAGAGCTTGCTCATTGCCTTAAAAAAATTTAACCGAGAGTTCCCAAATTGAATCCCTGGTAAGGGATAATAGTTTATATACATGTGTATATTTTATTGCATTAAAAAAATGTTATATATATATATGTATTTTATGCACAATATTCCACATATTAGCAATTCCTTAATTTACTTTATTACTAATAAGAAATATACGAATATTTAATTTAATAGTTAGGAGAGAGAAAGAAAGAAAATCTTTCTTTTTTCCTTTTTTCTTTCTTTCTTTCTTTCTTTCTTTTTTTTTTTCCTTTCTCATTGAAATAAAATAATTTTAAAAAATGCTTATATTTCGACTTTTTTTTTTTTTTCTACATTTAATTTTATTTATTATTTGCCAGAAGTTAAAGTTGTAACTAATATAATTTTCCCCCATAAGTTATCCTTTCAAATATTTTGTTAGAGTATGTATACAAGTAACAAAATAAATAAATAAAAATGCTTAAGTTAATTTGATAATATATATATTTTTTAAATTATTAATTTAATTTAACAAAAATGAAAATCCTTTCCCCCCCCCCTCCTTTTTTTTCGTTTTTTCAGTTCAAATTAAATAGTTTAAAAGTAAAATGTTTGATCTTTTTTCTGCTTTTGAAAAGTCATTAAACAAAAATTAAACTTTAAACAGAAATATTTTTTCTTTAAAATTATTTATTTAATTTCTTGTTATTGAATGGATTACTTTTAATGGTTACTTTTGAAATATTTAATTGAATTTATACTGAAACAAAAGTTAAATTCAATTCATAATGAAGTAGAAAATAATTGCTAAATTAAAACTTACATCTGGCAAATTATTCATTTTAAATTAATTTATTTTTCTTCATATATATAATAATTGAAAAATATATATATATATCTGAAATAGAGTTATTGGGGTTTGAACCCGGATACTGCCGGTTTGAAACAAAATGCTCGGTGTCCAAGCCACTAGGAGACGTATGACGATCTCCTTATGTTCTTTATTACAGAGTCCTTAAATGAGCATTTTTACAATTATTATATTATGAACGATGAATTCATATGATTTAAATTAGAATTTATAGTTCTGAGGATGTCAAAAATGTTTATTTTCAGAAATTTATTCTTTAGTCTTTAATTTTTAGGGTTTTTTTGTTTTATTGTTTTAAGGTAAAAGCAACAGACTTATTGTCACTCGTAATCTTAATAATCAAATATCTTTAAATCTAATCATTAAATGTATATAGTCTTCACACAAAAAATTAATAGTTTTGAAAGTTCTTTTCAAAAAGTATGACATACGTACATATTTTTTATTTTTTAATTCATCGGTTTTTTGTACTAAAAATGGCTGACTAAGTTCTCACTTCGTAATCGCGATTTCACTAGCTTTCAGTGGGTGAGATTTCAGAGGTAGATAACAAAGATAGATACCGGCAGTGAGAAGCTTACGATGAGTTCGTTGTAGAACTTTTCGGTGATTGTCGAAAAATGACGTCACAGCAGCACAGAATTCTCGGCTAGAACTCGGCAGTGAAAAGATTACGAAGTGTTCGTTGTAGGGCCCCCGGTCCGACTTTGTATCCGATGAGAAATGATTTTTTAAATTTTCTTTTCTTATGAATAAAAATTTGATTTGAGAAGGAATATGTGCGCGCAGCGCGCATGGATCTGCGCTGCCGAAGGCAGTGGGGACCCGGGACGACTTTTTACCCGATCAGAAATTATTATTATTTTTTTTTTCTTTTCTTAAGACTAAAAGTTACTGTTAGTGATTCATTAATTATAGTGATTCATTTGAAAATACTGGCCCGCTAGTGTTTTAATAAATGCCGTCTGTTTGTAGAGGTATCGGTACATTCGTCACAGCTGTGCGTATGTAAAGTCTTTTTATGATTTTTTTCGCTTGTGGTTTAAAAAAGCACGTTCATTTTGAAAGGTTATTGAACATACAGTCGGTAACAAAAGTGTCCGAACAGTAGCAAAAATTTCCATGTAAAAAAAGTACACTCCATACGGTTTTGTTAAATAAATCCTTGTCGAATTCTGTTCTTAGTCAGTATAAGAAAATAATTCGATAAGGATTTATTTAACAAAACCGTATGAAGTGTACTTTTTTAACTTAGGAATTTTTGCTAGTCCTCGGACACTTTTGTTACCGACTGTACATCACATAGATATTCAGGTTTACAATGAAACATCCTCTCGTGTTTTATTAATTCATGCTTACTTGTTTAAAAGTATCATTGCAAACAAGGCATAGATATTCAGGGAAGAAATTTTAATGAAATAGTCTCTTACGTTTTAATAAATCACACTTGCGTTTGAAATTTTCGATACAATGTTCACAATCGTATCTATGGGAGTTTTTCTGTGAGTTTCTAAATGTCTTGTGAGATATTCTTCAAATCTGTACGGTAGGAAGTGTCTGGTCCAATTTTAGGACATGGTGAAAAATTCAAGATATGTATATTTCTTCTCATTAAATACATCTTAAAATATAGTCAAATTGTTTATAAATCCTAATAAATTCTTATTGAAAGTTATTATATTTTCGTATTTATTGCCAAATTCTCCAGGTTTGTTCTAAAGTAATGCAAGGAATGTAATCATAATTTTAAAATAGCTAACGTATACCTAAAAGCATTCTTCTAAATGGTTACATCCAAATCTGTGAAAATTAAAGCCATTCTCGAAAAACAAACATTTTCTCTCTTCTTTCTTGAAAATTCTGTGTTCCTCTCAAAATATATGATGTAATGCATATTTTCAATTCCCACGCGAGGGAAAAACAGGTTTCGCATAATTTTCATTCACTCAACAAATATTAATATTTTCGATTAACACGTTGAGCGCCACGCGAATTCTTAATAAAATCCATTAAAATTCCGTAATGATTCCTCCTGTAAAAAGTAAAAATTAAGTAAAATTTAAATAAATTTTCAATAATTACATAAAAAAATGTAATATATTTAGTTTTATATCATATTTTACACTGTCAACCATCAATTCTTGACACAAATTTATATCATATTTGACACTGTTAGCCACCGATGGCTGACATGGCGCTGAACGTGTTAAAACCTGATGAGAAAAATCATTAGTTTATTGATTATCATCGCCTCCTAACTTTCCCTCCTATCTATAGACACTACTACCTACTCATATTACATCATCTGTTTTGAAAGTTCATGTAATGTTTAGTCATTTCTTCATTTTTATGAAATAACTTATTTAATTTAATTGATAAATTATAAATTAAAACATACTTACTTCAGTTCCTTATTTTTCAGTTGTTTAAACTTTATTCTTATATTTTTAATTAACAATTGCTGTTTTGTTTACATTATAAATGACCTTTTCCATGCAACACCTTTTCCACTAGGTGACGATATCGTAGTTAAATCGATTGACATTATGTAAATCATAATCGTTTCTTCTTACATCTGCCAGATGTTCGTTTGTGATTGGTCCGTTTGATCGAAGACGATCTATAGTGTAACCACGTTTCCTACGCCTACCAGTGAAGACGCGTCGAAAATCTTGGAGGGTTTCCAAGTTGACCAACAGGTTTGAATTTAGTAAACATCCAGTCATTCGGTATTCCCTTATGGCTTATTTTCTCTCAACGAAAAGCTTGTCTCCCCTATTTTACTATAGTGGACTCGTTGAATTCGCACTTGCGCAGAGGCTTCCATGGTCGCAAGAAATGTAGTTAAAGAGTAAACGTCCTTCTTTCATGTGTATAAATATCAGAGATTTCAGCTCTGAGGTGGTGATTAGCATGGCATCTTTCTTTGTGTTATAGTAAGGCAATAGTTGACCGGCTGGTCCGGATCAATTGATAGTTTGTTAAGTTTATTTTAAATATATTCTTTATAATTATTAAGTTTTCAAAATATATTTATTAAGTTTGCAAGTATTTTGTTAAAGATCATCTTAAAAGTTTAAGCTGTGTTTATCGACTGTTTCAATCAAGAAGTAATCAAATGTTGTTAATGATAATCTTAAAGTTCAAGCTGCGTTTACTACTGACTGTTTCCATTAAGAAGAAATAAAAGTCATTCAATTTTACGAAAGACTGTTTTATTTCAAGTTACAAGTGTTAATATAAATTATCTTCTGGTATGGATCCTTCAGTGACACTTCTACTGTGCGATTGCTCTGTTTAAAAATTACCTTTGACCTATAGATACATCTATACTTAATAAAACCATCGTCACATCTCATGATTAAGATTTAGGAGAGACGGAGGGTGCGCTGATGTTGACACCAGACCATCTAGGCATCTAGACTCCTGGGAATATGTTGTGACATCAAAACGGCTCGCCGACGCATCAGCGCCTCCTCCTCACGAGCTGAAACCCGTCTTTTCTACCTACTTATATTATATATATGTACATTTTATAATTGATTATTATCTATTGTAAAAATCGCATTTCTCTGTCAGGGTAGTCCCTAGATTAAGAAAAGTCATATATTAATCTTTAATTGTAATATATTTCAATCTAAAGGTATGATTTTTTTTTTTTACTTTAAGAGGTCAGATGACTTTAAAAGGAGAAAATATCTCAAAAAAAAAAAAAAAAAAAAAAAAAAAAAAAAAAAATCACAACATTATTTACAATAACTCAAAAAATTATTACCTCTAAAATTTCAAAATTTTAACACATGTTATAAAGGTTTTTATCTCTCTATTACAGCCATTAAAACAACTCTTTATTTATTATATGTATATAGTGTTAGTTAGCCAGAATTTAATGAAAGTTTGAGAGCTTTTGCACGGCATATTAATACATGAAATGACGAACAATTAAACTTTTATCATTAAAGCTTCTGTAATTATAAGCATAGTAACGCCTAAATTAGTGATTTTTTTTTTTTTTTTTTTTTTTTTAATCCTCTTTTCTTTCTTTTTCTTTTCTTTTCTCTTTTTTTTTTTTTTTTTTTTTTTTTTTTTTTTTTATAAATATAATAACTATTTTCAAAAGAATGAAGCTTTCTAGCAAAGTTATTTTTTAGCCATTTTAATTATAGTATAATTTCCCATTTGTAAAAATAAATAAATAAATAAATAAAAAATTAGGTTCAAGTGAGATATCATTTATATGTAATATTATGCGCAAGGCTTATATCAATAAAAAATTAGCTATGACATTTTTAAGAAAAAATTTCAAATAAAAAATGTATACTTATCCTAACACCTGTAATATAGAGATAAAGTCTTTTTACTTTCTTCTATATGTAATATAGAGAAAGTATTGGATTCGCGAAAATTTTCGAAGTCCATTTTTTGATGGATTTACATGTTTTGGGATATGGAGAACACGAATTAATAGTTTTTAAAAAATGTCTGTCTGTCTGTCTGTCTATCTGTATCATTTTTTTGTGGACGCTGTATCTCACGAACCAATGAATGAAACTTAACGAAACTTGGTATTTAGTTGCACCCTGACATAAACTGGTGCTGATTAGATTTTGGGATCAATCGCTCAATAGGTGGCGTTGTGATCGCATTTTATGCAAATTTTTAACATGGCAGCATAGGACAAAATTCCGTATAAATGGGCATAAAGAGAGTTATTTTACACTTGTGATTGTAAAATTAATATGAATTATTGATAATAGTAGTAGTTAGCTAGGAAAAAAAATTTGTGCATGGGGGGGCATCGGTTCCCCCCCCGGGGGGGAAATCCCCCCCCGGGGAAGTAAATTTTCAAGATGGGTATCTTTCGAAAGGTCTCGTTGATAATAGTAATAGTTAACTTGGAAAAAATTTTTGTGTATGTGGGGGCATCGGTTGCCCCCCCCCACCGGGGGGGGAAGTTCCCACCCGGGGGGGCAAAGTTTCAAGATGGGTATCTTTCGAAAGATCTCGTCAATACCTTTAAAACGAATGGTTGAACGATAAATCTGTGATAATTTAAACCAAAGTTATCGATTTTTTTAACTTTTAACAAAAAAAAAACAAAAATATCGCAATTTTTTTTTTTTTTTTTTTTTTAACGAAATTTAACCAAACTTGGTATTTAGTTGGTCCCCGACATAAACTGGTGCTGATTATGTTTGGGGATCAATAGCTCAACAGGTGGCGCTGTGATAGCATTTTATCTAAATTTTTAACATGGCAGCATAGGACAAAAATTCGTATAAATGTGCATAATTAAAGTTGTTTTAAACTTGTGATTGTAAAATTAATACGAATTATTGATAATAGTAGTATGTAACTAGGAAAAAAATTTTTTGCATGGGGGGGCATCGCTTCCCCCCCCTAGGGGGGAAATACCCCCCCAGGGGGGGTAAATTTTCACATTGGGTATCTTTCGAAAGATCAGGTTGATAATAGTAGTAGTTAACTAGGAAAAAATTTTTGTGCATGTGGGGGCATCGGTTGCCCCCCCACCGGGGGGGAAGTTACCACCCGGGGGGGCAAAGTTTCAAGATGGGTATCTTTCGAAAGATCTCGTCAATACCTTTAAAACGAATGGTTGAACGATAAATCTGTGATAATTTAAACCAAAGTTATCGATTTTTTTAACTTTTAACAAAAAAAAACAGAAAAATATCGCAATTTTTTTTTTTTTTTTTTTTAACGAAATTTAACCAAACTTGGTATTTAGTTGGTCCCCGACATAAACTGGTGCTGATTATGTTTGGGGATCAATAGCTCAACAGGTGGCGCTGTGATAGCATTTTATCTAAATTTTTAACATGGCAGCATAGGACAAAAATTCGTATAAATGTGCATAATTAGAGTTGTTTTAAACTTGTGATTGTAAAATTAATATGAATTATTGATAATAGTAGTATGTAACTAGGAAAAAAATTTTCTGCATGGGGGGCATCGCTTCCCCCCCTGGGGGGGAAGTACCCCCCCGGGGGGGATAAATTTTCAAAATGAGTATCTTTCGAAAGGTCTCGTCAATACCTTTAAAACGAATGGTTGAACTATAAATCTGTGATAATTTAAAACAAAGTTATCGATTTTTTTCACTTTTAACAAAAAAAAAAAAAAAAAAAAAAAACTTAGAAAAAAAAAATCGTACTTTTTTTTTTTTTTTTTTTTTTTAATATTGTTACTGATTGAATATGTATAGGTAAATATAGAAGAAAGTCTTGTGGTGGCCACAACATACTAGTTTAACATCTATTAAAAATTACAAGTCTCGAAAGTAGTCACTTTTCAAGTTATTGTGAAAAGAATTAGGATCATTTTTTGCTAATACACTATCTACCAATAAGTATTTGGACATTTTCGAATTCGGACGTTTTGTCAAATATCTAGAAAAATTATCTTGAAACATTGAGAGTATAATGAACATGTTATATCTCGTATATTTCAGCAAAAGGTTTGTCCTGAAGAGGAAAACAAGACCAGTAAAAAATTACACAAAAGTCAAAATGTTTTCAATCACTCTGTAAAAAGGAATGCTTCAAATGCGTTTTCGCTGTAGCACGTGATTACGTGGAATTTTATGGAAAAAACAGCGAGAACTTATTCAAGGTCTTTTGAAGACATGAATTAACGATTGGGAATTTCTTAAAAGTGATGAAAACGGGTTTTTAAAAAGTACATTAAATAATGTGTAATTAAGCAAATTTCTTCATAGAAAAACATGTGGTTTGACTATCAGTGAGGATAAATTATTGCATCCCCTTATAGTAATTCATTTTTGCATCTTTTTCTAAATGACAACGCTTGGAACAATACCATTTGACTTTCCCTTTTCCTTATTTTGATGAGAACATGTGCAATTTCGAATTATCTAAAATACTCTAGAGTATCCTTAGACTGAATTGTTTGATACTTCTTTAACTATTTTCGCCGACAACCAAAACCCATGTTATTCTATTGCAAAATTTGTTTATAGACTTTCTCATTGCTAAATATATATATTTCAATTCTGTTTTCACATTCAAAAAATTTATAAACATCTAATTTGTTCAAGTTTAAATATGTATATATATATATATTTACTTTTATTTTATTTTATATTTAGTATTTTATTTTGCAGTTAAAAAGTGAAAAATGCACTTAGTATTTTGCGTTGTTGTAGCCTGAAAATGAAACATGAAATTTTTTTTTAAATCAACTTTTAAAAAACGAGAACAAATTTAATGAATGGGAATTTTCTGAATGTGAAACGAAGATAGAAGAAAAAAAGAAAAAAAGTAACGAGCAATTCTATAAACAGATTTTCCCCCATCGAATAACATGAGCTTTGGTTGTTATATGTGTTTATGTTCTTAATATTCTTAATAGCAGGAATTTTGACTAGCTAAAGTGAATCAAAGGCGACTTTAAGCTGCTGTTAACAGACCACTAGATAAAACACTAGTAAACAGAGCTGTCAACTACTGGGTAATGATCATGCATCGAGGCACCAATAATGGACACCATTACGCTTTTACATTATATGCTACTACAAAATTAAAAAAAAAAAAAAAAACACAGTAAATAAATTCTGTATATTTATTTTAGCTGAAGAGGGTATAGGAAGTCAGTTCAATATACCCACATGTAAATCAAATAATATTTGCCATAACTTATCCAAAAGTTTGAGAAATAACCATCCGATTACAAAAAACGCCGCACTGTTGCAATTAAACTGATCTCAAAATTCATTGCTTGTAACCTTTGTAATTTAAAAATTAATTGTAGAAGGGGTTGTAACATACAACGTGAAGCAAGCTTACACTGTTGAAATAAATTGTAAAAAACTGGAATTTCCCCTCTTCTTTTTAAAAGGAAAAAACCCCTTAATTTATGGTATACCAAATTTTCAATGGAATTTTTCCTTTTAAATTTACGATAAGCTCTCTTTTTAACGAAAGAATAACAGAAATTCTATACAAATTAGCTACAGTAGAATAAAACAGCATTTTTGCTGCCGGAAATTTCGTATTTTTTTTTTTTTTTTTTTTTTTTTTTTATAAGTATCAAAAGCTTAGAATTTTAATTTAAAAGTGTCTATTCGTGCAGTTTCCACTCCTGGTAGATTTACTTTAAATATCTTTCAATAAAAGATTTTTTTTTTTTTCAGACTTTGAAATGTTAATGTTGGTTATTATTAATATTATTATTTTGAGCTATCATTCATCAGGGGGGGAAAAAATTCATAAACATTAAATTTTCATTTAGTGAAAGTGTATATTAGCTGTTCAAAGTGAGATATGCAGTGAAAATAGTATCCATTTCAACAAATTAAACATAAAATCACGTAATATAATTTTAATTATTAGTACTCTGAACAACTTTTGCAACAAGAGACAAACGTCTGAAAGCCTCTATTTATATTGTCCTACTACAGTAGATTAATATATACTACTCCATATTTTAAAAATGACAATTAAACTGCATTTAGATTATTATAGAGAAATATCAAAATTTGATTGCAATATTTCTTTAAAGCTTTTGAATAAAATTTGGATATATTTAAATGCATAGTACTGATTTTATATTCCAAAATTTATTATTGTATCATTCATATGCATGAAAATCTATGAAATATTAATATATTACGTATGCCTTTTGAAACAATATTTAGATATCGTTTAAGATATTCAACAATTTCTACTAAAAGCTAATCTTCCTGCCCCAAATGTACTTTATTACAGGAACACATAACAATTTAAATTCATTATTAATTATATGAATGATTTATTAAAAAATATATAATTAAAATTGTAATAGATTTACAAAATAATAATAATAAAAATTACAATTACAAATGCAATCTTTCTAAACACATCATAATAGCTAATTCGTTAAAAAAGTTTTCTGTGGATTCTCTATCCTCCGGATCAATTTCTTCTTCTGCCTGATGGTCATCAATATAAAGTTCAGGGATACCAATTCCTTCTTCTAACAAATTGTCTGTTATTCTGTTTCTGGCATCCCAGAGATCAACTACAAATCGATTATCCGAAACATCACAGCTAGTGTTACTGTAAGCCTGTAAATTAATTAATTAATTAATTGAAGTACAAGAATTGTTGATAATTAAACAGAAGACAAAATCAAGCACATTTTATGAACATAATATAGCATAGTTGCTTAAATCATACCATTTTTAACAAAATTTTTACCTATCACAAATCATGCCCATTTACACTAGAAACGATTTAATTTTAAAATTATTACTTTCTTCTATCTTCAATAGAAGAAAGTATTGGATTCGTAAAAATTTTCGATTTCGGGTTTTTGATGGATTTACACGTTTTGAGAGCTGTAGAACACGATTTTACGATTTTTAGAAAATGTCTGTCTGTGTGTGTGTGTGACAAAATTTTGTGGCAACTGTATCTCTGGAACTACTGCACAGAATTTCATACAAATTGGTATGTAGTTGCACCTTGACATAAATTAGTGCCTATCAACTTTTGGTAAAAATCGTCTTACAGGTTGCGTTGCCATCCCGCTTTTTCTAAATTTTTAACAGGGTGATATAGGGCAAAAAATTTTCAAGATGGGTATCTTTCGAAAGGTCTCGTCAGTACCTTTAAAACGAATGGTTGAACTATAAATCTGTGATAATTTAAAACAAAGTTATCGATTTTTTTTACTTTTTACGAAAAAAAAACTTAGAAAAAAAATATTTTTTTTTCTCTCCCCTTAATTTTATCAAACTCCTACGGTTTCCGTGTCTTGACAAACTTTAACATATTTTTGCATCCCCTAATTTTGTCAGTCTCACGGTTTCCGTGTTTTGACAAACTTCAACAAATTTTCACATTTTACCCATAATTTTGTCAAAGTCCCACTTTTTTTTTTTTTTTTTTTTTTTTTTTATCTCCCCTTAATTCTATCAAACTCCCACGGTTTCCGTGTTCTGACAAACTTAAACAAATTTTTGCATTTTCCCCCCAATTTTGTCAAAGTCCCACGGTTTCCGTGTTTTGACAAACTTAGAATAATTTTCACATTTTACCCAAAATTTTGTCAAAGTCCCACTTTTTTTTTTTTTTTAATTATTGTTACTGAGTGAATTTGTATAGGAAAATATAGAAGAAAGTCTCGTGGTGGCCACAACATGCTAGTTTGAATTTGAAAAGCATAGTTATTTAATTACCTAAATTATTTTTGGATAACAATATTTGTGCAGTAAGTAATAAAAATTAATTGTTTCCTACAGGTGTGATGATTTAGAAGACTAATTGCATAATTTGTAACACCTGCTTCCAAGCTGGAAATTATAGAGTAACTATAAAAAAGTAAAGAAAAAATCCACACATTTCATTTTTTTTTTTTTTTTTTTTTTTTTTTTAAGTTTGATCGTCAATTTTTATCAACAACTTGCTTTTTTATAAACAGTATAAGACTAAGGTCATGACTCGACAAATATTTACTTAACAAAACAGTATTAGGTGCTCATCTTTAAAGCAGGAATCATTGCTAGCGCTTCAATAATTTTGCTCCCGATTTTATTTTTGGTTCTTTTAATACTTGTGTCTTACAGGTACACACGAGAGAGGTTTAAAACAACTTTATTTCTTTTTTTTTTGCCGACTTTGTATTTTATACAGGTCATCAAAAGTCGTTCCCATGGTTAAAAATGGGATTATTAGAACTTTATATTTTGGCAGAAATTGCTTTGAATTATATTTATGAGTGCTAATTTTAAATATTAGTATCAAACTACACATAAGATAAAGGTTTCACATGCTTAGATATATACAAAAGTTTAGCATGATTTGCAAACGATCAGTTTTTTCAATTTAAAAACTTCTCTCGATGAAATGTGTTCAGACATTGGGTATTTAAAGAACTGAGTCTTATACATGTTTTTCGGTGAAGATTGGTTTAAGACAACATTTAGGGGGGCTGGAAACAAATTGAGCAAAATCAATAATGTTTATGATCACCTTGTATCGTTAAGTGAACAAAATGAACTGTAAGTTTCGGATGTGTTAATACAGACAAAGACACAGTTTAATTTGTGGATGAATTTGTGTGATGATAGCATACTAAATAACGGAGATATAAGTATTTATTTTAAAACTCAAAAAAACAAAATCGTCAAGTTTTTTATTTATAATATACAGAATTTTTAACGATAATTATTCTCACTTTCAGATAAGTTGGAAAAATATTTTTAAGACAATATACTTCAATCGGAATTCAAACACCTCAAATATCTCATGAAATATGAACATTTTTATGAAAGACGTTTTCCCTGCGCATAAGCGAAATATATATATATATATATATATATATATATATATAAAATAAATAAATAAATACATAGGTTGAAAGGTAGATACATTGGGCAACTTTTATCAAAAGTGCATTTTAGTAGCTTTCAACCTATGCATTTTTTTTTTTTTTTTTTTTTTTTTTTTTAAATCCTTCGCACATACGCAGTGAAAACATTTATCATAAAAATTTTCATATTTCATGTGATATTTGAGATATTTGTATTCCAATTGCAGTATATTGTTTTAAAAATGTTTTCCGACTTATCTGAACGTGGGAATAATTTTCGTTAAAAACTCCTGCAAATTATAAATAAAAAACTTGCTAATTTTATTTGGAGTTTTAAAGTAAAGGCTCCGTTATTTAATATGCTATTGTCACAGAAATTCATCCACAAATTAAACTGGGTCAGTATTAATATATCCGAAAGTTACAGCTCATTTCGTTTATTTAATGATACAGGCTATCACAAACATTATTGATTTTTTTAGGTTGATTTCTTTAGAAATCGACCTATTGCAATCACTTCGTTTATCTATATATATATATATCTATCTATCTATAATGAAAATTTTGTCATCACGATAACTACCGAAATAATACTCGAAATGAAACCAAATTTGGACAGTGAACTGATCTTATAAATATCTTGGATGAGTTCGTTAACCAAGTTGCTCCGACTTCTTGTTTTCAAGTGGCAGCCACTTGAAAATTTCAAACCGACATTGTAAAAAGCATATTTAAAGCAATATTTGCTTGAATTTTGTTGTAAATACAGGCCACATAAAGGTCTCAATGAAGTTTATTAATGAAGTTTATCCGCCATTTTTAATAAAGTGGCAGATATTTTAAGTTAAGCGGGACCACTTGAAATCAGGCTACCACTTGAAAATTTAAAATCACTATAACTTCCGAAATAATACTCCAAATCGAACCAAATTTAGACAGTGTCTTAACTTATCTTAAAAATATCTTAGATGAGTTTATTAACCAAGTTGCTCCGCCATTTTGTTTTCAAGTGGAGACCACTTGAAAATTTCAAATTCAAATTGTAAAAAGTGTATTCCGAATTTGTTTAAAATTTGATGTAAATATAGACCACATAAGGATCTCAATGAAGTTTATTAATGAAATTTATCCGTCATTTTTAATAAAGTGGTAGATATCTTAAGTTAAGCGGGGCCACTTGAAATCACGCTACCACTTGAAAATTTAAAATCACAATAACTTCTGAAATAATACTCCAAATCGAACCAAATTTGGACAGTGTCTTAACTTATCTTTTAAATAACTTAGATGAATTTGTTAACCAAGTTGCTCCGCCATTTTGTTTTCAAGTGGAGACCACTTAAAAATTTCAAATTCAAATTGCAAAAAACGTAATACAATTTCTTTTTAAATTTTGATGCATACGTAGATTATACAAGCGTCTCAAATAACTTTATTAATGAACTTTATCCGCCATTTTTAATAAAGTGGCAGATATCCTAACTTAAGCGGGACCACTTGAAATCAGGATACCACTTGAAAAATTAACCATGATAACTTCCGAAATAATACTCCAAATGGAACCAAATTTGAACAGTGTCTTAACTTATCTTATAAATATCTTAGACGAGTTTGTTAACCAAGTTGCTCCGCCATTTTGTTTTCAAGTGGAGACCACTTGAAAATTTCAAATTTAAATTGTAAAAAGCGTACTCCGAAATTGTTTGAATTTTGATGTAAATACAGACCACATAAGGATCTCAATGAAGTTTATTAGTAAACTATATCCGCCATTTTTAATAAAGTGGCAGGTATCTTAAGTTAAGCGGGACCACTTGAAATCAGGCTCCCACTTGAAAATTTAAAATCACGATAACTTCTGAAATAATACTCCAAATCGAACCAAATTTGGACAGTGATGTTATCATATAATTATCTTGAATGTTTTCACTGGGCAACTTGTCCCGACATCTTGTTTCCAAGTTCCAGCCACTTGAAATCACACTGCCACTTGAAAATATGCCATCACGATAAGGATAACTTTTGAAATACTAAACGGATTCAAATAAAAGTTGGATATTAAACTTATGCTTGAAATATCTAGAATAAGTTCACTTGGTGACTTGATCCGCAATTTTATGTCCAAGTGGCTGCCACTTGAAAATTTGTCAATATAGTAACTTTAGTAATACAGAATCGATTCGCATCAAATTTGGGTAGTGGATTTATCCTTCAAATATCTCGGATAAGTTCGCTGGGCATCTCACTCCGCTTTTTTTTTTCCAAGTGGCGCTACCTGAAAATTTCTTATGACGATAATTTTTGAAATACTGATTTAATTTGAAATAGAACTGGGAAAGGAACTTATACAAATATTCTGGATGATTTCACTGGGCAAGTTGTTTTGCCATTTTGTTTCCAAGTTGCAACCACTTAGACTGCCACTTGAAAATTTGCCATAAAATTAACTTTTGAAACACGGCACTGATTTAAACCACAGTTGGACAGTGAACCTATGCTTCAAATACCTTGGATATGTTTGCTGGGCAACTTGTTCCGCTGTATTGTTTCCAACTAGCGGCCACTGGAAAATTTGTTATCACGGTAACTTTAGAAATACTTAATCAATTCAAATCAAAGTTGAAAAATGGATTTATCTTTCAAACAACAAAAATCTAGAAAATTCACGTAGCTCGTGAACCAATCAAGTTATTGCGTCCATCTTTAGTATATGGATTATAAGTATTTTCTCGCCAAAAATCGCCAAAAAAGTCGCCATAGGGGAAAAGTCGCCAAATTTGGCGCCAAATCCATTACCTGCTTTGCTGGATCTTTTTAATGCGTTTTTAAAGAAAAATTAGGCTATTTTAGTGCTAAAACAAGCTAGAAATGCAGAAAACTAACATTTTATCAACTTACTAATTGAAAGAATTTCTACAAAAAAAATTATTTTCAAATTTGAAACGATATTTTGGATGAGGAACTTTCTCTGCCATTTTGATCGAAGTGCCAGCCACTTAGTTTTTCAACACGATGACTTTTGAGATTTTGAATTAATTCGAACTATATGTGTACAGTAGACTTATCTCACAAATACATTTCATATATTTGTCAACTTATCTCACCATTTTGCTTCCAAGCGCCGGCCACTTGAAAATTTTAAATTCACATAAAAAGGTATTTATGAACCGATTTGCTTAAAAATCCATATGTGCATAGCCTACATCAATATTTTTACCAAGTGCATTAATAATTTGTAGCCGCCATTTTCAAACAAAATGACGGCTACTTGATAAGGAAAAAGAAATCAGCCTACCCTTCCGAATAAGCCGGAAGGTCTTGTTTTTTTTTTTTTTTTTCAATTTGTTACAGGCCCTCTAAATGTCTTAAAGCAATCTGCACTGAAAGAAACGTGTAAGTTTCAGTTCTTTAAATACATAAGTATTTAAAGAACTGAAGAATTAAGTATTTGAACATATTTCATCGAGAGATAAGTTTTTAAATTGAAAAAAAAAAACTGAACGTTTGCAAATCTTGCTAAACTTTTGAGCAGGAGTGTACAGATATATATATATATATATATATATATATATATATATATATAAACTGCTGTAATTCAATAACTAAAATGATTATAATAGGTTAAAGTTCAATGTCAAACATCAGATTTTTACTAATTTCGATAGTGAATAACTCTTGTAGAGAACAAATCACAAAATAAAATACCACATAAATTAATCGCTGGAATCACACTAATGAAAAAATTCAATTGTAATTGTGTGGTTTTTAACCCTTTGCAGTTTGCAGCCGCCCCCAAAATGTCAGAAAATGACAAAAATGACATTTTAAGATCCCCATAAACCAAAATTAAATGAAATTAAAAAATATATATATATCTTTGCCAATTCATTAATCTATTAGAGTATTATGTATAATGTGTGTATTGTTTTGTGGTTTTGAGTTAAAGAAGAATACTTATAAAATAATGCTTAAATAGTTATAAAAGAATGAGCAAAAATGTTTAACATTTTATCATAATTCCATTAAAGTAATTTTGCATTATTATAAAGTACATTTTAATAAAACAAAATTAATCTTGAATTACTTAATTCAATGTTTAATTTTCTACTTTAGTATCCGTCAATTAGCTGAACTACGCAGTTTAAAAAGCTATATAGTTTTTTAAATTGTGAATGACCATCCTCCTTGGCTATAACTTCTCTTTTTTCATTAGGCCTACTTGTTTCTAAAAAGAGTCGAAGCCACTTTAATTGAGAGTTTATATATTCCGTTTGCGATACTTCAACTAAACTTCCTGCTGAAACCAATAAATGGAATGAAATCAACTTTTATACTCAGACTGTTAAAGATATGACGATATGATTTCTTCAAAGAAAGAAAGAATATCAAAAGTCGCCGATAAGGGGGATTTTGACGCTTCTCTTCCAAGTACTCAAAATCAATCGCCTAACAGTGTGAGATCGCAAAATATGCTTAATTTTGATTTTTTTTTTTTTTTTTTTTTTTTTGTGATTGCTGTAATTCATTTCAGCCGATAATTTTTTCACTTTCTGTGATGTTTTATGAAGAGCAGAATCACATATATATACTTTTTTTCAGTATATTTTTTAAGACGGCACATTTTGAATGTTTCCTTGTCAGCGCAACAGCTCAAAACAGCGGTCGAGGAAGCCTAGTACAAATTTGCTTCCGAAACCTTCCAATAGCTCGTGTTATCAATGGAAAATCGCGTATTTGATCTCATCAGATGCAATGAAAATACCATAGGCTACTAAAGAACTTTTATGCTTTGAAAAATATAAATATTTTGGTTTTGTGCATAAACTTTTGCGACATCACAATTTTGATTTTCATATAATTTATTATTTTCCTTTGAATTAATTGTTTCCAAATTCGAAACAGGAATTTGTAATATAATTGTTTAGATACAGTAAAACTTACGAAGCATATTCCAGTGCATATTTTTCATTTTATTTAAAAATTCAACTTGTGCATAGACTTTTGCCCCGCACTGTAACACACCCGAAATAGTTATTGACAATGGCCCTGGTCCAAGCTCCTGTCTTCCACAAACCTATTCATCATTCAACGATCTTGAACAAATTATTTAATTTCCTTCCTTCATCTTCCTAACCTACCGAATTTAAATATATAATTTTAGTTATCAGATTCTGGGTTCGAATCCTTTGTCAGGAATAGATGTTAATAGTTCTGAATCCATTTTAAGCCGCAAGTTCCAGTCTAATGAGCTTTAATGTACAAAGACCAAACCCCAAGACCAAATCCAAATGTGTAATTTAAGTCTAGTATTGAAAAACTTCACAACTTACAAAGTTCTATGCCACTATGCTTGTGCGAGCTCACAGTACCTTACGTGAAGGTTATGGAACAATATAATCTTAATGGCCTTACTCACCATTAACTTCAACTCCCGGTTCAACGGAAAAACTTGAAAAGCGTCTAAAGGCTGGGTAAAACTTTCCAAGAAAACTTAGCACGCTGCTTCTGCCATCTAGCGTCAAAGTTTTCATATAAATTTTGATTGGTTGTTTTCAGCTAAAAAATCTGAAAATAAAAATTTCGCTAGATGGCAGATGCAAAACATCAAATTTTGCTAAAAAGTTGAACCCTGACTTTATCTGCTTTTAAAGTTTTCGTATTCGACCGGGAGTCGAAGTTATTGGTGAATACAGCCGTAAATCGTGCCACTATGATCTAGGAAAATATTTATTATTCCGAATACAGAGATCTCCATACGAAAAAGCTTTTCCATCTTCTAGGGCTGGTCTCAGTTTGATGCTTCTTTAGAAATTAGAGGTGATACAATTTGGAGGAAGTAAGATTTAAACAACTCTACTATGTATTAATACTTAATATATTAGTGCAATACAGTATTCTAAATAAGACGCAATTTAAGAAAGTACAATTTCATTTGCATACATTATTACTTTCTTTCATATCCATAAGAGGGCCGCGGTAGCCCAGTCGGTAGAGTGCCGGGCTCGTAATTGAAAGATTGCAGGTTCGATACTCGAGCCGGCCAAAGACCACTATGGTGGCTGGCGCACGTAAAATCCGTCGTGGCCACAATGTTCTCCATGTTCCCATAAAAATTATACCTCTGAGGGTCTCTCGAAGAGAGGAGCCATCCCCTCCGTGGAGGATCAAAATTGCGATGGCATGTCTCCAGACCATCCCTAGGGGTGCGTCCCAGACTGTCGCTAATTATCCATAGCGCAGTACTAGTGTGACGTTAAACCCAACTTACCTACCTACCTACATATCCATAAGACAAAAATCCTCTCCGTGGAGAATAAAACTTGTGATTGCATATCTACGGACCATCTTTAAGGGTGAGTTCCAGACCGTCGCCAGTCGCCCATTGCGCAGCCCGACGTAAAACCAAGCAACCATAGGACAAATAGAGTTCATGAAATTTTTCGTTTTCTCCTATTTGATAAAGGTAGCGCAGCATTAGTGCGATGTAAAACCCAACCAACCTATTTGATAGATTTAATTATTTTGATTGTTTTTGAAAATAACTGCCTATGACACAAGTTTTGTGGGCACTATAAATGAAGAACTTTTGTAGCGAATTCCATAACATGTTTTATTTAATTGTGGCTTGAGATAATTTGGTTGATGTTGATTAAATATTTCTTCTCTCCCGACCCTATTAAGTGTGAGTCACCCAATAGGATACCTTGCTTTATTGCATTTTTCCCACTTTTCTTAATAGCTATCTCTTGATCAGAATAGTATAGAATCATATCATTAGTCCAGTGGCGGCTCGTGAATGACGTTTTGGGGGTGCTGCATCGAAGCGTCTAGAAAAAATACATAAAATGGAATTTTGTCTCATTGGCTGATTCGTTTATTTCGAGAATCAGCGTAAATACTTTGGAAATTCAACATCCAATAAAAGAACAAACTTTTCATTCGAACAGACTGTTTTTAGTCCCTAGACTGCAGCCCTTCTAATACGTCATTCACCAGCCGCCACTAATCACCGCTGACTAGTATGTGAAATATTTAATACGAAATACTATGTAAATTTAATTTTTCATAAGGTATTTATTCATTTGAACCTTGATATAAATTGGTTTATGATTACATTTTTGCGCCCCATTATGTGTAAGTCACCCAATTGGAGGCTTTGCTGTTATGTTTTTGTCAAAATAGAACAGAATCATATTCCCTTCCGTGGAGGATCAAAATTGTGATGGCATGTCTCCGGACCACCTCTAGGGGTGTGTCCAGACCGTCGCCAATTGCCCATCTGCGCAGCACTAGTGCGACGTAAAACCCAACCATCCATCCATCCAGAACAGAATCATATCACTACTGATATTTAAAAGACTTAATATGACATATGAATTTTAATTCCCATAAAACGTTTTATTTAATTGGACCATGTCATAAATTGTTTGATGCTGTTTAAATTTTGGCATCCCAAAAGTTTGGTATGAGGTGTAAGTTATCAAATAGGTGACTTTTTTTGCTGTCCTTTTAACAATTTTAGTAAAAATTATCTTTTGATCTCAATAGTATGGAATCATATTACAATTAGTGTGATGTGGTGTTGTGAGGATTAAATCCAACTGATTTCACGAAGGTCCTAGATCTGATATCACCATTGGTATCTGAAATTAATATTATGAAATACTAAGTGAAAATTTAGCTTGAAATATTCAACAGTAAAGTGCTGATATAGCACAAAGTTTATCTTGATGAACATCAAAGGTATTTTTGAGATTCATTTGAGTAGGAGTGTACAAAATTTATATCTAATATCAAAATGATGGGAATCGCATATTAGAGCTATAAAAATTTATTAAAAAGACATAGGAGTCAGTTATTTGCTAAAACTGATATGTGACTACAGCAAATCAGTTTATACAGTCGGCAGCTAAAGTATCCGAGCACTAGCCAATAATTCCGATGTCAACAAAGTACACTTAAAACTGTTTTGTTAAATAAATCCTTGTCGAATCATGTTATTAGACTGACTAAGAACATGACTCGACAAGGATTTATTTAACAAATCAGTATTAAGTGTGCTTTTTTTAAGACAGGGATTATTGCTAGTGCTCGGATACTTTTGTTGCCGACTGTAATATAGTCAACATTTAGAAATACGTGTTTTATGGATATTTTTACAAATTGATAATAATTGTTATTTTAATTTTTTTAATACTTTATGAGATACAAATTATCTTGTACTTTAATATAGTTTTTATTTCCTTAATATTAACAATAAAATGAAATATATCAATGAATTTTGGACACGCACAATTAAAATTAATTTTTGCAGTCTGAAAACTAGACATTATGTTTAAATTAAAATGTGATAAAAGAGAACAGGGGGAGGAAAAATTCTCTATCATGACTTCAAAATCGCTTTTATTTCATTATGAATAAAGGAAAACAAAGTAAAGTTATACTTTACAGAATTAATATTAGATGATGACATTACGAGATTTTATGATTACAGTCGGTAACAAAAGTGTCCGAACACTAGCAAAAATTCCTATGTAAAAAAAGTACGCTTAATACAGTTTTGTTAAATAAATCCTTGTCGAATCCTGTTCTTATACCGAGTAAGAACAGGATTCGACAAGGATTTATTTAACAAAACTGTATGAAGTATACCTTTTTTACATAGGAATTTTTGCTATTGTTCGGACACTTTTGTTACCGACTGTACATAATATATGAATAAGTATAATCGATACAAAAATAAATAAATGCAGATCAGTGACAATACATAAATAAACCTATAACTAAAAAAGACATAAATAAGAAAGATTATCAATAATCACATTTTAGAAAATTGATTTTTGTAATGGAATTTTTAAAAAATATCAAAGAAAAAATTAATATACCATCATTTTAAGTACTTTCATATCGTAAGACTCATCCCGAGTCAGACGTGTGAGTGAGCTTTTTGCTTCTTCGTTCCAACCCTCTGGTGGAGCTTTAATTCCAGCAAGTGCACATTCTATTGCTTGGAATGGTAAAAGAAGATGTTCAGCCGAAATCGAATATATTCTTTCTTTGTCAACAATTCCTGTATCGCCATAATCAACGTAAAATACATTGACTTTATCATCAGGTAAAATTTCTGTTATTTTTCCGCGATAATACCTATAAAAATGATTGAACCCTTAAGGATTTTAACAAATGTGTCATACATTTTAAATAATAATAATAATAATAAAAATCACTTATGTTCTAACTTCCTTAAAATCGTATGAAAAAAACAATTGCCGTGAAGTCAATTTATCGCAATATTTTATCTCTATAATGTTCAAGCAATTAAAAACAACAAATGTTTCACATTATAATGTTTTATAGATTATACATATACTAACTGGCCTTCGTCTGCCTAACGGTTGATATTTTAAATTAAATCCTTTTTCTTTATTACTCCTTTCCTGTTTAGCTCACATGTCAGTTTAAATCATTTAATAACATGTGTGTGTGTGGTTTTCGATTTGGAGGGAAGAGGGCAAATTTGAGACCACCCCTTTCTAGCGCTAATTTTTTCTGGGAAATCTATGGTATCTGCGTTCACGAATTTCAGTGCAAAAATTGTTTATATGTGTCCTACACTTATATTATCGAGATTTTACGAAATCCCCCCCCCTTTGCCCTTTTGGGGTCAGGGGGCTATAAACACATTTCCAAGCGCAACCATGCTCCAAAGTATTTTAGTAAGAAAGATTAATTTTCATGTGTGGGTTGGTTATGCGTATCCAACACCTATTATGAAGGGATTTCGTTAAAATTCCCCATTTCTTCCTTTAAAGACGGGGGAGACACGTTTCCAAGAGTGACTCTGAGCAAATTTATCTCAGGAAAGCAATGTTTTTATATATTGATTGGTTATGCGTAACCAATACACACACAACTAAGAGATTTTTCGAAATTAGTTTCTGCCGTCCCCGTAAGGGGGAGGAGGCAAAAAATGCGTTTTCGCACTTAAATATGCTCGAAATTATCTCAGGAAGAAACTTTATCCAAATTATCTCAGGAAAGGAGCGTTTTTTTAAGTGCGAGTTAGTTATGTGTATGCAACACGCACTATAAAGTGATTCTGCATAATTATCTTCCTCCCCCCCCCCTTTGGGTGCCGGCGGAGCAAAAAAACAATGTTTTAATCTTAAATTTGCTTCGAATTTTGGTAGGTGGGTGTTGATTAAGTGTACGCAATATGCACGTTGGGGGGATTTCGCGAAACTTCTAACTTACTTGCGGGGGAGGGGGACTAAAAAGCGGGTAAGCTGCTGCCGAAGGCAATGGTGGCGAATATGCTGCGAGCGGGGAATCCTCTAACCTCTACCGCATGCAGTGGAAACTTTAACTTAGGTTTTAACTAAATTCAGTGATTTTTTTTTTTTTTTTTTTTTTTTTTTTTTTGAGATTTTCTTAATAATGACATGGAATTTTGAGAAATCATTCAAATATAGTGACCAGCGAAGTTGGCAGAGTCTGCTAGTTGTTATACATACATGAAATCATATTTTATCAACATACATGCATTCACAGACATTTTAATATTTGCATATACACAAATGCATTTTAAGATAAAATGCACATATCTAAATTTAAAAAAAAATATTGTCACATTTTAGCGTATTACTTGCATATTTTATTTTATTTTACTTTATGCATTATAATTTCGTGAATTTTTCTACAGTGGTAAGGCGATCAAATTTTTTAATTGAATTTGAGGACAAATATGACGGTGTTCCCCCAAATTTCCCGGGTAAAATAAATAAATCACCTAAAATTGTAGTAATTTTTATGTATCAAGTACCTGACAGAACTTATTTCAGCTTATTTATTATACATATAATGAATTATAGTAAAACACTGATAACTTTATAACCGGCGTCCTCAAAGGTGTTCTAACCTTTTGGGGACGAGGGGTAGTTTTCGAGGATTGTCTTCGGGATTCGAAGACGGCTAAGTCACCAAAGATAATTCCTCTAATCTTTGCGCCGAGGCCCATAAATTTATATATGTACGAAAAATTACTTATATATTAATCAATTTTGAAACAAAACTTAACCACTGTAGGTTAGCCTATTGCTTGGCGCTATTTATTTTTTCCGATAACTTTCCAGAATTACATTTCTGCTTGATCATTTTTCTCTTTGCATTATGAAAGACTACAACTTACTGAATAAAGACGGAATATCGTGCCATACACGGGAATTTTGAAAAAAAGCACCAGCAACGGTTCTGTGTCGAAATAATTAGACATAAAACTTTATCAAATGAAACAAGTAGGCATGGGTGCCACACAAAAGAAGTAAATCACAAAACCTGAAAATTTTTAGAAATAAAATAATAGTTCTTTAAAAATGAAAAGTTAAAAGAAATAGAAGACAGAAATTAATAATAAAATAAAACATAAAATACGAAAAGCAAATAAAACTAAGAGAGAGAAAAGGTTGTGTACCTAGGGCATGTTCAAGGCATCGAATAAAGATCATTAACAAGATTTTTGACAATGTAAAACTTCATGGAAATCCAGATTAGAAGAGAAAATAAGAAATAATATTAATCAAGGAAAGTCAACACAATAACTATAAGATTATTTGTGGTCAGCAATAGAAGATTTAGAAATTTCTGAATTACATGCATTTCAATTGTTCTTATTCATTTTGTTTTTCAAACGTGTTCAACTTTGACCAATGTAAATAAATTACAATAAAAAATATAAGAATAATACTGTTCTCAAAGAAAAAGAAATAAAATATTAAACTTATGGCATTTCCTTACAGAGTTCTTATTTTCAATCATTCGAAACCGGTTTTTGGTGCCTTTTACACAGTGTGAAAGTCAATTTTCAAATTAAAATAAATACTATATTAGAATTACCTAAACAAATATACTGTATTGACAGATAATAACTTACAAAGTTATTATTACTTATCATTCAGCAATAGTTTTTTTTTTTTCCTCTCTTTCTTTTCTTTTCTTTTCTTTTTCTTTTCTTTTCTTTCTTTTTTTTTTTTTTTTTTTTTTTTTTTGTTTTACTGCAATTTGAAAGTCACACACACGCGCACATACACAGAATGTTCAATTTAATATAAACACTGCGTGTAAATTACCTGACAAATATAATGTACTGACAGATAATGTTGGCTTAAAATGCTCATATTCCACCACTTTTTGATGCATTTTGCCGCAATTTGGGAGTCAGTTTTCAAATTATTATAAACACAGAATTAAATTTAGCTAAATAAATATAATGTATTTACTGATAGGAATTATTTAGTTTTATCTTCTGCAAAGTATGCGAAAGATGGGGGACCTTTTCTGTAATGAAAAAAATTGAAGTTTAATTAAACTAAATGCTTACTTCAAGTGATATTAATAGTACATATACTTTATTAATTTTATTATAGAAATTTTATATTTTGTTTAACAACAGTATATTCAATAATTTTACTGACAAGAAAAATATGAAAAAAAAAACAGTAATAACCTATTATCTTCATCAAAAGGAGCTGCGCATATAATATCTTTGGACACTGTGGGTAATTTCTCTAATTCTTCTCTTTCAATGAGTGAATTGATTTCTTCTACTAAATCATCCAAACTGAAAAATAAAAGTAAATTTATAAGCGTGCTACATCTTATTTAAAAATACGTATTACTGCACTATTAATACAACACAAAATCAAACAAATCTGACTTTAAGCTTAGAAATATAATTTGTGGCTAAATGTTTTTGTAGAAATTTATAATGTAAAAGGGAATTTATATATAAAACTTACAAATCAATATTTTTATCTTTTTGCACATAGAAATGCTGGGGTGATATGACACTAGAAACGTATACTCGTTCATAAACATCTGTATCCAAACTTTCATAACTAATTGTTGACTCACCATCTTCTTTTCCTTTTGGCACTGCAAAACAAATAAGTGCACAAACAAACATATATATAGAAGATATATAAACATAAAATTAACTGTATTATTTATTTATGTAATATAACGACATCATTTTTACAAGAATGATTATGAATTATTTCCTGAAAGGAAAGAAAAAAAAAAAAAAAACAGTTTTGCAAAAGAATTCTTTTAGATTAAAGAATAATTTTAAAGAATTTTACAGCAATTATAATAATTATATAATGTTATTAAAAATAAATTGAGTAAATTAAATTTGTCTATATATATGTTTTCAACCAGCAATTTTTTCATTTAAAAATAAATCGCTCAGGCTTGCAAAACAATGAAAAATATTCTGTTTAAAATCATAAATCTAATTAAAACCAGGGAAAATAATCAAACCTTTTATTGTTTATTGTTAATTATAACATTAGTATCAATATAATAATTCAAGATTGAAATGAAAAAAAAAATTATAAATATTACAGAAAAATTAAGAGCAAAATCAGTGCTGTCAAATAAGATAAATAATTTATATTAAAAATCAGCACTTTTCATAATTTTATGTTTAATGTGTCTTAGCTAAGGCCCTTAATAGTTTGCAAGAATACAAAAATTTTGAATCAGCAATATTTAAATAAAATAATAAAGAAATTTTTTATTCTTTAATATATGCTATCTATTCAGCAAACTTGCAATTATATACATTAGTTTCTTTATTTCTCTTAGACAAATATGTGAAATATACACTACTGGTCGTTAAAATTGGTAGACCAGGAAAGATTGCAAATTACAGAATGATATTTATTGGACACATACATTAAAGTGCGAAGAACAATTCATTTAATTTTCGGAAAATTTGGAGTTTTATATTCCGATTGTATATAAAGCAATGTCTTCCAGCAGAAATAACAGCGCTCATCTGCCTAGGCTTTGAAACTAGTAGTAAGTGGGTGACATGTGCGAGTAGAGCACTCTATGCAGCTTCAACATGATATCACAATTCATCGACGGAACTTACTGAAGAGTGGAACTCTGCCCAGTTTCCATTATATATTTGTTATCATAATTTTTTATTATACTGAATACTAACAGGCTACGCCCGCTTCGCTCGTCACTATATTTAAACGAATTTTCAAAAGAATTGGATCAGTATGTATTTTTTACATCACATTACAAATAAAAACTTAAAAAAAAACTGAAATCGCTTTAGATCTCGCTTTTTCGGGTACCCGTTGCCTAAGGCAGCTCTTTTTTCTACCCTTACTATGCATCGGGTTCAGTTTCCCACTGCCTATAGAAAGGTGTTTCCCGGGCACTTCAATCTGGGTATTTATCGACGACTTGTGGATTTTCTGTTATTTAAGAACTACGATTTTAAAGATGACTGTATCTCAGCATCTATTATATATTTTAGTTTTTGAACCATGTGTTTTATAGCCCCCGTTATTTACACTATCGATTTGATTCCGACCAGTGCAATAAAATAAAATACAAAAGTAGATTTTCTTTTAAAAGGAATTAAATACAGGAAAAACGAATTTTAATCAGTTTATCCTTTCTACTATAAATTACCCTTTTTTTTACCCAATAAATATTATAAATAATAATAATAATAATAATAATAATAATAAAATGAAAAATAAAAAGCTGCTATAGTATAAAATTTATACATAAACGTAACAATTTATTTCTATTGCATTACCATTTGATTTTCATTAAATATAATAATAATAAAAAGAAATAAAAAGAAAAAAGAAAAAGAAAATCGCCTTCAAATGAATGTATTAAATAAAAAACGAATTGCATAATAGCCGTTGCTAAGATACACAGACGATTACGATCGAAGAATAAATTCATGAAAAATGAAGCATTAAAGCCAATATTTAAAATCGAAAAAACATTTATTTAAAAAATTAAAATTCGAAATTCGAAAAATTCTCGATGAGGTACACACCTACAGGGTCCCAGGTACCTATATGCCAAATTTGGAAGCTCTGCGATCAGTAGTGTGAGCACCAGAGCGCAGACAGACACACACACACACACACTTCTCTTTATTTATATAGAAGATTTTGTTCATGTTAAGATAAATGAACTCGGAATGAATGGAATTTCAATGACAGATTGAAATGCCCCCGCTCTATAGACTACTCTACCACTGATTCAAAAAAATTACCATATCCAAATTTTCTGATTAAATTTATTATTTTTATCAATACTTGATAAATTTATCTTAAATTTCAAATAATTTACAAATTATTTTTGCATGAAAATATTCGTAATCAATGATGCTCGTATCAACATCATAAATGATATTTTAAAACTGACCTAATATCTTTATAACGAAAATATTCCTTATAATGCATGTTATGTTATTCGAAATTTTGTGATACCTACCCATGTGCCATGTTAAGAAAATCGTAAATTTCGAATCACTTACGAAGTTTTCAAAGTAGAATGTTGATGGTTAGTGATGTTTTAAGTCTAGTTCGACACCTTTACGATAAAAATACTCTACTTAATGCACGTTTATGCGAAAACTTGCCCTAATCTCCGTGTTAAGAAAATTGTAAATTTCAAATAACTTACGAAGTTTTAAAATTAGAATGTTGAAAACCAATAGGGTTTTTACCAGTATTACAAATGATATTTTAAAACTGGTCTGAGCGCTTTACAAATACCCTTGAGTTATTGTTTACGTAGATTAACAAACTAACGAAATAACTAACAACCTAACTAACCTAAAGATTGACACCAAATGGATTTTTTGTTTTTCGGATTCCTCATGCCTGAAAACGTGTAAAAAAGTTTAAAAAAAGAAAAAAAACAGACGAACGAAAAATCATGCTGTCGCATTGATTATTAACACTTTCGAACTGTACGCACTCGTTGCATTGTTTAACATTCAATGAGCTTTGCCTACGTGATCACTTAACGAACATACAGGAGTGAAATACAGACACATAAACTAACTGAATTCATAACCACTTGTAAATATTGTTGGAAAGTATAAACGATGTTTAAAACAAATCAAAATGCAATTCCAGAAATTTCCAATTATAGCCCTTAATGTAGCAGAATATTTTTGTGTGGCCCTGTAAATCTTAATGCTAACCATTACTATAGTCTATAGAAAGCATTCCTTGTGCACATGACTGATACATGTCCATTTCATTATGATTTGTTCAAAATAAAAGTATTAAAATGTGAATATAAATAACTCTCATAGATCGCAATGTTTCGGAATATTTTTGGGTGCCCCTTACATAAACCAGCGGTTGTATTCACCCCATTTTAAATCGGGAATATCCCATAATGAACTTGAATAACGTATATGAGTTTCAACAAATTCCGTGAATATTTACGGAAGTTAGAGAGCGGACAGACAGATGGACAGAAAGACAGACATAGTGACGAATTCCTGTGATAGTCACTCTTAAACATCATTAGAGATTGATGAAAACGATTAATGCAAACGAAAATGCAATTTCCGCAATTTCCAATTATAGCCATTAATGTAACTGAAGATTTTTGTATGGCCCTGTAATTCTTAATGCTAATCATACTACATTCTATAGAAAGCCATTTTCTTATGCATATGTATTGTTAATGTCAATTTCATTATGATTTTCGCGAAATAAAACTCTTAAAATATGATTTATATAAATACTCATAGGATGCAGTATTTTGGAATTCTTTTGGGTGCCTCTGTAGACAAATCAGTTTACCCATTTTCAGTAGGGAACATCCTATAGTGAACATAAACAACATGGGAGTTAGAGCACGGACACACCGACAGACAGACAAACCGAAGTCATAAACACTTTTCAAATTTGTTGGAAAGTGTTAAAAACTGAGGTTAAAAATTTTCAGGTATAACTAAATATAACAAAGATAAAAAATAATTTTTACTCACCTCCATATTAAATTACCCACTTGCATATGACTAGATTTGGCTTAAAGTACATTATAAGGGTAGGACGATTTTTTTTTTAAATTAATTTTTTAATAATACGGAAAAGTTGTTTTAATATTTCTTCATTTTACACCTACTTTTACAATTTTTTTTTTCTCTGCATCTACCGAGGATTTCCTAAAGAAAGGCATAAAACAGTTTTTTGACTAAAGTAAGAAAGAAGCACTTTATATCAATATAAAACTATTTACTACTATTAAATACTTTTTTTTGTTATTTAACTACAAAAATTCTGAAGTAATTTTAAAAAAAGCTGTATTTTCAACGATTTATTTATTTATTTAATTTAATTTAATTTATTTATTTATTAACTTATTTTTTTTTTTACTTACTTATTTATTTTTATTTTTATTTATTTATTTATTTTATATTATTTTATTTATTTATTTGTTTGTTTGTTTGTTTTCAGATTTTAGGCAAGGCAGGATTTTTTCAGATTTTAGGTTGGAGGCAACAGATACCAATCGATTGGAGAATATTGTTTAATATTAAAGTCAACTTTTTCTCGCTATTAGGAATTAAGAATTTGAAATTAATAAATAAAGAGAAAAAAAATCTCACCAATTTAATTTTTTTTTTTTTTTCATATTCCCTATTTTACGTGTTGATAGCGGTGAAAAATAAGTATTAATCGATTGAAGAAAATTTTAGATAATGGGGCATTGCTTAATATTAAGTACAACATTTACATTTCTATTACGTATAAAGAATCTGAAAATAATGAAATAAATCTTTTTTTTTTTTTTTCCTTATCCAAACCATTTAGGAATCATATGAGATAACATAATTAATTGAACAAATGTTTTAGTGGGGTATTGATTAATATTAAATGCAACTTTTTCCAGCTATTAAATATTGAAATTCTGATTTTTTTTTTTTTTTTTTTTAATCTCTGTTTTTGGCTCACCCTAGGTTTTAAATAACAATTATATAAGAAATATTTACTCTTTATGGTGTAAAATAACTAATTTATGAACGATAATTAACATATATTTTTAATGGGGTAAAGCTTTATTTTTGTTTAGATCCTTAAAGTTACTAACTAAATATAGGGTGTCTCATAAAGAGCGCAACTTTTGAAATGCGCGCCATTTTTGTTCTAGTAAGTTGGCAGCATTGAACGTTATGCAACTTTTATCTGTTGAGTGATATTGTATTTCAATCGTAATCTCAGTTATCAAACACTGCAAAAATATGTAAATTACTTAATTTCATCAATAAATTTGGTTGTTATTATGCACCCAAAAGTTGCGTTCTTTATGGGACACTCTATATATTATACCAGTAGTTCAACGTGATGAAATATATTTATTAAATTATTTTTCGTATAAGAATAGGCGAAACAAACAAACATTAATTTATCAAAAAAGAAATAAAACTTACTGAGGTGTGATGCTTTGAATTTCATGATTATAAGAAACATTTAGCAACATGCTAGGTAAAAGCTTTTAAGGACCACAGTAAATAAACTAAAATTACCTGCGTAATATTATTTAGATTTCATCTAATAATATAAAAATTTTAGACTAATACTTACTATAAAATGACAGATAAATTTAATATAAGTAACAGATATTATCTTATTATTTTGACATTTATGTTTTTTTTTTTTTTTTTTTTTGAGTGAAACTAACTTACTGTTTATAAATCATTACAACAGAGAAATAAGTGTTGCTCCTTTCAGAAATTTCGGTTTGAAACCCTTACCAAATTATTCAGAAATAGTTGTCAAGTATTGAAAATTATTTACTGTACCGTGACTTTTTTAGGCTGCTTAAAAAACAATAAATTTGCATACATTTTATTACCTGTCTAAGAAATCGAACATCGTGTCTTATTTTCTAAAAACTTTACTACTAAAATTTAGCTATTTCGAGAAAGTTCAAACCTGTTTTCTACAGCGATAAAAAGATCAGAAATGTCCAGTTTTTCTATTACAAATGGCAAACTTCCAAGTGAAACTAATATAAATAAATTTCAACTAATATAAAACTAATATAAATAACTAATATAAACAAAATTTTCATTTCTTAACAAGCTTTTCGAAATGTACCTTTTGCCACCAGCAAGTGCAAGTTGATATCAGACTATAGCATATTATTATTTTATTATTTACAATTGTCTATTTATATTTTAACAGCTTTTCTTTTTTGAAATATAGCACAGGAAAAGAATTCTGAAAAAAGACTTTATGACAATTGCTGCACCAGTAACAGACGTAAAAGACTTCAAAAAAAGAAAGATTTGAAAATTTAACAAGGTAATTAGAAATATATTTTCACTAACTTCGTCAATTTACAATTTTCAAAAGGCAGTTTGTGAGGTTTTTTTTTTAAAGTAATCCAATAGTTACGTTGCATTGTGTTACCTTATGTGATAAATCTCACATAGCCTTGCCTATTAAAAATAAAAAATTACCTTAAACCCCGTTGGTTTTATTTATTCAAGCGTATGCGTGAAAATCCATTTAGATTTGCTTATATTCGATGTCACGTGATGCATGCTGGCAAATTATTTCTGAAAATATGATTTGTTCTATATGATTAATAGTTCGTTTTAAAAATTCAATTAATGAAAAGTTATAAAACAAAACATAACACACTTATTATAATAATAAAAATAAATAAAATTTCTATAAAAATATGTGCAAAGCTTGAGTAGAAAATCCACAAAAATACGGTGTGCTGAATTAATACGAATACGACAACGACATCGACTAAACGCTTGTGTTTCTCATGTCTCAAAACCTGTCAGGAATATATTTTATTACAGCTTCACTTATTCGATGATAATTATGGCAATAGGGACCGAAGTTCCACGCCAGATAATACCGACTGAAAACGTCTTGAGGCGTTCTGATTAAGTTTATTAAAGTTAAAAAAAAAAAAAAAAAAAAAAAATTGCTTCTATTAGATCTGTTTTTATGAGATACGCAGGGCACATCGCAGTTGCTCGTCTCTTTGTATAGTATGCCGCTGATATAGACGTGTAAAAAGTATTAGATTAATTATAATTTTTTAATCTTTTTGTTTTGTTATTTTTTCATACATGTAATAACCCAAGAAAATAATTTCATTTGATTCCATAATAGGATATTTAGCGATCCTTTAACAGAACAAAATTTTTTAATAGAAAAATCCAGCAGTCGTTTGCTTTGAATTTTTTCGAAAATATTGCTGAACTTTTCCATTTAAATAAATAAATAAATAAAATAAAAAAGTAATGTTCAATTAAAGAACCTCTAACTCCCTTGCTTAAAGAAACACTTTTTATCTGTATTTACTTTTACATAATAAATACTATGCAATAAATACTTTTTTACCTCAATAGAAAGTGTAGAAAGCAAATAAGACAACTGCAAATGCACTTTCAGCAATTTCACGTAACGAATCCGGATATTTTTGTGTGACTCTGTAAATGAATCATAAAGTTAATTGTGTCATTTTTTGTAAGAAATAGCCTTTATTGCATCTCAAACACGTATGTTGATTTCGTATTTTTAGAGCAGTATAACTATCTTGACACGTGCATATTAAAAATATATCTTTTAGACCGTAACGCGTTAAAATTATTTTGTAAGTCCTTATATTTAAATAAGTTGTGCTTTATGTAAAATTTTCAATAGGACGCATGCTACAGTAAATTTGAATAACCTGAATAAAATATATCAGCTTTATGAAATTCTAAAGTTATTTATGGAAATAAAAAGGCAGTCAAACACACGAGAGCAACCGAACTCATCAATATTGTAAAACTTTCTCGATAAGTGTAAAAAATATACTCGAAACTGTCCTTAAAGAATAGATAAATTGTATGAACAGGTGAAATTATTTTTCTTCAATTAGTGCATACATTAAATATATATATATATATATATATATTAAAACAAAGAAAAATTAAAATTTGCGATTGTTCCATAAATTTCCCACATCTGTTGATCAGAATAACATGATCCATTACTTGATAACTGTTAGATAATTTTGCTGTGATATCGTTTTGTTTACCACATCAAAATGATTAATTTAATAAAATATTTTAATTAAAATTTGTTTGGAAAATGCATCTACTAATTTCGTAGGCATCTATCTAGTTCTCGTATTATTTTACATTTTAATCTATTCATATTGCATGTAACATGTGTGTTCAATTATTATGTATATTTCTTTTTTAAACTAAAGGTTTTTGTAAGACTTCCTATACACATCCAATAAAGTTCTGATAATTTTATTTTAAAAATATATGTACAACTTTTCATCCATAATTAATTTTCTGATTTTTGTTTCTAATCTGTACATGATTTTAAGTATAGTTCTAAGCAAATTCATAGTTATAGTTACAGTTATTAAGTTACAATTTTAAGCAAAAAAGAAAAAAAAGAATGAAAATTTTAAGTTAAAAAAGAAAAAAAAAAAAAAAAACGCCTAGATTTAAATTACACCAATTTTTCCCACAAGACTTTCCCATTAAACTTACGAAAAAAAAAAAAAAAAAAAAAATGGCAAGAAATTTCGTGAACTTCTCTGGCATTTTTGCTGACAGGAAAAACTCGTAATTTAAAAAGAATTTTTTTAAGTGTGTGTCAAATAATCGGAATTATTTATATAAATATTTTTTAAGTAATACATTATTAAAATGTTAAGTTTCTGCGTCTTTTTTTTTTTTTTATTTATTTATTTGTTGGATTAACTACACAGTCCATATTTTGAGCATTAAAATAATTAAAAGAAGAAGAAAAAGGAAAACTTACTGCTCTGTTGATCTGATTCAACAGCAGGTCTTGCAACATTTTCTTCTTCTTGGATCATCTTTAGAAGATTCTTCTAGTTGAAAAAGAAGAAAAAATGTATCATTTCTTGAGACTGTCTTTAAAATATCACATTTAGAGGATCAAAATATATAGGAAACTAAGTAAACTTATCAACTGATAAATTTGGTTAATATCCTTTATAGTTAAAAGAAGATTTTTTTTCTTTTTTTAGACTGTCTTAAAAATATCATATTTGGAAGATCAAAATATATGGGAAACTATGTTAACTTTATCGTCTTTATAATCATCTTTTATTATTTCTATTTTTTATGCATTTATTTCATTTTATGCATTAATATAATTTTATGTATTACTATAATTAATTAATGAATTACTTTTGTGCAATGAATTGTTTGGTTTTTAGGTGATAAGTATTTAACGCATTTATATATATATATATATATACAATTCTAACACACAACTTAGACAGTAGATCTGAAAATATTTAAATATTAGTAATTGTAGTAGATATTAATTAGATTATTTTAAAAACAAATTGAACTGATTTAGAAAAATTGTATTGTTGAATACCAAATGTGATATTATCCCCCTTTAACAAAGATTATTTAAAATTATCAATTTTCAAAGATTTTTTTTACATCCATATTTAAACTATACTAAATATTATTCTAATTCATTAAAAATTTTTAGAAAATATTAAGGTAGCATTGCTCAATTCTTAAAGAAAAAATAATAATAATCCAATAAATCTAATATTGTGTAAGTAAGTGGCCTGATATGGGATTCCTAGTCAGTTTTCATTTATTTTGAAATTTACGTATTTTGACGCCATAGATACTACTTCGCATGAAGAATTTTCTGTAATTTTAAAATCACTGCAGACGAATTCAATAAATTTTAACAAACTACATGTAGACAATATTGGAAACACAAAGTAAAATTTTTTTAATAAACTAATTATAGTAGTGTATTATAACAGTTATTATTGCATTTACTCTTTTTACGCTTTTTAAATTTTTATACGACTTCCAGGGGCAAATTTGGTAAGAAAGTTTTTATTTACCATCCAAAAAGAGTATTAGAAAAAAAAAAGTATAATGCTATTTTTAAAAATAACTGAATTATGATGCAGAAAAAAAAAAAAAAAAAAAAAAAAAAAAATGACCTATGCCCATTTTTTCTTATAATAAAAGGCTGTTTTGCTGTTTTTACAGTGCAAACAACCTCCATATACAAATTGATAATGGAAATATTTCGACCAAAAATACGATAACATGTGTAAAAAATATACAATAAAAATAAAATCTCAAATGCACTTAAGTACAATCTTAATAGACAGTGGTCTTAGGTTAGTTAAAAAATCAAGCTGTTTCTAAACTATTTTGAAGAGTTTCAAAGAAAAGGAAAGAAAAATCTACCGATAGTTTTTCAAATTACTTTCGATTATTAAAAATGGTTTAAAACAAAATAGCAGTATTAATTATTATATATTAATTATTAGATATTAATTATTAAAAGATTTTTACGTGTTATTATAATTATTTAATCATCATTCAAAATATCTAAAATTCCCTGTCTCTTTTACAGTTTAAATGAGGAAATGTGAGACTTACTCTGTTTCCTAAAAGAACACGAAAATAATAACGGATCTTCTGATCTACGAGTCCTATCTTCAATGAGTCTAGCTGCGATTCAGCTGGTCTTGAAAAGATGGGGAAGGGGATGTCGCTGGAGTAACCAAAGAGAAGAGGGAGTAATCGTTGCCATGGGAGCAGACCAACCCTGTCTGGTTCCTATGGCAATGAATTCGTCATCTAAAAATTCTCAGATTTGCTCTTCCAGAGTAGTTCAAAAATTAATAAGTGTTTAACTTTTTTCATTGTATCATGAAAGGAAGATGGTGTTTTAAGTGATGGTAAATTTTGTTTTAAAAATGTCGTTTTTGCAGTATGGAAATCTAAAGGATAACGTCTAAAATATTTTATATCGAAAAATATTTCATCACGTACGAGATATTTTATGCAGACTTCATGCGATTTTCATAAAGTTTACCTTATATTAAAAATAATACTCTGGACTATAATTTGAATTTAAATCTAACAATTCTTTATTTAGGTAAAGTGTATTAGTCTTTAAATATAAAAATTAAATATATATATATATATATATATATATATATATATATACATATATATACACACATTCAAGCTTATATTTTAAAAATTCAATAGAGATCCATAATTCTTGTTTATTTCTGTGATTATGTGTACATTTAAGTGAAAAACAAATTTTTACAAACGGTTTTTTTTTTCTTTTTTTTTAAATATATTTTAAGATAACTTAAAGGTTAAAAAAAGAAAAAAAAAATTAAAGTCAGTGTATATCAGAAATGAATGCGCAATATTTTCATTTTCTCTGATATCTCTTTAAAAATATATCGCACAAATAAAAGATATTTATAAAACACTCTTACAAAGAGGTTATATATACATATATTAGGGACTTTTAAAACCTTTACTTATTTATTCTCAAATTCCTTTTAAATTTAGAATCTGAATCTTTTGAAATTTTGTCGTGCTGATATATACAGCTGACCGCAAATATTAAAAGGGATAAGATTATAAATGTACGTGCTTTATAGGCAAACCTTCTTATAACTCGTTTTTCTAAAAAACTTGATGATTTTTTTTTAAGAGATTAGTTCAATAAAATGTACTTAACAATATCAGCTAATTATTTCTGTCCCAATCCCAAATGCCCAACTATGCGGGGGAACTAGCTTTTGAAGTGTTGTTATTTCGAAAACTCAACTAAGTGACATGTTTTCTTAAAACAACTTCATGAATTAAGTTTTTTTTTTTTTTTCTTTTCTTTTTTTAATTTGAAAGTTTTTAATTTCTTTTCTATAACATTTGAAATTTCGAGAATCTGCCAATAATTAGCTTGGTACCATATAAATATTACTTTGAGCACAAGGATCGTTTAAATAAGCTGCACGAAAATCTAAAAGTTTATATAAATTGAAAACGAAATCAGTAAGGAAAGTACAAAAGATTTTTAAAAGTATTTGAGAAATAATAACCATTACATGTGTATTTTACCTGCACAAAATAAACCATTAGTCAATAATTATACTAGTAAATCTCTAACAAGAATAAATTTTAGTAAGGAATATTTCACTGCCTAAAGATACTGAGGGCAAAAGCCTTCAAGAAAAAAACTTTTAATGAACACTATTATTAATATAAAAATTAAATAGCGTTTTAGTTAAAGGATGGCTTCCTTCTTAATTCAAGGTTAAATCGATAAACTTCACAAAGAAGTGGATTTGAATCAGAAGTTCTTCCACTTACCTATTTTATTTATATTTGTGAGAAATTTTACATTCTTAATTTATTATTATAAAATTTTGCATAATACTATTATAAGACAAAGCTTCAGCAGCATATATAAAAGTAAAAAAAAAACCTGCAAATTAACACACATATATATACACACACACGCACGCACTCAGCGTAAGCCTTCCAAATGCAAAGAATTTGTACAAAAGACACCCGATAAGACTTAAACAGTAATAAATGAGTAAATAAAATTTTCTCAAAGGAATACCGAAGAGTCAGTTTTTCGCATTTAAATTATTAAGCTTTTTTTTTCTCTAATTATTTTTATTATAAATATACTTACTTCAACTTCTTTTGTAAGGCTTTGTTGTTTGTCTACTAATGCTAAAGCTAATTGTGAAAGTACATATAATGATACATATACCTTTCCGTTGAGTTCATCGAATGAATGCGTACGTTAGAAGAAGAGTACGCCGAGAACTGAGGCGTTTCCCTTCCCTTAGTAACAGCAAGTTCAGTTTCTCACCACCAGGGGCCCAACCAACAAGTGTTTGAAGCGGAATTGTACAGAATAGTATATTAGAAAAGTAAATTTAGTTTTGAATATATATTGCATTAAAATTTTTGATGGATAGGTTTGTTATCTCACCAATTTATTTTGCAATTTAATAGATATTTATTTTTAAAAGCTTGAAATGCTGATATGTATGTTATGTAATTCTTTAAAAAATCACTCTCATGTAAGATTTAACGTTTACCCCCACCTTTTTTTTTTTTTTTTTTTTGGAATGAGTGCTGACAAAATTGAGAAGGTGATACGCACTTAGAAAATAATAGCACCACGTACAGTTAATTGGATCATAGAATCGCAATCAAGACACATTGTAAATTAATTGTGATTATAATTGTATTGTGAAATAAATACAATAGCATTAAGAAAACAAAGTCCCTGTTTGTTGCTTTGCAAGCAAATACTAAAGCTAATATCCTCCAAAAATTTCAGAAAAGCATTACTGCCTTCTTAACCCATGTGTGCAAACTTTTACTCCCAAAAATATATCAATTAAATAAAAATAAATAATGATTTTATCGCAAAATAAATAATTAAAAATTAAAATAAGTAAGAAAATTATCAAATAGCATTTAAAGATCCCCCACTCTATGAATGATTTAATAAATATCAAATAATAAAATCTATAAGGAATGAAGTCTGTCTGCAAATCATTTACAATATTCATTAACAAAGAACAGCCATTATTTTTAAGTATTAAGTATTTAAAAAAAAAAAAAAAAGAGAGAGAAAATTTTTTAATGTAATAAATAAATTCAGTTTTGTCATGATATAAATTGGTGTCTTTTAAAACAGCATCATTCAGCTTTTAAAAGTCTTAGTTAAATCTCAAAACATTAAAATGATTTAGACTTTATAAAGCAAAGAAAAGAAGGACGCCTAAGTGGTCCTCATGATTAAAAAGGCTTTATGAGTCATTTTAATTATATGCTAATTTTTAAAGGAGTTTTTAAATTATTATTTAGCGCGAAAAACTTCTTTTAAAATCAATATATAATATACAAAAAAAATAAAATAAATAAATAAATTTAAAAAAAATCATCTCGGCTTTTATTTGTTAAATATTGATCTTAGTCATATAACGTAAACAGTAAAAATGCATAAAATTTTATAAAATCAATTAATCAGGGTTCTTAGATTCAGGAATTACAAAATTAAATTTTTATTCTTCCCTCACGTGAAAGAGTGTGTAGTGAGTAAATGTACTCTATACCAAATTCGATTACATAAAAATTTCAGCATCTTAAAATTTCTCAGAAACATGACAAGATGAAAAGGAAGACTAAACCACTTTTCGACAAAAGTTGTCTCGACATAAGTAATCTGACCGATGAAACAATATTTGAAGACCGCATCTCTGTGATTATATACAAATTATAAGAGAAACAATGATAACGTAATTAAATTAACACATTTACATTTTAATTTACGATTACTTCATCAATAACTTTGTTTAAACATATCTATATAACTTTTTACAATACAATGCTAATTTCGTGCATCGCCTAATATTGATACAGTATACATTCTATTAATTGCAAATTTCTTCGAAAGGAGACCATTGAAAATGTAAAAGTTTTAAATCTTGAAATTTATTCCACTGAAATTTTTGATAGGTTTTATAAATTTCTGTACATTTTCTTTCGCATGTTTATGGTTTGTTGTGCTTGTCTAACAAGGAGAGGTCACGATTTGGAAAATTCAGTTCGGGATGAAATTGCTCGAAAGGAAAGTATACTATGAAGGTAAAAGCTTATGAAAGCAGTAGCGCGCACTAGCCAAACAATCTTGAGGAAAAAGGCCTTTAAAGTTTAAGTAATGGCTTAAATACAAGTTACTTCGTCTGAAAAAGGACGTTCCAGTGACGTACTTGCACTGTTAAAAAATTCTGTGAATTTAATGTAAATATTTATACAGAGTCTCTGTAAATTTACAGTAATTCTTAGTCAAAAGCGAATAATCGAGATTCTCAATTATTCTGTATTTTTGCGAAATTTTATTATTTAAATTTTTAATTAAAATTAAAAATGACTGTTTCTGCTTTAGAAAAAGCATTCTAAGTCCGAAATGTATTCTCAACAATAATTAATTAAATTAATATTAGTTATTAAAATGAATGTATAAAATAAGTTTTTTAACATCTCCGTTTATTTTTCTCTGTAATTTTACGTAAGACTTAAGATAATAGATTACACAGAGTTTTCAGTTGAAAATTTTAACAATGTGGTTGAGTCTGGTGCGGCTCCAATCTGAAGGTCATCAGTTCGATGCTACCTACGGGTAATTTTTTAATTTATTATTCATCTAGAAATTTCTTTCCTTTCCTTTCCTTTATTTTATCTATAAAAAATACTAAAATTTGTTTTAAAATTATAGAAAATAAAAATTATTTTATAGAAATAATAATTATAGCTGTTTATATAGACAAATAATTGCTATCTAAACAAATTGAATAATTTCTTCTCTAATCGATATATCATCATGAGAAATCTGAGTTCAAGATTCCAATGCAATTAAATTATTCCGGCGTTTTCGGGCAAGCAAACATTCGAAATACACGACAACATTCTTTAATCTAGATTTCAATGCATCATTCTACAATGATAATTCATCAATAAATATTTACTCTATTTCTGATAAAATAACAATATCTTCCTTAAAACCGACATTTATGGGTTGATGATATTTTCACAAAACATTGTATAATAATGAAACCCGCAGCAAATATCGTTTAACTACAAATTTTAAAAAATAACTGACACTTTAAAAAATATTTTCTAATTGCACAGAATAAATAACTAGGGATTTGGGTAATAGTTGAGGCAACGAAGGCCAAAATTTAACGAATAGAAAAAAAAAAATCGTGTAGTTTTGAAATTTTGCATACTCATAGACGAGAGGGTCTTGAACAACATACTAAAAGTCCCCGCCCGTGGTGGGTGAGCGGGGAGCAGGGGGGCATTTAAGGGGGGAAATTTTCAGTGTTTATTAAATATCTTAAAAACTATCGCATTTAGAGAAAAAAATGTCAATTACAAAATTAATCTACGTCAAATTTCCTACAAAAATTTAACATTTTGTTTGTATAATCAATAGTTTAGAAGATATAGAGGGATGAAATAACACATTTTCCTGAAAAATTCTTTTTTGCAATAGTAAAATCAACTAAAGTGTGCAGTTAAAAGGGTTCTTGTCAAATATTTACTAATGTACAAAACAAATATATACATAGGGAATATGCAAGGATAATACAGCATGTTTTGTAAGTTTTAAATAATTTTAAGGCTAGTAGGCGCAAGTGGCGGTTTGAGTAAAAATCCAGATAACGAAGACCCAAAACCGATCAACATTAAAAAAAAATTGCGTAGCTTTGAAATTGAGCACAGTTATAAAGTTAAGTGTCCTGAACAACATACTAAAAGTCCCCAACCATGGGGGGTGAGCGGGGGACATTTAAAGGGGGCACATCTTAGCTTTTATTAAGTATCTCGTAAACTATCGCATTTAGAGAAAAAATGTCAAATACAAAATTAATCTACGTGAAATTTCCTACAAAAATGTATATTACATTTTGTTTGTATGATCAATAGTTTAGAAGATATAGGCGAACGAAATAACACATTTTCTTGAAAAATTATTTTTTGCAATCGTAAAATCAACTAAAATGTGTAATTAAAAGAGTTCTGGTTAAATATTTTCTAATGCACAAAACAAATATATGCATAGGGTATATGTAAGGATAATACAGCACGTTTTGTACGTTTTAAATAATTTTAAGGTTAGTAGGCGCAAGTGGTGGTTTAGGTAAAATTGCTTTTTAATCCCTGACTTAAAAGAGGGGTATTATAAATTTGAAGCCTTTGTTTGTTTTTATACTTGTAGTCATTTCTTTTTAACATTTTTTTTTTTCTGGGGAGTCATTTCAGGCAGTGTAAGAGAAATGCTTTTGGTTCATAAAAAAACTTTTTTATTATTAAAAAGAATTATTTTTCAGAAATTTAAAACACTGCAAATGGAATATTCTAAAACTATGTCAATATATAAAAATTAAAAATTGTCATATAAAATCAGTCTTTAAAATCATAGCTATTCGTTTTATAGGCAAATCTATTCTGTTTTTTTTTTTTTTTTTTTTTTATGTTATTTACAATAGTAACATAAACTATAGTTCGTAATTAAGAGGATTCGGGTTAAATATTTTCTACTCATACAAATAAATATCTATATGTGCGTGTGCGTGCGCAATGCGCCATGTTTAAACAGTGGAAGTCAAAATATACAAATCGAAAAACTCCACTTTTCTGTAAGATATCCGTAAGATACAAAGCAACCTTTATATTTTCTTAACAACTGATCATACTAACAAATGTAATAGGCATTTTCATGGGAAATTTTACGTAGATTAATTTTGTATTTGACATTTTTTATCTAAATGCGACAATTTTCAAGATATTAATAAAAACTGAAAAATGCTTCCTTTAAATGCCCTCTGCCCCACTCACCCCCCACGGTTGGGGACTTTTCGTATGTTGCTCAGGACACTTAACTTTATAACTGTGCTCAATTTCAAAGCTAAACGATTTTTCTTTTAATGTTGTTTTGGGTCTTCTTTATCTGGATTTTTCCTTAAACCGCCACTTGCACCTACTAGCCTTAAAATTACTTAAAACTTACAAAATATGCTGTATTATCCTTGCATATTTCCTATGTATATATTTGTTTTGTACATTAGAAAATATTTGACCAAAACCCTTTTAATTGCACGCTTTAGTTGATTTTACTATTGCGAAAAAGATTTTTTCAAGAAAATGTATTATTTCATCCCCCTATATTTTCTAAACTATTAATCATACAAACAAAATGTAGTATACATTTTTGTAGGAAATTTTACGTAGATTAATTTTGTAATCGACATTTTTCTCTAAATGCGATAGTTTTTAAGATATTGAATAAAAACTGAAAAGTGCACCCCTTAAAGCCCCCCTGCGTCCCGCTCACCCACCACGGGTGGGGACTTTTAGTATGTTGTTCAGGAACCTCTTGGCTATGAGTATGCAAATTTTCAAAACTACACGATTTTTTTCTATTTCTCCTATTTTGACTGGACTATAAGTAGGAGTTATACAACAGCAAAGAATATATATATATTCTTTTTTTAATACGTTGAGTGCCATGTTGGCCATCGGTGGCTGACACTGAACTTTCCGTTTAGGCCGCGTCAATCACCAGTAGCTGACAGTGTAAAACATGATAAAAAACTAAGAAATTTACATTGTTTTAAATAATTACTAATATTTTTTTTAAATTTATTTAATTCTTATTTATTATTAGATTATATCATTAAGGCATTTTAAGTTTAATGTATTTTATTAAACACGGTAAACATAAAAACGCGATACCAGCGCTTAAGTAGCGAGCGTGGCCTGACGGGGATCTCCTTAAGAATTTGCGTGGCGCTTCGATGTGTTAATATTAATCAACAGACTTTTTCTTTCGTTATTTTTTCTTCGTAATTTGGTTTTTCTCCTTCTGTGTGCGAAATAAAATTTCAGATGCTCTCTAATCTTTTCAAACCAAAAGCGGTTTTGTAAAACAAACATATTAAAATCGAAATAGAGAACTTGAACCAAGGTTTAAGTAGTATATCTGATGCATTTTTTATACTGTTGCCTTCCTCGTATACTACGATCTGTTCAAGTACGTCCCAAGCCGAATTTTTCATGTCGTGTCTTCTCCTTGTAAGATCAATATTTAAGTAATTGAAGCCAAGGGCAAAGTTTTTTAAACAATCTACACTGACAAAAGTGAAGGACGAAACTGAAAAATAAGGCAGCATACATGTGGAACGAAGCAAAAGAACGATCGACAGTTAGAATATAGACTGGTCTGTCTCATGCAATAGACCATATGCATATATGGCACATGGACATGATGTAGTGGAAGGAACATCGAAAGTGTATAAATAACATGATCGATGTATCTTCAGTCATTCGGTGATTTCTATTGCATGGTATAGAGTGACTACGACGCCGAGCGGCTGCTACCTTGTAATATATTCAACAGGTAATCTAGGTAAAATTATCTGGATGATATTAACTGAGACCTAGACATTGGGAAAGTATATTTGGGTTGTTGAGCAAAGTTTATTATTATTATTGTTATTATTATTATTATTATTCACATTAAGTCTTATTGAATCGGGAACTACGGTTTAAAGTTGATTCTGAATCACTAACATACATGCCTGTACCGGGATACAAACCCGTCACCTGGATTGAGAGATCTAACCATTTCGTCACTAGATGCATTGAGAAATCGTAAGAATGCCGAAATTTGACAAGTGCAACACTGTAAAAAAAAAAATCACGTAAGATTACGGGGAAAGCCCGTCAGCAGCGATTGAAGACAAAGCTCTAAAAAAACATTCAGACCGCACATTAAGTATATAATGACCTACAATTATATTACGTGCACGTAAAAAAACATTATTATTATTTTTTATTTTATTTATTTATTTTTTATTTATTTATTTATTTATTTATTGCGGGTTTTGTCTGGAATCTCTGCTGCCGGGCTTTCCCCGTAATCCTACAGATTTTTTTTTTAACAGCGAAGGGGGAATCTTGAGATTGCGCACAGCATTGTTTCACGAGACTGGAACGAATTTCAAACGACAGTCACAGCTTTCTGAGAATTCAGAAGTTGTTGTCCAAAATCAGCAATGAGACTCATGACCAATATACTGTCCCCCATTGAAGAAAAGACAAATGGCACATAACAACAGAAGTCGCAATTGAGACAAGTCCTTCCGTCTCATTCGGAAGGGTAGGTTGATTTCTTCTTTCTTATGAAGTAGCCGCCATTTTGAAATAAAATGGTGGCTACAAATTATTAATGGACTTGGTAGAAGTACTAGTGTGGGCTATGTACATATGGAGTTTTAATCAAATCGGTTTATAAACACTAGGGCTGGATTATTTATCAATATATCCCCAAGTATCGATATTTTTTAAATATCCCGATAACAATATTTAAGATTTTGCTCTGCCAATATATCCCTTTAACGATATTACCTAGTGCGCACCGCGCAATCAATTGATATGCCGATAAGTACCGTTAAACGCCAACGACGGATTAATAGAATTATGCTTCCGCGCTAGCGCGCATCACGAATGAAACCCGAACAAAAAGAGCACGCAATATCTTATACTAATACCCATTCTCTTATTTTTCTCCTTCTCCCATCCCTCACTGATAAAATAAAAAGTATAACCCCACCCCAAACGATCACTGCACTCCCACAATGCATATACTTCCTCTTCCTTTATTCCTGAGCGTGCGAAACCTCAAATCTAAAATATCACTGCTTTAATAAGTCCACCGCATAATAAAAAAATAAACAGTATTTATTGAAAGCCATCTGCTTTTCCCACAGTGTATTGACTTTCCACAGTATATTGCCTTCCAACAGTATATTGATACATTCATGCATTTACTGACCCTAAATGATAATATGAAAGAATTTATTCTACCGTTAGTATTTGATAATATTGCACATCAAAGCTCGTGGATAGTAGGTGTAATACGATCATAACTTAACATCCACAGTAACCACAGTAACCACAGACAGAGCGATATAAAAACAAACGCTTATTATGACGAATGAAAACAATATCTTTTGTTTTAGCTCATTTCCTGCTATTGGTTCACTGATATTGGTTTATTTCAAAGTATCGATAACTTCTGGCCAATAAGATGCGACATGTGTTTAACTCGCTTTGGGCTCAGTGATGCCAGATTGGGCATTTTGTCCCCATTTTGGGGATTTTTGAAGCTTCTGGGGACAATTTTGGGGACCAAATGTTAGTGGGGACTTTTTTGGGGAATTCTAAAATGTTTGGGGACAATTTTGGGGACCAAATGTTAGTGGGGACTTTTTTGGGGAATTCTAAAATGTTTGGGGACAAATCTGGGGAGTTCTTCAACTTTCTGTCAATGTTGGCAACGTTATAATTTATCCCTAAGACTAGAGACTTTCAATAGCTTTACTGTTATTTGGGGATTTTTTTCAAAAATTGAGTTCATTTGGGGAAAAATCTGAGCTCAAATCAGAAAAATCTGCTTGATATTCTTTTTTGAAAAAAAATGTTTTTTTTTTCCCTTTTTAGTGGGAAACCTGTTGGGGATTTTTTCGAAAAAAACCCTTGATTTGGGGAAATTTTAAGACCTGTTTGGGGAAATAATTTTCGACCTTCTGGCATTACTGTTTGGGCTGTACTTCAGTCAGATAGCTCCCTTTCTCCTTTCCCATGTTATCCAATGGGATTTTCGTTGCTTCGTTTTATAAAAATATCTCATTCAAAAATGAAGTTTTTCGAATTCTGTTTTTTGAATATTACTCTTTGAACGGGTCGCCTTTTAGCTTGGTGAACAATTTTTCAAAAAAATTAATTTAAATATTTTATTTCAATAAGTAAATTATGGACTCTAAATGTGGATCTCTAAGTAAAATATTTAAATTTATTTTTTCGAAAAATTGCTCACTAAGCTAAAAGACGACCTGTTCAAAGAGAAATATTCAAAAAACAGAATTCGAAAAAGTTCATTTTTTAATAAAATATTTTTATAAAACGACGCGACAAAAATCCCATTGGATAACATGGGAAGAGAGAAAGGGTGCTATCTGACTGATGTAAAATAAAGTTTTATCTTCAGTAATTTTACAGTGACAGTTTCTTTATAGAAATATATAATATTGGATAGTTTATTACTTTTTTTATGTAGCATTTATTTTTTCTCTTTCCTTTTCCTTCTTTCTTTCTTTCTTTCTTTTTTTTTTTTTTAAGCCGTACATGTTATATAAAATTGGTTTAAATGCAAAATGAGTTACTTTAAGTAACAAAATGAAACTTTAACATAATTTTGTTTAAATAATATAATTTTTATACTGACAATGTATACATATATATATATATATATATATATATATATATATATATAATATATATATATATATATAATTCAATTTTCAATTGTTGTGAAACTATTACGAATGTGAATTGAACACATATACATTTTAAAAACATTGTAATGATTTGGTAAGCAGAAAGAAAAAGAAAAATGACAAGTAACTGACATTTAGGATGCATATAAGAGTTTTAAGTAAAAAATATTACTCTCTACGACCAAAAAAAAGTGTATCCAATACCAATGGCATTTCTTAACTATTTAAAATGATTTTCCTTTTTATTTAATACCTACATCTTAAGACAATTTTTCTTAAGCTTTATTTTTAGTAGAATTATGAATTTTGATATACTTGGTACAAATAAAACACAGATCACATATTAGCTGTGTTAAAATATGATTTTAAAATAATTAAAGCTTAAAATGGGAAGAATAGAGGATAAACTATACAGAGGTATGCTAAAAAGCAATAGTATAAGTTATAAGAAACACAAAATATTGATTCACTTTTTATGATTTTTTTTTTTTTATGATAAAGTTATGGTAGTAATATACCAGAAAATACATGGAAAACACTCTATACTTGTATACTTTAAAATTCGTGTGCATGTGTCTTTAAAAAATAATAAATGTCTATTTTTTTCCTATCTTGAAAGAAATATCGCAATATATCACTAATATCGATATTAACTTGGTGATATATCGCGATATTTAATTTCTGATATCGTCCAGCACTAATAAACACCTTTTTATGTGAATTTGAAATTTCAAGTGGCTGCACTTGGAAACAAGATTGCGGGCCAAGTTGGCAAACAAATATATCAAATGCATTTGTGAGATAAATCTACTGTACAAATTTAGTTCGAATTAATTCAGAATTTCAAAAGTTGTCGAGTTGAAAGATTAAGTGGCCGCCACTTGGATCAAAATGGCGGAGTAAGTTGCTCAGTGAACTAATCCAAGATATTTGTAAGATAAGTGAACTGTCTAACTTTGGTTCGAATAAATCCAGTATTTCAAAAGTTATCACGATAAAAAATTCTCAAGTGGCAGCGTTCAAGTAGCCGCAACTTGGAAACAAAATTAGGGAGAAAATTGCCCACCGAAATCACGGATATTTGAATGATAAATCCATTTTTCAACTTTGGTTTGAATTGATTAAGTATTTCAAAAATTATCATAACGACAAATTTTCAAGTGGCGGTCACTTAGAAGTAATATGACGGAGCAAGTTGCCCAGAAAACTCATCCAAGATATTTGAAGCATAATTTCACTGTTCAATTTTGGTTCGAATCAGTGCAGTATTACAAAAGTTATTGTTATGACAAATTTTCAAGTGGCAGTCTAAGTGGCTGCAACTTGGAAACAAAATGGCAGAGCAACTTGCCTAGCGAAATCATTCAAGATATTTATATGATAAGTTCACTATCCAACTTTATTTCAAACTAATTCAGTATTTCAAAAAATATCGTGATAAGAAATTTTCAAGTGGCACTGTGATTTCAGGTGGCTCCCACTTGGAATCAAAAAAGCAGAGTGAGATGCCCAGCGAACTTATCTGAGATATTTGAATGATAAATCCACTACCCAAATCTGATACGTATTGGTTCAGTATTACAAAAGTTAACATGATGACAAATTTTCAAGTGGTCGCCACTTGGAAGTAAAATGGTTTAGCAAATTACCAAGCGAACTTATCTAAGATATTTGAATTTTAAGTTCCCTATCCAACTTTTGTTTGAATCTGTTTAGTATTTTAAAAGTTATCACAAGGGCCCATTTTCAAGTGGCAGCCTGAATTCAAGTGGACGCAACTTGGAAAGAAAATGACGGAGCAAGTTGTCCAGTGAACTCATCCAAGATATTTACATGATAAGTTCACTGTCCAACTTTGATTCCAATTGAATCATAATTTAAAAAGTTATCGTGATTATAAATTTTCAAGTGGTAGCCTGATTTAAAGTTGCCTCGCTTAGTTTATAACATTCACACTTTGTTAAAAATTGTGAATAAAGTTTATTAATAAACGTGGTTGTGACCCTTATATGGTCTCTGTATACATCAAAATTCAATTAAATTCGGAATACGCTTTTTACAATGTGAACTTGAAATTTTCAAGTGGTCTCCACTTAAAAAAAAAATGGCAGAGCAACTGGGTTAACAAACTCATTCAGGATATTTATAAGATAATTTCACTGTCCAAAATCGGTTCGATTTAGAATATTATTTCAGAAGTTATCGTGATTATGAATTTTTAAGTGGCTCCGCTTAGTTTAAGATGTCCGCCACTTTGTTAAAATTGGCGCATAAAGTTCATTAATAAACTTCGTTGAGACCCTTACTTGGTCTATGTATACATCAAAATTCAAACAAATTCGGAATACGCTTTTTACAATGTGAATCTGAAAATTTTAAATAGTCTCCACTTGAAAACAAAGTGGCGGAGCAACTTGGCTAACAAACTCCTCCAAGATAATTATAAGTTCCCTGTCCAAAGTTGGTTCGATTTGGAGTATTATTTCAGAAGCTCTTGAAGGAATGCCTACCCCCATGCCACAATTAGACTAAGTCATAGCGTGTTTTTAAATTAATTACTTATCAAATTATTTTTCAATTTTAACTTAACATATTTGTAAAAAGAGTTAAACCGAAATTTGTATAACTGATTGTTAAAATAAATAAATAAATATTAAAACTTTTTAAATTTGGGAAAAAATTTAAATTTTTAATTTAAAAAATATTTTTAATTATGTATTAATCCTTAAGCTAAAAAAAAAATAAATAAATAAATAAATAAAAAATAATAAAAAAAAAATGAACGCCAGTTTACAAAAAAAATATTGTAACTCACATAACTGAAAAACAAATGACTGCAGAGTGTTGCACATTTATATTTGTGACTGTCTTCACTTCTGTCTGTGCATTTAGAGTTTTGGTCTTGATATATTCTCCCATTATAGAGCTATTTATGATTTTACAAGATTTTTTGATGATGTCTATATGCATGTGTGTGTGTATCATTGTAAAACTGAAGAACAATTAGACTTAGATTGTCGTGAATTTGTGTTTCGTTTTGTTATGACACGTAGTTATGCCCTTCAATTTTTAGTGTTTATACGATTTTCTGTTTTGGAGATATCCTAGAAAATTGTAGCTACAATGTCCAACAGCAACAACATAAAATATTTGGTCATTGCAGGATTTATCACTATATTCAACAATGATAAATCCTGTAATGATATTGTTACAAAAATTATTGAATAAGTTTCATGCACAAAGCAGTTTGTAAAGAAATGGGCAGAATATAGTTGACGAATGTGTTTTATAACACAAATATTTTTTAAACAGTTTAATGAAACTGAACAGAAATTCTTGAAACAGTCTAATAAGTCACTAAGCACAAGTCAAGCACTCCCTCTTACGATTTCGCTTTCTCGAGTCACTAAATCCCACATAACTCTATAGCGATATTTGTTTACAGAATTACTCATTGCCTAATTGGTATTCTTAAGTTTTGTTTTCACATTCAGAAAATTCATAACCATTAAATTAGTACCCCCCAAAATAATTTCAAAAATTGAAATTTTTAAATTTTAATATTTTATTTTACAGCTAAAAATAAGAAAAATGTATGTAGTGAAAATCGCATTTTTAAACTCAAAATTCAAATTAAAAAATTTTTTTAATAAAATTTTGGAAAACAAGAACTAATTTAACTGTTGCATATTTTCAGAATTTGAAAATGGAATTTCAACATAACAATTAGGTAATGTGTAATTCTATAAACAAGTATCGTCATAGAATAACGTGGCGATTGTATGATCTTGACGATCCGTGCTGTACCCCCCCCCCCCTAAATACAGAACAAAGAAGGTTTTTTTGCTAATTCAGAAACAATTATCAGTTTTAATAAGAAACCACGACAGAACTGGCTTTTTAAAGTAATAAGTACAAAACTTTGAATAAACAGCATAAAATTCAATAGACTCGCAACAATTGTTTCAGGTCGAAAAAACGCACGGCCTTTCGTCAGGAAAACAAAGTAGGCACAAGTGCTGCAATCAAATTCATTGCAGCACTCGTACCTACTTTTATCACATGACAAAGGGTCGTGTGTTTCGACCCGAAACAATTGTTGCGAGTTTATTGCATTTTATGGTACTTATTCAAAGTTTTGTACTTATCACAATGATCAATTTTTTAAAACAAACTCGAAAGGGTTGTTTAGCTCGAAGTATGAATGCAAACTAAATTCTTCGAGTGACTTCTCTTTTAACAGGTAATGTGTAATTCTATAAACAAATTTCACCATAGAATAACATGGGATTTGGATGACCTAATTTAATGAACTTTTAATATTAGTTTTTCACTAAAAGTTAATGGATCATTCCAGACAATTTCAGAATTGTACTACGATTGAAATTAAATCTTCCAAATTCTGGCAATCCTAAAGTACTACTTTGTGCTTAATTCAAATGCCAAGTTACTGAGCTTGTCACCAAGGCCAACCATACTGAAAGTGAAAAAACTGCCATCTGTTTCCACACTGACTGTAAAGCAACAATGTTGTTAAAAAAGATAAAACTCATTTCTTTTATTACAACTGTTGTTAGAATGAAAAAAAATTTTTTTTAATGTACGAGAAACATAATAGCATGTTATATGAAAGTAAACATTGACGATGACCTTGACAAAATGGTGATCAAATTTGGCAGAAAATAGTAGTTTAGGGTTGGTAGAATCTGAAAGCGCTTCATCATTTTGAAAAGGAGTTAACATTTTTGGTGTAATGTATCGTTTCTCACCGTAATTTTTACCAAAGGGTATAAAAGGTGGCCATCAACACTTTGGCCACAATGAATTATATTGAACATGGAGTTGTAAATTAGTCAATGAGAAATTCTGCAATAAATTGTGGAATACAGTTCCTGTACAACTGATATTCATGTTCTTCAGTGTATATAATTGTATTTTGACTTTTGTGGTTCGAATAACACTTTTATTGACTTGTTTTGGGAATATTCACGGACTGGAACCTTCCTGTTTATTTACAAAACTCTTCTTTATACAAAAGTGTCAATGTCTTTGTAACAATATGTCATATATTTCATTGAGTGTATAAGGGAATTACATAGTTCTCCAATCAGATTTTTTTTAATTTGTTCAAGAATATGTTATATACAGGGTGTCCTAAAAAGACTGAAACACAAATTAATTCTTTACCCATTAAAAATAAGTAGGTGTTGCAACTTTTAAAACTGTTCAAATAAAAGTAAATAATATGATCATATTAAAAAAATTTCTTCCCACTACTTTTCAAAAAGTTACCCATTCTAATTTTTTATGTTTCCTCTAGACAAATTTTGTCAATTAGAAAGTTTTACTTTCCACCCAACAAGAGTGCTAGAAAAAAAGGTCACAACTATGTTGATTAAATATAGATTACACTGGATAAATGAAAATATTCAAAATATGTAAGTCTAATTAACATTGTTATGTAAATTTCATTTTGCAATAATTATGTTTTCTCGTATTAATATTTACAGTCGGTAACAAAAGTGTCCGAACACTAGAAAAAATTCCTATGTAAAAAAAATACACTTCATACGGTTTTGTTAAATAAATCCTTATCGAATCATGTTCTAACACTGACTAAGAACAGGATTCGACAAGGATTTATTCAACAAAACCGTATGAAATGTACATTATTTACATAGGAATTTTTGCTAGCGTTCGGACACTTTTGTTACCGACTGTACATTTATTAAATATTTCACTGTTAATAAATAAATTTTAAATTACAATTAATAAAATTATTAACATTCCTGAAATTATAAAATACTGATATTATTTAAAATTTAATTATATAATTATATAATTAATATTTAATGTATATTATAGCTTCCGTTATAATGATTCACAATCGTTTCATCGTTTGATAAACAAATGTTTGTGAAATGTCACGTAAATTTAGATATCGCCTTCTAAATTCTTCAGCAATTTCTGCATTACTTTTATTGCATAAAAAATAAATCATTGCTAATTCAAAAAGCTCTTCGTTTGTTAAAAAATGCCATAATGCACAACTAGGTAAGTTCTAAATTCGACATTATTTCATATTTATAAAATATAATATCACCGAATGATTCTAATCAATATTTTAGTGAAAAAAGTTCCATTGAGTTGTAGTGGCGAAAAAAATTACATTAATGAGAGAACATAAAAATTGTCTTTGACTTCATTTATTAGAGCATTGATTTGCTAAATTATTTGAAAATATATGAAATACTTGCATATAATTTTTCATTTCGATTTCTTTAAACAAAAGATGTTAAGCTTGATATATATATATATATATATATATATATATATATATTTTTTTTTTTTTTTTTTTTTTTTTTTTTTATGTGAAAAATGCAAAAATTTGATACTCTTTAAGCCACAGCAGTCAGATTCCATCTTCCTTCCTATGTTTTGTTGTTTAGTATTGCAAGAATATCTCGTATAAAAATAAAGTCTTTTAATTCTTTTATTGTTATTATTATTATTATTATTATTCCACTCTTAGAACTTGTCAATTTTTATCTTAGGGGAGAGTTAAAAAGTAAATAAATAAATTTATTTCCTCAGGTAAATTTAGTATGCTAATTTCCAATCTTGAAAAATAAAATTTATTTATTTATTATTATTATTATTATTATTGATTCCTAAGAAAAAACCTGTGATGTTGAAAGAGTGGAATTAAGAAAAACAAAATTTTAAAAAATTATATATAATGAGATACCCTTACAAAGAATGAAAAATTTGTTATCAATACAAATAATTAAGTTCAGTTTTATTAAAAAATTAGTTTAACAGTAACCTTAAATATTTTATAAATATAGGCAAAATATTCAAACCAGAGGTTGAGTGGACTACTCTCCTCACACATATGTTAAATAAAACTGTTTCTATAAATAGATGGATGTGAGAAAGTATTCACAGTTCCACACCATAAAAACTCTTTCCTAACCTGTAATCATTTTGAAAAACCTGTATATGGCTTGCTTAATAGAATGTTGTATGCTTTAAGAAATACAGAATGTGAAATAAGTATATGAAAATTTTTTTAGCTATTACTTTATAAAAAGGAAACGTTTTCTTCATTATTATTATTAAATAAAAAAAAGCCATTCATATTTTAATATTTATTCTATTTTCAGTTTCATAAATTTGATGGAAAAAAGAAAAAAAAAAGACACAGAAGCATGAATTTGATATTAAAATTTTACTTTTACATACAATTTAAATATAATTACTATTAATTTTTTATACAAAAATACAATATAATTTAGCAATATATGTACAAACATTAATATAATTTACTGACTATTAATTTAAATTGCCAAACATTATTTACTGATTTTTATCAAGACAATACAACATGTAATATTTCTTTGTAAAGAATTTTCATTTTCTGGTGCTTCTTCTGAATGCATACGTTTGACATGTTTTGTTAGATATCTTTAAAATAAGCATTACAAAAATTACAATTAAAAGTCTCTTGATCTATAATTTATTTAATCTATTTGCCTTTTTAAACTCCTACATGTAAACGCTTAAAAGTTAATCGTCATATCAGCATAATCCAGAGCACGCATTAAAATAATCCGACATTTGACATTTATGACATTTATTTGACAGTTTTGAGACCTATAGTTACAATGACTTTTCTCTCGATTGATCCATGTTACAGAAATTCACAGAAACAAGTGCACAATATTACGTAGACATAGGACATCACAAACACCCATGCCCACACCGGGATTTGAAACTTTGACCTGAAGATCCAGAAGGCAACGCCCTACCGACCGAACCAACAGTCCAGCAAATATAATCCGTATATAATTAAAATTTAATCCATGATGCATATCAATAAACGGTTTTGCGTTTTGTTTGATTTTCGACAGGACAGAATAAAACCACAAGTCTCAGCCAATCAGGGAGCGAAGGAAGGAAACACCAATCTCAGGCTACGATGGACGACCAAATTCTACAATCGGCAGCAAAAGTATCCGAGCACTAGCAATAATCTCTGTCTAAAAGAAGTACACTTAATACTGCTTTGTTAATTACAGTCGGCAGCAAAAGTATCCGAGCACTAGCCAATAATTCCGATATCAAAAAAGTACATTTAATACTGTTTTGTTAAATAAATCCTTGTGTTTTGTAATTGCTCTCTGGTGGTTGCGTGGCTAGCGGTGCAACACCACCTGTAATAATGCCTCCGAGCTGAGCTCTACGTCACGTAAGATCGGCCGATTTCATGCAATCCCCACGATCCAACATGTATCATAGGAAGTGTTGATTGGATAAAATCGGCCGATCTTCCATGACGTAGAGCTCAGCTAGGAGGCATTATTACAGGAGGTGTTGAGCGGTGCCGGCTGTGTGACATTATCGCTAAGTGTTTCAAGTTTATATTTAGTTTATATTTAGTTTTTGAAACTCGAGTAGAGTAATTTTAGTTTCTTTACAAAGATATTGGTTTGTGAACAAGTTTGTTTACTGACAGTTTAATTAAAGGAAGTTTGTATTCGTGTTACGAGTTGTGTGAACCGCCCTACACGTGGTGCTACAAGAGTGTTTTTTCTTTTCTATCGGGGCCGCGGTAGCCCAGTCGGTAGAGCGCCGGCCTCGTAATCGGAAGATTGCGGGTTCGGTACTCGAGCCGGCCAAAGACCGTCGTGTACGCTAATGGTGGCTGGTGCACGTAAAATCTGTCGTGGCCGCAAAGTCCTCCATGTTCCCATCAAAAATTATACCTCTGGGGGTTACCGAAGCGGGAGAGCCATCCCTTCCGTGGAGGATCAAAATTGTGATGGCATGTCTCCGGACCACCTCTAGGGGTGTGTCCCAGACCGTCGCCAATTGCCCATCTGCGCAGCATTAGTGCGACGTAAAACCCATTCACCATTCACCATTCTTTTCTATCGTCGAATAAGGACTGAACTTGCTTGTTGACCTTTGCGGAAAGGTCAGTTTGTTTAAAACTACTGAAGCTGGCGGTAAATCCAACGGCAAAAATTGCGAATAATGGAAATGTAAGTCAGCAAGGACTGGATATGGCTCAAAACATGGACACTTCACAAGGTATGGCTTTGAATCCTAATTTCTATGTTAATAATAATCTTCCTGACTGTTTACAAGCAGCAGTAAATGATGGAGTGGATGAAATTGCCATTTTAATTGCTGCTAAAGAGGGTTCGCTGCCTGCATCCAACCCCAAGAAACTGAAAGCTGAATTTTTAAAAATAGTCGGAAAAACGAATGTAATAGAAACGCTAAAAATGACCCGTCAGGGTAAAGCTCTAGTGATTACGAAGTCAGTGGAAGCGGCTCAAAAATTTTTGCAAACAAAAACACTTTTTGACATTGTTGTTGAGCCGTATATTATTAAAGAAACGATATCCACGAGGTTCCTCTTGCACAATATAGACATAACCATTTCATGCCAGGACATTGCGGAGGAATTGGAATTGCAGGGAATAATCCCTCTTGAAATTAGACGGTTCATTAAAAAAAGTAACGACGGTCAAATACCTTTGACTACAGTGCTAGTCACAAAGTTGGGAACCCAGCTGCCTAGTCATGTCAAGTTATGGTACCAGAATCATAGAATCACTCTATTTTGAGACAACCCACGGCCATGCCGGAATTCTTACAAATTTAATCACAGTACACAGTCGTGTAAACAGTCGCCGGTCTGCGTAAAATGTAGCGAGAGTCACTCTGGAGTCTGTACCGCGACGTCATTGAGATGCGTAAATTGTAAAGGGGAACACGAAGCTCTTGACAAAACTTGCTCGTTGTACTTACGTGAAGTCAAAATTCAAAAGTTCCGCAGCGCTAATCACTTGACTATAGCTGAGGCCAGAAGAAAGTTTTCTGAGACTGAGGGAGTCAAAACCCAAACTTATGCTAAAGTTGCAACTAGTACTCCACCATTGCCAGACCTTGTCACTAAGTCGGATCTAGAAGCTTCCTTGAAAGCTCTGACATCGTCTATGATAGAACTGGTGCAACAACTTATGGCTTCCCAACTTCAAACGTTTCAACAAATGCTGGGATCCCTAACCCAGACGCTAGCTTTATCCCTCCGACCGTCAGCTCACGGTGTTACCCCTTCATCTACAGAAACAGACAGTTCGGAATCTCAAGCAAAGAGGTTACTAAAAAAGAAAAAACTAGAACTCGCCCTGCATTCATCTACTCTAAACGCCACTCTGATGGATACTTCGGTTCCACCTACAGATAATAGCCAAATAAGAACTCCTCCTCCCAGCGAGATACCGTCATTTGGTCAAGTGCCTGGGTAAAAAAAAAAAAAAAAAAATTAAAAAAAAAAAAAACTTTTTGGCCGGAGGCCTCTTTTCTTTTCCGTTATTTTGTTTTTCTAATGGGAGTCTCCTTAATCCACTGGAATATTCGCGGAGTCCGAGCAAACTCTGCTTGGCTCCACCATTCGTTCTTTTCTCGTTCAGATTTTATTTGCCTCCAGGAAACGTTCCTGAGCTCTTCACATGATTTTTCTCTTCCTGGGAAGGTTGTCTATCGGGCTGATAGGCACCTTCAACACGGTGGTGGTCTCATTACTGCCGTCAATCGCAAATTTTCCTCTCGTCTTCTTTCACTTCCTAGCTCTTCCCATGGCAACGAGGTCCTGGGTGTTGAAGTTAAGCTGTCATCTAGTTTCAGGCTTCAAATTCTTAACGTTTATTCTCCTCCCGGCAGGTTTGACTGTGACTGGTTTAACCAGGTTCTTTACCTTTGCAATAGTTCTTTCGTAATAGTTGGTGATTTCAACAGTTATCATACGAGTTTTGGTGGCCGTCGGGATTCTCCTCAGGGCTCGAGGGTCATCGACTGGATCATAAACAACAATATCTGTCTTGTTAATACCTCCGTTCCTACCCATGTTTCTCCGGGGGGATCTTCCACTTTAATTGACCTCTCTCTTCTTTCACCTGACCTGTTTTCGAATACCTGTGTCCAGGTCCACTCTGATACGTTTGATAGTGACCACTGCCCAATCAAACTTACTTTCGATAGGCTGCCCGGCTCTCGTCCGTGTCATAGTGTTAGGTTAAGGTGTGACTGGGGGTCCGCTACCGTTAAGCTTAACAAGGAGTTACAGGAGTGTAACTCTCCGTCCTATGAAGACGTGGTGAACATTTGTCAAAGGTCGGTTGCTGTTAGTAGTCGAAGAATTAGGATCTTGGATCGTGTTGGCACTCCCTGGTGGGATAGCCGCTGCAGTTATCTTCTTGGGCAGAAACGCAAGTTCCTTCGCTTGGCAAGAAAGCACCTAAGCTCGGCTTACTGGATGCAACACAAGCAATTTGCTGCTCGTCTCAAGAAAGAAATCAAGGACGCTAAACGTATGTACTGGTCCGAGGTCTGTAAAAGGAGTGGGAAGTCTGGCGATATCTTCAAGCTTCTCAAAGCTCTCCAAAACCGGAAGAACCCTCCCCAGGAGTCCTATAACTACATTAGCACCTCAAATGACAGTAGGTTGGCTGCTGCTAATACTTTTGCTCACACGTTTGTCCGCCCCCCTATCGACTGCTACATCCCGCTGGACTTCAGTGCCAACGTGAATAGCAACATTAGGAAGCCTTTTGCTCTCTCGTATCTTCAACACGCCTTGCACAAGTCTTCCCATCGCACCCCTGGAAATGATGGTATTTCCCTCCGACTTCTCAAGTGCCTCGACAATAGCAGTCTGCTCAGACTTCTCGATTGCTTTAATAATCTCTGGTTGGATGGTCGAGTTCCCAAGTCCTGGAAGGAAGCCATTGTCGTTCCTATCTTGAAGCCGGACAAGAATTCCAGTTCCTCGTCTTCCTATCGCCCAATCTCCCTCACCTCTGTTCTCTCGAAGGTTTTTGAGCGGATGGTTCTTTGGCGGATGATTCCTTGGGTGCTCAAGAATGATGTTTTCCATGTGAACCACTACGGGTTTATTCCTTTTAGGGACTGTGCTCCTGCTTTGACGAAAATCTATGCAGATCTGGCGTCAGCTCGGCGGCAGAAGTGGTTTAGTGTCTTGGTCTCGGTGGATATTGCCTCTGCTTACGACTCTGTATGGCCGGACGGCCTGGCTTTTAAGATGCTGTCAGCGGGCGTTGATGGCCATCTCACGAAATGGTGCCATTCCTTCATGCAACGTGCTATCCAGGTTAGGTGGTTGGGAACTTTGTCTGCCCCAGTCTCGTCTTTCGTGGGGGTCCCGCAAGGGGCTGTTCTGTCTCCTTTACTCTTCTCCTTCTATATGAGTGATATCTTTGAAGCAATTGGTTCTCGGGTTAATGCTGTTGTTTACGCGGATGATACTTTCCTTTACGCGTCTGGCCCCGGCCTCGAAGACATTATGCATGATATTCAGGATACCCTTCATAATCTGGTCCGCTGGTGCAATTACTGGAAGTTGAGTCTCAGCCCTCATAAAAGTGCTGCGAATGTTTTCTCCAGGAGGAAAATCTCGCCTGATTCTAAACTTCGGCTGCAGGGGGAAGATATTCCCTGGGTGGTCTCCCTACGTATCCTTGGTCTGTTGTTCGATCGGGGTTTAACGTGGGGCAATCACGTCTCTCGTCTCCGTGAGAAGACTTTGAAGAAACTTAACGTTCTGAAGAGCTTTAGTCATACTTCTCGGGGTGTTGACACCAAAAACCTTCTCAGAATAGCGTATGCTACTGTTGTCACTTCCCTGTATTTTGGTAGTAATGTCTATTCGTTTACTTGTCCCTCCACTAGGAAGAGGTTAGAGCCCCTTTTGAATGCTGTGCTTAGGGTGGCTACGGGCCTCCCTCGGTGGACACCTATCCCCGTTCTTCGCCAGGAAGCGAAGAACGGGGATTGATCCCCTCAAATATCCTCCTTACTACAAATGTTCGTGTGTTTTAGAACTTTCTACCTCTGTAGCTCCTCAGGTCAGAAGACATTTAACGGTTAAAATAATCATCGTTCCTCTCCAAATCAAACTGATGCGTATAAAATTATCAAACAATGATTAAAATGGGGGAGGGGGCGTAACAAGATAACGGTGGGTGATGGGGCAAAATGAGGGCCAAATTCAGATTCAGGAGGTCATTTTACATAAGAATCTGCAAGAATGGTATCAGATACAGAATTTTTTTTTTCAGAGCACTGTAATTATCTGCAATTTAATAGGATAAGTTTTACTTTTTCTGTATTGTGATATGAGATTATTTTTCGTTAGTAGTAACTCATTACATCACTCATTACATATCTGTATATATATATTTAATTTTAAAATTTCAACAAAATCATTATATCCATATAAAAATAAACCCACCATCTGCCCCATCCCATGCTTCAACTAGCCGATAAAGGGTTAACAGCGAACACAAATTTTCTTTAAGATGAAGATATGTCTAATCAAATTATCTCTTCAGAAAATCTAACTCTAAATTTTCATTAAAACCATTTTATCAATTTCCGAGTAAACCCAATTCCTGCTATATGGTGCAAAAGGGTTAACAGCAACCACGAATTTTCCTGAAGATGAGGATTTTTCCCATCGTTTTAGGTCCCTAAAAAGCACTTAACCCTAAACTCTAATAAAATTGGTTACATCCAATTCCGAGTAAGCCCAATTTCTGCTATATGTTGTGACTGGTCGTTAAAGGGTTTACACAAATTTTCCTGAAGATGAAGATATGTCCAATCGTTTTAGCTCTCTAAAAAATACACTTAACCCCAAAATTTAATCAAAATTATTACATTTATTTCCGAGTAAACCTAATTTCTTTTATATGTTGCGATTGGCAGTTAAAGGGTTAAAGCAAAATTTCCTGAAGATGAGAATACGTGAAATTGTTTTAGCTCTCTAAAAAAAAACTTAACCCCAAAATTTAATCAAAATCGTCACATTCACTTTCGAGTAAACCCATTTTATGCTATAAATTGCGACTGGCTGTTAAAGGGTTAACGCGATTTTTCCTTAAGATGACGATAGGTCCATTCGTTTTATCTCTCTAAAGAACACTTAACCCCAAACATTTATAAAAATCGTTATAACTATTTCCGAGTAAACCTAATTTCTATTATATGTTGCGACTGGCTGTTAAAGGGTTAACGCGAATTTTCCTGAAGATGAGGATATGTCCAATCGTTTTATCTCTCTAAAGAACACTTAACCCCAAACTTTTATAAAAATCGTTTATCCACTTTCGAGTAAAACCAATTTCTATTATATGTTGCGACTGTCAGTTAAAGGGTCAACGCAAATTTTCCTGAAGATGAGGATATGTCCAAACGTTTTAGTTCTGTAAAAAAAAAAAAAAAGACACTTAACTCCAAACTTTAATCAAAATCGTTATATCCATTTCTAAGTAAACTCAATTTCTACTACATGTTGCGATTGGCAGTTAAAGGGTTAACTCGAATATCTCAAAAGATGAGGATAAGTCCAATAGTTTTTTCGACCAAAAAAACTTCTAACCAGACAGAAATAGTAGATGGAAACGATACATTTCTTTAGATGTCATTATTCCATACAAAAAAAAAAAAAAAGAGAATACGTGATACTACATGTTGCGATTGGCAGTTAAAGGGTTAACTCGAATATCTCAAAAGATGAGGATAAGTCCAATAGTTTTTTCGACCAAAAAAACTTCTAACCAGACAGAAATAGTAGATGGAAACGATAAATTTCTTTAGATGTCATTATTCCATACAAAAAAAAAAAAAAAAAAGAAGAAGAAAAAGAAAAGAGAGAAAGAAAAATGAGTATATGGAGTTTTTTCATTCATCTTTAGAACATAAATTATTCATAAATTTTATTTGCTAAATTATCTGTGTGTATTCCCGTGTATATTCACTCGGGTAAAGACATTCATAAGAGAGTAAACCCGAGTAAAAAAGGCATAACTTTTTCGCCCTCGCTGATCAATCTATGTCTTATTTATATCTATGGTATTAAGTATACTTTTTTTAGATAGGAATTTTTGCTAGTGTTCGGAGACTTTTGATACCGACTGTACGTTAGCCATTGGCGTGAATACGCTTAATTTATAAAGCTTTGAGGAGAGGAGATTTTGGTAGGAGGTAGGTGGTAGGTCGCCGCTCATCTCCTCAACTCATCTCTACGTGGTTTGTTTTGGTCGCCATTACTATCGTGCTTGTGTTCCTGCTGCTGATATTTTCAGGTTTTTCGTTAATTGTTAATTATTCTGTGCCAAGTCTGTGTTTTCATTCTGTTTCATCGTTTTTCCCTGCCAGTGTTCAGGTATTTCCTCTTTCTTTACCCTTTTTAACTTATTTCTCTGGTTGTTAATTTTGTCTTCTGTGTTTGTCATCAGCGCATGACAACAAAAACTGATGCTTTAATGGCAAATGTGCGCTCTCAGTCAGAGTCGCTATCCCATGCTAATATATATAGCAATGCTGATAATTTTAACGATAATTTGTCAATTGCGTTGCAAGACGGGACTGAAATATCTCTTTTTATCACTCCTAAAACCGGCAGCTTTCCACGCACCCACCCCCGCCAATTGAAGGAGGAGTTAGCTTCTAAGCTGGTGCATAAAGACAACATTGATAATATTAAAATAACCCGTCAAGGCAAAATCCAGCTAACTACGAAATCAACAGAAGTAGCTCAAAACGCCCTAGGCATAGAAACTCTACTTGGTATTCCAGTAGAATCTTTCATTCAAACCGAGACTGTCACCACACGCTTCCTATTGCATAATATTGACGCTTCTGTTACTTGCAAGGGTATTGCGGAGGAACTCGCTGAGCAAGGTCTACACACGCTTGAGGTCCGCCGGTTTGTCCGAAAGTCCCAAGGCACCGAACTCCCCTCTTCGACTGTTCTAGTAACGTTGCTAGGTACTCATCTCCCCTCGGAAGTCAAGCTGTGGTTCCAACTGCACAGAATATCGCTGTTCATTGACAGACCTCGACAGTGTCTAAACTGTCACCGTTATAATCATTCAACCAAGGCTTGCCACCTGAGTAACAAATTGTGCATCACCTGCGGCGAAACCCACAATGACCCATGCACGGCTCCCTCACCCAAATGTATCAACTGTAAAAACGCCCATCCAGCAAAAGACAAGAACTGTCCTAGCTATCAGCGAGAGGCCCGTCTCCAAAAGTTTAAATGTGAAAACCACTTGTCTCCCAGCGAGGCACGGCGTCGCTTTGTTGACAAGGAAGTCTCACCAAACAGGTCTTTTGCATCTGTAGTTACTTGCCCCCCCTCCCGATGTGGTCACCAGAACAGACTTTGAATCAGCCCTCCAGGAAATTACTTCACAGTTTACAAAAATGGTCCAGGCGATGTGCGTGGAGCTCACAAACTCATTTCAATCTATGCTCCTGTCAGCGACACAATCACTCCTGGAGTGCATTCAGGAATCTCAAACAAAAAAAGGGCAGAAATCAACTGCTTCTGTGCTCTCAGAGATACTCAGAAGTAAAAAAGCTCGTATCACGGAGCCCAAACAAAAAGACACTTGTCCTATGGACATTCCGCTATCAGATTCCCAAGACGATTCTGGGTTTCACCCTCCGGTCAATCTCAATCCGCCAGGGACTTAATCTCTGTGGTCAGGACTTTCTGCTCACGGCCATTCTCTTCTTTTCTTCGTTTTCCGAGGAGAGCTTCCCTCTTTCTTTCTTCGTTCTTTTTATGAGTGTTTCTTCTTTCCTGTTGCAGTGGAATTGCCGCAGTTTTCGTTCGAATGGCCACTGGCTCAAGGTTTCACCAGCTTTAAATGCTAAAATAATATGTTTACAGGAAACCTTTCTTAACCCTACAGATACTGTTTCTTTCCCCCATATGACTACCTACAGAGCTGATAGGCTGATCTCCCGTGGGGGTGGACTTCTGACCGCTGTCCATTCTTCGTTTGCTTCCTTCAAAGTTGATCTTCCCCCCTGTCCCATCCAAGATTTTGAAGCACTAGGAGTTAAAGTCTTCTTTCACCATTCTTGGACTTTAATCTTAAACATATATTCTCCATCCGGGATTCTTCCCGAAGACTGGCTGTCTGATGTCATCGCCTCGCAGGGTTCTTCAGTTATCCTCCTTGGCGACTTTAACATAAACCTCTTAAATCGTCATCCCCCCATTCCCCTCAGAGTTCAGCAAATGCTGGAGTGGATCAGTGCACAAAACTTGTGCATTTTGAACCTAGACTCCCCGACTCGCACCAATTTCAGTGGTTCTTCATCTCTCCTGGACCTCACCATGATGTCACCTTCTCTCTTTTCTTTATTCAAGTGTTACATTCATCCTGACGTCTACGATTCTGATCATCACCCTATCCTTCTCATCTCCGATCTCTCTAACTCCGACTCTGGCTATAATCACCGGCGCACTCACTGGTCCAAGGCTGGCGCCGCTCTCAACAGCCTTGCCCAGCTTCCCAACCAGTCTTATGAAGACTTTAAAAATGCCTGCTCCAAAGCTATCGTCGCCACCCAAACTTACCAACGTAGTCCTTGACGCTAAATGTTACCACTTATTAGCCCAAAAGCGTAAGCATCTACGGCTCGCTCGCTCCACCTGCTCCAGGGACGTTTGGCTCGTTTACAAGCGGTATGCCGCCAAGCTTCGTCGCTATCTAAAGCAGGCCTCTCGGCGTTTTTGGGACAATCTTTGCCGGAACTATAGCTCCAGCAAGACAATTTTCAAGATCCTCAAAAGACTGTCTAATAAAAACACTGTCCAGGGTGACAACATTATAAGAATTCCTTCACCCCTTGCTTCGGCCTCCTCCCAAGCACAAGCCTTCCTGCTTCATTTCTCAAAGACTGAACAAGAGCGTATCATCCCTTACGACCTAGGTGTAGGCGATAAAGATCTTGACGCCCTCTTCTCCTTCGACGAACTGACGCATGCTCTTCGGCACGCTCGCCCGATTACCCCTGGTGCGGATGGAATCTCTGTGAAACTCTTGAAAAGCCTCTCCATTAATCATCTAAAATCCCTACTAGACACCTTCAACCGTTCCTTTGAGTCTGGGGACCTTCCTCCCTCCTGGAAACTGGCGACAATTGTCCCCATTCGCAAACCTGGCAAGCCGTCCCATCTTGTGAGCTCCTATCGGCCGATCGCCCTTACTTCTGTAGGTTGCAAGCTTTTTGAACGCATGATACTTCGCAGGCTCCTTTCTTGGGCTGGACAGCGGAAGCTTTTCCATGGGGATCATTTCGGTTTTATTCCTACGAGAGACTGTACCATGGCTCTCTGTACTTTCCTCCATGACATCTCGACTGCCAGGTCCAACCACTGGTTTGCAGCCGCTGTCAGTCTGGACATCAAATCCGCCTATGACTCCGTTCAACCCGACATTCTCGCCTATAAGCTTGCCTGCCATGGTATCAGGGGAAAAATGGGCCTCTGGCTGACGTCTTTAACGAACCACAGGCAGATCCAAATTCGTTGGAAAGGCCTCTCCCAGGTCGGTCTTTGCTCCACAGGGGTTCCGCAAGGCTCGGTACTCTCTCCTTTTCTTTTTATTGTTTACCTGCTTGATATTGCAGAGACTCTAGAGGATGGTGTCTATATGACTATATACGCTGTTGACATTCTTGTTTACGCTCTCGGTCCTGACGAAGAGAGGTCTCGTCGCAAACTCCAGGATACCCTTAGCAGAATCCAAACTTGGTGTGACTCTAACATGCTCACTATTGCTCCGGCAAATGCTCTGCTATAAACTTCACCCGCTGCAGAGACCCCGGCCCTCCGTTAAAACTAGTGTTGCAAAGGCTGGAAAAAACCCGTTTCTTCCCCGGGAATAAACCGGGTTTTTTGGGAAGGAAATTTTGAAAATTCCTGGGAATTTTGAAAATTTCTGGGAGTTTTGAAATAATTTAATGCATGGACACATTTTTTTTCATTTCTATTTTTTTTTAATGACTTTCTCTTTAGCATTTTTAACTGTAACTACGAAGAACAACTGAACTCTTCTTCCTTTTGCAGGTACAAAGTCAGTTATTATTATTATTTCATTAATAGACATTAAATTAGAAAGACTATTTCTAATAAATTTCAGAATAAAATATTTCTTCAATGTTAATAAAATTGTGTATTCATAAGGTAAATAATTTAAGAATACTCAAATAATAGTTAGCAATAAAATATAAATATACATATTTAATTTAAAAATACAAGTGCAGAAATGAAGATACATCATTGTTTATTTTTAATTTTGTTAAATACTGGTGTAACCGTCGTGTATCTTAAATTTTTATTATTTATTATTTTTTTTATTTTTGTTTACATTAAAAAAATAATTGCAGATTAAAGAGAGTTGACTGTACTTGTTTGTGAAACATTTAAAATGAATATTTATTGAAAAACCTAAAAAAAAAAAAAAAAAAAAAAAGAATCACTCAAAATCATTGCAGTTGAAATGATAATTTTAATTAAGTTATCTTTTAAAAACCTTTCTGATGAAGTAATATTACTTAAACAATATTTTAAAGTTTAAAACAGAACATTCATAATTTAAATTTATTTGCTTTGTTAGAAAAAAAAAAAAAAAAAAGACCAATTTTTTAAAAATTTGTCAGTTTGTTTCTCTTCTGGAAATATATTAAAAAGTTGCAATGAACAGAAGCAGTATTGCCTGAAAATAAAATTGCTCCTGCATTTAAAACTAGTTAATGCAATACACATTGACATTTTAAGTATTATGAATATGTATGTTCAATGCTTTAGCCCTAACTTCCATTTTGAAAGTGACTGGTTTTGTTTACTTTTAAAATTCCCAATATTCCCCAAAGTTCCGGGTTTATTCCCCAAAATTCCCGGGTTTATTCCCATCTTTCAAAAACTGTGGGTTTTTTGCAACACTAGTTAAAACTGTCTGGCTTGGACATATCTTGGAGCCTCCACGTAAAAATTCTGGGAATTTGGTTCACGCGCACCCTCAATTCTCCCACCATTTTGCTACTCTGAAACTTAAAGCCCTTCGTCAGCTTAACTATGTGAAAGCTGGTGCTGGCCGCTCGCGGGGCATCAACAGCAACCACCTGATTAAGATCATTAATGCTCTCATTCGTAGTCCTCTGGAATATGGTGCTCCACTTTTCTTTGACTCTCCTCCGACCTCCCTCCGGAAACTTGAGGTCATTTATAATGCTGCCATAAGAACTTCTACTGGTCTTCCGCGGTGGTCCCCAATTCCTGTCCTCCGTCGTGAAGCTGCAGTCCCAAGTATCACCAGTCGTCTCTCTCTTCTTACTAAACAATTCCTGCTTCGGCTGCTTGCTTCGCCTCCTGGCCTTCGTCTCGGAGCTATCATGCGCACTGCTCTGACTTCCCAGCCTACAGAGTGGAAGTGGTGGAAACCCTTGCAAGAATTGCAGGACTCCCTCCATTGTCCCCTTAGTCAAGTAATCCAGTTTTCTTGGCCCCCTCTCCTTAATACGTTGAACTTTCAGGTCATTACGCAAGGCCTGCCGTTTCAATACGGCTACCTCTGGTCAGGATATTGTTAAAGCTTGGTGCAGCTGGCGCTCCTCTCTCCCCCCTTGTTCAATTTTCGCCACCGACGCCTCTAAAGATGCTAATCGGACGGCGATTGCGGCTGTCGACACGGAGTCCTCTGTTTCTCTTGCTTCTCTGGTCCCGCATCTTAACTCCGTCTTTACAGCTGAGGCCCTGGCCATCTGCCTTGCCCTCTCTAAACTCCCTTCCGGCTTCTCCAATATTTTTATACTTTCCGACAGTCTGTCAGCTCTTAATGCGCTTAGCTCTTGGTCGGTTCAATCTCCAAAGGTCATTCTTTTCCTTCTATCCTTTATCCACGCTCGCAACCTTCACGGCCAAAAGATTACCCTTATTTGGTGCCCTGATCACAAAGGAATCTACCCGAATGAGCAGGCTGACGAACTTGCCAACTCTGGACCGTACTCTTGCTACACACTTTCCTGGATTTCTCCGGAAGATCTGCGGACACATGTCAGGAATGCCTGGTTTATCGAAAACGACTATGCATGGATGAACTGCGAATACGCGACCTCTTTCCCCCACCTTTCCTTAACCAGGAATTTTCCCAACTGGTCCGCCTCCCGGATGATGGACGTTACTATGGCCCGTTGGAGATCCAAAACGATCATCACTCATCAAAAGCTTTACCGCCTTAAACTATCGTTCTCTCCGCTCTGTAGATTCTGTTACGATCATGAGACACCGGAACATATTCTGCTACATTGTCCTCGTTTGAACATTCCTCGGCGCAATCTCCTATCTGCTCTTAATGTCAATACCCATCCCTCTTATGACAACATCATGACTGCTGCTTTTAGTTCTCCCCATGGTATTCATCATCTTGTACAATTCTCCAAACATGCACTCTCTTCCCGTAATTAACTTTGGTCCAGGCTCTGGCATTCCTCTCCTGTCTTTCGAGCTTAAGCTGCCGATTTTGGCATAGCACAAAGCTCAGTTCCAACTTACCTACCTACCTATAAAGCTTTGATCTGCTGGCATAGCAACCTGGCAACACTGATTGCGCGGTATATCTAATGCACGTTTGTCATCTGATTATATTCTCACGACTAGCTTTCTCGTCCTAACCTAGCTCTCTGTTTGGTTTGCATTTTTGGATTTTCCGAGATGAAGCTGTCTCTTGGGACATAGCACAAATCTCAGTATCCCCCCTACCTACCTACCTACCTACCTAATGCACGTTTGTTTGTGGTGATTTTGTTAGTATTTTTCTAAATTCTAATTTTTTTACCCTGTAATTTCAAATATTCTATTTTTGCGTAACAATATGCTGCAAGAAAGCGAAAGTCATTTGTGTAACATTATGTGTAAAACAATAAGGAAAAATCAGCTGGAGTTATTTACTGATATTGATCCAATAGGAAGACATACTGTTGCTTTAAGAGAATATTATCATGATTTAGAGTATTATAAGGATAAGTCAAAAATTAGAAAAAAGGTACACCCAATACCGAAGATGCCAGAATATCCTGTGGATTATCCTACACCCAGCTTTTTAGAAAATTTGCGTGTAAGGAAATCCTCTGAAGAGAGGACATCTCCCCGAAAACTTGTTCTAATTAACACCATTTCCAAAGAAGAGTTGGAAAAACCAATTGCATTTGCAATTAAAAGAATACTTTTACAAGTTGGATTTGAAATCTGTAATATGGAGGAAGATGATGAAAGACTGAATATGTTGTCCCACTTATTACTAAACTTTTTAGAAAGCTTCGTGGAACGTATGCGTTTTCATGCACATTCGGCTATTTTTTCTCGATCTGGTGACTTATGGAGTCCCCTTGAATCAACTTTGCAAGACTTTAAATTTCGTGGTATACGTGGTATTCTAATGTATTTTAATGATGATTTGATTCGAAGACATGATGCATTATTGCGTGATTGTGTAAAAGAACGAAAAGAGATCCGTAAAATGCTGAAGACTGACCAAAACCAGCCAAAAAATGATTAGTTAAGATGGTACTTCGAAATAAATAGCTTTCAATTGTAATCAAATGTAATTTATTCAGATTAATTATAAATTCAGCTTTAAAAATGGTTATTAAAACTTTTTCTTTTATAATTTACCTTTTAATGCTGCCATTCGTCATTTAAGCTTTTATAAATTATTACAGTTAGAGAATTTTATAATTCTGATCTTCATGTCACAATCATCTATTAAACGTTGAACTTATCAGGTATGAACATTGAGATTTTCTCCTAAAAAAATTCTTTTATTTTGCATTGTTGAAATATTCACATACTCTACCAAACTAAGTTTTAATTAATGTTTTATCTTTTTGTTTTAAATTTTTAAAGATTTTAATGACAAAAAAAAAAAAAAAAAGAAATTATTAGCAGTTAAAGCTTTTAATTCATGCACACACACACACAAAAAAAAAATGTTGCATATGTTGTAGTTTTTTATCAACAAATAAGGATCCGGAAATTTTTAAGATGTGTGGAAGAAGAGATTGTAGAGTGATAGAAATTATAGACTATTTTCAAATTTTGCTTTGCATATTGTCTGCCTTAAAGAAAAAGAAAAATCAAGTGCAAATTAAAAGTAATATCTAAATTTAATTTTAGTTGTATTTTAAATTAAGAAGACAATAACTACTAAGAAGTAAGAAAATAACTAGTATTAGTTAATCTTGAACAGACTAAAATACAGTCCAATCAAGATTAACTACTACTAGACGTAAACAGATGGGTTATTAAGTTATTCCACTTTCCTGCAGAAATGGTGACTTTTTTAACTTTTTTTTTTTTTTTTTAAGTTTTAACGATTAACTCCTTAACCATGCCTCACTCTAAACAGAAAAGAGCATGTTAAAAGATAAAACTATCCCACAATCCCTTTCTTTATGTGTTTTGGCATTTGTGACAATAATTTGTACTTTAAAAACATACAACACAATGAAATACTCATAAAAGTAAGAAAAAATTATAAAGGTTACCAAAAGAGAGGTGGGGAAATATTAACAAAGGACGAAAACTAATAATCGGCCATTGCTCTCACCAACAGTAACAAAAACATTATCTTAGTCACCAAATAACATGTATTTTTGTTTACTTTCAATGTCAGTGTAAGTGGAACAGACTAGTTTAAAATTTATATGAAAGATATGTGAATTTTTTAAAATATGATTCTAGATAAATATGTCTGTCATTTACTTATTTTACGCAATTAAATATTTTTCAATAAAAGTGTACAATGTTAAATGTAAAATGTTTGTGTGTTTGGCTTAATTGCAGTTTCAGTTGCTGATTATGTTTGGCGTCAGAGATATTGCTAGTATTTTTTACTAGGAATGAAAATACCCCTTGATCATTTTTGAAGGAGTGAATTTGGCATTATTAAGAGTAAAAAAAAAGTGGAAGAGAAAAAAGTTGATCTTTTGTGAAATCATGCTAAATTTTACTTCTTTCTTAATAAGTTCAAAAATAAAATGTATGTATATGAACTGACGTTATAAGTTTCAATTATGAATTCAAGTTATATTATATGGACTGGCCAATTGTAATAATATTCCTTTCAGCATAATTTGTACAATCTAATATCAGAGCTTAGAATATGATCATAATGTGACTCAGTTTATAATTACAATGAACGCTGAAAAATGATAAGGCCATATGTGAATCTGAGAAATTCTATTATTGTTGTAAATATTTACAGTTTTACTCAAAATAATTTTAATTATAAAAACTTTTTATCCATTGTAAGAAAAGATATTAATTGATTAAAAAAAAAGTATGCAGATTATTGAATTGTAGAAAGAATATAAACTTTTTCAGACACATTTAATAAAGTACACTAAATTTAACCTAAAAATACAAAGCATGAAACTACTCATGGTTAAAAATTTAAGGAGTATTTTAGATTTTAATGCATAAAATACGCTTGTGGAGGAGTTAAAAATATCTCTGTTTGACATATTTCGGAAGTGCACTACATCGCCAGAGATTATGGGCTTTGTGTTTACTTCTGCTTCTTTGTGTCATGTGTTACGTCACCAGTATATGTACTTTGTTTAGCTGCTGAATTAAAGTGTGTTTTTTGAATGTTTGAATTGAAAGTTCGAGAATTAATGACGCCCTGTTTTATCAAACAATTTTAAAGTAATTCGTTTGATATGTTATTTTTGATGAATTGTGTCATTTTTTAAGTAAGTAATGAAAATGGGGTGAAATTTATTTAATCGGTGTTGTTAACTTTTAATTGAAGCGGCTTTAGAAACGTTTATAGTGCTGACTCTAGAATAAAGAGGGCCCCCTGGGGAAATTCAATAAAAAGGGCAGCCTACTTTCAAAAAGGGCATTATTTGTCGTCTTCTACGTTTTGATTTTTGTCTGTAACAAAAGTAAATTACTAATTTTACGCAGGGTATGCCGATTTAAATCAGCTTGATTTAAATCACTTTGATTTTTTAAAAAAAATCATTGATTTAAATCAAAAATAAAATTTTACAATTTTGGGGCAATATGTAGTTTTTATATAGTCTTAGAACATAAGGAAACTTGAACTTACTTGCTATTTACATCAAATACCCCCTCCCCCCCCCCCCCCCCAAAAAAAAAAAAATAAATAAATAAATAAAATATCTGTGTTTATTAATTTTAAAAATGATTCTTTTAATTTTCTACAACTCTATTTTTATCTTCTATTCTTATTTTGAAGCTAACTATGTTCATTTTCAGCCAAATTTTTTTATACAAAGCCTTAAATTCTCTGCCCTAAGTGTTTTTTTTTTTTTTTTTTTTTTTTTTTAAGGATAATAAATATTGTATCATCTGAACTGAAGCATTTGATTTGCCTGTCACTCTGTCCTTCATGTTTAACTTTTCTTATTTCTAATTCTGATTACTATGTTTTTTAACTAGCCAAGGCATTCTTAAGCAATTTTTCCCTTTTTCTTAGGCTTTTATAAAATTAGAAATGAAATGGTAATGGCCTGGCTAGTTGTTTCAGTTTTCTTAATTTTTTTAAAACTTTAAATCTTTTGAAAATATCTTAGAATTTATATGTATTTTATTGGTAATAAATTGCACAAACTAATGTGTGTATTATATATATATATTATATACACATTGGAATTCCTTTAATTGAATAATTATTCTCCAAAAAGTTTCTCTTCAAAAAATTTGTTAATGTGATATTCAAGATGTTTTAATATGCACATTTTAATGACAATAATAATAATAAAAACATTAAAAAAATAATATTGATCTTATATGCTTTTAAGCTATTTACACTTAATCATTTATTTATTTATTTTATTTTTATTATATTATATTTTTATTTATTAATTTTTCTTTTTGAAAGGAGGGGGGGGGGGGTAGAATGTACCTATGTTGACTAATATTACAATTTTTTTTTTTTTATATACTTTTATTTTTATTTTTTAATATCCTCATATATATTTTTTTAATTTAGTTTATTTATATTTATTGCTTCTTATATTATTCACAATTAAATTTAAAAAAAGTTTTCATGCTTAATTTCTTAACATTTATTTTTAGTCGAATAATGTAAATAAAACAAAAAAATCTGATGTTTTTGATTATTTTTAAAAAATCGTGATTTTTTCACACCCTGATTTTACGCATCTATATAGGCTATATGCATTTGTTCCTCCAGGTATGCTGTAGAACTATTGCTAGAAGGTTGAAAAGTATCTATAGACCTCTGAACATTTAAATATTAGAAAAGGCTACTTGGTACCAAAATGTTTTTAAAAGGGCTGCTGGGTGCTAAAATGGGTTTAAAAAGGGCTGCAGGGTGCTAAAATTGGTTTAAAAAGGCCAGAAGGGTTGTGCACCCAGCCAAATAGCCTACAGTCAGCACTAGCCTATGTATATTTAAATATAAAGAGTGATAGAGGTAAGTTTTTTATATAAATAAATTTAATAGTGTATTTAATCATTATATAGGAAATCAATATTTATTTGTAAGTAAGTATTTAATATCTAACAGAAATATATTTATGTGCGTTGAGTCAGTTTTGTTCATTCTAAATAGTAATCTCTGAAATTGGATGATTATGCAAAGTTTAAAATTACATGTTTTTTAAATTATAAATAACGAGGATTAAATTGTTTTATCTACTTAGTATTTATATTAAAAAAAATATTGACCTGTGCTTTTGGCATTGTTTCAGATTTGTAAAGAGAGGGAGTGGGGAGGAAGGGTAATAATTATTTTTATGTGCGAGACGCATACAGTGTATAAGTAACTTCAGTATGTAATTTCATGCATTTCCAGATAGAGGCATTCAGTTATTTATTAATTTTTTTTTTTTCTTTTTGCTTGTTTTGTTTTTGTGTATGTAAAGCGTACAAACATATGCGTTACTGATTGCTGCATTACAAAATTTTGTTTGGTTTTTATGTAAGCCAAAATGTTCAGACATACGTATTATTGATTGCTGCAGCATAAAATTTTGTTTATTTTCAGATTCATGCATTTGAGATAGCGGTATTCAGTGGTGCTTTTTTTTCCATGTACCAAAAGTGTACAGACATACATGTTACTGTTTGCTGTAGCATGGAATTTTGTTTATTTTTCAGATTCATGCATTTTGAGGTAGGGGTATTCAATAATTTTTTTTTGTTGTTGTTTTTATGTACACGAAGTATACAGAAGTGCATATTACTGATTGCTGCAATATGTAATTTCACGCATTTTCAGATAGGGGTTTTTTTAGCATTTTTTTTTTTTTTTTTTTTTTATGTATGCGAAGCATACAGACGTACATATTACTGATTGCTGCAGCACGAAATTTTGTTTATTTTTCAGATTCATGCATTTTGAGATAGGGATATTCAGTGATGTTTTTTCCCTTTTGTTTTAATGTACATGAAGCATACAGACGTGTGTATTATTCCTGCGGTTGGGAATTTTGAGCATTTATATTGCGTGATTTTATGCTTGGAGTTTTATTCTTTTATTTGTGATTGGTTACAATTCCATAATTATTCAGTAAAAAATTTTTTTATTTAATTTTATGATGATTTCCTTTGTTTTCTATGTATTGTTTCTGATCAAACTGCTTTTTTTTAAATGTGTTTTTTTGTTTGCTTTAATTGACAAAATACTCAATTTTGTATGCTGCTGGTGAAGAGTTACAATTTGGAACACGATGGGGAATGGTGCCATCTTGGCGATTTCCGGGAAAATCTCAAAAGGACAGCTTAAAGTAAAATTTCTCCATGTGTTTTATCAATGATAAAATAATTTTCATGAAATTTTCCCCTTAAAAAAGCAAAAAAATATATTTTGTGCTATATGGTATTGATAAGTAACTGACTTAATTCTAAAAAAAACATAATTTGAAACTGATTTAATAATACAAATTCATTCTACATTTATCTAGTAAGTAATATTTAAATATAAAATTACAAAATATATCATTTTAATACTAAAATCTGTGGTAATTGACTGGACTCAAAGTGAGAGACAAAATATTGTAAGCAAATTTTGAAAATATCCCTTAACCAGTAGGAAGGGAAGGGAAAAAAATCCATTCAAATCTTTAGAAAACATCCAAATAGAATTGTTCTTTGCCCTGTGTTTTATGAATTTTCAAAAATTACATTATTCATTATATTTTTACATAGCTGCCAACCTTTGAGAATCAAAATTAGGGAGACTTTGTATACGACATAATTTATGCCGTAAATAGAATATTGATAACATAGTAATTGTTGGAAAGAGAAGGAGCAAATAAAAGGAAAATTTTGCAGTATCTAGAGGCTTTTTTCTTATTGCAAATAATATGAGCGAAAAAAATAAAACATACTGAATTTAAAATACTACTAGATTATATTAAAATCTAACCAGATTGGAATTATATATATACATACATTGATTTGGGAAAATTTTTCCTACCTGAAAAATCTATTAATTTTTTCCCCATGTTTACACATTTGGTATAGAGCAGGCGCACAGGATGTCATTGCGACAGATGATTCCGTACATACTTTAGAATGTAAGCAAAAGGTGGGATAAAGCACCATTGGAAAGGCAGATATTTTGCCTACATGCGCAAAAGTTGCAGAATAGCGCTGCTTGTTTATAAACATTTGCCTGCTCTATAGATATAACATAATTGAGGAGAAATAAATGATTCATGAAGTTCAGCAATAAAGTCTACAAATAATTACATATTGAGAAATATTGAGCACTTCTATTGCTTTATTTTTTCTAGAATTGATTATTGATAACTATCCAGTTATGGGAAAAGGGAGGGGGAATAAAAAAATAATTACAGAGTAAGACATATTAAACTTTTTCAATTCTACTTCTAGAATCTAATAAAGTAAGTTTAAAATTAATATTATCATTTATGTTGCAGATGGATAAAGATTGGGAAAATGGGATTCGGAAATTGGGAAAACGAAATTTGGGGGGATTTTTTTTTTTTTTTTTTCAATTATAAGAAAAAGAATCTTGGCTTTTGATAAAAAAAACTCAATATAAATAGGAACAGTTTTAATTTTCCCTATCTTTTTATCAACGTTAAATTTCATAAAAATCCCATTAAATTTCATTACATTACTTTTGGTAATTTTAGTTATATATACAAGGCCAGTAAAAAACTTTTTTATTTGCTCAATAATATCTTAAATACTTTGGAGTATGACAATAATTGCCGTATCATTAAAAATAACTACCCAATATTAAAATATTTTAAAGAAAACACAAGATATATTTACAATTAATACATATGATTTTGAAAACCTTTTTGGTAGTATTCCCCATTACTTGGTTCTGGAAATTTTTGAAAAAATCTACGAGGAATTATGTCATGTAATAGACTGCGAAAAAGTTTACTGGATTAACCTTATTAAATTTTGTATCTTCGAAAATGTTTTGTTTAATGGGGTAGATTATTTTTTACAAATTCACGGTATCCCTATGGGAACCAGTTACTTGTGTGCCTTCGCTAACCTTTTTTTTGTTTATGTTTGAAAGAAAATTTAAGGATATTAAGTTTTATAGATATATTGATGATGTAATAGCAATAAACTGTGAAAATTTTGTGAATTATGCAGCTGAAATCTATCCCTCTGACCTTAGCTTAAACCGTGCTGACTCTGAAGACAAAATGTCTTTCCTGGATTTAAAAATTAAAAAAATTGGTAAAAACTGGTTTATTGGAATTTATGATAAAAGGCAAGATTTTAACTTTAAGGTTTGTAATTTAACGAATTGGTTCTCCTGTATAAGTCATAGAGTTTTAAAAAATTTTATGTTTACCCAAATTAACAGATTTAAAATGATTTGCAATAACCATTTAGACCTGAATGAGGCTGTAGAAAGTCTCAAAAACATATTAACTGTCAACCGCTATCCTGTTTTTCTACTCAATAAACATTTCAGTCTTCTTGATTACAATATTACTTAAGGTTTCTTTTATCCATTTTGGACTCTTATCCATTTAAGCGCTGATAAGTGGCCCTACCAGCTGAAAGCGGGATCTATGTCTAAGATGGAGGGGGGGGGATTTCAGTTTTCCTTTGACTATTTGAGTTTGTCCAGTATGTATTTATTTTTATTAATATTTATATTCTTGTATGTTATTCTGATGTATTTGCTTATATACTTCATTTATGAATTCATGCTTTGTATTAATTAAATTCGTTTGCTGTAAGGTCTTGCTTCCATCTGTGAGAAGTTGGGGGCTAGAAACGTATTTTTTTTTGGCTAAATAGCCAATATTTCGTCAGAAACTTCTCATATTTCCTTCCCTACATAGGGGAGCTCCTGTGAAGAAGGCCCTCATGTGTTTTGGGATTAATTTTCATCTATCCTTGGTTATTTTGCTTATATATATATATATACCCTCCCTCTCTCTCCCCCTCTCTCTCTCTCTCTCTCTCTCTGTATATATATATATATATGAATATTTTTTAAAACAGTAAAATAAAGAGAAACAGAAGATTTAATGGCATCAAATAATACAATGAACAAAAAGAATTTACATATATACTTTCAATAAGAAAAATTTCTATTATAACCAGCCATAATTGCATAATGTTATTCAAAGATAGTGTAGAAATTGCAGAAAATATCAAAGATCTGAATTTAGATGTATAGAAAACAACTGCTTATGCTCTGGCCCATTTTATATTAAAATATAATGTAAGTATATAATTGATTTGTTAATTAATGTTAAAACTGTACCTATTTTAAATATTTTCATTCAATTAAATTATAACATTTAAAAATAGGAGAAAGTGGAGAACCTTGGGACATGGCCCACATTGGACACCTTAAATTTCCGCCTTGATTTTGTAAATAGGAATTAGTTTTTTTAGGACATGATAGTGAATAGCACAGTCTAATCTTCAGTGTAATTTGGGATTTCTCGCATTAGCAGGTAAAGATTAATCCAATTTTCTTTGTTTTGAAAGATTCAAAGTTACATTAATGGGTGATTTCATAAACAAATTTCTTATGCAAGAGATGAAATAATTTAAATCTGAGCATGTGGGAATTAAAATATGGACTTTCATAACAATTTTAATGTTAAAAAAATGTGTTGTATTACTAAGCCTAACTTTTTGAGAGTTACGTTATGATAATGATCTAAGTGGGGCAGGTTGGGACACTCTCTCATCCTGCCACACCATTATGGAATGAAAAGAAAACCATATTACCGTGTACTACATAAATTTATTCAGACTTTAAATGTGCTAAAACTGGGAAAATTTTCTATGCATTAAAGCTTTATTGTGGATGTCCCAAGCTGCCCCACACAGTGGGGCGGCTTGGGACATTGCAAAGATTTTTATTTGTTTTACTGAAATTAAATTTGATGGAATACTGCATTGGAATAAATTTTAACTGAAACAGGAATGCTTAAACTATATCAAACTCAGTTTGGTGAAAATTAAAAAAATAAATTTTCTAAAAATCATCATCTGAAAAGTGTCCAAGGTGCCCCACCTTCCCCTACTATTGCATTTACAATAATGTAAACTTGAAGAAAAATGTGATAAATATAATTTTTGAATAAAAATTTGTATTATTTAAGTAATTTTATCTCTTTTTAGTATTGAAATGTCAAATTTCTATAAAGAGAAAAGGATTTCATAGAAGCATTATAGGTAAAGTCAGACAGGTGACACAACCTCTTAATTATCTTGCTTTTTGAACTGTGCAACTACTATTCGAATGGTTTAGCGCTGCACATGAGACAAATTCATCCTTTCTTCTTTCTCCTGTAATCCTATATGATTAAAAATAATAATAATGCTAAGTTAAAGGGTGACATGTTCAAAGAGTGAAATTTAAAAAAAAAAAAAGTGTGTTTGAAAAACTTCATTTTTGAATAAAATATCCATACAATAAAATATCTGTATAAAGGAAAAAAAAAATCCCGTAGGATTTATATGTGGAGGAATAAAAGAGTGAATCTGACTAATGTGCATTTTTAACTAAGTTTCATACTGCTGTGAATCATTCAGGGTTGTTGGACTTTCTGCCCAAGTAGATCCGCTTTACCCCTGGGCTAGATTTTTTACCTAAAAAAACCCGGGGATTTTGGGGCAAAATATTTTTTTCTTATGTACTTTTATTTCAAAAATAACATTTTGTTGTTGTATTCAAGTAGATTTTGTAAGTAAAAGTGGTTAAGACTCTAAAATAACTTTGTAAGATAATGAAGTAATTTGTTTTATTTAAAATTAAACACATTATAAGACACAACTTTGTCATTTAGAAAAACATGATTAAAAAAAAAAAATACTCCAAAAATCATCACAAGGGAAAACTTTAAGGATTTAAAAAATTTGTTTTTGCTGCTATTGTTCTCCTCAAATTACTTAACTTGTGCTATAACATAAAACCTGAAAATTATAATAATTTTTAAATTGAAATTCCTGTTAAACATAGTTATACTTGCATTTCTTTTGTATATATTATTAATTTTTTGTACATTGTAAAATAAATTAAGTGTGAAAGTTTTTGCATTTGGTAATTTTATTATTTCAAAGTATCTTTAATTCATGATTATTCTGGGTGTGATGATTTCTGGTGTTGATATTGATATGTTGGTTAAAGCCAATTCAATATTCTTGGGTCCTAGGCTTAACTAGTGTGCTTTTTCCATGAGAGTCTTTCTCATGGAGTGTAGCCCGTATTCGTGTAAGTTTAGGAGAAAACATAGAAAACTCCAAATGACTGGCCAATAATTGTGATCTTTGATTAAAAACAGTCACCTTCTGTCTACCAGATATGAAAGCAGAACCTCTCGGCAGTGTTGGCCATAATTGATTAAAAAGTAATTGAATTACAATTATAATTATTTTACAATAATTGATTACAAATAAATTGAATTACTTATTCAATTTATTTGTAATAATTTAATTTATTTGTAATCAATTTCTTGTTAATTGATTGACAGTAAAATAATTATAATTGTAATTCAATTACTTTTTAATCAATTATGCCCAACACTGCCTCTCGGCCACCAGTGGGGCCAAGACAATTTTTGATAAAAGAAACAGTTTGTAAGTAGTAGAAAAGCAAAAATAATGGGGACATTAAACTTCAAGATTTTGAACTTTAATCCATTTTTCTCACTTATTTCAATATATATATATATATATATATATTTTTTTTTCATTTATAATTATATTTTCATGATTTAATGTTACATATTATCATTTATTATGGTAATTGAAAGGTCAGAATATGATATTTGGGAATTAGATATAACAAATTTAAAATAAAGTATGAAAATTCATGTAACGAAAATCAATCATAATAAAACAAAGTAGATAATTTATTTTCTAACTTGAAGAGTAATTATTTATATCCAATTTTGCTAGCTTATCCAAGGTGCTGTTAGAACTAATTAAGAGGAATGCTGAAGATGCCACATGGCCACTTCCTAGAACCTAGACAGATATTTAACTTACCTATATATTATTAGAGATATAGCACAATAAAATAGGAATAATTGATTGAAAAATGAATTTTAATTTATAATTTAATCTTATTAACTCAACAACAATAATAGCAGTTCCATATTTTCCTTCTGTTAGCACCTATAAGGCTGTATACTATTGTACTTCTATCTTTACCATACTTTATAATTAGCTCAACTAAACTATATGATTATAATGTTAACTTTATATTTAATGTGTTAATGGAAACAAATTGAACATACAATTATTTTATTGATAGGAAATATGGTAAATAACGAAAGAGCTGCATTTCCCCCTAACAGAAATAAGCAGTTTCGTTTTGAAATTTTATTAAGACAAAACTTTGTAAACTAAAAAAATTTTATAATCTTTCAACTACATGATATATATAGATACACACACATATATATATATATATATATATATATATATATATATATGTATACACATCTAAGTAATTTTTATAAAATTAAAATTCAGATAATAGCATTTTCTGGTAAGGTAAATATGTACTAACTTAAAAAAATATTAAATATTGAACAAAATAATAATATTAATAAGATATTTTTAGTGCTTATTAATACATATATTTCAATATAACAGAAATGTAACCTTGTATGTATTAAATATTAACTTACAATGATAAACATTTAATTTTCCCCATTTTGCCTAAAATACTTCAGGTTTTTGCCCATTAAGCCTAGGTTTTTATAATAAAATCCACCCAGGCTGGGCTTTTTACAAAAAAAAAAAAAAAAAAAAACAGGTTTTTTACAACCCTGGCTGTGATTAACTCTACAACAGTTATTGAATTTAATGGACCTTGTAGAACAATTAATTCAGAATTCATAAATGCAAATACTTATCTTGTAGGAAGAATTTGCTATAGATAGGTTAACTTTTCAGAGTTGTGCATCTCATATTTCATTCTATAGTATTTTATATTTATGTATGACGAGTACAAGTTTGCAGTAATATGATCAGGGGCAATGATTTCTTTCCTTCTTATACTTAAAAGCTATAATATTTTTGATAATTTTTCCAAATCCTTCCCTCCTTCTCTCTCTCTCGCAGAAAAAAAAAAAAAAATCCATGCAGATTGTTTATATCAAAGAAATCCATCTAAAGGACTTTTTTAGTTATAGAATTTCAATGTTTTATGTTCTGGTAACTGCATTGTTAAAGACGCTTTCACAATGCAGGGTTTACAGGGGATACTGAAAAGCTACTACAAGCAACTATTTTTGATGATGGGCGACTATGGCCATTTTTTCATCAAGAAGTGCAGTATAGCAACTATTTTGAACATTGTAGATACAATTTAAGTCTGTAGGCTACTATTTCTCATTTTTCTTCATGCCTTCTGTTTCCAAGTACAGCACACACCATCTATGTAACAAAAGATTTTCATCCAAAAAATTGTAAAAATCAGAGGATTATAAAAGTTTGGATGAAAAAAAGCATATTCAAAGCTGCAATCAAATGTCAATTTTGTCATTTACTAGTGAAACTGTTTTGTGTTTTTAATAATTGACTGTAAGTGCAGTATAGCAACTATTTAATTTTGTGCATAGTAGCTGCTTCTTAAATCTGCAGGCTACTATTTCTAATTTTTCTTTTTTTTTTCTTTTCCCCTATCTCCAAGTATGGTACACACCAAATAAGGATCTTTGAAGCAAAAATTTAGATCCAAAAATTGTAAAAATCAGAGGGTTTTAAAAATTTGGATTAGAAAATAGCACATTAATTGGAAGTGATGCTTTTGTTGTCAAAGAAGAATGAAGGATTTTATTGTAATTTTAGTTGTCTTTTTTTTTTTTTCTCCCTATATTTGTTCATAATAAAAGATTTTACTTTTCAGATAACTGAATTTTAGCACTTTATTAAATGAAAAGGAAAACAGTCAAAAAGAAATGGCTTTCAAGACTTGCATAGTTTGCTAGTCACTCTGTAAATATTAATTTTAGTTTATTATATTATTATTTTAAACTCAGGGACACTGAAAATAGCGCACCGGAAAGGGAGAAAGATACAACCACGAAACTTTGCAAATGAGTACAGTCAGATCCAAATGATTCAAGTTTGGTCCAATCTGCATGGCCACTCATGCTGCAGTGGCGCTGCAATCAGTAAGTGGGCAATATATAAACTGGTGCATAGTGAAAGTAATTAGCTAGTATTGTAATTCGTTCACGTATCGCTTAAATCAGATACATTATTCTTGGGCTGCATTGGAATTTTAGCCATTGTTGTTTAGGAGTCTTTTGATAAATCTCGATGGCAGGCACCCGTTACTTTCTCAACATCTCTCCCCTTCCTAACAAGTTCTATCTAAAACTTTGGGTCCGGCCGGAGCCTGATTTGACCATATACGATATAGGTCAAACATAAAAATAAAATTATTTGTCAATAGGAAGTCAAAATCTGTCTCTTACAGACTTACCAGTTTCAACCAGAATGGCTATGTCTGTCCCAATAAATATGGGAAGTAGTATTAGATTAATTCATGAGTGATGTATGATTTTACTGTGTACATGCATGTGATGTGTGTGCATATCGTATGCATATCTGCGTTGCCAGTGTTCTGTACTATGGGAAAGTATTTTATCCTATTTTATTTCGTGTTGCTGGTAAGCAACATGAAAAGGGGTGGTGCAATGAAATTTTATTCTTTTAAATTATAAGATTTTGTAAATCAAATCATACATATATTTTAATGACCATTTATGTATAGTGGATATTTACATTAAATAATGACTAAATTACAAGCACTGTGGATTAATGAATCTGATTTTTATTTTAGGAAACATATACACATATATAAAACATACACATTTTATATCATTCATAATGAAAATCTATGAGCAGCAATACATATGTAATTGAAGAAAAATAATAGAGACAACATTTTAAACTTTTCAATTAGTACTAGATTATATTGTATAGGAAACACAAATACAATAAAATGGAATTTCACCTTCTTGATTATATTATAGTTATCAGGAAAGAAAAAAAATGATAGTAATCCTCTATTCTTATTCATAATATTCATAGGCATATTGTTCACCAGAAAAATATCTAAAAAAACACATTACATACCTGAGTGATTTAATGTTTGTTAATCAAAAGAAACCCTTTGAAGCATAAAATAGCACATATGGCTTTTTATCGGTGCGAGTGAGCAGATGTTTAATTATGCTACTTCTATTAGATAAACATTTTTAACATATTTATCACACCTAGGGCTTTTCCTTGTTGTGAATGTGCAGATGTGTATTTAGATTTTATCAGTAAATACTTTGTAACATATTTCGCACACATATGGCTTTTTCTCTTGGGTGTGTTCGTGCTTGTTTAAATTTGGATTTTATCAGAAAATACTTTGTAACATATTTCGCACACATATGGCTTTTCTCCTGCGTATGTTGGTGCTTGCTAAAATCAAGATATTATCAGAAAATACTTTTACTACCGAGTTATTAGTGAATTTATAAATGTTAATTTAGGTCTCTCTTTTGAGAAAATTCTTTAGAACACTTTTCACAAAGAAATAAATCTTGTTTAATGTATCAATGTCTCTTTTTGAGTAAATAAAATACAGTAATCTTCTCAGCAAATGCTTTAGAGCATATATCCAAGTAGTTTGGCAAATGCAACATCTTTGAAGCATGTTAGTGATAAATTCCTTTTGATCATTGGTTTAATATTATTATATCTTGGGAGATGTCTAATTCCAGTTGAATTTACACGGCGTAGAAAGAAAGTGCTCAGCAAGTGCTTTAGAGCATATATCCAAGTAGTTGGAGAAAAGCAGCATCTCTGAAGCATGTTAGTGCTGAATCTTTTTCAATCACTGGTTTAAATTGCTGTTATTGCCTTAGTTATCTTTTTCAACAAATTAAACTTTAGTTTATATGATGTAAATATATTAATTTTGATGTTATAGGGGCATATACACTAATAATTTCATTTTTCTTTTGGATGTTTTACAAAAGCCATTTATTTTCAATATCCCTGTCGAAGCTAGTAACGATTCTTTTTTTACACAAGTTGCCAACATATAAAAAGGAACATTAAAGACAAGGAATACAGCTGGAGGATTAAACTCAGTGTGCTAAAACAATGGATAAAGTTGAATATTCAGTAACCCAAAGGGTTTGTTTTGGTTGGCAACTTAAAGATGTAAAATTAACGATTTTACATTTCCTCCTCTGAGAGAGAAAAAAAATACAAAAGTACACTTTTATCCATAGCAAAATTCCTCCAACTGTATACCTTCTATGTATATTAATAAATTAATGCAAATTATAATATCAGAATACATATTAAATATTTTCATTGTTTATGTTTCAATATAATCAACTATGGTAGACATAAGACATAAAGAGATGTGTACATCTGATATTTCCTGCTTCAATATTTCAATTATTTTATCTTAAATATTAAAAACACAGTGTATTTCATTTTAAGAATTCAATGAGAGAAAAAATATATGTTGACCCAAAGTCCTTTTCTTTTTTTTTCTCCCAGTATTTCGGACCAGCCTGCAAAAACTGAGAAACTTGAGTAGCTGACGTCTCAGCCATCAATAAGAAATCATTAGGAAACAATATACTGAATTGCCGTTTAACTTAATGCATAAAAAAACATTAATTTTGTAACATCAATGTGCATTTGATGTCTTGGAAAAAAAAAATATATATATATACTTTGGTACCAAACAATTTTCTTATACTCATGTATTTTAAATCTATAAATTTACGTATTAGATTTGCTCTTGCTTAAATAGTTTGCTGACATGTCACTTAATTTCTTTTTCACTACCATCCTGAATGTATTTAATCAAATAATTCCCATTCCTGAACTTTTTCAGAATGACATGTGGACCCAAGTATTTTGGCTGTGAAGCAGTAGTACCTTTAAATATTGGAGTGAATACTTTATCACCTTTCTCAAATTTTGGTTTGTTCCTACCACCTATGTATTTTTTATGAGTAGTAAAATATTTCTGTTCATTTTCAACTACAGCTTTTTTAAATTCCTCTTGTTGATGTTGAATTTTCTCTAGATACTGTGAAAAATGTGCTGCATATCTGGGATTGGAATGTGATTCCATGGGTGTATTTAAACATCTACCGAAAAATAGTTCAGCTGTAGTATATTAAGTCACTACATTTACAGAATTTGTGTAGTTTGAAAAATATAAACTATCTAACCATTCTATGATCTTACCAGATATGAAGGAAATACATTGTTTCATAGTTCTGTGAGCTCTTTCTATAACACTTTCCCTGTGGATAATACATAGAACTCTTACGGTGTTGAATGTTCAAAGATTTAAAAATTTTTTGAAATTGTTCATAACAGAAACTCGTCCCATTATCTGACAAAAGAATTTTTGGTATACCAAAATTTGAAAAATATATATTTAATTGTATTATTATAGTTGAAGTATTACAACTGTCAGGCATGAGAATTTTCCGCGGATCCGCGATTTTCCGCGTTTTTGTGATTTTCGTTAATTTTGCGTTTTTTTATTTTGTTAAAATAAAACTTCAATAACGATTAGTGTTCAAACGCTCCACAAAAAACTTTAGATTCTCAATCTTTTTCCATCCAAAATATAAATGTCAATATTCATTTTAAACGTGCTTTATCATATTCTATAACATATAAAAGAACAGAATTATTCAATATTTCTCACTCATGTAATTTTTTTTTACCTTCTCCCCCCCCTTTTTTTCATCTCTAAACATCGCCAATCAAACATTCTGTGGGAAGCCTTTTATTTTTGAATATTTATCCATCCATAACAAGAACTTTATGATATTCTAGAACCCATAAAGAAGAAGAATTGTGTTTAATATCGCTCACTCATGAACTACTTTTTAACCCCCCCCCCCTTTCTTTCCCATTTTCCACCACCAGTCAATGTTATTAAATGTTGATTGCTAGCTAATATATATATATATTTTAACACATGTTTTATTGTGCTGATGTGTTATTCTTTTAGTTTAATTTGTCACTTTTAAAATATTTTGAAAAGTTTTTTTCCTGTGAGCATTATTTTTTCATTTGAAATAAATTTTATGAACACATTTGTATAGTTTTCCCTGTATGCGTTATTTTTTCATTTGAAATTAATTTTATGAACACGCGTGTTTCCTCTTTTTTTAATTTTCTGCACTCTCATGCCTGAACTGTGAATAGGATGAGCTTCTAAAAACCTAGAATAATAATTGATCAGTGAGTATATAGAATTTATTATGTGACTTAGGCAGCTTTCCTACTAAATCTATCACTATAAACTCTCCAGGTGCCAAGTGACTTTTCGGTATCATGTCTGTAACAGTTTTTCTTTTAGATTTATTTTCCAAATACTTTTGGCAGTTATTAAAAAATTTTTGTGTGTCATTATACATTCCTCTCCAGTAGTATTTCTTTGAGAGATTCTCATAGGTCTTTTTAACACCAAAATGTGGAGTATGAGCTGCTTTCAAACAATCTGTAATTAAAACTTTAGGAATTATGATTTTATGTAAAATTTGCTTAATTTTGGATTGCCTTTTTCTGCCTAGGTTTAAGTTTAATCATTATTAATTGTGTATTTGGATCTATAAAATACTGATTCATGATTATTTTGTCATTTTCAGATATTTTTTGCACTAGTGACGAGGTAAAATTATCTTGTTGTTGTAGTCTTATAATATTTTTATAAGAAAGATTATTATCTACAGCAAACATGTTTGTGTTATTTACTACTGTTTTTTCCTCAAATACCCTAGTTAGAAAATCAGCAGGATTTTGAAAACCAGGAATATGCTGAATTGTGTAGGAAAAGTAACCATCTAGCAACTATATCCGGTTGCTTATCTAATTGTATATGGTATGTAAGAGGCTTAGCATCAGTTTAAAAATATATATATATTCTATAAAGATGCTCGCTAAAGTGCTTTACAGCAAGAAAAATAGTGTATAGCTCTCTTCGAATAGATGGATACTTAGACTCAGCTTGCATTAATAATTTGGAAAAAAATTCAACTGGATAAAATTGGTCATTGTGTTTCTACATGATAATGCTGCAGGCAGCTTTTTTGTTTGCATCTGTGACTATATAGAGTTGTGTATTTGGCTCAATGTTTTTAAAAATTGGTTTGGTAAAAATTACTTTCTGCAGTTTGTCAAAAGCTACTTAACATTTCTGTGACCAAATAAACTTAACATTTTTTCCTGTTAACTTAATAATTGGTTCTGCAATTTCAGAAAAATTGTATATTACATGCCTAAAACAATTTATCATTCCAATGTAAGTTTGTACTTGTTTGACATTTTTTGGTGTAGGATATTTGGAAATTTTGACTATATTTTTTTCAGATGGTGAAAACTCATTTTTGTTAACATTGAAACCAAGGTATGTTATCTGTTTGTGACAAAGTGGAAGTTTATGCAGATCTAAGGTGAGGTTGAATTTTGCCAGTCTATCAAAAACTTTTTGTAATATTTCTTTTATCTGAGTGATGTTATCACCAGCAATCATCCAGGAAAAATTGTACGTTGGGTCCAATAATTTCTTGTAAACATTTCAAAATTAATACATGAAAATATGATGTACTGTTTTGTGAACCAAAAGGTAATGTCTTAAATTGATAATTCCCTAGTTCTGAGCAAAAGGCCAATTTGTGTATCCTTATCCTTAAGCCTAATCTGGAAAAATGCAGATTTCAAATCCAAAACACAGTATAATTTCTTACTAGCAATATGTTATGAAGAAAGTAAATTGGACAAATCGACATCATCCCCTGATGTCGATTTGTCCAATTTACTTTCTTTGGTCAATTCGATTGACCCATGCATTCAATTCACTTTTGAGGTTGAACAGGATTGCTCCTTGCCTTTCCTTGACGTTCTTGTGAATAAAGAAAAGGATTGTTTCTCAACTACTGTTTTTAGAAAACCATTCTCAGTCTCTTTGCCGCCGCATGCTCTCTCTAACCACGCCCCTCTACAAAAAATGTCTGCTTTTTACACTTATGTTTATCTTGCCTTACACATTTGTTCTGATCCGTCTAATCTTTTGAAAGAAATTAATTATTTAAAATCTCTTGCTCTCTCTCGTGGCTATAACCCATCTATCATCGATAAAGCTCTACATAAATTTAAGAATCCTAAACGTTCTGCTTCCAAATTAAACGATCACCAGGGGCCAATCCAGGATTTCAAACTTGATACCTATTTTTGTGAAAATTTTTAACGACATTTTATTTTTGTGAAAAATTGTAGCGCACTAGTTCCAAACTAAGCAAAGTAATAAAAAGAAAAGAAAGATACATTTAAAAGACTTTTTTTTAATAAAGGCGTCATCAAAATTATTTGTTTACAAATACTTATACAAATGCAATACTTGTTTGCAATTAATCTTATTTACAATACATATTTAGCACTTAATTAGGCTTTATATCTGATTAAGCTTATTCATATGTACAAGTCAATATGAATAATAAGATAGAAAATGAATGAGTTTCTTAAAGGGTTATCCTGCGATTGGCAGAATCTTTAAATATGTTGACAATGTGATCAACTTGATCATCAGACAACTTTTCAGGGCCATTAAAGATGGCCATTAGATGGAAATTTAGCGATTTTGTAGAAAGACTACTTCTCAACTTTGAACATACTAAATTCATCCTAGAAAATAGTCTCTCTACAGAAGCTGTTGATGATGGTATTATTACACTAAGGGTAAGTAGCTTCATAAGATTTGGAAATTCACACCAAATAGTGGCCTTTCTCTCCATTATATTTATCATATCTAGAGGTGTAATTTTTCTCTCCAGACACAAGTTTACCTTTCCTTTTTCATTATTACGAAGTAGTATTTTTGCGTTTTCCATTTTTTCAATGTCAAAAGTGAGCCTAGTTTCTTCAATTTCCCTTTCAAAAAGTTTCAACTCAATTTTTGCTTCCATTTCATTAATAATTGGGTCTGATTCTGTAATGTTATTTTGGAAATTATCTATTTTCTTTTGTCCATAGTAAGACAATAAAGTTGACCACTTTGTTTCAATTAAGTCTGATTCAAATAGATTGTGGCTTTTTTTATCTAGAACAAATACGTCAAATGCTGCTAATGGAGAATCATCCTTAACTTCAAAAGCAAATTTCAGTTCATTTTTGAAATCTTCAATAAAAGAGCAAACAAAATTCTCCTTAAATTCTGCTAGTATATTTGCAGTGGAGGATGTTGTATTTTTCCTTAGTTTTCTACTTAAGGAAGTAGCATTTTCTGCAAATTCTAAGAATTCGGAACTTTTAGAAAAAAATGTCGCCTCTTGTAAATTTCCGCATAAATCTTCAGTCTCTTTTATGACTGCTTGCACCTTATCATTGATACAGCTGAAGTTGATTGTCTCTTTCTGTAGCCACAAGTTTAACCTATCTACGATTTTTAATAAATCTGCCAAAAATAAAATTGTCAAAAAGATATCTGGACACAAGAGTTGTTCTCTAACCCCTTTGACTTCAGGTTCTTTGGTCTTTTCAAAAACTGCATCTAGAGTTTCAACAATTTCTATGAATCTTGATGCTACTCTAGCACATGCATGTCCATGCGATAACCACCTTGTTGTTGAAACCTTTAACATTTTTAAAGATTCTAAATTGTAAACATTTTCTTGAATATTTTTTAGAATAGAATATTTTTGTGGACTATAATGGAACATCTTCCATAAAGATATTAACAGTGTATCCATACTCTTCAAATTGCTGTGTTTATTGAACAAATGTGTAAATACAAGTGCCAAACGGTGGTTTCGACAGTTTATGTACATGCAATGAGGAGACTTGTGCTTTATTCTTCGCTGCAAACCTGTGAGTTCACCACTCATAACATTTGTACCATCCAAGGAAACAAATAGACATTTTGACAAGTCAATATCTTTCTCTAACATAAATTGCTCAATTGAGTGCATTATGCTAGCAGCATCAGTTTCGGTTAAATTCACGAGTCCTAAGAACTTTTCTTTGACAGCCCCATTTGTTGTTTTAAATTTAGCAATTAAAGCTAACTGCTCTCTTTGAGCTTTATCTTTGCTCTCATCTGCAAAAAGTGTAAATGCATCACATAACTTTAACTCTGTCATATATGACTCTTCTATATATTCTGCAATACATTCAAGCATATTCTGAACAGAATAATGAGATAAATAGGTGGCATTTTTTTTACATGTGTTCAGATGTAGTTTAATGTCAGGATCACCAAGATCATGACCCAAAAATTGAATTATACTTTCAAAATTGTCCAAAATTGCCCATTGTTTCTTAATCATAAAATAAATAACTTTAACAAATTTTTTCATAACAACTTTGTTATGTTCTTGTTTTTTTTCTAACTCATTACAAGCACCTGTTTTAACCTGTTGGTATACATTAGATACTCTTGATGACTGAAGGGCATTTACCGAATTCTGGTGTATTTTACTGTGCTCGTGAGTTTGAATAGATCTTGTTGGATGGCCATGGAACTTCACTCCTTCAGAAACCCAGGGACCTTTTGTATTTATAATTGAACACACTTTACATAAAAAACCTTCAGCTGAAGGGCTGTAATAAATCCAATGTTTCATTTGTTCATACTTTGAAACATTTGTTAAAACATTTTCTTTTTTATTCGACATTTGTTCTAAATTATTAGCAGAATTCTCCATACTTGAAGATGGCAAATGCTTTACAACAATATTTTCACTGACAATATTCTTTTCCTGTATTAATGCATCACCACCCTTACCCACGTCAGATGTTGCATTTTCATCTACCAAACACATTTCTTCATCTCGAATAGACTCGTTTTGATCAGATCGTTCCTTATCCGAATTAAATTCTTTTTCATTTTGAAAAAATGTCTTTATGGACTTTGTTCCTAAACTATCGGAAGTTCTTAAGCGTTTCACATAATAATCTTTGTTACGTGAAAAGCCACCCGTCGCTGGACGTCCTCTTTTCATTATTATAGTTTTAATTTATGAGAAAAAAATGCAAAATATACGCATACATTAATTTACGCTATATCAAAACAAAACAAAAAGTAAGTTTAGCTGTATATAAAGAAGAGTATAAAGAAAAGCTGTGTATAAAGAAGTAAAGCTGTGTATAAAGAAGTATTTCTTTGCTTACCTTATATTTTCGAAGTTTTGACAGAACAAGAGCCAAATCTCATTCCCGCTCATTCCTCTCTTAAGTAAACAATAAACAGAAACAACTAATCAGCAAACACCACACCTCCGGAGTGTGTCTGCACCTGCACCTACCGTATTTCCCGGTAATAACGCCGCATCGCGCGTTAATTGTTTTTTTTTTTTCATATACTCCATTATAACGCCGCACCCAAATTCCGATGCATGTAAATCATAAACAAAACATATTTAAATTGCCCGTTAAAATAAGCATCAATTTACACAAAAATAGGTTAATCATTCTAAAATAATATTTATAATATAATGGAAGAAATTTAAAAGCATAATACTTGTCAGAAATTTGTGAATATATAACTTTATTTACCATCATATTTTGACTCTTATTTTTACTGTTATAGAAAAAAAAAAAATACTTACGATAATAAATTTTGCAGATTAATATTTTATTTATTACATGTTACTATCAAAAAACCCGTCGACAGTTTTATTTTTTTAAACTGTACTTCAATTAATAGCTTTTTATTTTTTTTTAAACTTTACTTCAATTATAGCTAAAATCTAAACTTTTATACTTAAAATTAATTCGTAAGAACTGTTTTCCAAATTCAATTAAAAGTGAAATTATTTCGTTTAAATTCAACATATGATCCGGCAATTCTTTTTTTGGACTAATTAATCAAATAGAATAAATTTCAGAACAATTCGTTTTTGTTTTTCGTAGGATCACGCCGTACCTCAGATTGACGGTCAGCGTGCGTTATTTCTCCCGGTCTTCCTTCACTCTTTGCCGGCTTCCCGTGCGCTCCTTTCCCGGTGCCATCGTTCGCCGCGGACCGCGCGTGGGCGGTGACGTCACGGACTCCGTTGATGCGCCGCTCACGCTGATTAGACCGGTGCGGCGTGACGTCGGGCTTTGCTCTCCGGGTTGTGGCAGAGAGGATTGTTTTGTTTACTTAAGCTACGCCGTTTCTAGCACGTAGCAAACGATAGTGTGCGGCTTCAAACCGACATTCTGTACGATTTTTGTTTCGCGAATCGCATCAACAGAAATGCGCAAATAAATTACTTTTCTTCGAAAATACCGATCATTTAAATGTCAAAATTTGCAGGGATAACTACGATTTTTGTGAAAGTACCGATTTTACACATATGATTTTTGTGAAGGTACCGTTTTTGCTAGGCCGATTTTTGTGAAGGTACCGTTTTTGCCAGGCCGATTTTTGTGAAGGTACCGATAAACGGTAGTAAAATCGACCTGTATTAGCCCCTGATCACAGTCTCATCCCAGTTGTTTTACCTTTTTATTCTTCACTCTCTTTTAAAATCTCGAAAATTCTTTCACCGTTTGGTTTCAAAGTTATTTACAAACCCGTCAATAAAATTAAATTATCTTCTCTTAAGGATCCCATTCCCACCGAAAACCGCTCTGGAATTTATTTAATTCCGTGTTCGTCTTGCAACTTAGGTTATATTGGTCAAACTAGGAGGCGTTTGAAATACAGAATAAATGAGCACCGTCGGAATGTTCGTAATGAAGAGATTACCAAATCTTCTGTTGCTTCCCACTGCTGGTCTCAAGGTCATCGTTTTGATTTTTCCAAAACTAACATAATCTCATCTCCTGTCTGTTTCTCCCATTTGGATATTCATGAAGCATTTTACATATTTAAAAAATCGAAAAATCTTGTTAATGATATTTCTTCCACTCCTTTCTTCTCTGATGCTTGGAAATTACTCACGTAACTTAGATTTTCGTTTAATTTTTGTTATCCTTAGTTTGTTTTATGTTTGATCTCACTCATTTATTTATTTTCTTGTCTTCTTGTACAATTCTATTCACACCAGTAGCTATATTTATTTTCTACTTTATAAAGTTTTTCTTTTCATTTTAAACGATTTTGTGCATTGCCGCTTTGACTGCAGCACTCGTGCTTACTTTATTCGCCTGATGAAGGGTCGTGTGTTTTTTCGACCCAAACAATTGTTGCGAGTTTATTGCATTGTATGGTGTTTATTCAAAGTTTGTAAGTAATATTTTTACAATGCCAGTTTATTGATGCTTCTTTATTAAATCTGTTTCTTTACTTGCAGTAACATCATTGATTAGAAAGTCTAAAGCCTTCTCTTTTAAATTTAATTTTAAAATGAGCAATTTTTTTTCATTCAACCAATTCTAAAGCAGCTACCTGATTAATTTGATCCAAAAAAAAAATTCTACATTTTCATTTTCGGATCCCATAAAATTAGGTAAAGAGTTTGCTAAACTAACGTGCACAATGGAGTTTGTGTTCTGATTTGTTACCCGCCTAGACATTTTATTGAAAATATCTATGCACACTATAAAATTTTAGAAAAATAAATGTACAGTAGAGTCTCGAAAGTTCGAGTCTCAGAAGTCCGAGGTTCCGCTTAATTCGAGGTGCCAAATTTTCCCCCTAGCAACCAAAAGCTCTTCCCATTTCCTCTCGCAACCGAAAGAATGCAGGTCTTATTTTTCGTTTCTTCCTGGAAAGAATTTCAGTAACCCACCACCTTTTGTTCTCTGTGTTTTTGAAGGTGGCTAGGTAGGGGTTGGTTTGAAAGGAATTTTCAAACCAGATCTACAAGAGTTTTATTCTTCCAAGTTCAATTGTACTAGTAGCTTAGATGCTAGCTGCGTTGTTAGTTGCTCTGTTGCTCATTTAAATTCAATACACGTGCTTGATCCTTATCATTTTGGAAACTTATTGCTGTTGAAAGTGTTGCGTTAAGGTGCCTGCTGCGAAAATGAGTGGAAAAAATAAGAGAAAATTTGTATCTATGATAACTAAATTGAACGCTATAAAAAGATTAGATGCAGGTGAAACAATAAAAAGTGTTGCTACCGATTTGGGTGTTGGAGAGGTAACAGTTGGTGACTGGCGCCGCAATCGAATAAAAATTGAGCAGTTTTGTTCACAGAAGTGCAATGAAACTCCAGGAGAAAAAAGAAAATCTATGAGAACATCAGACCATGAAAAAACTAGCAAGGCTTTATTTCTTTGGTTTACTCAACAGCGTAGCAAAGGTACTCCTATAAGTGGCCCTATTCTTCAGGAAAAAGCTGTGTTTTTCAGAAATCAGTTCAAAGAAGGAGAAGAAGCAAGCGTTGGTTGGTTAGGCCGTTGGAAAAAACGATATGGTGTACGTCAACTAAATATTTGCGGTGAAATACTCTCGGCAGATACGTCAGCTGTGCAGGCATTTCAAAAACGGATTGAAGACATTATATTGACGGAAAAGCTCACACCTGACCAGTTATATAACTGTGACGAAACAGGTTTGAATTTTAAGATGTTGCCCTCAAAATCCCTTGCTTCAAAAGAGGAAAATTCAGCTCCAGGTCACAAAAAACGGAAGGAACGATTAACCATTTTAGCATGCGCCAATGCATCTGGAAATCATAAAATGAAACTGACTGTGATTGGGAAATCTGCCAAACCTAGAGCCTTAAAAAACATCACTGAAGAAGCCTTACCAGTACATTACACAAATCAGAAAAGTGCATGGATGAATCGAGAAATTTTCAAACAATGGTTTCTAGAACATTTTGTTCCAGAAACACGGAAGGCATTGAGAAAAAAAAATTTGCCTTGCAAAGCAATTTCGTTTTTAGATAACGCTCCATCTCATCCGGACGATGATGAGCTACGTTGTGGTGAAATCCGTGCTATATTTTTTTCCTGCCAATGTTACAAGTTTGATTCAGCCAATGGATCAGGGCGTACTGGAAAATTTAAAGAAAAAATATCGACGCCGTTTGTTACAACATTTAGTTCAATCTGATGATGAAAGTGTTGCGGATGTTTTGAGGAATGTAAGTATGAGAGATGTTGTCTACTGGATAGCAGATTCTTGGGAAGAAGTTCAACCTACGACAGTAATTAAATCGTGGACTAAGTTTCTACCTGAATTGGTTACGCCTATTGAGAAAATTATTGATGATGATAGTGAAACAATTGTTTTGAAAGATTTGGTGAAGGAATTACCAGGCTGTGAAAACTCTAATGCAGTTGATCTAAATGAATGGCTAAATAGTGATGACAAGCTGGAAATAACAGACTCAAATATTATAGAAATGATGGAAGATGAGGAAGAATATGGAACAGAAGAAAACGACTCTCCGTTATCAGAAAAAAAAAAATCTCATAGTGAAGGTTCTGCAGCCTTAGAACTAGCTTTAAAATATGTAGAACAGCAAACTGAAGCCACCCCTGCAGATGTTTTGCTTTTGAAGCGTTGGCTGACTATCGCATCAACAAAGAGAAGTAATATACTGAAGCAACAAAAAATTGACAATTTTTTTAAATTGTAAAGAATCTTTTACGTCATTATACTAAAGAATAAAGGATTTTAAGGTAATATGTTCATTTTATTTAATTTCATTTGTAGTTGTTAAAAATTTTCTACTTTTTCGGAAAATCCGAGTTTTCAGTAATCCGAGGTAGTGTCAGCCCCAATTACCTCGGATTTTCGAGACTCTACTGTATGTCAATATATACACTTAGTATATAAATTTCCTAAACATATTCCTTAATTGTACTGTAAGATTTATTTCAAATGTGATCAGATTCATTGCATACCACATGGCTTTCAACCTTATAAACTATTATTTTATTTTTTGTTAAAGACGCCATTAATGAAAAGGGGTGGTGCAATGGAATTTTATTCTTTTAAATTATAAGATTTTGTAAATCAAATCATACATATATTTTAATGACCATTTACGTATAGTGGATATTTACATTAAATAATGACTAAATTACAAGCGCTGTGGTTTAATGAATCTGATTTTTATTTTAGGAAACATATATACATATATTATTTTAGGAAACATATATACATATATAAAAACATACACATTTTATGTCATTCATAATGAAAATCTATGAGTAGCAATACATATGTAATTGAAGAAAAATAATAGAGACAACATTTCAAACTTTTCAATTAGTACTAGATTATATTGTATAGGAAACACAGATACAATAAAATGGAATTTCACTTTCTTGATTATATTATAGTAATCAGGAAAGAAAAAAATGATAGTAATCCTCTATTCTTATTCATAATATTCATAGGCATATTGTTCACCAGAAAAATATCTAAAAAAATATATTACGTACCTGAGTGATTTAATGTTTGTTAATCAAAAGAAACCCTTTGAAACATAAAATAGCACATATAGCTTTTTATTGGTGGAAGTGAGCAGATGTGTAATTATGCTACTTCTATTAGATAAACATTTTTAACATATTTATCACACCTAGGGCTTTTCCTTGTTGTGAATGCGCAGATGTGTATTTAGATTTTATCAGTAAATACTTTGTAACATATTTCGCACACAAATGACTTTTTCTCCTGGTTGTGTTGGTGCTTATTGAAATCAAGATTTTATCAGAAAATATTTTACTACAGAGTTAGTGAATTTATAGATGCGGATTTAGGTCTCTCTTTTGAGAAAATTCTTTAGAACACTTTTCACAAACAAATGGCTCTTTTTGGTTAATGCCTCGATGTCTCTTTTTGAGTAAATAAAATACAGTAATCTTCTCAGCAAATGCTTTAGAGCATATATCCAAGTAGTTCGGCTAATGCAACATCTTTGAAGCATGTTAGTGATAAATTCCTTTTGATCATTGGTTTAATATTATTATTATAGCTTGGGAGGTCTCCAATTCCAGTTGAAATTACATGACGTAGAAAGAAATCCTCTCATTAAGTGCTTTAGAGCATATATCCAAGTAGTTCGAGAGAAGCAGCATTTCTGAAGCATGTTAGTGCTGAATCTTTTTCAATCACTGGTTTAAATTGCTGTTATTGCCTTAGTTATCTTTTTCAGCAAATTAAAATTTAGTTTATATGATGTAAATATATTATTTTTGATGTTATATTGGCAGATACACTAATAATTTTCTTTTCTTTTGGATATTTTACGAAAGCCATTCCTTTTCAATATCCCTGCCGAAGCTAGTAATGATTCTTTTTTTACACAAGTTGCCAACAGATAAAAGGAACATTAAAGACAACGAATACAGCTAGAGGATGAAACTCAATGGATAAAGTGCATGGAACCATGGATAAAGTGCAATATTCAGTAACCCAAAGGGTTTGTTTTGGCTGGAAAATTAAGGATGTAAAATTAACGATTTTACATAACGCTTTATCGCAGATTGAAATCAATAACTTTGTGGATTAAAATGTAGAATCAGGCTGTCCGGCACTGAAAAATAGTGAAAAATAGTCAATGGTTCTGCTTGCTCAGATTTTAATGATTTTAAGAATGGCCTTACTCCTTCCGCTCAATCGTTTGCACATCACAAACATATTACCATAAAACACTTTTACAAATATTTACACATTTAAATTTAGAGATAAGAAATTTAGTAGATTGTGGGAAAGTTATATCTATATGAGGTAGTATGTTGTATACTAATTGCAAGAATTAGTTCTTTAATTTTTCAACTTATGAAGTTTTTACAGTATACACAAAATTCTAAACTTTTTCTTTTGAAAAAAAAACTTATTTTCTTCTGGACTTCAAAATAAAAATATATTTTGTGCTTTGCAAATGTTGTAAATATTATTTAGAGCCCCTTTACAGGGCATCACAAAAGTCATCAAATAAATTACTCGCTAAACGAGATAATTGATAAATTTCTTTCTTTCTTTCTTTTTGGATATTTTCAGGTTAATCAATATTCGGTACATACATTATGTGATGTGTGTAGAGTCTACCATTTTAATACTGCACAACACAAAAAAGTTTTTAATCTTTGAAAGTAAGGTCATTGTGCCTAAATGTGATAACCCATAAATGCGACAAAATACTTCTACTAAAAAATCTAAATGCATGAATCGCATACTTATAAATCATAATGGAACATACACGTTTCAGGAATGATTCGCGAAACTTTTGATTAAATTTTAAAGGTTTTTTCTAGTAGAATTTTCTTTTGCTATAAACATTGTTCATTATGGCTTTCCACCGTCTTTTCCTAATTACGATGAAATATTTTCAAATGGTAACTGTAATTTTATCCTTTTATCTTTAAAGGTCAAATAACCACTGTTACGTGATGTTCTTGAATATCCTTTACACCTATCAGAAGCAAATTAAAAAAAATACTACACAGTTTTAATTAGAGGGGTTTAAATTTTTTTTATTGCATTTAACGGTCTGTTTACAACATTTTCCTAAATGCGACAAATTTTATCCCTTAAATGCAGAGAGTTTTACAACTGATATATAAAGGTAAGTTTAAGCATTTTTTCCCTTTTAACACTTCCCAACAAAGTTTAAAAGTGACTTTGGTTTGTCAGTCTGTCTGCGCTCTAACACCCGTAAATGTTTATCAAATTTCTTGAAACTGATATATGTTATTCAAGTTCACTATCGGATGTTTCCTATTAAAAATGGATTTAATATCTATAGGTTTGTGTACAGGGACATCCGAAAGTACTCCAAAGCATTGTGTTCTATGAGAGATATGTCTAGAAACCACATTTTAATACCTTTACTGTACGCAAATCTTAATCAAATTGAAAAATGTTATTCAAGTTCACTATCAGATGTTTCATATATAAAATGTAGTAAATACCACTACTGGTTTGTGCACAGAGATACATGAAAGTATACAAAAGCATTGCCTTCTATGAGAGGTATTTCTATAAACCAAATTTTAATAACTTTACTTTCCACAAAGCTTAATGAAATTGAAATATGTTATTCATATGCAAAAAGATTACTTTCTATAGAATATAGTATAATTAGTAATAGATTTACAGAGTCACACAAAATTATTCAGTTACATTAAGAGGTATTAATAAAAATTTGCTGGAATTGCACTTTCGTTTACATTAAGCGTTTTTAGCACTTTATAACAATTTTTAAGTGTGGATATATTTCCAATTTGTGTCTTTGTCTGTCTGTTTGTCTGCCCATCTGTCTGCCTTTCCATGCTCTAACTCCTGTAAATATTTGTGAAATACCTTGAAACTAATATGTGTTATTCAAGTTCACTATCGGATGTCCCCTATTGAAAATGCAGTGAATAGCTCTACTTGTTTGTGTACAGGGACACCGGCAAGTACTCCAAACTATTGTTTTCTATGAGAGGTATTCCTGTAAATCATATTTTAATAACTTTACTGTACATAAATCTTAATGAAAATGAAATATGTTATTCAGGTTCACTATCGGATGTTTCCTTTGTAAAATGGAGTAAATATTACCACTGGTTCGTGTACAGGGAGATTTGAAAATATTGTATTTTATGAGGGGTATTTCTACAAACCAAATTTTAATAATTTTACTTTGTACAAAGCTTAATGAAATTGAAATATGTTATTCATATGCACAAAAGACTGCTTTCTATAGAATACAGTATGATTAGTATTAGACTTACATGGCCACCTAAAAATATTAAATTGCATTAAGAGCTATTAATAAAAATTTACTTTAATTGAATTTTCTTTTACAATAAGCGTTTTTAACATTTTCAAACAATTTTTAAGTGCAAATATGATTTAATTTGTTTATCTTTCTGTCCGATTGTCTATCTTTCTGTCTGTCTGTCTCCCGTCCCGAGAGTACTTAAATATTTTCAGAATATAATTTTAATAAACTTAATTTTAGGACGATAATTATACTTATTCAAACTTATTAATACCTTAAAACTTGTCCTTTTTATTTTCACAATGCATTTCGGGTGCATTCGCACCCATCTTCAGGTGACTTGTGACTCTCATCGTCGCTTGTGTTTCCATCGGCTTCATTCTGGCTTCCTCTTTTCACTTCATTTCGTCTGTTTCGGATTCTATTGATTACACGGTTCCAGTCCTTTGGGATATTCGCGTGTTTGCGTTCATTAACTGCTGTGGGGTTAGTCAGAATCTCGATGGCTTCTCTTTTTAGGGAGTAGCTATGGTTGTTATATGGAGCAATTCTATTAGTTTTTATGGTATTAATATTAATAGGGTTAGAGGAGTGGGTAGAGGCAAGTGCTGTAGATTGGCGGTTGTGTTTTAAATCGGCTTTGTGTTCTTTCTCTCTTTCGTAAATTTTGCGTTTAGTTACTCCGATATAACAGGTGCGAGAATTATCAGTATAATTAAAGTCAATTTTATAGATTCCGGCGGTTGATTGGTTATCTATTAAGTCTTTTTCATTTTTAATGTGTTGAAAGATGTTGCGGTTTGGTTTGATCGGGATACTGATATTGTGTTTTTTGGCTTCGTTTTGAATTTTGATACTGGCGCCGTTACAGAAGGGGATGGAAGTTGTGAATTTTTCTTTTTCTTTCTGGGCGTTATCAATTTTACTCAGGGTTTTGATGTGTTTTTTATATAGTTTGTTTACAAGATTTTTTGGGTAGTTTGCCTTATTTGCTATGTTTTTAATGTATTTGAGTTCTTGTTTAGGAGATTTTTAGTGGAACAGATTAGTATTGCTCGATTAATGTAGGAGCGGATGGCGGCGTATTTATATGGGAGTGGGGTATTGCAGTGTTTATTAATAATTTCGGTATTGGCAGTTGGTTTTCTATAAATGGTTGTGTCAACGGTGTTGTTTGGGTTTTTTATAATTTTTATATCAAGATAGTTTGTGTTATTTTCTTCTTTCTCCATTGTGAATTTTATATTTTTATCTAGGTTATTAAGATTATTTAATATTTTATTAATGTCGGTATTATTTGGAAAGATGGTAAGCACATCATCGACATACCGTGTCCAGATTTTACTCTTTTTAATTATTTTGGTGGCCGAATTTTCAATTAATCTCATTTTAAGTTCTGCTAGAATTCCTGAGATAGGCGAGCCCATAGGAACGCCTTGTTTTTGCCGATAAATACTGTTATTAAATTGGAAGTAGGATTCGTTGAGGAGTAAATTACTGGTTCGAATTAAAGTTTTGCTAATTTTGTTTTTCCCAAAGGTTTCTATTATTCTTTCGTTAATTATGTTGCCGATTTCTGTAATATCTAGTTTGAATAAGTATATTTTCAGAATTTTTAAAAATTAATATATGTTATTCAAGTTCACTATGAAATGTTTCCTATTTAAAATACCATTAATATGTCCTGCACAGCGGGTTCGTGTACAAGGAGACACACGAAACTTCCAATGCATTGCGTTTTAGGACAGACATTTTTATAAATCACATTTAAATAACTTTCTATTGTATAAAAATCATAAAGAAATTGAAATGTATTTTAATATTCTAAAATAATGTTTTGTACAGAATATGATATGATCAACCTTCAGATTTACAGGACTACACTAAAATATTCAAATACATTTAGGGCAGCAATTATAATCTAACAGCTGGATTTTCTTTTGCATTAATAACCTTTTTGCATTATAAGCCTTTTTAACGTTTTTCAACGATGTCTAAGAGTCGTTTTAAATTCAGTTAGTCAATCTGTACATTTTTCTGTGCTTCTGCCTGCGGTGTGATAATGTAGGCAAAGAATAGTGAAAGTTATAAGATTCAACATGTACGTATTTTTGGAAAGCGTTAAAATTCAATGCATACTGCATTATTTTTCATTCTTGTTTCAACACTTTCCAACAAGGTTAAAAAGTGTTAATGACTTCAGTTTGCCTGTCTGTCCACGCTCTAACTCCCGTAAATATATAATAGTAAAAAATAAAATACCTAAAAAGAAAAAGAAAAGTAATTTATGATAATGAAATTTATGTGAAAATTTTACTAACCTTATCTGAAACAAATTGTATATATATACATATATATACTTACATAAGTTTGTTTTTAATAGTAATTTTTGCACAACAAAGTGGTTAATCAGTTTAACTAAATATCTTTTTGCATTTTTTTTTCCCTTTCATAGTCTTTTTTTTTTTTTTTTTTTTTTAAAAGACCATGGGGGGAAAAAAGCTTGATGACAGAGAGCAGGAAAAAATTCTGCCAAAAGGAGCGGGAGAGGGGGGGGGGAGAGGTCATGCAACAAAGCACTCCCCTGTTCATTTTTACTCACTCAGCCAACCTTCCATGCCACTGCGAGCAGGAGAAGGTGTGTTTTTTTGCGGTTAGGGGTGCCTTGGCCTTCGGCCTGCGAAGTAGGATGCAATTGGTGCATCTGATTTAAAGAGTTCATTATTTTATTTTATTATTTTAATAACATGCGCATGTATGTGCTCTCCTGTATATAAAACCTCACGTGCACAATCATATCTGGTGCGTATATAAGGACCCTCTACTGTTTCTAGACTTTCTGGAAGTTTTTGGCTTCATGGAGATGGTCTAGCCTATGCCAGAGCATCTGGGATTAGAACCAACAACATTTATACATGTATAATCTTGTTTACTGTAAAAGAGATATTGTAAGAAGCATTTGTGTTAAACTAAAATCTGTATTTTATTTTTTTTTTTTTTTCAATATAATATATATAGGAGTATTATCTTACATTTTACAGCTTTTTCTTTTTAGTTTATAAAATTTATATAATTCTTTTTAGCAAACGTAATTATTATTATTGTTGTTGCATTATGTATATAACATTACTGATAAATTCTCTAATTTAAACCTCAAAAGTATAACGTAGTGTAATATTTTCATAATTTCAAGTAAGTATTCCTCAAGAAATGCATTATTATGAATCATTCTAAATTTAAATAATGCCCATTTGAATAATTTTATAAATTTAATATAATTTGTGATTTTTTTATACATGTGTTAGTGTGTTTGATAAACGTTTACAAACTAGCATGAGTAATATATTTCTGTTATGTTTATAACTACATATATATTTCTCCTTATTATGTTTACTTCTATAAGGTATTTTAATAAAAATAAGTTTAGTTAAATTATTTTATATAAATTATATAGTATAGTAATAAAAAATTATTGAAACTGTAATAGATTTTCAAAATGTTGAAATTTGAATAAAAATTAAAGGAGCTAATCTCTTTTTTGTAAAAAGTAAAATACTATATATTTTTGCAAGAAAAAATTTCTGTTTTAACATGTCTTGTGATATAATTATTTGGAAGTACATTTCTTTCATTTTATCATAATTATTTATATTTCACATCACATAATGTTAATAAATGTATATACAATTAAAAATTCTTCTTCCTAAAAATATACTTTTATTACACAAAATATATTTTGAAGAATTTATTTACTGTGAAAGGAATTTTTTTTTTACTTCCATTAGAAAAAATGGAAATATTGTTTTTGGCATAGTTGCCAACTGTTATGGTTTATTGAATACACTTTTTCTACATTAAACATAGAAAAATGCTTCAAAAAATTAAAAATTTTCTATAAAATAATTACTCTTATTCAAAAATCGTGATAATTATCCAGTCAGTTGGTAGCTATCCCTTGCTTGAAAAAATTTCAATATCGAATTTGATAGGAGTCCATAATACTTGGGACCAGTTATCTTCTGAGGACTGTATCTGCTAAGTGAAAAATGATAAAACAGTTGTTGCCTAATATATATTAATAAATATGTGTGTGTGAAAGTTAATATCTTTAATAATGAAATCTAACTTATTTTAAAAAGTGTAAGAAACTTAATATAAAAGTTGTTCAAAGCCGTTCAAAATATAATGTGTAATGGGTATACCTATACACTATACAGATAAATATAAGCATCTAAAGTGACCTATATTGAAAACAACTAGGTAGAATGTCTTCTTTTTTAAAACTTAAAAAGAAGATTTACGATAGAATTGAACATTCTTAATTTTTTTGCTTAAAATAAAAATTTAATTTAATGTAGAATTAAATTAGCTTTAATTACCAGAGACTATGTTGTAATTTAAGATGTCAATGATTTAATCATTTCTTTTCTTTTTTTTTCTATAAAATTAATTAAATGTTCAATAAAAACCAGCAAAACATTCAAAATATATTTTCAATGTTTAAAAATAAGCACAGTTATGAAATAACATCAAAACATAGTGTTGATTATATTTGAGAAAATTAATTTTTATTTTTTTTATTTTTTATTTACTTATAAAATTGGTATCTTTCAAAGTACTTTTTCACAATGTAGAATTTGCATATAAAAAACATTTTTCCTTTGAAAGAAATTGCACAGTTTTCAGTTTGTCTTCCCTTTAACAATTTTTAAGTGTAAAATAAATAATTGGTTGTGGCTTTTAAATATATCACAATATACAGGGATGAGATTTTTCAGCTGATTTGAACTTTTTTGTAAATTTTGTTTTTTAGCTTTTTCTTTTCTCCGTTTTCTCATTTTTTTTCCCCTGTGGTTTTGATGTGCATTTGTTACATCAGCTAATCTAAGCTTGAATGAATACTAAATGAAGATTAAAAAACATATTTATTGCTCTAATATAATAGATTTTGTCGTAAAAGTTCTAGTATTTCATTTCCTTTGCATACAGTTTCAGCTTTTTTGTCTTTTTACTAATCTCATCCCTGAATGTAAAATAATAATAAATAAAAATATTTCATATTGATAAAATCTACTTTTATACACTTTAATATTGAAGAAATTTTAATAATTGAGTTGTTGAACCATTTAAAAATAACCACTGTTTTACTGTTGGGGTAAAATAATATTTTGAAATAATATTTGTCTTTTGTTACATTATTTATCATGTTTATATGTTTTTGCTATGTAGTAATTATTTTTTTTTTATCAACAATTTTCACATACCTAGGAGTGGTTAGCTTTTTAGCTATTTGCCTCTTTTTTTCACATTTGTCTCTTTTCGTCTCTTTTTTGTCCAATTAGTCTCTTTTCTCGCTTTTTTTCGACCCACCAGTGGCCGAGCTATTTTATGCTCAAAGCTGGTAGATGCAGTGGTGGATCCAGAACTTGACTTTTGGGGGGGGGGCTAAGATTTTTCAAAGTGTTATTCTAGACCAATAAAAAATTTACAATTGCAAAATTCAATTATGAATGACAGTGTTTTTTTTGGGGGGGGGGCTTCAGCCCCCTAGCCCCCCCCCCCCCCTTAAATCCGCCACTGGGTAGATGTGAGGCACTGGGTTCGATCCCAGGGCGTGCTCGTCGGACTAGCCGTTCAGAGGTTTCTGTGGTTTTCTTCGAAAGTTGCATAAATACGGGTTTAGAAAGACCCTTTAGAAAGATCTCCATGGACAGCATTCCCACTCATGTCTAGGACCCTGGTGCAGTTAATCGGCCTTAATACTCACAACCCAATCCAACCCTCTAGCTTTTTCCATTGATATTTCTTCTTTACCCATTTTTCCTCAAAGATTCACTTTCAGGTCAATGTGTGCTGGATTTTAACTCGTAAATGTGAAGAGGGATGTCATAGGTAATGTATAGAATGTAAAATACAGAATTAAAAAAAAAAAAAAAATTGAAAATTAGATTCAAGAAAAAAATTGTTAATTGTACATCTTCTAGGACGTTCGATTTTCACCAGGTAATGTATCAGAAATGTTACAACAGTTTTTCAAAATTATCAGCACGCATGTTCTATACAAATATTTCTTAACAAATTCAAACTAGAGAAAATAACAAATTTAATAATTTTTTTGATTGAACTAAAGTGATGCAAAACTCACATATAAATAAATAAATAATCCTGTCAGCGCATAGTCAATGCATATTCAAAATCTGCAGTCTGGTTTGTTGGGTGGTTTGTTTACTTTATCTGAAACATTATGATTTGAATCAAAAAAGGAGTGAAAAGTAAAAAAAAAAAACACCATTTGGCAGTATTTTCAGCTATTTATCCTACTTGGTTTCACAAACTCTATTTTTTTTGTGAAAAAATAAAAATTTTTGTAAATTTCTAAAAGCAGTTAACACATCAGTGGATGTGGTGCGAGAAATTTGAGGCAGTAAAAAAGGTTCCAAATACTTGAATTTATCGCACCCTATAAAAAAAAGTGACACAAGTCAAAAGTGCACCATTTGACAAAAATCAGCTTAAAGGTACTGATAAAACATCGACTAGACTACAATAAAACTGACACAATATCCTCTGAAGTAGATAAACTGTAAGATAGAGGTATGTGATACCTTTTGTGCACGTTAAGGGAACATCATATATATATATAGGGGAAACCCATGTACCTAGGGTCACCCCACTTTATTTGAATAATATTTAATTTTAAGTTTTATTACTCAATTGGGCGAGTAACAACACTAGTTGCTACTTTTACAACTACTTTAGAACTTTTGAGGAGAAAGTTTTGACAATGTAGAAAACGTACATGTAGAAAACGAATTTACATGGTTTAGGTAAAATTTTGCAGCTCATCTCTTTTGCTATTTTACAAAGGCAAGTCAAATATTTTTCTTTAATTTCTAGTGTATAATTTTGCTTGTTATCTTGAGTAATAAATGAGATATTTAATTAGTGCTCTTTGCATGTGGATTTTTTAGTGGAAGGCATTTTGAATGAAGTTACCAAAACTTGTACCCAGGGCCACATAGCTGCCATGTACCTAGGGCCAGTGTGTTTTTGGACCCTTTAACACTTTCGCGACCGCATGGTTTTGTCTTTTTGACAGTAAGGTGCGCCTGTGGGCATTTTTCTCATAAGTTACAATTTTTAAAAGCAAAATTTTCCGTATTCACATTTATATTACAAATGGATATGCATTATAATCATACTCTCTCAAATCAAAGTATTTGCATCCATAGTATACTGATTGTACAAATGTGAATATTGTGAATATTTTTTAGAAACAAATAACATACAAATTGCAAAAGAAACGCCCACTGGTGGATTTTCATATTTTAAAATGACGTGAATCTACGTCACGAAAGTGTTAAGAAACACAGTACAGCCTATAGATAAGACTACTATATAACAAGCTGAATCATTCACCGCCATTTGTCCATCAAGCCCGTCATTGATAAACCTAAGATTACTATATAATAGTCTTGAAAAAGTGATATATGATATATATAATCAATGTTTCTTCGATTCTATTTGCCTTCTATGTGTTCCACTTTTATGTCTTCTATGTCTTCCACTTTTAAAAATTTTTGGTGGCTGTTAAATAAAAAAGTCGGCGCAATCTGTACAAGGTGGCGCTGTCTTCCGCCAAGTTTCCGAGCCATGCGGAAGGCATCTAGTTTAGGAGGCTATGACATAGACGTACCATAAACATAAACACTAACATTGGATTAAAATTATGTAAAAACGCCTACTTCTTTTCACTCTTGGTTCCATTTGGCTGAACGCCTGGCCATCTTCAGGAGAAACAAGTCGTGAGAAAGAGACAGTTACAATAAAAAAAACTTATAAATAAAATCTATAGAGAAAGGATTAAGAGCCTAAATAAAATTAATAACGCACAAAAACTAATAAAAAATATACAAGTGCGATTCCTTACCAATAAAGGTTCATCAATTAAAATTAAAAACGAAGCCTCTAATCTTGATATAAAACATACCCATAAAACCTAATAATAACATTTTCCAGTGAATACGTAATGATAAAGACCCCATCGACCCCTTATAAACTGCAGGTGTCTCTACGAAATAAAATATAAGAATGAAAATAATGACTTTGGATATTACATCGATATGACAAAAAGAAAAATCACTAATCGAATTAAAGAACATAAAAATGACATCAAATATGACAAAATAACAACAGCCCTAATAAAAACTAACTGCGATCAAAATATAAATATTGATTTTCAAAATGTCAGAAAACTAGCTAACTACAACAGTTACAATTATGCCACCATGCACAAAAGCACAAAATAATGGCCAACAAGCAAGCATGTAATGACCGCCAAACAAATGAATAGCTGGATAACAGATGGCCCACCATGTTAAAAGAAAAAAAGAAAGCGAAAAGCAGACCATGACTAGTTTCTCCTGAAGATGGCCGGGCGCTCGGCCGAATGTAACCAAGGGGGAAAAGAAGTAGGCATTTTTAATAATTTTAATGTAAAGTTTTTTCTCAAGTTTACTACTTATAAACTAACATTGGAGTTTGGAGTATGAAAAATGAAAGTTCAGAACTTAAATTATTTTAAAACCATAAAATTTTGGCCAGAAATAGAACTTTGTTTAACATATATATTAAAGAGCTCTGAAAAATTGTTTTTTTGTAGAACTTCTTTTTTATTGACATTTTCTATACCAAGGACTTCATCATTTTATTATTTACACACTAGCATGGTTTGCCCACTTCACTGGTCACAATATTAAAATTAATTCACAAAATTGAATCACTAATTTTTTATCACTTTATAAAAAAAAACTAAAAAGGAAAAAAAAAAATCCACATCTTTCTTTATTGTGTTATGTTTGATCAGGTCCCAGTACTGACATTTTAATTTTGGTACCAAGTATTAGCACGACTTAATCGCTCAGTTTCTTTTAACCCTCATCCTGTAATAATAAAATTATAAGTTGAATAATACAAATTTATAAATTAAATATAATACTTGCCAAGGTTATCGGTTTCTACTTAAGCCTCTATAAATCCTCTGATTGAATGTCTTAGTGCTGACTCTAGAATAAAAGGGCTGTCGGGAGTAATTTAATAAAAAGGGCATTATATACATAATTTATGCTCTTCTATTTTATGATTTTTGTATGTGACAAAAGTAAATTACAATAATATTATGTGTATATATGTGAGTTATATACATTTGTTGTTCCTGGAATGCTGCAAAACTACTGCTAGAAGATAACTAAAGGTCTCTGAACATTTAAAAAGTTTGAAAAGACAACTTGGTACTAAAATGTTTTTAAAAGGGCTGCAGGGTGCTAAAATATTTTTTAAAGAGCCGCAGGGTGGAGCACTCTGCCAAATTAGCCTAGAGTCAGCAATATGGTTTTAAGGAAAAGTTTATTGTAAATGTAGAACTTTCTATTTAAAAAATATTTAAATAAATAAAATATCAGCAAATGCATATAGATATATATTAATTTTGTTTAAGTTTATTTTATATTACTGTCTTAAAGCATTTAGACTTACTCTGTTTAATTGCTTTCAGGTTGTTCTTTTTAATGGAATATCATCATAATTGTAAATCATCATAATTATTAATCATCATTAATTCATCTTATAATGGAATCATTTAATTGTTATAAGTGGAACCGTGTTGTAAGAAATAACATTTCTCAACTAAAGAGCCATTTCCGACAACTTCATAATATGTCTCTGAATGGTAGACTTAATAGATCTGAAGAATTTGTCTGTGCTCAAGCAACTTGTACAAAAAGTTACTATCAGTTCAGATCTCTAGCACGACATTTGATAAAACACAAGCATAATTCCCATGACTCGGAAAATGTTACTACTTCTAGCATAACCACACATCAACAGCCGACAACATCCATAATTCTGAAAAGTGTATGCCAGGGTGCTAATTTAGCGCCTGCTGTAAATGCAACTCGGAATGATTCTAATTGCCAGTCTTGGGAGTCACAAGAAAATGTTCGTTCAACTGCAGCAAAAATATTATTGAATTTACGAAGTAAAAGTAACATGTCTTATACAGCAGCAAATGCAAGTATTGAAACCTGCAGTAATCTAGTAAATTCAGTTACAAGTACTTTGCAAAAGGAAGTTGTATCATATTTAGAGAATCAAGAGATAAAATTAGATTCTAAGGAATGTATTACTTTAATGCAAAAATTTGATGAATTAGCCGATCCATTTAATAGCTTAAAAACACAAAATCAACAGTTTTCTTTTTACAAGAAACATTTTTGTTTAGTTGAACCTCAAGAAATTTCATTAGGTACCAGAACTGACCAAGTATTCAATTCTTTGTCACAAAACTATGAAACCAAAATCAGTTACATGCCAATATGTTCCAATTATTGACACTTTAAAAAGTATTTTAGGAAATGATACAATGTATGATTTTGTATTTAAAGATTGTTATTGTATTAAAGATTGTGATTGTTATTGTATTTTATGATTTTGTATTTGTATCAAATCAAATGATGACATATTGCGTAATTATACAGATGGTGATATTTTCGCTAGCCATCCTTTTTTCCAGAAATACCCTGATGCATTACAGATCCAACTTTATTATGATGATGTGGAAACATGTAACCCCCTTGGATCAAAAACAAAAATTCATGAACTTGGGGCTTTTTATTTCTCCATTTTGAATATCCCACCAAAATTTAATTCTACTTTAATCAATATTCATTTACTGTCCCTCTGCCATTCACCAGATTTAAGACAATTTGAATTTTCTTCAGTCCTTAAGCCCTTTATAGAGGATTTAAAACTTCTCGAGTCTGATAATGGTATTGCTATTAATATAAATGGCAAAAATGTAACCCTTCAAGCATCAATTGCTGCAGTTTGTGCAGATACTTTAGCATGCCATTCACTGTTTGGATTCCTTAGTCCATCTGCTAAACATTTTTGTCGTTTGTGTTTAATAAGCAGAGAACAGCTGCAATCAGAATTTAGATTAAATAAACTCATCAAACGTAATAAAGTGTTACATCAGCAACATGTGCAAGAAAGTGCCAATAGTAATGCCGCATCTTCATCAGGCGTGAGTAAAAACAGTATTTTGCATGAATCAAAATTTTTTCATGCTACAGAAAATTTTTGTTTTGATGCAATGCATGACTTACTTGAAGGTGTTGCACAAATGGAATTGAAGCTTGTATTAAATCAAATTTTGTTTGTAAATCCAATTGCTGGATTAACTATCGAACTGTTAAACAGACACATACACTCTTTTAAATATGGTCTTGCTGAAATAAAAAATAAGCCGTCACCAAATTTCACAAGAGCTTCAATTCAAAATGTAAAAGATCATACTCTGAAGCAAAAAGCAGCCCAGATGCATTGCTTTATAAGAGCCATACCATTCCTTATCTTTGATAAAATAAAGACCAATAATTATTTGTGCCTTCTGCAATTGCTTTTAAGGATAATGGAATTAGTATTTGCACCTGCTGTTACTCGAGGTATGGCTTATTATCTTGAAGAACTGGTGATTGAGCATCACGAAAAATTCAAGGAATTATTTCCATCAATTAATTTTATAAACAAGCATCATCATATGTTGCATTATGCAGATTGCATGATCAAGTTTGGTCCGTTAATTCGTATATGGTGTATGCGTTATGAAGCAAAACATAGTTATTTCAAGAAACGTGCAAGTATAAATTGTAAATTCAAAAATATAGCAAAAAGTATGGCTACAGCACATCAATTAGCTCAGTGTTCTGCCTGGAATATAACGGATCCATTTCATGCGCCATATGAGCTCACTTCTGAAGAGGAAATTTTGGTTTCTTCTTGCAGAAGTTTTGCTTTGTTACTGGAAGCTGGCCACAGTGAAGACAGTCTTATTACTATTGCAAGGACTGCAGTGTATTGTGGCATAGAATACCGACGGAACATGTTTGTTTGTGTAGAAGTTGCATCAGCTGCAACATCAAATCCAGTGTTTGGAAAAATAGAAGAATTGCTTTTGATTGATAGCAACTTAATTCTCAGTCTTCAAATATGGGATGCTCCATTCTTCAATCCCTACTTAAATGCATTCTGCATAAAATATCAAGGCAGAGATATACTAAGGAATGTAGATGAACTTCCATACTGGCATACGTACAGCCCATGGGTACCACACGGGGAAAATAAGCAATATATATCATTAAAACATGTTTTAATATAAACTAAATAATTGTTTGTACATATGTGTATATATATAAAAATAACATAGTAGGCTGTAAAAAGAAATATTTCATTGCATAACAGTTAAGATAAAAAATATATATATATATGTAGATTTTGTGTTTGTGCCTGATAGAAGCTACATAACAAAATGGAAAAATATAATTAATACCTGATTTGTCAATTATTTATTTGTGTCATAAAATTAAAAATCTGTTTCATAAATTTAACATCATATTCATGCATGCTTTGCAGATGAAAATGTTGATGGAGATTCCTTTGTTGATTTAACTGAGGATGATTTAAAAAGCTTACAAATTAAGCTTGGGGACAGAAAAAAAATCTTTCGTATTGTAATAGAGAAAAAGAGACAAAGTGAAGAATATATAACAATAACAACAGTGCTGAACAGTGATTCTATTCAAAACGTAACAGATGTCAGTTTTGAGAGTGAGAATGGTGCCATTCTAGTTGAGAAAGGATGCATTTCAGATATTAGTGCCAACTTGGTAAGATTTTTTTTTTTTTTTACTTTTATGAAAATCACTTAATTTTAAATAATTAGATTATTTATAAACTTATTTGGTTGTTAGAAAATTTACTGGTATTGGTAATATTTCTAAATGATAAATAACATAAATGTTTTTCAGACACTTAACTCTGAAAATGACATACCCCAGACTTTGTCATCAAATATCACTCAACAAAACATATCAAATGTTGGTCCAAGCACCTCTATGTATCAGATTGTGCCTTTTTCAAGTCCTGAGGTAAGGCAAATATAAATCTTTCAAATTGTTTTAAAAGTCCTTTATGTTTATATAGATTTTTAATTGTTTTTTTAATTAATACCAGGGTTGGCAGGTTTTTTGACATGTGACAGTTTTTGACGGTTTAAACGATGGTTAAAACAGTCATGTCAAAAACCTATATTTATAATTTAATTGTCATCTAAAAACTTAGTTTAATAAAATATAGTTAATAAAGATTTTTGGAAAAGTAAGTAGATTGATTTTCTTTGAAAAACACATTGTTACATTTTGATTAATATAAAAAACAAAACTTTAGCCTTTTAAAATTTTATTATGAATTATTTAAATATATTAAAAGCACTTTAAACACACGTAAATTTAAATTTTTATTTAAAAGATGGGAAAAAATTTAAATTTACGTGTGTTTAAAGTGTTTTTAATATATTTAACAAATGACACGTGTTCAATTTAACTCTTTTTTAAAGAGAGATTATTTATGAATTATTTCTATGTTCATTCAAAATATGCTGTGATACTTTTATATATTATTACGGAATTTACTTATAACTATGCTATCATGTTAAACTTAGTTATGTGATACTTTAAAAATATAGTTGTTTTCAATAAGATATTATTTATAAATATGTTTTCAGGGGTCGATCCAGGCAAAAATTGGGGCCCTTTTGCTGCCCCTTCACAAAATTCAAATTCAGAAAATGGGTCCCTTTACAAAATTTTGTTTTATAAAAATAATACTTTCGCAAAATTTTTCCATGTTTACAGTATTATTTTTAATGAGTGTCTATACTTGTTTAATAAAATGCTATTAACTTGATATTAAACATTAGACAGAGTAAGTGCTAAAATGAAAGGTTTCTAGCTACAGTTCCTTTTTTCATGAAAAGAAATAAATTTTCACAAAAATGGGCCCCAAAAATTAAAACCTGGATCAACCCCTGGTTTTAAAAGGTAAACATATTAATGTTTTTGGAGAAACATTATTATAACATTTTGATTGATATAAAAACAAAACTTTAGGCTTCTAAAAATTTATGATTTATAAATCATTGATAGATAATTTTGATTGACAAATCATTTTATTTGCAATACAACATTGTAGATTTCAATTTTTTTAGTATTATGTATTTAACCAGTAAAATAAAAATGCATAGCCTAATATTTTGTATTTAAATATTTTATACAAAAATAAAACTTTTTTTTTTCTTAATGACTGCTGATATTGCAAGTTTTTAAGAAAAAGCAATAATTCTGTATGTTAAACGACCTTGAATTGCTTCTGATATTCTTTATAATTATTGTGAAACAAGAGAAATGTGAATGCTTTCAGGACATGTATAAATTGTTATAAATTAAATATTTAGTCATACAGATTTTTTAAAAATTTATTAGTCTAAGCTGTAGGGGTCCACCAGCGGCCAAGCGGTTCTACGCGCAAAGTGGTAGACGTGAGGTGCTGGATTTAATCGAAGGGCACGCTCCTTGGTCTAGCCGTTCAGAGTTTTTCATAGTTTTCTCCTAAACTTGTATAAATACGGGCTAGGAACCTTTAGAAAGACCCCCCCACAGATAGCACTCTCCCCCTAAGCCTAAGACACTAGAGTAGTCAATCAGCCTTACTCTCAAAACACCAAACACCAATGGTCCAAGCTATAAACAGTACAAATATTTATACAATCAATAATAATAAATAGATAAAAATTTATTAATAAATGATAAGTGTAATAAATATAGATTATAAATATAATTATTTCCAAATTCATATTAATTTACTGCCCACATATATTATGTTTTACTTTAAAGGAAAAAAAAGAAAAAAAATCCAGTATTTCTGTGTTTTCATGGCTTATGTGAAAATTCATAAGTAACTTGGGAATTTTAGAATTTCAAAAATATTAATATAAATACACATAAACATACAAAATATATCTATGCATACTTTGTATACATTTTTTAGGTAATAAACCAGTATATTTACCTAAATTATAAATCATCTACAAATTGTTTTAAGATTTGTTAATTTATAAACAGAATAATATTTAGATATTCACTTTTATATGGCAAATAGTACTAAATCATATTGCTAACCAAATCCTAGCTCATTTATAGATTTTGAATTTTGACAATACAGGTTTTTGACGGTTTAAACCCTTGTCATGTCGAAAACCCAACCCTGATTCATACACATACAGCCAAATCTCCTGAACATGATTCTCAAGGGGAATAAAAAATTTGTTCATGTAATCAGTAGTTCATGCTGTCAATAGCTAATGTTCATAAAACTAAACGAAGCTTCATTTTGACAAAGTTAGTGGAAAAAGTTCATGTTAAAAGTAAATCACGTTTACGAGGTTCGACTGTATGATGGCCAAGTATGGTGATAATCCACTGAAAAAGTTTAAATATTTTGTATATTTTTTCATCAAATATAAATAATTATATATAAAACAAGTGTATATGCATGTACCTAGAGGTGCAGAATATGTCCGAACGTACAAACCTGGTTTGGAGGGGAATTTCAACTGACTGGAGAAATTTTGAAAGTTTTCTTAAGGGGGGGGGGGGGGGAAGGCCTAAAAATTTTTTACTTTGCAATACTTATATTTATGAACTGACAGTTATATTTTTATGTTACAGTATATATTAATTTTCTTACACTTATCACATAAAATAAATGGTGTTGTATAACACAATAGAATTTTGCGTTATTGAATGAAATTTAGATGGTGTTTGGGGGAAATTTTCAAGGATTTTCTGCACTCCTGTATGTGCCTGCACATATTTATTAAATGCATTTGCATGCATATAATGAATCCAGTTTCATGCTAATGATTATAATAACATAAATACAAGTAAAATAATATATACAGTTATGTTTAGAAGCTTCTTACAAAGTTTTAAGCTTGGGCCTGTGCCTTCATCAAGCGTGCCTCACATGGTGGGTGTGCTGATGGTAGAAACAATCAACTTCAGCTGTTTTCTTTTATCTTACTACATGTTGCCATCTGTTGTGATATCTATAGTTGGATCAGACATCGACAGCAACTGGTGACATTTAGTAAGACAAAAGAAGGGGGGGGGGAGGGCATAATCTCACCACCCAACTGAATAATAATTCAGACTAAATCGACAAATAAAGAGCAAAATAAATATGAAAAATTGAATTAGAATGATCTAGTAAAATTACCATATTATTACAAAGGTGACTATTTCACAAGCCCTACTCAGAATTTTGTGAGTAGGGCTTCTAAAATAGTCACCTTGCTGAGGGGTCATATGCCTCAAGGCACTTTGCCAACAGTCAAGGCTCCTTTACTAGCTGTGTCGAGGTGTTTGCTATTGGCAAGCAATATATTTTAGCTGGTGAAGATGTTTTTAGTAAAAACTTAATATTTTGTTGAAAAAATTTTGTGCTAATAATTTGACCCTGTGAGATTCTGTCCGTATGAGCTTCAGTACACGTGAGATTATGTCCAGATCGTAAAAAAAAAATGAAGTTGATTGGTTTAGACTAAAACATTTGCAAGGCACTTCCATTAATATTATTTCAATGTAATTAAAAGAAGTTTCCATGTGTGCTTTTAAGTATTATAAATACAGGTGTTTGGTAAAGTATATTAAATAACATGTTAATTATTTTATCTTTTTATTTGAATTAATCCCCCAAAAATACTTCTTATGTAGGCAATCAATATTCAAGATATTTTGAACAAAGTTCCACAAGGGAAGATGCTTCTGCAGCTTTTCCAAAAGTCTGATAGTATCATTAACAGAAAATATGTGAGCAAATTAGTACGGATATGTGTAAATGCTATGGTGAAAGACTTAGAAACTCTGTATGTACTAATTTAATAAAGAAGCATCACAAAACTGGCGTTGTAAAAATTATTACTTACAAACTTTGAATAAACACCATAAAATGCAATAAACTCGCAACAATTGTTTCGGGTCGAAAAAACACACGACCCTTCATCAGGCGAACAAAGTAAGCACGAGTGCTGCAGTCAAAGCGGCAACGCACAAAATCGTTTAAAATGAAAAGAAAAAATTTATAAAGTAGAAAGTAAATATAGCTACTGGTGTGAGTAGAATTGTACAAGAAAACAAGAAAATAAATAAATGAGTGAGATTAAACATATAACAATCTAAGGATAACAAAAATTAAACTAAAATCTAAGTTACGTGAGTAATTTCCAAGTATCAGAGAAGAAAGGAGTGGAAGAAATATCATTAACAAGATTTTTTGAATTTTTAAATATGTAAAATGCTTCATGAATATCCAAATGGTTCTGTTCCTCCCAATGGTCCTGTCTGTTCCTCCCATTTGGATATTCATGAAGCATTTTACATATTTAAAAATTCAAAAAATCTTGTTAATGATATTTCTTCCACTCCTTTCTTCTCTGATGCTTGGAAATTACTCATGCAGGGGTGCAGAAAATGTTCAGACCTCTGAAATTTCCCCAGAACACATTCTAAATTTCCCCAAAAATAACGCACCAACCTATTATCTGAAAGTTTTTTTTTTGTTATTGTTGGTGGTGGTGGGGGGGGGGGGGTAGAGGAGGAAGGGGAAATCTTTCTTTAGTCCAAATACTGAGGGAGATTTTTTATGCTACTATATTACATTTTTTTTCTTAACTACATCTAAATTTAATGTTGCTATTAATGTCCACCAGATGAAAAATTAAAAAGTTTAAGGTAATTGGATTTATTAACTAACATAATTTTTAAGGCTATAATTCTTAATAATAGTACATAATTATACATAAGTTAATGTTGCTTTGTTTTATTGCACTTTGCTGACTATGAAAATTTAAAATACCTTTTTATTACAGAATTACGAAAACAAGAATAAGACAAACATGTATGAACTATAATCATTCAATAAAAATTCTGTAATTTTCTGCTTACAAGATGAATTATTGTGGGACAGGGTATAAGAAAAGTAAGCAATATGACTTAATTGATATGCACGAAACAGAACAAAATCTGTACAAACAGAAAAAAAAGTTATATGCTATAAATAGGAGACAAATTGGTATAGAGATACAAAATGGGCAAATTTTAACTTTAAGCATATGAGTCATATAGCCCGAGAAAATAGTGCTCAAAGAATGACAGAATCAACAGCTAATTAAGACATTTGTTGATATGTATTAATACATATATATATGAGTTTTAAACCCTGCCTTTTTTTTCCCCCAGGGAGGAAAAAAAAACTAATGTTGAAGATATCACAAAACTAACTTTCTTCTATATTTTCCTATACAAATTCCTGCAATAGAATTTTTTTTTTTTTTTTTATCCTTTATTAATAGAGACGATTTTCATTTCAGAGATGTATTACTAGTCGAAATGTCCAACGGAAGTGAATTTTTACCGTGCAGATATGTTTCCCATTCTCAAGGAAAATTGCAGTATAGCAGCATCACCTTTCGCATATATATACCCAATTTAAAAAAAAAATAATGTCTCATAATGGCTTTTCCATATATTAAGTTTTGTTCAATTATGCACAATAAACCTTGAGATATAGATTTCTCATAAATTGTGAAAATCGCTGTATAACAGCGTCACCTGTTAAGCGATTGGTACCAAAAGATGGCATAAACTAATTTATGTTAAGGTGCATCTACATACAGTTTTTAGATGCAATTCTATGCTGTAGTTCCTGAGATATAGCCTTCCCTGAAATTGCGGAAATCGATGCATAACAGCGCCACCTGTTGTGCAATTGGCACCAAAAGTTGATAGGCGCTAACGTCTGTCAAGGTGCATCTGCATATAAATTAATATGCAATTTCATGCAAAAGTTCCTACGATAGAGCCTTTTCTGAAATTGCAGAAATTGCTGTACAGCAGTGCCTCTTAATGAGCGATTGGCACCAAAAGTTGATAGACAGTAATTAATGTCAAGGTGTGTGTGTATATTAATTTACATGAAATTATGTGCAGTAGTTCCCAAGATACAGTCGCTACAAAATTTTTGTCACACACACATAAATGGACAGATATTTTCAAAAATTGTCAAATTGTGTTCTGGTACTCTCAAAACATGCAAATCCATCAAAAACCGTAACTCAAAATTTTTTTATGAATCAAATACTTTCTTCTATTGAATAATAAAAAAATAAAAAACTGAAGAATAGTATGTATGTTACTTTAATGCAAAGTAATTTTAAATTGAGAAAATAATACAAAGAATCTTAAGCATAATTTTAGATTATTAACAATTAATATGAAATGATTAGGCTTCTATAAATATCCATAAAAGAACAACAGAAGTTTTAATTAATTGCTAAAATTAATATTGTTATGTGGAAACTAAACTTTAAGACACAAAAGAATCAACTTATTCAAAAACTTACGTTTAATCACTGGCTAATTGCTCAAATACTTTTTCTTTCTTTTTTTTTTTTTTTTTTGTGTCTGTGTGTGTGTGCATGGTCCGATTGGGAGGGGGAGGAGGGGAGGCAATTGCTGAATGCACAATTGAAACTCATAACTTAACTTCTGTAAATGAGACTCAAAATCATGAAAAAAAAAAAAGTCTTTCCTACTTCTCTTTCCCCTTCTTCCCTCCCTGTTTTATCAGCTAAAGTAAACAAACACATCATTTCTCCCAGCGTCCTGTCATTAAAGTGTTTGTTTATTTATGTGGACTGGGTAATTATTCTTGTTTGTAGCATTTTAGCAAGACTATATAGGAAAAAAAAAGTTATATTTGATATTTTCTCTAGCTTAAATGAATCACCAAATATTTATCATCAAATTTCAAATACTTAGTACTTTTTTTTTTTTTTTTTTTTTTTTTTTTTTTTTTGGGGGGGGGGGGGGGGGGGGTAATGGGTATTTAAAGGGAATACACTTGTAACAGAAGAATACAGCTGTTAATTTGTAGTTTAATATTAGAAAGTTTGTTTTTTCAGTAATTTTTTCTTACTTCCGTTTTTTTTTTTTTTTTGTTGTTGTTTTTTTTTCCTAAGATAATAAATATTCAAAATTTCCCCAGACAGCCAGAATTTCCCCCGAACATCGTTCGCGCGTTCGGACATATTCTGCACCCCTGTACTCATGTAACTTAGATTTTAGTTTAATTTTTGTTATCCTTAGATTGTTATATGTTTAATCTCACTCATTTATTTATTTTCTTGTTTTCTTGTACAATTCTACTCACACCAGTAGCTATATTTACTTTCTACTTTATAAATTTGTTCTTTTCATTTTAAACGATTTTGTGCGTTGCCGCTTTGGCTGCAGCACTCGTGCTTACTTTGTTCGCCTGATGAAGGGTCGTGTGTTTTTTCGACTCGAAACAATTGTTGCGAGTTTATTGCATTTTATGGTGTTTATTCAAAGTTTGTAAGTAATAATCTGTATGTACTAGTCTAATTCAGTTTCTTAATTTTTATCCACTATACACATTATGATTTTAATGAAATGAAAACTTCTCTAAGCACACATTATGCCTTTTCTTGAAGTTGACAAATCTTGTGTTAAAAAATACCCCATGATAAAATTAAAATGTTTATCCCATCAAACTTCGTTAACACAAATCTTTATTGCAAGGCACGAAATTTGAGCTTAAATTACACTCACTAAAAAAAAAGTTACTCGCCACAAAATATGATTAACTTACACTATTTTTTACATATAAGGTGACCAGAATTTTCTATTGGAAAAAGAGGGGAAATCACGCAATGTCTTTTATTTTATAAGAAAATAGAATATATCCAATTTTGGAAAAGAGGTCATTTTAGAGGACATAAAATTAAATGAAAATGATTTTAAAAACCAATTCAAAAGCTACTTTACACAAGTGGTGAAAACATTTTTATTTCAAATGAGGAATTTGAATCAGTACACCGTAATTTAAATTAATAATATGCGGATACGAGAGGAAAAATGTCTAATTTTTATAGCTGTCACTTTTTCTTTTTTTTTTTTTTTTTTTTTTTGTGGTACTTTCATGCAGTTAGTAAAATCATAATCATATGATAAAAAATAAAATTGGCAAATGGAAAAATAAAATTAACATTCGGCAGATGAAACGATTTGTTTTAGCAAACAGTCATTCTTTATCAACCTTTTATAAAAGTTCTCACAAGTATAACCTAAATTAGTCTTAGTAGTTAATAAGTTTTTAAAGTAGGCATATAGAGGAGATTTTTTTCACACGTCTACATTTTGTTCATTGAAGAAAACAGTCGCTTTGTGGGAGCGTTTTTGCCAGCAGGACATAAAATGAATTCAACTATCTTTTGCATATTTTTGTGAGGTGGTTATAGTGTTATCATTGTGGCAAAATTGTCTGCACTAGGCCTGAGTAGGAGAGTCTTCTGTGGAATCTTTCTAAGAGGTCCTAGTCCATATTTACACTAGTTTCAGAGAAAAACCACGGAAAACACAGCTAAGCCAACGAGCGCAACCGGGTATCAAACCCAACCCTCACATATACCAGCTCCAAGGAGCCTATTTTTATGAGGAATATTATTCATGCAAAAGTAAGAACACACATTAAACCGCTGAGCACCATCTTCTTATGATTTCATGATAATTTCAATAGCGATTCCTTGTTCTGGATCTAAGAATCGTACAAATGTAGGGAATACTTCTATTTTTTTGTGATTCGAAGAATCTGAATAGACGTAAACCATAGTATGCTTTGGCAAGTTTATTAGAAAGTTGTTTTTTTGCGAACCTATCACAGAAAAAGGTTAGTGTTCAACATTCGATACAGTGAACAGCCAATTGAGCTTCTCAGTTTTGCGAAATTTTGTAAATTAAGGACTAAATACTTTTCATTTGAAAAAGAGGACAGAGGACGAAAAACATAAAAAGTCATATTTAGTCCTATAATTTTTTTTTTGTTTTTTTTAAGAGGGCAGAGCTTTGAAAAAGCAGACTGTCCTCTTAAAAAGAGGAAGTCTGGTCACCTTACCTAAGATTAGCATGATTTTAGGTTTTTAAATTGATTTTATGTTTTTAAATTCTTTTTTTTTATTTTTTTTTTATTTATTTATTTATTTTTTTTTTGGTAACATTGTATACTGTAAGAATTTTATTTACATTTAGACCAAAATTTCATACTTGCCGCTGGCGAGCGGAAATTTTGTGCCCTGCTTTATTGTAATAAATTCGTTTAAAAAAAAAAAAAAAGTTTCATTGTGATGCATTTTGTATGTTATATTTTGGCACAAAACTAGAGATGGTTCAAAATAGACAATGAATGTTAGAAAAAATTAAATTTGTTTTATATAACACATATTTCTTTACACCATTTACAAAGACAGAAGTTTTCAATTCATGTTGGTATGGAAATTTTAAAATATTTTTTTCTCGCTGGTTCTATATTTTAATTTTTATTCATTTGTTTATAATAGTTATCCAACGTCACTTCAAAAACAAAATCTTGCTAAAGCAATTGTAAAAGCTTTTCCAGTGTTAAAATCCTCACATGAAAAAGTTGAAGGCTATGTAAGTAAAAAATATATATATATATAATTGGAATAGCATGTTGGACATTTCAGTTAATTATAATTAAAAGCAATTTATTTATTTTTATTATTATTTATTTTTTTCATTTTTTCAGGAACACTTCTTTGATTGTACCAGCAGGAGTGGTTTAATAGAGTGGAGACTAAAAACACTCTGTGTGAAACTTTCCCCATCGAAAAAGAAAAATCGCAAAAGGGCTGCTGCACGATTAGAATTAAATGAAGAGGATGACGACGTTTCTTTAGCTGCAAAAGTAAGTAAAAAACGTTTACTTTATATACATCAATTTCGGTATCTTTATTGTAGTAAGGTATACTATTTGCTAGAATCAACATTATGAGCTTTCCATTTCTCATAATTGAAAATATGCACTTATTTCTTTCTTAGATTACTTGGTTGCAATATGTATCACCAACCAGCATTCATAAAGCTGAAATAATAGAAGTGATGAAAGAGACGTACAGTATCCAGAGAAATTTTATTCGCAAAGACAATCCCTCAATTGCACAAATACTAAAGAAATATCCAAGATTTAAAGATTTTGGAGGCATATTGGTATGTAATCCCCCCCCCTCCCTTTTAAAGTTTTTTTCTAAAAAAAAAAAAAAAAAAAAAACTTATGTACTTTTATGGTCTTTACTAGTTATTTGGTTAAATATTTTGAAATCAAATAAGTAATACCATTATCGTATTAATGAACATTATTTCTTGTAACAGATTGATGCAGAATTTAAACTGATGAATCCGGCTGCAAGAGATTTACTTGCTGTTTTTCCTGTACAGTATGCCCCACGGATACTGAAATACACGCGGCAAAATAGACTGGATATTTTTGAACGGCTATCTGTTGTTGTAGATGGTAAGGAAATGCAAATTATTTTTACATTTTCTTAATCATTGCAGATGATCAGATTATTTATAATAAATGCTGTACAATAAGCAAATTTAAGGTGATAATTGAAAACTTATGCAATTATAAAATCCTTTTTCAATTATAAACTTTCTTTTTCTTTTTTTAATGATACACCTTCATAATTTGATCAACTGGATACATCACATTATCACATAAAATATAGAAAATAATGGGGCAATAAATACTATATATATATATGTAGAACATATAGTGTTGTTCATATGCAATCAGGGCTGCAGAAATTTGAATAAACTAGTTGCCATCCAAAAATTTCACATAGCCAGTGAAAAATATACACACCCCCTCTCCACCATTTTTTTTTTTTTTTAATAATTTACTTGAATATAAAAATTAAAATTCTATGTATAAAAGCCAAACATTTATTATGACTGAGTGATACATCAAGAAACATCTCTTAAAGTTTAATACCATCTAACAGGTTTTATTATTTTCACTAAACTGATACATCATTCCAGTGGCAAAACGATTCAGCACCGCGTCACAAATCATGTCTGAATAGGAGCCAACAACAAATTTTCTGAAACAGTGCATTTATTCAATACCGAGTTGTGAAGATAAAAGTAGTATAAATTCCTTAGTGTTGTGTTGATTCAACACGTCTCAAAATGTGGGAAAAGAAGCGAGAATTGAAACTATGCAGGTTAAGCTTACATCAGAAGTAGAATGGGAGCTCGATTTTAAAACCAATTTTTTTCATCAAAGTATTTAAAAAAAAAAGTGAAAACATAGTTGCTAATTAAAAATATATTGGTTGCCAATGGTAACCATATATGTATATTTTACGAACTTGTATGTTATTTAAATATAAATATTTCAATATGAAAGTGCTACTTTGGGCATAGGTCGAAGAAATTAAGAAAAATGCTGCTATTAGCAAGCAGGGACTTACAGAGAGTTTTTGCACACTGTCAATGGATTATTATTAAGTAGTTTTTATTTATACAAAGATATAAAAAATGGAGATTTTTTTCTTTTCTTTTTTACTTTTTCTTTCTGTTTTTTTTTTAATTCATTTAAATATAGTAATAAGAAAAGCCTGCTAGTTTCAGATAATAATAAAATAAGTTTCATACAGTGGAACCTTTTCTTTAAATTTCAAGATGTTGCCAAATTCTAGTTTTAGAAAATAGCTAAATTTTAACTATTTTTGGTAGAATTCTGCTTATTATTTTTCCTCTCTTTCTCCTTCCAAATTCTTTGCTAAACAAAAAATCTTTTATGAAACATTTCCACAAATGTGCTAATTTTACTCCATTGATTTCAATGTTAATGTTGAGAGAAAAAAAAAAGTTCATTTCCTAGCTTTATTCTGTGTTGTTTATGGCATTTCAAATTAAACTGTCCACATTATAAATTTACACCTTTTATTGCCTGTACAACAATTTTTCATTGTGATTTAACAGGTTAACTTCACTTTTTTTCCCCTCTCCCTTAACTCCCCCCTTTTTTAAAAAAATAAATAGCTGAAAATTAAATACTTAAATGAAAAAGAAAAAACATATATATATGTAGCAATACCAATTTGAAAAAATTTATCATGAAAGAAAGTTCAGTAAAATTTGATCATTCAACCCAATGCAAAACACCATCTGAATGTAAAATGTAAACACTAAAATCCAACCTAAAACTTTGAGAGGCAACTCTGTCTACACAAGGGAGAAAATAAATAAATAAATGCTGCAAAATTAAAAAGATTTTCAGAGTTCTATTGTATTTTATGACTTCATATATGTAACTTTATTTTATTTTTTATTATACTAGAAAACTTTGGTGCTTTATTGATATTGGCTGATTTGCTGCCAATTACTGGATTCAGGAAGAAAAGAAAGGTATTGTTTATATTGAAATTCTGACAAGCACAAAAATTACATATATTTAATGTGACAGTGCTAATGTGGTTAATAAATTGCTTTCTTTTAATTATAACTATCTAAAAATTTACTTTTCTGTAGATTTCTGGAAGTCAGAGTTTGACTGCTCTTTTCCCCTGCGATGCTCTTGTCAGATTCATTGGAGTATGTTTCATTATGTTCTTATTTTGTTTACTTTTGGTTTTTGGATAACAGTGTACTTAATGAAATTTATTGTATATTTTTATAATCCATGAGTTAAAATAAGTTTAAATTGCCTGTCAGTCTGTCCTATTTCCTAGCCTTAACAAATAAAAAAAAAACATTTGATAGTCAACAAAATTTGTCCCCCCCCCCCAAAAAAAAATAAAAATAAATAAATAAAATAATCTTGATGGTATAGTTTAAAATTTTTTGAATTTTTAATGCCAATCAATATTGACTTTAAAAATATGACATTTTCGGTACTTTAGGAAAAGGAAAGGTAAATTTGATGATAATAATAATAATTAACTTTAAAAATGCTTTATTATCTAATTGAAAATTCTTTCAACTTATGATAAGTAAAAAACTTGTTAATTAAACACCCTAAATTGTGTAATTGCGGCGAAACAAAAGCTTAATCTGTCATCAGGCCAAAAAGTAGACATGAATATCACTTTGATATTGCATTTGTGATTATTATTATTTTGCGTGTATGTACGTATAATGAATGGGGTCTGTTATTTTGATCTGTGTTTTTTTTATTTTTTATTTTATGGTGTTTGCATAATTTTTTTTTTAGGACTGAAGGCCTATTAGTCTCAATCTGGGATTTTTGCGTTGTCGATTTCAATAGTTGGACATTTGTCGAAATCTAAAATTTATCGAAAATATAATTGAATAATTTGAAAGCAATGTTATAATTTGAAAAAAAAAAAAAAAAAAAACTAATAGTCCTCCGTCCTAAACTAAATTCTGCTTTTGCCAGAATTTCATCAAAATCTTTTTTTATTATTATTAATACTGAAAGAAAAAGAAAAGAAAATTAATAATAATCAGTATCATTACAAGCGATATCGAAAAAGTTTTTTTTAATAATTTTGAATTAGGAAATAAAAAGTGCGCGTTAAATAATATGAAATAAAAATAAGTAAAAAAATGAATTTAATGTTTTTGTTTTTCGGGGGCTGCTCATGCATATAAAAAATACGTATTAAAATGAGTCGAAGAAGGAAGCGAAATAACTATTGAGTTATATTACGATAAATACAATATATAATATGATACGATATATTAGACCTGTCCAGTGTTAGTAGGCATTTTCGTTGAAAGAAATAGTTTGTTCGTTTGATGCAGCTTGCACATTAGTCCAGTGAGGTACAACTTTCACATTAGTCCCTTGAGGTACAACTTTCACTTTAGTCCTGTCAGGTACAAATTGAACATTAGTCCCCTTTAAATATATTTTGTTAATCATCTATTGGATTTTTTGTTAAAAAATATTAAAAATTGCGGAAAATTATTATTATTATTTTTTTTTAATTTATGAGTTCCCGTCCTTCAGTGCATATATAATTGTTGATTAAATTTATAATATAAAATGAGATTTTGCATTTACATTTTTCATACTTACTTAACTCTGAAAATATTAATTGATAACAATAATTATAACAATTTTAAAGGAAAATTCTTGTAAATTCTTCTTTTGAGTTTTTTTTTACGTAATTAATTGTATGTTAACCAAACAAGTCATAATTGAAATTCTAATGTTCTAATAAATTATAATTTTCTAATTCTTTGTTAAAATAATGATGATTATTAATTAAATTATATTTAAAATAGATAAATGGCAACTTAGAAGAAGCTATTGAAGCCGTATGTGAAAATCAGCCATACTTGGTGTGTGCAGGAGAGAAGGACGTGGGGGGGGGATTTTTTTAAATTCTGGACAGCCATGCTATTGACGTTGGTAATTGTGGACTGAAAGCTGTGGACTATTTGTATAAGTCCCATTATATTTTTAATGTTAAATACATGGAACAATTGGCCAGTTATTATAATTTTATGGATTATATTGTATATAAGCTTTTTAATGGTCCTGCAATAAGTTCAGTAGAGAACCTAAATACTCTATTCAATGCAGTTTAACTGTAGTACCTGCCAAATGTACATACCGTATATTTCCGTGTATAAGCCGAGAATTTTTGGAAATTTTTCGAAAGCTGTATTATAATGATCGGCTTATATACGGATCTACATTTCTAGCAAAAAACGTACTTCAGAAACAATGATTGAATACATATATTTTAAGCTTAAAAAGTATATATAAAGTAAAATAGTTATATTAAACCTTATTTTTAAATAATTATCACATATAAAATTCTTAAATTAGCAATTTTAAATTTATTTCACGAAACGCTCGATGTAGTCACGTTTGTTTACATTTCTTTTTGACCTGCCGGTAACTGAAGTCATCGGCAGAGTGCACGAACGGAGTAAATTCTCTGTCTGATTCAGAAATAGTATAAGAGAAACTTGAAAAAAACAGAACTCCCGATCATATTTTTAATTTATACAATTAAATTTAAATCATCTCTGTTTAAAATGTTTCTAGGCTTACACTAGCAAAAGCGGCAAAGCTTCGTTTTTTTTATAGAAGTATTTTTATTTTGTTGAAGATTGCCTAGAAGCACTGATAAAAATACTGAAAAGTAGAAATATACAAAATAATTTAGATACGTCATTAAAAAAAATCGATACAATCGGACTTTACACGGCTTATTTATGTAATCATCCAGCGGCAGCATTGCTTCATCGACGTTAGGGTTAGGACTCCCGGCCCAGTATTACGGTAGCCATCATTTTCAGCTGCCGGGACTTGCGTTCGCGTCTGTGTTTGCCTCCCTTCTGATAGGGTTGCCAGAGTTAAAACTATCGCCGTTGGCGAACACACTGCGAACGTTTTACGTTATGGCTAAGCAAGGTAAGGAATTCTATTGGATAAGCACGCATTTCGCGCAATTTCATTGGACAGATTATCCTGAAGGTTGTATAGATTGGCAATATTTTCTCCATTTTGGCGATATACTCGAACTTTAAAAAGAGTATTTTTTCAATTCGGCTTATACACGGGTTTGTAATTTTGGGCAAATTTCTGCAGGGAAAAATGTACTCTCGGCTTATATTCGGAAATATACGGTATATATTTCAATGTAACTTAACTTTTGTATAATGTTATCCAAGTTTTTTTTTTTTTTTTAATGTATATTATTAATATCAATAAGTTTTTTTTCTTTTGTATGTAATAAGTTTGTATTTTATTATATTTAACAAGCATCATATATTTTAAATCACTCATTTATTTATTATTATTATTATTTTTTTTTTTCATAAACATGTTGTATATTTCTGATCAATAATTTTTACATGTTTTTTGTGAATTGAACCACATTTTCTAGGCAAAACGTCAGTAAGTTGTGCTACTCATTCTTAGTCACCGTTTTAAATTCATCAAACAATTTTAAATGCTATTTAATTGTAAATACTGTATTAGTATTCATGCGAGTGCACAGGTTTATGCTGCTGAAGGCAGTGGGGACTCGGTGCAACATTTTTCCTGATCAGATTTTTTTTTTTTTTTTTTTTTTTAACATGTTAATGAATTCTCAAAATTGTATTAATTTTTAATTATAGTGATTCATTTAAAAATAGTGACCTGCGAAGCGAGCGTAGTCTGCTAGTTATTAATAATCTTCAAATGTTTTTATTAATTCAATGTAACTTAACTTTTGTATATTGTTACTTGTATTATTAATATCAAGAAGTTTTTTTTTTTTTTCTTTTGTATTTAATAAGTTTGTATTTTATTATATTTAACAAGCATCATATATTTTAAATCACTCATTTATTTATTATTATTATTACTTTTCATAAACATTTTGTATATTGATGATCAAGAATTTTTACATGTTTTTCATGAATTGAACTACATTTTCTCAGCAAAATATCAGTGTTTATCTTTTTATAAGTTATGCTATTCATTCTTAGTCACCGTTTTAAATTTATCAAACAATTTTAAATGCTACTTAATTGTAAATACTGTATGTGATGTTTTTAATCAGCCAGTTTGTTTTTAAATCAATACTTTTTTAAAGAATTTTGTATTTATTATATTTAATAAGCATCATGTATTTTTAATCACTTATTTATTTTCATATACATTTTGCATATTTTTAATCAAGAATTAAAAAATTTTTTGGTATAAAATAAGATTTGCTGAATTGAGGCTTATCTCGTCAACAAAATGCATGAATGGGTTTCTTTTTCTACAACTCATTCTAAGTCGCCATCGTATTTAAGTCATATGCATATTTTTTAATTTCAGTTAATGTTTCTGGTCACAGTTTTATAGAAAATCTTTATGCAATTTTAAAAGCAATTGAATTATAAATACATTTTCTGATGTTTTCAACCAGCAAGTATTTCTTTCTTTTTCTTTTTTTTTTTTTGTACAAATACTATAAATTTTATGTATTTTTAACTAACTATTTAAAAAAAAAAAATTGTGTATAAGAAGATGCACTGAATTTAAACAAAATTTAAGTGTTCATTTTAATTTTTATGATATGCATGTTTTGGGATTTTAGTTGATGGTCCTGCTTGCAGTTCTAAGGAAAATCCATACTACATAAAATTCAATGTAGAAATTTCTTACTTTAAAAGTCTTATTTGATGACTTAAGAACACTCTAAATATCACCTATTATAGGTATAAATAAATATTTTTAATAGGTATATAAAATTCGCAAGTCTCTCTCAACTATTCATTCTGCTCGTGAGTAACATTTTTTCAGGATGTTAAAAATTTCACCCCTGTTTAATTATATGTGCAATATAATATTTTTGTGAGCATGTATATTAATATAATCAAGACTTTTAAAAATATTCTTCATGTTTATTATATTCCATAGATTTTGTGTATTTTTAATCACTCATTGTTTTTATATGTGTATATTGTATCATAACTTTTTAATATCGCTAATCAAGAATTTTTAAATGCTCTTTCATATAAAAAGCCTCGCTGAATTTAAGCATATCTTCTCAGAAAAATGATATATATATATATATAATTTTTTTTTTTTTTTTTTGTCTTTTCAAGATGTTTGCATAAGCCTAGGTTAAATATTTATTTCGTCCATGTGCTAGGCTAAGCTCAGATTTTATTATTATTATTTTTTTTAATATTTTTTTGTGCCTATTCTTGCAGTTTCGAGCTAGGCCTGGATAAAAAATTTCGTGTGTTTTTAACAACTCATTTATTGTATACTAGCCACCTTTATGACCAGCTGGTTCGCGATCCTTGAAAAATCCGACCATTTGAAACTCCCTCACGGTGTTGCCTTCAATGCCTTTTACCCATTTCAGGACCTACAACACATGGCTCGCTCATAGTGCAAATAGCCTTGAAAATTCCTAATCCTGTCTATCCACAATTTTTTATTTTATATGTTGTTATTTTTCTTAGGCTTTGCCCCTCTCCTCCCAAAAATTAGTGACTAATTAGTAGTCTGTTTTGATTTTTGTCCACATTTTAATCATGTATTAAATGTAAATTTTTGATTGCTAACAATGTAATGATGTGACATTTTTTAATTTGGTTGCAAAATTATTGTGTATTTTGTAATTCAGCTTTTAAAAAAGTACAAATTTCATGGATTAAAGGCAAAATATTTAAATATTTGGGATTTCAACTTGAAAAGGTCTGAACTTCTTTGATTCAGGAGCGTTTGTGTTCAGGGTTTACCCCTGATTTCATGGTTTTTACTCTAACCCATCTGTATTTTAATATTTCCTATGAAGTAATTTTTTGTGTTCATTGGTTGTTCATTTGTTATCCAGGTGATATGTGAATGAAAAGTAAAAGGAATAAAGACATCTGGCCTAAATAGTTTGAGTATTATTTGATATTTTGGGTTTCTTCTAATTTGAGGCTCTAATTTTCAGGGTTTTTACCTTTGAGTCACAAATCTATTGCAAATGTTCAGTAAATTTCAACTTTGAAAAAATTTAAGAAATTTATCAGTTAATAGCAAACTTATAACATATATTAACAATTACTAGTTTTAAGAAATTTTTTTTTCTTAATTCACAGCAAAATGATGGCATATTCTGGAAATTAAATGCAAAAATATCGTGAATTTCTGTTATCAGCTTTAAAAAATGTGTGAAATTTATCGATTAGCAGTGATTGAGTGGTGAGCAGTGTTTGAGGATTTAGTGGTGATTAAATTAAATTTTTGACAAATTGTTGTCCCAATAATAATTGTTGATAATTTTGTGGCAATCAGCCACAAAATTATCACATTCAAGAAATCAGTTTCTAAAAAAATGTTAGTTGTATCTATTAGTGACTAAATAAGTTTTTTGCAACATATAATTTCAATTAGATAGATTCGTCAATTAGCAGAAAAATAATTGTTTAAAATCGTTATTTTGACTTGGCCTGTTTGTCATTTAGTTTTCTCCTATATTTCATTTTTTACTTTTTATTTTCCACAGTAATCTAGTAAATTCAGTTACAAGTACTTTAAAAAAGGAAGTTGTATCGTTTTTAGAGAATCAAGAGATAAAATTAGATTCTAAGGAATGTATTAATTTAATGCAAAAATTTGATGAATTAGCCAATCCATTTAATGGCTTAAAAACACGAAATCAACAGTTTTCTTATTACAAGAAACATTTCGGTTTAGTTGAACCTCAAGAAATTTCATTAGGTACTAGAACTGGCCAAATATTCAATTCAGTGTTACAAAACTATGAAACAAGAAAGGTATCAGTTACGTGCATTTATGGTCCTATTATTGACACTTTAAAAAGTATTTTAGGCAAAGATACAATGTATGATTTTGTAGTTAACAAAAGTGTCAATTCAAATGATGACATTTTGCATAATTATGTATATATGTATAGCAATTATGTATATATGTATTTATTTATTTATTTATTATTATTATTATTATTATTTATTATTATTATTTTTTTTTTTTTTGCGGTATGTCTAATAAAAATTTTTGATAATTATGTTGTGGTTTATTTTCATTACAAATATTGTACTCTTCGACCACATTTCATGAAACAGTGGAAGCATCTGCGCAAGTGCTAACTCAACGAGTCCAATGCTAAAATAGGGGTGACAGTCACCTGACTCAGAGAAAATTAACAATAACACAGAGTGCAGAATCCAGTTATCTGAAATGATGATTAAATTTCAAATCAATACTGTCAAACTAAAATTATGTAATGCAGACTTCACGATTTGGAGGTTCAGTAGTTGAACTAATGACATAAGTTCAACTAATGTCATTGCATTTCACTAAATGACATTAGTTAAACAGAATTTTTTTTTCCTGCATAGCCGAAAATTAGTCATTGAATAATAAAAATTTATACTTTTGACTGTTATAACATACAATTTTATGTCACCAATTCGACTCTATGTGATTTCGAGTTTAGAGATAGAATATAACATGATTTTAAATGTCATCTGTATGTACACGTACATAACTCAAAAAATATTGGACATAAAATTTCACAAATTTGTACATAGGCTTGTTGTAACATCTAGTTGTGCACCTTCTCTTTTAGTCTATGTACCGCTTTTTATTTTAGACATATCTATGAAATTTAAATGCAGATTGAGTTAACAGATGATGAAAATTTTTTTGCAAAGATTTCGACAGAACCTAATGTTAGAACCTGTAGTGATATTGTTACAAAAAATGTTAAATTTCTTGCTCATTAAAAATAAGACTGAAGCTAGTAAAGGAATGTAATTTATTTAACTAATATTCTCAAAACAATTTAACAAAATCTGGCTCATGTAACAAAAGTCAAGTAAATAGCATTAACAATGATCATAAAAATTTGTCAGAGGATTGGTCAGTGCAAATTCTCATTAATTGAACTTTTCATTAGTGATTTTCTTTTTATAATCTCGTAACAAGTTTGTTGAAAAATAGTAGTTTAGTTTTGATAGAATCTATAACTTCTTTCTAAAATGAACTTTTTTAATGTAATGTATAGTTTATCGCCAACTAATTTTCGCAAAATGATTATAAAAGTAAACCTGTATGTATTTGTTTAAGAGAGATTCTGCAATAAACAATAGATAAGTGTTCTTGAACAAACAATAATTGTGGTTTGCAGTATTTATATTTCCTGTTATGACTTCTGTATCCTGAATAATAGTTTTAATTGCTTGTTTTGAGAATATTCAATCACTGGAACCTGTTTAATTTCAAACCAATTACTACTCATGCAATTAATGTTAACATAATACATATATTTCAAGTACGTATGTATATACATACATATATATGTATTGGTGTGTCCGTTAAATGAAGGGATACACTAATATATATATTTTTAATTTTATGCACATACCCTCTGATTTTTTTCTATTTGACCCTAAATACTTTTAGCAAAATATCAGCTTTCTGGGATATGTTTTTTTTTTTTGTACTGAATTCCTAAGGGTCAAATAGAAAAAATTAGAGGGTATGCAAATCGAATAAAAAAAAAAAAAATCTGAAGAACACCCATGTGTATGTGTATATATATAGTCATTTAGAAACTGAAATCTTCTAAAATGTGTTGCTAATTAAATCCTTTATCTATTATTAAAATACAATATTTAAATTTAAAAAAGAACAACAACAACAGCAAAAAAAAAAAAAAAATGTGATGCAAAATACTTAAAATTTATCTAAATGTATGTTAGATTTATTTTAAAAAAAGAAAAGAAAGAAAAACTAGTATGCTGTGGCCACCAAAAGACTTTCTTCTATATTTTCCTATACAAATTCACTCAGTAACAATATTAAAAAAAAAAAAAAAAAAATTTTTTTTTGGTTTTGTTTTTGTTAAAAATAAAAAAAAAATCGATAACTTTGTTTTAAATTATCACATATTTATAGTTCAACCATTCGTTTTAAAGGTATTGATGAGACCTTTCGAAAAATACCCATCTTGAAAATTTATTTTCCCCCTGGGAGGTACTTCCCCCCCATGGGGGAAGCAATGCCCCCACATGCACAAAATTTTTTTCCTGATTAACTACTACAATTATCAATAATTCATATTAATTTTACAATCACAGGTTAAGAATAACTCTCATTATGTACATTTATGCGAAATTTTGTCCTATACTGCCATGTTAAAAATTTAGAAAAAATATGATCACAGCGCCACCTGTTGAGCGATTGATCCCCAAATCTAATCAGCACCAGTTTATGTCAGGGAACAACTAAATACCAAGTTTGGTTAAATTTCGTTTCCAAAAAAATATATATATATATATATATGATTTTTTTTTTCTAAATTTTTTTTTGTAAAAAGTAAAAAAAATCGATAACGTTGTTTTAAATTATCACAGATTTATAGTTCAACCATTCGTTTTAAAGGTGTTGACGAGACCTTTCGAAAGATACCCATCTTGAAAATTTACTCCCCTCGAGGGGGAACTTCCCCCCCAGGGGGGTTGACGAGGCTCCTACACATACAAAAAATTTTTCCCAGTTGACTATGTCTATTATAAATAATTCTTGTAAATTTCATAATGATTGCTAAAAAATAATTCTCTTTATGCACATTTATACAAAATTTTGTCCTATATCACCATGTTAAAAATTTAGAAAAAGCGGGATGGCAATGCAACCTGTAAGACAATTTTTACCAAAAGTTGATAGGCACTAATTTATGTCAAGGTGCAACTGCATACCAGTTTGTATGAAATTCTGTGCAGTAGTTCCTGAGATACAGTTGCCACAAAATTTTGTCACACACACACACAAACATTTTCTAAAAATGGTCAAATCGTGTTCTACAGCTCTCAAAATGTGTAAATACATCAAAAACCCAAGGTCGAAAATTTTTACGAATCCAATACTTTCTTCTATTGAATATAGAAGAAAGTAAAAATATGAAATAAAGCAAATTTCTGAAGAAGAAAAATAAATAAATAAACGTATTAAAAATCCAGTAAATTTGTCAAAGTAACAGTAAAATTTTATCAATTTGCCAATTAATTTTAATCAAAAAAAGAATAAATGGCTTATCAAAAAGTAGTGTAGCCAATCTTTTAGCATAATGATTCACTCCTATAAGGAAAGTGCATTTTCAATACTGAAAAAGAGTGAAAATTAACTCAGTCTGAGCTAAAATCACTGGATTTTTTTAAGAGAGATAGAGTTGTTGCTACCATTAAATTTTTAGCTAAGAGTCTACTGTCAATATTTGTTGATAATAAAACTCTTGGATCACTTTATAATTATTCGGGATACCTAGAATATTTGGTATAATTTGATCCTTTTGTTAAAAATCATATATAAAAATATGGTAATACTGGCAAGGGCAATTCAAATGATCTAGTATCAACAATAGTCACAGAATTGTCAAAATTAATGTAAAAGTGAAATCTGAAATCATTCTGGAAGTATTGCATGAAAATAGCAAAATACTACAGTTTTATTCTTTACTCAACACCTAATATTACACATTTACAATAAAAATTTCAGCTTTTGAAACGGAACTAATTTTTTCACATTTGTGTTCGGACGATAGTAACTACATATTTTATTATCAAAGAAGTTCGGGGCTTTAAAATTTTAATTAATGACACAAATACAAGAAGATCTTTTATTGAATTATTAAGTGAAAATTATACAATTTTATCTGGTTCTATGCTTACATAATCTTGGCAACAGCAATAAATGTAATGAATCATGATAATTTTACATAAAAATCGACTCATGAGTTAAAAAAGTGAATATATGAATAGTATTACATGACATATTATAACCTTTATCAAAGCTTCATTATAAAAAGCTGAGGAAGAAATTACATGGAAATTTGATCCTCTGGGCCCAGACTAAGGAAAACAGTGAACACCACTGACGACACACCGAATGTTCTCCATCTCTTCTTACGCATTCTGGAAAAAATAAATACAGAATTAGTCTCAAAAATTTTATTCTCAAAAATTGTGATAAAACAATTTTTATACCATTTCATTAATTAAAGAATCTTAAATTGCAATACCACAATTTCTTTCTGATTTTGTGAAAAACGCATATTATATGAATCAAATTCCATTTAAAAAATCACATCAAAATCATCTGTACGCATATTATAATAAAATCTGTGATTGGTTGATTGCATTCTATAAGTAAAAGTGTAAAGAAAAGAATTGTGCAGAAGCACTGTAAAAAAAATTTCTAAAATAGGTAAAAATTTGTAAGGTATTTGGGTAAAGCAATGTTCCAAATTGGAAAGTTCCAATTGGAATGTTCCAAATTGGAAACATTTATAACTCACATTTTCCACTATCGATTTAGTCCGTATTGTAATTAGGAGACAACCACAAATTGAAGAAAAGAGCAAATACTTTGGATCACTCTGTATCATAAAAAGCTACAAATGACTTGTAACTTTAACACGTTGTGCATACTATGTACAACATTTCTATGTTTTGTTTCGAGAATTGTATAATTATATAGGCAGATATAAAAAATTTTAAAAAATTATTAATTTTTTTGGCAAGTTTTTTGTTTATAACTAGGACCGATTTTCCATAAAATTTTACAAAAATTGCAGAAAAATTGACAAAACATTAGAGAAACATTATTCTGAAACATAAAATTCATACGTGTAATATTCGCTGAGATATGAGCATTTATAATAAATATTTTTTTATTAAGATAGAAAAATTTAGATAGAAAGATAGAATCCGCAAAGATAGAAAAATTTTTAATGCGTAGTTTGAAAGCTGTATATATTGGGCAAAATTTGTCAAAATATCACTTGAATGGAGTAAAAATTAAGCAAATTGTCGGCAAAAGAACGAGGTAGATTTTAGGTATTTTCCAGAATTGAAATTTCATAAGGAGTTTTTCACATGCTGCGTAATTAATTTGCCGATCCAATTGTTTCAACCATGTTGCAAAAATTCTTTTTTATAAAAAAAAAAAAAAAAATCCTTATAAACTTACAAATATGATTAAATAAATAAAAATATGTTAGAGTTACTAGCCTATAAGAAGTTTTTCAAAAAAAAAAAAGAACTTTTGCAACATGATTGAAGTAATTGGATCTTCAAATTAATTATACAGCATAAACCCCTTATGAAATTTCAACTCTGGAAAATACCTAAAGTCTAGCTCCTTCTTTTGCCAACAATTTGCTTAATTTTTATTCTATTCAAATGAATTTTTGACAAAAGTTGCCCAATGTATCTAACTTTCAACTTAAGCAATAAAAATATTCCTATCTTTCACGCATACACAGTAAAAAAAATATTTACTCTAAATGCTCATATCTCAGCGAATATTATATATACGAATTTTATGTTCCAGAATAATGGTTTTTTAAATATTTTTTCAATTTTTCTGAGAGTTTCGTAAAATTTAATGGAAATCCGTTGTAGTTATAAGCAAAAAACTTGTCAACAAAAATTAATAATTTTTGAAGGGAAAAAAAAAAAATATATATATATATATATATATGCCTAAATAATTGTGCAATTCTCTAAACAAGATATTGAAATATTGTGCATAGTATATGCAACAATGTGTTTAAGTTAAAAGTCATTTGTAGGTTTTTATGATACAGGGTGATCCAAAGTATTTGCACATTTTTCAGTTTGTAGATACCCCCCTAATTGCACTAAGGACTAAATTGGTAGTGGAAAATGTGAGTTTTTAAATGTTCTTTGCATATCTAAAGTTTCAGACTATTTCATTTAGTATTTCTTCAGAAAGCCGAAATATATAAAAATTAAAAAAAAAATCTAATAATTTGATCACCCACTGTGTATATATATATATATATATATATATATATAGATATAAAATTAATTTTTTGAAAGTAGAACTTTTAGTTCGCTTCAAAGATAATAGCAACCTGAATGACACTCGGGCTGACCTCAAAGTATTAAAGGCCATACACACTGTTAAAAATTTCTGTAAATTTAATGTAAATATTTATGCAGAGTCTCTGTAAATTTACAGTAATTCTTAGTTAAAAGTGAATAATCGAGATTCTCAATCTTTATTCTGTATTTTTGCGTAATTTTATTATTTTATTATTTGATTAAAATTAAAAATGACTGTTTCTACTCTACTTTAGAAAAAGCATTCTAAATCTGAAATATATTCTCAACAATAATTAATTAAAAAATTAATATTAGTTATTAAAATGAATGTATAAAATAAGTTTTTTTAACATTTCCGTTTATTTTTCTCTGTAAATTTACGTATGACTTAAGATAATAGATTACACAGAGTTTTCTGTTGAAATTTTTAACAGTGCACATTCTACTGCAATAAAATCTGTCCTTAATCTTCATGTTACTTCCGAAACTGTTCAAAATGTCCCGAGTCTAGTGGAAAACATTAAATATGCTAATTTCAAGAACAACCTTATTGAAAAACGGCATATTGAATCACAACTGAAATTCATAACATGTAGTATTTTAGAAACCCGTTTGTGGCAAAAAAATAGTACCTATTCACAGATGAAAACAAAACTTTAACCTAGATATACCTGGTGGTTTAAGAAAAGTATTGGCATGATCTAAATCAAGATCCTGTGTATTTTTTAAAACGAATGCACGGTGGTTGATCATTTATAATTTGGGCACGATTCAATGCCTATGATAAAACTAATATTGTACTCACTAAAGGTAATCTTTTGATTACCAAAACATACTGGGTAACAATTTTATCCCATTAAGGCTGTTATTCACCAGTAACTTCAACTCCCGGTTGAACATGAAAATTTGAAAAGTATATAAAGGCGGGGTGAAAATTTTCAGAAAATTTTGCCGTGTTGTTTCTGCCATCTAGCGGTATAGTTATTTTCAGATTTTTCAGGTGAAAATAACCAATCAAAGATTATATGAAAACCTCGACGCTAGATGGCAGAAACAGCATGCCAAATTTTGCTGGAAAGCTATACCCTGCCTTTAGATGCTTTTCAAATTTTTACGTTTAACCGGGAGTTGAAGTAATGGTGAATACGGCCATAAGAGAACAGACGATATATCAAAATTTACTATTGTTGCAATGCATCAGTACACAAATCAGCTGTCTGTCAACCAATGATATCTTGGTTACCTGAAAGTAATATTTGGAGATTCCAGACAAAAGTCTAGACTTGAATCCTATAAAGAACATGTGGAGGATCGTTGTATGCAAAGTTTCTGGAAAAGGAAGACAATATCACACTGTTTTGGAGCTTAGATCTGCTATTGTATTAGCGTGGGATGAAATATCATATTTGATACTGAAAATTCTTTCCAAAACGTCCATTAGAAATAATTTATGTGAAAGAAAGACACATGAAGTACTAAATAAGATACTATAACAACATAAGCCGATATGTGAGTTTCTTTTACGTTATTTAACAAAAAAAAAAAAACTAACATTGCTTATAATTACAAATGATCAATTTTAAAATTATATCAAGATTTACAATTATTTATTATGCTATTATTGTTAAACATTTATTTATTTTTAGTAAGTTAAAGTTATAACAATTTTACATGCGATCTTAAAATTTTCTCTGTAACTGTATTTTAGAGAAGTTAGTTTTACTAAAGCAAATTACAAAATAAAAGTTTAATTAACTGAAATCAATTTTTATTAAAATCACACAATCAACTGATTGGAAAGAAAATCATATTTATTGAATTTTTTTTTTTTTTCCCGACTGAGTGATAATAATGTCTGGACCAGGAGTCGAACCCCGGATCTTTGACTTACAAGGTCAAGGCTCTACCAATTGAGCTATTCAGGCCAACAACTGGTCGGCTATACTCACTCAGACAACCTTAGGCAGAAACATCTGTTTTATCATGTAGCTAGCTCGACAGAAATAAGCCGCAGATAATGGAAAACACCATTAAAAAATGGGAGAAAGAAATACAACTTTTATTAAAATCACACAATCAACTGATTGGAAAGAAAATCATATTTATTGAGAAAAAAATTTTTACTTTTCCGACTGAGTGAAAATAATGCCTGGACCAGGAGTCGAACCCCGGATCTTTGACTTACAAGGTCAAGGCTCTTGAGATCATTATCAAAGCTAAGTAAAGTTCCGGGTCCAGGCTCTCAAGATCCTGGACACGGATCTTGAGAGCCTTGACCTTGAAAGTCAAAGGACTCCCGGTCCAGGCATTATTTTCACTCAGTCGGAAAAAAAAAAATTCAATAAATATGATTTTCTTTCCAATCAGTTGTTTGTGTGATTTTAATAAAAAATGTATTTCTTTCTCCCATTGTTTAATGGTGTTTACCATTACCTGCGGCTTATTTCTGTCGAGCTATCTACATGATAGACCAGATGTTTCTGCCTAAAGGTTGTCTGAGTGAGTAATGCCGACCGGTTGTTGGCCTGGATAGCTCAATTGGTAGAGCCTTGACCTTTAAGTCAAAGATCCGGGGTTCGACTCCCGATCAAGGCATTATTTTCACTCAGTCGGAAAAAAAAAAAAATTAACTGAAATCAATAAATAATATTAATCTCATTATATAGCATTAAATGCATTTTTAATAATATTGTATAAATAACATATTTAATAAGTTTTATTTATTTATTTATTTTTTTAATTATAATTGCTGAAACGCTAGTGAGGTCTCCCCAAAGAAACTCGATTTTTTAAAATTATTATTATTATTTAATGGATGTGTGTGTGCATGTGTTTGTCTGTCTGTACCACGATAGCGGCTATAAAATTCAACCGATTCACTTGCAAATTGGTGCACATACTCACGTGCCATACACAATTAGCTATATATCTTTTGTTGTGTATTCTGTTTTTGGTAGGGACACACTAAAGTATTTCTTATCATTACGAACGACCTACGGACAGAATCTGTGTATCATAATAGCGGCTGCAAAAAATTACCTGATTTTCTTACAAATTGGTACACATATTAATGACCTATATAATTATCTGTATATTTTTTGTGTGTGTAATATTGTTTATGGATCGTGTACAAGGACACACCAAAATATTTCTTATTATTACAGCCTATAGACAGAATTTCGTTTAAATGTATTTTAACGGGGTTACACTTCATGCAACATACTGAAATTAATATACATTAATAACTTATACATAATTTCATTAGAAAAAGGTAGGCATTGACTTAAATAATTAATCTTCAGGATCACACGAAAGTTCTGATAATGTTAATCATTCAAATGATCTTAAATTTTATACACACATTTATAAGCTACATAGAATTAAATGCATCATTTTCATTGGTAAATATAATGTTTAGGGCTCGTTTACGGGGACACACAAAAGAATTTTGTTCCATTATGGTCTACTGACAGAATTCCTTTTAAATGCATTTTAACATGGTTACACTCCATTCAATATAATGAATTTAACATAGGTTATTATAATGTTCAAAAGCATGATTTCTGTAAAAAATTGTAGGTATAGAATTAGAAATTAAGATTACAGGGCTGCACAAAAGAATTCCGATACGTTATGCAACCATTTGGCATCAAATTAGGTACAATTATTTATGAGTTACAAGGAATCGGATGTATAGGTTCTTTTGGTGTGTATAATGTTTGTGGTTCGTGTACAGGGGCACACAAATAAATTTTGTTCAATTACAATCTATGGACGATATTTCTTTTAAGTGCAATTTAACATGATTATGCTCCATTCAACATAATGAAATTAACATATGTTATTGGAATGTTTGAAAGAATGGTTTCTGTAGATAATGGTAGGCATATAATTAATAATTGTTTTACAAGGTTTCCCAAAAGTATTCTGATACCTTCTGTAATTATTCGTTTAGCAGGAAGTTTGGTACTATGGACAGTTTAAAAGGAAATTCCTTCTATGAACTACATGGAATTAGCTGTATAGTTTTTACAGTATATAATGCTTGTAGATCGTGTATAGTGACACACAAATATATTTCAGTGCACTACGGTTTATTGTTGACATGTTATTGATGTTTATTTTAACACCGTTACTTTCCATCCAACGTAATGAAAGTAATATGCGTTATTAAAATGCTTAAAAGCATGAGTTTTGTAGAAAATTGCAGGCATAGAATTTTGCGATTAGTTTACTGAACTATGCAAAAGAATTAAGATACAATTATGTAATCATCCCACTGACTGGATATTTGGTATAAATATTTATGAGTTACACGGAATTAAATGAATTTCACAAAAGAGTTACAATGCATTATCGTCTGCAGACAGCTTACATTTTATGTGCATTTGATCATTACATGGCACACCATATATATATTTCTCCATATATATTTTGCATGCATTGGTACAATATATTCAACACAATGAATTTAACATACATTTAAAATATTTTATGCAGACCATACATTTAAAATATTTTATGGTCTGCATAAAATTGTCTATATACATTAAATAATAAATCAAATTTAATTGTTTACAAGGTGGCACAAAAGAATTCCAATAAATTATGTATCAAGCATGGTAATTTCCGAATATGTACTTTAGGTTTATAACACTCATTTATGAAATATATATACACATATATACAGATGATAAAATTGTCTATATACATTAAATAATAAATCAAATTTAATTGTTTACAAGGCGGCACAAAAGAATTCCAATAAATTATGTATCAAGCATGGTAATTCCCGAATATGTACTTTAGGTTTATAGCACTCATTTATGAAATATATATACACATATATACAGATGATAAAATTGTCTATATACATTAAATAATAAATCAAATTTAATTGTTTACAAGGCGGCACAAAAGAATTGCAGTAAATTATGTATCAAGCGTGGTAATTCCCGAATATGTACTTTAGGTTTATAACACTCATTTATGAAATATATATACACATATATACAAATGATAAAATTGTCTATATACATTAAATAATAAATCAAATTTAATTGTTTACCGGGCGGCACAAAATGATATAGATAGATAGGTGCAACGGGATGTTCAGGGAAAGGTTGCTGTGTTCCTTAGAAACGTACCTCGTTATATATATAATGTATATATATATATATATATATAATCAATAATTATTTTAAATATTATGTAATAAATAAAAATGATCTGCTAAGTAATGAGTAATTCAAATGAAAAATTGAGGTTTCTGAACTGCAGATCACTAGTTTATTTCAAATTATTAGTTGCTATCACAGCATTCTATATTTTAAAAACAACTATTTTTAATAAGCTTGGCTTTCATTAGTTGTTGAATTTCTGAGAATAAATTAGGAACAAATTGCTATAAATATTTGTTTTTCATTTATTCTCAATCCCTGTATTAGTCATGCGCCGTTCTACTTTTAATTAAACATTTTATTTTGAATTACTTAAAGTTTATAGTATATGACATATTCACGGAGTATAAATTTTATCTATATTGTAAAAATAGTTTAAATATCTTTATAATTGTTTTTAAGTTATAATAATTATATGTATACAAATATATTTATACTTATTATTTATTATAACTTATAAATAATTCGTAATTTATGTATAAAAACTCTTATGAATGAAAAAATATTTTTCATTAATCTGTCTATAGAAAAGACCGAGGTTATTTGGCATAGATTTTGGATTTTGCTTTTTGTAATTTTTTGTATAACACTTACAAAGGAAGTATGAATCAGTAAAATCCCTATTGAAACCAAACCAACCTTAAATTAAAGAACATGGTCAAAAATATAGGGTAGAGTGCAAATTTGCTGCAACAACCCTCCATGGAGCGAGAAAACAAACCTAAAAATTTTAACTGTTTCTATTAAACCAAATAAACAGAACCTGTTAACAAGACTGCGTAGCGCAATGGTTAGACCGTTCAGGGTGAGTGAGGAAAGTCGTAAGATGACTGCTCAAAGTTTTTTTTTTCTTTAACTCTCTCTCTCTCTCTCTCTCTCTCTATATATATATATATATATATATATATATATATATATATATATATATATATAAACGAAATAAAATATTAAAATAAATGAACAATTTAAGGGGGGATATGTATTAAATTCAATTAAAAATATATGATGATATATTTTTTAATTATTAAAAGTTTTTCTTTATTACACATTTTTCTCTTCCGTAAATTTTTCATGAATTCAAACCCCGGCGGAGTGCTCTTTATTATTATTATTATTATTATTAATGAAATAAAACAAAACATTAAGATAAATGAATAACTCAAGAGAAAATAATTATTAAACTTAATTAAGAAATTAAAAATAAATAAATATACTCTATATAAATATACTATTAAGAACTATATAGGGTAAAATTACTTCTTTATGAAGAAAAAATCACATTTAAATTTACTAATTTATGTTCAAGCTAATGACTATGATTGAAGTAAGAAAATGATCAAAGCATAAACACTTTTCACGACAAGAACAACGTATAAAAGAAAATGTATCACAATTAATTTCACTACAATCTTGTTCAACGTTGAAACACACATCGCGAACATTTTAGAAATTATTGGGGTTTATTTATTTATTTATTTATTTTTTATTTATTTATTTATTTTTTTTTTTTTTCGAGATAACCAGCTTTGTAAAATGGATATAAAGCTAAATTTTTAAATTTTGGAGATGTAAACATATGCAAGAGCCAACGGAATAATAAGAACAAGTAAATGTTCTTTCTTTTTACGTATGAATAATAGCGCAATTAAAAGCAGATGAAAACAATGCAATATAAATATTATTTTCCGTTGCACTATTCATTTGAAAAATATCATTTTTTCACTTGGAATAAAATGTTTTAATAATTTAATGGAATATTTATTTTTATGTATAAAAAATAACAAAATTAAAAGCAGACGATCAGCATTTCCTACTAGCGGCTTTGGGGTAAAATATTAATAAAAAAATTAAACTAAACTTTAGGAAAGAGAAAAACGTGCAATAAAGAAAAATATTTTTCCTTAAGTTATTCATTTATTTAAATTATAAGGAAAAAAAAAAAATTGTTTTGTTTTAGTTAAATTAAAATATTTTCATACTTAAAAATGTATCATTATATATTTTTTAATTAAATTTAGTACATATCCCCCTAAATTATTCTTTTATTTAAATATTTTGTTTTATTTCATTTACATATTAAAAAATTAAATAAAATTATATATATATATATATATAAATGCGTTAAATCATCGATCTTACAACCTTCCTTGCTCAAACTGAACACTCTAACCACTGCGCCACGGCGTCTTGCTAATGGGTTCTGTTTTGTTGGTTTTCATAGAAACAGTTAAAATTTTAGGGTCGTTTTCTCGCTTCATGGAGGGTTGTTGCAGCAGATTTACACTCTACCTTATGTTTTTGACCATGCTCTTTAATTTAAGATTGGTTTGGTTTCAATAGGAATTTTACTGATTCATACTTCTCTTGTTAGAAAAATTCTGATGAATACATCGGAAAGCTTAACACGTTGGCTACAAAATTATGTATAACTCATCAATTAAATACGTGATTAAACAATCCAAAAAACATTTTTCCTAAGAGCTCACAACTATGCTAACTAACCTCGGGTGCAAGCCTAGTTGGCATAACGTAATAGGGATAGAGATACTTAGGCAGAACACAGCAATTTTCGAGGGAAAAACATTTTATTATTTCGAAACGTCCTATTTTAATAATATTTGGTCAAACAGTTTTGCTCAAATGTATAAACAATTAACGAATTCTCGAAGGAAAAAAATTCTACTTTTTAAAATAACTACCGATAGTTATTCAAGTAGAATTAGCACAATGTTTGAAATCAACCACGAATGTAGGAGTTGTGCGCTCGTTTATTTCAACAGGTGGGTTCCATTTTTGCACAATTTTACTTTTCTCGTACAAAACTGAATCATTTTCATCCGGCCATCTCCATTTTCCCCTCTTTTTGACTACCTCTTTTGGACATGCGAATCTCATTGCCATCGGTTTCGTCAATTTTCCTGAGGCACTAATCTGGCGTATCCACGGGGAGGATAATAGGGTAATTACTCCCCACCTTTCCGAACTGGGAAAGATCCCAGTTTAGAGATTCATGATGACTGTTGTTAAATTTCGAAATTTCCTTTTTCATATTTGATGATACGATATTTCTTTTTCGCATTTGGCAATATCTTTTTCAAAATTTTCTTTTTCAGTCGCCTTAGAGATTAGCTTATTCACGATCCCTGAAATTTTAACTGTGACAAACTTCCGCTCAGCGGTGTCCTCTTTTTGCGTCAGATCCCATTACAGCTTGTTCGTCGGCCGTGTGAATACTCCGCTCGCTGGCGTTTTCAATCTGTTTCTCTAAATAAGTCTGACTGTAACAAACACTACCAAGCTTTCGAGATCCTTGAAGATCCTCCTCTGAAAATTTCATCTCAATTTTGCGCAATCGTTATTTTATTACGCTTCTACATAGTCTTGCCATGTTCTGTCCTCCAATTAGAAAGGTTTAATTGTTATGGAAAACGAAACAGAGTTTAAATTGTACATACATTTCATTTATTATAATATATATATATATATATAAACTATTTAAAATAACCCCCTTTCGCCTTTACACATTTCTTCAAACGCTCCGGGCACTTATCTATCGCTGCATGCACGACTTCAACCGGAATTTCTGCTACTGTTTCACTAAATCTGTTTTTAAAGTCTCAATATTTCGATGAAGTTTAGCGCAGACTTTCTCCTCTAAAGTGTTTTAAAGACGATAGTCTAGTGGATTCAAATCTGGGATTCCGGATGGCCAATGATCAGCTCGAATGAACTCTGGTAAGTTGTTCTCACACCATCGCTGTGTCGTTCTCGTCTTGTGCGCTGGTGCTGAATCCTGCTGAAATATCCAACGTTTTCCAGCGAACAAAGTAGCACTTAAGGACTTCACAACAGTATCCATGTTGTCGCTGTGGTAATTTTTAGCTAACCTTTTAACACCTTTTTCACAAAAATGTAGCCTGTTTACACCTTCATACGAAACCCCCACCAAACCTTTTCTGAAGCAGGGTGGTGACCTTTTTCAACTTCTGCAGCTTTTTTGGAACTACAAGTTAATACCCTGTCATTTTATTTGTTGAATTTTTCCTCTACACAAGTGAAGTTTTTCCTCCGAAAAAGGAATTTGCCGATGTTTGTTACCCGCGTGCCACTGTAACAGAACTTTTGCTCTGGTCTTACGAATATCGTTAAGAGCAGCCGTAAGTCGCAGGCCAGTACTTCTACGGTAAGCACCAAGTACCAGGTCTTATTTTATAATGCGGGACATTGTTCTGGTAGGGACATTCATCTCACGAGCAATGATTTTTTCTTACGTAGCGGATTTCCATGAATCATTTCCTTTATGGCTTTAACAGCTGCTGGTTCGTACGAGGACGACCAATTCGTGGCCTGTCGTCGGTAGAGGACGTTTCATTATACCTCTTAATAGCTCGCTGAAATTTTCAGCGGCTTTAGCAAGTTGAAAATCACCTTCGGTTTCTTGCCACCCTTTTGTAAAGCAATTACTGTGATTCTATTTCCTTTTTTTCTCTACTCCATCTTAACTATGCAAATGTGTAACAAATACTGTTAATTTTTTTAATTTTTACATACTATTGATACTTTTACTTATCATAGCGGTGTCATTTCCAGAACATTAAAGGAATAGTGGTTGTTTTATTTTAGTGGACAGAACTTATGGCAGGACAATGTACAGAATAATTTTCTTCAATCTTAAAAACAATAAATAGAGCAATTATTTCTGTAAAAAAGCTGTTATAGTAAAAATAATTAAAAATCTTTGTGGCTTATAAAAAAGTTTAAAACTAAATAATTTCTTCACTGAGCAAGCTGAAAAACACACAAATAGTGTTGATTTTTTGCCATTATCATAGCGACTGCTTAGCTTTTCAAATCTATTCCAGTAAACATCTGAAAGATCTCCCGTTGACTTTCAATTGAACGCAAATGCTTCTTTCCGTAAGCTTCCTCGATGTATTTCTATAAACAATTTTGAATATTGCATAGAGGGTTGGTTGGTTGGAGGATTAAGGCCGATTGACTCCTTATGTGTCCTAGGCCTATAGGGGGAACGCCCTCCGTGGGGGTCTTTCTAAGGGGTCCTAGCCCGTATTTACGCGAGTTTCGGAATTGCATAGAGGGAAAATGGAAGTCCAGCGAAGAAAAATGAACAGCTTTCCAACATTGTATAGTGTAAAGGCATAGTCTTTGTGCAAGAGAATATATTATGAAAGAGTCCTCCCTCCTCCATCTTGGAGCTAGTAAAGTTAGAGGGAGTTCATAACGTTAGGATACTTCTGAAAAAATGTCTGCAGAATTTTAAACTGTAAGGATAAAATTGTATCGAAGTTGAAATAAGATGATAGAAGTACAACAAAAGAAAAAGTTTAAAGTTTAAATTTAGGCTCGAAATCGTATTACAAGATTTTTAGGGGTGGGGTACTTAAAATACTTTTTAAGATCTAAAATAAATAAGGATGGAGTTGGGAATGACGAAAAGACATGGATGCATTTAAATTTATATTCAGTAAATTATAGCTTCTTTAACGATACGTTAGTAAGTACACTTTATCATATGACAGTTTAAAAAACGATTTTGGGGCATTTTGATAACAAGACAGGTGATTGCAAATAAGTTTTTAATTTTCAATTGAATTAAGATTTTTTTTTTTTTTTTTTTTTTATTGTGCACTTATGAACACTGTTTATAACCCATTTGAAAATGTTTAAAATAACGATTGAAAATTCGCAATAAAAAAAGCATTTTTTGCCCTGCTCCTATAAGCTCGTGGCAACCTCTTAGACCCGAATTTTGTCTATCACACTATCTGATGACAGGTGTTTGCAGATGCCGAAGTAATCGGCCTAAAAAATTAATTTTTAAAGATTTTTTCAAAATCGAATTAAAACATTTTCTGAACTCATAATCGCTATTTATAGCCGATTTCCAATTTTGGGGGAAAGCAGTTCACGATTTAAAAGAAAAAAAAGGAGCTATTTTTTATCCCAGTCTAGAAACCACATGACTTATGATGACCCCTTCCATGATTTGTGTCTCTCTCTAAAAATGGAAAGGGAAAATTCTATCAAATTGAGCCATTTTTCACTCAATCGATATGCTGAAAGGCAACTTCTCACGTTGAGAGAAATCCTCTCAAATCATTGAGCCGCTGTAATCGGCTCTTTGAGCCAACTGAAACAAGTTATTTCTGAGAGGAATCGGGCCAAATTTGAGTGAACCTGTATGATGCTGGAAAAAACATCAGTTTTCCTCCTCTGGAATGGAACGCGGGTCCCCTTCGTGGCAGGTGAACGCGCTACCACTGCGCTACAATTTCACATTATAAATGGTTGTATAGCCGTTCTCAATCATTCTCAAAGGTAGAAAATATTATTTATCAATTTTTGTTTCTTTTATATATAACTTAAAGCTATCGGAAACCCAATAAACTTCCTTAATATAACACCATGTATTTAAAATTGAGGAAAATTTCTGAGAAACAGAACCTCTATGACAAGCAGACATTTTAGAGCCTTGCAAATTAATTTTGTATAATTTAGTTTGATTAGATAAATAATTTTTTCTACGGAACGTTGCAGAATTTTTGGAATGTCTATGCGTTGAAAAAACAGTATGTACTAGTTTCTTTATGCATATTATTCCCCATGTTGAGTTTAATTATAATTAAAACATTGTAACACATTTTTTTTAGGTTTTACAATCATTTTATTAAATTAGTTTCAATGAATATGATAAAAATATTAAATAACTTTAGACATAAATAAATTGTCTTTTTTTTTATATATATATTTCATTAAGAAATAGTTTTTAAAAAGACATTCACTAGTCATTTTTAGTTTTTATGACTAACACTCATGATTTGATAAATCTACTATTTTTTGTCAGTTGTATATAAAACATTTGTTATATTTATATATATATATATATATATATATATATAAATGTGTAACTTTGGTAGTTTACTTTGCTAATCATCGAAAGTCCTCAACATATTTTTTAAAACAATATATAAATTAATTAATTATATATAATTAAAAAAAAAAAATATTTTTCCTGTGTCATTTAAAATATGATCTACAGATGGCGCCATCATTATACAAATTTGTTGAATCAAATGAAAAGTGATCGAAATTCGTTCGAAAATGACCTGAAAGTTTAACGATCATTTTGACTGAAAATATTTTTGATCAGAAAAGGCCGATTTTACTCAAATTTGATTTTTTCCTAGAAATTCCTCTCAAATTATGGCTAAAAATATTGCGTCCATTTTTAAGTAGGCAAATCCAGTCACACATTTTAAGAGAGCTGGATACACCACTTTCTAATGGGATTAGTATTTGACCAAAATACAGTCATTTATTTTATTCAGGGTGGTCAGGAGGCCCTCGATTTTATGGAGGATTCGTTGGTGATCTTGTTTTATGTGGCCTTTTTGGTCTCTTTTTGAGCTTTTCCGGGGTTTGTAGAAACCGTCGAATGAAAACCCTCAGCACCGTCTTGGCAGGAGATTGAGAATGACAACTCTTCATCTTGGAGAGGTTCTCCAGCTTTCGAACTATCATTAAGTTATGCTATGCCACTGTTATATTTTAGCTATGTCAACTGACCTCATACCTAACTATGCCAACTTGCCCCACAGGGATAGCCAACATATAAAATGAATGTTACAGCATTTCATGCATCAGAAATAAAAGCCTATGATACATGCATGCAACCCCAGTTAACCACTCTTTCGAAAACCGCCATTAGAAGTGTCTCAATTTAATGATCAAATTCGCTAGACTAAAAAAATGTACGCTGAAAAAATTTACTCATCAGTCAGAAAAATGATGAAATAGAGATTTTTCCTTTATGCCACTTCCAAGCAGACTGAATTTACGGTGGATGATGCACGTATATGTACATTTTTCCATTAGTAAAATGACCTTCCATGTGGCAAGAAATAGATGTCAAGTGCCAACTAGCACCTTATGCCAATAACCCCGATTTCCCTTACTTATTCAGTACTGACAATTTCCAGTAATTTAATTGAGATCTCGCTATAAATTTCAATACATTTCACTGTAATAAATTACGTGGAAGTACTAATTTCAAAACTTCAAATAGCTTAATATCCTATTATATTTCTTTGTATTTTTTATTTCACGAATGTAAACATTCTGACCTATATTTCTTTAATATATAAAAAGAAAAAGAAAGAAACTCGTTGATGGTGACCCGATGGTTCCCAGCCGAAGTCCATGTTCAAATTCGTTTCATTTCTTAGCGCGTGCAGCGTTCCCGGGTTATGCACAGCAGAAGGCAGTGGAGACCCGAACCTAGGTTTTTAACGATTTCAATAGAATTTTTTTACATTTATTTATTTTATTTTTCAGGGTCTTATAAATACAAAATTCTGATAGGTAAATTTTGGTAATTCATTTAAATATAGTGGCGACCACATAGTAAAAAAATTCAAGAATGATTAAGGGCAACGTTCGGCAACAGAGATTCCAGACAAAGCCCGTAAAAAGACATTTGGACCATAAATGATGTATTCCCCTTAATTTTACATTGTGAGAAACATACAACTTTAAATTAAATTCTTTGAATTCAACTAGGAAAACAGTAGCTCTTTTATACTCATTGCTACTTGTATGAATATGTAAATAAATTCTCTCAACCAATAAAATTACAATTATATTTTCAGTTTCAAATACGAAATGATTCTTATATTATATGACGTCACTGAAAATCTAAACTGTACACACTTGAACAGATTTGGCCGTAGAAATAGTTTGATGGCAGATTTGAGCAAATTACGAGAATTAACAGCTTTTGTCCGTAAAAAATGCTAGTATTCTAAAGTTATATCTTTCATGACATCAATTGTGGGACTTTGACCGTTTAGTTAGCAAAACGGTCATTTCCCGTAAAATTATGCGGTCAAATCCCGTGATTTTTTTTTTTTAATGCAGCGCAGCGGGTGAAAATTGTTTACATAAAATTTTCTTGGACGATGATTTTTAATTAAATGGAATTTTTAAGAAAATAAGACCTGCCTTCTTTTAAAAGTCACTGAAACATTTAAAAAAGAACATTATATATAAATATAAAATATTAGAAAAACATGAAATAGTTATTTTATGTCGAAATAATTAAACATATTTATTAGAAAAGCGCAGCTTTAAATGCTAGTAATTTATTAACAGTTAAAATATGCAAAATATTTCATGAAACAACTAACGCAAATAAGTAGGTGGTTCAAAAGCCAATCAGTTTATGAAAAAAAAAAAAAAAAAAAAAACAGAAAGGAAGTGTGTGTGTATATATATATATACACACACAAAATTAACAACATTAATGCTTCTAAATAATTCCTTCCAGATTATTCTAAAAAATTATTATAAAACTATTAGCTAAATCATAATCATTATCGAAAAAATAGAGCGTAATTTGATAACTAGCTTTTGACTAATTTATTATTTATGAGGTATGTGTGTGGCAGTATATTCTCATATTTATATACTTATTTCCTTACTTGAAAAATGAAATAGCTAAATTTATAAATGAAATATATTTTTGAAGAAATTTTCATTTTAATGTTAATACTAGACGCATTAAAAAAGTGGAAAAGAAACTCATACAACTTGTGCAAAGAGTCAAAAGGAATTTAGCAGTTTCGCAAAATGGTATTAATTAATCTGAAAAATAATTCTAAAGTTCAGGTTTTCGACTAGGTTGATAACATTTGGGTTTGGCAAAATTTATAAAACTTATCTTTATTCTTGCTCTTCAACATTAATACAACGAAGTTTTAATGGATAAATGCATTCTTAACAACACTGGTTTCGTAAAATACACAAACACACACAATACACATATATAGGGGAACGAGGGGGGAATATGGTATAATCGAATTAAATAGAATACCGTTATATTTATATCCCACCTGTACGGTGCTGTAACCTATCGGAAGCAGGTCAAACACGTCTTCACTGGGTCTCAAATATGAACGGGTTCACCAGTCATACTTCTTTAGTTTATCAATATTCAAACTTTTTTGGAAATAAGTTTTACGAATCAGTAAAATGAGTGAAAGCTTAGGGTCTAGGGTAATTTCTGGTAGGGAACTTGAGTTAGTATTCTGATTCTTAAGAACTTATTTCTACCAACAGATGGTTGAGGTTATTAGCTCTATTCGGAGTCTGTGAATTTTGAAACTTAAGAATGTTTTTACTTACTTAAACTTTTAACTGTTTAATTTTGTTTCGAAAATCTTTTTCTGCCTGTTTAATAGCTTCTCGGCAAAGACGAATATGCTTGACGAAAGCAGAGTAAAATGTTTATGCTGTAAAAATGAAAGGAAATTTGCCCTTCTTCAAGAAAAGGGGTACAGTTGGTTCGTTGATTGATAATACGGATTTTGATTAATTTATTTATTTTAAATCTTTATAATGACTATAGTGGATTCGTCATGAGGAGTATACTTGGCATAAACATTAAAAGGATTAATATGATAAATTAAATTTAAAGAAAAAAAAAAAAAAGGGCATAAAAACCTATTTAATGTCTTGACATAAGCGCTCGGGTGATAGAAATTATTATGTCAGATCACATTTCGGAAGTTTTACGCAAATAACACGGGTTTGCGATGAATTTTTTTTCTTCAAGGTGATGTGTTTTTCTGGAGTATTTTTGGATGCTGATTAAGGAAAAACCATTTAAAAATTTCCATCATTTACAGTTTTTACAAAAAATGGGATTTTTGGTGCTTAAAGCTCCACTTTTTCAGCTTCCATTTATGACATTTCCCGAAAAATCTGAATGATGTAAGTAAAGAACAAGACGAGTTATTTCATTAAAGCATCAAAGAAATGTAGCGGATGTATCATGGACGAAGGCGTATCAATATGGTAGCAGATTATTGCTGGATGTTGCATAGAGAATCCTCTCTCTTAAAGCCCTCAATAAGTGCACAAGAGAAAAAGATCTAAATGGAAAGGGAGCTTCGGTGTAAAGAGACAGATTTAAAAGGTAATGTGTTATTAATAGCCTATTTTAATACATTTTATGCATAAATAGTTTCGCATTTGTTATAGCCTCTGTGTGAATTTTTCCGATCTTCATCCTTACTTTGTGAAAACCCTTACGTGAATAGGAAGAAAAGACAGGCATTTGTGAATTTAGCACATCAAAACACATTAAACACACCAACGCAGTGGGGAAAAAAAAATGAAAAATACAATTTTGTCGACTTGTGTAATGAGTGAAAATAGTGATATTGTAAATAAATAAATAAGCACATTTATATTTTAATTTTGAATTAATCCGTCATCACTTTTATTTAAACTTATCCTTGGACTTTTTATGATACAATTCTGAAATTTTGTATATCACCTAATTAGGGTATGGAGTACTTTGTACACATCTCATTTTTGCATGGGGGAGGTACAGATTTTTAAAAATTGTAATTCTTAAAGTTGAATCCCCGTAAATTTTTTATAGATTTTATAAAATTCGGTACCAGTTTTTACGCATCTTTTTAATTTATATTACAAGTCTAAGGTCAATATTTAAGGAATAAATATTGAGTCAAGATTTTTTGTACACCCTGTATATACATGCATGTCTGTGCGTGTGTTAAAAAAAAGTGAATCCCCGTAAAGTTGAATCCCCGTAAATTTTTTATAGATTTTATAAAATTCGGTACCAGTTTTTACGCATCTTTTTAATTTATATTACAAGTCTAAGGTCAATATTTAAGGAATAAATATTGAGACAAGATTTTTTGTACACCCTGTATATACATGCATGTCTGTGCGTGTGTTAAAAAAAAGTGACTTGTGCTACGGGTACGAAAGGGGGGGGGGGAGAAAGAAAAATCATGCAGTACGCATTGATCAGTAACACTTTCCAACTGTACGTAATTCTTGTATCGTATAACATTTAATATTCTTTGCCTACGTTATCACACAACAGACAGAAGGACTGAAAAATATACAGATAGTCTAATTGATTTTAAAATCATTCTTAGGCATTTTGGAAAGTGTTAAAAAAGCTTAACACAAAAGAAAATGCCGCCGTTAGATTATAATTTTTAATCTATCTGAATATTTTAGTGTAGCCCTATAAATCTGAAAGTTAATCATATCCTATTCCATACAAAACATTATTTTAGAATATTAACAATACATGTCAATGTTTTTATGATTTTTACAGTAGAAAGTTTTTTAAATATAACTTTTAAAAACATCTTTCCTAAAACTTAATGCATTGGCCTTTTCTTTTTTTTTTTTTTTTTTTTTTTTTTTTTTTTTGGTTGACCCTGTACACAAACTAGTTGTACAGGACCTATTAATGTCATTTTAAATAGGGAACATTCCATAGTGAACTTGATTGTATCATTTTTTAAAAATTCTCAAAATATTTAGGGACAGTATAAGCCGGAAACAAACAGTTAGAAAGATAGACAATCGGACACGCAGATACACAAATTGAAATCATATCCGCACTAAAATTATAAGAAAGTGTTAAAACGCTTAATGTAAACGAAAGTGCAATTCCCGCAAATTTTTATTAATAGCTCTTAATGTAATTGAATATTTTTGTGTGGCCCTGTAAATCTAATGCTAATCATACTATATTGTATAGAAGGTATTCTTTTGTGCAAACGAATAATATATTTCAATTGCATTAGGCTTTGCGCAAAGTAAAATTATTAAAATTTGGTTTATAAAAATAACTCTCATAGAAGGCAATGCTTTGGAATACTTTCAAGTGTCCCTGTACACAAACCAATTAGAAATGTACTCTATTTTACATAGGAAACATCCGATATGGAACTTGAATAACATATTAAAATTTTATTAAAGTTTCTGTACAGTAAAGGTATTAAAACATGGTTTATAGAAACGCCTCTGATAGTACACAATGCTTTCGAATACTTTTGGGTGTCCCTGTACACAATCCAGAAAAGGTATTCACTCCATTTTCAATAGGGAACATCCGATAGTGAACTTCAATAAAATATATCAGTTTGAAGAAATTCCATAAATATTTACGGGAGTTAGAGCGCAGAAAACAGACAGAGAGACAGACAGACGGGCAGAAGAACAGTCAGAGAGATTCACAAATTGAAATTAATTTCCCACTTAAAAAATGTTAGAAAGTATTAAAAACGCTTAATGTAAACGAAAGTACAATTCTAGCAAATTTTTATTAATAGCTCTTAATATAACTGAATATTTTTGTGTCACCCTGTAAATCTAATGCTAATCATGCTATATTCTATGCAAAGCATTCTTTTGTGCATATAAATAACATATTTCAATTTCATAAAACTTTGTGCAAAGTAAAATTATTAAAATTTGGTTTATAGAAATATCTCTCATAGAACGCAATGCTTTGGAATACTTTTAATTGTCCTCGTACAGAAACCAGTGGTAGTATTTGCTCCATTTTATACAAGAAACATCCGATAGTGAACTTGAATAACATATTTCAATTTCATTAAGATTTGTGTACAGTAAAGGTATGAATATACGGCTTATAGGAATATCTCTCATAGAACAGAATGCTTTGAAATAGTTTCGGGTGTCTGTGTACACAAACCGGTAGAGGTATAAACTCCATTTTCAATAGGGAACATCCGATAATGAACTTGAATATCATATATCAGTTTCAAGAAATTCCATAAATATTTACGGGAGTTAGAGCGCGGACAGACAGACAGACAAACCGAAGTCATTAACCCTTTTAAACCTTGTTGGAAAGTGTTAAAAAGAATGCTAAATCTTAAACACAAGCTATATATTTATACATGCAAAATATACTTACAAAATTTTGTTCATCCGCTCCATACCTTGTCTACATCTGGAATAAAAGAAAACACAGTAAAATAAAAAATGCTGAAATTTAAATGTGAAATTTATATCACTTATCATAACAACAAAATGGTCCGAAAGATAAATGATTACAAACGCTTTAATATTTATAAACTTAGTCAGTCATTAAGCAAAATATTTTTGATATTATTTTACATATATCGTGGAGCATTTTTTAAAAAATATTTATTTATTTATTTTTATGAGCTATTTTCAAAATATCATTTCTAAAAACTTATAACCGGAAAAATATTTCAATAAATAAATGCATATTGAAAGATCATATAGTAACGAAAATAATAATAATAATAATACATTTTAATAACATTCTCTTTGTCTGTTTCATCAAGGTAAATTTAAAACTAAATTCGAAATCTAGAACTATTTAAACAAGTTGTAGGTCAATATATAAATTCTAATTTATCTTACGGATCGTGAAATAACCCTGAAAAGTTTTATTGCATTAATAATTTGTTAATCTTTTATTGTAATTAAGAGTATTAATTTTACTATCTACTAAAAGCTAAAATAAACCTTAAACACCATTTTTTTTTTTTTTTTTTTTTTTTTTTTTTTTGTGTGTGTGTGTAATATTAATAACAATTTAAACTTGTGATCAATTGAAACTGACCCACTTTTCGCCCGTACCATTTATAGTATAAAAAGTTTTTAACCCCTTAAGAGCGTTACAATACCGACTGCCAAAGCTCATGTTATTCTATGGGTAAATTTGTTTCTAAAATTACTCATTACTTAGTGTTATTTATTTATTTATTTACTTAATTCCGTTTTCACATTCAGAAAATTCACAATCGTTAAATTAGTACTTGCTTTCTAAAAATTGTTTTATCGCATTTCATCTTCCAGTTAAATAATGCGGAAAATCCACATAGTTAATTTTTCAAATAAACAATTAAAAATTAAAAAGATATTAAAAAAAAAAATAAAAAAAAATAAAAAACTATTAATCTTCTAAATGTGAAAATGGAATTTAAAAGAAAGAAAGAAAATATTAAACAATGAATAAATGTAGAAACAAAGTTCCCCATAGTATAACATTGGCTTTGGCTGTCGGTGAGATTAGGTAGTGTACACTTTTATATAAAATAGAGACATTTTAAATTGTTTAATAAATAATCTCTACAGAGCCGTCATTTTTGCTTTTCTAAAATTTTGATAAAATCGCTAATTGCATTCGAGAAATAAAACACATGATTTAGCGCAACCATTTTATCCATGAGCAAAAAATAAAAAAAAATAAAAGAAAGAACGGCAGAGAAAGAATAAGAGAGAAGGGAAAAAAGAGTCATTAAGTAACTTTAAATAAAAATATAAAAACACTGCTCTTCGACAGCTTGGAGACGCATTATTTGCATAAGTATCAGTTTGAAAAAAAAAAAAAAAAAAAATATATATATATATAAGCAGGACTCGTGCTCAGGTTTGAATTTCTCCCAAAAAGCAAGATAATTTTTTTCGGCAGCCTGCCCAGAGCTATTCCACCCCGAGTCCCTATGCGATGAGATGCAGACGCGTTTTCTATTTTCGAACCCCCACCCCCGCAAGGAGGCTCTTCACCTCGTTTCTTCATGCGCTTGAAATTCCACAACTTTTCCTTATTGGCTTGTTTTTTTTGCAAGCCAAAATGTTTATTTAACTTCATAATAAACAGATCTACGAAAACTTCTAAAAATATGTCTTGACAACCTCACTCAATCCAGCTTCATTTAACACAATTTTGAGTCGCACACGTGCGTGAATATAAGAATATTACATGAAGTTTTATACATATCGCACCCGGCAAGAAAAGAGAAACAAGTAAAAAAAAAAAAAAAAATGGAAAATGTTATTGAAAGATATGTATGAAATGTCCTAACCTGCACGAAAAGCATCACTTCTCTGTCTCGTAATTTATGTACCTGAAGTCAATTTTATTGCAGGCTAGTTCATGTTTTATAGCATTCTTTAAGTTGCTTTTTCTCAAATACTGCATTTTTGAATTGTGTCACTTTTCTTGCGGGGGTGTGATATGCTTATATTTTACATAGATATTATTGAACATTTCAGTCATACAAAAAAGGATTTTGGAAACGATTATTTACTGAGTGTACCTCTCAAATTAACCTGCATTAATATATTATTTTCATAAAAGTGTTCAGCAGCTATATTTATCATTTTATTTTATTATATCATTTTTCATTATATTTATCATTATATTTATCATTTTATAACAATCTTATGTTATAAAGTAGAATATTTTTGATATTCATGTCATACTTTAAAATATTTTTTTCAGAATAACTACCAGATACTAAATTTTAGTTAATATGCGAAATTAAAGTACAATACTTAGCACAGTTTTGGAAATACTTTCTGACATTTAGTAAAAATGATAATATTTTCATTAAAAAAATAAAAAAAAAGTTAAAAATTACTTTTTTAAAACTTATGTGAACAGATAGATAACTATTTGACCAAACTTTCAGTAATAAAGGAGTTCACCAATTCAAGCAAAAATCACAATGTATAATTCATGGATAAAACTCAAGCAATAAAGAAGCACTGGAAATGTTTATTATTATTTATTATCAGACTAATTTTCTTCAAAAAATTTTATGATATTAGTAATTTTGTTTATGTATAAAATTATTTTCAGTGATAATACTAATATCAGTGAAAATTACAAGAAAATTCTAAAGAAATATGCAGTTGATTGGTACTATTTAAGTGAATTCTAATGGTCAAATTTGGTTATGAAATAAAAGATCTTGCTTAATTTCTTTTTTTATAACTTTCAACTGTATTAATATTTAAAAATATTATGTAAAGGCATAATCACTAACCACTCTGATGCGAATAAGTCTCTTAAGAATCAGAAGTAGCAGTTCACCGCCTGAAATTCGAAAATAAAAAGTATGAAGTTTTGTGCTTTCGATGACGCATTCCATACTTACTCTGTTAAGAAAGTCGAAAAAAAAAAAAAAAAAAAAAAAAAAAGAAGAAGAAGAAGAGAAAGAAAGAAAAGAGATAGAGAGAAATTCTCTAATTTTGTAATTAATATTTCTTCTTATGCAAATTTGATTAATGAGGAGGAATATATTTTATAAATTAATTCCTGTTAATCTTCCTGTAAATTTCGTCCTGTAAATCTTCAAGCGTAATTGCAAGAAATTATCGTAATTTTGGGTGTTGAATTCGCAAGCTAAAGAAACAATTATTTTCATAGAAGAACTATGATATCAAATTCAAGATATTTCACAAAACAATTTAATCATTTAAAAAATTAAGCAAACAGTTACTATGTCACAAAAGGGATTTTTAATATATATATATGGTATAATAAGAGTAATAGATATCAGAAATTATGGAATTAATGCAGTCGTGTCCTTCATAATTCTTTCTAAATCAAAAAATAAATCATTTTTTATCGGCTGCAAATCAACATCGAACTTCTCTAAAAACTGAACAAAAAATTATCTTTTTCCCTCGGAATGAGCCGGGGTCACGTGATCTTGGCTACCACTGATTGGCTTAAAGGTGATCATACGACACACAAAGGGGGGGGGGGAGAAAAAAATCTTCAGATTTTCTTCAAAATTATGTTGAAATTGCATAGTATAATGAAATAACGGCTTTGTTTCGTCAGAAAATAAAATAAATTGGGTTTAAGAATTGTGAACAAGTTAACGAATTTGGAATTACTGAAATACTTAGAAAAAGAATTAATTAGGGCACGAACTGTGAATTAGTGGGAGACAGAATCATTTTAGTTTGAGAAACGGTGCTTTGGTTTTAAGGGAAGCTTTTAATTATATTTCACATATATTATATAACTACATTTAAAGCAAATCTAACACAAAAATATTTGAAATCGATTATTTTGCATAAATATTTTAAATTATGAATCCTCGATTTTTGTCACAGAAACATTTCCCTAATATTTTGTATAGAAGCATATAAGGGACCTTAAATGTCAATATTAAATAAATCGAATGTGTTTGTTTGATAAAAAGAGAAATAACGTTAAGTATTCGCTGATAGGGATTCATAACATTTTTAAAAATACTTAATTCAGTACTACGGATTTCAGCAATACCTATAAAATAATAAGATATTGATGTTACTAGAGTTCTCTGGCATAAACAAGGTTACACATTGAAAGCTTAAAATATAAAAATTAAAAAAAATTGTCTAGAGGCATTTTCCTTTTTTCACTTTAATGAGTTTTCCCTGTTGTCGACAGCAAATATAGATTGATTTCATGTAGCTTATTATTATTTTGTCCTGTTTTCGTTTTTCTTCTTTCTTTAGAATATAGAAGTACATAATGATTTTCAAATATTTATTATTTACATTATGATACAATGCAGGTAATTACTGTTGCTTTCAGCATTTTCCTCCGAAATGTTAAACTTTTTTTTCGCTCTCTATAAAAAAACCAAGGATAATGCTATTAAATAAAATACTCTGTTTCTTCTTATTTCATCTTCATTAAAAAATAACATTTCATTTAAAAGAAAAAAGTCATTAAAAAGTGACGGTAAATTAAAAAAATAAAATAAAATAAAATAAAAAATTCGAATAAATCTCTAAAGGCGGGAATTGATATTAAAGATACGCCTTACGTTTTTATTATTACAAGCAAGCTAACTTTAGTATTTCATACTTGTTTTTCTAAATAGAAACAAGATATTAAATACTCGGAGTAATACATCGTTTAGATATATATATATATATATATATATATATATATATATCGTTACATAAAAAACCGTTTAAATACTCGGAAAAAATATAGCAACGAACGAGTTTGAAAATTTCGATCTGAAATAAATTTAGGTAATAATAATAATAATAATCAAAAGAAACGATAATAACATAGGATCTATGATATATTTCTGTGAATACAAAAACATATCTGCCAGCTTACTAAATAATATTCCGTAAAATTGTTAGCATTCGCCCCTTTTTTCCCCCACGAGTCTTTTTTTTTTTTTTTTTTTTTTTTTTTTTTAAGAGTATTTTTCTTATTATTTAATCGAGATTACATTTGAAGAAAATTTCTCTAAAAATAAAGCGGTGTGGAAAAAGGTGGGTGTTCTAACAATTTTACGGAATACTAATTAGCAAGTTGGCAGGTATGCATAAATCAAATCAGTAATAAAAATATAATTATAGTCTTAAAAAATATGTCATAGAATAATGTTAAAAATATTGTCTAGTAGTAAAACATGCCAAAGATAAAGAAGTAATATCAAATAACTACAAATGAATACGCGACATTTCAACTTTATAATGCAATGTAGTGTTAAACTGAACTGCGCTATAAAAATGCGGATTGTTTTCACCGAGGGAAACAAAAATAATTTAAATTTTGTTACACACATTAACATAAATAAATATAAATAAAAAACTTACATGTCAGTATTTTATTTATCGTTAGTATTTGTCGTTGATATTCTAAGTAAGTTATAAATGGAAAGCGAGGGAGGGGAGATGGAGAGAGAGAAAACAAGAAGGGTAAGTTGCCAAGTAATATTTAACAGTGAAAAGTTTGTATCATTTGAAATGAATTTTTAAGTTATATTATGGGAAATAACTTATAATACTAATATAGTTTGAAGGTTAAATCAAACTAATTATCCTTATTCTAGAACAGATGTAATGTTCTTCTTGAAGACAAAATTTAGGTTTAAAATAATAATAATAATAATAAATAAATAAGGGCTTTAATTTAAAAGGACGTATTAGTCAATGATTTTAGATTCAAATACAAAATCTTGTTCATTATTAGTCTGTTTTAAGCTTTTATAACAAATTAGCTTCAATTGTATTTATTTTTTCTATTTAAAACTAAATATACTAGCATTTCTTATACATTATATGAAAATTATCAACATTATTGCATTCAACTTAAAAAAAAAAAAAAAATTTACGAGAAACTTTTATTATACAATATACATACATTGTAAACATACTTTTAAAAATATACTTCATATTGTTTCTGTAAATTCTTTCCGCATATTAATTATAATAACCTTCAAATTTTACAAAAGGATATGAAAGCTATGTCAATAATCTTCTCCAAATGTTTGTCTGACGATATCATCCATTGGACTGGATGATTGCTGAAGATATGAATGACATTAGCTTAAGATATTATACGTCATACGTCTGGGTGTTAAAAGTTTTGAGAATTCTTTCAGTGGTTGCTGTTTGGATCTGAGTCAAAGCAAACATTTAAGCGCTCCTTCTTTGGGATCATTCTGTTAAGCACTATTAATTCTATTACTCATAATGAGTTTAAATACATAGTAGTAAATATTTTAAGAGAGGTGTTGGACTGAAGAAGAGAGATTTTCTTCATCTTACAAATGTTGCAGCACATGTTTGGGATATATGCCAAATAACGACGGAAAAGAAAAGCTAAGAACAATGTCAGTGAAATACATAATTAAAAGTAGCTTATATTATTTTTGAAAAAAAAAAGTAATAATAAAAACTTTCATTTACAATTAAAATGCTAAAAAAATTCTTAGCAAGTCTTTACATTCATTGTACTTCGCGAAATATTTTTTACTCTATTAATGTTGGAAAATGCAGTAGTTGGTGTTAAAATGCAAGTTTGGTAATAAATCAGATTTAATAAGATAAGTTGCCGTAAAAGATGCCTGTGTGTGGCAAGTGAACCATGAAAAACATCTGATAACTTTTCCTCCATCATTTAACAAACGCCATTTAAATACTTTAATTTCTTACTTCATTACTTACTCAGCTAAAAATGTTAGTTGACAATACGCCAAACAATTGTCTGTCATCACACTGAAAAACGAGGCAGAACATTTTTTCTACCACAAGTTGACAGTTATCAGCTTTCCGCATGCTACTCAAACAACAACAGATTTTAATCACAATGACAGATTCTAATTTCCACTTTTTTGTTTTTAGAAGATTGTTACATCATGTCATTCATTTGAGGCATTTCGTTTTCCGAGCTTTTAAGAATGTTTTTTTTTTTTTTTTTTTTTTTTAGTCATTTGCACTTTATTTTTTTAAATAAATTATTCTGTTATTCTATGTCATATGACATAAACATACGTGTTGAAATAGATATGATTATCTTGCAGTGGTTGACGTCGAGTATTACAATTGTTAAAATAATAAATCTATGAAAAATATTTTTAACCCTTTTCTTTTTTTTTCTTTTCTTTTCTTTCTTTCTTTCTTTTTTTTTTTTTTTTTTTTTTTTTTTTTCTTACTTCTTTTTCACTTTCATCTTGAATGGTAGGGAAGAGTGGGGTTGAATGGGTCGCAGGATGAGTGGGGCAATAGCTAGATTTTTATGTTTTATAAGCACCGGAAACTTTTTTCTGATATATGGCAGCACTGAGGTCAATCATCAGGTGTAGTTTCAGAATTGTGCTATCCATAGAAGGGCAGAAAAAAATTAAAGTGGCTTTTTTAGCTGCCAAAGTGAGTTTTTACTGATTCAGTTAGGTAGTAGTTAAGAAATTAACTATTTACTTAAAGTTAATATAACTCTTATATGGTGAAAAGGCAAAATATTTTATTGTGTTTATGATATTCAAGAAGAATATTGACAGTTATTCATTAAGCCTATTTCCTGTTTTATATGATCATGTGGTAGTTGGGATGAATGGGACAGTTTGATTGGGGATGAATGGGACTTTCTGCACTATGTGCTAATTTAAAATTGTACACAAGAAATGTATTTAAACAAATCTTAAATAGATTTTCAATAATTTTATAACCTGTAGTTCAGTAGTTATAACATGAAATTATAAAAGTAGCATTTGAATTTAGTGCAAGTAGGCTAAATATAAAGAGATACAAGTAAAAGTTAAAGATGAACAGGCTTATATATATATATATATATATATATATATATATATATATATATAATATATATATATAACTAGGATCTATATATAAGGTTAGCTAATTCATTATAAAATAATTTTACATTTTTAATTATGTAAATTATCCATATCGATTATCAAGATTCTTAATTTTGTGGATTTAGAGAAAAGTAGATTGAAATTAATTGTTCTGATTTTTGTTTATAATAATTATGATTAAAAAAAATTATAAGTTAGAATATTCAATGCAACTCAAATCAATAATAAAAAAAAATTATAATAAATGACTAAACTAATAATAATTTGATTAAAATCACAATTTCAATTAAGCTAATTAAATAAATCGTGGGGACTATTAATGTAATACAGAATAGAATGCTGATTTTCCCGATCAGTCGGAAACAAAAATTTATCTGGATAATTTGTACTCTGTAATAATGGTTTATCTCTTTCTAGTGTCTTATTTATTTATTTATTTTTAGATTAGTTCTTATTAGATTAAATTACCAAAGCCTGGAGCACTAGGAACTGTACGAACAAAAGAACTTTTGTCTTTTGATGTTAATTTGAGTGAATACATCAGTGTATGATAATTTCAGTAAATTCATAGAGTGTAATAAAATCACATAAACCAATTTAACTTTAAAAATTTACTTACTTTCCATTTTCTTTTCTTTCCTTTGTTAACTCTAGTCCTGTCCCATTCATCCTCAATCATGTCCTATTCATCGCTATAGGTGGGGATGAATGGGACAATGCACATGAATGTAAATATATATATATATATATTAATTAAAAATGATAACTTTTTATTAAAGTTAGTATGTTTATATGTAACTTGATTACTGAAGTGTACTTATGAGCCGTGTTGCAAAATTTTGAATTACATATGACCAACGTTATCAATAAAAACATGAAAAATGTCTTATTCATCCCCACTCTCCCCTAGTAATTGAAAACAGATAAAACATTCCGGTCTAGTTAAAATCTATATTGTTGACAAATTGTTCTGAATTTGATAACAGTTATATTATCAAATAGAAATATAGCGAATTTATCCCTTTATCTACGGTACTTTAAAATCCCATTAATTAAAAAAGCGTATAAAATCGAATTTAAGAAAGAAATCTATTTACTGACGGTTAAAATACTATTAATAAAAAAAGCGTGTAAAATCGAATTTAAGGAAGAAATCTATCTACTGACGGTACTTTAAAATACCATTAATTAAAAAAGCGCATGAAATCGAATTTAAGGAAGAAATCGATCTACTGACAGTATTTAAAAATACCCTTAATTAAAAAAGCGTATAAAATCGAATTTATAGTAGAAATGTCAAAGGTATTTATATGGATAGAACGTATTCTACTGTGTCAAAAATAAACTGACAGGATATTAAGAAAAAAATATATTTATTAAAAAAATACTTAACTTTTATTTAAAAACTAACACATTATCATTAATAGCGTGTCGATCCTCCTTATAATCAAATAAGGCTTTTATTCTAGCTCGCATAGTACTAATCATACAATTAATTTGCTCCTGTTGCAAATTACTCCATTTTTCAACTAACATTGTTTTCCAGTCTTTTATATTCGAGGGCTTCGAAGGTCTTTGAGCAATATAACTTTGTAAAATATGCCAATCATTCTTAATTGTGTTCATATCAGGTGACTGACTCGGCCACAGGAGAATTGTAACCCCTTTTTGGGATTTCTAGGCAGTCGTTTATTGAGCTCTATGGTACGATGCACAATCTTTCATGAAAACGTTATCTTAGCGATCCAAATTGATACCTTAAAAGATCAGTAGAAGACACTCTATTAGAATTTCAGTATATTTTTCCGCATTAATTTCGCATTCACAGTACACTAAACTACTTCTTCCACAATCCCAAATACCCCCTCTCCCCCCTCTTCCCCCCCCCCCCACACACCATTACACTTATGTTGCCGTATTTTAGAGTTTGCTGCAAAAGTCGCTCTTCCAACAGCATTACAAAATGACATCCCACCCATTTTCGTCCGCTAACTTAAATTGATATCACGATTCGTCCAAAAAAAATAACATATCTCCAAAAGTTTTTATCCTTAGAAATAATCTCTTTTGACCAATCAAATATTCGCTTTTTTGGAAATTTCGTTTCTTTTTGGCCGCTCTTTTATAACGGACAACACTATGTAGATATCTCTGAACTGTTCTACGTTACAAATTCGAAGATATAGCCAAATAATCCGCAGATTTTTCGAGATTCCTTATGACTTCTCGAACTAACTTCCTCTTTTGTCTGGCACTCAGCCGAGGTCTTTCTGATCTTGTTGAAACGCTTGTCTTTTCGTCGCTTTTGAACTGCACGATTACCTGATTAACTGTTGACAAAGGCACGTTTAATGTAGCACTGATATTACGCTGAGATTCACCACCTTCAAATCGGCCAATAATATGTCCTCGAGCAAAATCGTTTTCCAGCGATCCACTTATCCGCGGCATTTTAAAACAGTGTTAATCATCTGCGTTTACTTTTCTTAAACTCCTGTAAATTCTTCACAACTACTCGTTTTCACATTTTTTAAAATTCCTTACGTTTGTAGATGTTTGTTTACTTTTGACACAGTAGTGTATATACCTCACTTTAATCTTACTACATTTCACTATACACTACATGTAGCCATTTTTGTTCCAAAAAGGATTTTATAGAAAGATCTCACTGTGTTTCAAATGATTTTTTTGTCTTATTCATAATGCGGTAGATAAAGGATTAAAGGAATTTGTTCAATAACAGATTCTGAAAAATGCAGTATAATGAACGCTGGCTCTTAAAATCATGCTTGTCTGTTTGTGGTCGTTAAATAGTGGTTTAGTAAATAGTTCTTTTATGGTGATTTGCTTCGCTGTTTACATATGTATATATATTCATGTAGTACGTGTAAACGTCAGTACAGTACAAAAATATATTTCTTGCTGCCCTCGTGTCCATATTTTTTTGTCTTCTGTAGGTTCCTGCTACATAATTTCGACCTGAAACAGTTGTTGCGTGTTTTTTGCCGAAATGTCAGTGAAGACTTCCATTTGGAGACTCAAAATGTCTTTAGGTTCTGTGTGTGTGTTCTGCGACGCGATAGCGGCAGCAAAAAACACCCAGTTGACTTGCAAATTGATACACATCTTCACGAGCTGTACAGAGTTAGCTAGCTGTATATATTTTGGTACGTATTGTGTTTGTGGCTCGTGTTCAGGGATGCATCGAAGTTTTTCTTATCCTTAAAGCCTATTGACAGATTTGTCTGTACCGCGACAGCGGACTGAAAAATCGCCCGATTGGCATGCAAATTCGTACATATGTTCACGTGCCATACAGAAATAACTGTATAGTTTTTAGCGAATATATTGATGATGCCTCGTGTGCAGGGACACACCAAAGTATTTCTTATCATTACGATCTATGGGCAGAATTCTGTTTAAGCACATTTTAACATGGTTACATTGCATTAAAAAAAATGAAATTAATACAGAACTGAAATGCTTAAAAGCATGTTTTCTGTAGAAAATTGTGTGCTTGAACTTAATAATTAATGTACAGGAGCTAACAAAGGTGTTCCGATAATGTCACACAATCGTACCAATTATTTCAAATTTCGAAGAATTATATATGAGCTACATAAAATGTTGTTAGTCTATATAATGTTTATGGCTCGTTTACAAGGGTACACCAAAAAATTTCTTGAAGTTAGAGCCTATGAACAGATTTTTATTCAAGCGCATTTTAACGCGTTTATGCTACGTTCAACACAATGGACTTAAAATACTTTATTAACATGCTTAAAAGCATGTTTCCTCGAGAAAAGAGGTATATATGGACTAAACAATTTATTTATAGGACTATACCAAAGCATTCCGGCGACATTCAGTAATCATCCTAGTGATGTCAAATTTGGTTAAAAAATTAAAGAGTTATGATGAATTTATTGTATGGTTTTTATTGGTGTATATAATGGCTGTGGCTCGTGTGCAGGGACACACATAAAAACTTCATTACGGTCTATAGATGGTATTTCTTATAAGTGCATTTTAACATAGTTACACTCCATTAAACATAGTGAAATAAACATGTGTTATTAAAATGTTTAAAAGTATGTTTTCTGGGGAAATTGTAGGCATAGAATCCGTAATTAGTTTACAAGGTTACACAAAATAATTTCGATATGTTATGCTATCAGTACAGATATTTATGAAGAACGAAAAATTAACACAAGGCTATGAGTTACAAGGAAATATATATATATATATATATATATATATATACACACACACACACACACACGCACATATATATATATATATATACACACAGAGAGAGAGAGAGATACAAAGAGGGGTGAAGGGAGGCGGTAACCCCCCCCCCCTCAGAAACGTATCTGGTTATGTAGCGAGTTAATCGTATATATATACAGTCAAACCTCGTTAACGTGAACACGTTTAACGTGAACACGCTTAACGTGAATTACTTTTAACATGAACTGTTTCCACAATCCCCGTCAAAATGATAATTAATTTACGAGTTACTGATAGACTGATCTACTGATTACATGAACAAATTTTTTATTCCTCTTGAGATTCACGTTAACGAGGTTCGACTGTATACATATACAATTATTTTTTTTAAATATGCAATAAATAAAAATGATCTGTTGAGTAATGAGTGACACAAATTGGATGTTGAGGTTCCTGGTCTGCAGATATTCTACAACCATGCATTTTGCGACCATGTGAGCCTGTGCGCGTGTGCTTACTCAACGAGTCCAGTATTAAAATAGGCGTGATAACCTTTGTGGTTGAGGGAAAATAAGTAATAAGGGCACGCCGAATGACTGGATGATTACTAAATCGCAAACTGTTGGTCAATTTGACACCCCTCCAAGGTTTTAGAATCGTCCTCAGTGCTATATTTGCATTTCGAATTGATGCACTTTCCTGCAAAACTTTAGGCTGTATTAAGGCTTCACACACACACACACACACACACACGTATATATATATAATCCTTTTATAGTAAAAGATATATATTTTCAGGAAGTCGAATTTCCTAATATTGTTTTTTTTTTTTTTTTTTTTCAGTCGCCTGCCACTGAGCCAGGAAACTGAACTTTCCGACCAAATCAATCATACATCAACACCTATCATGGCATTTATTATTTATTTATTTATTTATTTTGCAGAGTGGTGATTTTTGAGATTATATGTGCAATGTACGAAGAAACTTTAAAATTACATTAGCAATCATTATGGTTTTCTCGAAAATTCTTCACCTGTTACGCATAGACCGTTTTTTTTTTATTATTTTTTTTTTTTTAAGTAAAAAAATAACTCATAGTTTTGTACGCGATATTCAATATATCGCTGTGTCTCTATGTGGTGAGCAGCAGTGAAGGCTTCTGTAATTATCTGCGGATCAAATAGCATGAAAAATGGTTGTTCCTCTGTCTCAACATGTTTAGTATATCTCAGCGATATCAGTAATTTAGCACACTAAACCCGTTTTTTTTTTTTTTTTGTTAATGCAGATTGAATTTCCAAAACGATTTAAAAATTATCTTTTTTTTTTTACCTTACTGATATTTATATATGTATTTAAATTTTAAAAGTATGATGAAGTCTTTATTATTATTATTATTTAAATTTAAGTGAAAACCCCCAGAGGTATAATTTTTGATGGGAACATGGAGGGCATTGCAGCCACGACAGATTTTATGTGCACCAGCCACCATTAATGTCACAACGGTCTTTGGCCGGCTCGAGTACCGAACCCGCAATCTTCCAATTACGAGCTACCGACTGGGCTACCGCGGCACGGGAAATGTAAGAAAATATTATAAAAAATAAAATGAGTCTAATACATTTCTTTAATTGACTTTATAAATAATGGATAAAAGCAAATGAAGTCAGAAAAATAATAATATGAGGAAAATATTAGATTATAAAAATTATCAATTTAATAATTAAAAATTTACGCATGATAGTAAAATGTTAACTATAAAATGCAAAGACGTGTACACATAGCCAGTATACTTCATTGTTTAGACTACTAGATCTGTATACACTGGAGAGATGATTTCGGAGATATAAAGCATTTTACGTAACCATCAGACAAAAATGATTTTAAATATCTCTTAAAATTTTAATATAAAGAAATTTTTGTGTGTTCAGTTATTTATATGTTAGGTACATTACTTAATCTGTTTACGCGCCAGTGTGTCGCATAAGTAGAGATGCATTCAATAATCATTAACTTTCTTTGTTACTTATTAACACCATTTTAAGATTTTGCAATATGTTATAATTATATATCAACTTTATTGTGTTATTTATAATAATAAAAATAATCTAATCTAATGGTTAACGGTATTTTTTTTGTTCTTGGTACTGTCATATTGCAATTTAATAGCTTTATCATTAAATAATTCTGACCATTTTAATTTTTAATGTTCTACTCCTGAAAATTTCTGAGTAAATTTTCACAACGTGTCAGAAAGCAAAGCCAATAAATTAAGATTTTTTTTTTTTTTAAATCTTGGCAAAAAAATATGTAAATCGTCCATTACTTCTAGAAAAATTCTGAAAAAAAAAAAAAAAAATCCTGATATGCATATCCAGAAAATGCAAGCAAACGTATATGGAAAACATAATGTAATGTTTAACTTCCTAACACGTTTTACTTTTTTTTTTTTTTTTTTTTCTTTTTCTTTTCCTTTTTTTTTTTTTTTGAAAGCTTTATCTTTATTAATCTATAAAAACTAAACGTATTATCTTTAATATCAACGATAACTATTTTTAAGTGACTGTCAATATCTCTATCGTAAGTGGTATAAATTGCATCTAGAATTTAAAATTTTTCAGTATACAAAGTAATACAACATTTTATCAGTGAGTTTTCCAAGAACAGTGCCACAAACTTTAAATGTAAAAATAAATTAAGGAATAAATTAATTTAATAAAACCCAAACTAATAAAGAAAATAACACAAACATGCAGTATAAGCTATATTGAAATTTAGAGTATAGTGCAAAACTGTGATAGTGCAGTTTTTTTGTTTAGTTATTTATTTTTCTTTTTTCGCATTTCTTAGTAATCAAGACATGCGTGGTTTTGTAACTCTTGATTTTTAATATTTAATTCAGTATTTGAGTGGAAATTGTGTACAGCAAATATAAAAATCTGTAATTGAGCGGGAAATCGGAGAAAAAGTAACTTGCGGAATACAAGGAAAGTTCAGAAATTTGACGGGACATCGCTAACTTATTTAAGCAAATCTCTTAAGTTAAGTTACATTTAACTTTAAACCTAAATAAGATTATCTCCTCTGAAGTAAATTTGGCAGAAGCTCGTTACAGACACAATTAATAAAATCGGAGATAGTTTGTAATGATGAATTAGTTTCGCTTGGATAAAGAGGTTGTTTTGAGAATAAAAGGATTTAAAAGTAAAAAAAAAAAAGTCGAAAAGTTTTAAAGATAAGGGTTTCAGGCATTTAGCCAACATCGAGAGGGAAAACTGACAGCGAGAAATCGCATGAATAATAACATTTTATTCCTTTCAATTCACTGTAAAGAAAAATATTGCAAGAAGATTTTAACACTGATGTAAGGAGATTGAACGTTTTTTAATAATCGTAAAAATTAAAAGGAAATTGTGCAAGTTGTTCAAAATTAACGACCGTAAAATTTTGAAAACTTAAACATACAATGCAATTTCCCGACAGTTCATTCCAAATTATGGTCCATAACCCACGAGATTTTACACGAGTGCAATTTTGACACGAGAAATAAAAATATAATAATTTCATTATTTATTTATCGATAACATTACACTGAGAAAAAATTCTGTAACTGACATCTAGAATCTAAATTGTGTCTCTAAAAAAATAGTTCCATGTCATCCTTATAAATTCTAGTCTCCTATGAAAGCGAGTTCTAGAAACCCTATTAGAATTCTAGAGAGTTTGTCTATGTTATTGAGGACAAACCTATTTGAAAATATCTCTAAATAAATGCGAACACAAGAGGCGGGTTCCAGCAACTATAATCTTGGTTTATGGACCAATTCTAGATAATCAAGCGATAATTTCTCGCAACACAAAAGATTCAGAATATTCAGAATATTGTTTCACCATCTAGAAATGTGTAGACTAGAAATTCTCGACCATTTCGTCTATTCAGTTTATTGGCGTGCCTTATGCGCATAGCTCGGAAATCTATATTTCTAGTTAAGGGATTTAGAAAATGGTCACTTATTCATTCTAGATGAAGGTGGTATATTTTTTCTCTCAGTGTAACATAATTAATTATTCTTTATTTTTCCCATGTCTGTTGTTCCTATGAATACATAGATATGCAAACAAAATGCTTAGTGAAAGTATTATAATCTTATAAATTTATTTAATAAATTTGATAAAGCATTTTAACTATAATTAATAGGACATTTTAAATCTACTGAAAATTAGAACATGTTGAAAAAGTATATAAAATATTAAACCTTTAATATTTCTGGCATAAATAAGTCTATAATATCACTGAGTAATTTGTAAGAGTATAGGAATATTACAATATTAAATAAATGAAAAAAAAAAATGCTTTTATGATATTTGTTTTAGTACACGCATATATATAATACTATAATGGTTGGCTGGGTTGTTAAAATTATATATATATAGATATATATATATATATATATAAAGTCATCACTGCACTTATTGTGCTACTTTTCCATTTGCCACTATGTACAGTAACCTCTGCTTAATGAATTCACTGGTTAATAAAATCAGCCGTTTAATCTGATCAATTTGCCAGGACCGGAATCAAAATAATAGAAACTAATTTTAAAACCGCCTCTTAATAAAATCAGCATCGTCGGTTAATAAACTAAAAAAAAATCTCTTCAGAATCAAAAATGTCATTTATGCACGCTAAACAGATCTTTCATCCACACTGTATTTCTTTTTTTTCCCTTCTGTATTCAATAGAAGAAAGTATTGGGTTCGTAAAAATTTTCGACATCTGGTTTTCGATGGATTCACACGTTTTGAGAGGCCCAGGACCATTTTTAGAAAATGGTCTGTGTGTGTGAGAGAGACCAAAATTTTGCTCCAACTGTATCTCAGAAACTACTGCTTGGAATTAAATATAAATTTATATGTAATTCCAAGCAAAAGTTGATAGATATTAATTTATGCCCCATGGCATAAATTAATATCTATCAACTTTTTCTGTCAATCGCTCAACAAGTGGCACTGTTATGCAGCGATTTCCGAAATTTTAGGGAAGGCTATATCTGAGGAATTACTACACAGAATTGCCTATACATTTATAGATGTAACTTGATATAAATTAGTGCTTATTAATATTTGGTGTCAATAGCTTAACAGCTATTTCCTCAGTTTAAGGGAAGGCTATATCTCAGGTTCTACTGAGTGTAATCGAACAAAGCTTGATGTGTGAAAAGGTCATTATGAGACATTCTGCTGATTTAGTTTGGGTGCAAATCGGCAAACAGGTGGCGCTGCTATACTGCAAATATCCCCAAGAATGGGAAGGATGTCATCTGCAAGATAAAAATTCACTTCCGTTGTACATTTCTTATAATACCTCTCTGAGATGTAACTAGTCTGCATTCATAATAGAAAAGTTAATAATAAATAATTTATGCTGCATGGCTTTGCACGGAAATATACAGAAGAAAATTTTTTTGATGGCCACAACATACTAGGTTATTTTTGAAATGAAAAAGAAAATAGAACACAACAATCCGTCCATTATCTCTCTTTGCCGAAATTTTTACACTTGCAGCATAATTACAAATTAAACACGCCCCTTCATTTGTCTTAGTAACAGTTTCAAGAAATGTATTTTTCAAAGCACGGAAATAAGTTACAAATTTGTTTTTATTCACTACTGACATTTTTTTTTTTTTTTTTTTTTTTTTTTTTTTTTTAATTAGTAAAAAAGAATTTCTAGTTTTTATTTTGAAATAACTAAGAAGCAAGAGGTTTAAACGGAAATATTTTAAATTTAAAAGAAAAGCGTGAAAGTTTGGCAAAGTAGTGACGGTTTTTCTAAAAGGAAAGCGCATCGGGATGTTTTAATTTATTTATTTTCAAGAAACAGTTAATTAATTATCTGCCAAAGATTAATTGAGATTTTTTTATTATTTCCATTATTCGTTACTTTTTTAAATTTCTTTCGAAAATCAGGGTAGTAATACCCATTTCTTCAGTGCAGGAATGTTCTCCGGATATAAAAATCAGCCGCTTAATAAAATCACTTTGGATTAGGACGAATGTGATTTTAATAAGTGGCAGGTACTGTATTTTATTCTGCATAAATAAAGTTATATATATAATACATAATATAGTATTATATATATACACACAAATTGTAACATAGTTAGAATTAAGAATAACAGATGACTAAATGCCCCCGAAATCCTCAATAACCAATATATATATATATATTATTTCAATTTTTAATCTAATTACTTTGATTAACTTTGTGATAAACATTTTCGTTATTTGGCTATTTGTGGATGTATGCTTTTGCCAACTCTTTGATGTAGAATTGATTTGACACTGATAAATATTGGGAAATTAGTTTAATGATCTGAATGTGCCTAATTTTGTCTCTTATTGGATCTTAATATGTAACGCAACATTTTTGTGCTAGTTTTAGCAATGTGTTACAATTAGTTTTATTTTTGTTGGGTTGGTTTTGACATGTATCTATTAATTGTTAAATAATTAAAAGATCTATCATTTATTATTTGCATTTAAATTCAATCTGCTGCTTATGCGCGATAAATTTAAATTTATTTTGTTTAATATAAACAGTTTTTTCATTAAATTTAAAATCTTGTTTATGCTTAATTGTATATATAATTATATATATATATATATATATATATATATACATATACATCGCTTTGCCTATTTGGCTTTACCATTAATTTTTTAAAAGTTTACATGCACTTAGATTACAGCTGCAATTGCGCTTATTCTTATGTGTATTATTTCAATTTTTAATCTAAATACTTTGATTAACTTTGTGATAAACATTTTCGTTATTTGGCTATTTGTGGATGTATGCTTTTGCCAACTTTTTGATGTAGAATTGATTTGACACTGATAAATATTGGGAAATTACTTTAATGATCTGAATGTGCCTAATTTTGTCTCTTATTGGATCTTAACATGTATCGCAACATTTTTGTGCTAGTTTTAGCAGTGTGTTACAATCAGTTTTATTTTTGTTGTGTTGGTTTTGACATGTATCTATTAATTGCTAAATAATTAAGGTTAAAAGATCTATCATTTATATATGTATATATATAGTATTATATAACAGTTTAATAAAAAACTATTTTGATTAAAATAAAATATTTAAAATAGTAATTAATGTATTTAATTGCTGAGTTAATCATAGCAGTTGATAGTGAGGTCAACTCCTAGTAGGTCTAGATCGTAATAACAACAACAATAATAATAATAATAATAATAATTTAAAAAATGAGTGTTCAAGAATTTAGGATTTAGATTAAATTACATATAAAATTACTTTTTTAATTCAAGGATATGGTATTGTCAATTAACATATAGTATAAAATACAATTATATTAATATATTAATATATTTACAATAGTGAATTATCGAATTTAAATAATTGTAGAAATTCTGTAATATTCAATTAACTTTAAATCTGGTTAATTTTAGATACAAACTATATCAGTATAATTTATATTTTAGTGTATATTAGAGGAACTTGGTACCTTTAAGACCTAGCACCACTAAAAGTTTCATATTAAAGCGTATATTTCTATTTAATATTTACACTGTCTACCAATAAGTATTGGGACACTTTCGAATTTAGACATTTTGTTAAATATCTAGAAAAGTTCTTTAGGAATCATCTTGAACTTCGGTAATGTAAAGAGCATGTCGCACCTCATATATTTCAACAAAAGTTGTGTCCTGAAGAGGAAAAGGGGATCAGTAAAATATTAAACAAAATTCAAAGCGTTTTGGATCACCCTGTAAAAAAGTAATGCTTTAAATGCATTTTGTCTGTAGCATGTGATTATGAGGATTTTTTTCATTATTTATATATATATTTTATGGAGTTACCACATATATTCATGGAGATATAACTTTTTTTTTTTTTGCAAAAAATATTTCCACTTTTTTAATTATGATACGTAGGGTATTAGACCATGTGCAAAGTCATTTGTAGGAAATTTGGCATACTGGATTAGACACAGCATACTACAATCAGAATGCAAAAATGTTAAATATCTTGCAAAACATGAGCGTTTTTACTAAATAATTTTAATTACGCATGCGCCAGCTTTTAAAAAATTTCATTTGCATAATTTAATAGCCAAAAGTATTGAGCACCTTATAGGAAAACACACAACAAGTATCGGGTAAATTCGAAAAGTTATGAGAGATAGAAGGAACAAATTTTAGTTCTTCTCCAAAATAAATAAATAAATAAAAAATAATCTTTTATTAATATTTATTTACAATCAGCGAATATTTTATTACCATTGGACATTGATTGAATCAAAATAAAAATGTGAGTAAAACCCTTTATAGTTAAAGCTCTTATTTTGAGAGAACTGAAATTCTGTTCATTTTGTCTCTCATAACGTCTTGAATTTACACGATATTTGTTTGGGGTTTTTATACAAGTTGCTCAATACTTTTGGATATTAAATTATGCAAATGGAATTTTTTAAAAGCTAGCGCATGCAAACTTAAAAATTATTTAGTAAAAATGCTCATATTTAGTAAAATGTTTAACATTTTTGCAGTATGCTGTGTCTAATGTAATATGCCAAATTTTCTAAAAAATATCTTTGCACTAGGTCTAATACCTTATGTGTTAAAATTAAAAAAGTGGAATCTCCATGAATATATTTGGTAGCTACATTAAAATTTATACAGGTAATGAGAAAAACCCTCTTATTCACATGCTACCGCCAAAAGGCATTTAAAACATTACTTTTTTACAGGGTGATCCAAAACATTTTGATTTTTGTTTAATTTCTTACTGTTCCCCTTTTCATCTTCAGGACACGACTTTTGCTGAAATATATGTTCTTTACATTACCAAACTTTCAAGATGATTCCTAAAGAACTTTTCTAGATTATTAATGGAAGATTTTTCATGGGATTATAAAAACAAGGAAAACAACAACGTCTAGAACGGAAAAATAGAAATAATAATAAAGCAGACAGCTGTTTCGGTAGCATTTAGCATTGATGCAATGAAGACGGTACGCTAAATGTTACTGAAACTGCTATTTGCTTCCCTATTATTTCAATTTTTGCATTCTAGACGTTGTTGTTTGCCTTACTTTTCTAGTTATTTGACAAAACGTCTAAATTTTAAAGTGTGCAAATACTTATTGGTAGATAGTGTAAAAATTGAATTATATTAAGTTTATTCAGTAAAATATATATTCAGGCAACAATTATTATTGTTTTTGATGTATCTTTTAGATATTTGAAACATTAAAATTGCATTTTCTCAGTTTGCATTTTTTCATGAAATCGTGGTCTTCAAATTCTAAAATTTCTATAGATACTTAAGAAAAGAAATTAAAAAAAAAAAAAAAAAAAAAAAAGTGTTTCATAGAACTTATCTAAAAGAATCGAGGATGCATTTTGAAATTTATTCATTAGTTTTTGGAAAAAAATATAAAAAGTTCAAATCTATGTAAAAATAAAAATTGAAAAAAAAAAAAAAGGCATGTTTTTTTTTTTTTTTTTTTTTTTTTTTTCTGTATTTAAATTTTTTATATATTTTTTCTTTTAAAGTTACTACTAAACCCATTCCTAACTCTTTTATGAAGGTTCTATTAAACATCTAAAAAATATGTTGAGTCTTTCCTTAAATATCCATATAAGTTTCATCATTTTGATGATCACGAATTCATGAAAAACCGCAAACGGAGAAAACGCAATTTAAAGATTTCAAATCTGTTAAAAATATATCAAAAATCATAAGAACTCTTAACTGAATATATATTGTATTGAAAAAACCTAATACAGTTAATTTATAAATATTAAATGGAAATATAAGCTTTTGCATGAAACCTTCAGTGGTGCCATGTCAAAGGTGTCAAGTCCCCTTAATACTATCCTTTTAAAATGCTCACTAGTTTAAAACAATTATGTGTAATTTAATAACCAATATAAAGATTTAATAAATCATAAATAATAGTGCAATAATTTTTTTGTGTTATTGGTTAAATATCATAAAAAATAAAGTTTAAATAATTTTTACAATTTAGTGTTTGACGATTTAAAAAAAAAAATAAAATCTTATTTATAATGACTTTTACTTTGTTTTCTATTTTTTTTACTCGGTAAATGACGTTTTGACGGGTTGGAGACAAAGTCTCGCGGGACAATATCTCGCGTGGACAAAATATCGCCTACATAAATGAATGAAAAGCAAAAAGGAGTTGGTAATTATTAATAATGTTGTATATAATTTCATGACAACGCATACCTTAGTCAGAGCACTGGCATACACACAAACCCAACACAAAAATTGTTATAAATTTTGCTTAAAAGAGTTTAAAGACTATGTTTAGTAACTTTTTTTTTTTTTTTTTTTTTTTTTTTTTTAAGATTAGCCATAAAGAATTCAATCGTGTTTATCTATCTATTTTAAAATTTTTAATTAAGGTATGTGAACAGTGTTCAGCTTTGACGTCAGCTGTATTTTAAAAATGTATTTTGAATGGTAAAAAGCAAATGACATAATAACATAAAATTAAATATAGATAAAATAATAAAATTCCATTCTACAATGTATTTATTTATTTTAATTAATTAATATTAATTTATAAGGTCCTGTGGCCTTTACCACAGATCACACGTGACAGAAATACAAATTTTCAAATAGATCATATTATTTTTTTGACGCGATATTTTTTCCGGCGATATTATGTTCGGATCCCCGTTTTGACACTGTGAACGTTAAATAGCTCCAGAAAATTTCACTAATATTAATGTTTCAGAATCGTTTACTTTAACTAAGTAATTTTTAATTTTTTTTTATTTTGATCTAATAATTATACATATAAATTAAATTACTCGATATATTCTTAGATTTCTAGTTTTGATTACTAGTTTTTCCTTAGATTCACTGTGCATTTTAAATATTTGAATATTGAAAATAATAATAATAATAATATGGGATTTAGTAAAGTCTTTTATACACTATTTTTATAATTAAATTAATTTGAATTTATCCTTAATATATTACATCTTAAATCTTAAGTACTTTAATTTTTATTTTCGTTAAATTATTTATATTCTATTCTTCTATTTTAATCTGTGTACTACAACTCAACATTTCTCTAAATATAAGTTTTAGTATTTGCTTGTAAGTATCACATGATTGTGTTTTGTGTTATATTTTTATTTTGTCATTTCCATTTACGTAATTTTTAAGTTTAGTAATAGATAAAAAAAAAGGGTATGAATATATACATATATATATATATATATTATATGGCTGCATCTGTTCTAGCTATTGTTTTTGAAAACAATTTTATTTTTCTGTACACATATTCGTATGCATACATTAACTCAAAACAAAAGAAAATATTAGTTTTTCTTAATATTGAATTATATTCTTAACTTCTAAAACGAAAGGGTTTTATGCATTAATTTATTAACATTATTTATGCCTATGCAGAATATTTGAAAAACTTTGACCTCGGCATTAATTTCTTAAATATTGATCTTAATCAAGTATTACAAATTGAAAAGAAATATACAAAAATATCAGAGTTATATAAAATCAATCAAATTTGTAGGGGATTCAATTTCAATATATACAAAATTTAAATTAAAAAAAAAAAAAAAAAAAAAAAAAAATCCCTTCAGTAAACATTTTCTATACACCAATAAGATCATTCACATATTTTCAGCGTCGTATCATAAAAAGTCCTAGATATACGAATTGTTAAAGGATTAGTCAAATTTAAAAGTAAACATGTTCCTTTATTTACCTGTAATTTGTATGTTTCTCTTAAAACGCAATGAAGTTAATATCCATATATTGAAAGTAATTTAAGTCAGCTTTTTTTACTTGTCAGATTCTTCATTAAGAAATGTTGAAATTTTTTATGCTATTTTATTTGCGTATAGATGTATTTCATTTCTTATTGAATGAAGCGTACGTGAAAATTTATTTTATGTAAATCTTGAAATAGAAGCCCATGTAAAGTTTATATTTATCATTGGAATATCTCTGACATATACTAAAAGTATATGTTATGTTAACATATAAAAAATATATAATAATATAACATATTATTATATATGTTGTATAGTACTAGAAATAAATAATAATAATAATAAAAGAATATAAAAGTATATGTTAAAACTTCAATATGAGGGTTTTATGCTTAGAAATTTATATTAAGATAAACAATGCCTAATATTAAAAAAGAATACATAAAGAATCCCAAGTAAACACAAAAACAAAGTTTTACCATAAAAATAATGTAAAAAGATAGATGATAATATTTTATAATATATAAAACTAAATGAATTTTAAAAATAAATAAATAAATAAATAAACTTGGGGGGAAAAAAGAAATTAAATATTTTAGACACGTCAAATGCAAAAATTTTATATAAAAGAATTGCTAAATGTAGTACAAGGCATAATAATAAATATGAAAAAATATACAATATAATAAATTAGACCAAAGGAAACATGTTTTAAAATGTAAAATGTGAAAAAAGCACGTTTTTATTTTTTTGCTTCAGTGGGCAAGAATATGTATTTGAAGAAATTTAAACCTTATATTACAAATTCCACAGACAAGTTAAAAAAGTATTTTATAAGAATACCATTTGGGTTTTACAGTGAGTGATACGTTATGTTAGAACTATTACAAAGCTATACAGATATTTTCATATATTTTAATTTAAATATTAATATATATAATATTATATAAAACTTTCAGGCACGGTAAATACCAAAAACACACCAACAATAGTTTCGTGTCAAAAATGCTTAACACAAAAGAAAACGTAGCCCTTAGATTCTAATAGCAGCCCTTAATATATCTGAATATTTTAGTATAGCCCTGTAAATATGAAGGATAACAAAATCATATTCTATACAAAACAATATTTTAGTATATTAATAATAAATGTCAATTTCTTTATGGTTTTTACAGTAGAAAGTTAAATGTAATTTATAAAAAGGTTTGTCCTAAAATGCAATGCACTGGCATTTTTTGGGTGTCCCTGTACACAAACCAGTTATACAGCACCTATTAATACCATTTTAAACAGGGAACATTCCATAATAAATAGTAATAGCATATATAGTTTTTTTTTTTTTTTTTTCTGAATATATATACGGATGCTAGGCGTGGGCAGACGGACAGATAGAGAGATGGATAGTCGGACATATAGATACACAAATTGAAATCGTATTCACACTTAAAATTGTTAAAAAGTGCTAAATGCTTTCTACCGGATGCATACTGCATCCGGTAGAAAGCACTCTTTTGTGCATATAAATCACATATTTTAATTTCATAAAACTTCGTGCAAAGTAAAGTTATTAAAATTTGGTTTATAGAAATACCTCTCATAGAAGGCAATGCTTTAGAATACTTTCGGGTATCCCTGTATACAAATAAGTGGTGGTATTTACTTCATTTTCTATAGAAAACCTCTAGTAGTAAACTTGAATAGCATATTTCAACTTCATTAAAATTTGTGTAAAATAAAGGAATTAAAGTATAGTTCATAGAAATATCTCTCATAGAATACAATGCTTTGGAATACTTTCGGGTATCCCTGTATGCAAACCATTTGAGGTATTCACTCCATTTTCAATAGGGAACATCTGATATTAAAGTTGAATAACATATATCAATTTCAAGAAATTTCATAAATATTTACGAGGGTTAGAGCGCGAGCAGACTTACAGACAAACCGAAGTCATTAACACTTTTGTACCTTGTTGGAAAGTGTTAAAAACATTTAGAAAATGGTAAAAACGTTTAATATAAACGAAAATGCAATTACAGCAAACTTCCAATAATACCCGTTAATGTAACTGAATATTTTTGTGTGGTCCTGTAAGTCTAATGCTAATCATACTGTATTCTATGGAAAACATTCTTTTGTGCATATAAATAACATATTTTAATTGTATAAGATTTGTGAAAAGTAAAGTTATTAAAATGTGGTTTACAGAAATACGTCTCTCATAGAACGCAATGCTTTGGAATACTTTCGGTTGTCCCTGTGTACAAATCAGCGAAGGTATTTACTTCATTTTTAATGATGAACATCCGATAATGAACATAAATAACATATTTCAATTTCATTAAGATTTGTGTAAAGCTACTGTATTAAAATATGGTTTATAGAAATACCTCTCATAGAACACAATGCTTTGGAATACTTTCGGGTGTCCTTGTACACAAACCAGTAGAGGTGTTTTCTCTATTTTCAATAGACAACATCCGATAGTGAACTTGAATAACATATATCAGTTTCAAGAAATTCCATAAATATTTACGGATGTTAGAGCGCGGACAGTCAGACAAACTGAAGTCATTAACACTTTTCAACCTTGTTAGAAAGTGTTAAAAATATAGAAGTAAATAAATTAATTAATTAAACAAATGGAATATTTTTTTAGTACTATGCCTTTCTCGTTTTACAGAATACAAAAAAATGTTACAACTATTATACAAGTTTAAATGTTTTACCCTTTATGAGAAAAATACTTTTTTCAAATTCTAAAAATTTTATGAAATGCTATTCCGCTACTAATTTCTGTATACATAAATTATGTTATCAATTTTTAAAAACAGCTATCTCAAATTATTAAGAAAAAATCCTCCCTTATTTTGTGTATTGTAGTTATTACATGTCTACTTCTATTATGCTTAAGCTAAGTCCTACAACTTTTGATGAATCAATTGCATTTATTATAACTTTCTCTTTATTCCAGTAATAAATAGTTTAATCTCGGCGTTTCTATTTTGCTATTTGAACTCTATTATTCATACTTTACTAATGCTGCAAATATTACAAAGCTATACAGATATTTTCATATATTTTAATTTAAATATTAATACATATATGCGAGACCCTTTTAAAATATACCGACAAAATTTATCGACCTCAATTTGTAAAATTCATAACTATATTTAATTGCACGCAAAAAATAAGCATAAGAAAATAACTTTCCTGAGTAAAATAAGGTAAAAGATTCTTGCTTAGAATAAAAAATCATTTTTAACATTAGGCTTAAAGCGTATTCAAAAATATTTTGTATAAAGTTATGATAGTATAAATTGGAAGCTTACTTCTTAATTCGTTTTATGTTCAAAAACAATTCTAAAAATTAAATTCTAGAATTAATATATTTTTGTCGATGTTATAACGTCATTTAACTCTTTAAAAAAAAAAAAAAAAAAAAAAAAAAAAAAAATGCATGAAAAACATAACGTCCTCTCCCAAAATACAAATGTAACTAATTATTTCGCAATTTCGTGTTTAGATAAGGACACAGAAATTAAATTCACTAAAAGAAATAATTAAAGGGGTAAATTATTTGTAGAGTTATTTCTTTCATAAGTTTCTAAATATAAATATGTTTACTGTAGATACGTTTACTTAAATTATTGACATTATAAGTCAACTTTATTGCTTGACTCATATTTATTTTTTTAACTATAAAACAAACGTAAAAGCTTACATAAAAAAAAAAAAAAAAAAAAATTATAAATAAAATTTAAAGCAAAATTTTTGCAGGAATCTCTTAATTTATCTGTAATTTTAGAATTAGCATAACAAGAATATCTGAATAAATCTGAATTTTAGTTCTAATTTTCATATCAAAGTAAAAACCTCATTTCATAATAAATTTAATAAAGTAAAATTCATATAAAAAATTGAACTTTACTCATGAGGAAAAGGTAGGGAAACATTTTTGAGAATTTGTTAAAATTAAAGTTGTTTCAAAACATTTAGTAAATGTAAAAACAAACTGAAGTATTGAAAGTATATAAGATTTCTCTGTTACTTTTACACGTTTTCTGACGCAGTTATCACGTTTTTCAAAGCAAAGTGTAAAGTAAGATGAAATAATTATGATAATTTTGAGTTTTCTATCCCCCTCCCTTTTTCTTCCATTACTTGATTTTTTTATATGAATGATTAAGTATTGTTGGAACTATTCTTTATTTTCTTAATTTCTTTGCCCGAAAAATCTCTAATTTCACACATTACAGTTAATTTTAATAAAATCATAAATGATAATAATTATCACTATTAAAATGTTTTAGTATTTTAGTATTTTAGGCAAGTCATCGGAGAACTTAATTGCATAACTATGCCAGTACGTTAATTTTCTTTTGAACAACATATTGTTCCTGATAAGAAAACTATCATTTTGTTCCTGAATTCAGTTTAATGTTTATCTATGACTATGGCTGCATTTATCTAGCTAAATGTATTAAACTCAAAGGTGATATCTTCTGGCGATTAAAGCAGTAACATTATTTACAATTACAAATAAAATATTTTTTCTCTTTTCTTTCTTTCTCTCCCTTTTTCTTTTCTTTCTTTCTTCCCTTTTTTTTTTTTTCTTTTCTTTGTGTGGGTATAGAGCATCCGAGAAAATCAGTCTGTGATTGATGTATTCAATATTTTTACAACATAATACCAAGGCTTTGAAGAAAGCGATTCATTGTATAATGGAAAGTCTCAATTACTCGCTGCATTTGCCAAGAAAAATGCCAAGTCGTTACGACGGGGGGAAAAGCATGTAGTAACAATTTATTTTCAAAAGAGAGAAGAAAAAACATGTAAAACAAGAACAATTCATAAGCGAGAGAAAGGGTGATATGAATTAGTCCAGTTGCGTACTTTTCAGAAGAAGCATTTTTGACGTAAAATATATCTAAGTCGTCACAGACTTTCTCTATAAGATTAAACCTATGATTTAAAAATATATGAATTATATAAATCATCTTTGTAGATATTTTGACATTTTTCGAAATGTGCTTTATAACACGTTTTAAATGCCTCTGACAGTTATTGTTGCTTATTGGTAATATTTTATGTGACTAACAATATATATATATATATATATATATATATATATATATATATATATATAATTGTATATTTATGTAAAACCTTGCATGATATTTTCTTCGAGGTTGTTTTTCAGAGCTTATCTACGTTAGGATCAAGAAAAGAAAAGAAAAGAAAAATTTAAATATTTTTATGAATGATATTAATTAAAAAAGGTTTGTAATTTCAACTGATTGGTTGGTGATAAAGATATATTGTTGAAAATATTAGATGTCATAAGAAATATGACAAATGCTTCCAATTTTTCGTATGCCTTTTATCGACGAAACTTTTCCAAATTTTAATTATAATCTTTTTAATCACTATAACTTATCTGAAAAACAAGTCATACTTTTAAAAGTAATGCAAATAGTTATCATTATGTATTTTTAAACAAGTATGTATACGTGTGTCTCCTTTAACTCTCTTTACTAATAAAGATAAGTAATGCATCCAGTATGATTTCCCGGGGGAAAAAAATAATAATAAATGAAAATTGATAGCTTGTTCGCATTAGATTCAGATACTATTATTACAGTGTGCATTTTTATTTATTTTCTTTTTCAGTTTTATTTAAATTTAATAGTTATTCTAGAATAATATCGGATTCCCGCTAATTCAGTACACAATTGGGAGACTGAGAACTTGTAATCTATTTTCATTTAGAAAACATTTCATAAAAATAAAAACGTAAGTTGCGCTTTGTATAATTGCCTGAAAATACGGTAATATCTTTGTCTGCTTACTGATCATGTTACTTACCCCAAGATACAAAATCCAGAGGATCAGAAGTAGTAATATGAGAATGACATAATTCATAACCAAGCTGGTTGCCTCTTTGCTCCCCATAATGCTTTCCGAATTCCTGGATGGGAATGCTGTAAGGTCTGTTAGCTGTGAAACTTGGTGGCTGAAAACACCGCAATATGTTCGGTCGAGATATGTAAAAATAGAGTGGGATTTGAGTGACGGGATGTATTTGCTTCACCGTTCCTCAGCGCCTCACTCAGATTTCGGGCCTTGAGACCGTTTTTAAAAATCACTGTCTTTCCAAAATGCGTGTTGCTCAGTAAATGAATGAAGATTCATCTCTGTGCCTTTCATTTTGAATCAAAACACATTTACTCTCATATTATCATTAGTGATACTTTCAGAAATACAATACCAATGATTGCCACCATAGTGATAAGGCACAAGTAACAAGTCACGTGTTCGAAAATATGCCGCATTTAATAATTCAAACGTTTTAATTTTCATCGTGCAAGATTTTCAAAAGCAACTAAATTACATGAATTTCGGTTGATTAGTCATTTGAAAATCTAGTACAGAGGAAATTTTTATAGAAACAATTACAAAACACTACGATACAAGCTTCGAAAATCCGGTTACAAAAATGAAAATTTCATTTATAACTCAGTGGTTTTAATTTGATTTGTCATGCTAAATAAATTAAATAATTTATTTAAATTTTATTCTAATTATACGGATACAAAAAATGTAAATAGTGAATTCATTTTTCAAAGTAAAGAAAAATGTTCTTTTTCTATTATTAATAGTATTCAATAGTAGTAAATCAATAGTATCATTTCAAAATCAATAGATATATGTGTTCCTAAATTGACTTCGAGTAATTTTACTGGAACTGCCTTCAGCTAAACATCATACTAGAATGGATAATATATGGATAATAATAACACTTTAAAAGCATTTATTGAAAATACTGCACATTTCCTTTAATGACAGAACTCCTGTATAAAAATCGACTAATAGATGGAGCAGCATTTTATTATCAAAGAATGATTCAAATATTGAAAACAAAAAATGCCTATTGAATAAATCTCGATTTTTTTTTTTTTTTTTTTTTTTTTTTTTTAAAGAAAAAACAAGAAAAAGGAATCTTGAAATCATTAATTTAAGTCCAAGCTTCTAATAAATTCAAGTTCAAGAGAGTGAATTTATGAGCTGAGTGAGTCTTCTGAACTTGAATTACTTATTTTATGCTGCTTACCTGTATGCAGTTTTTGAAACTACTTTGTACAATGTATTAAATTCGATTTATTCAATAGCCTTTTATTATCAAAGAACGATTCATATGCTGAAATCGAAATATGCCCTCTCGAGTTCCAACTTTCAAACTTATTAATTAATTAATTAATTAATTAATTAATTAGTTAATTTTTTAAAGGAAATGTTTCTGAACTTCAATTACTTATTTTGAGCTGTTTCTCTATATGCAATTTTTGAAACTTCCTACTGAAATGCATTTATTCAATTTTCTTTCAACTATCAAAACTATTATTTAAAAAAAAAAAAAAAAAAAAAACATTTTTTTTCAACAAGAATATTCTTTTTTTTTTTTTTTTTTTTTTTTTTTTTTTGGCTTCTTTCACTGATTTTTTTTTTTCTTTTGAGACTTTTCTTTTCATTGAGTCCTCATTCTTTCATGATGCCAAAATGTCCTCCGTATAAACGTAAAAGTAAACCTAATTGAGGTTTTTTCTTACATACGAAGACTTAAATTACCAAATTTTATATTACTATCAACATAGCTTTTATTCATTTTGTAATCTTATAAAACACTTCGCTCATATTTTACTCTAGGTAATTTATTCAGAGTTTAAAATGGAATATATAAACGGTTGTTCTGTATTAAATTGCACTTTCAAAATATAAGGTGTCAACGGCGCTTAAAATGAATGAGTATCTCTATTCTTTGGGTTAATCGATCACGACCCTTTTTTTCTTTTTTTTCTTTTGGCGCATGACAAGCTTGGGAAGCTTTTTTCTGTCGGCTCTGTTTTGAGTTCGCAAAATGAAATTGTTGTTTCTAAACTCAATGTGTCTTCTTAGCTATAGTAATGCGTATTAAATTTCGCTCTTTTGTGAATAGGAGAAAAAAAAAAACGAACAATTAAAGTACAAAATGTTGGGTCTAATACGTTGAATCTCTTACAATTGCTAGGTTGTCACTTAATAGTTTCGAGAATTTAATTCTTTTTCATGAAGGTTTATTTTATCATCCTTTTTATGTTATTTAGTATGTGATAATTAAAGCAATTGAATTCTTAAATTTTATTTTAATAAAAGTTTCAATGTTTTTGTCGTCTTTTACGAACGCGTAAAAATTTTATTCTGATAGAGATTTACGATATTTAGATTTTAAAAAATATATATAAATAAATAAATAAATAAAAATTTCAAACTTAATTATTTTTCAGAGAAAATATGCTGCATTAAATACTATAGAATATTTTTGTATTTAACGGTGTTCTTAAATCGAAGCTTATTACGTCGAGTTACAACAATCAAATATTTTTTATGCCTTCAATACTCAAAATTTGTGTGTCTATTACATTTACTCTATCGATGAAAAATATAAATAAACATATTGGACGCCCAGAATGTTTCAATTAGGCTAAAGACTGCACTGAGAACGTGAAAGTAAATTTACTAGTATAAAATATACATGCATAGTGCGTAATTGTTGCTATATACAAATATATACACGCACACACACATACGCAAAAAGAATAAAAAAACATATTTGCAGCGTTTTCTTTTCACGTTCATTTATATTTTAGGAAGAAGAAATTGCTTTCAGTTGTAATCAATATATGCATATATAATAAAAAATGAAAGCCGGAAGAAAACAGATAAAAATTTATAGCCAGAAAATATTGAGGCCATCGTTGGGTGCCCCCCCCCCCACACACAATGCAAGGTAGAATGACAAAGATGTTTTAAGAACTGCTAGTAAAAAACAAAAACATCTTAGTCCCCTACATCGTACGTGGAGAGAAGAACAAATTCCCAGCAGTTCAGAATACAAAAAAATAAAAAAGGAAAAACTTGCAAAATACATAATATTTTACACAAATATATAAATTTATAAAAAAGACGAAAAAAGAAAAAGAAAGAAACCTTACATAAAAGTTGAATTAATAAGCACTCCGTACAAAAAAGCGTTAATAAGAAAAAACATCTACACAAAAGCAAACACTTGCACAAACTTGTGTAGATGTTTGTTTTTGTGTAAGTGTTTTTTCTTGTTGTATTTTTATTTTTGTTTTATTTTTAATGTCCTTTTTTACTAACGTTTCTTATTAAAGTTTTTTTTTAACGGTCTGGGACCCTGGTAACCCCCAGCACTATTAATTTTACGGATTATGGGGGCGGGGATTGCAGCAACAACAGATTTTAAGTGTACCAGCTATCATTAGTGTACATAGTGTTGTTTGGCCTGCTCGATTACCGAACCCGTTAACCGTTTAGAGATATAATTCAGCAGAACATTTCTTCAATCAATAGAGCATTAGGCGAATCTATTGTCTTATAACTGGTATATTTCAAGTTTGTTACAAAGTATTTTTTAAACATCTTAATTTAGAAGGGATTTTTTTTTTTTTTTTTCTGTGAGAGAAACAAATTTTTCTTTTTTCTATATCTGACGAGGAAAGTTTGCAGGCAATCACGATGAATAATTTCACTACCAGCTTTCACCATAGTTGAAATAACCTATTTTGTAGAGCACTGCATTAACAAAAGTACTAACAATTCATATCTTGGTTCGAGTTTAGAAAGCAACTGCTTTTAAACTTATGCTATAAATAAGCATACGGTGAACAGTTATGTCAAAAATTTTTCACAGTAATGCACTTAAAATGTTTAGAACTTAAATAATAATTATAATAAAACATAAACAATGCTGAGAAATTGGGTAATTACTTATTTATTTATTTATTTATTTATTTTATTTATTTTATTTATTTATTTATTTTTTTTTCAGATTTTCTTTCAGAGTTTTTATTTCTTCTTAAAAATACAGATGCCCGCAAGTATACAAAATATTGTAAAGGTAAAAAGAAGTTATTAATACAGAAATGTTGATGGAATCATGAAGAATTTAAGCTTAAGTAAAAGAAACATTTTATAATTCAATTTATCCTCTTGTCTTGAGATAACTCATTTAGGAAAGATTAAATTTATTAAAATAATATCCTTCTGAGCACAGTATAAGCAGTAATTAAAAACGATGCTTTTATCATCAAATTACATTACGTACAAGTAAAAAGGATATGACGTTAATGTCATAATGATGTAAGCCACATTTGATTAGACTTTCAGAAACAAAATATTTATTAGAAACGTTTCTTAAAAAACTTCTGATTATTGACTTGTATATTGTTGGTTGGGGTTTGTGTTGGCGGCAATTTTTCAAAAATATGATTTTTCGCTCTTTATTTTATTATTTTAAATATTTAGATAAACGCTATTTGGTTAGAAATTATTTATAAAATATCTTAATCTATTTATAAAGCCTTTACATCCTAATATATTCTAATTTATGTTAAAACATTCTGCATGAAATAAAAATTGATTTCTTGTTTATACACTTTTGGTAAATTACATTTTTGATAGGTTACATCAGACAGGTTTCTTGTGAAATTTTAAATACTAAATCATCTAATATCTTTATCTAATATGTTATATATATTTTTTTTCTAAAATTTAAATAAATAAAAATATAAAAATTTATTTAATAGCTTGACAGGTATGACATATGTAAAAAATTATAATTATTTTTTGCTTACTTGTTTTTTAATTTAAATTTCTTTTTTAATTAATGATATACAAAAAAAAATTATGTATAATGTGTTGTAGTATTTGATATGTTTCACATGTTTTCTATCAAGAAAAATAAAACATAATTGAGCTATTTGAAAGTTAAAAAATGGTCTTGAAATCTACTTTTGTATGAAATTAACCTTTTTTCATCAATGAATTTCCTTTTTCATCTTTCATTACGACAAATGTGCGCCAGATAAAAATTCTTAGCATAACATTCAGTGTCTTCTTTCTAAAGCCTTTCCAAACTGCTTTTTAACGATTTTTCAAACAAATATAACCAGTAAAATTTGTTAATAATTTTTCAAGAATTCTCTTTTTATAAGAAGTACGTATTTGTATAATTTACTGAAGTGTTTGTTTTGATGTTGAAAGAACATATTTAGAATATATAAAGTTTATGATAATAATTTGAATTATAAATGTCTATTTCAGCTCTTGAAACGTCCGTACATCTATAAATCATCGAAAATATTTTCAGCATATTTTGCTTGAAAACCAATGTTATATAATTTAGAAATATAATGACGTTTTCAAATGATGTAGATACTTTCTTTTGCTATTTTAAAACTGCTTGCTGTTTCTAAACTGAAAAAAAAAAATTTAAATAATTTATTTATGTAATTGAAGGTAAAAATAACATGAAAGTTATACACGCTGCTTTAAAAATATATTATTTGTTTTTCAGTTTGATTAGCAGTTATTTTTGCCAAAAATATTTTTAAGGAAACAGAAACAAAACAACATTGAAATTAAAAAATATTATTATTGCATTTTCAATTCATTAACATTTCATTTTTACTTTCTCTTACCCATAAGGTAGAGAAAGTATTGTTTTTGGGTCAAATTTTCGAACGCGAGATTTTGTTATATTTACACGTTCTGAGGTCCCCTGAATACGAAAATCATGTTTTTAGCAAATGGCCTGTGCGTCTGAGTGTGTGTCTGTGTGTGTATGTGTCTGTGTGTGTGTCTGTGTGTCTGTCTGTTATCAGCATATCTCAAAAACAAATTATGGCAGAAAGTTCAAACTTGGTATTCTAAATGTGTATCATATACGGATGCTACAGTAAGCTTTTCGTTAAGATCAAGCAAATGGTTCGTGTACAGGGACAATCAAGAGAATTCTAATACATTACGTCTATGGGGGAAATTGCATGTAAGTACAGTTTAACGTCTATAGACTGCACTAAAACAAATGAAACGAATATATATTTTTTGTAATAGAGATAGTTAACTGGGAAAAAAAGTTGTGTATATAGGAGCCTCGCCTCCCCCCTTGGGGGGGAAGTCCCCCCCGGGGGAGTAAATTTTCATGATGGGTATCTTTCAAAAGAGCTCGCCAATACCTTTAAAACGAGTGGTTGAACCATCGATCTGCGATAATTTAAAACAAAGTTATCGATTTTTTTTACTTTTAACAAAAAAAAAAAAAAACCCTTAGAAAAAAAAATCGTTTTTTTTTTTTTTTTTTTTTTTTTTTTTTTTTTTAATATTGAGAATAAAATGGACTTTTTTTGGGATATTTGGTGTTATATTACTACTCTAATACGGAAATCGTCTGCATTATCATAAAAGATAATTTTTTTAAATAATAATTTTAATAAATATTTTTTTAAAAACAGAATTATTTTTTAATAACCGAATTAAATTCTATATAAATGTAGGTGCTTTAATGAAACGGGGGGTTGAGGGGGGCGGTAGCTCCCCTCACATAGAACTAATTATTATATAAAACTCTTCAGAAGCCTAATATGAATTGTTTAACACAGGTTTACATAACAGAACTCGTTATCTTACCTTTTAATGTGCAATATGTATTAATAGTATTAAATTTCAGGGTAAGAGAAAGTCGTGTGAGTGACACACCAGATTATTTAGATAATTAAAGTAATAAACTAATTAATGTTTTTTTTTTTTTTTTTTTTTTTTTTTTTTGTAAAATACGCTGATATCTAAAGTTATAATCACTTATTTTTTCAATGAAGAATAATCATCACAATAATTTAATGACTACTCCCTATTAATTCTTCCCCCTAGTTTGCATTTATGTCAACTTCAACAATGGTTAAAACAACCACATTAAAATAGCATGTTTCATTAGAGAAAAAAAAATCTGTTAATGACTTTTTATATTATTTTGCACTGCTTTTACGTTCTAGATCTAATATATTTAATGTAAAAAAACAGTCGTGCTTGCATATGGAGAGGCAGTTTTAAATAATGGCTTTATCTGTTTAATAATTTTTTATTTTACGGATCAGAAGGAAATTTTCTCTCTCGTAGTCATTAAAAAAAAAAAAAAAAAAAAAAGATTTATTATTATTATTATTGTTTTAAAATATGAAAAAATTTTGTAAAAAATAAAAAATAAATAAAATAATAAAAAAAAATCTCAGTAGTCATATAAATCTTTAACGTTTGACATGTTTTGTACTTTTATTTTGTACAGCAGTGCACTCTATATCCATACCATATTTTTTTTACTATTGCAAATTATACATATTTTAAATCTTTATTAAGTGTAAATTTTTATTTAATGTTTTAATGATCTTATACTAGCCAGATTAATGATTATTAAAAACAAAGTGAAGCTTATGTTATAAAATAGAAGTAATAAAAATAATCGATAACTCTAAGGATTTATTTATTTATTTTGTGCGTGTGTGTGATTTGTTCTAATAATGTATTTTAGAAGTAAAATTAATGTTCTAGGAATGAAATTGCACGTAAACTTTTACTCAAGATTTCAAGATGTCTTAATTGAAATATAATTATATGACATGTTTAGTTAATCAACTCTCTTTCTTTGTTTGAAGTAACTGTACTTAAGTTTAGTTCTACAATTGCTAAACTAATGCATAGAAATAATATTTTTACTTTGCTAATGCCTCTGTCTGGTATTTCAACTCCATAAGCTTTCCACGTCTAACTTATCTATATCAGGTACTGAAAAGAGAAATGTATTTTCAATCAGTACCTCATTATTGGAAAAAAAAAAAAAAAAAAGCCAACATATATTTTTGAAATGAAAATTTTAATCAAATTTATTGTGTTAAGTACACTTTTAATGAACTGAATCCTGTCATTTTTAAATTTCTTATTGCAATTGTCTTCCAAAATTTTCATTTTAACTGAATACAGAATAAATTAATAATTGTAACATTACTTTTCACAAAACCAATAATTTTAAATCAAGAGGGGGGGGATATGTCGCAGAGTTTTACTGAACATTTAAGTTTTATTGAAAAGATTATCTTACAGTTTTGCAGTTACTTGTGATAATTTTACTAAAACTTACTAATAACAGGAAAAAGTTTTTAACAGATAATTCGAATGAATTATATCACGTTTGTTATCACTTTTTAAGGAAATTTAAAATAATTATTAGGATACAGAGGTAGTCAATTTTCTTATAGAATAATACCATAATGAAGTTTGCTTTTAAAATCACTTTATCACGCTGATTGCCGCACTGTAAAAAAAATTCTGTAAATTTACTGAAATGTTTATACAGAGTCTCTCTAGATTTACAATAATTCTTAGTTAAAAGCAAGTAATTGAGATTCTCAATCTTTATTCTGTAATTTTATCTATTTTAATTATATAATTTATGAGAAAAAAATTAAAAAAGAATGTTTCGACTTTAGAAGAAGCATTCTAAGTCACAAATATATTCTCGACAATAATCAATTAAATTAATATTAGTTATTAAAATGCATATATAAAATAGATTGTTTAACATCTCTGTTTATTTTTCTCTGTAATTTTATATAAGTCTTAAGATAAATAATTACCAGTGTTTTTCTGTTGAAATGTTTAACAGTGCGGCACTTATAAAGGTAATTTGCATGAGGTGCCCAAAGTAATTTTTTTTTTTTTTGTCTAAAGTATTCGCATTGCTATGAGAAAATGTGTATATGTGTGCGTTTTCTTATGATTCATTTGGGTGAATGGCAGATGACCCTTTGCATGGATCACTCCAGATTATAAGTTTTTTTCAATTATAAATTATAGAACTTGTGTCAATAACTACTTAAAGTTTAAGATTTATTCACACACCATAAAATCAATACAAGCATTACCGAAAGGATGTGGCCTTTCTTCTTCAGGTGCGAAAAACCTGTGCAACTTACCTTGGAGGCAAAAGCAAGGAATATTGTTTTTATGATGTGTGAAGAAGTTTCAAAGTTTAATTATGTGTTTTTTATCAGTAAGTCTCTCGCTAAGTTTTGCTACGTTCTTTTATTTCAGCTTAATCCATACTTGAAAGAACAGCATAATCCAATGTAAAAATTATTGAATAGGGGGGAAAAAAAAATCAGCAAATAAACATTTCAAAGAAAATACGTGCCAGCATTTTTTACAAAATTCCTCAGTCATAAGTAATTAAATTTTTAAGTAATAACCACCGCAATTATTTGGATGATTACAATTTTAGGTGTGTAATGGAAATTCTACTACTGATTTTATAATTTTATAATTGTCGAACTGAATTTTTGAGGAGATTTAAAACTGAATAAAGTTACAAGTTTAGAAGTAATTGCTTACGGAGTAATTGCTAAATGTTAAACGTTACATAGTTGAGTTTCATTAGAACGAACTTTCAGACGCTCAGCAAAACTATTCTCTGCGGTTTCATTATAATATTACTATATGTTTTCGATCGGGATATTACCTAAGAGTAAGAACGCTAAGTATTTTTCATATAAAATTTATTCAATTTTATTAGATTAATGATCACAGAGGAGAAATATAACTAATTAAGTAATCATCCATCGTCTCAGGAACGGTATTAAAGTTTTTAAAAAAATTGTAAGATAAAAAAAAAAAAAAACTTTTTATATACCATGTTTTTAAAATTTCTGATGAATCATTAATAAAATACGCGAGGATAAAAAATATTTAAGCACGCGGACTCAATAGTGATTAAAAAAAAAAAGAAAATGTTGGTTTTAAAAATAAAATATTACTTCTTTTATAACAACGTATGCAACTTTTAGCATCGTGAACTACATTAACACTTACCAATGTGTATATATATATATATTTTAAATGATAATGACGTCAATTTTTGTGAAATTCAAAATTTAACTTTTTATAATTTTTAACGTTCACGTTGAATTAAATGTATTTATTTTTATGTTGAACTCGCAAATTTTTATGGCAACAATTAAATTACAGCTAATATTTTAATGGCTATTTTTATTGCTATTAGGAGCTTATTATTTTAATATTTTAATTAATTAAAAGAAAACTATTCGAAAATTCGAAAATCTGACTTCGAAGTATTGTGTTGTCACCTGGCTCTGAGCTACTGTGAAAGTTTCAAACGTCTAGCTAGTAGGGAAGTTAGTTAAAAATAGATTGCAAGATTTGTACCGGACAAACAAACAAACAAACAAACAAACAAGAATTGAAGTTATAAAAGCATGGTAAAATACACAATTAAAAAAAAAATGTCTCTGTCGCGAAAAACAAGTTTTCCAAATTCCATGATTTTTTATTTTATTTATTTATTTATTTAACAGCTTAATCAACGAGTTTTAACCATTTTAACCAACAAAAATATGAGAGACCTTAAACATCCAGAACAAACTTAAAGCCACAAATCACTGTCTCAGGTAATTAAAAGGAAAATAATCATTTTCCTCGGAATAGAGGTCAGCAGCTCGGTTTCCGGCTGCAGTAGAAAAGTTTCAAAGCGCTAGGCTTCGGAATTCACGGATGAATTAAGTATAAGTAAAAAAACTATTAAAGGAGTAGGTTAAAAACTCGGCATACGAAACATTTTATTTTATAAATATTTGAATTTGAACTAACCAAACGCTAGTTCAAGTGCAATTTTCTAAATTACATTTAACACCAAATCTGAGAGAGAGAGGATATCATCGAACCTAGTTCAACATTGTCGCACATATTTAACCTTCCTTAACTGTTGCTGAACACAATACATTTATTCTTAAATTAACTGCCTTGTTTGATAATTACCATTTCATTTCAGATTAAGAAAAGTCAAAGTGTAAACTTTAAAAAACAGTATTGTGCCGTTCATTAAATGTATTTCTTATCTTCCGAGATTACTACATTACAAACTTATTCACTTCTTCACTTTTGAATTCCATTCTTGTTTTCTCTCATTAGCAGAAGAGTCATTTGTCAAATAGTCTTTGAACAGATTTTAGTATAAATATTTTAGTTGATTTACTTGAAATATTCTGATTATAAATTTAATAAGCTGATTTTAGTTAGATGATCAATGAGACGATGTTAAATGGTCGTTTGCTGTAGAATATCTTAATTATTATAATACAAGCTCAACTAATAGTAACTTTCCTTAATTAAGACTAACAGATTATTGAAATAAATGCATTCATTTTTCTATTTTAAACTCTCTCAGATTATATTATATATGCGGAAATAAAATTAAAAACTAATTCTTATTTGTTTTTAATTTTTTCTTTAAAAAATTTTATGTCCCTTGGAGTATATAGTGAAAAAGGAATTGAAGTTCCCTCCACCAAGTTAACTGGTAATGAATTCGGAGCTTTTGAGAACATACAGAGGAAAAACTGTAAAATTATTTCTCCACTTTCTAAAAAATAAATCCTAATTTCGATCTTTAATAATTTCGATTATATTCTTTACAACCAATGTAAAATAAATAAATAATAAATAATTGTACTAATTAAATACTGGTTGGAAGGGAAAATTTCTAAGAAGAAACACGGACTAAAAGTATCGCTAACAGAATACACATCATGGACTAACAGTATCGCTAATAGAATACACATTATGGACTAACAGTATCGATAATAGAATACACAAGTACAAAATAAATAAATAAAATAAACTGCATTATTACAACAAAAGTGCTATTTCATGGGATTTCTACTTTTTTATTTTGTTTTATCAATATTATTATTTTAAAACTTTTTTGCGTAGGATAAATGATTATAAATATACCATATATTATAAAGAATAAACAATTAAAAAATAAATAAATAGATACTATTATAAATAGACACTAACTACTATTACTTGATGTTTCAATTAATATGAACACTTTTCACTGAATATCTGCTTTTATTTTTGTTTTATTTTATTTTATTTTATTTTTATTTTTTAATCCAGAGCGAAAGCCTTTGTTATTTTTAATGAAAATAATGCACGAGATTCAATTTATATTCCGTTTCTTATCTGAATATTTATTAATTTCACTTTCTTAAATAAATAAATAATTATAATAATTATAATAAACGAGGTTACGGAAAATTATTTAAACACGACTGTGTGATATAAATTATAGTGCTCAAAAAAAAAAAAAAAAAAAAAAAATGAAATCCTAAATTTATTTGAAATAACTGCATTTAAAAAATCAGTGTTAAACTTATCGTGAATAGGCGTCTAGATATATCTCCACCATACGAAATTGAGAAACGAGTCTTATCCGTGTCACTACGTCCCTCTGCTGTCATAAGTGTTTAGCAGCTTGAAGTGTTGCTGAAAATAACATCACGCTAAAACGTTCTCAAGAGACTTGCTTTAAAAACCTCTAGGCCAAAAGTGAAATCAGAAAAGATACCTAGCAAAACCATTTATCAGCTAAATAAATAAATTGCTTCTTTTCATAAAACAGAATAAGGGGATTTTTTTGTTTAATTTTTTATAAAAATTAATTTATGACGTATATGTATTATTAAACTACGATTAATCAAAAATGATATAAAATCAAAATGTAGTTTCGATAGGGGACCAAAATCAGTCAAAAAGCTAATGAAATTTAATAATTAGTAGTCACACGAGGGACTTTATAGAGACGTCCATAACTTTCAATTTAGGCCTTCCAAGCGATATATCTAAGATTTGAAGAAGCTTGAATCTATATACATAAATTTTGCATCAAAATTATGCTCTAAAGACGTACAGTTCAAATCACAATAACAACCTAACTAAAAGTGACACGTGCACAGGTACACATACAAGGGGTAAAAGATAGTATCGATATTTTCAGTGCCACTATATTTTAATAATAATTTTTTTTTATTTAATCGGTGAATTTCTGCATTTAAAGAAGAAAAGCTATTAAAAATAGTGATTTATAGGGCACTTTGACCCCAGAATACATTAAAATTAATTAATATAAAATAGTGAAACAGCAACAACAACAACAACAAAAATATTTATTAATGAAAGATATTCAAATCAAGATGTTGGTACGAGGCAACAAATGGACTATTGAAATTTATTTAGAAGGCGTTAGAACTTCACATACCTACCACCTTTAAATTTTAAGAGCATGATTAATATTTAGGCTATGCATTTTCCCCCCAAAAAAAGTTTTTAAGTTAGATATATTTATTTATTATTATTTTTTTATAGTATTCTTAAGGAAATCATCTAACATTACTGTTCTTTGATTTGTGATAATCACAGTTAATATTTCTATTTCTAAATTATGGACTTTTTTTTTTTTTTTTTTTAACGATTTTCAAATTTAGTTTAAACTTATTTTTTAATTATTATTATTATTTCTATAGCACAGGTAATTTGAAAAAAAAAAAAAAAAAAAGATACCGAGTTAGCGTTATAATCACGTGATAATTCAAAAAAAAAAAAAAAAAAAAAATTGTAAATTTTTTAACATTAGTCTCATTTTTAAAAATTAGCTTGGCATTACTAAATATCTAACAATAACATAGGTTTTTTCCTTTCTTTTTCTTTTCTTTCCGTTAACTAAGTATCGTTAGAAGTAAGTTACAAACTTATTTTTCGACTACACGATAGTTTCCTTAGCCGTTTATTATTAAAATCTCAGCGATAGGTAAAAACCTTTTTGTTCCAACCAGAAATGAAGCATGGAATCTCTCAACAGGAACTTTCTGACCAATGCATCTTTAGAGTGTTGAAATCCATTCTTCAATGTCGGCAAAGTTTGTATGAAAATGTTTCGAAGCATTTCGAAATTGCGCAAAATCGCCAATTTTCTAAGAAAAGTATCAAAATTTTAATTTAAGATTTAAAATAATCATTTATATACAATGTTTATCATTATTATTATAATTTATTAATTCATGTTTTTTAGCTTTAAAATTCTGGGACAATAAAAATCGTGTAATTTTCACTTTTATAGAACACTTTTTTTTTTCCATAAGTCTAAATAAATACATTAAATAAATCAAGCGCATATTTTCAGTGCTTTTACACGCAGAACCACTTGCATGTTTAATAGAAAAAGTAGTTCAATGATAATATTGTTGAAATAAAACTTTTTTTTTTTTTTTTTTTTTTTTGCATATTAAATTATTTTTTTGCATTTATTTTTTATATTTTCATCATGAGATGGTATAATTTTAAAGATAATTCTTATGCAAAACATCTATAAAAATATCTCAATTAAGTAATTATAACAATAAATAGAAATTTTTTTACTGGAAAGTATCTACTCACATTTTCTACAACAAAAAGAAAATAGAAACTTTTTATTTTCTGTAAATATTTTATAGTCTTGCGATATAAATTTCAGAAGCAATGATTATTATTATTATTATTATTATTATTATTGAGTACGGAAGTGAATTTTTTAAAAATTCGTTGCAGCATAGCTAATCCAATAAAAAGAGAATTTGAGTAAAAAATAATCAATCTAGACCTACTTAAAAAGAAAAAATGGTTCTTGTAAATAAGTAAGACAGAAATGTACGCTTTTCAGTACAGAAAACAGATAAAACAAATAGCAAATTTTACTTCTAAACAAAAGTAAAGATACCTGTCGAAAACAAAGTAACATAATAATTTATTTAAGGTAGTGAAATTACTTCCATAATTGGTTGCATCGGAATTATCAAATTTCATCCTAATTACGAAATGGAGAAGTAATATTTAAAAAAGGGTTGTTGCTGAGGCTGCTTAAATTGATTTAAAAAAAAAGAAAAAAAAAAAACTATGCATCTGTCGAATGTTACAAATTCTTCCAATTTCAGAACGAATTGACTTTAATGCATTGTTCCTTGTTAAAAATATACATCAATATGCCTAATTCATTTTGAAAGCTGTCTTTTTTTTAAATATTAAATCATAAGCAGGTTCAGAATAAATGCCCCCCCCCCCTTCCTTCCTACCGCAGAAATTCAATACGGAGAAAGAAGGACTTAAGAAAAAAGGCTTAATGGCATTGTAAAATACCAAGTCAAAACGTTTAAGAATTATTGGAAAAAGTTGTATTGGACCGTTTGAATTTTCTTAAGCTTGGGTGAATAAAAACAAAATAATTAGAATTTTAAACAAAATGTAAAGAAAATTGATGATAGACGTCTTTTGGGTAAGCAATGATTATTACATTTCCGAGATACACCTGAAGCACTCCGCTTAAATTTTGAATTTGCAGCTAATACAAAAACTGGTAGTAACATACAAAAACTGCTAAATATATTTCCATAAACACTTAATTTGAACATTAGTTGTATTTATTGGAACGTAGATACTACCATGTCATTTTGAAAGACATATTGAAATCTACGTTTAATAGATAATTATATAATCACATAATTAAGTAATAAAATTTCTAGGGAATACCAAACGGTTTTAATTCTACGTCGAATAAATTTACTAATGTTTTCCAAATGTTTATTCAAATTATTATTATTATTATTATTATTATTATGTTTTATAAGTTCAAAACATTCTTTTGAAGGATTAATGTTAGAATCAAATTTACTATTGTTTTCAAATACCTCTATTTTTAGTAAATTTAATATGTAGCTACGTGTTCCTCTACTGTTCTAGTAGGTATATATAAAATTCTAAAAACATTTTTTACTAAAATCTCAATACATAACATTGAATGAACTTATGATTTGCAGAGAAACTGAAGAAGAAATACAAATGATCAAACTTAAATTAATTCTGAAAGATAGAACATATATTTTAAGTTAATGACAATTAGCCCATTATTTTAATTACATGTATAGTTTTAAAGTTAGGAAAAGAAGTGAATTTGTGATCAACATGCAATAAAAACATTCTTTAAAATGTCAAGATAAATATAAGTTTTAACGTGTCACCTGATGTACAATTGAAAATATTTTTTGAATTAACTTTGTAATCTGCAGCGCAACAAACGTCTTCTAATGCAAATGACATTTCATTTCTAATAGTTTACAGATGTTATTTTATAAGTATACTATATTTAAACCAGAGTTACAGTTTAATGAATTAGTTTAACTCTTCGTATTTACATTTCATATTACTTGTTTATGAATGTATAAAATATGTTTTATATTTGAAATATTTTATTAAAATCTTCACCTCCATGTATTTTTAAAAACAATAAAATAAACGGAATGCCATCATTTTATAATAAAACATAAGAAGAGATTCATTTACATGGTTCAATTATTTCAAAAAATATTCAATTGCTTTTAGACAGAAAGGAACTTTCCTTTATTTTCTGTATATTATAATTTACTTTCGTTTTCCTTTATATATATATAAATGATTATTTATTTTTCAAAAAATATAGAAAATGTTCATATGCAAGAAAGTATCACAAAAAGTAATTGTGTAAACAATGAAACGTAGATTAAATATTTCACAATTAAGGAAAGAAGAATAAATAATTAAAAAATAATAATTGTACAGCCAGATCTTATTTACTTCTCAGGATTTCTATGTTTTAGTTCGTTTTAAATTTTACACCAAGCTAACCATTCCTTCCATTAACCAATCAACCAAACCCCAGTAAATCAATTAATGCACAATCCAATTTTTGCACACATGTATGCTAAATAAATGTTTAAAGTGTAAAGAGTTAATTTGAAATTACAATTAACTGAGAAGAAAAAAAGTAAGTGATTGATAAAAGCAGTGAAGAAATTATTTACTTAGCCTAAGTAAACTTTTAATGTACTATGTACCATTTTGCAATTTAGGAATGTAAAACAACCTTGTTTACATACACAGAGAGAGACATTTATATCTGAGCGTTATAAATTTTAAATTCAGAAATGTTTACTTATAAAATCCTTCAAATGAGATGGACTGGTGATTGGGGGCAAATTCTTTTCGAAGTACAAATGATCTGTTCTTGTTGTTATACTATATGTATCTGTCATGGCTTTTTATACGCGTGCAGATTATGACGCATCATTACAAGATATGTTGCTTCAGGAGATACAAAAGAATGCAATGTAAAAGGTTATTTTACATAAAATTCATGATTTTTAAGACGTCACCGTATCGGAATAATTACAACGTCAGTACTGTTGCAGTTAACATCTTAAAATGTAAGAAGCACATCAGTACTACTCCTGCTTTAAGACGAAATATTTACATTTTAAGTCATTTTCAGCAGGTATTGTAAATTAGCAGCCAGCTCTACAACATATCTTTACTATACTGAATGCTTGGATTAAAATCAACCTCTGAGTGTACGTGAATATTAAAATACCTAAGCAATTTGTAATTAGCCTTTTTTCAACCGTCCTATTTCCACTATCTTCACAAACAGACAAAACGATTTCTCTTAAACATTTCCAACAATATCTTCGCGTGAACAATTAAAGATCAACGAGCAACAAGTTTTAGTTAAAACTACCTACAAATTTCTAATGTAGATTATTCCCATTTTCCACTGCCTTTAAGGGGACGGTGGACATTACAAAACTTTTTTTTTAATTATAGCCACAAATTTATAAAAATTCATATTTTTATATATGGACTCATAAATGTCCTAAATACCTAAAAAAAAATTTTTTAATTTATTTATTTTTATTTTAATTTTAAAATATTTAAAATATTTAATTTTTTTTAAAAATGCTCCTGGCGTTCCAATTTTTAACATTTTTTCCCATTTTTTCAAAATTATTAATTACAAACTCATTTTTAAGAAAAGTTAGTATTAATTGGATGAATTCATTGAAAAACTCTATTTTTAATGAATTTTTTTTGCATAATATATCAATTTTCGATGAAAATTTCTTGTTTTTCCATAGCAAAATCTAATTAAAAAAAAAAAAAAATGGACAAATCCTAAAATCAATACTAATAACTATTCTAATGTGTAACAAGAATTGTTGATATGAATTTCATAAATTTTAATTAAAAACTGAGACGCCCGGAGCATTTCATAGAATAAATATGAATGATTAATCTTTGCCGCTTCTTTGTTTACATTTCAGAGGGCATTTAAATGGCCCTTTAATTTTTTTAAACGTCTATAACTTTGGAAATTATTAACTTAGAAACATCCCATTGGTCGCATACTGTGCAGAATTAATCAGAGAAGATTAATATAAGAAAAACGAAATTTCGATTTTTTTTTCTCGATTTTCATGAATTTCAAGGTTTACCATCCCCTTAATTAAAATGCAAAATTCTTTAAGTGAAATTGTTAAGTGTGATTCAAATTAAATTCAAGTTTTGTCAATTGTTTAATGTAAAATAACAGCACAAAAAACAGCACTCTGTCTCACAGCAAAATGGTAATTTATTTAAGCAAATGGTATTTAAAATCAACTGCATTTTTAACTTTTATTTTCGCACTATTAACAGTGAACATTAAAAATTTTATGTTTCTTAACTTTTGTTAGTCAATGTATTCGTGTAACTTATAAGGTATTTATAAAAAGGTTTCAAAATCAAAATTATTTGAATCAATTGTTATTTAACTCATGCTACGGAAGTATCAGATTTATGTCTCGAAATAGCTTTCAAATCAGTATTTTAACAAAAAGTAAAATAATATACGTTGATGTTACTCTAATGAACATAGTGCGTGCTTGTGTTTAGGTTAATTAAAAGAAAAGAAAAAAAAATAACTTTAACAATTTTACTGTATTTATTTTTATTTTATTTTTACTTTATTTTTATTTACTTGTTTACTGATGGAAATAAAATTTAAAATAACATTGGAGGAATTCTTCAACACCAGATTATTTTTAAAAATTCTTTTTAAAACTCATAAAAAATAGCAGAACGATAATTTTATTTTTTTTAAGCAATCAGTGAGGGAGAGAGGAAAGAGAATTAGATTTGAACTACAGGTTATAAACTGTTTTTTTTTTTTTTTTTATTGCCTTAAAATTACAAAAATTTACATAAACACACATTGAAATGTAACAGTTTTAAGTGCATTATCACTTTTTGAAAATGGTTTAAATTTAATAAGATTTTTATAAAAGGCAATTTTTCATAATCTTTAATTCCTCTCTACTAACTAATTTTTCTTCCTTCCTTTTTTTTTTTTTTTTTTTTTTTTTTTTTTTCGCCTCGACTTTACATTATCATAGTTCATCAATGTACTCTAAATATATTTTATTACTTTGTTAATTCAATAAGGTATTATCTTAAATAAATGTATTATTTTTATGTTTGAATGCTAAAAGTTTTCATTAAATTTCAGCATTCGAACATAAAAATATTTTTAAAAACTACACAGGTCTGCGAAATCGTACTATTCATTTTCTTTTTCTCTCTCACTGCGTTGAGTGTCTCTGAAGTGTTTTGCTACGCTGAATTCAGAAGTGCTTGTCAGAAATGCTTCCTACCACGTAAAGATCATTCACAAAGTAAGGATGAATATCAAAAGAATTCAAAAACTTTAAGTGATGGAAATTCTTGCGTTTTTCATTAATCAGCATCCAAAAATACACACAGAAAAAAAAAAGCAGCACCTTGAAGAAAAAGATTTCATCGCAGACCTGTATTATCTTATTAATGAATCCACAAAATAATACCCAAACATGTTTATAATATATTGTTAAACTAAAGAAATCTAAGAGGGGGGGGGGGGGTTGAAATTAGTTAAAAGGGAAAATTTTGAAAAAAAAATTAATTTTATTTCATTAAATTTAAACAAATTTCAAAAAACTTTAATATGCTTAATATTATTGTATTTCAATGCATATGTTATGCAAATTTCATAACTCTAAGATAGTATTTTACAAAAAAGGTTTATAACGTACAAGTCCCCTTAAGTCTCGTGGTAATATAACCATGGAAGAACACAAATAGTTAAGTTCCTAAAATTATCCAAGAAGTTAGTGAGTTTTTAAGAATCGGCAACTGCTACAAAAGCGTAAAGTTATTTAAATAATTTAGAACCCTATTTATAAATATGCTTCTTCTTTTACCAATTAATAAGTTCCTTTCTCTCCTTTTATTGATTTTTTTTTTTTTTTTTTTTTTTTTTTTTAACCAGAAAACCAATTAACTATTCAAATATTTATTATTTCTTCAAAAAGAAATAGTAATAACACATGTAATCAGGCATGAAAAGAGATACAATACTTTTACACATGTAAGTTAAAAAAAAAAAAGTCTTTATACAAAATGAAAAAGTTATTTACTGTAAATTATTGTATAACAATCGCAAAGCTTTCGGTTATTCTAACAGCAGCATCAGATGCTGTTTTTTTTTTTTTTTTTTTTTTTTTTTAAGGCCTTTATGTAATGAAGTTAAAAAACTAAAATTACATAACAAACGCAAAGATTTTTGCTGCTATATTAGCAGCAGCATCAGGTGTTAACACTTGACATATTTTATAATTATGTAATTATTGTAATTATTAATATTATTATTACGAGTGTAAAAGTGTTTTACTTTCTTTCACAATTAACTATTCAACATCTTCCACCGAAAAAAAAAAAAAAAAAAACCTTTTGGTTCACAGTTCTACAAAAACTCTGTTCGTGGTTGTATTATGCATTTGAACAACACTAAAAATATGTAATAATAAATTTATTCAATACAATGCATATGCTATTGTGTTTACTTTCAACATTCCGTGAATTAGAATATTAAGGAGAGAAAAAATAATTAGTGATAATTTAATAATTTATTATTTTAATTTAAACACACGTTCATCCATTTTGTTTTAAAAAATAAAGTTAAACATATTAACAGTGCTTGTATTATTTAAAAAGCAAAATCATAAAACGTGATTTAAAAATTGGGTATATAAACTGTGCAAACACTAAATCTATATATCATTCCATTAATACATGCTTTTAAATTATAATTACGATTACTGATCACTAAATTAACCCTCCGAGTTCTGATCGTTTCACTCTTAAGTACTAAGCATTTTTAAGGCACCGTGCAGATATATAAAATCGATTGATATCTCGATTTTACGAGTTGTTATATAGATTTTACGAATCGTCTCACTGAGAGACGATAGCACTCTAGCGGGGATCCGAATCGTCTCGCAGTGAGACGATAGCACTTCGAGGGATAAGATAAAGTCAGAAAAAAGACTGAATAATTATCTATTTTAACCTCCTCTCATATTTGAATCACTGGGCGCAAATGTTGTGAAAATTTTTTATAGCATATTTCTTTGTTTAGTTAATTATAATTTATTTTATCTTCTGAATTTTTTAATTTCATAAAGGTACAGAAACGTACCAGAAATTTTCAATGCAGTTTAGTGTATTTTGATATATTTCTCTATTAAAATAAAAGAATGAGATTTAAGAAATTAATACCTCACCAATTTTTAGTTAAATACATTTTTTCACAGCACATTTTTTTTTTATTATTCCTCTCTTTTGGTGATTTTTTTAGAAGGTTAATTATCTTATGAAAATTTAAATTTATGATTTATTTTCTTTTGACTAATTCTTATTTATTCCTCGGTGGATTTTATTTTTACCTATTTGTGATAGACTGAAAATTCGATCTATATTAATGACTAAGTGATGTAGTTCTCAACTTAAGTAGTGTGTAATCAATCACTCATTTCCAATTTAGTTATTATTTTAAAAGGGTTTTTTAAATAAATTGTATAAGAAATAAATTTAATAAAATAAAAGTAATTGAGTGTTCAAATTTAAAAGCGGAGAGAAAGGCATAAAAATGCTTGAAATAAAGAAGCAAAGAGCAAATAGGTTTTATTTTTCACTTATACATGCATTAAATTTAATTACAATTTTTTCGTCCGTGATTTTTAATAACAAACTATATTCATTCAGTCATCGCGATGTTTTCCTGATAGAAAATATTTTAGTACTATTAATCGCTTCTTAGCTTTTAAATATATGTATAAAATAGTTATAAAAATATTTTATGCATACAAATATTTGAATGTTTGTGATTAGGTGTATCATAAATGTAAACTTGATATTTGTCCTGCGATCCTGCAAAAAAAGTGTAGTTTAACTGAATAGTAGAGCATCTCACTTTACATAATTTGCCATCCCTGATTTGATTATAGATAATCTCTTCGTGCGTTTCATTTATTCATTTCCCCAGAAAGCTATGCCAAATGAGTTTAAAATGAAATTATTTGGTAGTTTAATAGTGTTAAAGATAATAAATTAATATTTTCTGTAACATCAAATGCAAATGAATATTTTCTGAAGTATCAAATGCAAATAAATATTTTCTGAAATATTGCATGTATAATTCAATATTAATGTAGATGGGTATAGATGTATTTAGAATATGCATAATAATAATAATAATAATAATATTAATAATAATAAGAATGATTAATTAACTGAAACATTTTTTAATTACAAAGAATGTTAATTAAAAAAAAAATGCTCAGTTTTTTCATTTTTTTTCCCCCAGCGCAAGGGAGCTTTTCGGAAATTTTTTCTAGGGTAATTACAAGAAAAAGTTGAACAAATAGACATACATAGATATCATGCGGTAACTAAACAAATAATAATAATAATTATTATTATTATTTCAATGAAAATTTACATTTTCCACAATGAAAGGAGAAAACTGGTATTTATAAACATAGATTTGCCATGATTTTGTCGGTGCACAACGAAAATGAGTAATTAAAGTACGTGTTTCAGCAAGTCAGATTTTGTTGAAGAACTCTGCTACTTATTAAAAACGAACTAAACAGAGACTATACTGTCCAAAACATTTTCATCGAAATAATGCAATGTGAGTTTATAATTTGGGGCAGCATTTTGAATAATTCCATCAGTTGTTTCATAATTCTTTATTAAAGATTTTAAAATCTGAGCTTTAAAGTTATAGGTCACTGACATTTATAAAAAGTATATTTTTAGACGTTACATATGTCTTTAATAAAGGTAGGCATTTCTGATACAGAATTTGTTCAATTTAGTATAATCTAGTCTATTATTCCCACCATTTCTTATATTTAAATACGTCTAAAATTAATTTCTAGGTTTGAAATCGAGCTAGGGTGACCAGGCGTCTTCAAATCTCGAGACAGTCCTCTAAAACTACCCTTCGCCCCCAAAAGATTAGAACACATTTGAGGACGACGGTTAAAGAGTTATTAATATTTTACTATAATAATTTATTATATGTATAATAAATAAGTTTAAACAAGTGCTTTCAGGTACTTCATACATAAAAATTACTAAAATTTTGAAATTTTAATACGTAAAATTTTAAAATTTATTTACTTTGTCCTTGAAATTCTAGGAAACTGCCGTGTTTGGCCTCAAATTCAATTTAAAAAATCTGGTCGCCCTAAATAGAGCTCGCTTTGCAATTATTCACAATTTGCAAAATCAATAAAAATTATGAGAAAGAATATTGAGACGATTCCTTTCAAAATTCAGAAAAAGATAACAATATAGATTAATTTGTATTAAAAGTTTAAATATATATATATATATAGATTGATATTAGCAGACAAAAGTTCATTGCAAATGTATGTTTTAGTTAATATGATTCTATACATATTATTTAACAAAATCACAGTAATTTTTCAAAATGTTTCTTTATAGTGTGCATAGGGTAATTGAATGCAGATAAAAATTCACAAATAAAATAATTTAATTTAATTTAATCATAAGGTAAGTAAAATAGAAAGAACTTAATAATTTTCATCTATAAATATATATGTAAGCATTACAAAAAGTTTCAGAAAACCTGGATTACGTAAAAAATAACTAAACGTCACGGTAAGAATAGAAAACATATTTTTCTTATAAATTGCTTTAAGTAGTACTGTTTGAAAGATCTTTGCATTTGCTTTTAATATGTTCGAAATCATTAGGTAAACTTTAACTATTGCAATAACAAAAACGAAAACATTACAAGCATGAGCGTAATGAACTCATGATTTAAAAAATAATTTTGAGAAAGCCTGTTGGCATCTGGAAGAAATTGTAGAATTAAAAAGTTATATATTATTCTCAATAAGAAATATTAACAGCTTTCAATACAAAATAGCAAAATTTAAACTAAAGGTGTGTAGAACTGCTAACTATGCTAGTTTATCCGTAATGGTATTTGGCCCCACCATTTTTTCACACCAGAATAGCTGTACAGTAATATTTAGCAATATGTTCTCATGATTAAATAAGAAGACTATTGCTCTACAACTATTCTGGTGTGAATAAAAGGCGGGCCTAATACCATTACGGATAAACTAGCATAGTTAGCAGGTCTATTAATGTAGCGTACAGAAATAAAAATACTAGTCAAAATATTGAAAAATAAGTTTTCCTATTAAACATTTCTTAACTATATTAAAACAACTTTTTTTTTCCCCCACAACAAATAAAAGAAAAAAGTGTGAACGTGTAAAGACAAGACTTGGTTAATAGATATAGATATTTTACTCCTGCGCCTTAATAATATTTGTTGTGCATCACAAGGTAAGTATGTAGGATTTCATGGTATGTTTTCATGGATTTATTTACATATGTAGTGAGACAAATAAGTCACAATGATTAAAAAGAGAAGAAGAATTCGTACATAATAAAAGTTTTCCTTATAATTAATTTCGATGTAGCTTTCATTTTTAATCTAGAAGGGAAAATACATTTGAATAAAACTCAAGAATATAAAATATAAATTACAAACTTATATAATAATGTTAACGTGTGTATAGCCTTGACCAATTTGAAAAAAAAAGAGAGAAAAAAAAAAAAAAAACCTATGCCATTTTTATGTGCTGCTCGATTTTGAAACTCTCTCTCTCTGTGTCTCCCTCTCTTTTCTTTCTCTCTCTCTTTTTGTCCAATATTTTTAAATTAGGCTTTTTAAAATAAAATAGTTTGTTAATGAGAACGCTCTGTATTTATTAAATCACAATGATGAAGATAATAATAATTTTAGTTAACATTTTCATTTTCTTTTTTTTTTTTTTTTTTTCTCATATAATTACATTAGATGATTAATGATTAACACCATTTAAATAATGTTTTACTTAATATAATTTTTCCATTTACTTCATGCGAATATAAAAGGAATCAAATAATTACAGATACAATTATAATAATATTAGGTACTTACTCCAAAATAAAGTATCCACAAAATACCTAATAAAATAACTAATATGAAGTAATTAATAAGTAAACTCTGGAATTCTTTGTCAAGAATCATTTCTTTTACTGCACCACTGGTTGGATCAGTTGGACAAGTCAGCTTGATGCAAGGAATGATTCGAATGAACAGATCACCTCCACAACCTTTTGAATTTGTGGAGGAATGAGACGCAACACTTAAGACACTTTGCATTTTTTCGCTAAAACACATGGCAAACCAGTATTATCGAAAAACACGTGGCCCAGACTAATTTTAGTAAGCACTTATAGCCCCTATTTTGTACTCAGAAACACCTCTATCTATATTTTTAAAAGATGAGTAAAATTGCGAAATCCTGTACTTGAATAGTCCAGATTCTAAAATGAATGCTCAAAATTTGAAAAATAACATAAGGTCGAAAACAGAAAGAAATAGATTTTCATATAGGACGTTTATTATATTTTATAATTAAGAAAGGAAAAAAAAAAGAAAAGGAAAAAGAAAGAAAAAAGAAGTTTATGAGTATTTATTTTTCGCACATATTTCAATCAATATGAAAAAGCACTAACTTGTAAATTCTTATTTCTCAGATAATCCCTTTCTTATGTTTCGAGTAAAAGTATCGATTTGAAAAAATAATAAATATAAAACGGCAATTTTTTATTTTCATTGCACCTGATTTGTTAAAAGTATAATTTACATGATTTCCAACCAAGATTTTTAAAAAGAGGTTTTATTACATATATTAATTAAAAAAGAGAGAGGGAAAGAAAAAAAACATGATTTATTATTTAACATGAATTGGAAATTTAAATACTGACAGCTCGAAAATTTTAAAATTTTAATGGAAAGTGGCCGGGGGGAAAAAAAAATCACATTATGTAATCTAAAAAATCTCAACCGAATTCAGAGAATTCTCGTCTATGAATTCATAATCACTTTTTATAGCTAATAATGATAATAATAATAATCAGTCAAAATCGGTTTATGAAACGGAAAATTAAAAAAAAAAAAAAAAAAAAAAAAAATAGAGCACTTTATGTTTTAATTAAAGAAAAGAAAAAAGGAAAAAAACACGCGATTTATAATTTAGCACAATTTAAAAGTTACAAAATTGTCTGTTCGCAAATATTTGAAAATTGCCAGCTGGCAAGTTTTAAAATATTATTGCAAAGTGGCCCGAAAAAACAAATTTTAATTTATTTTCAAAGCTCTATCGAATAGATTTTAATCAAAATTAGCTATAAACCATCCCGATTAAATCAGCATTTTAATAATAATAGTAACCGCACTGAAATAGGTCTATTCGTTTGGAAGCTACAGTGCCTAGGACAGACAGGCATATAGACAGATAAAGGCTACAAAGGCCGGGGATTAAAAATAGTAAAAAAAAAAAAAAGATTTGTGATAATTTTCTGGTTATTTCACTAATAACTAACAAGGCTTTTTAATTTCAAATAAATAAATAAATACAAATAAAATGAAGATACAATAGATTTATTGCTTTACAAAAATTGTTGTTAGAGCTGTATAAATGAAAACATCACATACAAATCTAAACATGTTGTTAATATACAAATATTTGAAACGACTTCATTTTCTAATAAGAAAGGCACGGGATCTTGGAACCACCATGGGGGTTCGTTTGGTTTCCCCGTTTTAGTAAGCCCACATCGAGAACGACCATATCGAGCACTTGACATTGCAGAACCATTTAATGACTACCAGACAAATCCAAACCCTCGGTCTCTTGCTGGACAAACATAAAATAAACTTTAACAACACTAATAAAACATAAGGAAAACTGTAAAATTATAAGGCATAAACAGAAATAAGAATAAGGAAGAACTGAATATAAAGATAAGTATTAAAATAAATTTATTTCAATCCTTATCTTTATGTTCAATTCTTTCTTATGCTTATGATATTCCCTATCCTTTATGATATTCCCTATGCTTATGATATTCCCTATCCCCTAATGATAAAATAAACAATTAAATAGATTAAAAAAAAAAAACTGAAATAATAAATAAGTAAATCATAAATAACTAAAAACAAGTGGTAGTATATAAACACACTAGCAAATTCAACCTAAATTAGTTTGTTCTAATTGTTTAAAAATAAAATATTTATACGACATTAATAAAAATATAATGAAATTTCAAATAATAAATCAAAAGCTTCATTTAAAATATTTGAGTTAAACCAAAATTTCTATTGATAATTTGCCTGATAATGGTTTCTGAATCCTTTCGACGAATATCTTAATATTGATAAAAATGAAGACATTTCTTTTTTCAATACACTGAGAATAAATTCTGTAACTGACATCTAGAATCTTAATTGTGGCTCTAGTAAAAATAGTTCCATGTCATCATTATAAATTTTAGTCCCCTTTGAAAGCGAGTTCTAGAAACCACTATTAGAATTCTAGAGCACGTGCCAAGATCATAGTTGCTAAAGGCCCACCAGCGGCCGAGCGGTTCTGCGCTCAAAGCTGGAAGATGGGAGGTGCCGGGTTCGATCCCAGGTCGCGCTCATCGACCTAGCCGTTCGGAGTTTTCCGTGGTTTCCTCCGAAACTCGCGTAAATACGGGCTAGGACCCCTTAGAAAGACCCCCACGGAGGGCATTCCCCCTATAGGCCTAGGACACATAAGGAGTCAATCGGCCTTAATCCTCCAACCAACCAACCAACCATAGTTGCTAAAACTCTCGTCTTGTATTCGTAGTTATTTGTAGAGATTTTAAAATAAGTTTGACCCCTCGATAATTCGCCTCTTGTATTCGTAGTTATTTGTAGAGATTTTAAATTAAGTTTGACCCCTCGATAATATATTATCGAGGGGTCAAACTTATTTTAAAATCTCTACAAATAACTATGAATACAAGAGGCGAGTTTTAACAACTATAATCTTGGTTTATGACCCAATTCTACAAAATCAAGCGAGAATTTCTCGCAATACAAAAGATTCAGAATATTCAGAACATTGTTTCACCATCTAAAAATGTATAAACTGGAAATTTTCGATCATTTTGTCTATTCAGCTTATTGGCGTGCGTTATACGCATAGTTCGGAAATCTATATTTCTAGTTTAAGGATTTAGAAAATTACCACTTATTCGTTCTAGATGAAGGAAGTATATATTTTTTCCTCAGTGTAAAAACCTTTTTTATATTGTACGTTTCATTATTTAGTTTTTATATTCCTTTTTTCTTAAATCTTTTTTTACCTGACTTTAAACTGATTTTAAAATTTCTTTTTTAGAGTGAAATATTTTTATAAGGTAATTTTTCTTTATTTTCGTTTTTAAATTATTGTTTAAATTAAGTACTTTCAAAAAGATAAAAACGCTAAGGGAGCGTTTTTCATTATTTTCTATATTTTCATTTCGAATCAACGTACAGTCATGGGCATAAGTTAATAAAAATAAAAATAATGGGTAAAATTCCCTAAACGTTTCGCATCATCTTTTGGAAGCACTTGAAATTTAACTCTGCTATCAAAGACATACTTTTTAAATTTTAAAGATATTTGTTTGGAATTTATTTTTAAAATAAGGTTATACTTTTGGTTAGTAAATTATGGAAAAATTATTTTTGTTAACCCTTGTGCATCAGAGTTAAAAGTTGTTTTGTAAAAATCGTTTGATATTTAATGTTTTTACATTCTGGTTGCAGTATGTTGTGTCTTATGTAGTATGCGATGTTTCCTAAAAATGTCTTTGCATCCTACATATTGTGAAAAAGAAAGAAAGGGGGGGAAATGCTTCTTTTCTCTCTCTCTCTCTCTCTCTTTTAATTTTTTAGAAGAAATCTTTATATTTTCACGAATATATGTGTTAGTTTTATACAAATTGTTACAGTAATTAAAAGAAGTCTTAAAACCACATGATGCTGCCAAAACGCTTTACATTTACAGGGTAATTCCAAACATTTTGTTTTTTCTTTAATTTTTTACTGATCCCCTTTTGCTTTCGGCGGAACACTATCGCTGAAATATATGTGGTTTAACACATTCTTTACACTCCTGTAGTTACTTTTTTGAGATATTCAACAAAACGTCTGAAATTAAAAGTGTCTGGTCATTTACTGTAGTGCAGTGATATATTAAACTTAATTGAATTTTTCTCGCTCCTTACTACCTAGTTTTCATAGGCCCATCAGTGGCCAAGCGATTCTGCGCTCAAAGCTGATAGACGTGAGATGCCGGGTTCGTTCCCAGTTCTCGCTCTTCGGCCTAGCCGTTCGGAGTTTTCCATGGTTTTCTCCGAAACTTGTGTAAATATGGGCTAGGATCCCTTAGAAGGACCTTCACGGAGGGCACTCCCCCCCAGGCCTAGGACTCTAGTGCAGTCAATCGGCCTTAATCGCCTCAACCCAACTCACCTAGATTTTTTTCAAATTATACATTACTTTAAAAAACAAAACAGCGCAAAAGAAAAAAAAAAAAAAACTTTTTTTTTTCTTTTAACTGCTAATTTATTGCAAATTTACATGACTTTGCTAATTTTTACATTTATCATTTAATGAGTTATTTTTGAAGTAAAAAGGATAAATAATTTTCCCAGTTCCTTATTGTAATAGTGGTGAAATAAACATCTTACGTAAGAGATGCTGCCATCTGTGTGAGAAGTGTTCAACTGAAAATAATGATACATAATGGAAATGTAATGATAATAAAGTGCTGTCATCTGTCAAGGAGACTAAGAAACAAAAACTGCTCAATAGGGGGCTTTGAAAGTGGCAAATATTATCTAACAAATTTAAAAACCAATCTAAAGAAGTGTTCAATAAAATACTTTCTGAACTATTACAATTACAAAAATATTTTCTTTATATAAACATCCATTCCTTAAAAGTTGAAACTTTTCTGAAATAAGAATTCTAGGAGTAAAAATATTTTTTAACGAAGCAAAATCATTTGTATTTCTCAAGCATTCTGTATGTAACCATGTTTCGAAATCGATTACACTCTTAAAGGGGTAGAATAATTCAGATTTAATAATTTTCAGATAATTTTTTCGGTGAATATCACTGGTAACCAAAAAATTTAAAAGGGAAAATCGATTCCGTCTGCAGAAAAAAAAAAAGAAGAAAAGAAAAAAGAATCACTGATTTAAAGTTTTGTATAGAGCAAGGGTGACTTTAAAGGGGTGTCTGAAAGAAGAAAATTGCGCCCTTCTAGAGCAAATCAGCCGGTCATCGTAGGGATAGAAAATGAATTCCACAGAGGGAAATATTTTGGAATTGAAAAACGTTTACAGGACTGGCAGCGTTCTTAAATTACATACGCTTTACTATTTTGTCACCAGTACTTTAGAACAGTCATTTTTTAAATAATTTTATAGCATTAAAATTTTCGAGAAAAATTTCTTTTTGAAAATTAGTGTTGTATTAACAATATAATAAAACTCGCAAAATCTTATTACACCCTGAGCTCTGGTTTTAATTATTGTATTTTTGAATTTTCTTTGCACCTGTTTTAAAAGTTAAATAAATAAACATTCTTCACAATAAGTCCTTCCAACTCATTCAGAAGGGTGGTTTGATTTCTTTTGGTATAACTATAGTATTTCCTCACAACTGGATATGGCGATTTTTCTTTGGCGCCGTTTTGAACGATAACGATGTATATTATAACGATATATATAACGAAAGATATTTGAAGCAAAAGTTCACCGTCCAGCTTTGGTTCGAATTTGTTCAATATTTCTAAAGTTATTGTTATAAAAAAGTTTTCAAGTGGCAGTCTGATTTTAAGTGGCCGCCCCCTTTAAACAAAATGGCCGAGCAACTTGCCCAGCGTAATCATCCAAGATATTTGTATGATAAATTCACTGCCCAATTTTGGTTTGAATTAATTCAGTATTTCAAAACTTATCGTGATAAGAAATTTTCAAGTGGCACCGTGATTTCAATTTGCCACCACTTGGAAACAAAAAGGTGGAGTGAGATGCCAAGTGAACTTATCTAAGATATTTGAATGATAAGTTAATTCCGCAAATTTGATTCGAATTAATTCAGTATAACAAAAGTGATCATAATGAAAAATTTTAAGATGGCCACCACTTGGAAACAAAATGGCGGAGCAACTTGCCAGCGAAATTATACAAGATATTTGTATAAATTCACTATCCAACTTTGGTTTGAATCAGTTTAGTATTTCAAAAGTTATCGTGGTAGCACATTTTCAAGTGGTAGCCTCATTTCAAGTGGCCGCAACTTGGAAACAAAGAATCGGAACAAGTTGTTCATTCAGGATATTTGTATGATAAGTTCACTGTCCAACTTTGCTTCGAGGGGATTCAGTATTTCAAAAGTTATCGTGGTGGCACATTTTCAAGTAGTAACCTGATTTCAAGTGGCCGGAACTTGGAAACAAAAAATCGGAACAAGTTGTTCATCCAAGATATTTGTATGATAAGTTCACTGTCCAACCTTGCTTCGAATTAATTCAGTATTTCAAAAGTTATCGTGGTGGCACATTTTCAAGTGGTAGCCTGATTTCAAGTGACCTCGCTTAATTTAAGATATCTGCCACTTCGTTAAAAATGGCGAATAAAGTTTATTTATAAACTTGATTGAGACCCTAATATGGTCTATGAAAACATCAAAATTCAAGCAAATTCGGTTTTAAATACACTTTTTAAAATGTGGATTTAAGGGGGTATTCTGGTCTAGAAGCCTGAATTTTAGGCATTTTTTAAAGTAAGATAAAAAAAAAAAAAAAAATGAAAAACATTTTTACTATCCATTTTTTTATATGTTTTTTATTGACATTTTGAGAATGTAAAAAAAAAAAAATCACAAAAAAAAAAAAAACCAAAATTCGCCGAGATACAGGCCGATGGAGTGGGGGCTTCAAAAAAAAACGGTGCGTCCTGGTTGACATGATTTCAACCCTTGTAGTGATCTAAAACAAAAAAATCAAACAAATTCTTCATTAATAAAGATGTCGCTATCGGGTTGACCATTTTCAAAAAAAAAAAAAAAAAAAAAAAAGACAAAATGGCGTCGACTTGAAATTTTTTTTACCCGACTTTTTTCGACCTTTTCGAATTTTTTAAAAGTATTGAAAATCAAAATTTTTTAAAATCCAAGGCAGACGCGATAGAGAGTTGTATAAACAAGATATATACCAAATTTTAAAGCAATCGGTTCAGTAGAACTTGAAATATCATGTCAACCACCTCAAAAAAAGTAGTTTCGAGAAAAACGCATTTAAAGTTTAGGAAACAATTCAGTGATTCATTATTATTTTGTGTTTCGGACCCCAAACATCGATGTAATAAATCATCAGATGATAAGCTGGTATAAATAGGCTTTATTACATCCAAAACTTTTACATCCCAACTATATTACTTAACATAAACTATTACATCCCAAACGGCCGGCTCGGACGCCACGTCACAAAATCGGCTGTATCCCCGAAAATAATTCGTATTTTGAAAAATCCTTTAAGGATCATATTTTTGAAAGTCTAAACTTTCAAAATATGCAAAAAAAAAAAAAAAAAAAAATCGATTTTTTTAAATTTCTAGACCAGAATACCCCCTTAAAATTCTCAAATGGCCGCCACTTGAAAATAAAAGGGCGAATCAAATTTTCAAAACTCTTCTACTACAAATGTATCCATATTTTGTTTCTTAATTAATTAGACATATAAAATTAGTATAACTAGAAAGCTTATTATATAGGCTTTCAAATGATATATCACATGTATATATTTTTAAAATTTTTCATTTTAAGGTCAAACATTTTTACCACCTTCAATATCTCAACTCAAAAGTACGTATTTTATTTTCTTTTATACGGTCGGTAACAAAAGTATCCGAACACTAGCAAAAATTCCTATATAAAAAAGTAGAGTTAATACTGTTTTGTTAAATAAATCCTTGTCGAATCATGTTCTTAGACTGACTAAGAACATGATTCGACAAGGATTTATTTAACAAAACAGTATTAACTCTACTTTTTTACTTTCTCTTACCCATAAGGTAGAGAAAGTATTGTTTTAGGCTCAAATTTTCGAACGCGAGATTTTGTTATATTTAGACGTTTTGAGGTCCCTGAATACGAAAATCATGTTTTAGCAAATGGTCTGTGTGTCTGTGTGTCTGTGTGTGTGTCTGTGTGTCTGTGTGTGTGTCTCTCTGTGTGTGTGTCTGTGTGTCTGTCTGTTATCAGCATATCTCAAAAACAAATTATGGCAGAAAGTTCAAACTTGGTATTCTAAATGTATATCATATAGGGATGCTACAGTAAGCTTTTCGTTAAGATCAAGCAAATGGTTCGTGTACAGGGACAATCAAGAGAATTCTAATACATTACGTCTATGGGGGAAATTGCAGGAAAATAGAGTTTAACGTCTATAGACTGCATTAAACCAAATGAAACATATATATATTTTTTGTAATAGAGACAGTTAACTGGGAAAATTTTTTTGTGTATGTAGGAGCCTCGCCTCCCCCCCCGGGGGGGGGGAGTCCCCCCTCGAGGGAAGTAAATTTTCATGATGGGTATCTTTCAAAAGAGCTCGAAAATACCTTTAAAACGAATGGCTGAACCATCGATCTGCGATAATTTAAAACAAAGTTATCGATTTTTTTTACTTTTAACGAAAAAAAAAAAAAACTTCGAAAAAAAAATCGTACTTTCTTTTTTTTATATTGAGAATAAAATGGACTTTTTTTGGATATTTGGTGTTAAACTACTTCTCTAATATGGAAATCGTCTGCCTTATCATAAAAGATAATTTTTTTAAATAATAATTTTAATAAATTATTTTTTAAAAAGAGAAATATTTTTTAATAACCGAATTAAATTCTATATAAATGTAGGTGCATTAATGAAACGGGGGGTTGAGGGGGGCGGTAGCCCCCCTCACACAGAACTAATTATCATATAAAACTCTTCAGAAGCCTAATATGAATTGTTTAACATAGGTTTACATAACAGTACTCGTTATCTTACCTCTTAATCTCCAACCTGTATTTATAGTATTAAATTTCAGGGTAAGAAAAAGTCGTGTGAGTGACACACCAGATTATTTACTTTCTCTTACCCATTAGGTAGAGAAAGTATTGTTTTTGGGTCAAATTTTCGAACGCGAGATTTTGTTATATTTACACGTTTTGAGGTCCCCTGAATACGAAAATCATGTTTTTAGCAAATGGTCTGTGTGTATGTCTGTGTGTCTGTCTGTGTGTCTGTCTGTATGTCTGTGTGTCTGTCTGTGTGTCTGTCTGTTATCAGCATATCTCAAAAACAAATTATGGCAGAAAGTTCAAACTTGGTATTCTAAATGTGTATCATATAGGATGCTACAGTAAGCTTTTCGTTAAGATCAAGCAAATGGTTCGTGTACAGGGACAATTAAGAGAATTCTAATACATTACGTCTATGGGGGAAATTGCAGGAAAGTAGAGTTTAACGTCTATAGACTGCACTAAACCAAATGAAACGAATATATATTTTTTGTAATAGAGATAGTTAACTGGGAAAAATTTTTTGTGTATGTAGGAGCCTCGCCTCCCCCACCTGGGGGGGAAGTCCCCCCTCGAGAGGAGTAAATTTTCATGATGGGTATCTTTCAAAAGAGCTCGCCAATATCTTTAAAACGAATGGTTGAACCATCGATCTGCGATAATTTAAAACAAAGTTATCGATTTTTTTTTTTTACTTTTAACGAAAAAAAAAAAAAAAAACAGAAAAAAAAAAAAAGTTTTTTTTTCCCTTCTTTTTAATGATGATAATAAAATGGACTTTTTTTTTGGATATTTGGTGTTATACCACTTCTCTAATATGGAAATCGCCTGCATTATCATAAGAGATATTTTTTTTAAATAATAATTTTAATAAATTATTTTTTAAAAAGAGAATTTTTTTTTAATAACCGAATTAAATTCTATGTAAATGTAGGTGCATTAAGGAAACGGGGGGTTGAGGGGGGCGGTAGCCCCCCTCAAACAGAACTAATTATCATATAAAACTCTTCAGAAGCCTAATATGAATTGTTTAACACAGGTTTACATAACAGTACTCGTTATCTTACCTTTTAATCTGCAACCTGTATTTATAGTGTTAAATTTCAGGGTAAGAGAAAGTCGTGTGAGTGACACACCAGATTATTTATATAGGAATTTTTGCTAGTGTTCGGATACTTTTGTCACCGACTGTATGTTATTCTTAGGTTTATTGTGTATAAGTATTTAAGTTTCAAAATGGGACAGCCATGGGATGCTGAGTTAGGAATTAAAATGCAACCCTTCATTAATATTTTCGTACTGAAACTGTATATAGAATATTTTATGATTTCATTTGCGTGGGCCAAATTAGCATGTATAGAAATTCTCTAAAAGGAAAATAGTTAATTACAATGTTTTTTTAATTGATAATTACCTGATATTAAAAAATAACAATAAAAAAATTGAATGATGAAAGCTTGCAATTTTGTAATGTTAATCTTCTGGTTGAGCATTCCTTTTAAATATACTGCTAAGTGCAACAATTTAAGGCTTAAACAGTAGAGATAGAGATCAGCTATGTGGGTGGGCAGAAGGACCTTGGTTCTTCCTCCTAGTATTGATGTGTGGGTGGGTGGGTGGGGGTGTAGAACGATCTGGGACCCTCTGGTTTTTAATAGATTGAAAATCTAACTTACAGTCATACTAAAACCTAAATTTAAAATGGTTAAATAATAATAATAAGACATCCCTTTTCCCATTTTGTCATTTAAAAAAAAAAAAAAAAAAAAAAAAAAAAAACGTACTTTAGTACAAGTATATTTACAAAGATTTAGGGGTTTGCAATGGTGAACAATCTTTACAGTTAATTTAAAAGATGCACGATCACTGAACATTTCCTCGGGAGAGACAGTGTGAGCTTTTTCAATGGGAATTACAATACAATAAATTTTATGCAATTATTGTATGAATTTAATTGATTCTTTTATCTTTCTTCAATTCCTATAAATTGCACCAAATCAGCATTAATGTAACATTTTTATGTATATGACAAACACAGACAGAATGTGTTCCAGTTGCTCGCCATCCAAAATGCAGCATTTTTTGGTTTTAGTTCTGCAAAAGTAAATAATCCAATTTTAATGTCTGGATACTCATCTTTGAATTGTTTAAAAACCTCAATTAAATAACACAATACTAACCTATTCTCTACGTGTCTTCACTGTATTAACTTTCATTGATGCATAATATTAATAATAGTAATAAAAATATATTATTAATAATAATAAAAGCCAGACAAAAGTTACTCTAATAGTTATAAGGCCGTTATTTTCTTTTTCTTTTCAGGGGAAGTAAACATCACCTAGGTCCAAATTATCACTAATCCCTGATAGATAGGGTGCAAATATTGAATGCGAGCAATTGAAATTTGCAATCAAGTTTCGCTTATATTCTGTATTTTATTATATTTACAGAACTTTTTTGTGAAACTTACGTTATGTTAGTATAAAAATACTGATAGAGGATTGCATTTTAATTTATAACTCAGCACCTATGGCCGTCCCATGCTAAAACTCACGATAATTAAAGAAAATAAACATAAGAATAATACATAACTTTAAAAGAAAATTAAATATGTACTTTTAGAGATATTAGGTCAAAAGTCAAACTATTGGACCTTTAACTGAAAACAAAAAATAAATAAATATGCGCATGTGATATCTCATTTGAAAGTCTGTGTTATAAGCTTTCTAATGATATCAATTTTATATCTTTAAGTTAATTAGGGAACAAAATATGGGTACATTTGTAGCAGAAGAATTTTGAAAATTTGCATTTTTTAGCCATTTTGTAGCTTTTTTTTATCAAACACTAACAGAGGTAAGAATTTATTAATTGGTCAAAACTTTTTATATTACTTTGCAAAAAATAGTGCTCGAAATGCATTTTGGATATAGCATGTGGTTATGAAAGATTCTTCTAATTATCTATATAAATTTTTATGAAGCTACCACATATATTTATGGAGATATAACGGTTTCTTTAAAATATTGCAAAAAGAAATTGCCACTTTTTTAATTATAGCACGTAGGGTATTAGACCCAGTGCAAAACCATTTTAGGAAAATTTGCATGCTACATTAGACACAGTATATTGCATTTAGAATGTAAAAGTGTTAAATATCTTACGAATATCTTACGAGCTTTATCATTAAATAATTTTTAACTACGCATGCACAAGTTTTTAAAAATTTCATTTTCATAATTTAAAAGCTAAAAGTATTGAGCTACTTATATGAAAGCCCCAAGAAAATACCGTGTAAATTCAAAAAGTTACGAGAGATAGAATGAACAGAATTTCAGTTCCTCTCAAAATAAAAACTAAACTCTAAAGGGTTTTACTCACATTTTTATTTGGATTCAACCAGTGCCCAATGGTAATTCAGTTTTCGCTGATTGTAAATAAATATTGATACCCCCCCCCCCCACATCATCTTCCTTCTTTTTTAACTGAAATTCTGTTCATTCTATAACTTTGGATTTACACGATATTGGTTTGGAATTTTCATATGAGTAGCTCAATACTTTTGGCTATTAAATTATGCAGATGAAATATTTTAAAAGCTCGCGCATGAATAGTTAAAAATTATTTTAGGAAAAAGGTCATATTTTGTATTATATTTAACATTTTTGCATTTTGATTGCAATATGCTGTGTCTAATGTACTACGCTAAGTTTCCTAAAAGTGGCTTTGCACTGGATCTAATACCCTATGCGCTATAATTAATTATTATTATTTTTTTTTTAAGGAACCATTATATCTCAACGAATATATGTGGAATGGCAGCCTCATAAAAATTTATACAGATAATAAGAAGAATCCTCATAATCACATACTACAAGAAAAACGCATTTCAAGCATTAATTTTTTCAGGGTGATCAAAACATTTTGATTTTTTTTTTTTTTTTTTAATTTTTTACTGGTCCGCTCTTCCTCTTCAGGACAAAACCTTTGCTTCAATATATGAGGTATAACATGTTTTTTATACTCCCAAAGTTTCCAGATAATTTCTCAAGAATTTTTCTAGATATTTGACAAAGCGTCTAAATTCGAAAGTGTCCAAATATTTATTGGCAGATAGAGTATAATTTTCTGATAAATGAATGTTTTACAAACTAAGCCTTTAAAAATTTTGATTTTATCAAAAAACTTTACTTGCGAAAAAAGTTACATTGAATTAAATATCATAACAGTGTAGAATTTTTATTACAGAAAAACACCTTTTTTTTATTAAGCAGACTGAAAGATTTAGATTTGTTTGACATGGCCTGCTCTTACGTCATTGAGTCTTTTTTATCGAGCCATGTCAACGATTATATAGCCTTCGTCATACAATCAATTATTGGATCTGACTCTTCTTTCGCTGTCCTTTTCACTGTTTACCTTGGGTAGTTGTTATCTCAATAATTATCAATTGCATAATCGTCTTCTTTGAAATTGCCTTACTTTTGCACTTGTGAACAGTACCTTCATCAAAAACTGCCATGAATACTGGCATACAATCATAAATCCCTTTAAACGATAAAAATATAAAATAAAATAAAACAACAAAATAAAGTTGTTTTATTATTATAGCTTATTCGTAGGTTACGGGCACGTTATGTAACTATCTATGGAGCTAATTTTCCACAATCTAGGTTTGTTCTAACGCAAGTTTATGCTATGTTCCGTAAAAAATAAAATTGAGAGACATTATTTTATCACATAATTACTATTTTCACACTTATTTAACTTTTACCTTTCTAAAACAAATTGTACAGTTAAAAGTTTGCAGAATTAAAAATCTCGTGTCGTTATACAATGTGTACAATATCTACTGTACAGACACTATAGTAACATATATACTCCCGAAAGCATAAAGTCTCTATTATCCCTTTCATTCCCATTTTTTTTCATCCATAAAATAATAAATCTTATATTGTGATAAATATATGTTAAACAGACTATATATATATAGAATGTATAAAATAAAAAATCTTTGTTCTGGTATAAAAGTAAAAACATTAAATCTGTCTATTTTCAAGCTTGACTTTATGGATATGCTAATTATCTAGTAAATTCTATATTTAAATAATATTTTTAAAGTTTACATATATTACACATACATATAAGTGTACGTGGAGGGCAACGTAAAGAAATCTGTTCGAAAATTTGTTTTTTAAATGATAAAATTGGCGGTTGATAAAAGGGAAAAGAAAAGTATCCAAGTGCGGCTTTTTTTTTTGTCGCTTAGTGTATATTATTCATACACTTTATTTCATACAATTTTCTTGAATAAAAAAAAATAGGCACTTTTTTTACCGTTTTCTTGAAAATTACGAGATCCTTAAGGAGTTAAGAACTATTTATTTAATTTTTTCTTAATTTAGCAAAAACCGAAATTAAATTCAGTATCAATGCACATTGAAAACAGCGCTAACATAAAAGTTATGTGCATTGCACAAAACTTTAACGGATTAAACAAGAAAGAAAAATCATGCAGTACGCATTAATTAGTAACACTTTCCAACTGTACGCAATTGTTGTGTCGAATAACTTTTACTATTCTTTGCCTACGTTATCACACAACAGACAGAAAGACTGAAAAACATACAGATGGACTAATTGATTTTAAAATTACTCTTAGGCATTTTGTAAAGTGTTAAAAAGGCTTAACGCAAAAGAAATTGCAGCCGTTAGATTATAATTACAGCTTTCAATCTCTCTGAATATTTTACTGTAGCCCTATAAATCTGAAAGTTAATCATATCATATTCCATACAAAACAATATTTTAGAATATTAATAATACATGTCAATGTTTTTATGATTTTTATAGTAGAAAGTTTTTAAAATATAACTTTTAAAAAATTCTGTCCTAAAACGTAATACATTAGCTTTTTTTTTTTTATTGTTATTGTTGTTGTCCCTGTAAACAAACTAGTTGTACACGACCTATTAATGACATTTTAAATAGGGAATATTCCATAGGGAACTTGTGCGTATCATTTTTTTAAAATTCTCAAAATATTCATGGATGATAGGAGCCGGAGACAAACAGATAGAAAGGTAGACAGATGCAGAAATTGAAATCATATTCCCACAAAAATTATAAGAAAGTGTTAAAACGCTCATGTAAACAAAAGTGCAATTCCAGCAAATTTTTTTTAATACCTTTTAATGTAACTGATTATTTTTATGTGGCCCTGTAAATCTAATGCTAACCATACTATATTACATAGAAGGCACTTTTTTGTGCATACGAATAATATATTTCAAATGCATTAAGTTTTTTGGAAAATAAAATGATTAAAATTTGGTTTATAAAAATAAATCTCATACAACACAATGCTTTGGAATACTTTCAAGTGCCCCTGTACACAAACCAGTTAGAAATGTTCTCTATTTTACGTAGGAAACATCCGATAGGGAATTGAATAACATATTAAAATTTCATTAAAGTTTCTATACATTAAAGGTATTAAAATATGGTTTATAGAAACTCCTCTCATAGAACACAACGCTTTCGAATACTTTTAGGTGTCCCTGTACACAAACCAGAAGAGGTATTCACTCCATTTTCAATAGGGAACATCCGATAGGAACTTGAATAAAATATATCGGTTTAATTAAAGAAATTCCATAAATATTTACGGGAATTAGAGCGCAGAAAAACAGACAGAGAGACAGACAGAAGACCAGTCAGACAGATACACAAATTGAAATTATATTCACACTAAAAAAATGATAGAAAATGTCAAAAAAGCTTAATGTAAACGAAAGTAGAATTCTAGAATATTTTTATTAATTGCTCTTAATAAAACTGAATATTTTTCTGTCACCCTGTAAATCGAATTATAACCATGCTATATTCTACGCAAAACAATCTTTTGTGCATATAAATAACATATTTCAATTTCCTAAAACTTCGTGGAAAGTAAAGTTATTAAAATTTGATTTATAGAAATATCTCACAAAGAAAGCAATGTTTTGGAGTACTTTTGAGCGTCCCTGTGCATAAATTAGAGATGGTATGTAATCTATTTTACATAGAAAACATCCAATAGTGAACTTGAATAAAATTTCATGAAGATATTGTACAGTAAAGGTATGAAAATATGGTTTATAGTAATACCTCTCATAGAACACAATTCTTTGAAATACTTTCGGGTGTCCCTGTAAACAAACCAGAAGAGGTATAAACTCCATTTTCATTAGGGAATATACGATAGTGAACTTGAATAACATATATCAGTTTCAAAAAATTCCATAAATATTTACGGGAGTTGGAGCGCGGGCAGACAGACAGACGGACAGATACACAAGTTGATATCATATTCACACTTTAAAAAATGTTGGAAAGTGTTAAAAACGCTTAATGTAAACGAAAGTAGAATTCTAGCAATTATTTATTAATAGCTCTTAATATAACAGAATATCTTTGTGTCACTCTGTAAATCTAATGCTAATCATGCTATATTCTATGCAAAGCATTCTTTTGTGCATATAAATAACATATTTCAATTTTCTAAAACTTCGTGGAAAGTAAAGTTATTAAAACTTGAATTATAGATATATCTCTCATAGAACGCAATACTTTAGAATACTTTTGAGTGTCCTTCTATATAAAACAGTGATGGTATTTAATCCATTTTGTACAGGAAACATCCAATAGGGAACTTGAATAACATATTTCTATTTCATTAAGATATGTGTACAGTAAAGGTATCAAAATATGATTTATAGAAATACCTCTCATAGAAAACAATGCTTTGAAATACTTTCGGGTGTCCCTGTATACAAACCAGAAAAGGTATAAACTCCATTTTCAATATTGAACATCCGATAGTGAACTTGAATAACATATATCAGTTTCAAAAAATTCCACAAATATTTACGGGAGTTAGAGCGCGGAAAGACAGACAGACGGACACACAAACTGAAGTCATAAACACTTTTCAACCTTATTCGCAAGTCTTAAAAATGTTAGAAAGTGTTAAAAACGATTAATGTAAACGAAAGTACAATTTTAGCAAATATTTATTAATAGATCTTTATATAACTGAATATTTTAGTGTCACCCTGTAAATCAAATGCTAACCATGCTACATTCTATGCAAGGCATTTTCTTTGTGCTTATAAATAACATATTTCAATTTCATACATCTTCTTCCAAAGTAAAGTTATTAAAATTTAGTTTATAGAAATATCTCTCATAAAACGCAATGTTTGGAATAATTTTGTATGTCCCTGTACACAAATCAGTGGTGCTATTTAATTCATTTTATACCAAAAACATCCGATAGTGAACTTGAATAACATATTTGAATTTCATTAAGATTTGTGTACAGTAAGGGTATGAAAATACGGTTTATAGAAATGCCTCTCATAGAACACAATGCTTTGAAATATTTTCTGGGATCCCTGTACACAAACCAGTGAAGGTATAAACTAAATTTTCAACAGGGAATATCCGACAGTGAACTTGTATAACATATTTCAATTTTATTAAGATTTGCGTACAGTAAGGGTGTGAAAATATGGTTTAAAGAAATGCCTCTTACAGAACACAGTGCTTTGAAATATTTTCGAGAGTCCCTGTACACACACCAGTAGAAGTATAAAATCCATTTTCAACAGGGAACATCCGATAGTGAACTTATATAACATATTTCAATTTCATTAAGGTTTTGTATTTAAAGGTATGAAAATATGGTTTATAGAAATGCCTCTCATAGAACACAATGCTTTGAAATACTTTTGTGTGTCCCTGTACAGAAATCAGTGACGGTATTTACTCTATTTTGTACAGGAAGCATCCGATATTGAACTTGAATAACATATTTCAATTTCATTAAGATTTGTGCACAGTAAGGGTATGAAAATATGGTTTATAGAAATGCCTCTCATTAAACACAATGCTTTGAAATATTTTCGGGGGTCTCTGTACACAAACCAGTAAAGGTATAAATTGCATTTTCAACAGAGAACATCCGATAGTGAACTTGTATAACATATTTCAATTTCATTAATATTTTTGTACAGTAAGGGTATGAAAATATAGTTGATAGAAATGCCTCTCATAGAACACAATGCTTTGAAATATTTTCAGGGGTCCCTGTACACAAACCAGTAGAGGTATAAACTCCATTTTCAATAGGGAACATCCGATAATGAACTTGAATAACATATTTCAATTTCATTAAGATTTTTGTAGAGTAAGGGTATGAAAATATGGTTTATAGAAATGCCTCTCATAGAACACAATGATTTGAAATACTTTTGTGTGTCCCTGTACACAAATCAGAGGTGGTATTTACTCCATTTTGTGCAGGAAACATCCGATAGTGAATTTGAATAACATAATTCAATTTCATTAAGATTTGTGTACAGTAAGGCTATTAAATATGGTTTATAGAAATGCCTCTCATAGAACACAATGCTTTGAAATATTTTCGGGGGTTCCTGTGCACAAACTAGTAGAGGTATAAATTCCATTTTCAACAGAGAACATCCAATAGTGAACTTGTATAACATATTTCAATTTCAGTAAGATTTGTGTGCAATAAGGGTATGAAAATATGGTTTATAGAAATGTCTCTCCTAGAACACAATGCTTTGAAATATTTTCAGGGGTCCCTGTACACAAACCAGTAGAGGTATAAACTTCATTTTCAATAGGGAACATCCGATAGTGAACTTGAATGTTTCAAGAAATTCCATAAATATTTACGGGAGTTAGAGCGCGGACTGACAGACGGACAGACAGACAAACCGAAGTCATTAACAATTTTCAACCTTGTTGGAAAGTGTTAAAAAAGAAAAAAAAAAAGAAAAAAGCATGTATAAGTTTATATTTAAATATATATATTTTTTTCTCTCTTTTATTTATTTCTATTACTTATTTCACTTCTATAATTTCGGTGTGGCTATTGGCCTATTAGGCCATGCCCCCCTCCCCCCTTTTTTTTTTTATATATGACCTGACTTATAGGGATAAAAGCTCAAAGAACGTAAAAATTGGAGCAATGTATGGGTTATAGTTCAACAAAACATGTTACTAAATGACTTTCGTTCAAGATTTATCATTTTAACGGAAATTACATTGTTAAATTAAAATAAAACAGTAAAAAAAAGAGTAAGCTAGTAATTTATTACCCAGGAGAGTTTTCCAAAATACTTTGGAGAGTTGATACATTCATAATTTCGTCTACGATAATCACTTTTAACGTTATCTTCTTTCGAAGCATTTCAAAAAATAGCATGAATATGAGGCATGTGCTAAACAATGCCGAATATAACATTTCAACAGTCACCCTCAGTTGCTTACATTACTGTCTCTGTTTTCTCTTCTTAACCTCTCCCTTTTCAATTTTATAACTAAGCTGACACATTTATAGCTCGCAGAAAGGGTAGGAAGAAATGCAAGAACGTAGTGTTTCGATTTTATAGAAACTTTTTACGTAGCGAAAAAAAGACATTTGTAGAGCGGAGATAAATTAAAGCAGTACTACATTAAAAGAATTCCTCTTTATTTCTTGCCAAAAAATACTGGGCTTGAGCAGGGGAAATGATGAAATATCAGTTTCTCATCTGATACTGATCATTTCTCGTAAGATAACCCATACATTCCTACCAGAAAAAGTAGGGGCACCTTTTTTTTTTTTTTTGTCTTTTAATCTAATATCGTTTTTTAAAAATAAAATAAAAATGAGCATCTAAAAGCGATTTTGATGAAAAAATTAATTTGCATGAAATTCTCCTATGCTTTTGCTTATATTCAATGTAAATTGTTTCTTTATCACCCGAATAAACTACTACGTCAGAAACGCCAAAAGAAAAATATTTGAGTTGCATACAGCTGTTTCGGTAGAATTAAGCGTACCGTCTTCAGTGCAAAAAGAATTCAGAATCTGGAGAAGTGCTCATATAGAGGTGAGGGACCGAATTTAGTTCAACCAATAGGATTACGAAAAAGGTGGAGTGTGTGGCCAATAGGAATTTAGGAATGTTTGCTGTGTAAACTTTAGAAAAATTAAGAAAATGAAGCTTTCATATTTTTTCAAAGCTTCTTTGAAGCTTTTCATATTTATAAAAATTTTAAAAACCTTGTAAATTGTGATTTCGCTGTTCCCTATTTGCCTGATTGTTGGAAATTTTACATTCAGTCCACACTTTCTTAATTTTTCTAAAGTTTACACAGCTAACATTCCTAAATTCCTATTGGCCACACACTCCACCTTCCCCGTAATCCTACTGGTGTAACTAAATTCGGCCCCTCTCCTATATATACGAGCACTTCTCAAGATTCTGAATTCTTTTTGCACTGAAGACGGTACGCTTAAGGCTACCGAAACAGCTGTATGGATCGCAAATATTTTTCTCTTGACTTAAATTGTTGCTGATTACATATTGGGATCATTCTTTCAACAGGTGGCGCCTTCATTTCATTTCTTCATAACTTTTAATATGGCAATGTACACTGTAAAAAATCTTACTAACGTTCCTCCAGAACTTTCTGTAAATTTCCTCAGTATGCGCGAAAAATGAGATAAGGTTTTAGAGTACATCATTACATTGAGCAACTTTACACAACTTGTTTGAGAAACATTACAAGACAAGGAGAAACCAATTGCGTGACATGCAAAAAAGAACATCTGATAAAAAGCTGACCAATCGGGTTGCAATATTTCCCCACTGACGTCATTGCCGAGCGGAATCGAAATGGACCCAACTCAACTATAGCGACTGTGAGAAAAACATTTGTGGCGTGGAGAATGAAAATTAATGTGTACATATTGGAAATTACAAATGATTTAAATGTCGGTAAGGATGAACAAATTCTTAATCCGTCACTAATTAAATATTTATATTTTATAAAAACTTTCTAAGGATTATTTCTAGAACTGCTAAACAGATAATAAAATAAATATGAATAGAGTCTTTCAAAAGAACTTATTGTTGTTAGTTGACTTTTAAAGAAACAGATACGTACATAATAATTTTGGAAATTCTAGTAACTGTACAGTAATTTTTTAAAGAATTTCGTATACAGTTCTGATTTACACCATATTAAATTAATTTATATGATGAACATTGTTATATAATTATATTAAAAGAAATGTTAATTGCAAAAAAATGTAAAATTTAGGTGGTTAATTTATTTAATAAGCTATTAAACAATGTAAAATATTTATTGATTCCATAATGAAATTAAATTAATTTGACATCAGCGAACATTAAAAGCGAAATAATATATGTCTTAAACGCTTAAAAATTGTATATAAGTTTGTTCAAAGAAGGGTCATTCCATTTCAATTTGCCAACTAGGCCCCAACACCTACCACTACAGATTTTTATGAAACTTCTTGTACCTCTCTTTTTTAAGGTTATAAATAAACGCTTAACTTTTTTTTCTATCTTAAAAAGTTTTAATTAGATAGATTTTCAAATCATTGTGATTTCGCATCATTTGGAATTGTTCAGACACTCAGAACCAGTTGGAGTCTTTATTAACAATTCTCTAACTAATGATAAAATCCTTAAAAATTATATACTATGACTTCAAGAATTTTAGAAAATGAAATTGTAACAGTCTATGTTTATATTAATTTATTTAAAAAAAAAAAAAAAAAAAAAAAAAAAAAAATTAAAATAAAGCAAACTTTTTTATTTATTTTTATATTTTTTTAACATGAGATTTAATTAAACCCTTGGTTATTTTTTTTAAATATGATAGTAAATATGTACTTTAACATATCCAATGAAAAAAATTTATGGCACTTTACAAAATCCCTCCTTCTCATTTTGAAATATATATATATAGGGGAGAACCGTGTAATATGGACCATGAGGATATTTATGTGTTCACCACTAGATGGCAAAACAATCTCATTGCCTTTAGAGAGTGTAGAGAGTGTTATTTTTATACAAAGCAGCAAGTGACTTGTACAATGTACACGTGTGCCTGCATTTGGACGATCATAAAACTGTGTTTTCAGTTTACGTGATCAGTGATGTAACAGGTATGTTAAAATGAAATTATTACTTTCTGCTGTCAGGTAATTGTAACATAATTTTCATGTTAACGGCCCTCTTCACTCACCGTCGCCGGAAGCCCGAGCCAACGTTATTCAATGGGGAAATTTTCTTTACAAATAACTTATTAACTAATACATATTTTTAAATTCGGTTTTCACATTCAGAAAATTCCCAACTGTTAAACTGACGGACCTTTTTTAAAAATGTAATTTTTCAATTTTTAATATTTTATTTCGAAATTGCAAAATGAAAAAATTTCACATATTGAAAATTCGTATTTTGCAGCTTCAAAATAAAATATAAAAAATTAAAAAAATAATATTTTGGAAAAGGTGCGTCAATTTAACAGTTGGGAACTTTCAGAATGTGAAAACAGAATTTAAAAATATGTATTAGTTAATAAGTTATTTGTAAAGAAAAATTTCCCATTGAATAACATTAATTTCGGCTTCCGGCGGCGGTGAGTGAAGAGGGCCCTTAATAGTAGCAAATGTACTTATTTTCTGAGCAATCCAGACCTGTGTTTTATGCGCGCCAATTTGATTAGCGATATATGATTGAAAACAACGTTGCTCCGTTTATGCGTGTAATATGAACCATGCCCTGTTGTGTAATATGGACCACTGTTCCATGATAAAAACAGGAAGGTTTTGTTAATTCTCGACGTACATGTGTCGCACACTCAAAATCTCAAGGCTATAGAATTGGCCAGAAAAGCAGAGGTAATCAAGTTATCAATTCCTGCGCATGCTACCCATCGAACATAGCCTTTGGACCTCGCTTTTTTCATCCATTAACTATTATTATTATTTTTTTTTTTTTCCATACATTTCTGCTATTCCCAAGAGATGGACAAGTGGATAAGGAACCATGCTGGACGGTTCGTTTCACAATTCCAAATGTATCAACTGTTCGGGAAGGCTTATACATGGGTGGCATCTCTTGAAACTGCTCGGTCTATATTACACGAACGTATGTGTAATATGGACCATCGACATATAAATAAATAATTATTTTCTGCAATTATTAGTTCCCAGAGTACTTTACCAAGTTTGAACCATGTAACTATACAATTGTAATGAGCAACCAACAAATTAAATCTTTTTATTTTAATAATTTAAGTTTTATGAGCATTCTTGCTTAGTGGGTTCATATTACACGGATCTTCCCTATATATATATATATATATATATATATAATTCCATTTTTCCCCCTTTTAACGGAACTCTTTGGTGATTTTATCCTTTCTCTTTTCTCTCAAATGTTGACTGTTACTAATAATTCATAGTTTTTGCAAATTCTCTCATTGTTAGGCTTATGTGTTATTTTAGTGCCATTTCTCTTCTGCGTAAGTACTTTAACATGTTTTTACTAATCGTTGGTACTCTAATTAAATTAATACCGTGACTATTTTTAATCGAAATAAATCTCAATTAAAATTTATTTTATGTTGGTATCTTCACCTATCTTTTGTCTGCTGAGCGTAACAATGGTACTGTGAACGAGAAGTTTCTGAAAGGACAGTAGCAATAAGCTAATAACTATCCTTAGCCCCCAACTTCTCACCAAACAGAAAACCACCAATAACTGAAGAGAAATCAAACATATATATAACGTATAAAATTACTAAAAAGTTATAAAATTATCAAATTGTAAAAGTTACAAGATTACATCAATTCATTTAAAAAAATATACAATACAATAAAGAATTACTGAAGGTAAACAAGAAAGTATAAAATGAAATAAAATACAACCCTTCATCTGGAAAACAAACTAACTTCGGCCGACGGGGCTACTCGTCGGTACTTAAATATCGCCCTTGAATGAGGAAGTAGAACAAATCGAGATAGGAAAACTCTGGAAACTCACAGTTAAAAATTGGGACGGGTAACAGTTAATTTGCAAGGTACATTTTAAGTCTTCAAGAGGATATTTTAAATCATTTTCATTATTGCAAATAGTACGAATTCTTTTAAGCTGTGCGAACATAATATTTTTTAAAACTTAGGATATATTTCTGGAAAAATATATCCTAAAGAATTAATTTTAAACCGTACAGATACTGATAAAATTTCTTTCCTAGATTTAAATATAAAGAGAAATGAAGATAAATGGCTCATTGGATTATATGATAAAAGAAATGATTTTAATTTTAAAGTTAATAGTCTTACTAATTGGTTACCTTGCAAATTAGCTGTTACCCGTCCCAATTTTTAACTGTGAGTTTCCAGAGTTTTCCTATCTCGATTTGTTCTACTTCCTCATTCAAGGGCGATATTTAAGTACCGACGAGTAGCCCCGTCGGCCGAAGTTAGTTTGTTTTCCAGATGAAGGGTTGTATTTTATTTCATTTTATACTTTCTTGTTTACCTTCAGTAATTCTTCATTGTATTTTTTTTTTTTTTTTTAATGAATTGATGTAATCTTGTAACTTTCACAATTTGATAATTTTGTAACTTTTTTAGTAGTTTTATACGTTATATATATGTTTGATTTCTCTTCAGTTATTGGTGGTTTTCTGTTTGGTGAGAAGTTAGGGGCTAAGGATAGTTGTTAGCTGATTGCTACTGTCCTTTCAGAAACTTCTCGTTCACCCCTACATTGAGGGGCCTCCCTGATGAAGATCTCAGTGTTTTTGGGGGTTTAATTTCATTCATTTGTTTATATATTCCTACATTTATATATTCCTACATCTAAGTTTTGCATTTCCTTTCGCTGCAATTTTGCGCATTGGTTTGTAATTCTCCTTTTGGTTTTTCTAATCTGTAAAACTTATATATTTATAAATTCATGTCAATAGTTTTCTATATATGTATATATATATATGTATACATTCAGTATCGTAATTTTAAAATTTTCCCTTATTTAACACTCGCTTTCCCAAGATCAAGGCGTTACTGCACAAAAATTGCTTTCAGGTGCAGCTTGGCACGTTTGGCGAAAATCACCAGCACTGCGCGCCTTTTGTATCATTTAGAAGTAGCAACATTCTACTGGCTACGCTTCCTATCTCTGGCGAATTAGCGCACTTTTTGAATGAGGCGGGCTTAACGAAATTTCAACTTCAAAATGGGGTTAAAAAAAAAAAAAAAAATTCTTTACCTCCTCCCTCCCCCTTTATTTATTTTACATTTGTCCAAATGCAGTAATTACTCTTTTATTTATATTATATATATATATATATTATGGACAATTTTCTTTTATCCACACATATGTCTATATATAAGCAGAAATATGCACTTTTTTTATACCTATTTTTTTTTTTTTTTCTATATAATTAAGTGTTTAAGTTAAGTTTGAAAAAATTATACACTGTTTGTACTAATAATTTCAAATTGTTTACAGGAGTTTTTTTTTTTTTTTTTGTAAGTTTGGAATACTTTTGGCGTGAGAAAGGCTGTTTTAAGTACAGATCTATAAAATTTAATTGAACAAGGTATTTTGAATGTAAGTTATTTGCTATTTTTAATGAAAAGTCTCTTTTAATCTACTTAATCACAAAATCATTTCAAAATAGCATTTAAATTTTATTTTCTTTGTGATAAATATTTTCAATTTTATGAAATATTTAAAAAAATGTTTTTTTAATTGCCGTAAACAATTATAAAGTCTTGTCAACTTTTTTGTAAACTGTTATGTAACGGTTATCGTCTCACTACACATTTACGCCTTTGTTATACACGTAAACCAAATTTAAAATTATCGCGTGCATACTGTAGTAGAACTTTTCGAGTTCTTGTCTTATATACAGCATATATTACAAGAGTTCTTAAAAAAAGAAGAAAAAAAGTTTGCTTGTTTTGCCCATTTTGTAATTTATGAATGTTGAATACCTTCATTTGAAATGTTTTGGGCATTCAAATAATCCATTATAGGGGTAATTAACCATTTTGTACCTACTCCACTTTTTAATCTCTTAGTAATAAAATTTTCTAACCGCCTACAAATTCTACAATAACCGTATTGAATAAATTAAAGAAACAAATTTACTTTACAAAAAGTATAAATTAAAGTTGCAACAAGTTATAAAAATAAAGCAAGCATATAAAAATAAAGCATATTTCTTTTTCAAAGTTTTTAAAAAATCAATTATTGGTGTTCTAGCCTTAATACTAATAATACAAAGGTTGGATTACAGGTTGGAATTTTCCGTGGTTTTCTCCGAAACTCACATAAATATGGGCTAGAAACAATCTCATGGAGGGCCCACCATCCTAAGCCTGGGACACTCGTGTAATAAATCAGCTTTAATCCCCTCCTCCCCCCTCTCCAAAAAAATACATATTACAAAACATTTTTTTTTTTTTTCATTTATTAAGAAATTTTTAATACTATTTTTAATTATATATATATATATTTTTTTTTTTTTATTTTTTAGAAGACAAAAATGCAGATGACACTCAGAAAATTGCAATGATCACGGAACAATTCCAGAAGAAACTTTCAAGTCATTTGAAAGGTGGTCTTGAAACTCGAAACATTTCCTTCGATCACAGACGCAAATTGATGAACCACTTGAGTTCTTTTATAATAAACTATACGGACAAATCCACACTGCAACAACGTAACCAAGTTTCTAAAGCCTTATAGTGGATAGAGTTAAACATTAAAGTTATTTTCAAGCAATAATTAACTATATAACTAATTACTTATCTATTGATTTGTTGATTTTTACTTTTGCTTATCTTTTTGCATGTTTAATATATATATATTTTAAGTTCCATAATAACATAATTTTTATCTTAATAAAGGAGAAAAGTATTTTGTTAATGCAAATGCCTTTTCAATAAAAGTTTAGAAAGTTATAGAATATCACATACTTAATATTTATTTTGAAAGTATACAATTTTGTATATTTAATTTGCATCAAACAATCACTAAAGTTTGAACTCAAAATGCAGTCTAATTATTTTAGATTATTTTCAGCTTTATTTATTTATTTATTTATTTATTTTAGTGTGGTAATATATAGTACTTTAGTTACTTTTGTTATAATAAATAAAGTTTTCAGAAGTAACCTGTGAAAATTTTACCTTTTACCGTATCTGAAGTATATCACCACTTACACCTTTCTGTACTTAAAATTTTCTACAAAAGTAAATGAGATACCAGTTTCATACAACTAAAAACTTTTTCAAAAAAATGCATACTTTATATAATCTATATATATATATATAATCGTTCTTCCTGAGTGAGTGAGTGAGGGGGTGATTCATCATCGCCTAGACCAAACCCATAAATCTAGAAGCATGAAATTTTGTGACAATGTTCGATCTATGACTTAGGCATCCACTAAGAAGCGATTTTACAAAATTCGCCCCCCAAGGGGGGGAGGGGGGCAAAACGTGATTTCCCAAAATCCTTCATATCTCAAACAAAAAAACAGATATCCGTAAAATTTTTGCTTTAAAATATAGCTAATACAAATGTCTAAAAACCAATTTCTAGAATTTTCAAAATTCGGTCCCCATGGGGGGCGGGGGGGGGGCAAAACGTGATTTCACATGCGTAAAACGTGATTTCGCATAATCCTATATATCTCAAACAAAAAAATAGATATACGTGAAATTTTTGCTCTAAAATATAGCTAATGCAAATATCTAAAAACCAATTTCTGGAATTTTAGAAATTCAGTCCCCAGTTGGGGCAGCTGGGGGGGGATGCTATGGGGCAAAAACAAATAGAAATACAGTTAGGGCGTTCAAAATTGGTACAGATAGGTTTTAGAGGCCTGCAAGTCGAATGAGGATATTTTCGATTGTGTAAAGTTATTAGGAGGGGCAGTAAGGGTAGAGGGGAGAGGGGAGAGGGGGGGGCAAAAAATAAAAATAGAGTTAGATCGTTGAAAATTGGTATATAAAGGTTTTCGATACCTACAAATCGATTGCGGATATTTTCGAATTTGTAAGATTATTAGGAGGGCGTTGAGGGGGGCTATGGTCAAAAACAAATAGAAATACAGTTAGGCCGTTCAAAACTGGTACAGATAGATTTTAGAGGCCTGCAAGTCAAATGGGGATATTTTCGAAAGTGTAAAGTTATTAGCAGGGCCGGGAAGGGGGCTCTGAGGGGCAAAAAAAATAAAATAGAGTTAGATCATTCAAAATTGGTACATAGAGGTTTCCGATACCTACAAATCGATTGTGGATATTTTCGAATTTTTAAAATTATTGGGAGGGGCGGAAAGGGGGGGAGCAGAGGGGCAAAAAAACAAAAATAGAGATATATATCGTTCAAAACTGGTGCATAGAAATTTTTGATACTTACAAATCGATTGCGGATATTTTCAAATTTGTAAAATTATTAGAATAGACGGGAGAGGGGGGGGCGAAGGGGTAAAATAATAGAAATAAGAGTTAGAGCAATTTGGGAATTTTTTCCGAAGGCAGTGAGAACCCGGTGCGACATTTTTCCTAATCAGATTTTGTTTCTCATTTTTTTTTTTTTTTTTTTTTTTTTTTTTTTTTTCACGTGATAAAAATTAATGCAATTTTGAGAATTCAGTAATTATAGTGATTCTTTTAAAAATAGGGACCAGCGAAGCGGGCGTTGCCTGCTAGTTTATATATAAAATTGTTCCTTCTGTATTTTAATTGGCTGAACTAACCATTATTATTTACGTCCTTCTAAAGTTGCTTTAAAATAATGGCAAAATAAAGATTTTTGTGCGTTTCTATTTGATTAATACTTATTCATTTAAATCCATGAAAATTTTAGTTGAAAAAAATATTTAAATATATAAATTATGCAATACAGATTTTTTACAACTTGAAATAAAATGTACAGGAAGCTGGTGGTGTACAAGAAGCTGAATAGTTATTTCGCATCGAAATAATTAAGCATGACCCTTTATCAGTTAAAAAAGTAATCACAATATGCAGTACGAAAGAAAACGTAATAAAGTGGATTCGTCGTCAACACGAAATACATAACCCTGTAAAACGTATTGTCTTAAACAAAGCCAGAAGACTTTTGATGGGGACATGAAAATGTAATTTTAAAGCAATTTACAGAAATTAAATAAACATTATGGTACAATGAACATATAATTCAACAGCATCGTAAACATTTAATTTATCAGCAATCTATCACATCTGATAAAAGAACTCTGAATATGGAAAAAATCTTTAAATCGACCATAAATATTAACGATGTTTGCCAAACAAATATCGAAATTACTGGTAGAAGCTTACGAATATCGACATACAATAAAAAATATTTTAACGGACAAATTTGTTGTCCATATGAGTGATTTGGTAACATTTGTTAATAACTGGATAATATGTGCCGCTTTATCCCCATGCCGGCAGAAGACTTAGTTATAATGAAAGATCGTTTATTTAATGCATAAAAAATTGAAATTTTTCAGATGTTTTACCACTTATTATACAATTTTTAAAATGACTATAAAAATATCAATATATTCGCAACATCTTCATGTTTAACGAGATGACGGACATTATAGTTCTTTTTTTTTTTTAATCTATTGGTTTTCAGAATTATAACATTCTATTTCTACAACCTAAAGTGGCGGTGGTTCCCGCCCACCCACCACCGCCGAGACACTTATAAGCGAGACGTATTAATCCTGGACGATAGGACCCATGCTCCAGCCCGCCCGATTCCCGCTGTTCGATGTCTTTTTCTAGTCAATTTTGTCCTCTTATTACTTCCGGTGTGAACCTTTTTTTTTTTTTTTTTCTTTTTTTTTTTTTTTTTTTAAACACATTTGACATTGTGAGTTTTTTTGGCTTTCTTCCCATGCTATTTCTATGGGGGTTTTAGCTTTTTTTACCCTCTATTTCTACATTCTAAAGTGGCGGTGGTTTCAAATGCAACTGTCAAAAAAATAAATAAATAAAAGATAAAAATTTCTCAAAAATTTTAGAATACTGCATGCAAACTAGTTTTAAATTTTCCCATTTGATTTTAAATTGTTATAGTTAAACAGCATATACTAAACAAATTTGGGTATTACGTCGATTGATTGATAAGTTTTTAAATATTTTGTTTGAATGTCAAAATTTGCATGAAATTTCTGTTTTGAAACAAAAGTATATATTTAAAAAAAAATTCGCTAATAAATAAATTAACAACATAAATATTATAAGTACATTATAAGTACAAAACTTTGAATAAATACCACAAAATGCTATAAACTCGCAACAGTTGTTTCTGGTCGAAAAAACAGACGACAGTTTGTCAGGCGAACAAAATAGGCACGAGTACTGCAATCAAAGCGGCAAAGCAGACCCAAAACAATTGTTGCAAGTTTGTTGCATTTTATGGTGTTTATTTAAAGTTTCGTACTTATTACTGCAAACCGACATTACTATAGTTCTTTCTTATTGACATAATTCATAACCTAAATATGTTTGAAATGTTTAATTAAGCTATAATAATAATGTAAAATTGAGAGAGAAAATTAAAAGTAATTTTGCATTAAACATTTTAATGTTTAAAAAAAAAAAAAAATGAATTTTTTTTAATTTAAATAATTTTTGATAAATTTTAGTATATCGATACATTTATTTAAAATGTATGCAAACATTCATAATTCTAACACGGTAATCTACTAAAACTTTATGAGGATGTCCGCCATCATCTTAAACTAATTTGAAAATCATTTTTGTAAAAAAGAGTAAACTTTCAGAATTTCCAAAATGAAACCTTACTTACTGGTCTAACTACTTCATACAATAAAATTACATAGGTCCCTGAATGAAAAGTTGGACTTAACTTACTGGTCTGTGTATCCTACACATCAAAGTTATGTAATCGTAATCGATCACAAGATTAAAATGTTTCCTATGCGCCTGCATACTTTATAAAACAAAGTTGTGTAAAATTATCGAACATAAGTGTGGAACCCTAATTATTGATCTACATATGTTACACAGATCGATAATTAGGGTATCAATAATTAGAGATTAACAAACGTTTGTTAAGTCCCCAATCGAATTACTACGACCTTACCTATTGATCAAAACAGGTTGCACAACATCCTTGCATGAAGTAACTGATTTTGAAAGTGAAATGTTACCTACTGATCGGCCTACATCACACTACAATGTTGTGTAAAGTTACTGTTTGAGAGAGAGGAACCTTACCTGCTAATATGCACACGTTACACAAAAAAGTTATATAAAGTTACCGTTTGCCATTGTGAAACTTTACCTGCTGATCTGCATACGTTACACACTGTAGTGTACAGTTGTCATGTGCAAGAGGGAAAAGTTACTTACTGATGTGCATACATTACACAAACTTTTAGTGTAAAGTTGCCGTTTGCGAGAGTGGAAAGTTACCTACTGATGTGCATACGGTACATATTTATGATTGTAATAGTCAACCAGAGAAATATTTTTGTTAATATAGAAGAATCGCTTCCTACTGCTCTGGTAGAGAAGTAACCCCACGGTGGAGTAAATTTTCAGTATGAGTATATTTCAAAGAGCTGGTCAATACCGTTAAAACGAATAGTCGAACCATAAATATGTGATAACTTAAAACTTTTTTTTTTAATTTTTTTTTCCATTAAAAAAAAAAAAAAAAAAAAAAAAAAAGACATTTCCTTAATTATCGGCACAAAATTGACTTTCTGTAGACATTTAATGTTATACTTCTCAGAGATGAAAATCGTCTGTGTTTATCATGAAAAATAGTTTTAATAAATAATTATTTTAATAATAAATTTGTACTGCATGAATTTGTATTGAAAATTTAGAAGAATTTTTTGTGATGGCCATACCCTACTAGTTCTTTAAATATTCTTATTTTCCTGTCATTTATTACTCGTTGACATTATGATCATTTTACCATTACATTCATTCTGAGATCAGAAATTATTTCATAAAACTGTAATTCATATTCCTTGATTTGATAACACCCCTTCAACATAAATAAATAAATAAACAAAGTGTAATACAGACTAAAAATCATATTATCTCTTAATAATCGTTTTCTTTAAGTGGAATTTCAATAAACTAAGTGGTAAGTTCAATTTCAATAAACTGAGTGAATTAAATGGAATTTCAATAAATTTTATTGCATTTAAATTTCTGTATGTACGAACTTTGAATTTTTAGAAAACATTCCACCAATCAACACTACACAAAGTACTTTTGATACTTTCGTACTAATCCCATGCCATTTTGGTTAACACAGATCATTGTAATGTTGCAATAAAATAAAAGTAGATTGTGCTATAAACATTGAATAGTAGTTCTAAACAATGTCTTCGAACTAATTTATTAGTCACTTCACTTCAATTCAGACTAGAAATTTTTCGCTGTCATGCGGTTAATAAGAGGTAATTTAGCCATTCATTATGGCTACCAATACGACACAATACCAATAATACGATAATATGATGTAATAATATGATATAATAACCAACACATTACTTTCTTGTATTGGTATTATCCACAAAAAAGCATATATTTCGCTTTTAGGATAAAACTACTCGAGTGAAGAATCAATTCCTGTTATTCCTAGAATCAGTTTTTTACGGCATTGTCTAAACTCTTTACTTATTGATTTGTAACACTATCCCATCACAAGCTGAATCATAATTTAAGTCATATAGCGTAACGTAATAAGACACCAGCATTATGACTTCTTATTTTCACAATCCACGAGACCTGGTGGTTATGACTGGTTTGATGGGAACAATTAAGCTTGTCATCTCCGACAAGCATCTGGAGTTTGCTCTATGTGGGGAATATGGAGGACAGAATCTTTCGTGTTTCAAAATTAATGAGGGGTTACAACTTGAGTAGGAATCTGAGGGTGCCATGTGTAAAAAGCGGCATATTTACTCTTCAAAGACCGTCCAAGCCGCCAAAGGAGATGAAGATTCATATTTATGCTAGGCATTTTTCCCAGTATACGTAGCAAGTATCCTAAAGGCTTTATAAAGGGGGTATATAGTAGGAAATGGGGACCTAGAACTTCCGGGAAGACGTGTGACTTACAGAGAAGCCTTTGATTAGTAGTTTTAGAATCTTGTGTAAGATGTGAAAAAGGCCGTCTGTTTGTACAAAAAGGCGGATATATTTAAAAAATAATATTCATCAAAAGAACGGCCTCCCACACGGAATTTGAAAGATACTAAATCTAATAGTTTTATCATCTTTTTTTAAGGTAATTTAAGAAAGCCACAAAGGAAGTTTCATCTTTAAACATCTACCGAATAAAATACCTCACAGAAAAAATTAATTTACTGAAACACCATCTTTAAACGACAAATAATTTTTTCCCATCATTCAGTCATCTAGCTGATGACCTTTTCAGAGAGAAAAAATGCACTTATACGTGTTCAATTTATAGAGTACCTCAGTAGTTGTAAATTCAAATGTAGACCAGTAGTGGTATTTCAGAAAAATATTTAAAAATGCTTTTTTTAATGCAAAATTCCCATTTTGCCAAACTTAAATAGAGATTTTTTCTGAATAAATTGGGAATTACTTTTCAATTATGCTTCAAAAATTATATAATAGACATATAACACATGCCTCTCATATAATTTTTGTTGTTTTGGGTGTATTTCATGTAATATTTTGATATAGAGATAGTAAGCTGGCGTAGCTGATCACACACACACACACACAAAAGAAAACTTGCAATAATTGATTTGATTCTTTTTTTTTTTTTTTTTTTTTTGTGTGTGTGTGTGTGGTAGAAATTTTAACTTGACAATAAAAAATAATTAAGTAATTTAATACACAGAAATAATTAACTAAAGACGGAGAGAGAATCCTGAAAAGTGATCTTGCATTAAATTTTGTGAGAGGACTTATTACATTAAATATATTAAATATAGTTTATGGAGAATTTAAAAAAAAAATCTTAGGAATAATTCGGAAATATTTTGCCTTGAAAATTTCCCTTTTCATCAAGTTAAGAATGTTTTTTAAATATTTAAGCGCAAATATTGGTACACTCCAGAGGATCTCAAGATATGGACTGTAGTAGAGGACTGCTGCAACTTGGACAGAGGAAATTTTGAGAGAGGAGAGAGGGGAGGTCTCAAATCAGCTTAGATTATTTACTCATATTACAACCTAATGTTATTTGCAAATAAAGGGGATTAAACAATTATTAAAAGTATTTATAAAACCTAATAATCAACAAAATTGCGTGCAGCAGCAATTTACAAACATTCAACTATTTTATAAAGCAAAGGTCTTCAAAGTTTATGTTGTGCCTTAATCCACAAAGTTAAAAAAAGTCTTCCATGTAAATAATGTATTATGTGAACACTAATACAAACATGGAAACTTAATTAAATACTCAAAACTACATTCAAAAATAGTCTATCAAATTCAGCACCAATAGCAGCTTTTAGAAGAATTATCTCTTGCCATTTGTGTAATAATCATTAGGTGGTATTGTGGTATAGGGAATAAATATGGTGAGTACGGTACTTAATTTTATAGCAATTTTTATTATAAAGAAAACCTTCCTACAAATTTAAGAAGAATTTTATTGTTAAAGAAATGTGGTGAAAGCAAAAAAGTGGGTCAGTACGCACACTGAATAATGCGGATTGTCTACAAGTGAAACCTAAGACTTGGTGAAATGCCCTACGTCGGAATGGAAGTGGATAGAAGAATGATGAAAAAAAAATGGAATTAATATTAAACTCTATTTTATTTTAATTTCATATACGATTTCACGTATGAAATATCACATAGAATTTATCACAAAAATTAAATTCAAAGTTGAATAAATTAAATTATTTAAAGTTGTTATACACGTTTGTAAACCTGAATGTCTGTATTTTAATGTCGTGTAAAGGATTTTTACACAAACCTGTGCCTTTTCAAAATAAATAAACATTTTATGAATCATTTTACTAATTCAAAAATTGCTCTACCCCAATAAATAAGTTCCTAATCTCTGAAGACAAATTATAATTATGTTTATAATATTATTGATATAAAATTTATATAATTTTTTTCAATATAACTGATTTTAAAATTTTTAAATGTTTGCCATTTTTGTTAAATTTTATAAAAATAATTAGCATATTTAACAAAAACGATATCCTTATGCAAATTTCACATTTTCTTTCTTTCTTTCTTTTCCTTTTTTTTTTTGCAAGTATAAAAAAATAAAATTTTCTACATCACTAAATAGTTTAGAAGTTTGTAGTTTAAAATTTTGCATACGACATTTTGCACATAAATTATAAAAAAGTCTGCATCAATGGACAATTGTATAAATTTTTGTAAATGTAAACAATTTAAAAATATTCAGCTATGAATGTTGCATTCCGCTTTTTAAACGTGTATGAGCAAAACCTATTTTAATAATAAAAGAATTAAATGCATTTTATATTATGTTTTCTTTGACGGTATTTAAATTAACCATTGGGCATAAACTATGGTAAACATATACTCTCGAAATTCGAGGACAGCCCGTTTTCTTGAAACTGTTTAAGTTTTTAAAAAATGTTGCAAGGAAATTGTTTATCATAATTATTATCTTCTTGGTCCTCGTTAACTTAAAATAAAAAAATACCTCCGGATTCGGGTAAATATAAACGTTTTTTACAGTGTGTCATCCTAAAAGTACTCTAACATAGTCATCATGGCATATAAACAATTAATTGAATTTGAATGTCTGCTTTGATTTTTTCAATACTTCAAAAATGTTTAGATAAGAAATTTAAATAATCAATGTTAACGGATAGACTAAAGGACTGAAAGACAGACAGAGAGACTAATTCAACTCATTTTCACTCTTAAACATTGTTAGAAAGTGTTATAAATGCTTATTAAAAACGAAATTCCCTTCCAACAATTTCCAATTGTAGCCCGCAATGTATCTGAATATTTTAGTGTATTATTAATCCGGAAAAATTATCGAAAACTCTGAACGGTTAAGCCGACGAACTTGACCTGGATTTGATTATTTACCTTCCGTCTACCGGCTTCGAGAGCAGAAGTTCTCGGCCACTGGTATATAATCAATAGGAAAACAAGATTTTTTCGGATATTTAAATTTTGTCATGCTAGAAATTTTAAACGTTTTCAAGGAACAGTTTACATTTTCAACAATTTCTTGCTTCCTTCCTTTCTTCCTTTTATTTATTTATTTATTTTTTTTTTCGTAAATAACTAACTAATACATAAATGCGTCAGATTTTCGTATTTTCGAGTAGGAGATTTTACTTTTTCTAAACAGCTTTAAATGTATAATATATACGTATACTGTTTTACATGTTACCATTTAGTTGAGAATAGAGGTAAGGGGTAAATTACATGAGCCACTCCATTCTACCTATTTCACAAAATTATGCTATACTATTAAAAATTTCACACTTATTTCCATTGATAAATAAATAAATAAAACAATTCAATGGTTTATTGTGATTGGAGATTAACACTAATAATTTTCATTGCTTTCTCTCATTTAGATTTTAATGCCGTTTATTTATTTATTTTCATTTAGAGGAAAACATAATACTTTTTGTTATTCTGACTTTTTTCACTGCGTTAATTTTTAAAAGCATTGATTATTTAACAATTGGAATTTTTTTTAATCACGTGTTTGTTAAAATATTACACAATATCCTCATAGTTTTTCTCCAGAGCATTACAACAATGTCTATTAAAATTAGATGGATGTCATTAATAATATTTCTGTGTAAATTAAGGAAATATTCCTCCAAACAGTCTTAGATAAAGAAATTGATAAAGATGAAAATATTGAACCATGTCTAGTAAAATCACATGAATGTAATTAATTATTTTTCTGTGTAAATTAAGAAAATATTCTATTGTTGTTTTAAATAAGATATTGATTTATATATATATATATATATATATATATATATATATATACATTACGTTAAAACACGTCATAGTATGTAATATATTGCATACAAATTTTAAACGTCTGAAAAAAAAAACACATTTTTAAATACCTAGGTTAATGTATAATGTTTGTGTTGAAATAATAGATTTAAAATTTTCGAAGAATTTCTGATTAGTTAACATTTTAGCACAAAGAAAATGTGTAATAATAACAACAATAATAATAGTCGTGTCAATTTTTATGCATAGTTTTGAGGTAAAAATGAAATCTTTTCTCAAGGTCTTATAATTTCTTGATTCTTTATTTTCTTTTTACTTATGAAAACTTAAATATATTTCTTAAATATAGTTATTAGAAAATAAGTATATTTAATTTTATTTTAGGTACAAGTGTGAATACGGGGTGGAGTAGACATAAATTCTCTACACTGTGAAAAAAGTACACTGTAAATACAAGTGTCTGAAATTCAGACAAAATTGTGTCTGAAATGGGTGTTTAATTTTAAGATGCTAAAAAGTGTCTTAAAAGGCACATCGTTTCACTCTCGAAACGTCTGAAATTCCGCCATCTTTGATCCTGTCTGAAGTGAATATTTTTCATAAATAAATAAATAAAAAGATGCGTTTTATACTGTTTACCTGTGAAAAATAGATTTTAGAATCTCCTAGAGCATAGAATATATATATTAATAATTTTTACAATAATAGTACCCGTTGCTCCCGGCGGGAATCGAACTGACAACCAATGGATTCAAAGCCGAGTGTCTTCCCAATCAAACCATCGGTGCTCACGCTGTACACTGCTTGCATAACGAAATATATTCTAGTATCCGTAAAACAAATTGAAGTTTTATGTCTTTGCAATAAAACTGTTCATATGAAGTAAAGCTTAATACATATTATCTTAAATTTCATGTGTAGAGGTTTAGAGTTTTTTTTTTGAAGTGAAAACTTCTTTAGGCACGTTGAGCACTTTTGGGTGAACAAAAATCTTTGAACTCCCGTCATCGTCAGCTAACGCTTTCCATTTGAAGTGAAAACTTTTGGGCGAACAAAAATCATTGAAAATTGAAATCGCATCATCGTTAGCAAACGCTTTCCATCCTTGTATGATACAAATAATGTATCATATAATTAACTTGCTAATGTGAAGTGTTAATAATTATATACTGTATATTGTTTTAAAATCTGGTGCGGCTCTACACGACTTCTCTCATCTCCGGGCACTGTCTCCATTGCAGTTAGACCTCACAAAACCGTGAGAAAGGTCAAAGCCGCAATTTCTCTCACGTTTTTAAAATCTGGTGCGGCTCTACACGACTTCTCTCATCTCCGGACACTTTCTCTATAGCAGTTAGACCTCACAAAACCATGAGAAAGGCCAAAGCCGCCATTTTTCTCACGTTTTTACAATCTGGTGCGGCTCTACACGACTTCACTCATCTCCGGACACTGTCTCTTAAAGATTGCAGCCGGAAACGTTGCAATTAGACCTCACAGAACCGTGATAAAGGCCAAAGACTCCATTTTTCTCACGTTTTTAAAATTTGGTGCGGCTTTACACGACTTATCTCATCTCCAGCCACTGTCTCTATTCCAGTTAGACCTCACAAAACCGTGAGAAAGTCCAAAGCCGCCATTTTTCTCACGTTTTTACAATCTGGTGCGGCTTTACACGACTTCTCTCATCTCTGGCCACTGTCTCTTAAAGATTGCAGCCGGAAACGTTGCAGTTAGACCTCACAAAACCGTGAGAAAGGCCAAAGCCGCCATTTTTCTCACGTATTTACAATCTGGTGCGGCTCTACACGACTTCTCTCATCTCCGGACACTGTCTCTATTGCAGTTAGCGCATTAAATAAAATTGTAATATAATTTTTGTAGTAGTAGTTTATATTAATGAATAAAATAACACTTCTTTTAAAAGTATTTCCTACACAATGAAATATTTCCTGACGATTCAAGAAATACACACGTAATTGTTCACGTTTTCACTTTTGTCGGCACTCCCGAAGTGCAACTGTTTTTTTTTTTTTTTTTTTTTTTTATAAAATGCTTAATAAATATGAAAAAATAGTAGCCTATGGATTTTAAACGATTTTTTTTTTTTTTAAACTGGTATTTGCAAGAAAACAAACTATGTACATGAAACCAAAAAAAAAAAAAAAAAAAAAAAAATGCTCTTTTACATTTTGAAGTGTAGGGAAACATAAAATAATTTTTAAAACGCGAAAAAAAAATCAATTATGCACAAATTGTTTAAGATTGTTTAGCTACGAATTCGCTTTCTTAGCTACAAGGTACATGCTTCGTTTATTTTAATATTTTTTTGATTTATTACATGTGAGAATTTTAAATAAAAATTAACTTTGTTTTTTAATTTTTAACAGAATAAGATCCGTGTCTAAGTATTTTAAATAAGTTAACTACTTATAAATTACATAAAATAATGTCAAATTTATTACATAAAATATTTATTACATAAAATAATGTCAAATTTATTTGTTTTAAAAAATGTTAAAACAGGATATGCATGCTGCTTAAAGTAGATTCCATATGGAAAATTTGTTAAGTAATACATATGTCTGAATTTCTAAGGGACTGAAATTTGTAATGTCTGAATTTTTAAGTGCATAAATTGTAAAATGTCTGAAATTTTATGTGTCTGAAAATGTTATATGTCTTAATTTCAGACATATCGACCTTATTCAGACACTTATCTGAGCTCATTTATAAAAAAGACACTTACATGTCTTAATTTAAGACAGCACATGCATCTGAAATTTTGCATGGGTAAGTGTTTCAGACATTTATCTGTCTGAACTGACATTTCAGACACACTTCTGTCTGAATTTAAGATGCTTCTATTTACAGTGTACACCACCTTCATCTAAAACGAATAACTGATCATTTTCTAAATACCTAAACTAGAAATATAGATTTCCGAGCTATGCGCATAAGACAAGTCAACAAGCTGAATAGACGAAATGATCGAGACTTTCTAGTCTATACATTTCTAGATGGTGAAACAATATTATGAATATCATTAATCCTTTGTATTGCGAGGAATTCTCGCTTGATTTTTTATAATTGGGTCATAAACCAAGATTATAGTTGCTAAGACTTGCTTCTTGTATTTCTATTTATTTGCAGAGATTTTTAAATAAGTTTGACCTCAATAATATAGGCAAACGCTCTAGAATTCTAATAGGGGTTTTTAGAACTCGCTTTTAAAGGAGACTAGAATTTATAAGGATGACATGGAACTATTTTTACTACAGTCACAATTTAGATTCTAGATGTCAGTTACAGAATTTTTTCTCAGTGTACATCCAATCTGGGCTTTAAAATAAGTAATCAATTGAAAAATCTACAAAACCCACATTTGCTGCTTTCGTTTTTGAAAATATACTGCACTTAAATATGTATATAATAAATGCTTTTTTGTATTTTCTCATTCTTTTTTTCTTCTATATAAAATTTTAAAAGAAACTTTTTCTGCACTTCAAAGCCACTATAAACTTTAATAATTTTTGAAGGCTTCAGTACTAAGTAATGTGAACCAAACAATATAATGTCTTTTGCTGATATAATATGTGACAAATAAAATTCTCTTAAAAGAAATATGAATCGGGAAAACCTCCCTTGCAATAATGACACCGGAGTGTCTCCATCAGTTTCTCGGCTTTCTCTCATCATCATTCGCCGGGAAGCATATAGTCCAGGCAACGAAGGCCAAAATTTGACGAATAGAGGAAAAAAATCGTGTAGTTTTGAAATTTTACATACTCATAGCCGAGAGGGTCCTGAACAACATACTAAAAGTCCCCGCCCGTGGGGGGTGAGCGGGGGGCAGGGGGGGCATTTAAGGGGGGCACTTTTCAGTTTTTATTAAATATCTTGAAATCTATCGCATTTAGAGAAAAAATGTCAATTACAAAATTAATCTACGTAAAATTTCCTACAACAATGTATATTACATTTTGTTTGTACGATCATTAGTTTAGAAGATATAGGGAGATGAAATAACACATTTTCTTGAAAAATTCTTTTTTGCAATAGTAAAATCAACTAAAGTGTGCAATTAAAAGGTTTCTTGTCAAATATTTTCTAATGTAAAAAACAGATATATACATAGGGAATATGCAAGGATAATACAGCATGTTTTGTAAGTTTTAAATAATTTTAAGGCTAGTAGGCGCAAGTGGCGGTTTGAGTAAAAATCTGGATAAGTCCAGTCAAAATAGGAAAAATAGAAAAAAAAAATCGTGTAGTTTTGAAGTTTTGCACACTCATAGCCGAGAGGGTCCTGAACAGCATACTAAAAGTCCCCGCCCGTGGGGGGTGAGCGGGGGGCAGGGGGCATTTAAGGGGGGCAATTTTCAGTTTTTATAACATATCTTAAAAACTGTCGCATTTAGAGAAAAAAATGTCAATTACAAAATTAATCTACGCAAAATTTCCTACAAAAATGTATATTACATTTTGTTTGTACGATCAAAAGTTTAGAAGACATAGGGGGATGATATAACACATTTTCTTGAAAAATACTTTTTTGCAATAGTTTACTGAACAACATACTAAAAGTCCCCAATCCTATTCTGTGTTTTTTATTTAATTTTTTATGTTATTTGCAATAGTAATAAAAACTATATTTTGTAATTAAAAAGGTTCAGGTTAAATATTTTTTACTCATACAAATAAATATTTGTATATAAATATTTGTATGTGTGTGTGCGCGCAATGCACCAAGTTTAAAGAGTGTAAGATAAATGTAAATTTTTTATACTTTAAAATAAATAGAGAGTAATCTAAATATTTATACTAAAATATTGTTAATTTTTTTAATGCATGCTTGCTATAAGTAATTTTAAAGTATTTTAATGTATCATAACATTCACATTTTATGTATTTTATATCTACTATCACTTACAGAGGATTTAAAGAAAATGCAACTTTTAGTATGTTGTTCAAGACACTTAACCTTATAACTGTGCTCAGTATCAAAGCTATAAGATTTTTTTTTAATGTTGATCGGTTTTGGGTCTTCGTTATCTGGATTTTTACCTAAACACTACTTGCGCCTACTAACCTTAAAATTATTTAAAACGTGCAAAACGTGATGTATTATCCTTACATATTCCCTATGCATATATTTGTTTTGTACATTAGAAAATATTTTATCAGAACCCCTTTAATTTCACAATTTAGTTGATTTTACTACTGAAAAAAAAAAAAAAAAAAAGAATTTTTCAAGAAAATGTGTTATTTTGTTCCCCTATATCTTCTAAACTATTGATCATACAAACAAAATAGAATATACAATTTTTTTAGGAAATTTCACGTAAATTAATTTTGCAATTGAGATTTTTTCCCCCTAAATACGATAGTTTTCAAGATACTTAATAAAAACTGAAATGTGCCCACTTTAAATGCCCCCCCCCCCATGGTTAGGGACTTTTAGTATGTTATTCAGGGCACTTAACTTTATAACTGTGCACAATTTCTAAGCTACACGATTTATTTATTTTTTTTTTTTTTTTTATGTTGATCAGTTTTGGGTCTTCGTTATCTAGATTTTTACTCAAACCGCCACTTGCACCCGCTAGCCTTAAAATAATTTAAAACTTACAAAACGTGCTGTATTATCCTTGCATATTCCCTATGTATATATTTGTTTTTTACATTAGAAAATATTTGACACGAACCCTTTTAATTGCACACTTTAGTTGATTTTACTACTGCAAAAAAGAATTTTTCAAGAAAATGTGTCATTTCATCTCCCTATATCTTCTAAACTAATGATCGTACAAACAAAATGTAATATACAGTTTTGTAGGAAATTTTGCGTAGATTAATTTTGTAATTGACATTTTTTCTCTAAATGCGACAGTTTTTAAGATATGTAATGAAAACTGAAAATTGCCCCCCCTTAAATGCCCCCTGCCCCCCGCTCACCCCCCACGGGCGGGGACTTTTAGTATGCTGTTCAGGACCCTCTCGGCTATGAGTGTGCAAAACTTCAAAACTACACGATTTTTTTTTCTATTTTTCCTATTTTGACTGGACTTATCCAGATTTTTACTCAAACCGCCACTTGCGCCTACTAGCCTTAAAATTATTTAAAACTTACAAAACGTGCTGTATTATCCTTGCATATTCCCTATGTATATATTTGTTTTTTACATTAGAAAATATTTGACAAGAAACCTTTTAATTGCACACTTTAGTTGATTTTACTATTGCAAAAAAGAATTTTTCAAGAAAATGTGTTATTTCATCTCCCTATATCTTCTAAACTAATGATCGTACAAACAAAATGTAGCATACATTTTTGTAGGAAATTGTACGTAGATTAATTTTGTAATTGACATTTTTTCTCTAAATGCGATAGTTTTTAAGATATTTAATAAAAACTAAAAATTGCCCCCCTTAAATGCCCCCCCTGCCCCCCGCTCACCTCCCACGGGCGGGGACTTTTAGTATGTTGTTCAGGACCCCCTCGGCTATGAGTATGCAAAATTTCAAAACTACACGATTTTTTTCTTCTATTTTTCCTATTTTGACTGGACTAATAAGCGTCTCCCGAGTAAAAGAAGTTTATCGCATCGTAGATTTCTCAGCAAACTCATAAAATAGAAAAAATGATTTGATAAGATTAGGCTTCAGGCAAATCTATAACTCCCCCATTCCTTCCTAGTATTTCTTTTTCTTTCTTTCTTTTTCTTTTTTCTTTTTTCTTTTTTCTATTTTCTTTTATTTATTTATTATTGGGTAAAAATCTGTTCTGTAACAATTACAACCTTCATTATCCACTACTAAACATATTATAAACTTATTTTGGAGATATTTTGCGATTAGAAGGCATAAAATTGACCTAACTAATCAGACGCATACTACTATTTCTGTATTATACAACTAATATATGTATATGTCGAATGTCGAATGTCGTAAAAACATCTAAAAAAGAGTTTATAGAGCGAGTGTAAAGAGAACCGATAGACTCGTTTTTTGAGGCTCTCGTTTCCGAAAACTAAAACTGTTTAATCGAATGCTTATAAGTTTTCTTGCACTAACTGACTAATACATACAAAAGGACATTTAAAAGGAGATTTGTGTAACAAATCTGAAGAAAATTGTTTGAAGCATTTTTGAGATACAGACTTTCGATCCCACTACCGATTTTCACTAAAACTTCGCAAACTCATCTGTACACCGGAAACCAATTAATACATACGAAAGGACAGCTAAAAGGGAGTTCATATAGAAAGTTTGAAGAAAATTAATAGTCTCTTTTTTGAGATACAGATTTAGGATCCCAATTCTGTGGAGACCAGATGTCCTCTTTTTTAGAGGACATTCCTTTTTATGAGAAAAAGCTATAAGTTTTAAAAATTGTTACAAGAAAATTATTTGTCATAAATACACTGCGCTGAAAAAAAAAAAAAAAAAAAAAAAAAATTCGAGCTCGGATACCATTCCTGCTGATTCTCATGTAAAATGACCTCCTGAATCCGAATATGACCTCCATTTTGCCCAATCAACCCCCAATTTTTGTCACTGTTCAGCAATTTTATGGCCATGAATTTGATTTGGAGAATGGAGAAGAATTATTTTAATACTTGAATATATATATATATATAATGTATAATAAATAATAAATAATAATTGATTAATAAAATATAATAAATGTAATCTATAATTTCAGTGGTAAATTCCCCTTCCCCCCTAAATTTTCCTCTTGTTGCGAATGTTCATGTTTTAGAATTTTTCACTTCTGTAGCCCCTCAGACGATAATTAACAGTTAAAACTATCTTTCCCCCTCATATAAATCAAATTTACAGCCCTTAAATTACCGAAAAGTGATAAAAATAAGAGGACGTCCCCCCAAAATGGTGGGTGATAGGGTAAATTAGGCATCATATTCGGATTCAGGAGGTCATTTCATATAAGAATTTACAAAAATGGTGTTGGGTCCGATTTTCATGCATAGCAGTATTATTAGCATTTCGGTCCCCATTTTCAAAGAATATAAATCTATCTTCCAAATTAGGGAATTGTAATAATTATTAACGCTTTTAATTTATAAAAGTACTTTAATCTGATCACCATACCTAATTCTGGCTTTCCATGCCCCATTTCCGGTTTTCCAATTTGTATTAAAACTTGGCAAACTCATCTGCACACTGGGCCCGCCTTAATTATACAATTTTGTTTTACTATATCTTTTCGTCTTGGATATATGATAGTTAGAATATTCTTCCACACATCACCTTGACCATTAAAAAAAAAAAAAAAAAAAAAAAAATAAAAAACCTCAGGAGGTCTTAAAGCATGTAAATCAGGTGAAAACCAGATATCTGAATTTTGACCGAGTACAATACTTCCTACGTTAGTCGCGTAATGGAAGTAAAAAAGCTAATATTAATAAATTAAAAACTAATGATCAAATTGGTTAATTATACGGTGAATACATCTGTTTTAAAAAAATGTGTTTATCAAATAATAATTAAAAAAAAAAAAAAAAAAAAAAAATGCAGCACATTTGTATATATTTTATTTTTAATTCCTTCTGATAAAAATGTAACAAAAATAAATTTATTGAATCTGAGGGGAAAAAAAGGTGAGTTGCTAAATGTTTTTCATATTCAATCGATGTTCTTATTTTGAAACTCTGCTTAATTAATTACCGCCTTTCTTGCTTAGAGACAAAAATAATTACTTGCTTATCTGTTAGCGTTAAAAGCCCGAATTTTTAAAATCCTCACTTTCTATAACCACAATCGTTGTATCTTCAAAAGTTTCCTTTATAAATTTTTTATAAAATAAATTTCAGTGTTCTTGACAATTTTTTTTTAAATATTTAATTCATTTCAAGCATATACAGTGTGATTAAAAAATCTTGAATTCGGTTTTTATTCCATAAATATTGTTCTTAGACATATAGTTCTTAGATATTGTAAAGCTGCGTTAAAAAAAGTACAGAATTTCATAAAATCAAAATAAATAAATAAATAATCAATGAGTAAAACATTCTCTATACCCTAATTCGTTGATATATAAAATTCCAATATTATATCATCAAAAGTTTGAGAGTTATGACGACCTAAGTAAAGATAACTAAGTGCATATCTATGTGTGATATCTTAGTACATCATCTAATCAACCTGGGTATAAAATATATTTTATGGACTTTTTTTTTTTTTTTTTTCTTTTTTAATGGTGACCATATAAAACTTTAAGCTTCTAAATTCCATAACTCTTGAAATTTAATCCATTGAAATTGTTAATTGATTTTATAAGATACTGTATCTTTTTTACTCAATATTTTAATTTATACTGTATATTTAAATAATTAAGGCAATGCCAAGTTATTTTTTTAACTGCTTGCAAAATTGCTTTTGGTTTGTGTATAATTAGTTTTTTTTTTTACTCTATTATATTGCTGCTGCTTGGTTACGGATGATCCTATACTTATTTTAAATACCTTTATAGTATTTTAGGATTATGATTTGGTTAGCATTAAGTATGGCTGTATAAAGTGGATAATGTTTTAAAAATATAATATAAATATTTGATTTAGTTTAAATTAAATTAATACGGTTTTGTTATATAAATCCTTATCGAATCATGTTCTTACACTGACTAAGAACACGATTCGACAAGGATTTATTTAACAAAACGTATGCAGTGTACTTTTTTTACATAGGAATTTTTGCTAGTGTTCGGACACTTTTGTTACCGATTGTATGTATTCATTTCTTATATCAAATATATATATATATATAATTTCAGAAGCGATTGTGACTTTAGCAATCGTAGTATATATTTATTTTTTCCTGCTTTGAAAAATAATAAAAATATAAATACTTAGTGTTTTAAACATCATTAATTCCTATTTAATTCAGATATTTATTTTCAATGTTTTTTTTTTTTTCTTTCTTTCTTTTCAAATTTTTCAAACGTTTGGTATACGGATTCTCACATTTCAAAATGAAAATTTATTTAACTTTCAAACTACGTCCGTCAACAGAAATGCTTTGAACCACAATAAAAGAAAAATATTTCTGTACATTCATTCAAACTTCATTTGTTGTAAATTCGATTCTATATAACTTATAATTATACCAGATTAACTTTTATTTGCCTGTAGAATTAAAATACATGTATTGATGACAGTTGCAATTTTATGGACCTAAAATGCTGCAGAAAAGTTATTATTACTTTTATTCATTTTTTTTTTTTTTTTTTTTTTTTTGGATAAGATAAATTAATATTAAACGATATAAAAGCAAACAGAAAGTAATGTAATCGAAAATTAATTATATTATTAAAATGAAGATACTTTTATACATGAATTTAGTTTAAAATAAGTGCGTGTATGCTTTAAAAAAATTTTTTCAATGAAATTTCTTTTCCGTTCGTTTTATTTAAGAAAATTATTTTCATTATTCATTATTATAAGTTGTTGATCAACAAAGTTTATATGTATTTCAATTCAATATATTGAAATTTCTCGAAAGGTTTTTAATGTATCGAAATCTTTATTCAATTTTTGGAGTTTTAGCATAATGAAAGATTTAAATGGGGATTATAAATCATGCAATCTATTTAAAGTTCAAGACCTAGTGGCAAAGTAAAAAAAACAAAAGAAAAAAAATAGTGTCCTAGCTGACAGATTTTTTTGCCTGTGTTTGTTTATTTTACATAAAAAAAGAAGAAGAGAGAGAGAGAAAAAAAAAAACTTATTTTTCAACAGATTTTCTATTTTTTAAATGTTACTGCAGTTAAGCACCATTTGTACGTTTTTCAAGGGACTGTCATAAAAGGACGTATAGATGAAAAGACATATAATGGAAATTTAAAAGAATGAAACTTTGATTAGTATAAATTTAAAGGCACTGAAGCAAAATTTATGTAAAAATACCAATTAATGAAGTTTTATAAGATAGTAACTAGTATATTAGTTCATAATGGAATTTATATTTGAAGATAATAATTAAATTTAAAAAATGATTTAAATTAGATAAAATTATTATAAAAAGTGAGGGAAAAAAAAAAAACATACCGTTAATGCCTGATTTAACACTTGTGTTCTAATTTTGTATCTCATATCTTGGGTATTTGTATTACATATCGGGAATTTCATATATACGATTTGTGTTGTACAGGTAGTTGTTTAATTACATCAAAAAAGTTTTAATACTCGCCTGATGTGCTGATTGTTTGTAAGTATTAAGAACTGCATTGTGATTTGAATTAAGTTCATTATCATTTTTTTTTTTCTTGTATTTCGACAAACAAAATAGGTTTAAAGTTTTTCAGTGTTGTCTATTACGTCATTAAAGGAAGGTGGAATAATTTCTTCGCACTCTTCTTCATCATCGCTTAAATTAGCATAAAATAATTTGTTTTCAATTATTGCCTCGATTGTGAATAATTCCATTATCCATTCCCATGTTATGATGGGAATGTTATGATTCTTATTATTATGCCATGTTACGATTTCCATGTTATATTCCCTCAAGTTATGATGAAGATCTTCGATCCTTTCGAGATTATTTAGAATGAAAAAATAATGACCGGTCCAGAAATTTTAAAAAAGTGAAAAGATGTATAACCGATATTGAGAATCGAAGAAGTTTTTCATTAAAATGAATAGGAATAAATCAAGAATTCACTAAAAGGATGTATAAATGTAAAAGACGTATAAATGAGAGACGTATGAATGGCATTTTACTGTACTTCCCTATTAGGACAAAAATAAACATCCGAATACATATTCTTTAAAATATACGTTATAAAACCTGCTAGATTTTTTATACGCTTTCTGTTATTAACAAAAAAAGAAAAAAATGATAAAATTTATGAAAAATTGGTAAGGTTTTTGGAGGTGGGGTAAGGGTCTCACGTAAGCAGTCGGAAAAAATTTTTCTCTCATTTCTACAAACATAAAGAACACATTTTCTTTCGCTTATGCAGTGCAAATCCGAGATCAATTACAATTTAATATTCTTTTCCATCTGCCAAGGATTAAGAAAAAAAAAAAAAAAAGCAGGAGAAAAAACAATTTTCTTTGAATTAAGTTTTGGAGAAGAGGGGAGGGTTAAAAATGTCTGTTTATTTTTATTTTTATTTTTATTTTTTTTTTATATTCTGTAACAAAAGAAAACAGGCTAACAGACAATTTGTGTTTTAATGCGGTCGATAAGGAGTTACAATCATCACAATTCTCTGTTTTCTCCCATTCTCTAGTGTCTCTGCAGTTTAACCCTCTGTATCCCACCGGGACTTTAAAGTCCCATAAAAAAATAAATAAATAAATAAATAAATAAATAAATAAATCGGGATTTTTAAGTCGCAATATTAAATTTAAAAAAAAAATGAAAAAATTGTAAGTTTTCTAAATTTAATATGAGACATTTTTCATGCATAAAGAAATATAATAAAAAAGTTTCAAACTATTTTTCCAAAAATAAGGTAATTTGGGACATAAAGGGTTAAATAATCCGTGTTACTTTAGTTTTTAAAACCTATATAAATTTAGAATATGTCTGGTAGATCTGAAAAAATTCACAGGCTACTTGCCACTTGCCACATGACAACGAAAAAAAATAAATAACTCGAAACTTTTTTTTTAATACTAAAATAATCGGCCACAAAAATAAGCCTCTTTTTATTTCTTAATCAGACTTAAAATTCAAAAGCATATTTCAACAACTGACTTCGGAAAAAGACATTTTTAGGGGTCTGTTTAGGAATTTTTTTTATACCAAATTAATCGGCTGCAAAAGCTAGCCGCTTTTTATTTGCCAATCTGCCTCAAAATTCAAAAACAAATTTGAACAATTGACTTTAAAAAAAAAGACATTTTCAAGGGTGTGTTTAAAAAATGTACGAGTCCAAATGTTGGACACTTCATAAAAAATGCCGATCTCGAAATGAAGCTTTCATAAGAATCAGTGAAATTAAAGACAACCTTAACAAAAATCGGCTATTTTAAATCGGATTCTTCAAAATATTGTTGAACCTGTACGCTTTGCATAATCTATGTAAAAAAGTTAAGAGAAATGTATGGGTTGGGCAAAGAAAGAAATAAAGACATTATAAGAGGTGAGTTTATAAATTTCCGGCATTTATCAAATAGTTTATTCAGGTTTAACCAAAAAGTTTTCCACTTTCTCATTAACCACTATTTCCATACAGAATTCTTTATAATATTTTTACAGCAGTTTTTTTTCCTTATATATATATAAAGTAAAGAATTTTAGAACGTTATGAAATTTAGCAATTAACAGATACATGATTAATACCAACAACATTCAAATAAAAGTTATTTTAATTTAGCTTAAATGTTATCACTCATTTTTTCTATGATTTTCATTTATAGCATATTAATTAATAGATAAATTCAATTTAAATTACTTACGTTAATGTTTGCAATTAGGACCATAACACTAAGGCCTACAAGGTGTGATTTTTATCATGCGATATTGAATAAATTATATATGTTTGTGTGTGTAATTAAATATGATAGTGATTATTGTGTTAGAAAATAATGGTAGAAAAAAATCCAGTAATCTCATTTTGATAATAGATTAATATACCACTATATTAGTTGCTTGACTGGGAATTTACATGTATTTTAGCAAGTTATAAAAATTTTCTAAGTGACCAGGTTTGACATTTTTAACTGATCTTACTATAAAAAAGAAAAATAATAATACAGTCTTGCTAGTAATAAAAACGTACTTTGCAAATTCCTTGAATTAATATTTTCATGTAGCTATATTGTCCACTCAATCGAAAAGTGAAAAAAAAGTTTTTGGGACATTGTTTAAAAAAAAAAAAAAAAAAAAAAAAAAAAAAAAAGGAGAAAGAAAAAGAAAGAAAGAAAGAAAGAAAAGAAATTAATGGTTTGAAATGAAATTTAACTAAAGCTAAATTCATATAAGAAAAAATAAATAAATAAATAAAAATAACTGCTATAGTTATTTATAGGATTCTTAATGTTGATCTTTTATACATCCTTAAAATAAAATTCTTCTCCAAGGATCACACTTGGTAGAAATTAAGAGTATGTATGAGGTAAGAAAAGAATCATTAATACGTATAAGTTGCATTTTTTGACTTGATACCCCATTAATTTCATTTGAATATTTCCTTACACCCAGCTAAATGAGGAAAAGAAATTCCAGAAACTTTTCTGAATTGGCACAAAGAAACAGCTTGGATTTATATTTTAAAGAGAAACGGAGCTAAAATATTCCAGGTACATTTTGATATTTATAAACCCTTACTAAAATTTCTAATGGCCCATCAATTACTCTGACTAATATAAGCTTTAGGTGCTATCATGTTATGCAGACATTTAGAAAGTTCCACCCCCTCCAAAGTTCTCAAAATTTTTACTTGTTGAACGGCAGGTATACGTCACCCGCTGCCTCTAACATCCCGATACGCTCCTCCCCCTTTTCTTCAATGTGCTCTTAAGTTTTCTTCATTTTTTCTCTTGTCTAGCAAATGAGATCTAAGTGTTTGTGTAACCATAAGAAATATTTGAGCTTTGGATACATTCACTAAAAAGTAAGTTTACTTCTTTTTTCAATAACAAGACTGATTTATAGATTTAATGTAATTTTTTTAATAGGTTTAACAATTGAAAGGTATTTAATTTGAGCCGACTGTAAAATAATTTTTTGTTTATCTTGTACAATTTCACAAAATTTACTCTACTGGAGTCATAAATCTGTTTGAATTATATCAACGGTATTAAAAAATTCTTGAAAGTATTTAAATTTTTATTAAAAAGGCTCCCTGCATAATGCTTAATGCGTAAATAAAGTAAAAGATTAGCGAAGTTATTATAAAAAAGTTTTAAATACTTTGATAATCTTATAGATAAAAAGTTAAAATTTATTTTAGTCGAACGTATATTTTCATGAAGGATTTAAACTAAAGTAACACAAAAAAGATCAAATAATTTATTCTACATATCTTTTGCCTATTATAAAATTTATAATTAAGAATTTTGTTTCGGAATAGTTAAGGTTTTTAACCATAATATGAAATTTGTTTACAAGTATTATTTTTTTTTATCTTCTTTATCTTTTTTTTTTTTTTTTTTTTTTTTTTGTTGTTGTTGTTATCCTCTTTTTCCATTTTCCAACGATAAATTCAAATAATATATATATTCTAGTTCTTTTTGTGATACTTGGTTTCATCTACTGCAACGTTTTGAAAGATTTTCAATATATATATATATATATATAAACACATATTGTTAAAGCAATGATATTTGAAAACTATTTCAGATAACCCCGTTTGAACAATGAAACAACTTTAATTTTACTCAAGCAAATGAAATTGCATTCGGTTTCTTATTTTGCGCGTATACTTCGACAAAAAATAAATCAAGAAGTGCATTTATGTATAAATAATATTAAAATATTTTTTTCATTAACAATTTTTGAAAAGTTTCCTTAATATGATTAAAACGTTAAAAAAAATAAACAAATAAAAGTAAATTAAGCAATTTTATCTTTTTATCTTCCTCTAAACAACTTTTTAAAGGCTATGGGAAGCTCAGTGCAATGGGGAGAAGCCCTATGTCCATATATTTCTATTAAGTGAACTCTAGAAGGAAAATTCTTACTTCATTGGCTAGAAATATACTATTAAAGAACTTCTTAAATGATACATGAACCAGCCTTTTTTAAGTATTCTTCCACCGGTATTTTCGAACATTAATTAACTGGCATTTTTTTTTTTTTTTTTTTTACATATAACAAAACTTGCTATGCAAAATTAGTGGTAGAGAAATTCAAAGGCCATACGAACCCTGTGATATTAAAAATAAATAAATAAATAAAATAAACATTTAGATATAAATATTGAAAACGCCATAGCATGTGCCTAAAATGATAATGAAACATTCGGAAGAAAGAAAAAAAAATGTGACCAACAGGTTCGAAATTTTCCATGCTTAAAAAAACTATTATTGTGCTTAAAGAAAGGAAAAATAAAAGTAAGAGGATACATGTAAATGAAAAACATTCCAGATCAAATTATTTTAATTATTGATGTCATGTTGTAAGTATAAAGAAACGTTAAATGAAGGGGTCGGGGCAAGAGAATGCTAAGCCACATTTGTGAACTTCTATGATGTAGTATTTGATTTTAAAGTTTGATCAGATACTCAAATCAAAATATATTACATATTTTTTTTTTTTTTTACCAGTCTTTTAGAAACGTTATGAGCTATTCTAAATAACAACATGACTTTACTTTTTTTTTTTCCGCAAAGAAAGTTCTAGAAACGTTTGGGGGCAAAATCGGAACCTTTCATATAAGTACGCTTTCACCTAGTGACTTTACAAGACCATAATATGTTGCATATTACAGTTTACAGTAATAAGAAAAACATTACTGGAACAGAAACATAAGAAAAATTTTACATTTTATTCACCTAAAATGTGGCTGGGCACTTTCTTGCTCCGGCCTCCCTCAAATTATATATCTGTAGGATCAGATAGATACTACAGTCATTTACTAAGAAAGCGCACTTAAAAACATATTGAAAGATTCCTATATTAAAAAATTCTTTCGATGCAATTTCAGTAGAATATTATTGAAAAACTGAATCTGTATCATATGGGTAAAAAAGATAATGTCTTTTGTTGAAGGCCAGCACCCTATTCAGTAATGCATCTGTAACTATATTTCTCTCTTTAAAAAGAAAATTTGGAGTGACTCCACTCAATTTTTGAGCATTTAATAATTACCAGACATTTAAACAAATTTAAATCAATGAAGAATTCCTGTTATGTAATATATGCTTCAAAAAAGTTTTCATATGCATGTATCATATTCATGTACATCAATTTAACTAATAAACAATACAAATTTATATGCTATAAAGAATTTCACAAGATCGTATCATGTCAGTTCAGAATGCATTAATAGGGTAGTTTTAATTTTTATCCATAAATTAACAACAGCTAAACACTTTATGACAATACGTAAATAACCATAATAACAATAATCAATCAAAAAATCGAATAATATTTATTTGCAGTAATCCGTGCAAAATTTGTTTTAATTTTCTTTCGCCTAGTATTTTCTTTTGACAGTTACCACAGCCGTTCGCAGTGTTTTCACTTCGATGAGTCAGAACAGATTTATTAATTTTTGCTGCGTTAGCAAAAGACATAAAATTATAAATCTTCTACCGTCGCGGGCCGCAAAACCGTACACGACAGGCTACAGTTTCCCCACTCCTTATATAACACACATTACTTTTTATTCTGTTTTAAATGACTTAACAGTACTCAAAAGCCCTTTAATTAAAGCGATCCCGTAGGTCGCAATGTGTAAGAATTCTTTTCTATATCTTCTAAAATATCTCTAAGTCCTATATTTATTAATTTATACACAGTTTGTACAACAGTGATTAAAAGATGTATACCAAATTTCTTCTCTAATCGAATGCAGCTATTAGAAACTATTGTGTTTCCTCTTCTCATGTACACATACATACAATTTCTCATATACACATACTACATTTGAAATCAGTTTATTTCAAAATAGTAAAAATGAATTCGTGAAACCTGAAAAAATATCGATATGCAAAAACGGCATAATCGTATATTTTATTATTGTAGTACTTTCCTTACATGGTATACATGTGTATATGCTCGTAAATTAAAATTAAAGATAAGATAACTATCCCTATCTAAAATTTTAAAAAGCCAACACGCAGTTCGTGGACTAACCACGGTCATTTAATTTCAAGATTCGCATATTCTCCCATTCATGTAATCGTTATGCAATAGGGCTGATATAATATAGACAAAGGAATGTATAAATAAATAATAATAATAATATGTTTAAAAAGTTAAATTAACAAAACTAGCTCTAGAGAATTTTATCACGCTTAGATTTTACATTCCCCCAGAGAAAGGTTTTGATTAAAACCACAAAATGTGTTTTGTTGAGGTTATTTTGTTTTTAAAGTAAAATTTTCTTTCGAAGTAAAAAATAAGTTTTGTTACTACAAAACAAAACATATTGTTAACAAATTCACATAATTTAAACAAAATTCCTTTGTATTTATTTATATTAACAAAATATTTTATTTAACTTTACAATAACTTTTGTATATTTGTAAGTAAAAAATAATGTTTTGTGAGAAAAGCAAAACGTTTTTGTTAGAATTGCAACAAAAATTATTTTGTTAATCTAAACAAAATTGTTGTTGGAACACATTTAAACAGAAATTTTGTTGTGCACATCAAATATTTGTTGTTTCAACAAAACTTTTCTCTATTTGCAGTACTTACGATAACAAGGTGAATATTAATGAATGAATCGTTCAAAAGTATGTTTATGTTTTATTCAATAATTCTTTATGAAAGTTATAATGTACTTAAAAATAGACATAAAATTAAACCATTTGTTTTTAATAATAAAAATTCAAATAGTTTTCATTGCATGTTTCAGACTCATTTATACAGCTCGTTTAATTATATTCTCAACAAATAAAAACCCCATTATGATTAGTTTCAACTTTAGAGATATTTATTTTGTTTTTATTAGAGGGTGTTATCAAATTTTTGCTGCCCTTTAACAGGGTAAAACTTCCTGAAGAATGAACGATAGCCACGTATATATGTAAATGTGGGACATTTTTATACTATTTGAGGCATTACAGTGCTTATAAGAAAATTTTATAATAACGAATTAGATTGTTTATAAGGATTTTATGGATAATTGTTTTAAACATTATACATTATAACTTTTTTCTTTTCAAAAATGTAATATGAATCTTACTTTTTTTAGGTTTAGAAAGCATTAAAAACAAAACTTAAAAACCATTTATTCATCACTGAGAGTAAATGTGATAGAACTAATTAAAAGAAATATTGATAATTAGAATATATGCATTTTTAACTGGCATTACAAAAAAAAAAAAAAAAAAAAAAAAAAAACAGAAAATGGATCATTTCAACGAATAATTATTTTTATTATTCCAGAAAATAATAATAATAATAATAAAATTTGTATAGAACATAATACAACGGCCAAAGTGAATATCATATATGTAAAAATGCACAATGCAGCTAATATGAAAGTAAAAAATAAAATAAATAACAATAAAACAAATAACAATAAAATAAAATAACAATAAATAAATGAATAATTAATGATAATTAATATAACATGTTTTTCACTTTTTTTCCCTGTGAGAGTGAGCTTCACACCTCTCAGAAGACGACAAAATAATTTTTGTCAATTAAATTTCCCCCAATAAAATTATTTTATTATTATTATTATTATATATATAAAGGTGTTTATGCCTTTCAGGATGTAATATTTAAATACTATGAAGAATAAATATTAAATTTTTTTGGAGTATAAGTAAATAAAACTTGTTATTTTTTTATTTTATTTTTTACGAATGTTACATACATGCGTGGTATTTTGTCTATTAGTCTCATCAGAAGAGTTTCACCATAAATAGTATATAATATTTAACTAAATATTAGAAGTATTTTTTATTCACTGATTTTTTCCTGCATGAAGTTAACGCCGCTTTTTATGAATATCTTTTCATTTTCGAGTTTCAAACGCACAAGAATGGAAAATTTTCAAGCTCTCATGAATAACAATATATTTTATATTGAAAATACATGTTTTTACTGGCCTCATATATACTTAAATACTGTTCTTTAATTCACAAATTTGAGATTTTATAGATATTATACAACTTTTTTTTTTTTTTTTTTTTTTTTTTTTGGGGGGGGGGGGGGGGCAAGGGTAGGGGGGTATAGAAGGTTAAACGTTTACAGGACTAGAAATACTTCTTCAACAGGGTAAATGCACCTACAATATCTTTTCTTTCAATGTTCAATTTGAAATATATCACTAATAATTTATATGCTTTTTTAACTGCATTAAAAAAAAAAAATTAAACTTGAAAAAAATTATTTCGTAGAAATGTTTAAATTAACAAGATCAATGAAAGCGACCTCAAAACGAGGTCAAACAGATACTTTAGAAGAAGCTTTCATTAATTGCTTTTTAACACGTTCTTTTAAATACATATAGACATAATATTATTATTTTGATGAAACCAACTACATAGTTTAAGAACATGATAATTATGCACTAATCTTGAAACAGTTAAAGAATTCCTGTATTATGTAACACTTTAAAATTTAATGATTAAAATGAAGCTATTTTATCTCTCTATAGATTTTAATTTTGGAATAAATATAAAAACTTAAAACCAATGAATTGTGATAGTTGAAAATTATCACTTACACAGTACAATACGCTAGCTATTCTGAAAGACTGTAAAATATTAATTATGACAAAAAGTAATTGTCGTATAAAATGAGCCATTCTTAAATTCACGCATCACTTTGTGCTTTTACTACTTTATAGGGCTGTCATTTTAAAACTCCCTTGATAAATATTAAAGAAACTTCTATTATTTATTAACAGTTAAAGAATAACATCAAATCACAGAAATAACTAACTAAAATATAGTTTTAAGTGCTGAAGAATTTTTGAAAAAGTTTGTAAAACTGCACTTTTTATATTTTTCGCTAACAAAAAAAATTGAAAAATTCGTAATATATTACTATTTATCAGAAAGAATTGAGTTCAAGTTTCATAAACGTAAAAAATATACGTTATTAAGAACTTAAATTAACTTATTCCATGGTGCAAAGTAATTCAGTAAATCCCCAATATAAATATTTCTAATAATACACAAACAAAATAACGTCCCATCTTATAATATTAAACGAGCAATCGTTGTATATTTTTGGGATGTTAATATATACTCATAGGAATCCAACCAAATTTGGCATAGAGGTTCATTAGAAATAGGTAATAAGAAACGACTTTGCGTATACGCCAGGAAAAATCATTAAAATGACTAATTTAATGGTTAATATATTAACACTAATATATCTATTGCTAAAATTATGCGTAAACATTTAATTTCAAACTGTTATCAAAAAAAAAAAAAAAAAAAAAAAAATACAGTATTTTATTTCATTTTATTTTTATACATAAATAGAAGCATATATATTTACATGTGAATAATAATAATTATAATAATAATAATAAAAAGAAACGTGTATTGGAAATAATTTCTGATAAACCTGACATCATAAAAAAATCTAATTAAAGAGAAGAATTTAGTGAGAATCATTAAAAAGGAATTATTCTTTATACAAATGAATAAACCCAGCCGAAACAATTATTTTTCAACTCTTTTCAACCAATCGGAGTTGAGTGTAATAAATGGTAACAGATTAAGATAACAGCTTTATCAATTTCCTTTTTCATGTGGATCGTTTTAAATGTTTTTAAAATTGAAATGTTTGTAAATTAGAATTAATTCTGCTTTGTGCTACAAAACAATTTTTCAAATTTAAATATTTTTTTTATGATTTTATTTACACATTGTAAAAAACAAAGAAGCAAATATACTCAAAAATGAGTAAAATTGCATCAAATTTGAGCATGTCACTGTCCACATACTTAAAATAGCTCCGAAGCACAAATATGCTTAAATTTAAAAATCCCATGTACTTATTATTGAGTATATTAACATGCTTAAAAATTGGCATCGATCATCGTGAATCCCAATATCTCAAATATAGATTCTCAATAATGTATTTTTCCTCAAAACAGTATAAAACCGCCGTGAAATATAGTTCTGGAGATCTGAGGAATTAAATTTTGTGTTTGAAATCTTTTTGTTTAAATTAGTAGAAATTCTATTAAGAAACTTCTTTTAGTACAGCATGTTTGTAATAAATTTTAAAGTGAACAGATATTAATTTGAAAACTTGCGATATTTCATAAATGAGGCAAACATGTTTTCCTTTTTGAAACAAAATTACTCGTTTCGAAATGAGTATGTCCATTTACTCATTTATGAGCAATTCGTTTTTAACAGTGTAGTCATTTCAGATTTTTAGTTTATTTATTTGCAGTTTAAATACATATTTATGCGTTCTAGTGTTTATTTTTGTGCTGCACAGATAATTTCGTATTTCTAGAGCAAGTTTGATCGGTCATTTTTTGTATATTTATAGTTTGATATTTGCAGCGTTGACTATTACACTAATTACTGGCATTTTTTAGTAATGAGATGTTTATAAGTTGCAGTTAATTTCGTTTTGTACTGAGAAGATTGAATGTGCAGTACAAATTAACCCGTTTCTTCAATTCTCTAGCTTTATGTAAATGTATCGTTTTTAAGACTCTTTTTTATTTATTGAATTTACAATTTAACACCATGCAATTTTTTTTTTCTAAATTCCTTTTTTATTTTTTATTTTTGCTGTAGTTTCATTGACTGCCGGGTGGTGGCGGGATTTTGTTTCTTTGTTTCTTTTCTTTGTTTCTTTTCTTTTTCTTTCTTTCTTTCATAATTTCAGATTATTTGAATAAGCGTGCAGCGCTTAGATGATCCATAATAGATTAAAATTTAAAATAAAACAAGCAAGTTTTTCGGTGCTGAAAATTTTCAAGAATCTGCGACCAGCTAGCTAGCAATGCAAGCTAGTTAATATTAGTTATATAAAATAAAATTTTTTTGTTATGAGACATCAAAATAATACACTACATTAAAAATAATAATAAAATAAAATAAAATAGATGTTTCGAAATTCAGTCAAATTTCCTCATCATTACAAAAGCAACGTTTTGCTAAACGTGCGTATACACTCAAAGACAACGATTATCAAAGTACAGAGTATTCCGACGCTATTACGAATCCTTTATTAATTGTATATCGTTGGCTGTCAATATACTAACATTCTAAAAAAATGCTGGAGCCATAATTAAGACAGTTACCAGGAACACATCAAAACGTTCCGATCATCGAACAGTGACGTAAAAATATGTTTTCAGAAATTATTAAGTCAAAGATATCTTAAAAGCAGTTCCGCTCGCTAATTTAGCATCGAAATTGTTTGATTTGTTTACTATCTTAACTTTTTTTTTCCATAGTACCAAATAATTAAAACCTTAAAATTGTTTTTAAATGTTACATCAGTATGATGTCACATCCGATAATCGAAAGATTTCGATATGTTTGTGCTAGCACCCTATTGCAACCAGAGTTAAGAACTTTAATATATTCAAAATCAGGAAAATGATCCATTTCAATAGAATCAGATACTATTTTAGAACATTAATCACATTTTTCAAACAAGCGTCTATTAGACGCTATAAACATATATTGTCAAGCATGTATGTATATATATTCTTTTTAAAAATCTATGAATTTATATGCAAGTAAGAAACATTGCAAAAAAATTATGGAATATTTATCAAGAAGTATTATGTATTTTTGTTATGTTATCATATATTCATTAACTAATCTAGATTCGTTTTATCGATTTTTTTTTTTTCTAATTTTATGTAAATTAAATTTTAAATTTAAAGAACATATTCCTGGCAGTGTTTTAACTCTTGATTATTAGTCCTAACTTAAATTTAAAAAATAAATAGATAAACATAAAAGTAAACTTTTTCTTAGCACCACTATATTAATTTTACCCTTCTGCTCTGTATTTTCCTTTATCTGTGTTTTCTTAAATTCGTTTAGTGTTCTGGAATCAGCGTTGCTAAATTTAGGCACATTTTTATTCATTATCTACCACTAAATTTTAGGTGTAACGGTTGCCTAATCACTTCGACGATTAATCGTCTGTGATGTATATATCAAATACCACTCCTCAAAATTATTTATGATTATTGAATAAAAAAGTTCCTAAATTTGTCAACGCTGTCTTTAATGCCGTTTCCTCAAGAATAGTTTTTATAATTCGAAGTAGCATATAAGAAAAGTTTGAAAATTAATCCTTTTAGAAATATTTCATTAAATAGAATGCATTTATTCCTGTTTCTAATTCTATCCTGATTTTCATAAGGGGAAGCTGGCTTAAGCATTTAACTAGAAAATTTATTCCTAGTATGAAACTCAACTTCATTGATGTCCTTTCCATATATAAGTTGAATTTATTTTTCTACTCTGATGGTAGAGTAAACTAATCTTAAATAACTTGAAACTACTATTTTTTTCTTTCTTTTCTTTCTTTCTTTCTTTCTTTTTTTTTTTTTTTTTTTTTTTTTTTTGAGATCCTGGAAAAAAAACTTTATAAGCAAACACAATAAACTGTGACAAATATTTCTGGTCAAAATAATTGCACCACTCTTTATCAGGCGAAAAAAGTAGGCACGAAAGCAATTTTATATACTATCCGAAAAAATTTATGCGAGTTTTTACAATTTATGGTGCTTGCTAACAATATTTTTTGTGTTTATTATTTATTTCACTCATAACTTTAAAGAACATTACCAGAAAATCCCAATTATCAGTCGCTACGTATTTTTCATGTGATTTATATAAAACACACACACACACATGTATATATGTATATGAAAACATTTTTAAACATATAAGATTTTTCTGCACTGCGCTTCGGAAAAAAGAAGATTAACTTTAGGATCTGTAATTTCAAATCTTTATAAATGATTACATTTACTATGCCATTTAACATTCCTAATACAAGAGACTGGTGATTTCATTTTCTTGATCTTTAACTGTTGTTAGAAGATTCTTAGGATGTGATTTTGTTGTCATTTTTCCTCGTCATCTAAACAATTTTTCTTTTCTTTGAAAAAATCAACAGATAAAAGATACTTTCTTTAGAAATACAATAATCTCGAGTTTTATACTACTTTATAATTTCTTGATACGATTATATTTTTCCTCGGAAAGAATATTTGTCGAAATGTCAGTGAATGCTTCCCCGTTGAGATTCAAAAAATTTTTGGTGTCCGTTTACCGGGATATCGACGACAAAATTTTTCGTTTATCTTGAAAGATGACACAAACGTTTATGAGCTACATGGAATTAGCAGTTCAGTTTTTGTTGTACAGTCGGTAACAAAAGTATCCGAACACTAGCAAAAATTCCTATGCAAAAAAGGTAGAGTTAATACTGTTTTGTTAAATAAATCCTTGTCGAATCATGTTATTAGACTGACTAAGAACATGATTCGACAAGGATTTATTTAACAAAACAGTATTAACTCTACATTTTTTATATAGGAATTTTTGCTAGTGTTCGGATACTTTTGTTACCGACTGTATATCGTGTTGTGGTTCCAGTACACAGAAAAAAAGAATTTTATACCATTACGGTTTATAGGCGAAATTGTTTTTTAAGTGTATTTTAATAAAGTTATACAGCATTCAAAATACTGAAATTAACATTTTTTATTAAAATATTTAAAAATATGTTTTCTTTTTTTAGTAAATATTATGTATGAAATTATTTTTAGTTTAGAGCAATACACAAATTATTTCCGGTACTTTTTGTAATCATATAAAATTATCATACAAATGTTATATTGAGGTTTATAGTGTTTGTAGCTCATATACAGTGACACAAAAAAATGTTGATAAATTAAGATCTGTTGACGACATTCCATTCAAGTTTTTTTATAACAATCACATTGCTTTCAACACATAATAAAATTAGATTAGCTATACAAAAAATACCATTACGTTATTTAATCATTCGATTGAATGGAAACTTGGAATAAATATTTTTGAGCTACAGGAAATTATATTTGTGGTGTTTATACACTATCTACCAATAAGTATTTGGGCACCTTCGAATTTAGACGTTTTTTCAAATATCTAAAAAAGTTCTTTAGGAATCATTTTGAAACTTTCGTAGTGTAAAGAACATGTTATATCTCATATATTTCAGTAAATGTTGTGTCCTGAAGAGGAAAATGAGACCAGTAAAAAATTAAACAAAAGTCAAAATATTTTGGATCACCCTGCAAAAAGTAATGCTTTAAAAACATTTTGACTGTAGCATGTGATTATGAGGATTTCTCTCCATGTATACATTTTTTATGAGACTGCCATATATATTCATTGAGATATAACGGTTTTTTCAAAAAAATGCAATTTTTTTTTTTTTTTTTTTTTTTTTTTTTTACTTTTTAAATTATAACACGTATGGTATTAGGCCAAGTGCATAGACATTTTTAGAAAAGTTGGCACACTATATTAGATACAGTAAACTGCAAAATATGTTAAATATCTTACGAAATAAGAGCATTTTCACTAAATAATTTTTAATCACGCATGCGCTAGCTTTTAAAAAAATTCATTTGCATAATTTAATAGCCAAAAGTATTGAGAAATTTACATAAAAACCCCAAACAAATATCATGTAAACTCAAAAAGTTATGAGTGATAAAATGAACAGAATTTCAGTTCTCACAAAATAAAAACTAAACTATAAGAGGGTTTACTCACATTTTTATTTTAATTCAATCAATGTCCAGTGGTAATACAGTTATCGTTGATTGTAAATAAATATTCATAAAAACCTCTATCATCTTCTTTTTTTTTTTTTTTTTGAAGAATTGAAATTCTGTTCACTCGATCTCTCATAACTTTTTGAATTTACACGATATTTGTTTGAGGTTTTCATATAAATTGTTCAATACTTTTGGCTATTAAATTATGCAAATGAGATTGTTTAAAAGATAGCGCATGGGTAGTTAAAAATTATTTAGTAAAAATGCTCATATTTTGCAAGATATTTAAAATTTTTGCATTCTGATTGAAGTATGCTTTGTCTAATGTATGACAAATTTCCTAAAAATGTCTTTGCACTGGGTCTAGTACCCTACGTGTAAAATTTAAAAAGTGGAAATTTTCTTTGCAAAAAAAAAAAAAAAAAAGTTATATCTCCATTAATATATGTGGTAGCCTCATAAAAATTTATACAAGTAATGAGAAAAATCCTCATAGTCACATACTACAGCCAAAACGCATTTAAAGCATTACTTTTTACAGGGTGATCCAAAATATTTTGATTTTTGTTCAATTTTTTACTGGTCCGCTTTTCCTCTTTAGGACACAACTTTTGCTCAAATACGTGAGGTATAACATGTTTTTTACGCTACCAAAGTTTCAAGATGGTTCCTAAAGAACTTTTCTAGATATTTGACAAAACGTCTAAATTCAAAAGTACCCAAATATGGATTATTGAAATGCTTAAAAGTGCATGCTTTCGGTAGAAAGTTGTGTGTATACAAATTATTTACCTTACAAGGCTATACAAAAGAATTCTGCTAAGTTATCTATTATGCGTTGAAAATACTGCACTGAAAATTTTATTTTGTTGAAAAAACCAACTTTATTTTATTGACAAATTTTTAGATTTATTTTGCCATAAATTTGTTCAGTTAATCAAATCAACTTGCTCCGACTAAACAAAACAATACGACTGAAAGAAAAATAAATGTCACCGGAAATTTCAATAAGCTACGTCATAGACCTCTTTGTAAACAGCCAATCAGCGAGCGATATGCTGTTTGTCTGAACAAAACTGTTTGTCTGAATCAACAAAATGATTTTGTTGATTTATGTTGAGGGTTGTTCACCTGAAAAAGCTGTAAAGAAACAATTCGACATCATTTTATAAAAGCTGCTTTGTTTGTATAGAAACAAGAAAGAAAAATCATGCAGTACGCATTGATTAGTAACGCTTTCCAACTGTACGCAATTGTTGTATCGAATAACTTTCTATATTCTTTGCCTACGTTATCACACAACAGACAGAAGGACTGAAAAACATACAGATAGACTAATTGGTTTTAAAATTACTCTTAGGCATTTTGGAAAGTGTTAAAAAGGCTTAACGCAAAAGAAAATGCAGCCGTTAGATTATAATTACAGCTTTTAATCTCTCTGAATATTCTAATGTAGCCCTGTAAATCTGAAAGTTAATCATATCATATTCTATACAAAACGATATTTTAGAATATTAATAACACATGTCAATGTTTTTATGATTTTTATAGTAGAAAGTTTTTTTAAATATAACTTTTAAAAATTCTGTTCTAAAACGTAATACATTGGCATTTTTTTTATTTTTTGTTGTTGTCCCTGTAAACAAACTAGTTGTACAGGACCCATTAATGACATTTTAAATAGGGAACATTCCCTAGGGAACTTGAGTGTATCATTTTTTAAAAATTCACAAAATATTCACGGATGATAGGAGCCGTAGACAAACAGATAGAAAGGTAGACAACCGGACAGACAGATGCAGAAATTGATATCATATTCCTACTAAAATTATAAGAAAATGTTAAAACGCTCATGTAAACAAAAGTGCAATTCCAGCAAATTTTTATTAATACCTCTTAATGTAACTGATTATTTTTGTGTGGCCCTGAAAATATAATTCTAACCATACTATATTACATAGAAGACACTCTTTTGTGCATACGAATAATATATTCCAATTGCATTAAGCTTTGTGGAAAATAAAATTATTCAAATTTGGTTTATAAAAATAACTCTCCTACAACACAATGCTTTGGAATACTTTCAAGTGTCCCTGTACACAAACCAGTTAGAAATGCACTCTATTTTACATAGGAAACATCCGATAGGGAACTTGAATAACATATTAAAATTTCATTAAAGTTTCTGTACAGTAAAGGTATTAAAACATGGTTTATAGAAACGCCTCTTATAGAACACAATCCTTTCGAATACTTTTAGGTGTCCCTGTACACAAACCAGAAAAGGTATTCACTCCATTTTCCATAGGGAACATCCGATAGTGAACTTGAATAAAATATATCGGTTTAAAGAAATTCCATAAATATTTACGGGAATTAGAGCGCAGAAAAACAGACAGAGAGACAGACAAACGGACAGAAGAATAGTCAGACAGATACACACATTGAAATTATATTCACACTAAGAAAATGATAGAGAGTGTCAAAAACGCTTAATGTAAACGAAAGTACAAATCTAGCATTTTTTATTAATAGCTCTTAATATAACAGAATATTTTTGTGTCATCCTGTAAATCTAATGATAACCATGCTATATTCTATGCAAAGCATTCTTTTGTGCATATAAATAACATACTTCAATTTCCTAAAACTTCGTGGAAAGTAAAGTTATTAAAATTTGATTAATAGAAATATCTCACAAAGAACGTAATGCTTTGGAGTACTTTTGAGTGTCCCTGTACATAAATTAGGTGTGGTATGTAATCTATTTTATATAGGAAACATCCAATAGTGATCTTGAATAACACATTTCAATTTCATGAAGATATTGTACAGTAAACGTATGAAAATATGGTTTATAGAAATACCTCTCAAAGAACACAATTCTTTGTAATAGTTTCGGGTGTCCCTGTATACAAACCAGTAGAGGTATAAACTCCAATTTCAATAGGGAACATCCGATAGTGAACTTGAATAACATATATCAGTTTCAAAAAATTCCATAAATATTTACGAGAGTTAGAGCACGGGCAGACAGACAGACGGACAGTCAGACTGATACACAAACTGATATCATATTCACACTTAAAAAAATGTTAGAAAGTGTTAAAAACGAAAGTAGAATTCTAGCAAATTTTTATTAATAGCTTTTAATATAACAGAATATTTTTGTGTCACCCTGTAAATCTAATGCTAATCATACTATATTCTATGCAAAGCATTCCTTTGTGCATAGAAATAACATATTTCAATTTCCTAAAACTTCGTGGAAAGTAAAGTTATTAAAATTTGATTTTTAGAAATATCTCTCTTAGAACGCAATGCTTTAGAATACTTTTGAGTGTCCTTGTATATAAAACAGTGATGGTATTTAATCCATTTTATACAGGAAGTATCCAATAGTGAACTTGAATAACATATTTCAATTTCATTAAGATATGTGTACAGTAAAGGTATGAAAATATGATTTATTGAAATACCTCTCATAGAACACAATGCTTTGAAATACTTTCGGGTGTCCGTGTATACAAACCAGTAAAGGTATAAGCTCCACTTTCAATAGGGATAGTAAACTTGAATAACATATACCAGTGTCAAGAAATTCCGCAAATATTTACGGGGGTTAGAGCGCGAACAGACAGACAACCCGAAGTCATTAACACTTTTCAACTTTATTGGGATGTGTTAAAAATGTTAGAAAGTATTAAAAACGCTTAATGTAAACGAAAGTACAATTTTAGCAAATATTTATTAATACCTCTTTATATAACTGAATATTTTAGTGTTACCCTGTAAATCTAATGTTAATCCTGCTACATTCTATGCAAAGCATTTTCTTTTGTACTTATAAATAACATATTTCAATTTCATAAATCTTCGTGCAAAGTAAAGTTATTAAAATTTAGTTTATAGAAATATCTCTTATAAAACGCAATGCTTTGGAATAATTTTATGTGTCCCTGTACACAAATCAGTGGTGGTATTTATTCCATTTTATACAGGAAACATCCGATAGTGAACGTGAATAACATATTTAAATTTCATTAAGATTTGTTTGCAGTAAGGGTATGAAAATGTGGTTTATAGAAACCAGTAGAAGTATAAACTCCATTTTCAACAGGGAACATCCGATAGTGAACTTGTATAACATATTTCAATTTCATTAAGATTTTTGTACAGTAAGGGTATGAAAATATGGTTTCTAGAAATGCCTCTCATAGAACACAATGCTTTGAAATATTTTCGGGGATCCCTGTACACAAACCAGTAGAGGTATAAACTCCATTTTCAATGGGGAACACCAATAGTGAACTTGAATAACATATATCAGTTTCAAGAAATTACATTAATATTTACGGGAGTTAGAGCGCGGACAGACAGACAGACAAACGAAGTCATAAACACTTTTTAACCTTGTTGGAAAGTGTTAAAAAGAATTACGTTATTGAATTGCTTTTAATTTTTAAAAAAAGTATGGAAATTTGGACATTTTTGAGTGAAAATAATCTATTATATGTTTCAGGAAGTCGCGCATTTAAGTATAAAAACAGTTTTAAAAATCACCTCAAACTGAATTATTTCTTCACTCCGTTTTCATTATGAGTGAATGTTTTTTTTTTTTTTTTTTTTTTTTTTTTTCCTTGAAATCTCTTACTCGTTTAACTACTGTTAATGCTTGTGTATACTTCTTTCATCCTCTTTTAGTTAAATAATGCATTTTCAAAATGTTATTTTCAGTTGATATGATCGTATTTTAAGTTCTTAGTAACTTTTATCATGTTTCCTGGTTTCTTCGCATTGTCGTGATGAAAATGATCTATACATGTATAATAATTCATCATTACAATCATTAAATATAGGTACATTTATATATTTGAAAGAGATATTTTAAAACCTCTTCGTTTTTGTAGTAAATGAATTATTTAAAAGCAGGTGCTTAAAATCTCACTTCTGTTTGAACTAAAGCGAACATATATACAGATTTTCAGTTTAAAGTATACAGTAAAAGGAATATTTTTTCACTTTATTTATTATTTTTTTTATATATATAAATGAATTACATTAAAACAATTTTCTTGTAGCCACTCTCCCTTTCAAGTAAGCCGAAGATACGCGGCCGTGGTATTCCAGTAGAAAGAATGTCACACGCGCGTGGATACTTGGAATTGCATGACCTGAGACGGGACGGTATCACTCTCTTTAACGAATGTTGTCCTATTGCTCTACGGGTAATTAGAGATGAAACATGGGTATGCATAGTGTTTCAAGAGTAGAAAGATCTGTTAGAGAGGGGGAGAAAAGCAGATGGAGAAAAGAAATTAGAGATGGTAACACTATAAGGACTTTGAAATCCCAAACCTTTCCCAAACCAGGTTTACAACACTCGGGATCTTTCGATTGAAAATTTAAAATAAGAAATCAGCAATAGGCTATAAAAAAAATGTGAAAACGTTTTTTGAATCGTGAGACTAGAATACTCGAAATTTTATTAAAGTATGATAAAATAAATTTGTAATTGTGTCAGGAAATAGGAAGACTAGTCTTGTTGCTGAGATTGTCTTGTAGTTATATATGTTTTTGAGGGTAAGAAAGTCGATGGCACTCAAAAGCGTAGCCAAAGGGGGGCATGGGAGCTCAAACCCCCTTCGATATTTCGAAATTAAAAATTTTTTTTTTTTTTCATTTTTAACCATCGGAACAAACTAGTAAGTCAGTCTCAGTCTCTTGCAGATAATGTCTCTGATTACGCTCCTGATGATACCGATTCATCCTACTTAAATTTAAATCATTGCATTTAAAAGTATTTACATCCATCTCTACAAAATTTAAGAGTTTAAAAAATGGTTCACTATTCTTTGATGCAGCAAAATTACCTAGAATATAAATGTGAGGCATCTGTAGAATAATCTTGAGATGCAAAACAATCGCTGGAATAGCTTTGATTTACTGAATAAGTCTCTTTTAGTAGTATTGCTTCAATAAGAGTGAAAAATTTAAATTTAAGAGTGAAATTTATTTAATATTCAAGAGTGAAAAATTTAAGCGCGTAGCTAATTTAAAAGCATTATGTCCAAACAATCCTTAACATGTTTTATTTGTAAAATATTTTTATTTCATTCAGCTGTTTGTACACAAATAAAATTTCCAATCGATCATATTAATTGTCAGTATCATAAAATAAAATAAAACAGAGAAAGAAAAAGTGGAAATATGGGAATATTTATATTTTTATATTTCATTAAGTAAATGATGACAAACTGAAAGGTAAAAAGAGATAAAACAGATAGAGAAAAACAATAAAGCTCAAGACGTTTCAGTGAACAATTTCGACAGAATTCTTAAAGAAAAAAAAATCCTCTATTTTTACCTATACAGGTATTGGATAAAATAGTAATTCGAAGATTTAAAGACTTCACATTACAACCCTTCCAAGAATATTAATTTAATTTTGTGCATGACGAACAATATTCGAAATGGATTTGTTTAAACTTTTATTTAATTATAAGTGGCGGTTTATAATGCTGTCAAATTGGGATTTTTTTTTTCTTTTTGAATCTTTGACGTCTGTATTTTACTACAATATATTTCTATGTGTACGTAGCTTGAGCTCAGGCTTGGTGTATATTCGGAACCCTCCTTCTTATAACTTCACTGAAAAATAAAATTTTTAATCCATTTAAATTCTTACATATGTATGCAAACATAAACTTAGATCTTGGGGGAAGTCAAAAAAATCCTACTTTCATAATGCATAAAACTAACTATTGTGAAAGAAATTACATTTATTACATTAGCTTGCTTCATATCCCGTGTCCTGATATTGCACGGTACGATATAAGTTTTTTTTTTTTTTTTTTTTGAGTCTCCCTAGGAAAATAAACTGCATTTTAATCATATTGTTTAAGTACATATGCCAGTTGAAATAGTATTATTTTCTTCAATTAACTTTATTCAGAAAAGTGTAATATGAGTTTGAATTAACATTTTAGAACTAAATTTAATATATCTACTTAAAAGGACATCTAAAAGTCTGTACGGATTTGAAATTTCATGTCTACACTCCCACCGATCCGCAAGAAACAATCTTGCCTCAGTTCAGCCCGAAGTCAAAGTAAAAATACAGTCCTGTGCCCAGCCCGGCGCGAAATTAAAACAAAAACCAGGCACAAGCCCGAATTGCTGAGATTTAAGTGATTTCAAACTTGTTTTTGGTTGGCCATTCAGTCATTTGCACATCATAAACACATTTATTTTCACGATGATTTATTGTTATGTAATTGTTAAAATAAACTTTATGATGTACTATAAATGCACTACGTACACTAATTGCAATTTATTTTCTATAATTTTCCAACTTACAAATGTCTTACATTATGCACGAAGTTCAAACTTTTAATTTTAGAAGAAAAAAATTTATTTACATCCTTTCCTGACTGAAATACAAAGGTCACTTTTTTTTCCCCGTTTCAGCTAGATCCGTTAGAAAACTTGTCCGGGACTATGCAGATTTCTAAGGAAATCTTTATCTTATTAATGACTTCGCATTTTGACATTCCTCGCTCCACCCCTTTCTCTTTCTTTTTTTTTTTTTTTCTACATTTGTGATATAAGTAAGAGTACTGCTAAAGGTTTTTTTTTTTTTTTTCAATATTTTCAAAGTTACTGAAAATTAGAGAAAAACCATAACCTTCATTTAATATGAAAAATAATAATGTTTGTGATTCTGTGATATACATCTTGTGGAGGGTATCCCCGTGGAGCAGATTGATATTGTTAGTTATGGATCAGTTGGCATAGCAATGACATAGCTATGACATACCTTGACCTTTTTTTTTTTTTTTTTTTGTGATTGTTCGAAGGCTGAAAAACTTTTCGGGGTGTAGAGATTTTACTCTCATTCCCCTGCCAAGACAATAATGAAGGTTTTTATCCGACAGTTCTCCTAAACCTCGGAGAACGTCAAAAAAATACCAACCAGTCACGTCGAACAAGACCAACAGCAAATCCCCCAATGCATCAAGGGCCTCCTGATTACCCTAAATATAAAATAAATTATTATTATTATTATTTGAAATAATAAACCCGCCATTACCTTGTTAACAATTAGATTCACGTGTTCAGCATCGTTAAAAAGAGAGAGTGGATAGAGCAAGGATGATTCAATTTTGTACGACCAAAGTAAAACTGAGCAAAAACTGAATCCACCTTCTACAATCGTGATTAATTTCAAACGTTGAATCCACCACCACTCCTACATTCGTGATTGATTTCAAATACTAAGCTAATTCTATTTGAATAACTATGATAAAAGCAGAATTTATTTTTATTGTGGAATTCATTATTTGTTTGTATATTTAGAAAAAAAAATTTGGTCAAATATTATTAAAATAAAATCTTTTTATAAAATAGAATGTTTTTTTCTCGAAAATTGCTGTGTTCTGCCCAAGTATTCCTATCTATATCATGTTATTTCAACTCACCCCTCCGTATATGCTGCATCTGGGGGATCTAACTTATCCTGCATCTGGGGTTAGTTGGCACAGTTAAGAGCGGACAATACCTAATCTCGCTGGCAGCTGTGGCCCATGTTATTCTATGGGAAATTTTGTTTCCATAATTACTCATTACCTAATGAATATTTTTCAGTTTTGTTTTCACATTGTAAAGACGTAGGTTGCCCTGCCTGCGTCGTACTTAATGAGGTAGCGAGTGTAAATAATTAACAGGGTCAAATAGTACTACTGAATAGTATATTTAATTAAACTTCAATTAAGGGAGAATGGGACTACTTTACAAAACAACTTTTGAAACACATAAATATTCTAACTTCTCCGAATAATTATAAATGCTAGGTACTTTCATTAGCTAATAAAAATAGATGGCTGAACAATCTTACTATAAAACAATAAACGTTGCGACATTACCCGTCAATGATGAAAACTGACGATTAACTCGATGATCTCTCGAACAGGTGAATTTATCTTAGGCGAGCTCGTGGCCAAAATAATATTTCACGGCAGAAGCTACATCCCACCTACTACACACTTACTCTACCTCTCCAAGCACGATACCATCATTCCTTTTAAAACAGATATAACATTTAAAATGAGATAAAAAATACAAAGATTTAAAACTTTAAAAATACATTTTAATTAAAAACATTGAAACACAAGACAGACGTTTCGGCTAGAACACTAGCCCTCCTCAGTGTCAAACATACAAGCACAAACAACATTTACAAAAATTCATAGTACATCATAGCAGGATTAAATATTCAGGAGGAATAGCTTTAGCCTCGTTCAAGGCAGAATGTTGCATTTTGGTAAAAGCGCCCTCTAGAAAAATACGGGATTCATAGATATTTATATTAGAAGCTAAAATTTTAAAGTTTTCAAAATCCGGAATATGATCACTATTGAGAGAATGGATTACAAGTTTTGATTTTAAATCTCCTGTTTTATATGAGCGTTTATGTTCCTTTAATCTAATTTCACCTGTTCTGCCAGTTTCACCGATATATGTAGAATCACAATTTTTACAAGGAATACTATAGATTACACCTAGACGTTTAAGAGGAGGGACAGTGGGTTTAAAGTTTGAGAGAAAGTTACTAATACGGAGGTGTTCCTTTAATCTAATTTCACCTGTTCTGCCAGTTTCACCGATATATGTAGAATCACAATTTTTACAAGGAATACTATAGATTACACCTAGACGTTTAAGAGGGGGGACAGTGGGTTTAAAGTTTGAGAGAAAGTTACTAATACGGTAAAAATAAAGTAACTAATTTGCATCTTTTCATTTAACCTTGTTTTCTATGAGCTTCCTCCAAAACTCACTTATTTAGCAAATCTCATAAAAACGAAAGTTCTCCTTTTTGATTTCGCATTATCTTACTACAGTGCTTTAGTAGACAGAGTAAAACCCTAAAGACAGTTTCTCGACTCTCATTTTGCGAAACTCCTTCTTACCTTACAACATTAAGAAAATTCATAAGTGTTAAATTAGTACTTGTCTTCCAAAAATTTATTTTTTAAATTTTTAGTATTTCATTTTGCAGCTTAAAAAGGAGAAAAAGGCACTTTGCGAAAAATCGCATTTTTGAACTACAAATGTAAAAAATTTTTTAAAAAATTAATTTTTCGAAAATGAGTACTCATTTAACGGTTATGAATTTTCTGACTGGGAAAACAGAATTAAAAAATATACATTTTATAATGAGTAATTGTGGAAACAAATTTTCCCGTAGAATAACATTGGCTACGGCTGTCCGCGGGATTAGGTATTGTCCCCTCTTAAAAGCTTTAAAGAATCATGTTTTGGGGATTGCTGAAACATGATGTTAATTGATGGATCATGCATGATTTTGTAGCCAAAAAGTTAAGCTTCTCTCCGCATTCACCAGAATTTCTTTAAGTGTTGCACAAAAATATAAAAACCAAAAACCTAAATCTATGCCAAATAGCCTAGATCTCCCCAAATGAAACTAATTGAAATAAATAAATTGCGCCAGTGGTTTAAGTTTTTAATTGTTTCTATTAGTAAGAATTCGTAAATTTAGAAAAAAGGGTGCTGTTGGTGAGTGAGACATGTCCAATTGTTTTCACAAGGAACCTGGGATGAAGATCCTTGGGTGAAATGATTCCATAGAGTTCTTTCCAAGAGAGCTTAATCCGTATTCATACGAGGGGAAGGGAGAAAAAAAATAGAGAAATTTGGAGTGGATTGAAAATATTGTGACATGACAAAGACATTATATTTGCATTAATATTTTATGTGCATTTTTTTTTTCACCTGCAATATGAGCCATTGAATTTCATGTTGCCTGTCTATTGCTTTAAAAGTTATTTGGGCCATTAAATTAATAAATATTATGTTATGATTGTTTATATTTTTAAAATATATTTTGTAAATGCGTTTCATTGAATAATATTTTGCTTCTCTTCTTTGTCTGATATTTTTATGCATAGAAATTATACGCGTATATAATAATAATAGTAATATAATAATAATAATAATAATAACATACCCTAAAATCGAATAGTTGAAGGAAGTGATATAATAATTTAAAGCAAGTTTTTCAAATTCAATACAAGATTTTAAAGAAAATTTCAAATGTTGTGTTTCTCCTTTAAAATGAAATCTCCAGATACATTTTGAATTAATTTCAGCCCTGTATGCAATAACTCATATATATGAGCAAAATAATTTAATAAAACTACATATTTTTACTATTTTAATAGGATACTGTTTTTTATGGTTGACTGCTTCTTCTCGATAAAACTTCCACAATTTTCATATCCCAATGATCTGCATAAAATAATGAATTTGGTAGCACATTCTAGAACATGGATTACATTTATAAGATAATAAAAAAATAATAATTCTATATTCTTTTTTTTTAATACATTAAAAAAATGTTCTTAAAGTATAATAATTATAATAATAATAATAATAATAATAATAATAATACAGAAATATTTAGAAAATACATATATTGTTTGTATTTTTAAGCTAATACAATCTTATAAAATTTATTTTTTTCCTCTTCGATTCCAAAATCTTCGTACACTCAACGGGTGTATTGGTAAAAATGTAAACGTTCAAAGTATTATTCTTTATCCTGAATTAAACCTCGAGATTTTTTTTCTTCGATGTTTATTCTTTTCTATACTTATAAATTGGAATGTTTGATTTCAGTTCAAATGTCAAGGAATATATGTTCTTATAACAACCATAATAAATAATCATTAAACCAAATTTCCATGTATTTTTTTTTTTTTTTTTTTTTTTTAGTTAAATTAGTATTTAGATAATATATATATATATTAGATTGATTGTTATTATTTTTGTTATTTATATTCTTTTATTCGTGATTTAATTTTGTCAGAAATGTGTAATTTTATATGATAACATTTTTTATAGTTAGCAAATATTTAGATACATCGAATCACAAATTTTCATGGAAGTTGAATTATAATAATTAAATTTTTTATGCATACTCTTACGGAGACAGTGTCGTGAACGTGACAGGAAATAATCAGTTTGGATTCAAAGAAAAAAAGCGAAGTAGAGTAAGAAAATATCTGTTAGCTTCCTCAAAAATGAATGTTTCATGTTGTAAAAGATAATCATCAAACAATCACGATAAAGATCTTTGTGAAGCAATTCTATATTTTGTGACTTTGGAAAATTCCTTGTTCCACATGGATTATGAAAAGAAATTTTATATAAAAAAAAAACTCGCAGAGCTATAAGTACTCTTTTCTGATTAGCAAATCAACAGCAAAAGAATTTAAAGAATTACTGCAGAAAAAAATGTTAATACATGCATAGTGTGTCTCTTTATTTATAAATATCGAGAAAGAAAAGCTACAGATACTCCTTCATTATAAATTATTTTAAAACAAATAATTTGGTGTGAAAACAAATAACATTATTTTCTCTTACCTTACATGGTAGACCTAAAAACATTCACTCGCCACCTGGCGAATAATTAAGTAAAAGTGGAGGGTAAAAAAATATTAACAACCGGCTATTTTTGTTTTGCGATTATCTTCGAAAAAAATTTCTTAAATTTTTTTTTTTTTTTTTTTTTTTTTCAGCGCCAGTCATATCGGGATGCTGACGCCTGCTTCACACACACACACACACACACACACACAAAAAGGAAAAAATAAAAATAAAGCTTTTAGATTATTTAAAGGAAGAGGAAAGGCGACAAATCATCATATCATATCTGCAATAAATTTCTGTGAGATCAGCCCTGGTTAAACCGAAATAAACTAGTTTTCTTTCTTTCTTTTTTTTTTTTTTTTTTTTTTTTTTTTTTTTTTAATGGAAACGCAAGGAAAAGTTTCAAGAGGCGGTTGGGGGGGGGGGATATTGAATATTCATTATACCTAGACACCATTCCTATAACTACAGCTGCAGCCGATAAACTGTTAAATGGGTGAGAGCGGATTTTAGTATTATGCATGTTAAAGGTACTCTGTATCTTTTAAATTACCCTGAAACCGGCATCGAAATCTTACGTTATTTTACAGAGAAATTTCTCATGAGAATTTTTAATTTCATAATGTACTTTTATTTTTTATTTATTTATTTATTTATTTTTATTTTATTTATGTATTTATTTATTTATTTCATTTAAAAAATCCACAACCATTAAATTTGTTTTCCGAAAATTGATTTTCATTTTGAAACTATAAGAGGCAAAAAGTGATTTAGTACATTTTTCGCATGTTTTAGCTCTAAATCATAAAATTAAAATAAATAAATAAATAAATAAAAATATCTTTCGGGGAAATCAGAACAAATTTAACGGTTGTAATGGGAAAACACAATTAAAAAAAAATAATTTTCATAAAGAAATTTCCACAGTATAACATGCACTGAAAAAAAATTATGTGAACTGACTTCTGGAAACTAAATTGTGGCTTTAGTAAAAATAGTTCCATGTCATCCTTATAAATTCTAGTTCCATTTGCTAGCGAGTTCTAAAAACCCCTATTAGAATTCTACAGCATTTTTGCATATTATCGTGGTCAAATTTAGTTCAAATTCTCTGCAAATAAATGCGAACACAAGAGGTGAGTTTTTATAACTATAATTTTGGTTTATGACCCAATTCTAGTAATTCAAGTGATAATTTCTCGCAATACAAAGGATTCATAATATTCACAAGATTCACAAGATTCTTTCGCCATCTAGAACGCCTACAGACTAGAAATTCTCGTCTGTTCAGCTTATTGGCTTACCTTATACGCATAGCTCGGAAATTTATATTTCTCGTTAAGGGATTCAGAAAATAGCTATACTTATTCGTCGTAGATGAAAGTGGTATATATATATAAATAAGCAAAATAACCAATGATAAATGAAAATATTTTGCTTATTTATTATGGTTTTATATTTCCTTTAGCTGCATTTGCGCATTGGTTTATAAATACTCTGTTCTAATTCTATATTTAAAAATTCAAGTTTTATTCCATCATATATATATATATATATACAGTCCCTGGCCAAATTATTAGACGCACTGTAAGATTCTATGTAAAATCTTAATTATCAGGTGATACTATACAGCTTTATTGTTTTTACTAGATACAATGTATTTTTTTTTTTAATTATCCACCTTATTACCTGTTTTTTAACACAAATAAAATACCATAGTTATAGAAAAAATATGTATTTATTAACTCTTGAAAAATTTTGAAATTAATGCAATTAAATGTTAATATTTTGTTGAGCCACCTTTAGCCGCTATGAGAGCTTCAATTATGCATCTGAGGATGGTGATTCCACACATGAATGACCTTTTCTAAGAGTTGCGTTTTGTTTATGATCACACCTTTAGCCACTTCTCTCGTCATCAGCTCTCTCACGTTTTCAGTAGGTTTCATATCTGGGCTATTACCCGGCCAATCCAACAGAGAGGTTTTTGGCACTTCCAAACAATCTTTAACAGGCCGTTCTGTATGGCAGGGAGCTCCATTTTGCATAAAAATGAATGGTTATCCATTTGGAAACCATTCTCTGAGCTGCAAAACATTTAATTATTAAAATCTATAGTGCGTCTAATAATTTGGCCAGGGACTGTATATATATATATATATATATATATATATATATATATACATAGATACACATGCATGTTGATATTTTTTTTAACCCGTTAATAGTCGCTAGTTGGTCGATTTGCCGCCCATTCTTCAGTCTTGCCAGATTTTTTTATTCAACTGCCACCAAAAATTTTTAGAAGTAGCATTTGATATACATAAAACGCGAATAAAATCGAAGGAACGCCGATCACATCACTTCTTAAAATTATTGGTGAGAGTTAAATAAAAAGTGCGCTATCTGTAATAGGTGGCGCTGTCTATAGCGACTACTAACGGGTTAAATGGGAAAAAACCATTGAACTCGCGACACTGTTACCGTAACCGACACCTCTGTATATAAGTATCTACATATATTGGCCCCGTTTACACGAGAGTTGAGTTTGGGTTGAAATACATTGATAATATAACTATATATAATATAAACATATATTGTGTATATACGTACAACATAGATATATATTCATGTCGGAACTTTTCGGATCGAAAAAAAAACAAAAAATTTTCCTGTTATAATCAAAAATTTTTAAATTACGCGCTTTTTCGTATGCTATATAATGAACCCATGCAATGTATTTCTACCTTACCGACGACGAACAATCTAACACACTTTCGATTGCGAGAATCGCATAACAGTTATACAATTCAGTATACAATTCAACGCACGTTTCTGTTAATTCATCATAGATATTATAATTGTAACAATTCTTGAAATTCATTAAGATATTTTGATAATATATTATATTATCTTGAAGTATTCATTTAAAATATTTATCTTGAAGAATTGTCTGTCGGCACTCAGTGCAACTTTTTTTTCTTTTCTTTTCTTTACTCGGTGTAGGCTTTAGCTACCAGAGACGATAAGAGAGAGTTAAATACGGGCTAGAGCTCCATAGATAGATCCCCACGGAAGGCATTCTACTTATCAACCTAGGACCCTAGCGTAGTCAATCGGCCTTAAACCCTATAACCAATAACTACAACTTCGGAAGTATTTGGGTGATTTTGATAACAATTTACAGTTAGTAGTTTTTTACATGACAATTTGATCTGCTTTATCCTCATCTTCTGGATAATTAGCGTTCATTAGTATTCTGCACTCCATCCGGCGAAAAATGCGGCAGAAACTTGGTTTTCTCAGGTATGAATGAGCCCCGCTTTTTCTACCACCAGTATTTATACAGGAATTTTTAGCATATTTTTACAATTATTTTTATGATTTCACAGGTTAGAAATTTTGTAGGAAAATACTAGCGGCCAAAAAAAAAAAGGGAACTCTTTCATCCCTGTTTTTTTTCTTTTTTTTTTTTTTTTTTTTTGACTGCTGGAACGATTTTAAAAAATATGCACAGTCGACTGCAAAATTATTCGAGCACTAGCCAATAATTCCTATATTTAAAAAGTACACTTAAGACTGTTTTGCTAAGTAAATCCTTGTCGAATCATGTTCTTAGACTGATTAAGAACATGGCTCGACAAGGATTTATTTAACAAAGCTGTATTAAGTGTACTTTTTTTTGGCAAGTATTATTGCTAGTGCTCGAATAATTTTGCAGCCGACTGTATGTAGTTAAGAGTTTTTAAAATTTAAAGAGGGGGGAAAATGATCTGACTGATCTTTTTCTTCAGGAAAATTAGCAATCGGTAGTAAACCGTTCTCCTGAAGCAAAATGACAGAAACCTGGTTTTCTAGAAACTACTCGAACGGCTATGATATTAAAAAAAAAAAAAAAAAAAAAAATTAGAGGTTTTTGTGATAATAACTCAGGAAAATTATCATCTGGTAACCCGCAATCCGCCCGGGGCAGATAAATTCAAAATATATTTCCAAAACAAATCAATATTTGCACTACAAATGTTTTTTTTTGAATGAGTCCGAGTGAAACTCGGTCATGCAGGCATGTACTGATTCTAAAATTCAAAAATCCTTAGCCGATCAATGAATCTAAAGAACAGCTGTAAAATCATGGAGTACCTTAAAAAACTTATCTGAAACTATTGTACTTTGAAACTTGCATATTAGATGCCCGAATCCTAATGTTATAAAACTTGAACGTAAAGCTATAGCGTGCTTTATTTTAGAAATACAGTCGGCAACAAAAGACTCCGAACACTAGCAAAAATTCCTATATAAAAAAAGTACAATTAATACAGTTTTGTTAAATAAATCCTTGTCGAATCCTGTTTTTAGACTGACTATGAACAGGATTCGAAAAGGATTTATTTAACAAATCTGTATTAAGTGCACTCTTTTTATACAGGAATTTTTGCTAGTGTTCGGAGACTTTTGTTACCGACTGTACATCGTAATTTAATTTAAAAGTAAATCTACACCTTTTATATCAGAATTATTGTTCTAAAACCAATTCATATTTATTTTTATTTATTGACAATTACTAATCGTAGCGATAATGATATGTTTCATTGCGTAACCCCTATGATATGATTGTAGGTCAAGCAAAATAAATAAATAAACACATGTTTTATGTTTAAAAAATGAAAGCAGAAACCTCTCTAAAGAGATTACCCATTGAGTCTTAAACAACACAGGCCCGCAAATTTGAAGTTTTTGAAAAATACAAAAGAAGCTTTTGCTGATTTTTATATTACTTGGTGTGCTGATTTCGAATGACCTCCATTTTTTTCCACCACGTCAGGATTTTTTGCAAAATCGATGTCGATATATATATATATATATATATATATATTTTTCCCTTGAACAATATTGCATGTACTATCAGGCAACAGTAGTTTTTATCCACTTAAATCTATGTAATATAATTATATATATATATATATATCAAAAATTATTCAGGACTGTTATATTCTATTTACGATTATACTGACTAGAAATAGTCCCAGTTTAAAAAAGAAAACAAACAAATATTTTTCATAATACGTTTATTTATTTATTTATTTACAGTCGGCAGGAAAACTATCCCAGCACTAGCAAAAATTCTTATTAAAAAAAAAAAAAACTCCTAATACTGTTTTGTTAAATAAATCCTTGACGAATCATGTTCTTAGACTGACTAAAAACAGGATTCGACAAGGATTTATTTAACAAAACAGTGTTAAGAGTAATTTTTTTGCATAGGAATTTTTGCTAGTGCTCGGTTACTTTTGCTGCTGACTGTATTTTCAATATACGTAGGGCAAAGCAGTGGCGGATTTAAGGGGGGGGGGGGGGCTAGGGGGCTGAAGCCCCCCCCCCCAAAACACTGACATTCACTATTGAATATTGCAATTGTAAAATTTTTATTGGTCTAGAATAACACTTTGAAAAATCTTAGCCCCCCCCCCCAAAAAAAAAGTCAAGTTCTGGATCCGCCACTGGGGCAAAGAATTTAAGGTTTTGAATTTAAGGAAGAGGCAAAGAATTTAAGGAATTTAATTTTCTGTCCTTTACACTACCCACAGTGTTTCCAAGCTTTGAGTCAATTAATCCATAAGTCCAGAATAATTTTTTCTACTTTATATAGTTTTAGTGGGTAATATCAAAGGATTAATTTTAGAGTATAACTAGGAGGTCTATCCGGTGTTGCCCATATTAAATCAATAAAAGAACTGAACGAAAGTGTAAAATGGAAAAAAAATGCATGAAACATTTCCCAAAGTTCTTAATAGAAAATATTATAAATAAATAAATAAATAAATACAAAAGGTACAGCTTTAGTATGGAAAGCCCTTGGCGACTTTAAATATTTTTGGCCGTTTTTGTGATGAATTGAAATGACTATCGCAATAGCGTAACTAAACGTCTTGGCAAGACACGTCCGAGCTACTTCAATGCCAGATTTAAAATTTTGCTAAAGGGTCCGATACTGAAGCTGTTCCATTTAAAAAAAAAAAAAAAAAAAAAAAGAAAAAAAAAAAAAGAAAAATCTTAATAAAATCTAAATTATGACTATTTAAAGTTAAGGTTAAAACATAAAAGAACCTCATAAATTGAATATATCATTGAAGTATCAATAAAAATGAAAAATATTATTCCACTGTAGAAAAGAAAAGCACGACTTAATTAAATAAAAATTTTAAGCTAAAGCCAAATATCTCTATGAAAATATTTATCCACATGAAAATTCCTGATTTATGAAAATGCACCAACTTTCGTAGTGTAACTATCTTTTTTTTTTTTCTTTTTTCCTCTCATTTTTATTATTATTCACGCGAAATTAAAAATACTAGTATCAAAATTCGACCAGGTTTTTTTTTTTTTTTTTCTTAAGTAAGCATTTAAATAATAAATACAAAAATTTAATATTTCCTTGTAAATAATATTCACAGCAATTAAATCTACACTTGAAAAAAAAAAATATATATTATCATTTTTATTTGAACTTCTCTCCATATGAACTTCTCTATCTATTTAACTGAATTTGCCTCAATCCGACTGATTAAAGTTTTTCGTCTGGGCATTTCAACAAAACAGAACACTTTTAATATCCAAACAATATGTCTACAGCAGTTTGAAAATAAATGGAATTATACTCATTTTTGTTTCCAGACAAATAAAAAATAAATACGATAAAATATAGCAACAAAAATAGGCCGAATCACGGGCGGATATATTATTTATATGTTAATGCACAAACACAAAATCTATCGTACAGTTAATATCTCTTTAAATTTGAGCTGACGTAAATCATTAAAAATAAAAGAAGAAGAAGAAGAAGAAGAGCAGAAGAAAAGAAAAGAAAAGAAAATTACACCGTAAAAAAAAGGTAGATAGATAGATAGATAGATAGAACTTTTATAAATTAAATCCTTTTTTAATTTGCGTATATGTTCAATAGAATAAAATTTCGAACCGCTGCTATAGGAACGCAGACGATTGAAATGAAAGGAATTTTAAATACAAAAGATTATGGGTATAAATAAATGAAAGTACATAAAAAATAAAAGTATTTTTAAATACCTTCTTGACATCGTAAAAAAATATTTTTTGTATTTTACAAATCTGGCTAATCACACCTTTCGGATGATACCACTTTCAATCCTCTACTCCCATAATTAATATATTAAAAGGGTACCACAAATTGCATGCTTGCCTACTAATTTATATATTTTATTTCATTTCCGAAAATAAAAAAAGTACAATCGAACCTCGTTAACGTGAATTACTTTTAACATGAACTGTTTCCACAATCCCCATCAAAATAAAGATTAATTTAGTTATATGAAGATTAGTTGCTGATAACATGAATTACTGATAATATGAACAAACTTTTTATCCCGCTTGAGATTCACGTTAACGAGATTTGACTGTAATAATAAAATAAACGTGTATTTTATTTCCTTATTTTGGCATCAAATATTTCTTTCTTTTTAATGTTAAAACGGGGTTTTTATTTAATATCTTTTGATCCAATTATCCGAATGAGCTAAAAAATACGGCGTTAGCTAGATTTTTTCCGGAGTAATAAATGTGCCACTCTTCGTAGCTATCGGTTGAACGGTATAGATTTGTATAGTGAACTAAAAATCCGGGCAAACAAACAATCAGCTTTATGCATATAGACAGACAAGATTCCCTTCTACTATATTTTAGCTTATTAACGTAGAAAACAAGTTGATTGTTAAATTTTATAGTTTTTAATTAAAACATTACAAAAATAAAAAGAATGAATTTTTAATTTTGGTTTAAATTAAAACTAAAAAACGCAAATTGTTTAAATTGTGATTTTAATGAGGTTTAATCAAGCTGGTTTTGACCCTTTATTTATTTGATATTTAACCCTTTCATTTCCCGTGACGCCAGTTGGCCATCATAAAATTTAAGCTTTTCTTTCTTACCATCTAAAACTCCCACTGATTCAAAATAAACAGTATTTTAATCTATATACATTTTTCTACCTAAAAAAAATATATATTAGACTGGGGCCTTCGGAGATGTCGCCGTTTCTCCCTTCTTCCACCGGGCCGGCTCCTAGACATCTGAAATCGCTGTGACGTCACAAACGAGATCTGGTTTTCTTCCTCGAATGTGCACCATATAAGCTAGTGATATACGCAGAATCACATTATTTATTTTAAAATCTTAATGTTTTTTCCTTTCAAACAGGACAAAAGGCAAAATATAGATTTCATATTGAAGACAGATATCGTTTTGCATGCAGGTAATGGAATCCGAATCCAAATTAAAAATACTAACTTTAATTAGCATGTATTCCGAAAAAAATGGAAAGTTTCAAATAAAAGATCTCAAGTACATATTTGCAGACGAAAAAAATGGAGATTGAAATTCCAAAAATATTTTATGACACTTTTAATTGTAATGACGATATAGAAATAAGTAATGAATTTATCCGTATTAATATTCATAGGCGGTTACATTGCACACAAAGTATCTAATAAACTAAAATGTCATGATTGCATTACTTTGTTAGTTAAGGATAAAATATTAGATGTAGACTATCCTGAAGATGTTTATAAATACTTGATGGTCATTGATAGAGGTCAGCTCAAATGGCCCCAGGATATTTTAATTATTATTATAGTAAATGCATTTCAAATTTTTCAAAAACTGATTAATATAAAATATGAAGATTCTTTTTTAAAACTGCAAAATCCAAAAAATATAATTATACAATTAACACTGGAAAAATCAGAAATATTAGGTATTGATTTTTCATGCAAATGTAAGTGTGGAAAGGATTTATATAATATAATTAAACAGTGCCTTTCAGGAATATCTAATATTCTCCTAAATAATTATACGAAAGTTAGAAATGATACAAAAAAAAAAAAAAAAAAAATTAGTGGCACCAAAAGAAAACTAACTATATTAGCCAATTCCTAATCTTAATTTTTTATTTTATTTATTCTTTTTATTTATTAATTTAATTTATTTTTTTTTTTCTGTGCAATTTTTAATTTTGTAATTTAAACATTATATTTGGTTTTCATTAGGATTTATTGTAAGTTTAACCAACTAATTATAGCAATATTAAACTCTATTTTTTCAACTCCCTCTACCACCGACCACAAGCTTCTTCTTTCAAAACTGAATGACAGGAAATACCGGGTAGAAATAATCATTGATTCTTTAAAAAGAACTTAGAAATTCTTAGAAGTTCTAGTCTTTTATTCAGGAATTTTAGTTTCAAAAAACATCTATATACTGCATATTAACATTTAATACAAAAATATTTTTTGAAGAATAATTGAAATTAGTCTTATTTATGGGTAGTATTTTGCCTATAATTTTTTATTGTCATGTAGATAAAGTTTAATTTCATAATTCGATGGAAAAACGAAATTAATGAATTATTATTTAAAGTTTTTTGCGTTGGTACTGCATCGTACAGATCAGATGCTTTCCTAATACCAGATCTCGTTTGTGACGTCACCAATTCTAGGAGCCGGCCCGGTGGAAAAAGAGAGAAACGATGACTTCTCCGAAGGCCCCGATTAGACGGTTTCACTATTCGATGATTATATTCGTTTATTGATGAATGAAAGTGTGTTTTACTCTATTCTGATAATAACATCGGAATTAGTTTCCTTTTTCGGGCAATTTAAGTAAATTAACTGTTTCAAATATTTTTTATTTTATTTTTCAACGTTTATAATTTGTATTTTAATTAATTGAAAGATGTATTTCTTTCAAAATTTTGATGTTTTTATCTATACAAAAGTTAGAATTTTTTAAATGTCATCAGTGGTTATATTAAGTACAAATAAACACCTCGTAGTTGCTTTGTTAACTATATTACTTCGCACTCTAATGTTATTTTCAATAATCACATCAAAAACCGAGACAATATACATAAAAAAATATACAATCTAAAACATTAAAACACACAAAACATAAATTTAAACGTTTCGAGTCTTTTACAGGCTCCTCATCAGTAAAACATCAAAAATAATCGCTGAGAAGAACAAGGGAACTCCTTTAAGAGAGTACAACGTATTCAGCGGGGACTGCGTATGCCTACCTCATTAAGCGGTGAAAAATGCTATTTCGTATACCAGCCTTCGAAGAAAATGCTTGAATGATAATTTGAACAGTTAGATATGATTATTTTAGTATTGTTAAAATCAGGTAGATGGTTGGGTTCTATGGCATGCTGCACTATTTTAGAACGTATATCACGGTTTTTAAAATTTCTTTTATGTTCGAGAATTTGTGTATGAAGGGAACGGCCAGTTTCACAAGGGAACGGCGTATACGAAACAGCATTTTTTACCGCTTAATGAGACATTCGCAGTCCCCGCTGAATACACTGTACTATTCTAACGTAGTTCTCTTGTACTTAGCGATTACTTTTTGATGTTTTTACTGGTGAGGAGCCTGTAAAAGGCTCGAAACATTTAAATTTATGTTTTGTGTGTTTTAATGTTTTAGATTGTATATTTTTTAATGTATATTGTCTCGGTTTTTGATGTGATTAAAACTTAATATAACTATATGAGATGTAATGACTTTTAAATATTTTAAATAAAATTTATTGTTTTATAGATGAAAAAATTTGGGAATCTAAGGGTTTAATTAAGTACAGAGTTCGTACAGTCCTTATATTTCGGCACCAGTAAAATTTTATAGCAATTTTTGTCTTAAAATAAGTTTATAATTTTAAAAGATATTTTGTTATATAAATAATGTGGTGGAAGAATCCTTACAAAAGGGCGGATCCGTAGGAACCTGTTGTAACATATTTAATACATTAGGCATATTTTCAATCATAATATTTCAAAATTTTTACTTCTCCAGTTTAGTCCAATACAATACCGAATTGTCTAAAATATATTTACTTGCCTATTTTATACCTTACTCCATACTATACTCATTATTTCGTAATCTATTGAAATAAATATATTGAGATGTGTTATACTAAAAATTTTTAATTCAAAATTTTATTTTTTTATTAATTAAACTATTCAAAATACTTTCAAATTACTGTGTAGTATATTGAAATAAATGTATTGAGATGTATTATACTAAAAACCTTTTAATTCTAAATGTTATTTTTTATTATTTAAACTATTCAAATTACTTTCAAAATTAAATAATAAAATATCTCATAAAATTTTCGATAGATTTGAATTTTTATTTTAATTCATAAAATTGAAAGAATGGAAGGTATTTATTCATCAAACATAAAATGTACATTACTTTAAACTGCATTTTGATGTAATTTTGTGCTATATATGTATATACAAACATTTTGAAAATTCTCATTTTGATTACCGGAGTATTTGTATACGTATATTTATGAAACAAAAAACAAACTAAAAATTTGACTCTTTAATAAATCTTTGAATATTATTGAAACAAATTACAGAAAACTTGAAAGTCAACAATTATGTAAATTTTAGTTTAATTTTAGGACATTATAAATTTAGTTATGCAAATTTGTCAGAGAACAGTTACCTAAAAGCGAAATTATGAATTTGAAATTTTCGTGGATGGGTGGAAATAATTTATTTGTTATTCTAAAATAATTTAATCAATTTAATTTCGTAATTTTTATAAAATTTTAAAATATATATATATTTACGTAAACATGAAATTTGTTATGCATTTTAGCCTATTTTTAATAAGAGGAGGTATACTTTTGTAATATTTACTTTTGTAAAATCGTTTGAAAGATATAGTTAAAGTCGGTCGCATTAAAAAAAAAAAAAAAAAAAAAAAAAAAACCTCACATGAAGCCAAGACAAAGAATACCTTTGATTAAGACAACACGACTATTGCTTCCTGACAAAATAAACCATTCGAAAAGTTTTTTTTTTTTTTTTTTTTCCTTTGTTAACAAGTCAAAATTTTTTTTATTAAAATTGAGATAAAAAGTGCAAAAGAAATTTTAAGAAATTGTTATAGTAACCATTGCTAAGGAACACAATACACTTGCCGCATGCTTTTATAAGGAGGAATGGGCTAAAAAATGTCCTGTCATCCTAAATAAAATTTTGTTTTGTACAAAATTTTATATTTGTTACTAAGAAAACAAAAATAGGCTTTGCATTTTTAAATGTCTTATTAAAAATTACACTAGTTATATCATTTCCTACTTCAGAATTCGATGAATCACACATACTCACACAACAGATTACATTTATCAAATCTTTACAAAAATTTAGAAAATTAATTTTGTTGTACAATATTATATAAGATGGATTTATAATTTTTGGATGTTTTGTTTACATTATTTTTCCTCATTCAATACCAATTCTTCAGTGCTCTTTATCGAAATGCATAATGGTCATTAAAGTATCTGAAGTTGGCTTGGAAGATGAATTTTATTTACAAATGGATAAAAAAAAATTAAATGGTCAAACAGTTAAGAGATAGATCAAATCATAAATTATTGAAATAAAATGTATTCTCGAACTTCCAGTAAATGAGATAAAAATCTATGAACAGATTATAAAGCAGCAGAAACGGTTGTCAGACTAAAACTGAATAATATTTTAAAAGCTTAAAATATTTTTTAACAAATAAACTAACTTTAATTATTTTATTACAAGTAAACAGCTTTTATACATCTCTTTTTTTATTTTCTTCTGACACCTCTCTTTTCTGATTTCGTTTGCGAAAATTTACATTTAAAGGTTTATTTCCCATTTGTAAAGCAAGTGTTCTCTAATCATAAGTCATATCAGTGGTTCATAGGGTTTTACTTATGATTTTAGTAATCCGTGAACTCGAAAAGCTGACAACCTGTGCAGACCATAATACGTAGAAAGCTAAGGTATTATACTAAAGCAGTAAGAAAAGAATTATACAGTTCAATTTTCTAAAATTAATATTTAAAATTTTGTGGCGAATGTGACATTTCATAGAATGATCCATATACAGAGTGTCCCATAAGTGTGTAGACAATTTAAAAATTCATAACTGTTGAATGAATTGATTGAATTGAACGCGGTTTGCGAAAAAATCATTCTCGTGAAGGGTTTTTTTTTTTTCTTTTTTTTTTTTTTTTTTTTTTTTGTGGTAAAGAAAAAATAATAATTAAGCTATTTGTCGTTAGAGGACGCTGTGCGTGACCAGATCACATATTTTCATGAAAGACTGTACTTATTCGCATGCAAATGTTTACAGGCATATAAATCCTATTCTGTGAGTCCGTCGTCACCACAAATTACAGTTTGCAAACGAATTATAATACTGCTAACTGCAGCTTCAATCGGCGGTTCTTACCTGAGGGAAAACATCTTCACCAATAACGCTTTATCCACCAAGTCAGCATCAGCATCGCAATTAAAACACAAGTAGGAGGAAAATAAGAAATAAGCTGTTCTAATCTAAAAATTGTGCAATTTATGGGACTTTCATTTGCATACTTTTCTTTTTCACATCCGTGCGAAAAATGTAACTATTTGTCTAACTAACGTCGACAAAAAATTTATATTTTTTTCTTTACCAAAAAAAAAAAAAAAAAATATCCCCCTTCACGAGAATGATTTTTTCGAAAACCGTGTTTAATTCTATCAATTCATTCAATAGTTATGAATTTTTAAAATGTCGAGAGACTTATGAGACACACTGTGCATACTGAATTTTAAGACGTTTATTTGTTTACAAAGTTCTAATTCTTTTCAACATTCCATGTCAACTCTTCAGCGCATGGTCCTTAAAACAGCTTAAGTTAGCTTGGAAGATGGATTTCATTTAAAAATTAATAGAAAAAAGAAAAAGAAAAAAGAAAGAAAAGAAATTAAAATGGCCAAATTTATTTTAAAGAATATTACAGTGACGAATTTAAAAAGTTAAAAATATTTTGTAACAAATAAATTAGTTTAATTATTTTATTACAATTAAACCCCTTTTACACATATCTTTTCTGATTAAATTCTTTTGGCATATCTCTTCATATTTCATTTGTAATATTTTAGATTTCATAGGTTTATTTCATATTTATAAAATGGATATTCTCTGATCATCATTCTACAAATATATTTGTGTTTATTAGCAAATCGTATCAGTGATCCTCGGGGTTTAAATTATAATTTTAGTAATCCGTGAAATCGAAAAAGTTGCAACCTCTGCAGACCATTCTGAGGTATTACACTAAAACAATAGCAAAACAAATGTACAGATTAATTTCCTAAAATTACTATTCAAAATTTTGTGACAGGTGTGACATTTCATGGAATGACCCATATATATATTAACTTTTATGACATTTTATTCTTATTCTTTTCATTATTCAATACTAATTCTTCTTGGATTTTATTGAAACACATAGTGGTTGTTAACGCCTCTTAAGTTGATTTCGAAGATAAATTTTATTTAAAAATTAATTTAAAAAAAAAAATGGTCTAATTTATTTTAAAGAATATTAAAATGAAAAATACTTCGTAAACTTTCAATATATCAAATTTAGCTATCATTCTTCCAAAAAATTGAGATTAAAAAAATTTGGAACTTTCATATAACCATCTGTAATTTAACCCTTTCAAAGGTAGTGGGACATATAATTATCGTCTAATTTTAATTCCCAACTGCAAGATTTCCTCCCGGAATTTTTGAACAGAATTTTACTTTTAAAACTTATTGGAAAAAATTCATTTATATCTTTTCTTCCAAATTTGATCGTAAATGCTGGTGGCTTTCGATATTAGATGAACGTAATTAAATTGCTTGTGAAAGGTTTAAAAGAAACCATTATTTAGTTAGACACGACACAGGAACCAAAATAACTAATATTTATTATCATAACCAGATATCTTACAATAAGTCGGAAATAATGTAAGAATATGTGATGTTTCTTAAATTATTGTGTACAAAATGAATGTAACAAACATTTTTCTTAGAAAATTGCACTTTCTGTGCATTATTTTAACCAAAAATTAGGGCTGTGCCGATTAATCGATCAATGCTTAGTCCCGATCAATTTTTTTAATCGAGTTAATCAGCTCGATTAATTTGATTAAAATTTTTAAAAATCCGATTAAAATTTTCAAATTACGAATTAAAGTAAAAATGCTGTTCTGCCTACAAAATACTTTTTCGCATATTTTGCTAACAAACAATCTAAGAAACTTCCACCAACTAATGAAAAAGCAAAAATAAATAAATAAATAAAAATAAAACTTCTCAAAAGAAGTTGTTGCACTTTTGTTGATAGAGTTGTTTTCTAGTTCGAAGAGCCGAAGAAGAGCTGAAATATAAAAACAATGAAGAATTTAAAATTTCTATAATAATGATATAGAATTTTGAGAATTCATTCAAAAATAGGGACAAGCGAGGTGAACAAGGCCTGCAAATATAACATAAAACTAAAGTATATGTAAATTCATTTAAATAAGTGGAAATATTTATATAAAATTAACACTTAAAGTCACCAATTATTACTCTGAAAATTGATTTAAATTTCAGTTATAAAACGGATATAATCAATTAGACAAAAATTAAAAAAAAAAAAAAAAAAAAAAAAAACTTTTTTTTTTAGTCTAACTTATGAATAAAATAATATTATAGAAAATTTATTTTTTCAGATATGAAAGTAGTAACAAATATAAGTTATTTCTCAGCTGTATTTCCGAATAAAAATCTTATTTAGGAATATATTAGGAACATATTTTTTCATTATTTATTTGCATGTTTATTATTATTATTATTATTCATTGTTTAGGGAACTGGTTAAATTAACATCTATATAATTTTTATGTTTTGTTGTGTGCTATCTATTTATCTAACTAACTATACATGTATATATAGGAGTGTTTTATTCACCATTCAACCAAAATTATTTAAAGAAAAATGAAAACCGATTAATCGACTGATTAATCGATTAATGAACTACGATTAACCCAGTTAAAACTCTTAATCGATTCCCACCCCTACCAAAAATGTAAAATTTACTCGAGTAAATATTACAAATTTATGCTTGTGTGTTTATGTATCATTTATTATTTTAGAAAAAAAGAAAAAAGTGCGAGAGGTACTGGAAAGATAAAAATGGGATTATTATTATCATTATTTTACTCATTTATTTATTAATTTTTAACGATGCTTCATGCAATAAGACTTTTTTTTTTTTTTTTTTTTTACTTCTTTTATTATTATCATTATGATTATTTAGTTAATTAATTTTAGGATTTTTTTTTTTTTTTTTTTTCGTTTTCATTCACGTGCATTAATAGAGCTTAAATGTAATGAGTACGAAATCTATCAATTAAGCAAAAAAAAAAAAAAAAAAAAAAAAATTCTTAGTTTTAAGTTTTCAAGTTTAGAATGTAGAAAAAGAGGGGGAAAAAAGCTAAAAACCCCATAGGAATAGCATGGGAAGAAAAGCGAAAAAACTCACAATGTCAAGTGTGTTTAAAAAAAAAAAAAAAAAAAAAAAAAAAAAAATTCACACCGGAAGTAATAAGGGGACAAAGTTTACTAGGAAAATACATTGAACAGCGGGAACCGGGCGGGCTGGGGCATGGGTCCTATCGTCCAGGATTAATACGACTCGCCTAGTAAAAGTTCTCAAATCGTGTCTTTGTACTTTTATTTTCTCTTACCCATATATATGGTAGAGAAAGTATTGTTCTGGGGTCAAATTTTCGAAATTGAGCTTTTGTTATATTTACACGTTTTGAGGTCCCCTGAATCCGAAAAACATGTTTTTAGCGGTGGGTCCTATCGTCCAGGATTAATACGACTCGCCTAGTAAAAGTTCTCAAATCGTGTCTTTGTACTTTTATTTTCTCTTACCCATATATATGGTAGAGAAAGTATTGTTCTGGGGTCAAATTTTCGAAATTGAGCTTTTGTTATATTTACACGTTTTGAGGTCCCCTGAATCCGAAAAACATGTTTTTAGCGGTTGGTCTGTGCGTCTGTTATCAGCATATCTCAAGAACAAACTGCATCTGGAAGTTCAAACTCGGGATTCTAAATCTGTATCTTATAGGGATGCTACATTAAACTATTCGTTAAGATCAAGCAAATGATTCGTGCACAGGGACGTCCAAGAGAATTCAAATACATTACGTATATGGGCGAAATTGCAGGTAAGTAGAGTTTAACATCCATAGGCTGCACTAAACCAGATGGCATGAATACGTAATTTTTATATTCATAAAAGCATGTTACATGTAGAATATGGTACAAAAATCATTCATAGTTCGTTTACAGGGCTGTACAAAGAATTCGAGTGTAGTGGAACAATACTTGGAAATTGAAGAAAGTATATTTCAGGTTGTGCTATGTGTTATTAATATAGGATTCTATATAAGTGCGCAATGTGATGCGCACATAATTTTTTAAAAGATATACACAGCTGCCAATAACCAAGCGAAAACATTCTTTTTTACTGAATGTAGTTTAATATTTTACCATGTCCAAGAAATCTGCTTAGGAATTAAAATTAATTCCTCACACCCATACGGTAAATAAAGTATTTTTTAAACTAAATATTCAGCACTTGTTTTTGTATATTTACACATTTTGAGGTTCCCTGAATACTGAAGTTAAGTTTTAACGTTTAAACTTTGTCTATGTCTCTTAGCAGTGTACCTTAAAAACAAATAATTTCAGACAATTGAAATGTTGTATTTTGAAGTTAATATAGGTCTGTTACTTGAAAAGTTTGATCATGATAAGTTTCAAGGATTGGTGCGGGTGAAAATTGTCTGAATAATTTAGAATGAACTTTAAATTTAATAACAGCTCTTGAATTTTATATAAATATAGGTACAATACTCAAACGAGAGGCTGAAGGGAGTGCTAGACCCCCCCCCCCCCTACACAGAATTATTTGGCAAATAAAGCTGTTCCGAAACCTAATTTGAATAGTTTCTAACATAGGTTTAGGGGAAGGTGGCCTAAAATGATCCTTTTAAGGGAAAAATTTGTGTAAAACAACATGCTGTTTAAATAAAACTTTGGCCTTTTGCTAGCGCGTCTTACACTATATTTTGCGTTATAAACATACTTTAATAACATTTTAAACTTAAGCTAAGTAATGAAAAAATAGATTGTTGAAAAAGGGTCCAAAGGATCATTTTACCCTTACCAAAGGGCAAAATGATCCTTCATTTAAAAATAATTGTAAATTGTTTTTATCGGTAAAATAAAAGATATAAAAGTAATTATGACAATACATAATGAAATAAAATAAGTTTTACAATCAGATAGCATACATAATTTATTTTATAAAATTTAAAAAAAAGTGTCTCAAAGAGAGGAAAACGAGAAAATGGAACATTTGAAAATTATGATCCAAAAATAATAGCTATAATAATAGACCCACAATAAAGTCAGAAATAAATTAAATAATGCCTATTTCCGCCACATCCGATCCAAATAATGGATTCATAACGATTCACATTAGAGTCCTGTACGGGTCGGGTTTTACCCGACAGATAAATTTTAAATCAACCCCAAACCCGACCCAAACCCAACAAAAAAATTTACATTAACCCGAAACCCGACCCGAACCCGACAAAAAATTTTCATCAACCCGAAAACCGACCCGAACCCGACAAAAAATTTTCATCAACCCGAAAACCGACCCGAAACCCGACTTATCTAGCCCGAACATGACCCGAAAAATAAATCAACATTACTTATTCATCTAAAAACCATGCAAAACAAGGTAAAATGACATAACATGACATAAAATAAAGTAAATTTTCATTGTCACACAGTTGGTAAATAAACAAAAAAAAAAAAAAAAAACCTAGTATGTTGTGGCCACCACAAGACATTCTTCTATATTTTTTCTGTCAAATTCACTAAGTGCGAATAATTTATTAAAACTATGATTAAAAATATTTAACATGATGAATGCAAATAATTTTAATCTTAGGGAAATCTAACACTAAATATCCAAAGAGAGACAGTTTTATCGTCTATAAATAATATCTTAAACTAGTATATTGTGTCCACCACATGACTTTCTTCTATATTTTCCTATATAAATTCACTCAGTATAAAACTTTATTAAAATTAATATTTAAAAAAATTATATTCCATGATAATGCAGACGATTTCCATATTAGAGAAGAAGTATAACACTAAATATCCAAAAAAGTCAATTTTATTCTCATTATTATTATTATTATTATTATTATTATTATTATTATTATTTTGTTAAAAATGAATAAAATCAATAACTTTATTTTAAGTTATCGCAGAGCGATGGTTCAACCATTCGTTTTAAAGGTATTGGCGAGCTCTTTTGAAAGATACCCATCATGAAAATTTACCCCCGTCGAGGGAGGGACTTGGCCCCCAAGAGAGGAGGCAAGGCTCCTACATACATATATTTTTTTTTCCCCAGTTGACTATCTCTATTACAAATAATTCTTTTAAATTTCATAATGATTATTAAAAAATAATTCTTTTTATGCACATTTATACAAAATTTTGTTCTATATCACCGGGTTAAAAATTTAGAAAAGCGGGATGGCAACGCAACCTGTTCGATAATTTTTACCAAAAGTTAGTAGGCACTAATTTATGTCAAGGTGTAACTACATACCAATTTGTATACCAATTAGTATAACAATTTCTGTGCAGTAATTCCTGAGATACAATTACCACAATATTTTGTCACACACACACACAGACAGACATTTTCTAAAAATGGTCAAATAGTGTTCTACAACTCTCAAAATGTGTGAATTCATCAAAAATCCGAGGTCGAAAATTTTTACGAATCCAATACTTTCTTCTATTGAATATAAAAGAAAGTAAAAATACATATTTATAATGGTTATCTCACATATCAAGTTTTGTAAGTTATATGACATAGAAATTGAGATATAGCCATCCCATTATCGATGAAATTTGCAGTATAGTAGTGCCACCTATTGGCCGACAAACATTCAAACTGAATCAGCATAATGTCTCATAATCGCCTTCTCGCGTATTAAGTTTTGTTTGATGATACGCAGTAGAACCTGAGATATAGCTTTCCTTGTAATTGTAGAAATCGCTGTGTAGCAGCGCCACCTGTTGAGCAATTTACACCAAAAGTTGACAAGCGCTAATATATGTTAAAGTGCACCTACATACAAATTTATATGCAATTCTGGGCAGTAGTTCCTGAGATATAGCCTTTCTTTACACTGCGGAAATCGCTGTATAGCAACGCCACTTGTTGGCTGATAGGCATTCAAATTGAATCAGCGAAATATCTGATATTAGTCTTCTCACATATCAAGTTCTGTTGGATTATACGCAATGAAACCTGAGATATAGCCTCCCTGAAAATGCAGAAATCGCTGTATAGCAGCGCCACCTGTTGAGCGGTTGACACCAAAAATTGATAGGCACTAATTTAGGTCAAGGTGCATCTACATATGAATTTAAATGGAAATCTGAATAGTAGTTCCAAAGATACAGCTTCCACAAAATGTTTGTCACACCCACACAGACGGACAGACAGACATTTTCTAAAAATGGTCAAATCATGATCTAGACCTCTCAAAACTTGTAAATTCGTCGAAAACCGGAAGTCGAAATTTTTTACGAATACGAATACTTTCTTCGATTAAATATAGAAGAAAGTAAAAAAAGAAAATTGAAATGTAATTACTGATTGTATTGAGTTAAAAATTAAAAAAATCTAAAATAATCTGGTGTGTCACTCACACGACTTTCTCTTACCCTGAAATTTAATACTATAAATACAGGTTGCAGATTAATAGGTAAGATAACGAGTACTGTTATGTAAACCTATGTTAAACAATTCATATTAGGCTTCTGAAGAGTTTTATATGATAATTAGTTCTGTGTGAGGGGGGCTACCGCCCCCCTCAACCCCCCGTTTCATTAATGCACCTACATTTATATAGAATTTAATTCGGTTATTAAAACATATTTCTCTTTTTAAAAAAATAATTTATTAAAATTATTATTTAAAACAATTATCTTTTATGATAAGGCAGACGATTTCCATATTAGAGAAGTATTTTAACACCAAATACTCGTATCCAAAAAAGTTCATTTTATTCTCAATATTAAAAAAAAAAAAAAAAAGTACGAATTTTTTTTCAAAGTTTTTTTTTTTTTCGTTAAAAGTAAAAAAATCGATAACTTTGTTTTAAATTATCGCAGATCGATGGTTCAACCATTCGTTTTAAAGGTATTAGCGAGCTCTTTTGAAAGATACCCATCGTGAAAATTTACTCCCCTCGAGGGGGGAATTCCCCCCCAGGGGGGGAGGTGAGGCTCCTACATACACAAAAAATTTTTCCCAGTTAACTGTCTCTATTTCAAAAAATATATATTTGTTTCATTTGGTTTAGTGCAGTCTATAGACGTTAAACTCTATTTTCCTGCAATTTCCCCCATAGACGTAATGTATTAGAATTCTCTTGATTGTCCCTGTACACGAACCATTTGCTTGATCTTAACGAAAAGCTTACTGTAGCATCCCTATATGATACACATTTAGTATACCAAGTTTGAACTTTCTGCCATAATTTGTTTTTGAGATATGCTGATAACAGACAGACACACACACAGACACACACACACACAGACACACACACAGACACACACACACACAGACACACACACAGACACACACACACACAGACACACAGACCATTTGCTAAAAACATGATTTTCGTATTCAGGGGACCTCAAAACGTGGAAATATACCAAAATCTCGCATTCGAAAATTTGAGCCAAAAACAATACTTTCTCTACCTTATGGGTAAGAGAAAGTAAAAAATTGTTTAATAATAGTGTTTAAACATTTATGTGAGTTGTGAACTTCAAGATTGCAAAAATGTACTTCAAATTCAGTGTTACTAGTTCGTTGTTTAATGCATATATTCTGAGTTTAAAAAAAAAAGTATCTTTATTTATTGCTTTTGTTCGACGTGAATGTTTATAATAATTTGGGACATCTGCTTTCCCACAATCACTTTCAATTCCCACGATCAGCAAATTACCTTTCTACAGTTGCAATTTTCGTGCTTTGTTTATTTGTTCTAGAGAAGACGTTAAAGTATATTATTATTATGCCTTGATGGAATCCGTTTCCTAAATGTGTTTATTTTACATTACTTTTTACTTTCTTCTGTATTCAATTGAAGAAAGTATTAGAATCGTAAAAATTGTCAGCTTCCGTTTTTTGATGGATTTACACGTTTTGCGGATTCCAGAACACAATTTGATTAGGTATTTTTAGAAAATATATGTGTCTGTGTGTGAGCGTGAAAAAAAAAAAAATGTTGTGGCGACTGTATCTCAGTGCAGATAACTGCATATAAATTTATATGCTGATGTACCTTGACCTAAATTAGTGCCTATCAACTTTTGGTGTCAATTTCGCACCAAATGGCGCTGCTGGACCGTGATTTTCACAATTTCAGAAGGTTCAGGAACTACTACACGATTTTGCATATAAATTTTATGCAGATACACTTGATACACTTTGACATAAGTTAGTGCCTACCAACTTTTGTGTCAATTGCTCAACAGGTGGTGCTGTTATACGTTGACTTTCGAATTTTCAGGGAAGGCTATATCACAGGTTCTGTTGTGTATAATCAAACAAAACTTGACATGTATCAGTGTAGCCATTATATGACATTACTCTGATTCAGTTTGGATACATATCAGCCTATAAGTGGCGCTGCTATACTGCAATTTTCCCTGAGAACGGAATGTGGCTACATCTCAACTTCTATGGCATATAACGGTACGAAACCCGATGTATGAGATAACCATTATGAAGACGCATTTTTTTAAACTTTATTTATAGAGAATTAAACTGTCTTTATTTTCTTATATTTAGTGTTAGTTTTTTATAAAATGAAAATCATTCATTATGGTAGATAATTTTAATAAATATTATTTTTAAGAAAATATTTTTACTGATCGAATTCCTATAGGAAAATATAGAAGAAAGTTTGAGGTGCTCACAGTATACTAGCTTTAAATGAAATCACAACAAGTATTTCTTCTATATTTGCTGTATATACAAGTATAAATAGAGGAAAATTCAAAATTCCGTTCACATAAAAGCGGGGATTGAATTTCATTAAAAGTAAAGGTATTAAAAAAAAACTAGTATGTTCTACCCACCACAAGACTTTCTTCTATACTTTCTAATACAAATTCACTCAGTACAGATAATTTATTAAAGCTATTATTTATTAAAATTACCTACCATGATGAATGCAGACGATTTTCATCTTAGAGAAAAATTACACTAAAAGTACAAAGAAAGACAGTTGTATTCTCTATAAATAATATATTAAAAAATGAGTTTTGATAATGGTTATCGCACTTATCAAATTTTGTACAGTTATACACCATAGAAGTTGAGATATAGCTTTTCCGTTCTCGGGAAAAATTGCAGTACAGCAGCGCCACCTATTGACTGACATGCATCCAAATTGAATTAGCATAATGTCTGATGATAATGGTCTTTTCACATATCATTTTTTTTTTTAATTATACACAATAGAACCTGAGATATCTATTTCCCTTAAATTATGGAAATTTTTCTATAAAACCGCCACCTATTGAATTATTGGTACCAAAAGGGGATAGACAATAATTTATATCATGGTACATCCCCATATAAATTTATGTGCAATTTTGTGTAGTAGTTCATGAGATATAGCCTTCCCTTCAATTGTGAAAATCACTGTATAGCAGCGCCATCTTTTGAGACATTGACATAAAAAGTTGATAAGAACTAGGTTATGTCAAGGTGCATTTACATATAAATTCATATGCAATTCTCTACCGTAGTTCCTGAGATATAGCATTCCCTTAAATTGTGGAAATCACTGTATAGCAGCGCTATCTGTTGAGCAATGGGCACCAAAAGTTGATAGGCACTAATTTATGTCAAGGTGCATTTATTTATAAACTTATATGCAATTATGTGCAGTAGTTCCAGAGATACAGTCGCCACAAAATTTTTGTCACTCACATAGAGACACAGACTGATATATTACTTACAAACTTTGAATAAACACCATAAAATGCAATAAACTCGCAACAATTGTTTCGGGTCGAAAAAACGCCCGACCCTTCATCAGGCGAATAATGTAAGCACGAGTGCTGCAGTCAAAGCGGCAACGCACAAAATCGTTTAAAATGAAAAGAAAAACTTTATAAAGTAGAAAGTAAATATGTTATATGTTTAATCTCACTCATTTATTTATTTTCTTGTTTTCTTGTACAATTCTACTCACACCAGTAGTTATATTTACTTTCTACTTTATAAAGTTTTTCTTTTCATTTTAAATGATTTTGTGCGTTGCCGCTTTGACTGCAGCACTCGTGCTTACATTATTCGCCTGATGAAGGGTCGTGTGTTTTTTCGACCCGAAACAATTGTTGCGAGTTTATTGCATTTTATGGTGTTTATTCAAACTTTGTAAGTAATATTTTTACAACGCCAGTTTTCTGGTGCTTTTTTATTAAACACAGACTGATATTTTCTAGATTTTGTCAAATCGTATTCTGGACTCTCAAAACGTGCAAATTCATCAAAAACCGGAAGTAGAAAATTTTTACGAATCTAATACTTTCTTCTATTGAATATAGAAGAAAGAAAAAAAAAAAAAAAAAAAAAATCTTGTAAATTGCGAAACCTTTTCAATTTCCAGAATGTAAATACGAGGTTATACTGTATTTGAATTTTTTAATTTATATATTAACAACAGTCGAGAAAGATTTATAATACTTTTCTAATTTTCATACATTTTCTACAAATGATACATATTAGTTTTGTTGAAGAAAAGAAAACAGATTCAGATACAAATACGGATCTATTTTTCTGGCGGATATCCGCGGATACGAATAGGGAGCTCCGATACATGTCTAGTATGTGCAGAATGTTTAAATTAGTTACAGAGTTATAAACATGCCTATAAATTTATGTTTATAATTATAAATAATATTTTGAAAGGTGCTCTCAAGTCGAACCGACTTGCTGAAAACCAAACCCGACCCGCAAGAAAAAAAATTCAGTCAACCCGACCGAACCCGACCCGCACGAAAAATAGATCAGTCAACCCGACCCGCAAGGGAAAAAATTCTGTCAACCCGACCCGGTCGGGTTCGGGTAAAATCGGGTTACCCGACCGATGCAGGACTCTAATTCACATAATGGATCCAAAACTATTCAAATAATGGATCATTTTACCCGACAACATGGCCATCCATTTTAGGTCATATTACTGGATGACGCCGAAAAACATAACAAAATTAGCAAGCGTAATATACATCTAAAAACACATTTTATTAAATAAAGCAAGTCATATTGCTGCACATGAAAGACTGTGTATTTTAATAAATAGGAAAGTTAGTGCTTAACTTATAACAGATTTTATAAAACCCACTTTTTCAAAGAATTCTATTCATACACGTAACACTGCAATCGCTTGAATACCGCTATTGCTTCTTCTTGACTTGGTGCAACTAGTTTATACGTTACCCGGTATATAGCGCTACCTGTTTGGAGGAAAACGTATGTGGATCGTTTTTCCCGCTAGGATCATTTTAGGCTACTTTCCCCTACATAACAGTATTTATCATCTTATTCCTAAATTTCTATAGTAATGAATTTCAGGGTAAGGGAAAGTTGTGTGAGTGTCACACCAGATTACTTTAATAAATAATTTTATATTCCGTAATGAAAAATTTATTGAAACAAAAATATTATTTTTATTTTGAACTGTACTAAAAGAAATCAAAATATTTTTGCTCACATTTATTCTCATCAGAAATATTAATTTCATCATACTCTTATTTTTCTGGTAGGGGATGAGGGAAAAAAGAAAAGAATCATCATTCACATTACACTGTTAAAAATTTCAGTTCACGGTTGAACCAAACTTTGCTACTACAGTTGCTGCAATATGCTAGATTGAACCAAAACTTAGCACTACAGTAGCTGCAACCATGCGATGGTGAAACCTTCTACCATGATTCGGCACTTCTTGCTGAAAAAAAGCACCAAATCATGGTAAAAGATCACCCGATCTTATGGTTACAACTGTAGTACCAAGCTTTGATAGTACCTAGTACCAAGTCATGATAAAAGGGTTCACCATCTCATGATTGCAGCTACTGTAGTACTACCATGTTTTGGTTCAACCTAGGACAACATTTTTAGCAGTGTAGGATTGACTAAAAATTATTTATTTTGTTTGTTTGCTATCATAATAATTCTATACGAGAATATGTAATTAAAAAATATTAACACGGTCTTTTAACTATGTCAGTATTTCAATGCCATGGAAAAAAAAAAAAAAAATCTTATCATAAAATATAGTATCTTAGTTACGGAATATATTTTATTTAAAAATGTATTTTTTATTTGCAATGGTGCTTCACGTATAACCACTTTAATATTATTATTATATAATTATTTATCTTTTTATAAAGGATGGAGAAGCTCTCTCCTGGTGGAGCGACGAGCAAAACCCGCAGACAGCTAAGAAAACCTAAATGCTCGCGATGTCGAGTTCATGGAGTAGTCTCGTGCCTAAAGGGGCATAAACGATTTTGCCGTTGGAGAGATTGTGGATGCCGCAGTTGTCTTCTAGTAGTAGAGCGGAAGCGGATTATGGCAGCCTCCGTTGCACTTAGAAGGTTCGTAAATACGTAACCTTCTAGATATTAATAAAACACACTTGTATGGAAAGCTAAATATATTCTCATAAACTTGAATTTTCCTTGAATCATTTGAAAACAAAACTAGTCGGCATTACTGACAAAAACATTGTTTAAATCTGGAATAAACCCGTTTTTATTTCAATATATATTTTTTAAAGTGTGATTTCTAAATAAAATTAATTATTTAAAATTTTTTTTTTTTTTTTATACTATCTGCAAAATACATAAAAAAAAATAATTCAGAGAAACGGGCATAGACTCTTTGAAACTTACAAATTTAAATTTTCAGAGTGCATACCCACTTTTGTTATGCAGTTTTTTTTTTCTGTACAAGATCTTCACTAAAATTAAAAATCAAATCAAAATTTCTATTTCTACTTTTTAATTCTTTCTTTGTAATGGGAAATCAACTACATAACAATCTTCAATGAAATTTATGTCTTATAATTACGTGAAAAACTTGTATTTTATACCTTCAGTATATTTTTAATATTCATCGACCACATTTCTTGAGACTATGGAAGCCTCTGCGCAAGCGCTGACTCAACGAGTCCAGTGTTGAAACAGGGGAGAGAGTCATCTGATTCAGAAAAAATAAGCGATAAGAGAGAGCGCTGAATTACTACATGTTATTCAAATCCCAAGCTGTCAGTCAGTCTGGCACCCTTCCAAGCTTTTGGACCGTTCCCCACTGCTAGTTTTAGGAAACGTTGTTATGCTATACATACGAATTGGAGCAATTTCATTATATTTTGCAGATGATTGTTTAGAACCCTACTGCTACTTATTCTCAGATAATAGATAGTCGCATATGTTGTAATTCATACTGAAGTGAATAAATTATTTTTGATTAATAATAGTAATAATAATAATAATAACTTTCTTACACCTAATAAATATGCAAGTTAAACGTTAATTATTATCATTACTGTTTATAATTATAATTATTACAAAGCTTTACCTATATAAATTATTATTATTATACTATTCTTAGTTATTTATTTTTGTCCTTTTTGTTCATCATTTTCTGAGTAAATGTTTGTTTTAATACATCTAAAAAATACATTGCTACATTTCTTTCTCAGGCACAGTACGTCTAAATTAAGCAACGAAAATTGGGCAACGAGCTCTCAGTATTTGCTAGAACAGAAAAAGAAATATCAAAGACAGTTAAGATTACTGAACAGAAGCATTTACTTCAAAGAGTCCCTAGGAAGTAAGTAAAAGTATATTTTCCGATATCATTTGAAGTTATATTCTTTAAGTGCATTCAGAAATAAATCACTTATCAACCATATAATTAAATCGATGAAAAATGCACAGCGTTTTACAAGGCTCTAAACATTATTTGTTTACTTTCTAAAAAATAAAATAAAAATAAAAAATTACATTCAGTGATAGTCCCCATTAAACTATATGAAAAATGTATTCAATATTTTACAGAACTACTGAAGCATGAAATTCAGCATTAAATTGTCACTGTTTCTACAAAACTGTATATATGTTACCGTTAAAGCTCGAAATCCGTTAATGTGCAGATTACCTAGCTAATCTGCAGATTAACTAAAATGACCCGTTAAATTGCGGAATCAAGAGTTTTCCGCATTTTAACTAGGTAATCTGCATATTAGCGGCTTCTGTGTCGTTAAAGTTCAAATGTTTGTTTCGAGCCTTAGTTTTTTTTTACATTCACTATGACGTCAAACAGTCATGTGATACAGATACGCGAATGACCTTCAAACACAAACTAAAACATTTATCCTTTCCGCTCCGCTTCCGCTATGATAATTGGTAAACGCAAAACGTGGAGCATTGAAGACATGATTATTGTAGGTTTCTTATTATGACCAACACAAAACTTAAAGTAACAAGTAAGTTATAATTGTTTTAATATTGATTTTATTTTTTCTCTTTTTTAATTCTGTGAATATAAGTTTGATAAGGGTGTGCACTGCATTTTATTATTGATATCTAATCTTAGTTAAACGCTCTATCTCGTGAAACTTCATTTTGAATTATGAATATTAAAATTTACAACACAGTAATTATTTCCTCCCGAAATAAAACTATTAAAACACAACTTTTTAAAACTAATTTATTTAAAAATTGATTTAAATTAATATTAATTACTGGAAAAAGAAAAAAAAATGTATTAATTTTTCTGAAAAATATGGCATTCAATATTATGGCTTTCTTTAATAAATACTTAATATGAAATTTTTATGCATTTTTTAGCATTTCATTACATTTTTTTTTTGTTGTTGTCGTTGTTTCTTTCAAGTTTCCTTTATATATTTTATATATCATGATTATATTTTTATTTTGTTCGCTTTTTCAGATAATTTCGTTGTAGTTTATCACATAAAATGTGTTAATAAAGTTTTTTTTTTTTTTGTAAAATTAATATACCGGGTGATCCAAAAGTCAGGACGAACTTTAAAAATCAATAATTCGAAAACGAATCACGATACAAAGATACGGTTTGCTAAAAACGGATGGAAAAGAAGCCGGGTTTTGTGTGGCAACGAAAAAAAAAAAAAAATAGTTCTGTTTGCGACCAACAGATGGCGCTGTCGGATTTCTGATGTAGGATTATGCAAAGCAACAAACGATATAAAAAGCAGCAACTGCAGAAGATAATGGTAGTCGAAGCTTATATGCATCGAAATGCTGTCCATAGTTGAAAAAAGCCCTCTTAGTTATACTGTATTATAAGAATTCGGAAAGTGACACTGCGGCATTGCGAGCATATCGCTACATGAAGGATATGCGAGATAGCAAAGGACCAATAACGTCTTCTGCATTGAACAAAATGATGAAGAAATTTGAAGCTACAGGTTCTTTGGCGTCACGTCTAAGAATTGGACGTCCCTCAACAGCCGCTGCTGTTGAAACGACAGTGGAGCAGACTGTTCAATCCATGTCGGTGGTTTCTGCACATTGGGAGTGCCGTGCTCGAGAAGTTTCGAGGCAGACAGGAGTGTCTTGCGGAACTGTCTGGAGAGCACTGCGAATAACTCTGAAACGGTATCCCTACAAGTTGCAACATAACCAAGAACTGAAACCTCCTGACATCGACTCTCGCCGAAATTTTGCGAAGTTGGTATTCAATAAGATGGAAGAGCAGCACGACTGACTTCACACTGTGCTTTGGACAGATGAATCGCATTTCACACTCTCTGGCGCTGTTAACACCAACAATTGTCGAGTGTGGGCCACAGAAAATCCACATGCATTTGTTGAGGTACCCTTGCAACAGCCTAAAGTGACAGTCTGGTGTGGCTTCACTGCTGATTTCATAACTGGTCCATTTTTTTTTCGAGGAAGTCACACAGACGTGTTGCAAAACAGTTTCTGTCACTGGTTAGCGATATGCAGTACTGTTATAGAACAACATTATTCCTGAACTGCAAGTGCGACAGGCACTCCAAACAGTCACCTTTATGCAAGATGGAGCACCACCTCATATTGCTGTGCCTGTGCAACGCCCGCTACGCTCAACATTTGGGGAGGATCGCAATCTCAGTCGCTACTTTAATCACGCATGGCCTCCAAGATTACCCGATCTGACACCCTGTGACTTTTGGCTGAAGTCAAAAGTGAAGTCTTGAAGTCAAAAGTGTACCGCGACCAACTGGCATCACTAGCAGCACTGAAAGATGCCATCCGCCAAAATGTGTCTGCCATAACGCAAGAAATGCTACTAAATGCTGTGAACGATGTAGTGAATCGTGTCACAGCTGTACTTCTGAATGATGGACAGCACATTGTACAGTTACTGTAGTAGTACTAATTAACTTTAATTAAGCTGACTTGTAAGTTGTCAAAATTTTTTCATTTGTAAATCATCTTTTGGTGAAATAAAACACTATAGCGCCATCTCTTGGTCGCCAACAGAACTATTTTTTTTTTTTTTTCATTACCACACAAATCCCGGTTTTTTTTTCATCCGTTTGGTGCAAACCGTATCTTTGTATCTTGATTCGTTTTCAAATTATTCATTTTTAAAGTTGGTCCTGACTTTTGGATCACCCGGTATTTGCTAAACTTGTTCAGATATATGTATGCTACAAAATATAGTTTAATAAAGCATTGGAAAACAGTCATTTTAATTTTCATGCGTTCTAAAAATTATTAAAGCAGTTTTAATTATTTGAAGTACTTCTTAAATAATGCTTCTGAATTGTCTAATTTAATATTTCTTTAGCGAATTAAAAATTGGTGCATAACTTTTTTTTTAAATATTAATAGCAATATAAGTTGCTAATAAAACTTTTTTTTTAAATGGTTAAATATTTTAATTTTGAAAAGAAATCGCTACTGTATTACAATTCTAACATTCATTTATAAAATAGAATTTATTGAAAGCTATTAAAGTTATTATATTTCATATTAAAAATGCATAACATCTTCAAACTTATATTGACAGAATAAAAAAGATGAAATAAATAAAAAAAATTAAAACAAATCTATACATATAAAAGAGTACTTGCACTCACTCACTCACTCACTCACTGACTCATCAATGCACAGCAAAATCTACTGGAGCCACTGACTCGAAACTGGGTCAGATTATAGAACATATAGCGTAAACCCCCCGTAAGAAGCGATTTTGCGAAATTCGCCCCTATAGGGGAGTAGGGGGCAAAATGTGATTTCACAAAAATCTTCATATCTCAAAGAAAAAAACAGATATTCGTAAAAGTTTTGCTTTAAAATCTAGCTAATTTAATTATCTAAAAACCAATTTCTGGAATTTTAGAAGTTTGGTCCCCAAGGGGGGAAAGGGGGCAAATCGTGATTTCACATGCGCAAAACGTGGTTTCACATCTTTATATATATATTTCTTTTGTGCGTGTGTATGTCACTGAACTCCTCCTAAACGGCTGGACTGAGTTTAATGAAATTTCTTGTGTGTCTTCAGGTGGATTCGAGAATGGTTTAGATTTACAAATGAAAGTTGTAACTTAATTAGTTCTTTCTTAATTAATTTTTAACCAACTCTTTCAACAACTTTTCCACCTAGATGGCGTGAGTTGTCGTAAACGCGATGTCAGAATTTATTTAATGTTGAAATGAAAAATGAATTTTTAACCGTATCTTACGAAGTGTTTAAAATATTTTTTCAAAATTAATATTTTTAGAATCGTAACCGTATCTTACGAAGTGTTTAAAATATTTTTTCAAAGTTAATATTTTAGAATCTTAAACACGATGTCAGAATTTATTTAATGTTGAAATGAAAAATGAATTTTTAACCGTAAGTGTTTAAAATATTTTTTCAACGTTAATATTGTTAAAATGTTAAAATTAGTTAAAATGGTATATTCTTTTAAAAAATTCGTCAATATCCGACGGAGTTATTTTATGTTAAAATGAAAAATGAATTTTTAGGCCATTATTATTTATGCAGATGGAAAATGTACTAAAAGTTTTCCTAAAAATTTCACGATCACAAATGTTGACGGATATCCCATATATCGTCGAAGAAATCCCGATAATGGCGGACAATCTTATCATCTATGGCGGTCATCTATGTCAACAACATAAATATTGACATTGATAACCGTTGGGTGGTCCCATAGTTGCCTCTGCTGAGCAAAACATTCAATGCTCATATTAATGTTCAGTTCTGCAGTTCAGTGAAGAGCATCAAATACATTTGCAGTGAATAAAGGCAGTGATATGGCTGTATTTCGAGTTGAAAATACCAATGTGAATGCTCCTCCGGTGAATAACAACGATGAAATAACACTTTACCAAATTGGCCGGTACGTCAGCTCCAATGAAGCTGTTTGGCGTATCTTTGGTTTCCCAATTCATGAACGGGATCCAGCAGTTCTTCATTTAGCCGTCCATCTTGAAAATGGCCAGCGCGTATATTTCACGAGCGAGACAGCGATTGATCGTGCTATAAATCCACCAAAAACTACACTCACCGAATTTTTTGAATTGTGTAATCGTGCGGATGCTTTTGATGCTTTTGCGCGGACATTACTCTATTCAGAAGTACCACGCTATTTCACATGGGCTCCAACAAAAAAATGGATGCCCCGCAAGCAAGGCACGCCGATTGATGCATGTCCCAGTTTATTCAAATCAAACACCTTGGGACGAGTATTTACAGTCAATCCAAGGCAGACTGAGTGCTTTTATCTTCGACTGTTATTGGTTAATGTCATCGGCCCTTTGTCATTTCAAGATTTACGTAAAGTGAATGGACAACAGTATCCAACGTATAAAGATGCATGCCTTGCACTGGGCTTGCTGGAAGACGACAACCAGTGAGAGTGTATGCTTGATGAAGTAGGACTGAACTGTACATCAAAACAAATTCGTCTACTATTCGCTATAGTGTTGACTACATGTTTCCCGGCCCGAGCAGAGACATTATGGGATAATCACAAAGATTTAATGACTGATAATATATTGCATCAGCATCGTTCACGGTGCAACGATCTAACGATAGTATTCAGTGACGCTATGTACAATGAAGCATTGATTGCTATTGAAGATCTTAGCATTATCATTGCCAACTTACCACTCAGTCATTTCGGTATGCATTCAACAAATCGAAATGCATCTGATTTAATAAGCACTGAATTGAATCGTGAACTACAATACTGTACAATACTGTAGAAATGGCAGCGATTGTTGCTCGCAATGTCCCACTAATGAATGAAGAACAAAGAACCATTTACGACCGCATCATGCTCGTAGTTTTGGCAGGACAAGGTGGATTATTTTTTTCTGGGGGGTGCACCAGGTGGAACTGGCAAAACATTCCTTATTTCGCTAATTCTCGCCGAAATACGATCAAATAATGGCATCGCATTGGCTGTTGCATCATCTGGCATTGCAGCAACTTTATTGGATGGAGGCAGAACAGCTCATTCATTATTTAAACTGCCACTAAATGTTCATAATAACCCAGACGCAGTGTGCAACATAAAAAAACAATCGTCCATGGCCACAGTGCTGAAATAGTGTAAAATTCTTATCTGGGATGAATGCACTATGGCACACAAACATTCGATTGAGGCGTCGAATAGGACATTGAAAGATATAAAAAACAACGACAAACTATTTGGCGGCACTCTGTTACTCTTTTCAGGTGATTTCAGACAAGCACTTCCCGTTATTCCGCGTTCAACATACGAGATCATGATGAGAGCGTTCAACATGATGAGATCAACGCGTGATTAAAATCATCGTCATTGTGGTGTAATGTTGAAAAAGTACAACTTAAAGTAAATTTGTGCGTTCAAAAGCTTCAAGATCCATCCGCTGAAACATTCTCAAAACAATTGTTAGATATCGGCGATGGAAAAGTTACTACAGATGAAGCTGGATGCATAAAATTACCGACCGATTTCTGCACAATCGTTGATTCTCATGATGCTCTTATTGACCAGATATTTCCCGATATACACAGACGATACACAAATCATGAGTGGCTGGCAGAAAGAGCAATTTTAGCAGCAAAAAATGTGGACGTCAACGAATTGAATCTCAAGATACAACATTTGTTACCAGGAGACTTGGTGTCATACAAATCTAATGATACAGTTTGCGATGCCACCGAAGCTTTAAATTATCCAACAATTATCCAATAAATTAAAAAAATAAATGATTGGTGTTTTGTTATTTTTATATTTTTTCACCGTTCATAGCGCTCCATACATCTTCCAGTTATATACCACATCCTTACACACTTACAATAAGTTAGTTATTTTTTTCTAGCAAAATATTCTCTAGAAATAATTTATATGACAAAACAACGTTTGTCGGGTCAGCTAGTACTCCTATATATATCAAACAGAAAGACAGATATATGTGAAATTTTTGCTCTAATATATAGCTAATACAAATACCTAAAAACTAATTTCTGGAATTTTCGAAATTCAGCCCCCCAAGATGGGAGGAGAGGGGGCAAAACGTGATTTGAAAGAATCCTTTATATTGCAAACAGAAAAAAATATATGTGTAAGATATTTTTGCTCTAAAATATAGCTCCCATAAATACATAAAAACTAATTTCTTTAATTTTAGAAATTCGTCCCAGGTGGGGCGGGAAAGGGGGGCTATGAGATAAAAAAAAATAGAAATTTAGTTAGACCGTTCAAAATTGGTACAGATAGGTTTTAGAGACCTGCAAGTCAAATGAGGATATTTTTGAAAGTGTAAAGTTATTAGGAGGGTCAGAAAGGTGGGGGGGGGGGTGGAGGGGCAAAAAATAAAAATAGAGTTAGACCGTTCAAAATTGGTACATAAAGGTTTTTGTTACCTACAAATCGATTGCGGATATTTTCGAATTTGTAAAGTTATTAGGAGGTGACTGAGGGGCAAAAAATAAAAATAGAGTTAGGTCGTTCAAAATTGGTACATAGAGGTTTTTGATACTTAAAAATCGATTGCGGATATTTTCGAATTTGTAAAGTTATTAAATTGGTACATGGAGGTTTTTGATACCTACAAATCGATTGCGTATATTTTCGAATTTGTAAAATTATTACGATAGACGGGAAGGGGAGGTGAAAGGCCAAAAATATATAAATAAGAGTTAGAGCGCTGAAAATTAGTGTTGTTAGGTTTTGAGGCCCGATAAATCGATTTCGGATATACAGAATTATTACGAAGGGCGGGAAGAGATCGGGCGCAGGGGTAAAAATAAAGAAATTCAGATAAAATGTTGGAAACTAGTATTATTAGGTTTAAAAGCCCGAGAGAACGACTGCGAGTATTTTTTAAAGTCTAAAATAATTAGGAGGTTCGGGAACGTAGGTGAAGGAGCATGCGAGCCTTGCGCGCCTGTATGCGCTGCCGCAGGCAGTGGTGGCCCGAACCGATTATTCCACTGATGGGATATATATTTTTTTTTTTATGTTTTTCCCTTACGATAATACAGTGATTCATTAAGAGTGCTGAACATAAATGCGCGCGCTCAACGCACAATTGCCTGCTCTGCCAAGGGCAGTGGGGACCCGTTGCGACATTTTTTCCAATCACATTTTTTTTTCTCTTTTTTTTTTCGCATGATAAAAATTCATGCAATTTTGAGAATTCATTAACTATAGTGATTCATTTAAAAATAGTGACCAGCGAAGCGGGCGTAGCCTGCTAGTATAACTTTAAAAGACATAAAAATTAAAACACATACAGATTAAAATAAGTAAAGAAAGAAAGGAAAGGAAAGAAAACTATTTTTTTTTTTCCGAATGAAAAAAAACAAACAAATACAACACAGCGTGCTGTAAAATTACAACACCAGAGATCTTATTTTCACTTTAACGAGTGCCTAGTAGGTAATGTGCAGATTACCTAGGTAATTTGAAAAATGAAGCAATTTTCCTCACTTTAACGGATCGCCCTAGTTAATATGCAGATTACCTAGCTAATCTGCAGATTAACTGATTTCTGCACTTTAGCGGTAACATATACACTATGCATAAGGACGAGTATTACATACTTCCATAGGGGCCGTCCATAAATGATGTCACGCTTGGAGGGGGGGGAGGGGGTTCGTGAAATTCTGACAGTTTGTGACAAGGGAGGGGAGGGGGGTAACAAAAAGTGTGACATCACATATTTCAGTTAAAATACAAACATTTATATTCAGCAGATGAAATTTTGAAGTTATTTTAAAATTATCAAAGATTAAAGATATTTTTTTAATTCGAGTAAAAGTAACTTTATCCTGTGATTTCCCCCTCCCCTCATACATTATTTTCTTTCAGAAAAAAGCATTCAGAGTAGGTTTTTAGTATATGATAGCAATAGAAAATCTTTACTTAGAAGAAAACCTTCCCTTCTCACCCTCTTGAAATGTCCAACAAAAGATATAAGTCCTTATGGTTATATTTATAGATGTCATTAAGATCCATAGTCAACATTTAAAAATAAAATTTGAAATATGATCTCTAGTCTAATATTTTGTTTCTGAACTTCAAGTAATTATTGATGTATGTCATGTTCCGTGGCTTGTGACAAGGAGCGGGGGGGGGGGGGGGGGTATATTGAAACGTGACACTTTGTGACAAAGTGGGGGAGGGGGTCCAAAATTCTGAAAAAAAGCGTGACATCATTTATGGACAGCCCCATAGAGCTATTCCCCAAGCAAGAATTTTCTGGAAGACAGCACAAAAATTTTGTAGCTCATTTGAAAATTTTAAATGAGCGTAGAAAAGTTACATAAGTGAACTAATAATTTTAAAATAGTCATAGAAAATACTGATTTGCAACATTCAAAAAAATATAATATAGATAAAAATATCTGAGACACATTATTTCAGTAGTTAATAAGAATATAAAATTACTTATAAATGTTGATTTATAACGTTCTATAACGAATTAGTTAATTTTAAATTGTAAAGTGAATTATATATATACACACAATGAAAAAATTGAAGAAACTGTAAATTAAAATAAACATTTCCACAATGTGAACCCATATAATAATATTAATAATAATTATTATTATACATGCGTGGATGTGTCCGCAGTATTTTTTTTTTAATCTAAACTGTAAAAATAAATATTTGCAGTTTTTTTTTTTGGTGGTGGAGGCGGGGGGGGCGGGGGGGGGGGCAAATTTTAGCACTATTGGCAGAAGTGAAACACAATCATCACATATATATATTTACAGTCCCCTCTGTTATTTTTGCTTCCAACCGAAGTCATGCGAACATTTTCTTCCGTTCTCTATGAAATACATAATACTATGGAACTAAATAAACTAGAATTTAAATATCAATTGAAGACTATTCTCAAATTCCAACTGCCTACTTCCGTACTCATTTCCGGTGGTTTGCACTGAAAGTCGCGTAAATACCGATTAGGATCCCTTAGAAAGACACTTGGGAAGGCATTTCTCCTAGGTTTAGGTTGGTTGGTTGGGTTTTTACGTCGCACTAGTGCTGCGCAGATGGGCAATTGGCGACGGTCTGGGACTCACCCCTAGAGATGGTCCGGAGACATGCCATCGCAATTTTGATCCTCCACGGAACCTAGGTTTAGGAAACCTAAGTTAAAACATTAATCGATTTTAAAGTAACTGAATTAAATTATTGACAAATTTCCCATGTTTGCGAATAAGAGACAACATTAAAAAGTATTTTAAATACATATAAATTACTTGGATGCAAAAACAATCTTAAATGTAAACAGAAACTGAACGGCTTTTTCAATTAATCGAAAAGAAAACTTCGTTTACATAAAAGCCTAGCTCTCTAACTCCCGTTCGAAATTTGTTTTCAAATTTTCACAAACTTCCTGTCTCCCGGTTGAGCTGAAATTTTGCATATTACATACAGTCGGTAACAAAAGTCTCCGAACACTAGCAAAAATTCCTATGTAAAAAAAGTACACTTAATACTGTTTTGTTAAATAAATCCTTGTCGAATCCTGTTTTTAGACTGACTAAGAACAGGATTCGTCAAGGATCTATTTAACAAAGCAGTATTAAGTGTACTTTTTTTACATAGGAATTTTTGCTAGTGTTCGGAGACTTTTGTTACCGACTGTACGTATATATTATTATTATTATCCACATCCGCTGAATAGGGGTTTTTAGCAATTAGCATACATTTTGAAACACAACCTTGTTTTTAAATTTCTTAAATTTGTCTTGTTTTTAAAATCCCAAAAGCTCACATAATAACATTAACATGACAGACATTCGTTTCTGTTAAATTGCTCATGAATAGAACAATTATAGTTATAAAAGCAAAAATGTGTCCCCTAAGTAAAATAAATCTACATTTTGTTTTTTAGCATGTATTCACTTTAGAATTGGGACTTCAAAATACATATTGTTTTGTTTATAATGAAAAACGACGCCTGTGTTAGAATATTTCAATTTTTTTTTTTTTTTTTTTTTTTTTCGGAGTGAAAAAGTAAGATATATAAATGAATTGATTGACATCACTTGAGAAAAACGTTCAACTGTTGTAATTTTAAAAGTGAATGTAATCCGAAATCATAGGGCGCTGCTCATAGCCTAGATAGTGGCGCCATCTCGTGCTGTAATTTAAGATAAAGCATCCTGTAATTGCAATAGATCATTGACAAATTATTGTGAAAAGCATTATGGCATTAATTTATTTGTCACGCACAGAATACATAGGAAATTACCCAGTAATTTTATAACACTAAAAAGGATAAGAAAATTTATGAGCTTATTTTTATCACGATTTCAAAATCAGTTTTTTAAGGGGATAGTTGTTATTTGTTTCGCGTATAAATTCTTAGACACATTTAAGAAAGTTAAAATAAAGCATTTTAAAAAAATGTAAAATTTACAAATACAAATGCTTAGTTTTAAAACATACAATCTTTTAAATTACTAACAAAAGTATAATTTAATTCAGCTTTCAAATAATTACCTACTGGTTTCCGTTATGTTGTATCAAATGCATACATTAAATTATCAGAAATTTGATGATATTCGAAGTTGCGATTTTTAAATGTATTTGAAATTTATAACTATCGACACACAGGCTACGCTACATTATCCAAATAACGGTTATTGTTATACATATTTATCATCTCTTTCCCAATTGTGTCATAGATTTGTAGAAATTTTAGGTTTGGGAATTCTTTTTAACATTTACTAGAATGAATGGTTCAATATTGCTCTGCAAATTTTTGTATTATTTTTAAGTTACTTACTACGTAAACTGAAACATAAATAATAAGCGTGGCTCGGTGGTCTAGGGGTATGATTCTCGCTTTGGGTGCGAGAGGTCCCGGGTTCAAATCCCGGCCGAGCCCGTTATTAGAACATTTTTTTTCATACAGTACCTTTTAAGTTAAATTCGTACAACCATTTTTTCATGCTAAAATTTATTATTTTCGAAAAATTCTTTAAAATAAAAAATACATTATTTTCCGCTTACCGCTATGAAGTTTTATTTGAGTATTTTATAAATATAGTAGCAAGGCTCGGTGGTCTAGGGGTATGATTCTCGCTTAGGGTGCGAGAGGTCCCGGGTTCAAATCCCGGTCGAGCCCTCTTTTTTTTTTTTTTTCTTCTCCTCTCCTCCGTTCAAATCAAAATTTTTTATGACTATCTATTTCGTAATTTCCCGACAGATTTTTTTTTTTTAATGACTATTTTTTTACCTTAAACTAAATCGAACTCCACATAGGAATTTGGTATATAAGAATATTTAAATTTTTATTTAAGAATAAAATTTTGTCGACACGTCTATATGGCTCAGTCAGCCCAATATTGAAAAAATAAATAAATAAAAAATACGTCACAAAAAAAATTTCTATTACGAAATATATTTTTTATTACGCTTTTTCGTTAAAACTTATCGATTGCAGATAATTTTAAAAAGTATTTCATTAGATTTTATGCACTAATCTAGAAAAATATTTATTTATTACAAATTAAACAAATATATTAATTGTAACAAAGTTGGAGATCACACAATCTGTCTATGTCAAAAAAAAAAAAAAAAAGAATATTTCCTTTCTAAACTATCCCTCATGCTCCCATCGCCCTTATTTTATTATTATTATTATTATTATTATTTTGTACTTATCTTTTATTATTTATCTTTCTTTATTTTATTTAAGTGCAAAAATAATTTACAAATGATTACGAATTGTACATATTATCATATACCATAAAGAAACTATATCTTTTGATATAACTGGAAAAAAATAAAAATTAAAAAATCCCACACTGAACTATTTAAAAAATAAAAACATGTGTGATGTTAAAATTGAATGATGTATTTTTTTTTTTTAAATATTTAAAATAAATAAATAAATAAACTTTAATAATATTATGCTCGTACCACGTGAATTTCGGAGAAAACCATAGAAAACTCCGAGGAGCCAGATACGGGCTAAGACATCTTAGAACGATCCCGGGCATTTCACCATAGTACATTAGTTTAATCAGTCGTTCGACGTAAAATCACAGAATCAGAACCGAATGGCGAGTTCGGTGAGAGCAACTTGGAATCGAACCCGGCACTTCCTGCCTTGCAGCTTTGAGAGCAAAACTCTCTTAGCCACTGGTGGGGTTATGACTGTACATTAACAATATTCTTCAAATAACTAAAGTTAGTAAAATAGTAACTTTATTTTAAATCTTGAAAATACTTTTTATTTATATCTCAATCAGTCTGAAAGTCGTATATGTATTATAAAAATCGTTGTTAAAATTTCTTTAATTAGTACAAAATAGGAAATTCAATTATTTAAAAAAATAGTACTACTAAAATAACAACAATAAATAAATAAAGGGTACTTAATTTAGTAATTTGTAAATTACTGACTTGGACTTATTAAAATTTGCCTACATATGCATTAAAATGTGACAATATTAAGTAATATTAAAATTTCTTGAGAATTAGTTAAATGGAAAGTAGTAGTAATAATAATAATAATTCATTCATTCATTTAATTAAAATTTTTTGGAAATCTTTAAAATGCTCCTGACTGAATAATTTTTAATTTTCCTCGTCGGTTTTACATTATTATATTTTAATAATATTTTGTCAATATATTTGGTATTCGCTTTTATAATCTGTAAATTCATTGAATATTTATATATATATATATATATATATATATATATATATATATATATATATTGAAAACCTTTTCAAACATTGAATAGATGAAAACAAGAAACATTGATATATTTCAGTTTGGGTGCTGAAATAATGCATTAAAAATGCTCATATTTTTATTATCATAATACACAAAACCATAATTTTAATTATTTTTACATTTATTTATTTCCCTCGGACTATATAAAAATAAAATGAAATTCCTGCTTCTTTATGCTAAACATTTCTTTAAAGTAGTAAATTGTTTATTTCAAATGAATAAATAAACAGATATATATTACATATATTGGTATCTTACGCTTTCTACAAAAGCTTGAATGTTATACAAAAAGTTCAACTACAACTTTGAAAGCTTTTCGGAAAAATAAAAATAAATCAATGTCTCAACACATAAAGCGGAGTTTATTAATGCGAAGAAATAAAAACTACATAAACTTATATTTTAAATACATTTAGAAACATTTAAATACATGAAATACAAAATAATAAACGGTGTTAAATTTTTTATTCATAAAGAAAAATGAATTTTTAATTGCTCTGGAAATATAAAATCTGCTTAATATATTATTATATTAATATATTAGCCGCGATATTCTCATCTTAAAAACTCTTAATCGTAAACGTAAAACTTGGAAAGAATCTTGGAGGAAGGATGGATTTTTTTATACACTTCCTCGGATGAAAGAATCTCAGAAGGGTTGTTGAAATCTGCCGCGCACGCGTAGAGAAACGGCTACCACATCTACAACTTTGTGAAATGTGAAGCACACAGCACAAACTCTGCGGCGAACGAGTTCGCTGTAGCTATTCCGAGTACTTCACTCATGATGATAATGGCAACAAGAGAAGAGTTGCGCAGTTCTTTTAACAGTAAGTAAAACAATTACTTACGTAACGTGGCTCGGTGGTCTAGGGGTATGATTCTCGCTTCGGGTGCGAGAGGTCCCGGGTTCAAATCCCGGCCGAGCCCGAAGTGAATTTTTTTTTTTTTTAACATTAAGTAAAGAAATAACAAAAATGGCCTCATTTACGAATTGAAGAATAAGATAAATAAAACCGCAAGTAAATAAGTAAGACAAACCCATAGTGACAGAAATAGTATGGAAAAGCACATGAACTCTTTAGATAGCATTTCTTATATTGTCGGTTATTAATATAAATGTAAAAAAGAAAAAAACAAGAGAGCGGGAAGTTAACATGAGATTTATTTTATTGCTGTACATATATTATTGCTGCGTACATATATTATTGCATATATTTATTCCATTGCATATATATTTATTCCATAAAATCCGAAATTAAACAGAAAAAATATTACATTTTGTACATTTATTGACTTTATTATAAATTGACTGACTTTATCGCGGCTAATATAATAATGTATTAAGCGGATTTTATATTTCCAAAGCAATTAAAATTTTATTTTTCTTTATGATTAAAAATTTAACAGCGTTTATTATTTTGTATTTCATGTATTTATATGTTTCTGAATGTATTTAAAACATAAATTCATATAGTTTTTATTTATTTGCATTAATAAACTTATCTCCGCTTTATGTATTCAGAGATGGATTTAATTTTCTTTTTAAGATCCATCCTTCCCCAAGATCCTTTCTAAGTTTTACGATTGAGAGTTTTTAAGATAATAAAGTCAATAAATGTAAATGATAAAAAATTTTAAAGAAAATTAAACTTATGAAATTGTAAGCAAATATTTATTATTATTATTATTATTATTATTATTAAATGGTTCAGTAATAAGTTGAAAACTATCAAATCTAGGATTAAAGCTAAGTGAATCAGCCAGATCGTAACCTATGACTTTAAGATTAATAAACAATAATTTTTTATTACATCAAATATGAAAAGTAATGCAATTCCTCTAGTTCCCTTGTTTGGTTTTTATTATTATTATTATTAGTCCATATTTTCTCAAAATTAGCTATTTTTGATAGGCAAAAATAGGAATATACTGATATCTGAATCACATAACAAAGTAGTTTGATTTGCGACATTTTTGATATGGTAAAAAATATTTCCCACTTCACAATGTCTTTTGCAGTTTATATAAATACTATTTTTTGTAGCCAATATTAATTCCTGTTGATGTAATAGGGAAATGACAATAAACTTGTAATTTTTCTGTATTCATAGAAACATTGGTAAAGCTGTAAATAGGCTTTCTTTATGCTGTCAATGAATTTAAAAACAAAAAATAAAGAAAAAAGTAAAAATAAATAAATAAATAAATAAATAGTATAAAAAATGAGAAAATTTTTGGATAACATACGTCTGCAACCAAAATAAATAAATAAGTAAAAAAAAAAAAAAAAAAAAACAAGAATTTTTAACTATTTATAGATTTCTATTCACTAAAAATTAAAAATAAATAAATAAATAATAATTACAAGATAAAAAGAACTTTTTATATACCACGTTTTTAAATTTTCTGTTGAATCATATAAACTTGACAATTCTACGTATTAATAAATACTTTTTAAAAAAATTTTTGACGAATTATCCCATCAACATGAAAGAAAATGATCAAATGCGTTATTAATAGAGCAATTATAAGAAATTTTCAAACTGCTTAAAGATGATTAAAAGTATTAAAAGAATGCATTGTCACCGTGTTCTGAGCTATTCTAAAAGTTTCAAATGTCTAGCTAGTCAGTTAAAAATCGATTGCAAGATTTGTACTGGACAAACAAGAAGGCGAGTTAATGAAAACATGGTAAAATAGTAAGAAATTTCCTTCACGTGATTTTATTTATTTATTTATTTTATTTTATTTCAAAACTGATAATTTTATTTTAATTTGGCGTTAAAACATGAAATCTAGTATCCTATTGTTGTTTATAAAAAACATATTTAATATATTTTTCTTACTTTTAAACAATATGTAATTAAAAAAAAAATGATACAAAATTGAAAATAGGAGAGATGAGAGGCGTGAAAACGAAAACGAGTTTGGAGAAACATCATGGAGAAGGAAAAAAGGTATCATAGCCCCCCCCCCCCCCCCCTCCTCAAAAAAAAAAAAAAAAAAAACAGAATGTTTAATATATTATTAAGAAATTGTTTAATTATGAAAAAGAATACATTTAGTTTAATGTAATATATATATATATATTCTGGAATATATAAGGAATATATATATATATTCCTTACCTTTTTCTTTCTTAAAAAAAAAAACATGATAAGCAGAATGGAGGTCAGTTTTGGATTAAGCATTCCAGAAAACATAAAGTTTATCAAAAAAATTTCAGGCAGATTTTTTTTTTTTTTTTTTTCCTTTCAGAACTGTGAAATGAAGAATAAATTAAGAGAGTATTTTATGATAACTATTTCAATATTAAAACAGTAATTTAGATGGACATATACTTGTAGAATGGTGTTGATGTTAAGGTCAATTGACTACGCTAGGGTCCTAGGCCTGGGGAAAGTACCTTCCGTGAAGGTCTTTCTAAATTCGTAGAATAAAATAACAGGTAAGATTTGTTCCCTGCCTCCGTTGACACTAAAATTAAAGGACTAATGCAATCATAAACTGAACTGCGAATTTCGGTAGAAGTTCAAAAATCACCAGTTGAAATAAAAACTGAAAGTTGTGAAAACTTAATATTCGGCGCCATGATCAGATTTAACCCGCACAATCAGCAATAGCAAAACTTTTCTTCTTAATATTTTTTTTCATTTCTTTTGGCCTCCTCATAGCCCCTGATACACTCTTGTGATATAACTACAATTCTTTAAATTCCTATAAACTCTTTATTTCTTCTCATATTCCAGAATAAAATAAAAAAAATCCTACAGAAACTTTTAAATTATATTTTACAAAGTAAGGACATTTAATATCATTATATTCTAAAACAAGAACACATGCAACTGAAATATGGATACTCAGGTTAACTGACGAAAATTTGCGGGTTTTTTCTTTTTCCTCCTGTTTTCAATTTAACAATCGAAACATTGCATACGTACCAAGTCTACTGTTTTTGGCGGAAGACTTCAAACCGGAAAAATTTTATAGCTGTTTTCAGTAATACTAATCGACGAAAATATATGTAACATATTCCATTTAAAAATATTGGTGTCAATTCTGATCTGATTTAAATGTTTAAAAACTTGGCAGCTCTGACATTGGTTTAAGAATTATTTATCTTATTTTTCATATATGATTCCTAGATGGCGCCACCATGAATCGAGAAATTATTCAGAAAATAAAAAAAAATTATTTTCTTCTATATGAAAGAAAATAAAGCAGAAAGGGGAATGAGGTAAAAAAAGAAGAATTTATTGTCATGCATATGTTATGCATCAGCATAAAATGTTTAATTGCTTCAAATTCAGATTTCTTAATTTGAATGTAAGGAGGCGCGCAATTTTTTTTTTTTTTCTACGATCGGTAAATTTAAAGGATGCTATGGAACATTTTCTGATTATCTTTCATTAGTCAAAACCTTTCAAACCTATTTTAAAGTCTTCATACTGCAAAAAACATAATGAACACACGTTACTCATATGTACAAAAGCGTATCCAATGTGGTATGATTAATATAATGTTTGGACTTTATATGGCCACGCAAAATTTTTTAGCTACATTTTGTAGTTTAGGAACAGTATTCTGAATATGTGTTATATGAACATACATGTCACCTGATAAAATTTAATAAGAAAGCGAAATTTAAAAAAAAAAAAAAAAAAAAAAAGGAGCGAAGAAAAATATCTGAATAAATTGATTTATTTTTTATTTATTTTTTATTTTTTTTAGAACAGCTTTCCGAGCTATTCCTGAAATAAAAAATAAGATGAATTTTTAGTGAAAACTTTAATCAGTCGTAACCTCCTAAAAGCACAGTAGTCCTGTCTTTTGAATAAACGTTTGCTTGAACAAAGCTTATATAAAAATTCCATATAAGCATTAGAAATTTCAAAGTTTTTTCCCAGCCCCAATTTTTAGAAAATTAAACAAGGTCAATATCAGATTGATTGAATAAGAGCGCTTTCACTCTGACCGACATGACAGCGACTAAATCGGCCGATAAATAATGCAACGATCGGAACGATATCGTGTCGGATAATACATTACTTTTACACTGCATCGCCATCGATATCGTTTTTCGAGAACGCAATTTTTTCTTCTCATTTCATTCAGAGATCGCGCTGCAGTTGTGTTAGCACGCATTCAAGCATAGCTTCTCCGTATAACAAATTGCGGTTGTCATATTTATTGTATCACATCACCGTAGAAAATAATAAAAAATAAATAAATAAAGGGAAATTCACAGGCTGTGTGCATGATATAAAATCAAGATACGTGGAAGGTGAATTTTTCATGCTTTTGGGGAAACTACAAAAGATCCTGCGAAATATTTTAATTATTTTTACATAAGCGGGAAGGAACTTTTATTGATAATATAAGCTTTTGATCAAAAATAGTTATCTTTATCAAATTTATATAACAAGACGAATATATTAAAGACAAGTGTGAAAGCACCCTAAGTGTTTTACACTTTTCAGACATTCCGACGCATTTCCAAAATAAAGGGGTAAGGGTGGACTTTTATCACACTCTGCACATTTATTATTAGTAAACTGATGAATAAACGCACGAAACAACAAATATTTTTGTTGCATAAGCACTTTTATCATCATTCGAAATATTGAAGGAACGTATATGATATATACAAAATATAACTTGGGAAAACTGTGACAAACATTAATTTTCTCCTGGAATCTTAAAGGGAGCGTTGCCCTGTACCGCAAAGTAAGAGGGGGCAGACGTCCCCCTACTCCTTGTCCTATAATCTCCGCTATCCATGCTGGCACATACCTTTCTCACTTGTGAATTCGGGGCCAGTTTTAAAAATATCATCGATGAAAGAGTAATGTGATCGTTGGTAAATAAACTATTGTCAAACATTTTATTTCTACTTATTTTTTCAGGATTTTTTTTTTCTTTGTCTTATTTGTATTTTGATATATGTATAATTGTTACGAATATTATTAAGTTTACATATTTTCATCTATTTTTAGCGTACATTCATATCTGCCCAGCTGATGAAACAGAGAATGTCTGCATTTTACATTTTTTCAATTTTTATTCTTTATGGTTTTTAAATATATATTTTAATCATGGTATTTCATGATTTATTTTCTATATCTTTCCACATAGTCATTATTTATTGTTAATTGTTATAGACTTTTTCACTTCATCAAATTATTACTTCCTGTGATATGTTTGAAAATGTTTTCATATATACAGATAAATCCTGTGAAACATTAATTAGTATGGAACGCAACTCTCCCTTAAAAAAAAATAAAATTAAATGAATAAATTTAATTTAATTTAAAAATTTAAAAAATAAAATAAAAATAAATAAAAAGCTATATACTGTAAGTGTTTTAAAGTGTTTGATCAGATGACTAACTTCGAAACTATTGGCCTGATACATTCATTAAAGAAAGTTTTCTAATGTTTGCATCTAATTTTTATGCCATATATTTAATAAAATAAATTAATAACGTTTATTGTGATCTGCTTGTATGCAGAAATTTCCAATTAATAAAATGAAGTCCTATGTCATATCTTTGACAAAGCATTTGTAAAAATTTTCACATTTTTAAAAGTAATATTTAATGAATTATTGAAGGTTAAAAAATGAGAATTCTTTTGACAAAATATTGCTTTTTTTTTTCTTTTGAGCGCAAAAATTTTATTAAAGATTTCTGACTGAGGGGTTGTATCTAAATTGAATAAAAAGACGTATAAACTTTTAACTGCTTGATCATTTTTTAAACCACTTGGTCAGTATACATAAATATTTACTTAATTTATTTTACTTACTTTTCATTTAGTATGTATTTATTTAAATTATTTCTGTCATAAACCCATCATTAAAGTTAAACAGGATGTCCACGTTTAACCTGAAAGACCCATATTTTTGCAACCGTTAGTCCTAGACGCACACTTTCAATTACAAAAAATGGTCAAAATTAGATGCAGAGTGAAGATATTACGAGCTTGAAGCAAAAAAGTTTTAGTAAAAAAATACAAAATCTAAATTCGTATACAGCCCCAAGGTCCCTACAATCATATTTGGGGACATCTTGTTCAAACAAAAACATTTCTAACGCAAAAAGTTCGACAACAATCAATATTCACGGAAAAATTCAAGTTCAGAGTTTTGCATAGCGTGGGAGACCCGTACACTAATGGAGATGTTCGAAAATATTCTAGAAACTCCGAATTATCTTAAAAGGAAAGCAGTTTTGATGATAACATTGATTTCACAAGTTTCGTGCATTCAAATAATCTATCATATGAGGTATCACGGATGGGCCCCATGTAACACAAACTCAATTTTTTCAAATTGAAACCATACATTCTCTAATATACAATTAAAATATATATAAAAAAAAAAAATAAAAAAAAAATCATTTCTTTCTTATTTTCATGCATGTTAAATATTTAAAGAAGAAGTTCTCGGAAAATTCTTTGATAAATTTTATTGATTTTACTAACCCCCTCTTTTTTAAATTCAAACTATTAAGCTTCACTTTATGCACCAGCAATGCTTAGCCAAAGACAGTTTTGAAATTAAAAATTAATTAAAATGTTAAAATAGCCTTGAACATAACATTTTCTCAAAAATAAAAATAAAACATTCTACATTGATTTTCTATTATCTATTTCTTTTAGTACTGCAGTTGTTTTTTCTTTGTCTTAAAAAATAAAAGTATCTCTCTTCTATTTGCAGTAATTTATAAATGTGATTTATGGATTTGTCAAAACCACTTTTTCATAATTTTCTCTGCAATAATTTGTCTGATTTTTGTGTGGAATTATTCACAGTTTACCTATACCAGACAATCAGCAGCCACTTATTATTTGGGTGATATCGGTTTGGGTAAAACAGTGTCAACTTCTCAAGAAAGAAAAAAATAGGGTTAAAGACCATTTTATTTCTCTTAAAATTTACCAAGTATTGACACACTTTTTATTTTGTAGATGAATTTCTAACAGATATAGTTTTCCTCCTGATGTCTTAACTTGCCTTTTCCTTCTTGCTCCTTTCAATATTAAGTAATGAAATTTTGCTCTCTGTTTCCAGGATGAAGTTTTCAAAAATGATATTATCAAAAATATTAAGTACAGTGTATTCTTTAACCACATTTCTTGCGACCATGGAAGCCTCTGCGCAAGTGCGGATTGAGCGAGTCCAGTGTTAAAATAGGGGTGACTGAGAGAAAACAAGAGATAAGGGAACCAGAATAACTGGATGTTTGCCAAATAACTATCTCTCGGCCAATTTTGCATCCCTCAAAACATTTGGACTCGGCCTCACTGCTAGTCGTAGGAAACGTGGTCGCACTATATATCCCATACCAAGAATATTATATATATATATATATATATATATATATATATATATATATATATGTGTGTGTGTGTGTGTGTGTGTGTGTGTGTGGGATGTAGCTCGAGTTTATTGGCTGGTCTTTATTATTACGAGTGCAAATTTACTTTTGATCATATCTTACTATACCGATACGTTGATGATGTAATAATTTTATTCATTAATAATAAGTCATCTGATTTAATTACTTTAGACTATCCTTCGAATTTAAAATTAACTCAGACTTTACATAAAGATAAAATCATAAACTTCCTGGATCTTAAAATTCATTTCAACGAAAATAAAATTTATATTGATATTTATGATAAAAGACAAGATTTCAACTTTAAAGTAAATTTGCTTACTCATTTTTTTTTTTTTTTTTTTTTTTTTTACTGCATCTCTCTGTTTTTAGAAATATCATTTTTAATCACCTATATCGAATCAATAATTTATATTCTGCTAAATATAAAAATAAAAACATTAATAAACTTATTAAGAAAACTTTACCTATTTGTTTCCCAAAAAAATGTGTTTATTCATTGCTACATCAATAAAAGTATCTGACAAGCAAACAAACAAACAAAAAAAAAACTTATGTGTATAACAAAAAAATTTTAAAAATAACAAAAAACAATAAAAAAAGTTTTGGATGGGTGGGCAGATGTTTGATTAAGGAGGTTGGGTGAGATGATGAATTAATATATATAGATATATAGATATTAAGGGGGGGGGGAGGATTGCTGCATTTAATTTTATTCAAATATTCAATGCTTGTTTTAGAAAAGTTAAAATTATGGGATCGATTAAAATTAAAAAATAAATCTTACCTAGATTACATAAAAAATACCTGTATGAATTCAGTTCATAGGTTTCTCAAAAAAAAAAAATAATAATAATAATAATAATAATAAATAAAAATAAAATTAATTAATTAATTAAATTCAAACTTAAGGTTAACATTAAAATTTAATTAGTTGAAAATTAATTTTAAAACTATTTTTAAAAGGAAGAATTACAACAATACAACTCACCTTCTTTCAAAGCCATTTTCACATACAATGATCTGTGTTTGTTCGTATTTTGATTTTATTTTTTCTGGAAAATGTTTCAAAAAATCATCTTGATTTTTTCTGTCTTTATTACATCTTACTCTGTCTTTATTACATATAATTCAATTCAAGAAAATTTTTTCTTGAAGGTTCATGTTATGATTTTATTTTTTCTTGAAGGTTAAAGTTATGTTTTTATTTTTTCTGGAAAATATTTCAAAAATTCAGGATAAATCCTGTCTTTATTTCATTTCAAGGTAATTTTATCTTGTAGGTTCGTGTTATTATTTGATATTTTGCTAAAATACTTATCAAATACAGAAAACCTACATTTCTTTGCTCAATGCTATGGGGATAGCACTTGAAAACGTCTTATAGCATTTTGAGGTTTTCAATTAAAATTCAATCTTATTTTGCTTTGGTCCGAAATTCTTTTGCTCATCTCAAAATAAAAAGGTTCTTTTCATTAATAAAAATTCTATTATTTCCTCTTAAAATACTATTCTAAAGAAATCCTTTTTTTCTTCAGCATCAAAATACAAATTAAAAATTAAATCAATTTAAGATAACTGGTTACTTTGTTTGGCCTGTGTATTTTTCTGTGGTGATTTATTTGACTGACTATTCTTCGTTCGCATTCTTTTCTATTCTTATCAAATGGATTATATATATATATATATATATATTTGTTGATTAATTAACTAGACTCATGCATATTACAGAACAAACATTCAAGAACAAAAATAAATCATTTTAAGAATAAATGATTACGAATAAGAATAAGAATAAGAATATCAAATACATATTAAATATATATAGTTTTTTTTCTTATATATATATAAATCATCGATAGCCTCATGGCTCTAAGACGGACCAAAAACATGTTGATTAATTAACTAGACTCATGCATAAAGAATTGACCTGCATCAAAAACATTTTATTAAAACGAAACTAAGTTTTAGCATGCATAATATTCAGGAAAAGCTAACTCACCTCTCTCCTGCATTTCCTGTGGTCGCTTGAAAAAACATTTTAGGACATACAAGTCAATAAATATGAAATCCGATTGCTTACTATAGTTGACTTTAATCAGAGATTTTCTTTCAGAATTTTATGAATAAAAACAGAATCTTTCACAAATTTTAGCACAGGTTTAAACATTCAGAATACGTATAAAGGCATTTTTTTATGCCTTGAGTGAATTATAAAGATAATAAAGAATAAGATTTCTTATTTGAATAATATATCAATTAATGGATTACTTGGCTGTACGAATTCAGCCTGAATATTAGAATGTCAATTCAAGAATAAAGTTACTTCCGTTTTTTTCGAATATTTCAGAGAGAAAAACAGAATTAATAATAAAAAAGAAAAAAGAATGAGTTTTGTTTCTCTTTCTGGTCACATGACTGTCTACTTCTGATCGGCTGTCGCCTTTACCGCTTCCCATGAATCAACAATATTATATACTAGGTTCTAACACCAACTTTATGAATTTATAATAATTCACTCATTTTAAACTGTATAAATTATAATTTCTGTGCATTCTTCTATAATAAAAGAAGATGTCTGTCTGTCTCTTTGTCTGAGCATCCATACGTTCAGCCCCCCAATGAACGCAAAAGTACAAAAATTAACACACGGGTGTTCAGAAGCCTTCTCGAGGGGATAGTGAAAAAAGACTTTAAATTTTAATTAGTTGCGAAAATATTAATTAAAAAACGTCAGCCTATGTGTAATCAAAAAGCGATCTCAGTGAGGACTAAGAATTCACCACGATTGCTATTTTTGACCTTCAAGGTAGATCCGAACACGTTCCGCAGATGAAAGAAGCAGAGGGCGAAATTTTCGCGCATTTTTGTAAACTGATCCCTCCTCAACGATTCGAGATATTGAAAATACGTCTATACCATGAGAAAGAGCATTTATTACCTATTCTAATGGGTGTGACTTTTTTTTTTTGAAAAATATGGGTTTTTTGTATTTTTAAAAAACGTTTTTAAAAAGTTCCAAAATTTCTCTCTCTCTCTCTCTTTTCTTTTTTTTTTATCGTCTCTTTTTGAATCGTCTTCTACGAATAAGTAAATGTTGAATTTCTTAACGACCGGCATTTTTAGAAAGGCCATTTTAATCCTCTTTCAAATCATATAAAATTTTTAACAAAATACGGATTAGCGATCCACATTTTTAGATTTTACGAAACATCGATATTTTCACAAAGCATTTTATAACTCAAAATCTTTTCAAAATAAATCTTTTTTTTTTTTTTTTTTTTTTTTTGGGGGGGGGATATAAATCTCAATTAAATAAAAAAGACCTTCAAAGATTGAATCAGTAATTTAAAAACTTAAAGAGTTATTATTATTTTTTTTTTTTTCTGAATAGCGACCTTACTTTTGAAAGTTTCTGCTATTAGAAGGGCGAGGGATGCCATTAATAAATAGATTTCTCGCAAAGTCAAGTTCTTTTTCTGAGAAAGAGTTTCCATAGCAACGAATACATTTCAAGGGAAAGTGAAATTCTTTTTTTATTCTAAAAGGAGCTGATGGCAGCTGACACTGTTATATGCTCCACTTTGTGTCTTTGTGACTGTATATCAGTCGACGGATACTCACGTAAAGTTTAAACTGTTGCTGATTAAATCTTTTTAGTCTTAACACGTTGAGTGCCCTGTCAGCCATTTGTGGCTGACACTGAACTTTCCGTTAAGCCGTGTTAACCACCGTTGGCTGATAGTGTCAAATATTATATGAAGCCGCGTCAACTACCGGTGGCTGACAAGTGTAAAATATGATATAAAACTAAAAAAAAAAATTACATTGTTTTAAGTAATTACTGAAAAAAATTTTTAAATATACTTAATTTTTATTTATTACAGGATTGTATCTGTATCATTAAGGAATTTTAACGGATTTTATTGAAACACTGTAAACATAACGCGCTTCTAAGCAGCGCGCGTAGCCTGATGGGGATTTCCTTAAGAATTCGCGTGACGCTCAACGTGTTAAAATAAAATTACATTCTTTTATATTTTACAGAATTTCGAATTCCGATCTTCGCTCACATTTCGTACTAAGGATTTTTAACGGTATATAGACCGGGATTACGCAAGTTTCGGAGAAAACCACGAATAAGTCCGACACAAATCTTTTAATAAAAATGTTCCTTTTATCTTTGTATCTCAGCTTCTAATTAACATAATTTCATATCCACTCTCATTTCGTATTAAGGATTTTTAACACTATTTAGCCCACAATTACGCAAGTTTCGAAGAAAGTCACGGAAAAGTCAGACACAAATCTTTTTATAACAATATTTAAATTACTTTTGTATCTCAGCTTCTAATTAACATAATATATCATTTTGAAAGTTATTTGGATTGAAATTGAAGAGTACATGTTGCAAATCTCTGTCATCAGATGGTGCTTTGATATTTTAATAATTCAATATCTCCAATTCTGATTATGATTAAATTACTTATCGGGAGGTGATTGGGAAAACGTATGCCCCAACGGATTCGGGATTTGCCACGATCAGAATTTTCAAAGGTCCTTTTTACACGGTGAAGTCTGTTTCGAATCATGAAACGTAAAGGGGCGTCGTAGTCGCTACAGAGCGGAGATTTAAAAATTTCAAAGCTATTTGCACTATGAGCGAACATGCTGTTGTAAGTTCTGAAACAGGGATAAGGCGCCGCAGGCACCACCGAGCGGGACTTTGCTACGGTCAGAATTTCCAAAGATCATAACACGGTGAGCGAATATGCTGTTTCAGATGCTGAAACGGGAAGAGGCCGCTACAGGCGCTACCGAGCGGGAATTAACTAGTTAAAATTTTCAGTAAAGCTATTTGTACTGTATGCCAATAAGGTGTTGTATTGTAAGTCCTGAGACGGAAAAAAGACGCCGCAAAAGCCACCGAGAGGGAGTTTCATACGGTCAGATTTTTCATGGATCGCGAACCAGCTGGTCTCCGAAAACGGCTAGTTTTTAATAAAACAAAATAGGCACTTTTATGTGTTTTCTTCACACTACTGTGAACCTTAATTTAAAATAATAAAAATCGTAAAGTACATTTTTTAAAAGAGCTTGAATTACAAAAACCGAAGCTTTTAATTAATTAAAAATACAAAAGAAATAAACCTTACAGCTTCTGATGATGACCATAGCACTTTCGGCAAGGATCCCCGCCACCGTCAGTTCTTGACTGGATGTGAAACTGTTGAGTGTGTGAATGATGTTTTTCCCGCCTGGCTCTTCCTTCCATATGGTGGTGCCATATTCTATCAGTACCTGCAACAGGCTCGTTGCTATTGCAAGAATTACAATTATTAATGATTTCAATAGTTTCTCTGAATGATGCATAACCAGGTTTGTTTTAATTTGCAATTTTAACAGTATTATCGAAATTTATATCAATATAATTTTCGTGATAGGTTTTGGTCAATGTGTTATTTTTCCAAATTTAACACCATTATAGTGTTCTTTAATACGAGTTTTATTTATTTATTTTGTTTTGTTTTGACATACCAACGTAAAAAACTTTCGTGCCTTCTTTATGGGTAAATGGGTTTTTATAAATACTAGCTGTTTCTGGGGGAGTGGGAGGATTGGATCTTTGTCATTTTCGATAAGTTGGTAAATTTTGGGGTTGGGTTTAATAGGGATATTTATATTATATTTAGCAGCAAAGTTTTTGATTTTGATGGAGACACTACGGTCATAGAGGATGGAAAAAGTAAATTCGGGGGGTCTTTTTGATAATTAATAATATCGTTTAAAGATTTAATTCATTTCTTATATAATTATCAACTAGGTTAATAGGGATCCTGCATTTTTTGTGAGTTGTTTAATAAATTCTGATTCGTTTTTAAGGTCTTCAGGTTTGTTACAGATAAAAATCATATGGTTAATATACGACTGGATAGTGTTAATTTTATATCGATAAGGGTTTTTACTATTATTATGAATGATTTCTTTGCTACATATGGGTTTCCTGCAAACAGTAGTGCTAAGCTAACTGTATCGTTAAAGCAGGTGATCTTGATGAGAATGATAAGATGTCAAAATCACCTGCTTTAATGATAGAGTTAACACTACCGTTTTCCAGAAACACATGAGTAGCAAAGAAATCATTTATAATAATAGTAAAACCCCTTATCAATATAAAATTAATGCTATCTAGTTAGTATATATTAACCGCACAATTCTTATCTGTGATGAACCTTCAAAAACCAATTGGAATTTATTAAACAACTCAAAAAAAAAAAAAAAATCAGAATACCCAAGTAACCTAGTTGATAAACTATATAAAAATGAATCACATTCTTAAACTATATTCCCAATCATCAAAAAGAACCCCCTAAATTTACAATTTCCATTCCCCATGATCGTGGTACAGTCGGTAACAAAAGTGTCCGAACACTAGAAAAAATTCCTATGTAAAAAAAGTACAATTAATACTGTTTTGTTAAATAAATCCTTGTCGAATCCTGTTCTTAGTCAGTATAAGAACATGATTCGATAAGGATTTATTTAACAAAATCGTATGAAGTGTACTTATTTTACATAGAAATTTTTGCTAGTGTTCGGACACTTTTGTTACCGACTGTACAGTCGGTAACAAAAGTCTCCGAACACTAGCAAAAATTCCTATGTAAAAAAAGTACACTTAATACTGTTTTGTTAAATAAATCCTTGTCGAATCCTGTTTTTAGACTGACTAAGAACAGGATTCGTCAAGGATCTATTTAACAAAGCAGTATTAAGTGTACTTTTTTTACATAGGAATTTTTGCTAGTGTTCGGAGACTTTTGTTACCGACTGTACCTCTGTCAAAATCAAAAACTTTGCTGTTAAATGTAATATCAATATCCCCATTGAACCCAACTGCAACATTTATTAACTTATCACAAATGACAAAGATCCAATTCCTCCCCTAGAAACAGCTGGAATGTATAAAATCTCATTTACCCATAAAAAAGGCACGAAAAGTTATTACACTGGCATGTCAAAACGAAAAATTAAAACTTATATTAAAGAGCAATATGATATTAAATTTGGAAAAATAACTACCGCATTGACCAAAACCTATCACGAAAAGTATATTGATATAAATTTTGATACCATTAAAATTGCAAATTACAACAACTCTAGTTATGCATCATTCAGAGAAGCTATTGAAATCATTAATAATTTTAATTCTTGCAATGGCAATGAGCCTGCTGCAGATATTTATATAATGCAGCGCTACCTCATGGAAAAAAAAAAGTCATGTAGAAAAACATCACTCGCACACTCAGCAGTTTCCCCACCAGTCAAGCCGCCAATCATAGAAGGGATCCCTGTCGAAAGTTCTACAACTGTCATCAGAAGTGGTAAGGTTTATTTCTTTTGTATTTTTAATTACATTTTTTCTTTTTATTATTATTATTATTTAATTTATTGAGTCTCTGGTGACAATTTCATTTATTACTTCTTTAGATTTTAATGGTACAGAACAAAAGTGTTTAGTACCAAAACACTTCATAAATATAATGCTAAAATTCCATAAACAGCAATGATCCTCTTAACACCCTGATATAAAATTACTTTAAAATATGATTATGATTAATATTATCCCTTTTATGAGATAATTTATTCTTTAAAATATGATTAGACTGCAGTGGGAAATGTGTCAGATATTGTAGTTTAATAAAGGCATTCAAATATTTTAAAATAAAATAGGAAGCATATTAAGGTATAGTGACCAGATGTCCTTATTTTTCAGAGAACGGTCCCTTTTTATGACTTTTTTTTTAAAGTTTTAAAAAACTATAACAAGAAAATTATTTACCATAATTATTATAATTTTGTTCCCCATTTACAAAGAATATTTGTAAAAATGGGGATTCCTAATTGGGAAATGAGCCACGGTAGCCCAAAGATTGCGGGTTCGGTAATCGAGCCGGCCAAAGACCGTCGTGTACACTAATGGTGGCTGGTGCACGTAAAATCTGTCGAGGCCGCAATGTCCTCCATGTTCCCATCAAAAATTATATCTCTGGGGGTCACCGAAGCGGAAGAGTCATCCCTTCCGTGGAAGATCAAAATTGTGGTGGCATGTCTCCGGATCACCTCTAGGAGTGTGTCCCAGACCGTCGCCAATTGCCCATCTGCGCAGCACCAGTGCGACGTAAAACCCAACCATCCATCCATCCTAACTGGGAAATTGTAATAACTATTAACGCTTTTAATTGATAAAGGTACTCTAATCTGTTCACCATACATTTAAAATCTCTTGGATGGATTTTTTGCAAATAACAGAACATTTTAGAAATAAGAAATACACTTATACACAGTGCATATCTTAGTCTCAACTATCTATAAACTATAATAGCAGACAAGCAACAACAACAACAAAAAAAAAAAAATGCGTGATTCAGAAAATTGGAATTTAAATTATTTTAACAAGCAAGTTTGAATTTTCTTTATAAAAGAGACCTAACGTATGCTTGCTATATTTCTAATCAAAAATCATCAACTATATGCCCCATTAAATATTAGCAGCAGTAGATGGTATAACAGTTTATATTTTCCCTTTTTATAGCCGAGTTGCTTATCTATATTGTTAATATCCAGTTTTGTTAATGACAGATACTGAAGTGGCACTAACAGCACACTTTCGCCACATGACATCCTTAGGACATCCAGTGGATAAAAATACATCCTAAAGACATCCGTAGGATGTACCATGGATAAGTGTGCTGTTAGGGGGAGGGGGAATGTACCTTCATCACTATTTTATTAAGAGGGTTTTTTTTTTTTTTTTTTTTTTCCCCTCATGACATGCAATAACTATGTTTTGTTTATAGCTTTAATAATATGGGCATCATGCAGGATGCCACTTATTTTAGCACTTCATGGTGGTTACATTCAGAGCAGTTATTCTTAACTATGTTAAACACTAATTGCAGCATGATGTCATTCTTTGTGCATTTCATTGTGTCATTGTGCAATTCTTTTGCACATCTGTATTCAATAGTAAACACATAAGTAGTTTACACATAATCATGAACTGATATAATTTTCAAAATTTATGGCTTAGCTGTAAAATAATATTTATTTATTTATTTTACCTCCACAAGTTTTTTTTTTTTTTTTTTTTTTTTTTTTTTAAGTTTCTGTTTACTAAACTGGAGGCATAAGTTTTTGGTGTTTTTGTTACCAAGCTAATTAATGTAGATAAATATTTCCTAATTTTTCTTAAATGTTAAGTTTCTAATTATTTTTAATATATACTCATTTTTATGATTATCATTTGACATAAATAGTAATTATCCTTGATCTGCATAAGCTATGTCCAGTATATATTGTATGGCCTTTATACACATATATATATTGGCGGATTGATTGGTGGATAGAGCAGTGTTTGCCTTCCTATGCTAGCAGCATCTCTATTAGTCTACAAGTATGATGCAACAACTTATTGGTATCCCTAAAATTCTTACTGATGAACAACTTATTGATGTCACTTTTTAGAAGAACTGTCAAGGTTAATTAAGAAAAAAATTATTTGTGTTCAAACTGACATTCTATGAAAATTAGATGCAGCTTTAGACAGTTATGAAATTTTTTTCTCAGTATGAAATTTGTTCGGGAAGGATACATGCTGATATAAAAATAAATGTTTCTTGAAATTAGTGTATAAAAATGTTCGTACTTATATAAGTAAAAAAATGAAATACTTTTTTCTTTCGATTTTCCTTACAGAAAAAAACTACCATGATTCTACGAATCCATCATTTGTTTTGCCAATAACATGTGATCGATTAAGAAAGAGAAGGTGCTTTGCTGATAAAGAACTTGATGCATTACTATCACCTTACTCAAGACTTTTCCCTATTTTTACAGAAGATCTTATTTTACCAAATTTGACAGCATTGAAAATAGACCTAACAAGAAAACAGCCAAATGAAAACTTCATAACAGATCCAAATTTTCCCACAGGTAACATTGAAATATGTTTTAATAGTCAAATGATGCCCAGTTTTGTTACAAATGCAGGAAGAATTCTGCCAACAAAAAATAAGTTAGAGGAAAAAACATTTGAGGGCACATCAAGTTCTCAAAACACTGGAGCCAATAAAACCAAAAACTTGTCATTTTCAGTAGAATCAATCATTGGGAAAAAATAAGAGCCATTTGACTTTAAAAAAAAGCAGATTATCTTCTGAAACATGAATGGCTTTTCTTTCAAATAACTTTTAATAAAAACTAATCCACATTTTATAGTTTTATCCTAGAATGTTGATGTTGATGTAAAGTTCTGTATTTTTCTTTCATTCAATAAAAGTATTCTTTTCACATGTAATAAATTTTTTGATAAAAACAGAATATTTTCTACTATTCCAGCCATTTTATTAAAGCAAGTACACTAGGTAACATACCTAATGTAAAATGTATTTGATGAGAAAATTTGTCATATATAGGGTTCAGGACAGCAATAAAATTTAGTAATCTAAAAGAGACCACTTAGATTACAATTTAATGGTCCAAAACCATAATATGACAGGCAAACATATACAAGTGCTTACTATTTACATAAAATTTTACTGTATTAAAGTGCCGCTTACAGTTTGTTCTTTCCCATTTTACATGCTGAATAGCTGCAGCTATAGTCATAAAATAGTGCCTGGATATAGTAAAATGGTTATGCCCTATTAGATAAAACCACTTGCAGCAACTGCTGAAAAATGGTAAAGTTAGCTTTCCTATCTCAAAAACGTTATGAGGGTGGCGGGATCTTCTTCTGTGTGGGAGTCTCTGTTTTCCAAATAGCAATGTTTTTGCACAACACGCTAACTACGAAAATCAGAAATATGCTATGTATCGCGAATCAATAGAGATCGCTACTAATCTGAACGTTTGCAACGATAGTAATGCAACGGGTCCAGATAAAATGTGGAGTCACCTTACGATGGAAACCGTGTAAAAACATCGCTATTGAGCTTGCATGCGCCGTGCCAGCCTGGTGGTTCGGTCGGTAGGATGCTGCCTTTTGAATCTCCAGGTCCCAAGTTCGAATCTCGGTACAGGCATGGATGTTTGTGATGTCCTATGTCTACAAAATATTGTAAGCACTTGTTTCTGTGAATTTCTATAAAAATATGGATCAATCAAGACAAAGGTCATTGTAACTATAGGTCTCAAAGCTGTCAAATAAATGTCAATGCTGGCTGGCAAAATAACTCGATTTCTAACATTGCGGTCTGCGATCATACATATAAAGAGGTTTCCCTGCAGAAGCGGGTACCAACCGCCTAACGAGCGATATTTTACCAGACTTAGTAACCATACATTATTTTAGCTCTTGGATGCTCCTTATGGCAACGCTTCGCTTTCTTTTCGTCGTGCTTTAATCTGATTGGCTTAGCTTGCAAGCAATCTATGAATTTCAAATTTAATTGGCTTTTAATTTGATTGGTTAATTTAAACAGAGTTTAATTTTAAGCGAACAGAATCTGTCTTTTGAAGTTGGATGCTCCTCTTGATTAGAGATATTTCTCTTCGCTCCCGTTTTCGATTTTGTATATATGGTTTGAGAAAAGTAATATGAGTGTTTACCTATCTGTGAGTAAGTAAGAAAAATGTTATTTTTTTTTTTTTTTTAAATCTATTATGGATGAGTTATATTTAAAAGAGTTAGAAATGAGTTAAATTTAACATACAATGACCATTTCCGCTGACCCAGGATGTCCGTCAGTTAAAAAAAAAAAAAAATTAAAGTTGCATTTAAATAAAGCATCAAATTTTAGCAAGTTTAAAATGTAATATTTTGGATTTGACATTTTTTTACATTTGTATTTTTATACAAAGATTTTTCTTTTTTTTCTACATTACCTGTGTGAATGTGTTTATTTTAATTCTTATTTATCAATCTACAACTTTTCTAAAACTCTCTTAAAAAAATATCTGTATAAGTAAATTAATAATTACTGTTAATTTTTATTTATTTACTACTCTTATTACATTTTTAATTAAATTACACTGCTCGGCATGATATTTGACTCTGACCCCATTTCAGCATATTCTTATCTCTTATGAAAAATGACCTCCTGAATCTGAATATGACCACCATTTTGCCCAATCACCCACCATTTTCTAGATACACAATCTCCCTCATGTTTATCTCTGTTTGGTGATTTTATACCCATCAGTTTGATTTGGAGAGGAACGATGATTATTTTAACCGTTAAATGTCTTCTGACCTGAAGAGCTACAGAGGTAGAAAGTTCTAAAACACGAACATTTTTAGTAAAGAGGAAATTTGAGGGGATTTGTGCCCAGAAAACAAAAGAAAATCAATAAAAACAATCTGTTTCTATTTTTTTTTTCACAATATTTCTCTTATTTTTTACATATTCCAGCTTCCAGTTTGCCATTTTCTTACCAAAACACCCCAAATAATAAAAATTATACAGTAAAAATTTTTTCAAAATGTTGGTGAGTGGAGTAAAGTCTCAAAGCCCTTGCAAGAAAGTTTGACTGATTTAATGTACAACATTTGCTTTCAATAACCCCCACGTTGAATGTTTTGGGCAGTAAAACATGAACAGTAAAATCTCCTACTTTGACACATGTTAAAGGTCATTGCTCTTATCATTATAGTCGTCAGTCATTATCTACCTTTAGTACATGTTTTGCGATAAGAGAGTGAACTATATGGTGATCTCGACATGTGTCAAAAGAGGATATTTTACTGTTCATGTTTTACTGCCCAAAACATTTAACGTGGGAGTTATTGAAAGCAAATGTTGTACAGTGAGTCAGTCAAACTTTCTTGCAAGGGCTTTGAGACTTTACTCCACTCACCAATATTTTGAAAAAAATATCACTGTATAATTTTTATTATTTGGGGTGTTTTGGTAAGAAAATGGCAAACTGGAAGCTGGAATATGTAAAAAATAAGAGAATTATTGTGAAAAAAAAAAAGAAAAGAAACAGAAACTGATTGCTTTTCTTTTGTTTTCTGGGTACAAATCCCCTTTAAATTTCCTCCTTACAACAAATGTTCGTGTTTTAGAACTTTCTACCTCTGTAGCTCCTCAGGTCAGAAGACATTTAACGGTTAAAATAATCATCATTTCTCTACAAATCAAACTGATGGATATAAAATTACCAAACAATGATAAAAATAAGGGGGGGGGTGTATCTAGAAAACGGTGGGTGATTGGGCAAAATGGTGGTCATATTCGGATTCAGGAGGTCATTTTACATAAGAATCTACAAGAATGGTATCAGATCTCAATTTTTTTTTTTTTTTGCAGAGCAGCATTACTCTGATTTCATTTTTAATATAATGTCAGCAAAAATAATATATCAATTAAGAGTACAAATTTTTACCTTAAAATTTTAATTATGCTATTACATAACTGATACTTATCTTAGATATTATTATTATATAATTAAATGTAGATGGAATGTACTAATTACACTGCTCTCCATGAAAATTGCCTCTGACACCATTTCAGCATATTCTTATGTAAAATGACCTCTTGAATCCGAAGATGAAAACCATTTCACCCAATCATCCACCGTTTTCTAGATACGCCCCCGTCCCTCATTTTTATCATTGTTTGGTAATTTTATACCCATCAGTTTGATTTGGAGAAGAACAATGATTATTCTATATCATAATTATTATCGATGATTATTCTATTATTCACTATATCAGTACAGATATAGTGAAAATTTTTTCAAAATGTTGGTGAGTGGAGTAAAGTCTCAAAGCCCACGCAAGAAAGTTTGACTGATTCACTGTATGACTTTTGCTTTCAATAACCCCCACGTTAAATGTTTCGGGCAGCAAAACATGAACAGTAAAATCTCCTGCTTTGACATGTGTTAAAGGTCATTGCTCTTATCATTGTAGTCATCAGTTGTTATCTACCTTTAGTACACATTTTGCAATAAGAGAGTGAACTTTATGGCGTTCTCAACGGTAGTGATCTTGTTTGGTGATCTTTAACACGTGTCGAAGGAGGATATTTTACTGCCCAAAACATTTAATGTGGGAGTTAATGAAAGCAAACGTCGTACAATGAATCAGTCAAACTTTCTTGCAAGGACTTTGAGACTTTACTCCACTCACCAACATTTTGAAAAAATGTTCACTGTATAATTTTTATTATTTGGGGTGTTTTGGTAAGAAAGTGGCAAACTGGAAGCTGGAATATGTAAAAAATAAGAGAAATATTGCAAAAAAAAAAAAAAAAAAAGAAACTGATTGTTTTTATTGATTTTCTTTTTTTTTTCTGGGCACAAATCCCCTCAAATTTCCTCCTCCTTACTACAAATGTTCGTGTTTTAGAACTTTCTACCTCTGTAGCTCCTCAGGTCAGAAGACATTTAACGGTTAAATTAATCATTGTTCCTCTCCAAATCAAACTGATGGGTATAAAATTACTAAACAATGTTAAAAATGGGCAAAATGGTGGTCATATTCGGATTCAGGAGGTCATTTTACATAAGAATCTGCAAGATTTGTATCAGATCTTGAAAAAAAAAAATGTTTTTTTGCAGAGCAGTTATTATTCTTAAAATTACAGAATTTTATTGTTATATAATAAACCTTCATATATATATTACATGCAATCAAATTAAATATTTTTTACTTTTTGAGAGGGGCAATCGCAAACAGTAAATCTAAAAAGATTTTAATTTATTGTTTTAAATTTGAGAAAATAATCTTCAAAATATTTTTGTGGAGAATTAATTTTTAAACTATTATACTGTATGATTTAACATTATAAAAAGATAAAATTTTTATTGGTCTGAAAATATCTTCCAAAAATCATAGAATAAGCAGTAAGTCTAAAATTGTCTCTTTTTATTTCAATAATACATAATTTTCAGCGATTTTCTTCTTTCAGAAATCGAAAAAACCAATAATACTCTTCTTCTTACAACGATAAGTACAGCCATATGCCATACAACTAATTAACAAAATTTAATTTCTATCCAAATGTAAATAAAACCCATCAAGAAATTAATATCTGAAACATAGAAAACAATCTTGTTTTGTCAGCCAGTGCTTAAATGGGCGGGCAGTGACATCACTGGCACAAGCTCTATTGTGAAGACAGAGACTCCAGCACAGAAGAAGTTGCCGCTGACAAGAGCTGGGCACCCAGAGGCAAATATTCCAGCCACAAATAAGGCATGTAAAAGGTTTTTGTTGTAAAAGTAAAGTGCACATTCATTTTTTCATGATTTTTTATTCTATGATGCACCAAAACGATCACAGAAAGGAAAAAATAACTAGTCATTATAAGATGCCTTTATTTTCAATGTTCAAACTTTTTTCAGTCAGCTGCAATGCACATTTGGACCCTTGTTTGAACTTCATGTTATATTATAATGGGTGACATGTATGTTTTGTAAGTTTCAAATAAGAGTCCAGTAGCCTTATTCTGGCTTCTTCGGAAAAAGATGAATCCATCGAATTATTTTTTCATAACGATATTCAGCGGCAGAGCGATTCTGTGCACTTTGAACATTATAATCAAGCAACAATGTAGTGGGTTGTGATCGATATTAACTCTTTCAACCAATCAGCACAAAGAATGCAGTTGCACGTGATTTTGTTTAGTAGTAGAATACCAGCAGATGATCAACATGTTGGTTGTTAATTTGTTTGTCATGTAATAAGAAAATAATAATAATAATACAAATGAACAGATCGTGTATAACAGTTTCCCACTTCAATTTAATTGTGTCATCTAGGTGCAAAGGAAATTTAAAATAGCCAAGTAAGCTGTTATGTTAGAGTGGCTGTTAAAATGAATACAGACGCTCAATATAATATTTACTCAGCACAATATTTAAAATACAATAATTACTCTGCAAAATAACATGTAAGTATTTTCACAGCACTTTTTGAAAATACAAAATGAGAGATTTATTTATTTTCTATGTATTTATTCTTTAATTATTTAACCAAAAATCATTTTTGAAATATAGTAATATACAGTCAGCAGCAAAAGTATCTGAGCACTAGCAAAAATTCCTATATAAAAAAGTACACTTAATACTGTTTTGTTAAATAAATCGTGGTCGAATCATGTTCTTAAACCAGGGTTGTAAAAAACCCGGGTTTTTGGGGCAAAATAGAATTCCTTTTTCCAAAAAGTTAATAATGTATAGTATATATATTATTTTGTTTTATATGAGAACATATATAGTTTAGCAAATACTAAACAAGCATTTTTGATCAATAAAACTGATAATACTATACATGTATTGTTTTAACATGTTTACACATTATCACCAGAAAACAATGATATCTGAATTTTAATTGTATAAAAATGCAAAGTTCAAAACAACTAATGTTACAAACATTTTTTTTTTTTTTTTTTTTTTTTTTTTTTAATTAAACTTTGATTCTATAAAAAAAATTGTAATGTTCAGGAATGTGCAGTAAGTTTGCCTGATGTTACTGTTATTGAAACAAAAGTAGTTCTTTCTTTTATTATCTTATATTCACATGTTTCATCCAGTTTCACTTAATCTCAAATCATATAATACATACCTATATATATACTTTTTTTTAATTTAGTTATCAATATAGGTGGACACAAACAAAAATTAAATAGTATTTGCCTTAAACATTCTTCTAATTGATACACTCATTATCAGAGCATCTTGTATAAGCAACTTAATAGCTTTAAGCTATTTTATTTGTACTTCCCCTGAATTACACAGTTTCAAACTACACGATTTTAGAGTAATTCTTTTGAAAAAGAATAAATTATATATATTATTATTTGATGTAAATTATTTCCAAATATGTCATTTATTTCATAAAATAGAGAGTTATGATCAAAGGCAAAACTTACATTAACAACTACTAAACGCCATTTTAAAAATCACCTTATGCTTAAGGTGAAGCATAAGGTGATTTTAAAAATGGTTTTTAGTAGCTTTTAATGTAAATTTTAAGTAATCATTTTTAAAATACATTTTAAAAAGGCAAAATTGTTCAGAATTTTAAGGGAATTATAACTTTTATCACGAAATTTGAAAAATCATGTCTATGAATTCTAAATTCCATTCCATTTTAATTGAAATAAATACACATTACTTACAAATGTATATGTAAGTATGCAATTCAAATTTCGTTGTGATATTTCTTTGAAATTCCATGTTGTTTACTTTTACCCATTATATTATTTTGTGAAAAATAAGGGAAATACTCGTCAACCATAATTTTTTTCATATAAATTTGATGAATTTATTGAAACAGGGTTGCCACGCTACCTGGAAAACCTGGAATAGTCAGGGAATTTGAAAATTGACCATAAAAGTCAGGGAATTTCATACAATGATTGCCAAAAAAACAAATTTTTCCTCCACCATAGAGTCGTTTTTCTTGTTTTTTTTCTTAGCTTCCGCCATTTTTTAAAAACAAAACCTCTTAGAAAGACCCCACATGGAGAGCAATCTGTCCTTAGGTCAAAGTAATATGTAACTTTTGTGTTTTCAAGTGGTACCATAATTACTTTGCCCTCAATACAACCAATGCACAATATATGGCTAGACTGGAATTTTCTTAGAACACGCCTGGAAAGCCTGGAAGAGTCAGGAAATTTCATTCTGCTATTTGAGTGGCAACCCTGTTGAAATTTTCATTAAATGGAAGTTTGAACTTATTTGAGCATAAAGTGCAGGATATCCTGAGTTTCAAATTTTTAATATTTTCAACCAAGTTGCTTTTTTAAATCCTTAATTTACAAAATGTCTGCAGAAAGTCAAAAGATAGTTCGAAAAAGGTGTACAATTTCACTTGAAACTAAAGTACAAATTTTGATCCGACTAAAAAAAGGAGAAAAATTATCAGTTGTTGCAAAGGTAGAGAACTTGAATGAGGCTACTATTCATACAATAAAAAAGAATGAAGAAAAAATAAGAGAATATGCATCACTACATATAAGATTTCTTAGAAGTGCTTACCAATATGAATTCAAAAAATACATTTTTTAAAAACGGAATCTTTTTTTTTTTTTTGGTCATCTCGAACAACACAGTTTTAAAGAATACTCAACCAATTCATCGTGTTCTTCGGGGGTTACATTTATATAAACTACATTTTGTTGCTTGCACAGGTTTATTTTTATTTCAAGATTTCTCTTCTATTCATTTCACATATATTACATATTTTTTATCTTCTAATTATCACAATATAATCTACTCAACAAATCTAAGCATTATTTTAATTAGGGAATGTATAATAGGCATGGAGGAGATTTTACAAGTTGGAAATTTAGTTCACAAATTATTTTTATTTTTAAAAAATAAAGAGATAATGTAATATTTATATTTTTTCAAATAAGATGTGTAATGTTTTAAAATGATTTTTCATATAAAAAAATAAATAAAATAAAATAAATAAATCCATTCTTAATCCAACTAAAGCTTTAAATTTTTCAAATCTAAATTAAAACTGTTTTTCTTTTCACTACAGAAGTTTTGATTTAATCTAAATTTTTCTTAGCTAAAAAAAACCTAAACGAAATTGTTCCTGTCTGTAATGTCTAAACCAAAACTTTTCTCCAGTGTCTTATCATTATCTGATGAAGACAGCAGTGGCAGATCCAGAACTTGACTTTTTTTTTTTTTTTTTTGGGGGGGGGGGGGGGCTAAGACTTTTCAAAGTGTTTTTCTTGACCAATAAAAAATTTACAATTGCAATATTCAATTGTGAATGTCAGTGTTTTGGGGGGGGGGCTTCAGCCCCCTACCCCCCCCCCCCCCCTTAAATCCGCCACTGGAAGACAGGACTAAACAAAAGAAAGTATCTGTCTGAGATTTCATTGTGTCTGAAAATGTACTTCTTCCTTATGAAAATGTCATACAAAAAAGATACTATTAACGTATCATACTAGCACATATGGTGATGTATCTACCACATCTAAAATATTAAGGTGTAAAAGCTCACAAATGCTGAGGAAAAGCTAGCTTTACAATGGCAATAGTGTATTGGCAATGGTTATGTGATATCATTAATGACTTTGCAGATATCGGATAACGATTATTATCCGAATTCAATGTTTCTTAGAAATTTTACTGAAGTATTGAGCCCATCTAAATGGTGGAAGATAATGGCCAGAAAAGCTAAAAAGGCCACAACTCCTGGGAATGAAGAATTTTGTAATTATATAGCATTACTAAATTCATTAACTGCTAACTCACATCAGTTGAGAAACTTTTTTCAACATTTCGGTTTATCCAAAACAAAGTTCTTAACAGATTAGGGAATAACAAAACTGAAAAATTAGTACCACCAATTGAAAAGTAAATGCGAAGAAGACTGGTAGAAATTATATATTTGTTTGAAATTTTGCAATTGTTTTTTTTCTTTTCGTTATTATATAACTTTAAATTATTTCTTAGTATATTCAATTCTGAATTAAGAAAATTTAAAATAATAAAGTAAATATTGATTGATATTCCTGTATATAAAGTTCTCATGTAAAGAAGTATTTTATTGTGGATTATTGCTTTAAAAGAGCTTAAATACTATTATTAAAATTCCTTTATTTTTTTTAAAAACCCATTTTCCCCCCAAAACCCACGGGTTTTTTAGGGTAAAAAACCCAGCCCAGCGGGGAAAATGGGTATCTACCCGGGCAGCAAATCTGACAACCATGTCTTAAACTGACTAAGAGCAGGATTCGACAAGGATTTATTTAACAAAACTGTTTTAAGTGTACTTATAGGAATTTTTGCTAGTGCTCGGATACTTTTGCTGCTGACTGTAAAAATATTTTTCTCTATTTATAAACTTACTTTTACTTGAATAGTAGCTCCACTAGTAGCAGAGGGCCATTGCTATTTGGACCATCGGTGCGATTAGTGTGGAGGCTATTCGTACCACTTCCTTGTTGCGCTGGTAGCTCTTACCATGACCATATCTGAATATAATCTCAATGCAAACATCAAAATATTTAAATCTCTGTTTCGTAATAATGATTTTGCTTGTTTGATCTAGAATTTTCTCTGTAACATACTAATGATTTTGCTTGTTTCAACTGCAAAATTCAAACCTTTAACATTTTGAAAGTGCATAATGTGATTTATCTACAATCAATATTTATATCAACATTGCTGTTAGAAAACATTACAAAATAAGTACAAAAGTCATTTTCAGAAAAATCATACACAGAAAATTGGGTTTGGTTTGTATCGAGTTATATTGGAACGGTTTAATTGTTTAAACAAAAAAAAAAAAAAAAGGAAAGAAGGAAAAGAAATTAAAAAAAAAAAAAAAAAATCTATGTAGTTCAATATGCAGATTTATTTATACACATTCATAAACAAAGATATTGCGAAGATTGGAAGTACACATTTACTAAGATCTGTTTGCATGTTGCATTTTTTATTTTTATTATTCAATTTTTGAAAGCTTTATTATTTTCATTTTTGCTTTTTAAAAATTATTTTGAGTTATTGCCCTTTTATGAAGAAGTTTAGCATCATTTGGAGTACAAAATTCCCGTGAAAATAATTAATCTCTAGCCCCCTCCCACAATAAAAAAAAAAGTAGAAAAGATAATTTTTCATGCACAGGGATGAGACACATTATATTATTTCTAAATTTTACTCTTTTATCAGTGCTAACTTATTCTACTTGGAAAAGATGGTCTGAATAGCCTGTATGCTAATCGCACCGATGGTCTGATTAGCCACTTCGAATAGCAGAGAGGTGGAGCTTACAATACAAAACTAAAATTAACCCTTAAATGCCATGTGTTGCCTTTCAGCAACATACCCAATTTTGTTTTCTAAAGTGTTATTAAAATAACATTGAAGCTCTAATGCCTCATATTTGCTGATTGACAACAAATTGCTTTTTAGCTGTAAACCATAGTTAAAATAAAGTATGAATTTTAAAAGTATTTTTCCCGGGATTTATTTAATAGAGGTAAGAATAAAACACTTTTAGATTGATTTAAAAAATAATCAGGCATTTAAGGGTTAAATTCATTGCTAGGTAAATGCTTTCATTATAAGATTATCGAATTATTTGAAGTTAAACAATTTATATAGTCATTGTCTTTTGAGAGGATAAAAATATAAAGATTAATTTTATTGAATATCATAAAATTTATTTGATTTTATTAAATTAAACATGAATTATTTTTAGTAATGTTAGATCTTATTAACAAAAATATTATTTTTGCTTACAGAAGTTTGATTTACATTGCACTTTAAACTAATTTCTAGAAAATTATTTGTATATTTATATTGAAAGCACTTTACTCAATTTTTTACAAAAAGGTATATGATAAATAACAAATTGCTTTCTAATATATATCAAACTTTAAAATTGTTTAGAAGATTTACTATATTCAGAAATATTAAGTCAAAGTACGCAATTGTTTAGAATCATTTAAAATAATAATAATTTTTTTTTTAATTAACTAAATTCTTAACTAAAGTTAAAATTTTCTTAATTTTAAAAGTAAAAAATTTTTATATTATTCTTTTTTACTTTATTTAAATTTGCATCTATGTGGAAAACAGTGGTCAACTTTTATTTACACTCTATGTATTTTATGTTTTGATAAAATTTCTTTTCATATCCTCGAAAATTTACTAAGCTTCCCTATTTCAAAAATCATAATTATTTCTTTAAAAAAAATGCTGAACATCTTTATCACACTACATGGGCACACCATATTGTATTGTAACGAATACAAGAACCACTCAATGACAGCCTTATAGCTTCCAAATATTCCGAAGAAAAATATCGCTAAAATTCTGTTCGGAACAGCCCAAAATACCAAATTATCAGTATATTCTAAAAATTGTTAAATTACGAAGGAACTTGATGAAACAAACAAGCCAGAATAGACCCACAGATCTGTTTTACAGCTGATACAGAAAAGTTTGAACATTAAAAATAAAGCTATCTTGTAATAACTAGTTGTTTCTTAGTTTATAAGATCATTTTGTCTCATCACAGTGTAGAAAATCATGAGCAAAGAAATGTACATGTCTATAAAGTGTCTTTTTGTACAAAATCATTACAACTTAGTAATTTACATTTTTTTTTTTTTCGTATCTTGTGCTGTTTCTCAGCTAGGAACACTAACTCCAAGATTTTCCACAAGGTAGTACTATAAGTTAAAACATTCTTTGTGATTTTGAAAACATTAATAAAAGGAAATTTTTATTTTTTTAATTTAAAATCAAATAAATCTTATCTAGTAGCACACAGTCACTTTACTATACCCTTTTATGACTTTAGCTGCAGCTGTTAAATTGTTGAAAGGAGGGTAGCAGACTTTAATAGCACCAGTTAGTGATTTATTAAAGCTTTAGTGCAAAAACAGCACAAATATTTTATGACATATTAAGCATAGAGTGTCAAAATAATTCTGTTTTATTGATACTAAACTCTACAAACATAAAAATGTTTTATCAACCAGAAGTTAAAAAAAAAAAAAAAAACTGGTGTTAATAGATGAATAATATAAACAAATATGATGTGACATTTGTTGATGACTTGGTGACAATTCTTGCTATGTTGTCATGCTAGCATGAACTTTACTCATATATTACTGGTAAATAAATTTCATTTAAATTTTTGCCTCAATACTGGTAGATAAAAATTAATTCTGTACTAAGTTAAAAAAAATTATTTTCACATCCAAAATAAATGCTGTAAAGATGTTTAAATATTTCCTCAGATTTAAATGCATAAAATAAAAATTTATTTGATTTTAAATAAAAAAAAATAAAAATTTCCTTTTATTAATGTTTTAAAAATCACAAAGAATGTTTTAACTTTTTTTTTTTTTTTTTTTTTAAGAAAATTCTAATAAAAGATTGAAAAATTTCATATATCTTGTGAGAAAAATTCTTTGAAACAGGTTATTTGAAACTAAAGTTAAAATTTGATACTTTCATACTTTCTCTCTTTTCCTAATGTGGAACTGTTATGGAGAGTGGTACAGAATAACAAATGAAGCTTAGAGGGACTGGTATAGTAAGATAAATAATTTGGGGAGGAAAATCATCCAAGAATATTTGATGTTAAATTTCATTTAAAAGAAAGTACTGCAAATTACAATTTAGGAAGAGCCAAAGCAGAGTTTTGGCAGACATTTCTGGTAAAACTACTGTTTACGAGTTCCTAAAAAAATTTATCGCATGAAGCTTTAGGAGGATATATATATATATATATACAGTTTAATGGATAAACACAGCTAAGAACCTGCTACAAATATATTTTCAGGCCAAGCTATTTTATATCAGCAAATACAAGAATTACCACCTGAAACAGGAATACCAAGCAACTTCTTTTCCCTACCATTACATGAAAAGGGACAATTTACATTTACTGTTTTCAACCAGGAACACTTGAAATGGGATATCGTTGGGTGATAATTAGTGAATATTTCAACTTGCTTGAATGTATAAGTTAGCAAAGGATGTGCAGGAAAAGATGAGAAGTTGCTTTATAGGCAGCTTTAATTGCTAGGAGTTTTTTTTTTTTTTTTTTAATCAATAAATTAAACAACGTTATAATATATACAGGATGTCTTAATACCACGTTTCAGAATTTGTAGAAGAGGTAAGGTGCACTCCAAAGACTCAGAATCATACAGCGATGTAGGATCAGAAATGCTATCCTGACACAGTAGTATAGAAACAGTCATCAGAAATAAAAAGATGCCACGTAAATGAATACACATTTTAATAATAAATGTACATATACAAAAAGAACATGGATTAAAGATAATATTTGAAGTCCATCGACTTCAATATATGAAATTCAGAATATTTTGAAAATTCCAGGCTTATCTCAAATTTCCTTCACAGCTACCACAATTCAAGCAACCAGTTCCTCGGTGTTGCCTAAAAAGGTGTCTTCATATGTTTCTCTCCCCCAAAAATATCAAGACAATGATAAATCCGGAGTTCCTTTTGTTCAGATTTATTATTAAAACAAATATTCACCTAAATAGCCCCTTTTTATTTCTGTTGTTTCTGTATACACAATTTCATCAGGAAAATATTTGTGTCCTTAGATTGCTATATGATTCAGTTATTAGAATACCCTACACCTTTTAGGTCTGAAATGTGATACCAAGACATCCTGTATATATATTTAAGTTTAGTAAAGCAGCACATTAAAAAATTTCCTAGTTAGGTACACACATCGCATTTCTTTCTCCTGCATATTAAACCATTTCCTGGGAAAAAAACTTCAAAATGCAGAAAATATTGTACACTTAAACTTTTTAAAGTTCAAAATATTTAAAAACCAAAGGGTTATACTTACAAATTTTATAAATCATAAACTAAATTTTTAATGATAAATACCATAAATTACAATTCTCCACTATATATTTCTGATTTCATTTTTTTATGGTAATAAAATAACAAATTTAGGGGTTAATAGCCAAAAAAAAAAAAAAAAAAAAAATAGCATTCCTTTAATAAGGATTCTCTATGATTTTTTTTTTTTTTTCCAAAAATGAAATAAAAATAAGCTGTATTGAAATTGATACTGGTTTGTTATAATTTAAGGAAATAGTAAGAGAAGTTTCCTTTTACAAAAGTATGCTACTTACATATATGATATAAATTTAAATAAAGTCTGATTAATGACATTAAACTTTACATTTGATTAAGAAAAAGGTTTTAAAAAAGCATACTTTAGGCTACACAACAGTCAATCATCATATTTCTCTTCCCATGTAATGTTATAGAATTTTTGTTGTTTTATTCTTTGAGAATATGTCATTGAAAAATGGAGTTTTTCAAATTCTGTTTTTTCAGTTTCACTATTTGGGCATGTTGCTTTTTATCTTAGAGAACACATTTATTTATTTATTTTCTTAAGAAATAAAATTAAAAATAAAATTTGGATTAAAAATTGTTCTTAGTTTACTTAACAAAATACAAAATAAAAATTTATTTTTTAAAAATATTGCTCACTAAGATACAAAGTGAAATGCTCAAAGAGTGGAAGTCAAAAAACAAAACTCTAATTTTTTAATGAAATATCCTTCAAATACAGAGCAACAAAAATCCCACAGGTTTATATGGGAAGGAAGAAATAGTGACACTTACTTAAGTGCAGCTTTACAAATATATAGCCTCCCAAATAATTTCTGTGAAACTTTTAAATATCTCTACAAGAGTTGTAAACAAAATTATAAAATCTGGTTCAGCTAATAATGATAACAATAAAAGATATTCAGCATCAAATTGCAAAACATGTTTCTCATTAGAAGACTATATGCAGATTGGTATAAATAAATAAATATATATATGGAGCAAATGAAAATGTAAATAGCTACTTTATAATATTCAGGCTTTGATATATTGTTTGCTGATGTTTTGCTGATATATCTTTTTTACTGATGTTTTTATAGTTACTGTTTGCCTATAATTAAGGTCCATACAAGCCATCAGAATTTAATGGTCCAAAAACAGATCACTAAGGTTAGGATTTAGTAGTTCAAAATATAAAATGGTAGACAAAAATAAACAAATAAAACTAGCGTAGATATGCATTTATTGTACAAGCTTTACTGCATATAATGATCTAATTCAGAAGTAGCACAAGCATTTAAATATATTCTAACTGAAAAATATTCACGTGTTTCTATTTTATAATACTAATTCCTGTGCAGAAAAGTTTAATTTTAGCAATTTCTAATGACATAGTAAATTAAATATAATTTTTGAAAATAATTTTTTACTTATTAGAATTTTCGATGAAAGGGCAACATACCTAAAAACAATTAAATTTTGAGTTAAGGCTTTCTCTATCAGTGAGTGTCAAGACCATCCAAATCCCATGATAACTTATGGATAAAATAATCCCAATTATTTTTCATTAAATACTGCATACTTTAAAATTGCATTTTCACATTCAGAATATTCATGACTGTTAAATTATGTTTCGTTTTTCAAAAATTATTATTTTTTTTTTTTCCAATTTTGTTTTGAAGTTATAAAATGCAAAATTTCACTATACACCTTGGATAAAAAACTAAATATATGTATATATACAGGTGTTGGGCAAAATACTGGAAACACTTTCATTTTTTCATGTTTTGTTGAAAATCTCGAAAAATATTTAATGTATTGTTCTTGAATTTTGAGAAAACATACTTAAAAAAGCATAAGGAAAACATACCTTTCCTCATATTTTCCAGCGAAGATTTTATCATGAATGCCTTTAGGGGGCAAACTACAAATCCAATAAACTAAAAAAAATATTTGTGATTACCCTGTATCTGGAAGTGTGTCCATTCACCTGCAAATTTTAGATGTGGTTATAAATGTTACATTTTATACGTGTGTAGAGTTTTGTGAGGTTAAAGAGTTATAAATATTTTATTAAAAATGCGAAAATTTTTTGCAAGTTTTTACTTTATAACTCTAAAGGGTTTTTTTTTTTTTTCCTAAATTTCATGAAACTTTCGGGAAACATAACATATGCCTAAAACATTTATACTATAGTTTAAAACAAATATATTTATTATTAAAAGAGATATGGACAATTGTAGTAAATAATTTATTACTGCGCATGCGCAAACTGTAGCAAAAAAACTTTGATATAGTTTAATATTCAACTGTATAGAGTACCTCATAAAAAAAAAAAAAAAAAAAAAAATTCAGTTGAATAACAGAAAAATTCATAGAGATATTGGTGATTAAATGAGTTGTCTTTCAGCTGTTTCCTAAAAAGGTCTTTGTGATAAGAGGTCATTCACAAATGAAAATTTGTACTATATGTTTCATTTTTCTTTTCAAACAATAAATTCTTTTTTTTTTTTAAGGTATGTAGTACTTAACTATGAGAAAAAGAAAAATGAATCACAATATTGTATTAAGTTTCAGTGTGTAACATAGTTTTTTTTCTGATACAAATTTTCATTTGTGAATGATCCCTTATAGCAAAAACCTTTTTAGAAAACAGCTCATTTAATCGCCAATATCTCTATGAATTTTCATGACACTGAACTGGATTTTTTTTTTTTTTTTTTTTTTTTTTTTTTTTTTATGAGATACTCTATGCTGTTGAGTATTAAACTATTAGGTTTTTGCATAAATTCGTGTGGTTTTTTATTGCTACATTTCATAAAAATACATCAAATCAAATGACAATTTTTAATCAAAATACTCTCCATTACTTTCTACAACCTTTGACCATTTTTCGGGTAACAAATGTATACCACGGCGATAGAAGCTCACGTTTTTGGAGGCAATAAAATGATCCGCATCTGCACGAACTTTTGCAACGACCTAATATATTAAAGTTTTTTTGCTACAGTCTGAGCATGCACAGTGATAAATTATTTGCTGTAATTGTCTACATCTCTTTTAATATTAAATATGTTTGTTTTAAAATATAGTATCATGATTTAGGTATACGTTGTCATGTTTTCTGAAAGTTTCATGAAATTAAAAAAAAAAAAAACTTGAGTTATAAAGTGAAAATTTGTGAAAAATGTTTGCATTTTTTAATCAAATATTTATAACTCTGTATGCATAAGCCCACATTATAACAATTAATTGCACTGTTTTTGTAAACAAATATAATATATTAATTTAAAAAAATTCTAAAACAAAAGTAAATAAATATGTATTTTTTTACCTTCTTACAAAATGATTTTTTTTTTTTTTTAAACCTGCTTTGGAGGGGGGAAAAACATTTGGATATCTCTCTCTCTTTTTTTTTTTTTTTTATGAGATACTCTATGCTGTTGAGTATTAAACTATTAGGTTTTTGCATAAATTCGGGTGGTTTTTATTGCTTCATTTCATAAAAATACATCAAATCAAATGACAATTTTTAATCAAAATACTCTCCATTACTTTCTACAACCTTTGACCATTTTTCGGGTAACAAATGTATACCACGGCGACAGAAGCTCACGTTTTTGGAGGCAATAAAATGATCCGCATCTGCACGAACTTTTGCAACGACCTAATATATTAAAGTTTTTTTGCTACAGTCTGAGCATGCACAGTGATAAATTATTTGCTGTAATTGTCTACATCTCTTTTAATATTAAATATGTTTGTTTTAAAATATAGTATCATGATTTAGGTATACGTTGTCATGTTTTCTGAAAGTTTCATGAAATTAAAAAAAAAAAAAATACAAATTTACAACATCGAAGCTACCCCTCCATAGACATAAACGATTGTACCCCTCCATAGACATAAACGAAATATCCGAAATCATTAATAACGCAATTAAAGAGAAATATGAAACACCCATTGCAAACACACTGATTTCAACAAGTAATCTAATTTTAAAAGAAAGCTATTTTTAGTTTAATAACACTATCTACAAACAAAATATGGGCGTCCCTATGGGGTCCCCCATATCAGGCATAGTTGCAGAATATAAATTAAGACTTATGGAAAATCAAATCACCAAACAACTAGGAAATAAAATTAAATTCTGGGTCCGCTACGTTGACGACGTGTTTGCCGTTATTAAAGATAATTACAATAGCAACGAAATCCTAAACCAATTAAACCAACTAGACAACAATATCAAATTCACAGTTGAACACGAAAATAATGGGGAAATCAACTACCTAGACGTCAAAATCATCAAAGTTAATAATAAATTCAAAACCACAGTATACCGAAAACCTACCGCAAGCAACGAAATCATTAGTAATAAAAGCAAAACCCCCTACAGATACAAAATTAATACCATACGCAGCTATATTAATTGCGCCATTCTAATTTGCTCAGATGAAAAAGAATTAAGAAAAGAATTAAAATTTATCAATAAATTAACAATCGATGCAGGCTACCCCAAAACATTAGTCAACCACTTATATAGAAAACGAGTAAAACAATTAAACAATATTCCAGATGCCCAAAAAACCTCCACAAAATACACCTTTTCCATTCCCTACAATCAAGGCACCTCAAACAAAATAAAACATACCGCTAATAAATTTAACGTAAACATTCCCATTAAACCCAATCCCAACATATACCAATTAATAAGAAGCGATAAAGATTCGATCCCCCCCACCGAAACTGCAGGTATCTATAAAATTCCCATAAAAAATAAAGAAAATAAAGAATTTAAATATATAGGCGTCACCAAAAGGAAGATTAGGACCAGGATAAAAGAACATAAAAACGATATTAAATTTAATCGTTGCACCACCGCGCTTGCTAGAAAATATTTTGAAGATAACATAGAAATCGACTTTGAAAATGTAGAAAAAATAGCAAACTATAACAACTCAACCTACGCGTACATCCGTGAAAGCATCGAGATCGCGCATCATAGTGACGCAATTAATGACCACGAGTCGGCGGAGATAGGAGAAATATGGCGGCACCTACTTAAGGAAGAACATCAGACCTACGACTGCCAGCCGCGAAGTGCAGACGGCACTGAAGACGGAAGGGGCCCCCCGTCCGAAAAGAGCTCTTCTGCCACGCACGAAGTTGAATTATAAGGTATTTTATTTAATATTTGTATAGTTCTATTTCTTTATAGTTTCTACAATCTTATAAAGCAAGTTTAAAATGAATATTGACATTTATGTTGTGGATGCAGAAAGATTAGGAATCGAATGTTTCTGTTGTGCATTTGATCATCTATCATTAGTGGGGTTTCTTTTTTTTTAACAAACGATATCTGCGACTTTTTTAAAAGTGTATAATCCGTAATTTTTATATGTTGTCCATAATGTCGTAATTATTGCCGTAAATCCATAATAATTACGGACAAATCATAATATTTGGCATCTCTGATAAAATATAAATTTTATAACCACATTTAAAATTTGCAGATGAATGGATGCACTTCCAAATACAGAGCAATCACAAATATTTTTTATTTTATTGGATTTGTTGTTGTCTCCCTCCCCCCTAAACTAAAAAAAAGGCATTTGTGACAAAATCTTTGCAGTACAATATGAGGAAAGACATGTTTTTCTTATTCCCAAAATTTAAGAACAATACATTAAGTATTTTTCGAGATATTCAACAAAACTTAAAAAAATTAAAGTGTTTCTATTATTTTGTCCAATACCTATATCTAATTATGGTAAATTTAGCTTTTCCTTTCATTTTTCTCGCGATGAAGTAGGGGATTACTCAGAAATATTAAATACAAATTATTATTTATTATCGAAGCTTTAGATGCCATGCAAGTTAATTTTTACACTAAGTGCTGAACCTGCATACAGTTTTAGGGAAATTATGCCATTCCCCTGAACAAAGATTGGAACATGAGGTGAAATTGAATGGCTAGCTCATTTTCCTCACTTGATATAACCACTAGACTACTTTCATTGGAGATTATCGAAAAACCATGCCTATCAAATGAAATGAAATACAATAGACAATTTCCTCAGTGAAATATCAATAAAATTCAAATTGCACAAAAAAATGCACAGTGCCAGAAAAAAATCTTTACAAAATCAATAAAATATACACATCACACTTTAATTTTAGTAATTCAAAAGCTAACTAATATAAAAACTTTAGTTCAGTATCATGAGAAATTAAAAAATATATTAGCAACATAAAGATTTGCTTTTCAGTTACTTTCTATAGGTGTTGCAGAAGGAATTTTGCATAACTGTCTAACATATAGAAAAATTACACTGAATTTCACAACATATACATAATCTAAGTAAATTACACTCCACAATACATATATAGAGAGAAAATCAAATATAAATGTTTGTAGCACGTGAAAGCGTAGTTTTGAAGTAGTGTTAAATCTTGCAGTAGCTTTAAATTGAAATAAACATATGATGTTTTCATATCAAATTTTCAAAACTAAGTTTTTACTACAAAACTCAGGTGCTATACATTTTTCATATCTTCAGAATCTAAAAATCAGGTTTTTAAAGGTGCTTGCTGTTATCAGTATAATTTAAAAAGAAATATTAGGAGGAAGTCTTAATTCAGTATTCTAAATCTGTATCTTATGGTGATGTTACTTGAAAAACTTTTTACAAGCAACAAATATAAAAAATAAATATTTAAATAAATATTCTTTTTTTACTGCATATATATATATATATTTTAATCGTTTAATGTTGTTCCAAAAACTCAATTAATTCTGAACTAGCAGGCTTTGCCCACTTCGCTGGCCACTAAATTTAAAGGAAACTCTTTTCTATATAGCTTTATAAAAATAAAATAAGATAAATTACTGAAATTGTTCAAAAGCTCGCTCCAGGTCCCTGCTGCATTCGGCAGCGATTTGGTCATCCACTGCAACTCGGGCGCTTGTCCCTATTTTCTGCGACAATAGTTTACCAATGAGCTTCCATTTAGGTGCTTATTATATAACAGTTTCGAAATAGATAGTATCGAAAAAATATGAGTTTCCCTTTTATATTTGAATCCCAGTTACATGTGAACAACACGTACTATACGTGTTGTTCACATGTAAGTCGGACTGGACTCAAATGTAACTGGGTTTAGGCAACATAATATTTGCTTTTACGTTATTTCATATGTTTATTTTGTTTATCCAATCAACCATTAAATGACAGCAATTTCATGCCAAATATTATAATATGCTGTGACCGGCTACGTCTGTCGCATGAGACAATAATTTTTTTGTGTTTATATATAATTCATGTGTTGTAAACCTGATAGTACAGCCTTAATATAGTTCTCTTTGGCGGCTTTTGAATTTTTGTCACCATTTTAGACTTAATCCATTGTAACAATAAGACTTAATCCCTTGTAACAATATGCTATGAGCGCTATTTCTGCCGTATTTTAGACAACTAATCTTTTTATGGTTATATATATTTCCCATTAAACATATTTTTATTTATTTATTTAAGTATTAATTTGAATTTTTGAAATATTTCTGTTCGACAGCGTGCAAGTGCAGTAATATACAGAGGCTCATTTGTTTGTATGATAAATTAGAATAGTGATTATTATATAAAAAAATAAATAAATAGGTAAACATTATCGTGTTACATAACTTTATTATGTCGCTCCATTGGCGGCTATTGAATTTTTGTCGCCATATTAGCGATGGATTTTTTTTTTTTTTTTTTGTATGAAAAGTCGAAGACTATTTTGCTAATAATTTTATCAGACTCTTTTTTGTTTATACATAAGAATGCTTTATATTCTGCTTATATTTTTAATTAATGGTTTTTAGGTTTAAAATAGTGCTTGTTGAAATAAATTTCCTATGTTTAAAACTGCATTTGTTCTGTAAATTTTGTGTAAAAATAAATCATTTATGTATTTGATGCGCTACTTAGATTAAAATGGCTGTTGCTATATTAAACTTCTTGTCGAAAAACGTTCGGTGTACTTCAACACCAAAATTTAAAAAATCGACCAGCAGGATCTGCTAATGAAACTGATAAAAGAAAAATATGGTTCATAGAGTTTAAATAATCTATTTTAAAAAACTTTTAAAACCCAAATTATTAATGTATCGTATCACATACATAGATATAGTAATAATATATAGATTGATCATTGGGGAGAAAAAAGTGATTCCTTTTCACTCGGGAAAAGAAGGCGATTTTACCAAAATATGGCAGTCTTTCCCCGAGTGAATACACACGGGAATACACACGAATGTTTTAGCAAATAAAATTCATGAATAATTTATTTACTAAAGGTGAATGAAAAGCTCCAGATATAGTTTCAAATTCATTCTTCTTTTTTTCCTTTTTTCCTTCAATACCACTTAATGGCTGATTCCAAAGCTTTTTTTTCGGCATCAAAAATCTTTGCACGATAATATGGGGATGATAGATCTATATATATTATTATATCTATGATCACATAAATCTTTTCGAAGTTAAAATAAAACTTAATTTGAAAAAAAAAAAAAAATAATAATAACTTTTGTTTATTAACCAAAATAATTGATGAAATTTGAAATGCAAGTTGGTCTTGTGGGGTACAGGTTGTATATTATATTTTTGTGTTCGTGAGAGAACATTTAAAAGAATTTGAAAACTGCAATTTTTAATCCCACTTAAAAATCATGTGACTTAATGTGAAGCAGATTTTTCATTTTTTTTCTCCTAACGGTTTCCATACAATCTTCTGCTGTTGGCACCTAAAATTCATACTTTAGTTAATTTTAAAAAATCTAATTGTCCGATTGATAAGCTGTTTAATGCATCGGATTTACAAAAATTTTCCCTTTCATTTGCTATCTTATTTGTAATGATGCGACTGATATTTCTAATTTATTTTCTAATCTTTCTGATTTATTTTCCTCATTTTAAATAAATGTACTTTATTATTATTATTATTATTATTATTATTATTTTGACAAAAAAAAATTGGCAACAATTAAATTATGGATAAAATTTTAAAATTTAAATGGCTTATTTACCAGAAATTAGAAGGTTATTATTTTCACATTTTAATTAAGAAAAAACTAATCATCCGATTAATAAGCTGTTTAATGTATCGGATTTACAAAAATTTTCCCTTTCATTTGCTATCTTATTTGTAACAATGCGACTGATATTTCTAATTTATTTTCTTATCTTTCTGATTTATTTTCCTCATTTTAAATAAATGTACGTTTTTTTTAATTTATTATTATTATTTTGTCGAAAAAAAAATTGGCAACAATTAAATTATGGATAAAATGTTAAAATTTAAATTGCTTATTTATCAGAAATTAGAAGGTTATTATTTTCCTATTTTAATTAATTAAGAAAAAGCTAATCAAAAATTCGAAAATCTGACTTCGATGTGCACAATGACCCTTTGGGGGGCACCTTTGTGTTAAATCTCGTGACTGTCCGAGCTACCGTTTTCGAGAACAGTGAAATATACAAATATTGCTCACTTAATAGTATAAGATTAACATCTTTGTTATTATAATTTTTTTTCTAACAGGCCTTTAAAATTACAAATTTCATTAACAGACATACAGAAAGTTGTATATTTTGCAACATATAAGCAAAAATTTTGCTTATTCATAGCAAAATTATCATATATTTCAGAAATCAGTTTTGCAAATTAGCAGGGAAAATTATACATCTCTCTCAAGAAATCTTAATGCTGGTAAAATTAACTTATTTCAACAAATATAACATATTTTGCTAATCAAGTGTCTATATATTTCTCTAACGTAGACCAGTTATGATTAAATTTTGACAAAACGATATGATAGTGACATAAGGTGTTATTTGATTGGTCAACTAGTTTCGATTGATCAAACACAAATTTGGCTGCTATACAGAGATTTTAGCTACAAAAATTTATATTTATTGAAATTTTATTTTTCCAACTGAGTGAAAATAATGCCTGGACCAGGACTCGTACCCCGGATCTTTGACTTACATGGTCAAGGCTCTACCAATTGAGCTATCCAGACCGACACCCCGGTCAGCATTACTCACTCAGACAACCTTTAGGCAGAAACATCTCTGGTCTATCATGTAGATAGCTCAACAGAAAATATCAAGTCAAAGATCCGGGGTTCGAGTCCCGGTCCAGGCATTATTTTCACTCAGTTGGAAAAATAAAATTTCAATAAATATGATTTTCTTCCACAGTTGATTGTGTGATTTTAATAAAAATTATATTTCTTTCTCCCATTATCTAATGGTGTTTTCCATTTCCTGCGGCTTATTTTCTGTTGAGCTATCTACATGATAGACCAGAGATGTTTCTGCCTAAAGGTTGTCTGAGTGAGTAATGCTGACCGGGGTGTCGGCCTGGATAGCTCAATTGGTAGAGCCTTGACCATGTAAGTCAAAGATCCGGGGTTTGAGTACCGGTTCAGGCATTATTTTCACTCAGTTGGAAAAATAAAATTTCAATAAATATGATTTTCTTCCACAGTTGATTGTGTGATTTTAATAAAAATTACAGAAATTTAATCTAATACACTTGAATTGTAAATTTTCTTAAAGAAATTGGTAAAATATTAACTTTTTGTGATGAAATATATGCTCAAAATCATCTCATATTTCGAAGTATATTTGGAGGAATTTAATGCCAGTTAGGCCTTGCATTTTCGTTGGGTATTTGGCAGCAAAGGTAGTTGATATTACCATCTTATCTATTGTTGAAAATAAAAATCATCATATCAACATACATTTTTAAAATGTGATTCTAAATAAATTTTTGAAAGCCAAATTTACATACTGTTTTAGCTTTTTCTCTTTAATAAAATGAATGTTCTTTCTTTTTTTATTGATTTTGTAGATACATTCATTAAGTATGGAATTTCTGTTATGTAAAGTTATATAGTAATTTAATTCCATTAATTTGATTTTTAATATAACAGTAATTTAATTCTAAGAACTTTTAACTTAGCAGCAGAAAAAATGATTTTCTAAAATTAAAATTATAATGCAAATATCAAAGTTTTAAATCTCTTTTATTGGAAGGAAAAAAAAAAAAAAAAAAAAAAGCAAAAAACTGAAATTAACTGTTTAGCAGGATGATGGTGGTGCTATGTGTTAAATGAAATTGAAATCATCATATTGAGATACAATTTTAAAATGCTATTCTAAATAAATTTTTGAAAGCCAAAATTATATATTTTCTTAGATTTTCCATTTGTTACAAATAGAATGAACATTTACTTATTTATTTATTTATTTATCTATCAGCGGATAAAATAATTTTCTAAAACTGAAATTATAATTCAATTATCAAAGATTTAAATCTCTTTTTATTTAATTATCTATCTATTTTTTTTTTTTTTTTTTTTTAAGAAGAAAAACAAAATTTCTCAATGATTTTATTTATGAAATTTTTCTCAAAATCATATTGGGTATGTTGGTACCATCATATATGTATCACATATGTTCTGAGCGGGAAAAGCTATAAAGAAAAAAGCAGAAATTTTGCAAATTTTTGGATTTTTATTTATTTATTTATTTATTTTTTTAAGGTGAGTTTTGTGAATCAATACTAAAATTTTCATAAACTTTATTAACATGTATCTCAGGAAATGTCTATAACCAAAAAGCTGTCAGCATGCATTCTTCATTTCTTCATTAAAATTGCAAAAGAAAATTTTGCTACTACTGGTAAGGTTTCAAAAACAAAATTTTCATTTACAATAATGCAATTCAATTTTTGGAGACGATCAGCACAAAATTATCACATTTATGTATCGGATTGTAGCAAGTCTTTAAAACTGTAACACTTTGGAGCAGATTTTCTAGCTCTGTATGCATTAAATTACATTAATGATTGGCATAATTATACCAATCATTAATTAAGCATATAATATGTAGAAAATTGCTATATCCAGCTACTTTTTTATATTTACTAAAATGCAGTTAACTATAATGCCAATATTTTCCAAATTTTTACGCTATTTAAAATGGAATTTTGTGGTACAAATTGTCAAGCAAAATGAAAAGTTCAAATGTGTTATTTTTTGTGTAGACATAGTTAAATTATTTTTCCATGAATGCTCATAGCTCACACAATATTTAATGACTTCATTTAAGATTTCAGTATAATATTTATCTTATGCAATGTGAAATTTTCAACAAGTTTTGTGAAATTAAGTTGAAAACTCCTCTTTTTTAAATAAATAATAAAAAATTTTTTAAAGAATTATTAAAATTGTAATTCTTTAATATGTAGTTGCAGTTCATTGCAGTTCTATTGTCATTGCAGTTCTATTATATTGTTATTCTATTCACAAATATTATTTAATAACACTGCGCTGGAAAAAAAAAAAAAAAAAAAAAAAAAAAATCGAGCTCTGATACAATTTTTGCTATTTCTTATGTAAAATGACCTCCTAAATTTGAATATGATTTCCATTTTGCTCAGTCATCCACTGTTTTCTAAAAACACCACCCTCTCCCTCAATTTTTATCACTGATCGGTAACTTTATGACTATGAATTTGATTTGGAGAATGAAAAAGAATTAATTTAACCCCCAAATATATATATATATATATAATGTTTATTTAATCAAATTAATAATAGATTAAGAAATGTAACACATAATTTCAGCAGCAAATCCCCCTAAATTTTTGCCTCGAATGTTCATGTTTTAGAATTTTCCAACTCTGTAGCCCCTCAGAAGATATTTAACAGTTAAAATAATCCTCTTCCCCCCTAAAAATCAAATTTATAGCCACAAAATCCCCAAAAAGTGATAAAAATAGGGGGCTGTCTCTAAAAAACGGTGGGTGATAGGGCAAAATGGGCATGATATTCGTAATCTGGAGGTCATTTTACATAAGAATTTGCCAAAATGTTGTTGGGGGAAATTTTCATGCCGAGCAGTTTGATAAATATTATTCTCTATCAATTTATAACAGTTTTCTTCATATAAGATGTTTATCTTGTTTAACTTTGAATAACTGCACATTAAATTCATGAAATCGCATAGCACACTTGAATGAAAATATAAAGGAGAAAACAAGAAAAAAAAAAAAAAAAAAAATCACATTTTTGCTTTTATTTTGACATTAATGACAGAATAATTGTGAAGCACAATATATTTTGATACTTAAATTTTATAATATAATACATACTAGACTAAAAATAACATCAACAGTATGTATATGTTTAACAAATATCAAGACCATTTAAAAATAAAATTATCTTTCTAAAAACATATCACAGTTTTAGAATGTGCCATTAATTTTCTAGACTAATAAAATTAAAAATAAATGCAAAATATACATCTTCAAATAAAAATTATATTCAAAGCAATTCAAATCTGGCAACTATTTTATAGAAAATTTTTGCAGACTTCTTTGTACATATACATAAATGAAAAGGTGCTGACAAAAGACTTTAAAATTAATACTAATCTAATGACAACAATTTACACAAATCAACATCCAAGTTTAATACACCCATTTAATTTCAGATAAAAAAAAAAAAAACAATTAACTCAATAAAAAAAAAATATAAAATGCATATTAGGAATAAAATAAATCTGGCACATTTTTGAACACAATTAAAATAATCACTTTTCTTAGGAGCTTGCACAATATAATATGGCTTCATTTTAAATGACCCGATTTTAAAGACCCTTGTTATAATGTAAAACTTTATCAGTCATTCTTAGTTTTTCAACCATTTCTTTAATTTCTGGCTCCAAGCTATCAACAGATATGGAACTGAAATAAAAAATATTAATATAAGAATAACTTTAACACAACGTCTAACAGACATACAAATATAAGAGTCTAAGAATGCAGTAGCATTCCACCCTGCCAAGCTGAAACAAAATTAAGAAAAACAAAAGAAATTTGCAAAGCAGAAAAGTAAAATGGCAAAATGCAACTAGTGTATATTATATAATAACAGGAGACCTGGCATTGGAATATTAAAACCCGAATAAACTTCTACGTCAGAAGCGCCAAAAGAAAAATATTTGTGATGCATACAGCTGTTTCGGTAGCCTTAAGCGTACCGTCTTCAGTGCAAAAGGAATTCTGAATCTGGAGAAGTGCTCGTATATATAGGAGAGGGACCGAATTTAGTTCAACCAATAGGATTACAGAAAAGGTGGAGTGTGTGGCCAATAGAAATTTAGGAATGTTAGCTGTGTAAACAGTAGAAAAATTAAGAAAATATGGACTGAATGTAAAATTTCCAACAATCAGACAAATAGGGAAGAGCAAAATCACAATTTACTAGGTTTTAAATTTTTTTATAAATATGAAAAGCTTCAAAGAAATCGAGTTCATGAATGGATTTAGGTCTGCAAATTATTTTAGCTGAATTAAATTTAAAATTATGATTTTCCTCCCAGCAATGTTTAGAAATAGCTGATTTATTGGTTTCTTGTTTGTGGACGTAATTTATATGTTCTTTTAGACAAAATTTAAGACTGCGTTTAGTTTGGCCAATATATGATAAACCACACTGACAGGAAATACTATAAATGCCCCAAGAATTACGCATATCAATAGGATCTTTTAACTGAGAAAAGGTGAGTTTATTGGAAGGCGAAAGTATTATTTTAAAATCATATTGTTTGAAAATTTTAGCTATGGTTTAACTGGATTTAGGAAAGTAGGGTAAAACAATATTGTAATTAGAAGATACTGATTTAGTAGACAAAATACGAGGGAGCTGTAATTTTTGGATGGCTTTGTGTTTGTCTATTATGGAAGGGTCATAACCTCTGTCAATTGCAATGGCTTTCAGGTATTTAATTTCAGAATTTAATGACCCTTCCATTATATACAAAGCCATCTAAAAATTACAGCTCCCTCGTATTTCGTCTACTAAATCAGTCCCTTCTAATTACAATATTGTTTTCACTTCTCCAGATTCAGAATTCCTTTTGCACTGAAGACGGTACGCTTAAGGCTACCGAAACAGCTGTATGCATCGCAAATATTTTTCTTTTGGCGTTTCTGACGTAGAAGTTTATTCGGGTTTTAATAGTGTATATTATGTCGACAGAGCTTCTTGGACTTTTCAACTACCTGTATCTCAGCTCCCTGGCTTGAACTATGATTTTTTGCACAACCCTTGAATATATCCTCAAGAATGCCTTTTGATATCAAAAACTTTTGGTCAACATACAGGGAGTGTTATTTTGAATTTAATAATGTTTAACACAAAAAAATTTCTAAAATCATCAAGAGATGTTTTTTTGTTTCCAATGATTTTCATATTGAGAGATATTGAAAGAGTTAACAATTTTTTTTAAAATTTAAACAAAAATAAATAAAAATAATTTTGTGTTAATGTTTATATAAGGATTATATTACAGGCCTTATCAATTTTATCCTCCAATTTTCCATTTATTCATTCTTTTCAACCGGCACACTTTTCCCTTTTCTAAAACTGATTGCCAGGGAATATTGAAATAAACTTAAGCTAGTTGCCACAAACATTTGATGTTTAAACATCGATAAAAATTAGTTATAATGACTTGAAATGTTACTGTTGTAATTATCTGAAGCTTGAAATGAAGACTAGTAATATAATATTAGAACAAACCTATAATACTATCGAAGAATTAATACCCTAATAATACTATCGAAATAATAAAGTATTTTTCCATAGAAATTTTTTAAATGATGTGAATTCACCTCAGTGGTAGCCAGGAACAGAATTTGAAAAGAAGTGAATATACATCAGCTGCAACTAGCTATATATGTTAAAATGGCGTGAATTCACGTCAGCGGTCATAAATGTGTAAATAAAGCAAACAGAATTCTCAATTTTAAATTTAAAGGCTACAAAGATCCAATTTTATTTTAGAAAACAACAATGATTTATTTTATCTTTTAACATTGAATATAGGGAAATGAAAACAGCTGAAATAGATAGAAAAAAATACATTATTATTTAAACTTCATAACATCAGTTACACAGGAAAAAGGAAAAGGGGAAATAAAAATAAACCTTTTCATATTGACAAAAGAATAAAATCAAAATAACCTTATATTACGAAAGCTATACAAAAAGAATTATATACACATGAAATTCTTTATTGCTACCTAGTATTTTAGAATATTATATCTGTATTGCATTAATTTTGAATTTAAGGAAGTTGTCCTACATAAATCGTGCTATTTTAATTTGTAATAATCCTACCAATCTAAAAAATTAAATTAAGTGTATCAAAATACTGACTTTAAAAGCAGGTTACCAAAAAAACTTAGTTGATAAGCTATAGGGGAAAATAATCCGTAAACTATATTCCGAATCCTCAAAAAATCCCCCCGAAATTTACTTTTTCAATACCATATGACCAAGGAGCGTCCATTAAAATAAAAAATACTGCCAAAAAACATAACTTAAATATACCCATAAAACCTAACCCCAGTATTTACCAATTAATTTGTAACGATAAAGACCCAGTTCCCCCTCTTGAAACAACAGGCATTTACAAAATTCTGTTTACAACCCTAACTATGACACTGGGTTTCAAAAAGAATCAGGGGTTCAAAAAGAAAAATCAACACTAGACTCAAGGAACATATGAACGACATTAAGTATGGAAAAATAACCACCGTGTTAACAAAGGTTCACCCAGTAACATCGACATAAAATTTAATAAAACTACGAAAATTGAAAATTTTAACAATCCTGAATCTTTTATCATGAAACAGTTGAAATTATAAGTAACTGTGACTCTTGTAATGGGCTCGAATCACATGCATGTTTGAATCAGTTATGGCACCACCTTTTGGAAGAACAAGTGAAAGTAAAGAGAGAACAGCACTTGGTGTCAACACTACCCACAACGGAGAGGATCTGCCACCAAAAGCTGCTACATCGTCTCCGTAATTAATGGAGCTTTAAAAAAGTTTTTTAACCAATTAATAATTATTTAATATGCTTCATTTAAAAGCCTGTTTAAATTACTTTTAAAGCTTATTACTACTTCAAATAAATTTTGTTTTGTAAAATAGATTTTTATTTTTTACTACAGACTAGATAAATTTATTTATATGAACAACCTATACATTTATTTGTATGGCTTATTTTGTGAGCAATATGTCTCCCCACCCTTTTAATTGGTACAGCAAATGTACTGACATAGCTCTCTGAAAAATTATACAGCAAATTATATATTCAATATCTTTTATTCCAGTTTTATTCTACCTGGACCACTAACTTTTATATAAGGTAAACGCACCAGTAGTGGACACTTTAAGGGCCTTTTCCGACTATTTTTTGTGTAATTTCCTAAATTTTAGAGTTTCAAAAAACAATTAATATTTCACACCTTTACTAACTCTTTATTAACCCAACTGTATTATGAAAATTGCTAATTGTAGCATTTATATATGTAAAAAATCAAAAATCCAGAGAGCTTAAAATGAGCCAGTAGTGGACCCCTTTGAAATTTTGCTTTAAAATAAAGGTGACCAAACATTTCTATGTCTTGGGGACAGACCCGTTTTAGCACTTTGTTCTCACATACATGGATCCCCGTTGGGGTCAACATTTAGGGCTGAAATTTGAGTGAATTCGCACTAGTGCTACACTATTGGTTATCGGATACAGTCTGGGAATCACTAAAAAGGCTAGTCAGGAGACATCCCATCACAATTTTCTGCTCATGGCCACAATGTCCTCCATGTTCCCATCAAAGTTAAATATTTGAAGGTTATCAAATGTCAGCGGACTATCTTTAGGAGTGAGTTTCAGACCATTGTTAATTGCCCATAGTGTAGCACTAGTGTAACATAAAATTCACTCATGCTCAACCCTCTAAATACTGACCACAGTTGTCCTATTTCAATGTCGATGTTTCAATGGGAATTGAACTCAACCAACAAATCCAATACTGAACCCAAAAAAAGAAATGCGAATAAAAAAATTAAAATGTCCCAAGATTACCTCATGATTCAAGCGAATTTCCATTATGTTCCATTTTCTAAATTTGGGAAAGCCTGGGATCCACCTTCTCCGCAGAAGATCAAAATTGTGATAGTATGACTCCTTACCCTTCTAGAAGTGTGTCCCAGACTGGTACCAATTGCTAAATGCGTAGCTTTAGAGTGACGTTTAAAAACACTGATTTCAACTCTAAAATTGCGAGATTACAGAATTGTGTCCAGTACTGGATCTGACTTTAAAAGTCACATGAGCCAGTAGTGGACAGGACTGTCCACTATTGGTCATGATGACATTTTTTGGTGCCAGTAGTGGACACCCATAAAAATACTATGTGTTAATACAAGATTTAAAAAACATCAAAAGAAAAGTACTCTGCATACTTATTTTAGTCATATGAAATCAAAATGTAAAAGAAATCAGTTAAAAATAAGCAGAGAGAGAGCAAATAAAATTTCATTTCCTTATTCAAAGTGATAAAAGAAAACGGCAAAATCCCAAAAAGTGCAAATTATTTTAGTTAAACTAACATTATTTTAAAACTAATGGCCGGAATTATTTTTAGTTAAAGGGTTCAACAGTAGAGGACTATAACTTCCTTCCTGAACATTGCTCGAATCTTCAGAATTATTAGGTAGCTTATTTTCTGTGTTTAAAATTAAAAGTGTCCACTACTGGTACAGGGTCCACTACTGGTGTGTTTACCTTAATATATTTTTTTATGCACCAATATTTTAAAAAGTCTATTATTATTTTTTTTAAGAGCAAATTAAATGAGTGGGATTCATTGATTTAATTAATACCAATGGGGAACCATTAAAATTACCGCTTTTGTCAAAAATTAGTTAGAGTATATTTACATAATAAAATATTATGTTAACTAATTAAAGCACATAATTTAGCATTTATTCTAATTTTTATTTGTAATGTGTGTTTTAAAAATCATTACTTTCACAGGTACTTTATTTCTCCATGATATAGTACATCAATTGGCATGCAATTTCATTCATAAATATTATAAAATTAGGAGTTAAATTTATAAGCAATTTACAAACTTATTAAAAAAAAAAAAAAAAAAAAAAAAAAAAACACTATTTTTATCCAAATACAAAATCAATTACTGTTATAAAAATAATAAACTATCATTTGAATTTTCAAAGTGCTAGTCAAATAAAGGAACTTTACAAATCAGAATATTAAAATGAAACACAAATAAATAAACTTTATAGTTTATGTCTACAAATAATACATAACAAATTCTAGGAATGTTTGTAATAAATGTAAGTAATAATGTTTGCAGTAGGGATGGACCAGATATGGATTTTACTGGATAACTGGATACAGATATCTGGCATTCCGGTTATTATTTTTCTGGATATCCGGCAGTCCCCTTTCCCAGTATACACATGAAATGTTCAAATTTTTCATAGCACACCATAATTAAAAAAAGGTATTTTGATTTAAAAGACATTTAGCTTTTATAATACTGGATTCCATTCACATACATAAAAATGTAAATACCATTGGGAAAAACATAGACAATTTTAATTGAAATAAAAATGTGAGTATTTCAGCTGTAAGGATTGTAAGAGATATAAATAAATAGTCAATGCTTTATAAATCTCTCTTATTATTAAACTAACCAATCTTGTAATATATATATATGTATTATCATCTATCTATTGCTAAATTTTATAATTTTTTTTAATTTTTCACTGTGCATATATATATATAGCTTAATATTTTGAATTAGTATATAAATAATAATTAGAAAAACACACAAATATAGTCTCAGAAACGGATAAAAATTCAGGGTTAAGGGTATTTTGAGATGGGAAATCGATCTGACAAGTGGCCATTATCAGGAAAATTAATTTTCCTGCATGAAAAACATTACGAGGGTTACATTTCTTGGGAGAGCCTTAAAAACTTTTACAAAAATCAAGGAGAAATGATATTTTGCACTATAGTGAAGAAAGTATTGTAATCATGTCAAAAATCCAAGTTTGATATTTTGGTATTTCTACACGTTTTGAGATCCACTTAATTCCTATTTACTATTTTTACAACAATGTATGTGTGTATGTATGTGACTAAACACAACAGAGTCTAAATGCTTTGTTCAAATGAGCTGAAATTTGGCATTTATGTTATAGGTTCCCATACCACGAATTTTATTGATTTTGGTGAATCTAACACTTATAGTTTCTTTACACGAACACAAAGAAAAATTCTTTATCTTTATGGTTTCTGGGCCCAAATTTTGTAAAGTACGATAGTGTCTAAATGCCTTTGAGATGAAAATTTATATACATGTTATACCATCACACAAACTGTATACATATTGATGAATCTTGCATTTACAGTTTTTTTTATAGGGACACAAAGAGTAATTCTTTATGACTATAGTCTATATAGGCCAAATTTTTTTTAACTGCAATAGCGTCTGAAGGCTTTTTTTATTTGAGTTCAAAATTTACACACATGCTACAGGTCATTGTTGTACGAAGTGCATAAATTTTGGTGAATCAAGATGTACAGTTTTTTTACAGAGACATAACGAAAATTTCTTTATCATTATGGCCTATGGTGTCTAAATGCCTTATCAGAATGAGCTGAAAATTTATATGTGTGTTAAAAGTCAAAGTTGCACGAACTATATAGCTATTGATGAATACTTATAGTTTTTTTTTTTTTTTTTTTTTACAACAAAATAATCTTTACCATTATGGCCTATTGGCTTAAATTAGTATCTAAATATATCTTATCTGATTAAGTTGGAAATTTATATATGTACAGTAGGTTACCATCGCATGAAGCATAAAGATTTTGGTGAATCTAGCACTTATAGGTTTTTACAGGGACACAAAGAAAAATTCTTAATCATTAAGCCCCATGGGCTCAAATTATTTAAATTGTGATTGTATCTAAACTACTTATTTGAATGAACTGAAAATTCATACACATGTTACAGGTCACAGTTGCAGATAGCATACAGATTTTGGTGAATCTAATTCTTATAGTTTTATTACAGGGACACAACAAAAAATACTTTATAATTGTGGCTTATTGGCTCAAATTATTTAAAATGCAATAGCGTCTAAATGCCTCATCTGATTGATGTGAAAATTTATATGTATGCTATACCATCGTACGAACTTTATAAATTTTGGTGAGTCTAGCACTTACGAATTTTTACAAATTATTTAAAAGGACACAATGAAAATTTATGATTATGATCTATGCGCTCAAATTATTTGAAGCGCAATAGCGTTCAACTAAATAACATACTATATGAAGAAAGTACTCATACACACTATTATAATTTTCTCTTTTACATATTTATTGCTTTCTCTTAATGTTTGGAAAGTCGAGTGGAGTCACTCTAGATTTTTTTTAACTTTAAGAAACTAGAAATGAATTATTTATATAAAAATATATATTAAAATTTTTTTGTCTCATAAATGCAATTTGAAAATAAAAATTTACTAACTGAATCTCGGTCTTCCATCTTTTGACAAATAAAGTGCGTAAAGTTTATTTAGATTATAAGAACATTTAATTATCAAAGAAAACATTGTTCATTTAGTGATTTTATTTTCAACTGAAACTACACAAAACAGATAAGACAAATAATTATAAACATGTGGAATTTTATGAGATTATTTCTTTAGTGACGTGATTTAATAAGCTATTTTTTTTTTTTTTTTTTTTTTTTTTTTTTTGTTTCCCCAAAAACGAAGGGGCAAAAGGTGTTTCTTGCATTTCCCCCCATATCTCAATGAAAGAAAAAAAGAAAAAAGAACAGATATTCAAAAGCTGGATATCTGACATATTAACCAGATATCTGATGGTTTTGATCCAGATATCCAAGGGTATTTTGGATACTGAAAAATCAACCGGATATTTTACGGATATCCGGTCCATCCCTAGTTTGCAGTAAGTGTAGTGTAAAAAACATAAATAAATAAAGTTGTAGTTTTTGGTTGTTGTTCCTGGCATTTTAATAATGAAGCCCTGGTAAAAATTTTTGAAATAGAGGTCCCAATATTTGTGTCATTCAACCCAGGTTCATACAATGTAGCTTCTAATCAGGTCACCTCTTTCTGAAGTATGTGGAGCATATCAATATTTGTTCAATAACTTGAAATGACAACTGCTTTACCAGCACTGTTACTGTATGTTACTTTTCCAAAAAAAGTCTATGATATTTATATCTTGCATTAATACAAACAGATTAACTACAATTACAAATAGATGTTTTTTTGCATTTTAAATACTTCCCACTTTGTGAAATATTCTTAAACTTTGTGTATATAATGAACAGGATTCATTACTCATGTAGAGCTCGAAATTTTTTGAGAATAATTGGATGACTGACAATAAATCGAGTAAAAACAATATTGTGTTTTTGATCACCCAGTATCATTGAAACAGTAAAATGACTTGTAACTGAAACAAATGTTAATACAGATACTGTGTAATTTTTTGATGCATTTTTGTAGCAACAGCATGCCAAAAAAATAAAAAGGTATAAACATTTATTCAAGAACTCCAAAAAAATTCAGCATGCTTTTTATTTATAATATTTCAGTTGAAAATGATATTTAATACAACTCTCAAATAAATTGAAGAAGCACTTAATATATATATATATATATAGAGAGAGAGAGAGAGAGAGAGAGACCAACACTGAAACAACTGTTGTTTTTGTTGGCCAATAGTTATAAATGGATGTTAGCTTGATGAATGGCCTGACTGTTAGCAAACCATTTGCCCATATGAAGCACTTTGCATTTGGAGTTACATTTTGGTATTTATTATTTGCTATTTTCATACTTTTGCATAAGAAAACAATGTCCTCGATATTATTTTAATGCGTGGAATAAAATTAAATGTTCTCTTTGAAGCTGTACAATAGTTAGAAATAAGACATTATATGCAAATTTTAAATGTCAATCTCTGTTGGACTCATAATGTTGCTCTTTATGACGGACCATTCATAGCTACTTAACAAATAAAACACTGACAAAAGGGATAAAAATTGTGTTGTTGGGTGCATTATTTCACTAATCAAGTCTTGATCACATAAACCAAACATCTATTGAAGGATCAAGGGCCAATGTTTGTAGGGAACAAACCATAGAATAACTTTATAATATGGCTATTAAATTAAATTGTATATCAAATCATTTCACACCTGATTGTAAAATATATTACACTGATTTAATAAGAATAATGAAATATTGATTAAAAAAGTATCACCTCTGTTGTGGAAACAGGGCACAACACAATGGAGTAGCAAATACTAAGCTAAAAAAAAAAAAAAAAGGAGGATGAGATTAATTAACATGTGATAATAGTTGAATAATAAATATAATAATATATATAATTCATAAATACATTATACAACTAAACTTTGTTTGATATGAAATAAACAGATCAATAAATGTTACAGATAAAAACTCTTAACAAAATCTAAATTTTTATTATTCTTTTTTTTTTTTTTTTTAACCAACTAATTAAATAATTAAATATTCTCTAAGATAATTTTAAGTACAAATAATTCACATACATCATAACAAATTTTTCAACAATGAAAGTTAATTACACAAAAATGTTATAAAATTTAACAATTTACTTTTCATTTACAGCTCATTCATTGATCAACAATCACATAATTGATAAAATTAAATAGTCTAAACATAAAAAACGTTTTTTCATAATTATGACAATGCCATAGCTGCCAACCTTTGAGAATCAAAATTAGGGAAATTTTGTATACGACATAATTTATGCTGTAAATAGAATATTAATAGCATAGTAATTGTTGGAAAGAGAAGGAGCAAATAAAAGGAAAATTTTGCCGTATGAAGAGACTTTTTTCTCATTGCAAATAACATGAGAAAAAAAAAATAAACATATAAATATTTCATTTAATTGAGGAAAAATAAATAGAATCATTAAGTTGAGCAATAAAGTCTAAAAATAATTATATACGTGAGAAATATTGAGCACTTCTATTGCTTTAGTTTCTAGAACTGATCACTATCCGGAGATGGGGAAGGGGGGCAGGGGGGGGGGGGGGGGAGGGTAAAAAAAATAATTACAGAACAAGAAATATATTAAATTCTTTCAATTCTACTGCTAGAATCTAATAACACACAAGTTTAAAAAGAATATTATCATTTATGTTGCAGATGGATTGGGAAATTAAAGACTTCTGCCGAACATTTGATTGCTGATTGCTAGTTCCAGATAGATAAAAAAGGGGGGAAGGGGCAAAAAAATAATTACATGAGTAAATAACATTGAACAATTCTATTTCTTTACAGGTTCTAGAATTTCATAAAGCAAGTTTGAAATGAATACTGACATTTATGTTGTAATTAGAGAAAGATTGGGAATCAGAAGTTTTCGTAGTACATTTGATCGGCAATCGTTCCGTTTCTTTTTTTTAAAGGAACAATATCTGTGACTTTTTAAAAATTCGAAGAAATAAATTCACAAAATTCCACGAATTAGACAAAAAAAATTCATGGATTTCCGTGAATTCGTGAAAAAGTCATATGGCTGAAATGTCAGTATGGAGAAGACAGAAAAAAAAAATTCAGCTCGGGAGATATTAATGTTTTTTGGGAATTCAGAAGATTGCCTCAAAATCTGGGAGTCTTCCAAATTTTTCGGGAGAGTTGGCAGCTATGCAATATACATACAACTTAGCAGATATTAAGTGAATAAAAATTTAGATAATACTTATTTAGCATAGTTATGACACATATTTTTTTAATTTTTAGAAATAGAAGAAACTTTTCTTGATAACAACATTTTAAGAAATGATTAGAAAATCATTTTGCAAATGCAACTGTAAACCTAAATATTAAGATTGGAGAACAGTTCAAAAAACCATTGAAAGAAGATTAAAAAAACATCAACACAAGTTTCTGTACAATCAAATAACAGTTTAAAAAAATCTCTTTATAGAAAAATGTTTCTAGAAAAGTTGCTATTAAAAATTATTATTTGTTTAAATTATTCGATCAATTACAAACAAAACTGTATTATTAATAATATAATCACAGATCAATATTAGTAACAATATTCCTTACAATATTAATAAAAAAAAAAAAGGAACATCAACGTTATGAACACTTGACGTAATGCATTCTTTAAAATTGTGTATTTCTAAAAGGCTAACTTATAAACCTGCAGTATTAAATATATGTCACCCATTTACAGACAACTGTATTTATCATTCTACATTACTGAAAAATCTATATATCATCTATATCAATATTTCTTTTCATCAGACTTCATTTTTATTTTTATTTTTATTCATTGATTATTTTTCTAATTCATGTCTTATTAAAGCTCACAAAAGGCTTTAGCCATCAAACATGGTGCAAATACAACTGCTCATGAAATCAGATGAAATATTTTTATTTATCATTTAAAATTTTATGTATGGGTAATTAAGTTTATGAGCTACAGTAATAAGTGTATAATATGTATTGTAAAAATCTGAAAATATGCAAGAAATAATCACATTTAAAAATTAAGCAACTTAATATTATCATTGTATATTTAAATTGCTTTTAATTAATAACTATGCAAATCAGAAAGAAATAATAACAACTAAAAGATTTAATCTTGTAACAGAAGCTAACTTATATATTCAATCGTTAAATTGACTTTTTTTTTTTTTTTTGTAATAAAATCATAATTAAAAATTCAATAATTATGGAATTTTACTTTATTTTTTTAATTTGAAGGTTACATACAGGGTGTCCCAAAAAGATTTAAATACAGTTTAATTCTTTATCTATTAGAAATAAATGGGCAATGTAAATTGAAAAAGTATTGAAAAAAGGGGCATAAATAATAATTAAAAAGTTTTTATTTTCTACACAACAAGAGTATTAGCGGGAGGAAAAAGTGACTCAATTATGATAAAAAAGAAATTGGCTTATGCATTTTTTTTGTATGTATCACTCAAAAGCTGTTTCATTGGTAAAAACAGGGACCATATACAAATTGATAATGAAAATTTGATGAAAAATATGATAAATTATGCCAAAAAAATTCAACATTCATTTAACTCTATCTATTATTTTAAAAAGCTTATAAAACTGAATTTATGGAAGATATACCAAAAACAATTATAATTAGCTGCCTTCGGCGACCAGCTGGTTCGCAATACTTGAAAATTCTAACCGTATTAAAATCCTGCTTGGTGGCGCCTTCTTCCTGTTTCAGGACTTAGAACAGCTTATTCACTTATTGTTCAAGTACCTTCACTGAGAATTCTAACTATAGCAAATTCCCATTTATTAGCGCCTGCGGTGTCGTATTCCTGTTTCATGATCTAACAGCCTGTTCACTCACTGTGTAAGCGATCCTTGAAAAATCTCACTGTATTAAACTTCTGCTCGGTAGCCCCTTCTTCCTGTTTTAGAACCTACAATATCTTGTTCGCACATAGTGCAAATACCTTTGAAAATTCTATTTGTTGCAAATATCCTCTCTCTAGCGACTGCAATGCCCCTTTGCATTTCATGATATGAAACAATCTATTTGTTCCTTGTGCCAACGACCTTTGAAAATTATGATTGTGGCAAACCCTCAACCTGGTGGCAGCTACGGTCTGATCTACTCTAATATAAGTAATTTAATCATAATCCGAATTGGAGATACTGAATTTTTTAAATATTAAAGCACCATCTGGCGACAGAGATTTACGACATCTACTCTTGAAATTAAATTCAAATAAGTTTTTAAATGATATGTTACTTTTGAAATTATGCTAACTGGAAGCTGAGATACAAAAATAATATAAATACTGTTATAAAAAAAATTTATGTCTGATTTTTCATGGTTTTCTCTGGAACTTTTGTAATATCAGACTAAATACTGTTAATAATCCTTGGTATGAAATGCTAACGGAGTACCAGAATTCGGACCTCTGCAAAATATAAAAGAATAAAGGCGTTCTGGGTTTTCCATTGTTTTCGCCATAACTCCTGTTCCTTTTCTACAATTTTGCCCCTTCACCCCCCCTCTCCTAAGAATTTTACACTTAAAGATATTTGCAATTGATTTATCTTGCCTTAAAACCTAAAAATACCAATTTTAAATGCTGTAACTCTTCCCCCCCCCCCCCCAAAAAAAAAAGTCCTTCCTAATAATTCTGCACTTTCAAAAATATCCACAATCGAACTATTGGGTGTTAAAACCAAATATTGTGAAATTTCAACAGCATATCTCAATTTTAAATACTGCAAAATATAAAAGAAATCTTAATCTTACATTGTCTTTTGGTCATGTGAGTCATGATAAATGTAAGTCCCAATAAAAATGTAATTTTTTTGTTTATTCACATATTTTGATGAAAATTGAACTGTAGCTTTGTAATATGCTGTTTAGGCTGAATATTAATTTTTGTGTACGTGAATGAAAATTTGAAAATGTTTGAAAATTGCAATTCTCCCTCCCCCCACCCTCTAAAACACGTGACATCTTAATGGGTTACAATAATTTTCTTTTTCATCGCAGACAGTCGTCTGGCAGTTGAAATAATGTTGCCACCTAAATTTCATACTTTAGGTAATTTTAGAAAATCTAATTGTTGCATCGATAAGTTGTTTGTACTCTTCAGAAAAATCACCTCTTTCATTTGGTACTGAACTCGTAACAATCGGACTAATATTTCTAATTTATTTTTCACTTTCTCTGCTTTTAACTCTATTAAAATATCTATTTTTATGCAATTGCGGTGAATTCTCAGTCGTTGAGATCGCTTTTTGATAAGACATAGGTCAACAATTTAATTAATAGCTCTGCAACTAAATAAAATTTTTAAATTCTGTTTTCTGGAGCCCCTCGGGAAGGCTCCTGAGCTTCCGTATGTCAATTTTTGTACTTCAAAATTCAATAGGGGGTGAATGTACAGAAGAACAGACAGACAAACCTTTCCTTTTATTATTATAGACTAGCTGCCTTCGGCAACCAGCTGGTTCGCGATCTTTGAAAAGTCCAACTTTACGAAACTCATGCTCGGTGGCACCCTTTTTCCCATTTCAGGTCTTACAACAGCTCATTGACATACAGTGAAAATAACTTTATTGAAAAGTTTAATCGTAGTAAATTCCCGCTTGGAAGCGCCTGTGGTACCCTCTTCCCGCTTCAATATCTGAAACAGCCTGTTCACTCACCGTGTTACGATTTTTCAAAATTCTGAGATACAAAAGAAAACCTAATCAGGACACCTTAAAACATGTAAATCAGGTGAAATCTTGAATTCCACTTTCGATAATATAAAAGTACTTTAAAATATATTTTGAATGATGTATTAAAAATAATTTAATCATAATTAAAATTTGAAATATTGAAATTTTAAAATATTACAGCGCCAGCTGGCGGTAGAAATTTCTGTAATCTACTGTTTGATTGCAAATCAACAAAGTTTTCAAATGATGGGCCCTAATTTTTGTCTAGATTGAATTCTGTTAGGGATATGTGTATAGATCTCAAATTCACCCAAACATATAAAAAAGGTTATAATACATTTCAGTATTTTATGTGACATAAATTTAAAATTATATTTTGATATATGGTCCCTATGCACTACATTAAATGTTTAATTATGTATTATATGACTCACTCATTTTTAAAGATACAGATAAGCAGGTTATGTAATGATGTTGTTGCATAAAAAGTAAAAATCTTCTTGTTTAGAGGGGTCATATAAAAAATTTTATAAAGTGTAACTTTTTGGAAATAAATGGAACAAATTTTTAATATGGTGATGTTATTTTGTACCTTATATTGAACATTTTTGCAATTTACATTGTACACTTATCTCTAGTGTGTAAAAATTTAAACTGTGATTTAATCTTTTTGGGACACCCTGTACAATAGTTCTGAGGTTTTTCTTCAAATACATAGTTATACATTTAATCTCATGAAATAATATTGTAATTTAACATTTTAAAAATGTACATTTAAATAATTTTGCAATTTTGCCCTTTTGACAGTTAGAGGATTCGATCAGAAATCAGATAAGCTAAAGCAAATGGGCATTGAAACAAAATTTAGAGAGAATTTTAACTTTATATATTTTTTAATCATTTACATTACCTATACATATGAATAAATTGTATGTTTTCTTATGAACGAAAAAACAAAATTCCTTTTGAAAAAAAAAATGTAATGGTAAAAGTAAAATTAATATAATTTTAAATCTATAAAATACTTTTAATTAACAGAAATCTTAGTTTCAAACTGACAAACTGGAAAACAGACATAATGACACTGGGTGTAGTAATAAGTTGTAAAATAATTTTGTGTAACATATACTGCAAAATAGCTTATCAATAAGTACACCTTGTTTGTGGAACTAGTTTAAAGTTATCAAACTGATACAGCAAATTCGAAATTTTAAAGGCGAAAGACGTCATATATATAATAAGTTTTACATTTGCCATTGCATTTGTAATGAATTTTTCTTAGGAAAAAGTACTGCAAAATATGCCAATGAATTTGTTCTGTTGTCAGGGAGGAAATCTTATCGATAAGCACATGCTAATTTTGGTTTCACCAGTATCAAAATGGTGATTTTGATATTACTGATCAAGAACTTAGTGGTGCTTACCTGAGGGCTAGTCAAGAGAATTTGCAAGCACTACTTGATGAAAATGCACTTAAAATGCAAAATAAACTTTTTGAATAATGAGGAGAAATGATTTCTAATCGTTTACATGAAATAGGGATGATTCAGAAGGTAAGAAGATGAGTGCCACATGCATTGAGCCAGAAAAGCAGGATTGTGCATATCTTGAAGTGTTTGAATCTGCTCAACAAGCAACATACAAAATATTTCTTGAAAGAAATTGTGACGACAGATGAAAAATGAATATGTCATGACAATGTGAAATGGAAAAAACATTAAATTTCATCAATGTAATAATATCAATGCCATAATGAGCCATCCACAGCAAAAAAATTCTCCAACGCACCATGTAGGATATGAAGAGTGTGCTCTATTAGGAACTGTTAGAGCCCAGTATAACTACCAAACACTATAGGCATGAATTCCATTGATTAAAATCGGTAAATTGATCGAAAATATCTCTTTATTTGCAAAAATAAATGTCCTGTAAAAGTGCTCCATAATGCAAGGCCTCTTGTTGAGAAAATGGTCAAGAACAGGTTATAACATATTGCTTGAATGTTTTGGTGCACCTGACGTATAGCCTTGGCATAACGCTTTTGGACTACTATTTGTTTCAATCTATGCACAATGCCTGGTCTTCTGTACACTTCCAAACAGTGGACTAAGCACAAAAATGAGTAGACGATTTTATTGCGTAAAATGATAAATGGTTCTACATTGCTGGCATCTGTTAACTGCCCGACCAATAGTTGATGGTCTTAGATTATTATAGAGAATATTTTGGAAATTAATGGTATTATTCTCAGTTCTCAATTACATATTCCTTTTCTAAAACATGCTTTAAAACTTTTTACTGCTCCCAATAAGTATTCTTTAACAATTTTAAATATAAAGTTTTACTTGTAAAGTAATAAAAACATACACATTAAAAAATATATATAATGTGAAAGTTAACTTTATATTTATAAATAAACTGGAATAAAGATACATACAACAAACCACAAAGACCAACTTGAAGTGGTGCATTTATCCATGGAAATCGCTAAAAATAAAAGTAAATTAAATGTATGAATACAGTATATACAAATTTATATAAATTGTACAATAGCAACAAGAATTTTATTATTACTTAAACACTGTAATTTTATTATTACTTAAACAGATTTATCTGTTTTAAAGCCAATATTCATGCAATTTATAAAAGATAATTGATATAAACTTTCATACATTAAGATATAATTAGAACAATGATGCATACATTTAATTAGTGCAGCAACTAGTAAGAATTTTGTTATGTATAATTTATTTTTATTATGCATTTATAAACTTGTATGACAAAATTTTATATTTCACTTGTATCATTGATTTTGGGATGAAAAGGTCAAAGAGTATCGAAAAGCTAAAAAGTATCGAAAGTGAATATAAGTTCATTTTTTGTTTAGAGTGATAACAAATTTATTGCCCTTTAATTAGTAAGTCCTGAATTTTCTTAAGTTTATTAACACACTTGTAGTAATTGATACTTTGTTCTATGATTTTTAATTTGTACTGGATACATTAAGATTGAGAAGAATTATATTCTCATAGAAACTTTTTGCTTAAGGGGACTTGGCAACTTTAACGACACTACTGAAGTAGGTTTCATATAAAAGCTTTTATTTCTATTTAATATTTATATATTGAACTATATTAGGTTTGTTGAATAAAATATATATTCAGGCATCAATTCTTATGGTTTTTAATATATATTTTACAGATTTGAAGTCTTGAAGAATTGTGTTTTTTATTTTCATTTTTTCCATATCTTCAAAATGCTAAAAAAAATGTCTACAGTTATTTAAGAAAAGACTTAATATATTTTTTTGATGTTTAATGGAACCTACTTAGAAGAATTAGGGATGGGTTTTGAAATTTATTAATTAGTTTTTGAAAAATAAATAAAAAGTTCATGTCTAGAGAGAAATTTGGGAAAAAGCATTCTTTTTGTAAAAAGAAAAATTATTTAAAATAAAATTATTAAAGATATCACAAAATCTCTCCCTAATTCTTTTTAATGGGTTCTATTTAATATCCAAAAGAAATATTAAGTCTTGTTTTACATACCTATAGAAGTTTTAGCCTTTTGAAGATCATGAATTCATGAAGAAATGCTAACTAAGAAAATACAATTTAAAGATTTCAAATTTGTAAAAAAAATGTATAAAAAATTATAAGATTTGTTGCCTGAATATATATTTTATTGAACAAACCTAATATATTTCAATTATAAATATTAAATGGAAATATAAGCTTTTATATTAAACCTATTTCAGTGGTGTCGTCAAAGGTGCCAAGTACTTTTAACAGAAGATTAAAGATTTACACAGAAGATTTATGTTTTTGTGCATAAACAGAAGATTTATGCACAAAAACAAAAATATATCCTCCCAATCCCGTATAACAAAGATACAAGTAATAAAATAAAAACTGAATCAGCTACATTAAACATAAATATCCCAATAAGACCTAACAGTAATATTTTCCAAAGATTAAGAAATGATAAAGATAAAATTCACTTTTCTGAAACTGCAGGTATATACAAAATAAATTTCACTAACGAAAATGAAAAAACCGAATGCTATATAGGAATGATGAAACGGAAAACAAAAATATGCATAAAAGAACACAAAAATGCTATAAAATATAATAAAATGACAGCCCTAACCAAAGCAAATCAGAATGAAGATATAAAAATATATTTCAAAAACTTTACTAAAATAGCCCACTTTAATATAGTTATTTTTATGCCATAAAACGCGAAGCCGTCGAAATTTTGGCGAACTATGACTCATGCAACACTGAACCAATCGAAATAGATACAAGGTGGTGTACTACTATGCTGGATGAGGAGCAGAGGAGGAGACAGATAGCAAGACCGTCTGAGCATCAGTTCACGAGAAGCATACCTGGTAACAGCCGTGGATAGCGGCTGAAAGCACTAGTACCAGGTGATTCTTAATGGTTTTTAATGTTCTTATGTATATTTTTAAATAATCACCTTTAAAAAGCTTTTAAATTGATATTATTATTTTATTTATTTGTGCCATTTTCTTTATCATATATTAACTTAGTTTTAGGATATGTAATTTGTTGGTTTATAAATTTCTCAAGAATAACTCTGTTGTTCAATTGCAAAACAGTTTTATTAAACCAAAAGTAGACCATTGCTTCAACTGAACAGCAAAAATATTTTTTCTATATACAAGATGCTTAGGTGTCAAATATTACGTGACCTTCTCCTATATAATACAGATAGACACAATAAACCAATACACAAAATTATATCATTTTATGATCTACCAACTAAGGTAATAGCTTTATTTAATAATTTTTCTAAATAATTTCGCATTTTCTCAAAAATTAGATAGTCTATTAAATTACTGAGTTGCATTTTTAAGTATCCAGTGTTGTAGTGACTAATTATACATATGACCCAGTGATAAAGAAGCTAACTAAAATTAACAATTAAGAGACATAGAAAATAAGAAAAATTTAATATGCTTGCATTTAAAACTTCAAATGAGAAGTAACTCAGCTACTTTATAATAAAAGATAGTATTTCAAAACAAAGCTTATTAATGTTGGTAACATGAAATAGATTTTTCCAATTTACATTTAGCAACAACATTCATAGTTTTGAATACTGAATAAATCTCACACAAAATATGAAGTTAATTTGTGAGAAATTGACCTATTATCTACTTGAGTTTACAGTTAGGACATGACTATTCTATGTTATTGGGTGAGTGCAAAAGCTCTACCCGTTTTTATTACCCATAAAGAAGAGCAAACAAACGCAAAATGAACAGTACTTATTATTGTGCATAATCCCCATTGCTATCTATGATCTCTTGTCATCTTTCTGGTAGGAGATGAATCCCACGACAGTAAAATTCCGGCAGTTTCAAGTAAAAAAGTCTTGGATGGCAGTTTTCACAGCATCAAGATCATCAAAGATTTTCTGACTGAAGAAATTGTTCAACGCACGAAATAGGTGATAGTCAGTTGGTGCCAAGTCAGGAGAATAGGGATGGTGGGGTAAAACCTCCCAACCAAAGCCCAGTAACTTTTAGCGAGTGATGACAGCAGCATGTGGCCCGGCATTATCATGATGAAGGATAAGACTGTGATGATTGATGAGACCTGACCACTTTGTTACCAAATTTAAATGCAGCCTGTCTAACTGTAGATAGTAGAAGGCGGTATTGATGGTTTGGTTGGGTGGCAGGACCTCCCAATGAAGTATTCTCTGTACATCTCCCCCACACTCAATAACACCTTCTTGGGATGAAGTTCAGCTTTTGGATTCGATGCAGGCGGATCAGAAGGTCCTAGAATGCTTTATGTTACGGTACATAACCCACTTCTCATCTCCTGTCACAATTTGTGTCAAGAATGGGTCATTTTTGTACCGGGAAAGCAAGGAAACACAGGTGGTGATTTGGTCATCCCGTTGATTAGCTCTCAGGTTATGTGGAACCCAACAATCCAACTTTCTCGCAAAACCCAACAATCCAACTTTCTCGCAAAACCCAACTTAACCAGCCATCTCTCGACCATTGTCTGGTGTACATTGAAGGTCTCTGCTAATTCTTGCATGGTTGGGTTTGGGTTGTTCCTTATGGCTTGGTCAATATCGTCGTCTCCAACATGTGATGGCCGTCCTCCGCTAGCCTGATCTAGGCAGCTTCTGTCTCCTTCCCTAAATTTACGAAAGCATCAATAACATGTGCTTTCGTCTATTGTATCCTCCACATAAACTTGACAAACATTGCAACATGCTGCAGCTACTGTACTCTTTTTATGGAACTTGTATAACAAACAATGTCTTATAGGCTCCTTCTTGTTTTCCATGTTACACCCTCTAATATTTTTTTAGATGATTAACTTTATGAGAGACAATGCATTTATATGTGAGGCATCCACATGTTTGATTGGCCGATTATTTGCATCATTACAATGTCATGTGTGATGTCAATTCTATTGCAAATTTGCATATCCAAAAATGGGTAGAACTTTCATACTCACCCAATATTTACTAAATGAACTACTAGACTATGCCGACTCTCCAAAGAATCATAATCTAAATCATCCAACTAATTAAAATTATGCTATCAATTCATTTAGACTTTAACCAGTTTATAAGCCAAGATATGTTGTATATATATCATGTGCTAGACATACCTCAGTGATGTGCAGAAAGTCACTAGACAATTAATGCTTTCCACATCAGTACAGTATTTGTTTTCAGTTAGTATGGCCATTAATTTGTACAGGTGAAGTAAACATACGAGAGTAAGTCATTAAGTAAGTCACAAATGCATATGGCATGATTTAAAGTAGTAACAGATATCCACAAAGAATGGTGATAGATGGCAGCAACACACAGCTTTATAATATTCAATTCATATTGAGTAGGTAACATGCATATGCATACGTAATGCAATTTCAAAAATGATGATGGTGCTGAATGATTGTATGATTGAATAGCAGCGTGCAGTGGTCCGATTTTTGTGGGCGAAAGGACTTGAATAAAAAAATATTAATAAGGAAATGTTACCTGTTTATGGATGCTACAGTATCCACCTTATAGCCCAAACTTAACCCCAAGCGATTATCATCCGTTTTGTCCACTGAAACAACATCTTGGAGGCAAACAATTTGCAGATGACGACGACGTTCAACATGAAGTTCTACTGTGGATGAGACAGCAACCCAAAGAACTTTATGCAGCTAGAATTGGGGCTCTGATAAAACAATAGGATAAGTGCATCAATGTTGCTGGAGATTATGTGGAAAAATAAAAATTGTTTCCAAGTGATTATCATGGTAAATTATTTTTTTATTATCTTTTGTGACTTACTTAATGACTTTCCCTCGTATATGAATAATTTTTCAAGTATATTTAGATAATCAGTTTTAAATAATAATCATAAGTAAACACTTAACTGGTTAAAACTATTAAATTAAACCATATACACTACTTTATTAATTTTTTTATTTTCAATATAATTGTTTTATCAATGTTTTTCCCTTCTCTATCATATAACATCACAACATTTGTTTCTATCTTAAATGACCCATGGTTATTTATTATGCTTATATATTTTATTAGTCCACAAGATTTGTTTTTGACTTTATTATAACAAAAATACTATAAATTATTTTTTTTTTTTTTTCTTGTAATATGGTCTTTTAAATTTCTCTTATTCAGCTCAATTAAATTGTTTAAAATTAGAAAATTGATGGCCATTTTTTTTTCCTCATTCGTCAATATCTTCATCTTAACTATATTTTGTGGATATTCTGACCAGTGTCAGCTGATTTTTTATTCTCATCTCTGGATTTTTCACTTTTCCCATACTCAGTTGCATGATGATAGTCAATAAAAATCTTAGGAAGCAGCAAGTCCTCTCAACATGAATTAATTTTTAGAAGAGCAAAAAGTAATCAGACCAGGATTCAAACATGGGACCTTTAAGTAATAAAATAGTTTAGAAATTCTTGAGTACATGATTCTTTTTTCTTCCTTCTTTTCTTTCTTTTTAACCTTTAAAAAGTATTTTAAGTTTCAATAACAATTTGGCTTTTTAAGGTCTTTTTGGGAAGGAAAAAAAAAAAAAAACTTTGATGTCATAGAAGGATTAATTTTGTTAGAATGAAGAATAATTTTTATAGTAACTTTACAGTTGCTAAGTCTTTCAGTTTTTTTCAGACGATATATTGTAATAAAGTTTTAACAGAAATTTTTAGTAAATTTTTCTAATAATTATCAACAGATAATTGTATTGGAAAATATTGTTAGGTTGTATTTTAAAAAAGATTCAAAAAGCTGGCAACTATGTAACTTAGAGACTATATGCCAAGAACTTCTCAGAGACTTACAAAAGTTTAGATGAAATTTGGAAATTTTATTAATATATGTGATGCCTAGCAATTGTACAGTCAGCTACCATTTTCTACAAATCTAAGTATTACAGAGATGGCCTTTTAACAGAAGGTATTCAGAAAATCATAGTTAAGGCAGCAAAATACTATAAATTAAATGCTTTTCTTCTATGTTTACATTATTTGTTCATACAGTGTTTTAACAATCAATATTAGTTTGTTTGAATTAAAAGTTCATTAGTTCCTCCCTACTCCAAGGTTTCTTTTATATCCTGAATCAAATTATTCAACTTAGCATTATTTCTGAATAAATAAGAGGTCTCCATTAATCTATTAGTTCCCAATTGTCCTGGCTGCAAGAAAGTACTAGTTATCATTTAATTTTTAAAGTAAGGTAGTTTTATCAATTTTACTTTTTCCATCTAAAATCCACATTACTTATTTAGAAGCCATTTAAATTAACAATAAAACACAAAATTTATTTTTCCATGATTAAATGTCCTTTTTAGCAATTTTAAAGTCTTATCACTTACTTACAACAGTCACATATGGAGATTAACTTCAGTTATATGGTGGACAGTTGTCAGCCCAAATTAAAGTTCAAAAATATAACCTATTCTTAGAAAATGTTCTTCTTCTAAGAAAGATTTAAAAAAAAATGTACATGTGTCTTTAATACAGGTAAATTAGTATTTAATCCCATTAAGAATATTTGGGAATAGGAAAACTGGCCTTCAATATAGGTAGCCCTTCAACAGAGGTGGACTTTTAGAGAGGTTCACTGTATTTATATTCCTTCAAGCATAATAAAAATATCAAATATAATGAAAATTGATAATATAAAAGTAAAATGATGATTTAAATACCTTTAAAACACCTCTTTTGTCTAAATAGTTCATAATAACAGGTGGAATCACTGAAAAATAAAAATAATTTAATTAACTTAAAAGTAACTTAATAATTCCTTAAATGTACAAACTGTCACTATATAGTGTATATAAAGTTCTGTGTACTTATTATTAGTCTAAATTTGCCATAAGTAATTCTTAGAAATCATTATCACTAAATATAGGAGAACAATTTTGAAAATTTTAATTTAACTTAGGAATAAAAAAGGGGGGGGGGGAGGAAAACGTAAGTTAATTTGGCAAAAACTTTCATGATCTTTAAATGAAAGTTAATATCTGTTTTCAATCTTAAAATATGATTAAAAAAAAAAAAAAAAAAAAAAAAAAAAGATTAGCAGTTTCTAATGCATTGGATTATTGTCATCAGCAATTTATCATTTAATTTATTAGAAAAAGTCAAAACATTTTTTTAAACAATATTTAATAATTCATCAATATTAAGCATTTTAAAGAGATGTATTTACACATTGTAATAATTTAATAATCATATCAAAAGATGGTTAATATATTTTTTAAACTGATCTTTTTGCAGCATTAAGTTTTAACATTTTTATGGTTTTTTGTTACTTATTGGGGGAAAAAAAAAAAATTCCACAAAATATTTTAAAGAGATGAATTTACACACTGTAATAATTTGATAATTATATCAAAGATGATTAATATATTTTTCAACTGATCTTTTTGCAGTATAAGGTTTTAATATTTTTGTAGATTTTTTACCAATTAAGAAAAAACCCACAAATTACTCAATAATATTATTTATATAAAATTACTATTATTTAATTTAAGTTCTTTTAAAAATCAGCAGAGAGAATAGTGCAATACTTGAGATCTGAAAATTGATGAAATAAAATTAAAAATGTTCATAATATATATGAAGAGTGCGAATATGTCAAATTTTAAAAGTTTCTGTGCTCCCCCCCCTTCTTTTTTTTGGGGAGGGGGGGGAGGGAAAGGGGGAGATGGAGAGACAGAGGGACTTGAATTTTTTTAAATCAAGCTTTGAGAGGCATGATATTCCATCAAAAAGGACTTCTACAAAAATTCCATAGTTGTCTGATGACTAGCGTATAACTAAAGATAACATAGTATAACTAAACAAACATAGTATTGAATCTGCAAAAAGAATAATTTAGCCACATATTTATCATCTTTTGATCTAATCATCAAAATAACCAAGATTTTGACTTGGCTCTTCAAACTGAAAATAATGAGTCATTTTTAAATTTGACTTTTTTTTTTCAGATTTTTACTGTACGAGGGTTGCCTTTTAAATTTCTACAAAAAGTAGGAATAAAAATAATTTGTTTGGAACAAACTGTTTGAATGCTTTTCAAAATATTTGCCTTTAAGATTTATACACTTTTCCTTACGTTTAAACCATTTCTTGAAACAGTTTTTCCACTCTGAAGTTGATATCGCAGAAACATGGTTCTGGAAGGCATCAACGGCTTTTTGAGGTGATGAAAATCGCTGCCCACGCATTTTTTGTTTGACACAAGGGAACAAGAAAAAGTCGTTAGGCAACAAATCAGGAGAATATGGGCAATGAGACATTAATTCAATATTTTTATCCTTCAAATAATCAATTGTTTCACGTGCTGTGTGGCAGCTGGCGTTGTCGTGATGAAGAATGATGTGGTGATTTTTGTTGTTTTTCCTGATTTTGTTGATGATTTTTGGCATACAAATTTCTGTATACCATTTAGCGTTAACAGTTTTTGATCCTCTAAAGGAATGGTTGCAATATGTCCTGTAAGGCTGAAGAAACAAGCAATAATTTTTTTGGAAGTGCTTTGTGAACAAATAACTTTTGTAGGATTCGGTATCTGGAAACACCCAAACAGTGGACTGTTGTTTAGTTTCCGGCTCATATGAATATATCCAAGTTTTGTCACTTGTAATGATGTTGTATATGGATTTTGCTGGTCCCAATTTGAATTTTTTTAGCATTTCTTTACACCAATTTACACAAGCCTCTTTTTGAGCTTATGTCAAATTGTGTGGAATCCATCTGGAACAAATCTTTTTAACAGCTAAATGTTTGTGCAAAATCGAATGTATTGCAGTCTGTTATAAGCCAAGGAATGCTTCTATCTCACGATATGACATGCCGATTTTCTTCAATCATCTTGCACACAGCATCGATGTTTGGAATCACTACCGCTTTTGATTGTCCTTCACATATTCATCACTGACAGACACACGAGCACGACAAAATTCTGTAAACCAATTGTAAACAGTCTTGTTTGACGGTGCTTTATTACCAAAAATTTCATGAAGCGATACTATGCATTCATGTTGAGTGAGGCCTTTCTTAAAATCATAAAAAATCATCCAACGGAAATCTTCACGAGTTACTTCCATTTTTTTCACTCACTTGCTTCTTTTAAACACTCACTGTAAACAAAATATGCAGACGATTTCTAAGATGCCACTGATTCCAAGATAAAAAAATGTGAATTTTACAAATATCCTGAAGACAAATTTCAGTAGCGCCTTCTATTGGTCGTTTGTAAAAACATAAAAGGCAACCCTTGTAATAAAACTCAATAAATTTTTCAACACATTGCTACTATATAATTTAAATTTGATTGAAAACTGTTCATGAGAATAGTGCAGTATAGAGGTCTGCATGGGCTGGGTTCGGGACAGGTAACCAAAACTTTCGTATGGGCCAGGCCGGACCCAGGCCTCAAAATTTCAGCCCATGCAGTACATAAACTCTGGAGAATTCATGGATTCAAACTGAAATTAGAAATACATTTTTAAAGTTTCTTTCTTGAGAAAAGCATATACAGTTCCTGCTGCTTATTAAAATCATATTCATTCTGAGCAAAAGTGATTTTATAAAGCAGCTGATTTTTATACCCTGCATTCTAGAAAAATGTATTACTTCTCTAAATTTGGAAAAAAATTTCAAAATGGATGAATTTCATAAACAATATTAATTAATTTTTGACACACAATTAATTAATTATTCCTTTAAAATAAGTGAATTAAACACATCCCAAGTTTCAATACGCTTTCCTTTGAGGATAACTTTGCCAAAAGTTCACACATTCTTTATTATTATTATTTTCTTTCTTTTGAACATTTTGCTTCTTAGTTACTTCAGAATAAGAACTAGAAACTGTCTTTTAATAATTAAAAATTAATATATATATATAGACATGTGGGTGCATGTTTAATTTGTAAGTATGCTTTAAATGTAAAATATTTGACAAAGAGAGATAACGGAGGGATTTAGATTTTATTTTCTTCTTTATTCCAAAAATAAAAAATCACAGTTTACATAAAAATTTGTTTAGTATGCATAAATGACATTTTTGCTGATGAAGAGATACTTTTTCAGTTTATTAACTGGCGATGTTGATTCTATTAAGCGGCGGTTTTAAAATTGCTTTCAATGATTTGATTCTGGTCCTTGCAATTTGATCAGATTAAGCAGCTGATTTTATTAACCAGTGAATTTGTAAAGCGGCGGTTACTGTATTTGAAAAAATAAATAAATAAAAATACACCAATCAAAATTTTAAAATGTTAATTAGATCTATATCTTAATTAAAATTTAAACATATCTTCGAGAGGAGAAAAAAAAAAAAGAAACTTTGATGAAACTCACACATTCCAGGCATAGCCATTGCTATTCGAGACAACACTACTTGAGTAATAGCCCATTTGGCAGCAGTTTTGGACGAAGCAACTTTATTTCCATTTTTATCAACTACGGGAATTCCTTCTTGTAATTCTCTAAATATTAGAAATAAAATTTTTCAATGAAAACATGAAAGATTATAAATAAATTTGTTTAGAGATTGACATTTATGATAAATCACAATTAAAATGTAATAAGCTACAATTAGAGTTTAATATTTAAAATTCTACTGATGCAAAAGCCACATGCAACATTATATTTAAAAGGTTGAAATAAATGGAATTATTTTTCAAAAAAAAAAAAAAAAAAAAAAAAAAAAGGTTATTAAAAACAAATATTTTGGCACAATAAAGTCATGCATTTTTATTTAAGTAAAATGAAAACAGACAATGGAATCTCACTTGAGACGCATCATTGGAATGTTAACACAATTAGCAGCTGCTACAGCACAAAATGGTACAAAACGGCCAACTAAAGGAGGGGCAGTCTACAAAGGAAAATGCCGATCAACATTTTTATATAATTAGACTAAAATGCTATTGGAAGTAAAAACTCAATAACTGCCAAAAACAAATATATTGTATATAAATTTCCAAAAATAAACTATACTAATTCACTTACGGATGAAAGAAGTTATCCTTAAATTTGTCAAGGTTTTTATATCAAACAGAAAATAAGTAACGTGTAAAAGCTATTTATTTATTTTTGAGCAAAGGTACCCTTTAAAAAAAAAAAAAAAAAAAAAAAAACTTTTACATAAAACAAAGGAGAAGATAATGAGGAATAAAAAGAATATTAACACAGAACATAGATTAAAATGAAAAAGTTTTCTTTTTTTAATTAATTTATTTTTTAGAAAGAAAATTAATAATTAAATTAAAATAAGACTAAAAAAAGGCATGCTAATATACTTAATCTTTAAACATACAGTTAATTTAGAACTACTTATAGTTAGTGTATATAAATTACTTCCTGCAATGCAATGTGGAAATAAAAGGTAGGTATTCTAAAATTTAATTTTTTTTTTTTTTAAACATCACAATTTCACTTATTTTATGCTTTCTTAGCACTTTTATACATAAAAGCAACAAAAAATATACAATTAATTATAACAATTAAAACCAACATATTACAAATATTCCTCAGAGCAAAACATGGAAGAAAATTATATGTAGATACATGTTTTTTAAATTAAAAAGCAAATTTAAATGTAACTATTACAAGTAAAAGAATCCCCTATTTTAATACAGATTAAACTATTGAAAATAAAAAAATAGCTCTGTACACCCAATCAAAATAATACAAAAATGAAAAACATTTGTGTGATTGAATATTACTTTAACATGCAATATTAATTATTAAAAGTAAAAGCTCAGCAATATTTATGTTATTCAGTTACTGTACTATATTAAAGCAACCACAAAAAAAAAAAAAAAAAAAAAAAAAAAAAAAAAAATACTACATATTAGCAAAACATCTGTGGTTGCAATATTCGCAATCTATAGTAATTAAAAATATTATTAGCTAAATAAGTATATTAATATGACAGCATCATTTTAAGCCTTATTCATTCTAAAATTTCAGGCCTATAGTAATTACCTATCTTAAATTTTATATTTTTAAAGTTTTGGGCTGTTTAAAAAACACAACAGAAATATTTTTTAAAAAAGGAGTAAGAATTCTGATTCAGATATATGTGTATATACATATAAATATATTATATACAGGGTGGCCACAATTAAACTGACAGTGCTCAAGTTCTGTCGCGCAATCTAATTGCAAGAATAGCATTAAACTTTGTTTTCATATTAAAAAAGTTGGGAATGAAGAATTCTGCAAAAAATAAAAGTTTCAAAAGTCTCTGCTAGGGGAATATGTGGTGCTGTTTTTCTAAGTAAAGCTTTTGTCACAATTTATAATGTAAAATTGATGATTGTGCACTTTTTTGAAGTGAGTTTGTTTCCATTTATTATTTTGAAATTGGAGATACCACCAGGGTTCATACTCAAATATGGGAAAAAAATTCCCTGAGTTTTCCCTGAGTTCCTAGACAATTTTCAAGAAAATATTAGCGACATATTACAAGAAACGCTCCTCTAGACAGGACAAAATATAGCTACTTTCACTGTAAAATGTCATATTACTGCCGATCATGATAGAAATTCAGGTAGAAATCATTATTTCCACAATACTTAATCATTTAAATTTTGATACGAAGCTAAACAAGAAAAACATAACTTGAGAGAAAAAAAAAATTTGTTTTTCCAGGTTTTATAACTGATTTTTAATGAAAAATCAATGATAAATGATTTTTAATAAATTTTCCCTGAGATTTCCCTGACTTTTTTTAACAAATTCCAAATTCCCTGAGTATTCCCTGTTTTGCAGGTTTTCTCTGAGGAGTATGAACCCTGACCACGCTAATTGGACCCTACTTTTTTAAAATTATCTTTTCTATTAAACAGTGCCACACACGTATTCCTCTAGTGATGACTTTTAATTTTTTTTTAAGCAGAATCTATCATCCCATGTCTTGCTTAATCTTTTTACAAACTTTGGCACAATTAGGTCGCACTACAGAACACAGTGAGCACTGACAGTTTAGTTATGGCCACCCTGTATAATAAATTATTTGAAAAATTAATAATAATTAAATTCAAATATTCTCAAATTTATCAATTTTTTTTTAAAACATATTTTTAGGAGTTTAACAGAAAATAATATTGAGACAATAAAAGTAATATATATATATATATATATATATATATATATATATTTTTTTTTTCCAGGGAAACCGGCAATATTGTAATAATTAATATCACATAAGTATTTTTAGTAAAAATTATATATATATATATGTATAAGTTTAGCAATACTTCAAACATTGACCTTGTCATACATTTACACACAGCAAATAAATTCAGAATGTCCCAATGTGCATTATAAAATTTAAAGCAATATGTAATAAATGGTAGTTTTACAGTCTAATACTTTTACTAAGTATTTTTTTTATGGCATTTCCACAAAGAAATAATATATAACATTTTACAAATTATTTAGTTACTAAAGCATTATGCATATCAAAATGAAGCTACTAAAATTTTGTTGAAATCTACTGATAGATTTAGCACATAATACATTTTGATTCAAAGAAAAAAAACAAGCAAATCACTTAAAAAAAAAAAAAAAAAAAAAAAAAAAAAAATGAAGTTCATGCACAGTTTTTCTTTTGAAATAATGATAAAATGTAGTAAAAAACTTAATGTAAATGTTATTACTAAGTATTTAACTAAATGTTTCTTCTATTTACCTTTACCAAATTGTTTAAACCAATAGCAGTCACAAGGGCGCCAGAAGTAGCAAGAACATATGAAGTGCCTAATTGCCTAAAAAAGAAAATATGAAAAATTTATAATATAATTTCGAAATTGCTTATAAAGGTAATGAAAATGAGGGGGGGGGGGGGGATTGTAAATAAAAACTTCAGTACCAAAATGTAGTTTTTAAATTGATGTATTTCCACTTTTGAAAGATATCTACATAATGCTTAATCCATTTGTATAAATATAGCTAAGAGAAAAACAAAAATGATACAAATGAACATGAAACATTCTTTTAATACATATAAAATATATTCAGGACAGACATATAACTAAAAAGGAGGAAAAAAAAAAAACTAAGGCAGCAAATCGAATTTTTTATACAATATATAAAAAAAGATCTTTTCACAGAATAATTAATGATTGATTTCGATATGTTCAAAGAAATTTAGAATTGCAAATCACTATATCAAATCATGGTATTTGCATTGCTCTATTGTTTCTTAAGATACTGTTGAGAGTTAAGAAGGTACTCCACTTACCTTGGGACAGCAGCCTAATCCCATGTTATTCTATTGAGGAATTCTGTTTTCCCATTCAGAAAATTCACAACCATTAAATTGATCCCCCCCCCCCTTTTTTTTGTGTGTGTGTGTGTAATTAATTTCTTAAATATTTAATATTCCATTTTTAAACTCTAAAATGTAAAAATTTACTAAGAGTACTTTACAACTTCAGAATGAAATATTAAAAATCAAATTTTCAGAAAACAAGAATGAATTAAATTGGCTGTAAATTTTCTAAATGTAAAAACAGAATTTAAAAAAATATATTAGATAATAAGTAATTTTTAAAACAAATTTCTCCATAGAATAACACAGGGTTAAGTTGCCCTCCATGTTTGGTGAAGTATCCATTTGACTGTATCTCAAGGATAATATTTAATTTAATAAATAGTGACCAAAAAAAAAAAAAAAAGAAGGAAATATTGAAAAAGAAAACAAGCAATGTTAAAGAGACAAAAAGATAATTAGACATAAATCAATATATATATATATATATATATATATATGTTATTATTATTATTTTATGCTTTGCATGATACTCTATAAAAATCCAAAACATAATAATCAGACGTCTTTTTTGTTAAATGATTTTTTAAAATAAATATTTAACACTGAAATTACTGCAATTTTGAAAGTATGTAGGGGTTCCAAAAAGTAAAGAAACAAGAGCTCTGACAGGTGTGCAAATTATTCGTATGAATAAAAATCCCTCTGAAGATAATGAAGATGATCACAGGAATCAAACAGTACATGTAGAGTTTGTTGTCCAGTAACATGACTAAATCTCAGTTAGAAGATGGCTGTGTTGATGGAAACATGGTCTGCGATCAAAATAAGAAGTGTGAAAAGGTTTTTGCATTTGAAGAAAAATTCTCCAGCTGAAATTCATCGGCAATTGGTAGAGGTATATGGTACAAGTGTTATGTCATGAAAACAGGTGTGGTTTTGGTGCACAGAATTTGACAGAGGCAGAACAGATGTGAAAAAGCAGGGTGACCAAGCAGGTCCACAGCAGATGATAATGTTTGCCATGCCGAAGCTTTGATTCAAGGTGATCGGCACATTACTCTCAGTAAAATCGTACAAGAACGCAATATCTCAATTGGTAGTGCACACAATATTCTGCATGAACAACTGGGCTATCGGAAGACATGTGCTCGTTTGCACCGAGACAACTCACAGATGATCAAAAAGCCACATGAATGGAATATGTCTCGAGCACTTAATGCGTTTTTAGCAGGAAGGTGTTACATTTTTACACGGTATTGTTACTGGTGAGGAAACATGGGTGCATTTTGTGACATCCAAATTGAAGCAAGCATCCATGTCGTGGAAACATCCCTTCTCACCCCCTCGTAAGAAGTTCAAAGAATTGCCATATGCAAAGAAAGTTATGGCCACAGTTCTTTGGGGACAACCAAGGAATGCTCCTGATTGATTTCCTCACTCATGGAGCAACTGTAATTGCTGCCAGTTGTTGTGCCCCTCTGGGTCGATTGCGAAAGGCAATTTGCCGTAAACAACCGGGGCTGTTCACAACAGGCATCATGTTGTTGCACGACAATGCCCGAGCATATACAGTCACAGCTACATGCAATTTGTTACAGCTTTTTTAGTGAGAGGTATTTGACCACCCTCCTTACAGTCCCGATCTCACACCAAGTGATTTTCATCTCTTCAGACCTTTAAAGAAACACTTAAACATTTCAGAATCAATGCTGAGGTTCAGCAGACTGTTTTGACATGGCTGCACAATCTTGGCACTGATTTCTTCTATGCTGGTTTCGATGGTTTGGATCTGGTGTACCGATAGAACAAATGCCTCGATGGGTATGGCGATTATGTAAAGTAGTATATACCTGTGCCTTCCTACATTGTATATATATTTTTATTTCCTGAATAAACATTTACTGTAAATGGGCTTGTTACCTTAGTTTTTGAAACACCCTCGTACATAGATATGAGACTTAGAATTTTGCTTATATTAAAAAAACAACTTGTGTGTATATTTATTACATTTTAAATTAGCATGGTTGGAAAAAACAAAAAAGATATTTTCTCTTGATTCTAAGCATTGTCAAAATATGAGCATGAACATAAAAATAACAGAGATTCTACTATATAGGTTAAAATTAATATCACTTTTCTGCTACTTTCCATAACTAATAGGCAAACAGCAGTGTATTTCTGGATTTTCAGAAATATAACTTTATCTTCAACTAGCAGGCTACACCCGCTTCACTGATCACTATTTTTAAATGAATCACTGTAGTTAATGAATATTCAAAATTACATCAATTTTTATCATGCGAGAAAAAAAAAAAAAAAAAAAAAAATGTGATTGGAAGAAATGTTGCAACGGGTCCCCACTGCCCTTGGCAGCACAGTGCGTGCACATTTATGTTGAACACTCTTAATGAATCACTATATTATCATAAGGGAAAAACACAAATAAAAATAAAAAATTCTCCCATCAGTGGACTAATCGGTTCGAGCCACCACTGCCTGCGGCAGCGCATACAGGCGCACAAGGCTCACAGGCTCCTCCACCTACCGTTCCCGCCCCTCCTAATTATTTTAGACTTTAAAAAATACTCACAGTCGTTCTTGTTAGCAAATTTGAAAAACAAATTTTGCTCAAGAATAGTTTGCAGAGCAAATAGAATGCACAGTAAAAGCTACTGAAAAATTGACAGCTAAAGTGTTCAAAAATAATATAACTTTGTTATGAAATAAAGAGAACAGTTTAAAAACTAACAACTTTTATTAAACTCCATATCTTAACAACTTGTAAACGATTTCAACAATGTTATTAAATTCAACAATTAATAAACAATATCAACAATATTAACATTAACTTAATTATATCTTGTATTTATCCTTAGGCAACCAGAATAAAGATTAACCAGCAATCCTTATAACAATCATTTAAATTTTAGCAAAACCTAACTTTAACAAATGTAAATTTAAATTTCAAAAACTTAACAACAAACCATCCAACTGCTATAAATCTATTTAACTTCAACTTTAAATAAATTATATTAAACTTAACAAATACCAACATTTCTAATTCATCTGAAACTTAATAGGGAAAACTTAATAGACTTAAACCATTTCAAACTTAATAAAACACCAACTGCCATATTTTCAACATTAATAGACTATATATATAAACGTTAAACACAACGACATAACCAACGGCGATATAATTTAAAGGTATTAACAACAACAAAAACTCAACAAGTTTCATAATCAACGGCAATATAATTCAAAGATATTAACTACAACAAAAATTCAACAAGTTAACAATTTATCAGGAAAAAACGATGTCGGCCTAACGGCTGACAAACAGCATTATACCACACTTAACTATGGAAAAACAACTCACGTAAACATACGACGATAACTGCCGATGTCAAGAAAACATTACCAGAGCCCAGACGAGAGGAGATAATGGAGAGGCAAGAAACATCCTTTAATTCAATATTGTCACAGCATTTCTAAACTTTCGACACCCACAAAAATACTAAGAGCCATCGACTATTACTATGCTGCATTCAAAACAAAATAAAACAGGGAAACTGATGCAATGCGTAGTTCACCTCCTTGTCTATAAATAGAGCCCGGCGGATCTCAGCACCTGGCCAATGAAAACTCGCGGTAACAGCCAAACGCCACGCCATCTATTAGCGGCGATGGATACTACTCCAGATAGACAAGTAAAGCTTGCAAGTGTTGCGTGGATGCCGGTAACTACGAACTTCCGTTGATCGTGCTCTCCTGGAGAAATGTAAACAATACCTCCAAAAAAAGGATAAGCTCTGTATTAAAGGTGAGTAATAGGGTTTTAAACATTTTTAACTATAGTATGATTACCCAATTTTATACATAATAAAAAGACAATTTTTCCACATGTAAACAATGCTTTTTATGCAACAGCCTAAAATTTATTTCCTATGTTAATCAAGCCTAACACTTTATTTCACTATTTTTGCTTAACAAATTCTTTATATAAAAATTATAAAACTATCCAAAAAAACAACATGGAAAAAATTTGACATCAGATTTCCCCCTCCATGTTGATTTTTTTCCCTTTTCTTTTTACTTAAAAAAATAAATGGTTGCCCAAGATTTACACAAGAAAATATTAACAAGATATAAAATATTTAACATATAACAAACCAATTTCCAACAAGACTTCAACATTACTTTGTTGAAAAACTCATAAAAACTTTAAGCAGCAAGAACAAACATCTGCTAATTGATAGTCCATGGCACAGTATGTTAGCACTAAGTGGATGCTGCAAAAACTTCAAAAAAACATTAATTGCATATTATATTTACCAAATTTTCACTTCCTCATTGCAAACAAAAAACTATATACAAGGTATGAATACATTTAATATGATGTATATACAATGATTTGACAACCACATAAACATTAACCATGCATGAGCGCTCATGTCTTACACCATTCATTCCAAAATAAATTAAAAAAACGTATACAAAACATCACAAAGGCAATGAGAAATAGAAAACTTCAAAAAAACATGGATTTTGGTAGGATCCATAAAACCGAAATATTAAACTTGAAAAAACTTAAATGGATTTTGATAGGTTCCATTAACCCGACACAATTTTAATTTACTAATTTTTACCCTTGATTTATTTTTAAAAAAACTTTATTAATAAATTTATTAAGATTAAATTTAGTAAGAGGCTTTGTGAAAGGATCTGCCAAATTGGACTGACTGGGAATATATCTAAGCTTAAACTGTTCTTCAAATAACCATTCGCGAATAAAAAATAATTTGACGTTAATATGTTTTGATCTATTATTTTCGATCGGGGACTTTGTAAAATCGATCGCGGGTTGATTGTCAGCAAGTAAAAGTGGGGGAGTGTGTGAACCAGGAATTATATTAAATTTAAAACAGTCTTCCAATATATGGTCCAACCACATCAACTCCTTCACACACTCGCACATTGCAACGAACTCGCTCTCCATTGTAGACAAACTTACACCCCTCTCTTTGAAGGTTCTCCATGAAATAGGGCTCTCATCAACAAAAACAATCAAACCTCCCATAGACACAAAGTCATCTCGATTCATCGCAAAGTCGGCATCTGAATAAGCATTTAAATTTGAGTTACAACATTTTAAATTCAATTTGAATTGCTTAGTATATAAAACATATCCCAAAAGTTTTAACAAGCCATTCCAATGAGGCAGACCAGGGTTGCATTGAAACTGACTTAAGATATTGACTGCATAGGCTATATCTGGGCGTGTCCTACTGGCAATAAATGACAAACATCCTAAAACATTCCTATATGGAAATCTAGTCATTTCGTCACTTTCTTGCTTATTAGTCGGACAGTCCTTTTTAGAAAATTTAACTCCTTTTACAATTGGGAGCGAAGAGATAGGAATATGAAAAGACTTAAAACGATCGGCTACCTCCTCGATATATGATGACTGAAACAATTGAACATCACCATTATCGTATGAAAATTCGACTCCCAAAAGTTTTTGAGTCTTGCCTAAAATCTTTAAGTCAAATTTCTGTCCCAAACGTTTAACCATGTCGTCAATTTGAGATTGTTTCTTGCCAAAGATGACAATATCATCCACATAGACTAGAAGAACAATAAAACTTTTAAACTTATATGTGCAATTGCACCAATTAAACTTTTCAAAACCCAAATCCAACAAAACCCGGTTCAATTCATAAAACCATAAACGCCCACTTTGGTGTAAACCATATATTGCACGATCAAGTTTGCACACAAGGTGCTCCTTCCCTCGTACTATATACCCAGGTGGTTGGCACATGTATATATCCTCATCCAGAGGGGCATACAAGTATGCACATTTAACATCACACTGAGTGTTAAACCATTTCAAATTTGACACCAAAAGGGAAAAGAAAAAACGTACTACGGAAAAATTTACTACAGGTGAAAATGTTTCATCGTAAGAATCGCCTTTAATCTGGTAAAAACCTTGTGCCACAAGTCTAGCCTTGAAGCGTGCAATGTTTCCATGCTCGTCTCTCTTTAAGGCGTAGACCCAGCGGTTTCCTAAAGGAGCTTTATCCTTAGGTAGCTCAACTAAGTGCCAGACTTTACGATTTTCCATACTTTCCATTTCCTCATCCATAGCAATTTTCCACTCGTCATGTTGTTGGGATTTAATAGCCTGGTTAAACGTCTTTGGAACCAAAACATCTAGTCATTTTGCTTTCTGCCTACGTCTTTTCTTGAACTTTGTTAATTGTGATGATGGAACAATATTCTGATTTACTACCCCTTCAAACAAATTCCCCCCAGAAAAATCAAATATATCGGGATTAAACAAAATATTCTTATCTAAACAAAACCTTTGGACATCGTTAATCGACCTTAATCTCGTATTAGAGCCATCTGGATAATAGTATATGTCAACCCATTTACCAGTAGGTCTCGGGACAGCTTTACGTCGCCACACAAGTTCAGACTGCAATCCAACAGGGGAATCGACAGGTTCATCTGAGACACCTTCGTCGACCTCTTCAGGCTCACTCTGCGCGATTATATCGACAGGATCAGATATGTTCTGATCTACTGGACTATCGGCGAGCAGGTCTAAATCGGAAGACGGGGTGCCCAGCACAGCTCCACTGTCCTTACCATACAAGTCTACACCAAAAGAAACATTCAGCGTTTCGATGATTTTATCCTCCTGTGGCAGCCAAACCCGGTAACCTTTAGTTCTGAGGGCGTAACCAATTAGTACTCCTTTTTGGGACCTGGGTGACAGTTTGTGCTGACGCCTCTGTTTGGGGATACCCGCATATACTACCAATCCAAAAGGTTTTAGATGTCTAACCGAGGGTTTATGACCAAAGTATAACTCGAAAGGGGTCTTTTTCTCACCTCTGTGAATCACACGGTTCCAAGTATAAGAAAAATAAAGAACTGCTTCGGACCAAAAACGTAGTGGTAAACCACTGTCCACCAACATTGCTCTAACACAGTTCATTGCCGTCTGATTAAGACGTTCACAAACGCCGTTCTGTTCAGGGGTATATGTGTTTGTTAATTCATGAACAACTCCATTCGTATCACAAAAGTTCTTGAAATCGTCGTTCACAAATTCAGAACCGTTATCGGTTCGTATAAACTTTAATTTTCTCCCCAACAGTCTCTCAGCTCGAGCAATGTGGCGAACAAAAATAGAAAAAACGTCAGACTTATTATTTAATGGATAGATAGCAGTCCTTTTAGAAAACATGTCAACAATTGATAAGAAAAAACTTTCCCCTTTATAGCCTTTGATCTTAATAGGCCCCCAAATGTCCATAAAAATACGTTCCAAAGGACCATCACACTGGGTACCAGAAAAAGCTTTAAACTGGATCCTCTTTTGTTTACTTAAACGACAAGGTTCACAAATGAACTTAGAAAATTTCAATTTAGGCAGACCCTTTACACCATTGCATTTACTAGTGTGAATCACAAGATCTGGACTTATATGGCCAAAACGAGCATGCCAGGATTCAACACTATTAGCTTTTACATTAAAGGCACTACAATTTAAATTATTTGAGATCTGATTATCACATTTGTTTAAGACTTTAGGATATACATTATAAACACCGTTATTTAATTTAGCAGAAAAAATCTTTTTGCCATCCTTGTCAAGTACGTCAATATTTCCCCCCTTGCCAGAAAAACTTGCCCCGTTAACGTCCATTACAGGACCAGAAATTAGATTTTTACGAAGTTTAGAGGAAAATAAAACATTTTTCAACATATATACATTATTATCAAATTTCAAATTAACAGAACCTTCCCCCTCAATGGGGAAACTAACGCCATCAACCGCAACGTATAAATCCTCACCTTCAATTGGTGTAAATTCACAAAAATATTCCACATTCTTACAGAAATGATGTGAAGCTGCTGTATCGAACGCCCAGCAGCTATCATCATCAACATTGCTAAAATTAGCCTGAGCGATGAAATAATTTTTGGATGAAACATTACGGTTGACAGCTTTAGTTTTACTTTTATAAACATTTGAAGATTTATCTATTGAAGTATTTTTATATTGACTATTAACAGGTTGTTTAGGTAAAGTCACTCGACAATTTTTACGAATATGACCAAGACGGCCACAGCGGAAACACTTTACTTTACTTGAAAAATTTCTGGCATGACTAGTGTTCTGCAACTCAACACGGTGATTAACACTTATATTTCTTAATTCCAAACGTGATTCCTCTGCGATCATTTCTACCACAATTTTCCTGAACTCAAAGTTATTTTCCCATCTGAGGATATACTGGACGGCCGACTCAAACTTAGCAGATAAATTTTGCAAAAATTGGTAGGAAATGTAGGTATCCTCCATAGGATGACCCATATCTTTTAACTGGTCAGCAATCCTTGATAGACGTTGAGCATACAAGTTAACAGACTCATCAGGTTTCATTTTGCAGCTAAATAATTCATTTACGAGATGCATATGATGAGCACGCGAATCTTTCACAAAATGCTGCTTTAAAACCTTCCAAGCTTCCTTAGGGCATGAACAATTATCTATTAATCCTCTATATTCAGGTGTTATATTCAAATAGATCGTGGATAAGGCTAAACGAGAACGAGCCTTGAAATCGTTGATACTGCCTTTACTTGCAACTCCCCCCTTCTCATCAGGCTCCGGCAAAGTTTCGTCACCATTGACCAAGTCCCATGCGTTTTTTTCAATAAGTACAAACCTAATATCCTTAATCCAAGTTGCATAATTATGCGTACTTAGTTTTTCAATTCCCGGCAGAATATTTAAAGCCATTCTCGAAATCCCAACTGCCAAAAGTTATATTTAAAATAGAAACGTCAAATGAGCTGCCATTCAGCAAAAGCCCATAACCATATGTTAGCAAATTTGAAAAACAAATTTTGCTCAAGAATAGTTTGCAGAGCAAATAGAATGCACAGTAAAAGCTACTGAAAAATTGACAGCTAAAGTGTTCAAAAATAATATAACTTTGTTATGAAATAAAGAGAACAGTTTAAAAACTAACAACTTTTATTAAACTCCATATCTTAACAACTTGTAAACGATTTCAACAATGTTATTAAATTCAACAATTAATAAACAATATCAACAATATTAACATTAACTTAATTATATCTTGTATTTATCCTTAGGCAACCAGAATAAAGATTAACCAGCAATCCTTATAACAATCATTTAAATTTTAGCAAAACCTAACTTTAACAAATGTGAATTTAAATTTCAAAAACTTAACAACAAACCATCCAACTGCTATAAATCTATTTAACTTCAACTTTAAATAAATTATATTAAACTTAACAAATACCAACATTTCTAATTCATCTGAAACTTAATAGACTTAAACCATTTCAAACTTAATAAAACACCAACTGCCATATTTTCAACATTAATAGACTATATATATAAACGTTAAACACAACGACATAACCAACGGCGATATAATTTAAAGGTATTAACAACAACAAAAACTCAACAAGTTTCATAATCAACGGCAATATAATTCAAAGATATTAACTACAACAAAAATTCAACAAGTTAACAATTTATCAGGAAAAAACGATGTCGGCCTAACGGCTGACAAACAGCATTATACCACACTTAACTATGGAAAAACAACTCACGTAAACATACGACGATAACTGCCGATGTCAAGAAAACATTACCAGAGCCCAGACGAGAGGAGATAATGGAGAGGCAAGAAACATCCTTTAATTCAATATTGTCACAGCATTTCTAAACTTTCGACACCCACAAAAATACTAAGAGCCATCGACTATTACTATGCTGCATTCAAAACAAAATAAAACAGGGAAACTGATGCAATGCGTAGTTCACCTCCTTGTCTATAAATAGAGCCCGGCGGATCTCAGCACCTGGCCAATGAAAACTCGCGGTAACAGCCGAACGCCACGCCATCTATTAGCGGCGATGGATACTACTCCAGATAGACAAGTAAAGCTTGCAAGTGTTGCGTGGATGCCGGTAACTACGAACTTCCGTTGATCGTGCTCTCCTGGAGAAATGTAAACAATACCTCCAAAAAAAGGATAAGCTCTGTATTAAAGGTGAGTAATAGGGTTTTAAACATTTTTAACTATAGTATGATTACCCAATTTTATACATAATAAAAAGACAATTTTTCCACATGTAAACAATGCTTTTTATGCAACAGCCTAAAATTTATTTCCTATGTTAATCAAGCCTAACACTTTATTTCACTATTTTTGCTTAACAAATTCTTTATATAAAAATTATAAAACTATCCAAAAAAACAACATGGAAAAAATTTGACATCAGTTCTCTCGGGCTTTTAAACCTAATAATACTAATTTCCAACATTTTATCTAAATTTCTTTATTTTTACCCCTGCGCCCGATCCCTTCCCGCCCTTCATAATAATTCTGTACTTTCGAAAATATCTGAAATCAATTTATCGGGCCTCAAAACCTAACAACACTAATTTTCAGCGCTCTAACTCTTATTTATATATTTTTGCTCTTTCACCTCTCCTTCCCGTCTTTCCTAATAATTTTACAAATTCGAAAATATACGCAATCGATTTGTAGGTATCAAAAACCTCCATGTACCAATTTAATAACTTTACAAATTTGAAAATATCCGCAATTGATTTGTAAGTATCAAAAATCTCTATGTACCAATTTTGAACGGTCGAACTCTACTTTTATTTTTTTGCCCCTCCACCCCCCCCCCCCCACACCTTTCTGACCCTCCTAATAACTTCACACTTTCAAAAATATCCTCATTTGACTTGCAGATCTCTAAAACCTATCTGTACCACTTAAATTTAAATTATATTAATTAAAAAACGAAGTGAAATTACTATCTGTACCAATTTTGAAAGGTCCAACTATATTTCTATTTTTTTACCCCATAGCCCCCCTTTCCTGCCCCACCTGGGACGAATTTCTAAAATTAAAGAAATTAGTTTTTATGTATTTATGGGAGCTATATTTTAGAACAAAAATATCTTACACATATATTTTTTTCTGTTTGCAATATAAAGGATTATTTCAAATCACGTTTCGCCCCCTCTCCTCCCCTCTTGGGGGCTGAATTTCGAAAATTCCAGAAATTCGTTTTTAGATATTTGTATTAGCTATATATTACAGCAAAAATTTCACATATACAGTAGAGAGTCAAAAATCCGCACATCTCGGGACCAGAGGTTGTGCGGATTTTAGGATTTGGCGGATTTTGGAGCCCATAAAAAATCATATTCAATTTGAATAATAAAAGCAGAATATTAATCAAACTAAACATATATCAGTGAATAATAACACAATTTTACTTGTATATTATATCAATACAAAAAACCCTTAACATGTTAAAAGTTTGTGACGCAGCACTGTACTTTATGGCTATAAGAATTAGAAATACGGGTCTTAAAAATAACGATATCAAACTTTCAGTGACGCTTTGATATTAATTAAATTATACATAGATTTTCTTATTTAAATTTGCTTTTTCCTTTTATTTATATTTACAGTGTAAACATTATTTTCAAGATAAAATAATATATAGCATTTACTCATTGATACCTTTCCATTTACATCTCTTATACTATGAAAGCATCTGTTTTAAAAGAAATTATATGAAATTCCAGTAACGCAGTGGTGTTACATTAAATGATTTGTTTTTAAATTTCACTGCAATTATTTTGCTTTGCATATTAAAGTATATGTGCACATTGAAATATTGCTTTTAATTTTTAAATACGCTGTCAAATATATCACTTTCATTAAGCATATATTATGTACTGAAATATATGCATTTCAATGAATTATTCTATCTTTTGCGTCACACCATCCAAAACTGAAAAAAATTTCACAATTTTTTTCTTTGCAGCACAATATCTATTTGCATGCATTTTCAATTTATTTGGATGAAATGACACAAAGTAAACATTTCCATATATTTTACTTACAGTTTCATAAAACACAATGCATTGGCATTCTTTTGGGTGTCCCTGTGCACAAACCAGTGGTGGTATTTATACCATTTTAAATAGGGAACATGCCATATTGAAATTAAATAACGTAGATAATTTTGAAGAAATTCTGAAAATATTTATGGATGCTGCAGGTGGAAAGACGGACAATTAGACGGACAGAAAGACAGACAAACAAATTCAAACAACAATCACTCTTAAATATAATTAGAGAGTGTTAAATAAAACTTTATAAAACAATAGCACTAAAAGAAAATGCGATTGCAACAATTTCCAATTATAGCCCTTAATATATCTGAATAGTTTTGTGTGGGCTTGTATATCTTAATGTCAATTATACTATATTCAATAGAAAACTTTTTTTTTTTTTTTTTTTTGTGTGTGTACATATGAATAATATCAATATCAATTTGATTTGTGCAAAATAAAGTTATTAAAATATAGTTTATAGAAAAAGTTCTGATAGAAGGAAATGCTTTAACATTCTTGCAGTTTTTCCTGCACACAAACCAGTAGTGGTATTTTCCCCACTTTTATTAAGGAATGTCGCATAGTGACCTTGAATAACATATACTAGTTTTAAGGAATTCTGTAGATATTTAGGGGGGTTAGAGCGTGGACAGATAGACAAACTGAAGTCTTAAATGCTTCAATTTTATTGGAAACTGTTAAAAAGGTCTGTTCTGCAGATGTTACAAAATCTGGGTGGCAAAATAATCCTCAAAACATGTACATACTTAGAATATATAGTACGTAAGTAATTAATATATATATATATATTGAATTGTTTGATTTAATGTGGACTTATCGTCTTTAATTTACAATAATAAAAGAAGATGTCTCTGTGTATGCGTTTCTGTAGGACTATGCATTTAGCAAATACGTGCTGCAAAATCATGAAAATTGATATATAAGTACAAAAATTACAACAAATTTGGTAATGAAAATAATATATATATATATATATACACATATATATGTACGTATGTTTTTTTTTTAGATAATAATTAAAATGATGATATTAAAGGCTTTATCTTTACAAATCAATAAATCTTTTTCAAATATTTGCCCACGAGAAGTTTGGCAGATGACCTTCTAGAAAAATTGCCTTTCAGCTTCCATTGTACCACGTAACATTGTAATGGTGATTTAAAAAAAAAAAAGCAGTTTTTTAAATTCTCCAATTTTAACAGAAGTTGGTAATCACTCACTGTTGCTGCTCATATGTTTCCTGTTCAAAATCTAAGAAATTGCTTATGAATTAAGAATACTTTCATTCAGATTCGGAAACATCTGTTTATATAAAGAGAGAAAAATTCCTTTCAAAGGAACATTTATAGTTTTCTCTCTCTCTCTCTCTTTGTTATTCTATTTTGAATTGGGGAAGTTAAAAGCAGTTTTGAATTTCTCCAATTTTAGAATGATTTTGACAAAAATTTGTAATTGTCCATGTTTAGTGATTTCAAGTCTAAAATTTAAAAATCTTCTCAATCCGTTAAGAAATGGGAATTTTAGACAAATTTAAAATAATTTTATTTAGATTAATTTTTCTTGCTGAAATCTTTTTTTTAAAAGGTAGGTCCATGGAAGGCAGTGATATTAAGATTTTGAGGGTGAGCAATCGACTGTGTATACTTATTAAGCTGTGAAATTAATAGAAGGGAGATATGTGAGTAAATATTTATTTTTTAATGGAACTAGGAGCTACAAAAGCCATGTTTAGGTGTCAGAAATTGAATATCTACTTTTTCAAAGCTGTAAAACTATAAGGGTGTGAAATAGGAGAAAAAATATATAAAATTTTAAAAATAGAGTTAGGGGTTACAAAAACTGTTTTGGTGGTGAAGAATCGATTACGAACAATCTTTTGCTGGTAACTGAAACAGAAAAAGGGTGCTACAGAGCAAGAATTTGCTATGGTGAGAAATTTCAACAGTCATTTGTACGGCGAGCGAACAGGCTGCTGTAGGTGTCTGAAACGGAGAAGAAGGGGGAGCGGGCATTTACTACTGTCAGATTTTTCAAGGATGGTGAATATGACCAGAATTTTCAAGGGCCATTTGCACGATAAGCTAACAGGCTACTACAAGTGTCCGAAACAAAGGAGGGCGCTATAGTAATCACCGGAAAGGTGTTTGCTACAGTCAGATTTTTCAAGTATAACGAATCAGCTAGTTAGAATAAATGGTTGACAATATAAAATTTCCATAGATAAATCGTCTGCATCAATATTTTAATTTCGTAAATTAATCTTATAATTAAATAATTAACAATGTTAATTTAACCTTATTAATAATAATAAACATTCTTTATTTTATGAAGTATTTAACAAATGTAAAATCTAGAATCACATGCTCTTTACACAAAATAAACATTTCCTGAACATAATCTAATGTTTCATCTATAATGTTTAGAAAAAGAGAGAAAAAGTTACTCTAAATGAAATCTTTGGATTTGTTATATTTTCATTTTGCAATTAAGCTACTTACTGTCTTTTTTGATTGCACGAATAGTTGTTTACCAGCAGTAGGAGGAGGGTGGGAGATTAAAGAGCACTTTTAGGTTTGAAATGAATCCCTTTATAAGTTTAAAAAGATAGAAATTTTTGCTGGAGATATATATATTTTTACTAAGTTTTTCCACTTTAAAAATGTTGTTTAGCAATAAACTATTTAATAAACTAAAATTAAATGATGTATGGAACACAACCTTTGCCAGCAATTTTTTTGTGTTCCTGAAGTGGCCACACTGGTCACGGATGGCCACTGGTATCGGATCAACATTATAAAATCCAGTTTTACAAAGCCTTTTTTTTCCAAAAATTAACTACTTGACAGGCGCCTTTTCTAACCTGGCACCTGCGTGTGCGGCGCACATCGCACACCATGTCGGCATGCACCTGCATAAAAAATCATACATAAGCAAATTCAGTGATGTTTAAAAAGTTTGACTTAATAGCAACATTCAATATTTTTTTCTTGTATTTTGTACAAATGCACCATAGTTCAAAGGCTGGTTTAAGTGGATGAAAAGTTTGTTGGTTAATGAAAAGATACTTGATTTGAATCAACAATGGCTCAGACTTCATTCCACAGGAAAAGTTAATCCATATACAGTAATCCCTTAACATTGGCGAATTTTTCAATTACAAAAATACAACAAAACCTAACATTTGCGAGTGTGTCCCTTGATTATTCGCAGCATTTTTTCACTAAGTCTTTTTTTTTTTTTTTTTTATTAATAATACAACATGAAAAATTTTATACTGTGTGAATTAATATCAATTCGTGAATTTTAAAGTGTTAACAAAGAAAAGAGGTAACAGGATAGCAGTGTTAATCTGGTATGAAATCTGTTACAAGAGTCCAATGTTTATAGCTTTAGTGATTCGAAGTTAGTTATGCGATAATCTCTTTATTCTATTCACTTAAAAGGAACAAACATTCTTGGGTGTAAAAAGGTATTGTTATTTTTCACCTGTTACATTAGATTAGAGATTAATTTATGGTGCAAGCTGCAAGCACACTAATCCACATGTACATTATTTTCTACATTTTTTAAGTGTATTACTTTCTGAAATTAGTAATTTTTTGCTTATAGAATTTTCCTTATATTGTTGCTTATAAAATTTATTTCATTTTTGTATTCATTATATAAATGCAGGCTACTTATGAACTTCTTGTTAATAAAACATATATCTTTGTTTATTAAAAGTTGCATCATTCTAAATAAAATTTTAGGTAATGTAACCCTCTGTTTTGAACAAGATAGCCTTGATATTAGTAAGATATTCATAGAATGTAACCTTGCAAACGTAAAGTGAATTCCAGTGCCCAACTTATCTCAGGTAGGGATCTGGGACAGATTTTCTCTTTGGTGAGCTTCTTTTACCCACTAAATTTCCCTTTTTACCGACATCTAAAAATATCTAATTTTTACACAGTTATAGTCGCATCCAGGGTTGGAAGGTTTTTGAAGTGTGATGATTTTTGAAGATATTTAAGTAGTTATTTCAAAAACATCTGGTCAAAACTGTCAAAAAAACCTACATTTATCCTTATAATTTATTTGTTATAAATAAAAGATAATATTTATGTTTACGAATACTGTTAACTTCTTTAATTTACAAAACCTTTAATCTGCAATTCATTTTTGGATGTAAAAAATGAAATTTGCTTTAATAAAATTAGAGATGTAAGCAATAATAATAATAAAAAATAAAAATAAAAATAAAAATAAACAGGATAAATCAGATTTTTTGGGAAGAGAATTTTGAAAGTTTCCAAAATATAAGGATTTTGGGAATGTTTTATTGTTGACTATTACTGCTCTGAATTAAAATTATAGAAATAATAATGGGCAAAAAAATAATATGCAAATTGTTCATGAATTATTAACAATTAACTGCATAATATTTCATAAATCATTAATAATTAACTGTATAATATTTTATCTATTAATTTAATATAGATATTTAATTATTGCTTAAAATATTTAACAACCAAATGGCATCTATTTGGTTTTGTTTTTCATGCACTTTCACTGATTATTTCTATGAATTTTAAGGGGGGAAATTTCATAAATTTTAACATTTTATTAATTCGTATAATTTAATTTCATTATATTATTTTTATAACCTATTCTTTATGATATTTTAAAAGTGATATAAATTACTTGAATAATTTGTTGATATGAATAATGTAATTGTTCGAATTTTTAAAGCTTTCTCTAACAGAAGATTGCGTAGTTTTTAATTTAACTTGAATTTTAGTGTGTAAAATTAACACTATAATACTGAAATAAATTATTTATACACTAAAATTAAGTAAACTTAAATGTAGTTATTTATTATCAGTTCCTTTCCCTTTTGAAATTTCCATAAATGTCCAAAATTTCTGGTTTAAACCCCAAAATTCTCAGTTTTCTCAGTCTCTACTTCAAATTCCCCAGGTATTTTACATATCTAAGAAAATTAATAGTGGAAGCGTTTTATTTCATTCTTTTATGGAAAATTAGATTTTTTTTTTTTTTCATTAATTTAATCAGATTTTCAGTTTTATCTTTTTTCCTCTGGGCAAACATTAAATTTTTTTATTTAATAACGAAATTGATAAGAATGTTTGTATTTTTGTTAAGACTAAAAATTAGAAAAGTTTTTTTTTTTTTTTTTTTGAAAAATCAAAAGAATTTTATTCCAGAACAAGAAATTACATTTTTGACAAACTTATAGAGTAAAATTTAAGTGTAAACATTAATATAAATAACAATTATTTCAATGTTAAATAAATAACAACATCGTGAATGGGAATAAAAGGAGTGTGCTTTGCATTTGTAACCAAACTAAAGCAACTGCTGAGACCCCCTGCCATTGGCTATAGAGTTGGTAGGACAACAAACCATGCCTTTTGCATGGCAAATTGTTTCTTGCACTTTGCAGATACTGCTCACCTCACAACTTTCATTTGCCTTTGTGAGTAATGTACAAACTTTTTAAAATAATATCTTGAAAAAATATTATTTTTCCTATACATAATTTGGGGCCCCCTTAAAGTGGGGGCAGCTGCCCCATTTGCCCTTGCAGTAATCAGGCTCTGGTGAATACTGTATTAAAAACTAACAGGCTAAGTTTAGGGAAACATACAGTTATTCAATATTTGTTTATCACTTATTTTCTCTAAGGCATAAGAATATTCACCTTTATTTTAATACAGAACTCAGTGAGTCAGTACATGTGAAAAGTTCTTGTGTTTGCAAAAACTACAGTCAAGCAGTATATGCATAGATTTTTTTTTTTTTTAAGTATGGGAGGTAGAATCAATAACCTGTTCTTTTAATTTAAAAGTGCATTAATATTTTTAAATTACCTAATTTGAATTTTGATAATGAATATTTACATTGGAATAGGCTGGTATTAGACAGGGTTGTTTAGTTCTTTCCATAGTAAAAAAAACCTGGTTAAAACCATCCCGGACAAAATACCATTTTGTCCACTATTAGTTATTTGTGAGTTATAAATTAAAAATTAGTTTTATCTTTTCCATATATATATAAAACAATTCATTATTAATATGTGCATATAATAAATTTAAATATTTGAAAACAGGCATTAAATCAGTAAAATTAACAATATTTAATAAATAAATAAATCTGTATTTTTCTAAAAGTGGATGCAAAAGTGATATTTTATAATAGTTTCAATTTTAATTTCTCCCCCCCCCCCCTTCTCCCACTGCTTTCAAATGTATTGTCATTTCCTCTCTCATAGTCATGAATATCTTTTAAAAAATTGTCATAAGTATAATAAAACTCAATGGTTTACATTTCTTTCATGCAGTTTTTACTTTCTAAACATACATATGTAAGGAAAGTATCGTAATCATGACAAAAATTCGACTTTGAGATTTTAGTGTATTTATATGTTTTGAGGTCCCTAAGTTCATTTTTGTTATTTTTACAAAGACATATGTAGGTGTGTATGAGTGCACAAGATAGCATCTAAATGCTTTGCTTGAATGAGCTAAAGTTAGTAAGTATGTTATAGTATAAGGTTACCATAGCACAAACTCAATATATCTTGGAGAATTTAGCACTTATTGTTTTTTGCAGGGACACAAAGAAAAAATCTTTATCATTATGGCTTATGGGCTCAAACTATTTAAAGTGTGATAGCATCTAAATGTCTAATTCGATATAGCTGAAAATTTATATACAGCGTCGAATAAACTGCATAGATTTTCAGAGTTTTCCTCAGATTTAAAAAAGGGCAGGGAGTTGGTAGTAAAAAAAAGGTGATTCAAAAAAGAGGTTCTTAAGGGCACATTTAACAATAAAATCCAGTTACTTATTTAAAAAATTTAATTTTAAGTATGAATACAAGAAAAAGTTTTAAATTTTAACTTCCTTTATACATTAATTTTGCTTGTTACAAATGTATGGATGAATGTTAATGATTTTGCATAATTACTTCTATTTATATTTATAGTATATCTTCAATTTGAAGGTTATTTTCAATAAAAGGCAACAAGGGTTCAATATTTTTGGATGAGGGGAAAGAAGAGCACTATTTTTTCAACCATAGGGCAGGCAGTGTGCAGAACCCTCCTTAAACTGTCTGAAGAAAATTCTGGGTTTTGATGAATCTAGCACTTATAGTTTTTTTTTTTTTTTTTTTTTTTTTTTTAACAAAGATACAACGAAAAATTCCTTATCATTATAGCCTATGGTCTGAAATTATTTAAAGTGTGATAGCGTCTAAATGCCTCAATCGATTGAACTTCAAATTTATGTACATATAATACGTGTATGTCGCTCAAACTGTATAGATTTTGATTAATCTAACTCTAATAGCTATTTTACAGAGATGTACAAAAGAAATTTTACACATTACGTTTCATTAAACAACATACTATTTGGGAGAAAATAATCAAACACCCTATTATAATTTTCTCTTTTGTTTATTTGACAACTTCACTTAATTTATTTTATTTAGACAACAATGATTTACTTTATGTCCAGAAAGTCCAGTGGAGTAACTTGAGAATTTTATTTATTTTTTTTTTTTTTAAGTTTTTGCATGTTTAGCAAATTGGTTGTTATAAAATATATATATATATATATACACTCATATACATATATGCACACATTCACATTTTATATACATTACTTTTGTGAAAAAAAATAAAATATTTTCTTTATTTGGAAGTAAAATTCAATTTTGTATTTTTTCATCTGGAATTTCTATTACCAATTATTAATTTGTTTATAAAACTAAAATATAAATATAAAATGATCAAATGATTAAACATTTAAATTTAATTTTTAAAACTTTTGGATTTAAAAAAAAAAAAAAAAGAAAGAAAATTGATATTGTAAGTAAAATATTATATAAAAATGAAAGCCACGTTTTGAAAGAACTTATTGACATAAATTGATAAAAATATTGAGCCTACATTAATGAGTTTTTTTTTTTTTTTTATTAGAAATGTTAAATAAAATATTACCATGTTCAGTCCAAAATAACAAGTAAACATCTTAAATTATTTTTAAGATTATAACTGTCAATATATTAATCTATCACATGGATCGTGAAAAACTCTAATAATGAAAATAGTCTCTTTTGAGAGGGGTAGGTGTGTCAGGGTTAAGTTATTCTTTATTTGTAACTGTCAACATTATGTAAGAAATTCTTTTTCTGGATATGTATTTGTCCATTTCTTATGTTTTTAAAGATTTAGACATAGCATGAAATAACTTTTTTCTTTCTTCTTCTTTTTTTTCTCTTACTCTCAGTATGCAGTATGATAATATAATAGTCAACAACAGATTTGCTTTGTTGCATTTGCAAACTATATATAACTACTAGAAAGCTGTGCCCACTTCGTTGGACATTATACTTAAATAAGTTCTCAGAATTCCATATCATTATTAATAAAATCTCAAAAATAAAATAAATCACTGAAATCAGTCAAAACCTAAGTTAATGTTACTGCTGTGTTCGGTAGAGGTTTTCCCACTTACAACGTAAATTGTCTGGGTCCCTACTGCTTTTGGCAGCAACTTACCAGCTCTTTACCTCTCTTCCCCACCAGGAAAGTTTGAAGTTTCACGAAATCCCACCAAAGTGCATAATGCATACACTTAATCAACACCCAGACACCAAAATTCACCAATCTCAGATAATTTGAAGCAAATTCAAATGTGAAAATGTTATTTTGCCCCACTTGCCTCAAGAAGGAGGCTAAATTCGCAAAATCCTTTTAGAGAGCATGTTGCCTAAATATAACCAACCGACACATGAAAAAAGCGCTTTCCTGAGATAAACTGGAACTGAGTTATGTTTGAAAACGTGTTTTTGCAAGGGGTTTAATTTTACAAAATCTCTTTACACTACATGTTGGACCCGTATAACTGACCCACACATCAAAAACTGCTTTTCTAAGATAATTTGCAGCAGATTTAAGTTTGAAAACGTGTTTGTTACCCCCCCCCCCTCCCACACACACACACCTCGGAGTAGAAAGAAATTTTGCAAAATTTCTTTGTATTGTAAGTATTGGATACACATAGCCAATCGGCACATCAAAAAAATCACTTTCCCAATATAATTTGGAGAAGTTTTAAAAACATGTTTCCCCCTAAACTTTAGAGAGGGGAAGAGCAAATTTCACAAAATCACTTTATAGTGTGTGTTGGGAATGCATAACTAATCCACATATAGAAAACAATCTTACTCAGATAATTTGGAGGAGGTTATGTGTGTGCTTGGAAACATATTTATTGCCCCTGACCCCAAAGGAGGTAAGGGCAGGGAATTTCATAAAATCACGTTACAATAGGTGTCAGATACATATAAACAATTTACACACTAAATTTTGTGACTACAGATCCTATAGATTTCCCAAGACAAATTTAGCACTAAGAGGGGGCATCTCAAATTTGCTCCCTCATAACCGTCCCAAAATCAAAAATCACAAAAGAAAAAACAAATGAAAATGGGTTTTTGGAAATATTCTAAAGAAGACAAATGGCTGTTTTCATTATCTGTGTACCATTTTTAGCAGAGCTCTACTAAAAAATGCAAAATCTGAAAAATCCCCCCCCCAAAAAAAATTATTTCCTCCCTCTTTCTATTAAGAATCAAAAATTCCAAAATTGCAATGTTTCATTTGTATTCTAGTCTAGTCTCCTCATGTGCAATTTCTTCAATGTGAAGTAATTTGGGGCCAAGTTATGCTTATAAACATTTTTTTATGTCCTGCCTCCAAAGGAGAAAGGGGGGGGGGATTTTGATTAATCCAGTTACTTTATACATATAAACAATCCAAGCAACAAAATTCATGTCTGCAGCTCCCACAGATTTCCCAAAACAAATTTAGCGCTAAAACAGGTGTCTCGAATTTGCCTCCTCATAAATCCCCCCCCACACACACACACAAAAAAATAAAAATAAATAAATAAATAAAAATTGAAAATCACAAAAACCAAAAATGTATTTTTGGAAATATCCTAAGAAAGACGCATGGCTATTTTTAACATCTTTGTTCCATTTTTGGTAGAGTTCTACTTAAAAATCCGGAATTTGCAAAATTTCCCACCAAAACTTGATTTCCCCCACCCCCCTCTTTTCCCTTAAAAATCTAAAAATTTCGAAATCACAGATAATGCTTTATTTGTACTCAAGTCTAGTTTCGCCATGCATAATTTCTTAACCCTGACATAATTTGGAGCCAAGTCATGCTTACAAATATGTTTTTGCCTTCTGTCCCCCCCCCCAGGAGTGAACGGAGGCAAATTTCGCAAAAGTTGATAGGCATAATTTTAAGTTGAGTAAAGACCTTAATTCTTATCAAGTATCATTGAATTCCGTCCCGCCGTTCTCACGTGATACCTGGAAAAAACTAGCATTACAGACATATAGACACAATGACACACACACACAGAGAGAGAGAAATTTCTTAAGTCATTTTTGGCTTTCACGATGTGTGAAATGTGAAGATATCGCAGAATTTTTTTTTTTTTTTTTCTGAGAAAGTTATAGACAAAAGTCTGATTTTAATAATATAGATGTCATTAGTATTTTCCTTATTTTGCTTTTTAATTGTGAAAATTTAAAATGAAATCAAACTTTTTATTAATCAAATTATTAATTTTTAATAAAATATTTCTATCTCTAAATTTCTAATACACAGTCAAAAGTACAATTTATTGCTTTAACAAAATAATTTTATGATTGAAACATATACAATTCAGTGGATTACATTTTATCCAGTTCCATGTTTTTTTTGTTTTTTGTTTTTTTCCCCAGTTTTGTCCAGTGTGATGGACATTTCACAAAAAAAGTGGACAAAATAAGAACCCTGGTAATAGAAACGAAACTAATTTCAATACTCAAAACAAAATTGTAAAATAGAATAATAGTTAAAAATAAAACATACTTTACTGGAATAGGTGAATCTCCACTTCGATTTGTGTAGTTAACTACAGCATTGAAAGACTGATTAATCCACTGCCAAAATACAACTTGTGGTGTAGTTCTGAAAAATAAACATATATTTTTAAATACATAAAACTGAAAATATAAAAGAAATTTAAATCATTATAATTGTACTGACACTATTCATAATACAATATGAACCATTTATGTGGAATCATACTTTTGATAATCTTACTGCAGTATATATATACACACACACACACACACACACACACACATACAGGGTGTCCCATAAGTCTGTAGACATTTTAAAAATTCATAACTATTTATTGAATTGAACGCAGTTTGTGAAAAAATCGTTCTTGTGAAGGGGGATTTTTTTTTTTTTTTTCGGCAAAGAAAAAAATTTAGTACATTTTTTTGTCAACGATAGTTAGACAAATAGTTAAATTTTTTGCACAGATGTGAAAGAAAAATATGCAAATGAAAGTCTTATAACTTGCACAATTTTGTGATTAGAACAGTTTATTTCTTATTCTGTCTCCTACTTGTGCATACATGAAGTTTTAATTGAGATGCTGACTTGGTGGATAAAGCGTTATTGGTGAAGATGTTTTCATTCAAGTAAGAACTGCTGACTGAAGCCACAGTTAGCAGTGTTATAACTCATTTGTAAACTGTAATTTGTGGTAATGACAGACACATAAAATAGATTTATATGCCTATAAACTATTTGCATGTGGATAAGTACAGTTTTTCATGAAAATGTGTGATCTGGACACGCACTGTGCTCTCTATCGACAAACAGCTTAATTATTATTATTTTTTTTTTTTTTGCCAAAAGAAATCTCCCTTCACAAGAATGATTTTTTCACAAACTGCATTCAATTCTATCAATTCATTCAATAGTTTTGAATTTTTAAAATGTCTACAGACTTATGGGACACCCTGTATATATATACATATATATAGGGTGTCCCATAAGTCTGTGTGTATGTATGTATACATACACATACACATACATACATAAATATAAAGCACTATCAAAAAACAAGTTTTAAGCAAAGAAAAATTTATGATATATATTGGTAAAAAAATGCATTAGTAATTTTTTATTATTATTATTATTATTTATTTATTTTATAAATAAAATAACAATCTTTAAAAAAATATTAGCGTTTTTGCTTTTTAATGAATAGAAACAAATAATATGAACTTTCAGAAGTAAAGAGAAATCAGACGGAAGTAAATTTCATTTCTTCACAGTAAGTAGTACTTAAAGTTTTAATTTCATTGGCTAATCAGTGTTTGAAGCATTCAGATTAGGGCAGATTTTGATTTATATATAATATTATTAAGTTTCCTAGAGATCCTTATACAATTCAAATTCTGATTCAATCATAAAATTAAACATTATTTAAAAATTTTCGGATTAATTAAAAGTTTAAATTTAATTAATTTATTTAAAATTAATTTTTGTTTTGAAATATATTCAGTACTGGTTATATGGTCAGATTTTTAAAATCTTGTCCACCTAAATAGGAATACTGTGTTAAAGTATATATAGCCATTTTCTTTTTATCATTATTGGTTATATTGTCACTTTAAAAATCTAATTTAGGTATCATTCTACATTCAAATTTAACAATTAATTCCAGCTTTACTTTATAAGACTGACAAAGCTATTTTATTACATGCTGGACTCCAAACAATTTGTTAATCCTTTTTGATATTGAAATTTGTGAAAGACTGCTTTCTGCTAATACTTACAGATTAATCATATCAAGCAATGAAAGAAGTTCGGTATGTGCTGTGGGTTACGAAGCAGTGGTAAAATGGGTAGAAAGAGAGGGGGAGAGGGAGATTTACTTTATAAAAGAATGCCACATCATACATGTTTATTCTTTGTTGTATGTTTTCAAGGTTTTAATCATGCAAGGAATTTTGTTTTGCATGAAAATTTATCCTTCCTAAATTGATGCAGTAAATTTTGTGACAATAATATCTCTTATTAAAAATTCAATTATACACAGATTTAAAGTGTAAAGAAAAACTGGATATCACTTTCATTGTATTTGATTAAAGAACTTTTTGAACATTTTCTAAAATCAACATTTATAGTAAAAAATAAGTTGAAAAGTTTAAATGTTTCTAATCTTTCAAAGGCAAGTTTTGTTAAAGCTCATTATTCGATATGCAAGGCTGCCAACCTCTCGGGGTACTAAAGTGTAGTTAAAAAACAAGAAAAAGTGTAGTTTTAAGCTACAAAGTGTAGTCGCTAAAAAATAAGAAAATGCTTAAAATATAAATAAGCATAAAATCTTTTGTTTACATTAAAACTTACTTTCTGAAATTTATTGACTTTTAATAATCTAACATACAAAAATAATGCATTGACTTGTTACAACATAACATGAACAATCATAAAGTCCACCATGATTTATGCGAAAATTGCTGTTACATATTGTACAATAATACGCCTGATGGGGTGATGAATCAACAGATCGCAAACATGGTCATTTAGCAGAATACTCCGATAGAAATTTTTGATCAGGAGCTTTTTTCTTCTTTGGATTATCACCATAATCGCTCATTTTAACTTAAAATACTATTAAATAAAAAACTAAATAAATTTGCCCACTTTTAAGTAAAAAAATAAATGCAGAAATACGAGTCCAGCCGATAACACATGATACTGAAAAACAAAAGTAAACAGATTAGCATTAGACCTCTAGTGATAGAAAAGAACTTCTCCAAACATCCAACCACCGCACGTACACAGTCATGCTATTGTCATAGTTTATGAGAAGGAAATGAAACAACCTACCAACCTCCAGAGTTTTCAAGCTACTTCATCCGTAACTGCAATTTGCAGATACGGTGCGAAATCGGAGTTCGCTTGTTGTAAACAAGATAACGATGAGGAAAGGAAAAGCATAGCTTTAAGTATACGATGCATAGAGTGTAGCAGAAGCAGGCTAAAGCATAGTTACTCTGGCAATTGCGTAGTTGTTGGCAGCCATTGGCGGATTTAAGGGGGGGGGGCTAGGGGGCTGAAGCCCCCCCCCCCAAAAAATACACTGACTTTCACAATTGAATATTGCAACTGTAAATTTTTTATTGGTCTAGAATAACACTTTGAAAAATATTAGCCCCCCTCAAAAGTCACGTTCTGGATCCGCCACTGTTGGCAGCCCTGGATATGTCAGATAATTTTAAACAGTAAATGTCTAAATCAATCATCCACTGGGAAAGAAAATGCAAGTGCTTGTCATCTTCTGAGAATGTAGAAAAGGTTTTTTGATTATACAATATTACAAAATATTCCTATATCCTGAAATGTTTTAAGGAAAATTTTTTTTGGAAATTGATAATGAACTTGGCGAATCAAACTTCATCATAAGCAATGCCCTGGTTACAGCAATTTAGTTCAAAGCATAACCTAATATTTTTAAAAACTGTGTGGGGAAGTTCCCAATTTTGAATTCAGTGTTTTTGAAAATGGAAAGATTTATTTGCAAAACATTCTCATAAGATATAGTCCTGCCAGTGTTTTTTAAAATTGATGAATGAGGACTTTTCCTTTGGATCTTGATAGACAAAACTCTCTGTTTCAATGGTGAAAAATGTATGAGAGAAAAAAAAGTAAAGAGCCATTAACTATGCTGCTTGATGCAAGTATGAGTGAATCTTAAAAAAAAAAAAAAAAAAAAAAAAATGATTTCTACATTCTGATAGACAAAAATACCTCTGAAAACAAGTTCTGAAAATATTTTTTTTGGCACAAAAGGGAGAAACTTTTGGGCATATTTAAAGCACCCATCTTTAAATATAAAAGCATAATCTAGTAAATATAAGAGTTAAATAGGCTTCATATAGTGTGTATATATATATATGCATATATATATATCTGAACTTATTATTTTTTTTAAGGTGTGGGAAGGGCTAAAAGAGACCATACCATTATATATTATGAATAAATAATAAATACAAGCTTTAAACATATTTTAAAAAATAGCTACCTACACTTATTCAAGCTTAATTCAATAAAATAGCAAATAGTAATAAAAATAAAATTAATTAATAATTTTTTAAAAAAAAAAAGTCTTACTTATAAAAAGCTAACATGCAACCAGTGATAGTCATATTCATAGGGACCTGAGCAGACATTCTTCCAATTAAAATCATTTTTTCACCTGTTTCTGGGTGAAAAGCAGAATCATAAACATGTTTAGCATGCCAAATTTCATCTTCAGAAAGATTTAATGGCTCTCCTTTCCTGAAAAGAAAAAAAAAGTACATTTAGAAACACAGTTGTTCGTTTTCTTCCATAGTGGAAAAAACCGCTGGAAAAAACCTGGTTAAAACAGTCCCGGACAAAATACCATTTTGTCCACTATTAATTATTTGTGAATAGTAAATTAAAAATTATTTTTTCCATGTATATGACAGTTCTTTATTAATAAGTGTATATGCATATAATCAATCTATTTCAAAATAGATATAAATTCAACAAAGTTAGAATATTTAATAAATAAAAATATCTGTATTTTTCTAAGGGTGGATTGGATGCAAAAATGATACTTTATAGTTTCAATTTTAATCCCCCTTCATTTCCTCCACTGCTTTTAACTACATTGTCATTTCATCTCTCACAGTCATAAATATCTTTTAAAAATTTATTATTAAACATAATAAAATTGAATGTTTCACATATCTTTCATGTAATTTTTTAGTTTCTGAAAATACATATGTAAGGAAAGTATAGTAATCATGACAAAAATTTGACTTTGATATGTGGGTGTATTTATATGTTTTAAGGTCCCATGAATTCACTTTTGCTATTTTTATGATGATGTATGCATGTGTGTGTACACGATATCATCTAAACGCTTTATTCGAATGAGTTAGAAGTTGGTACATATGTTATAGGTTACTGAAGCACGAACTGTATACATCGTGGAGAATCTAGAACTTAGTTTTTTTTTTTTTTTTTTTTTACAGGGACACAAAGATAAATTCTTTATCATTATAGCCTATGGGATGGGCTCAAATTACTTGAAGTATGATAGCATCTAAATGCCTTATTCGATTCAGATGAAAATTTATATGCATATTATAGATCACCATCGAATGAACTGTACAGATTTATTTTGGTGAATCTAGATTTATAGTTTTTTTTTTACAGGGATACAATGAAAAGTTCTGTAACATTATGGCCTATAGTATGTATGAAATTATTTAAAGTGCAATAGTGTCTAGATGCCTCATTTAATTGAGCTTTAGATTTATACACATGTTATAGGTCTATGTCACACAAACTGTATGGATTTTGGTGAATCTAGCACTAATAGTTCTTTTATAGAGATGCACAAAAGAATCCAGCTATATTATGTTCCATTAAACAGTATACTATTTGGGAGAAAATAATCAAACACCTATTATAACTTTCTCTTTTATTTATTCAATGATTTCTCATACTTTTTTTTTATTTAAACATTACTTAAGGTTCAGAAATTTGATGAGTCACTCGACATTTTTATTATTTCTCTTAAAGTTTTTGCATGCTCGTTAAATTGGTTATTTGTATATATATACGCACATATACATTTATGTGCACTTTTACATTACTACTATAAACATGACTTTTGGGAAAATAATAATATTTTTTATTTAGAAGTAAAATTTAATTTTGTATTTTTTTCATCTGGAAATTTTATTACCCTTTAATAATTTGTTTACAAAATTAAAATAAGAATATAAAATTATTAAATGATTAAACATATATAAATTTGATTTTTAAAATTCTTGCATAAAAAAATAGCAAGTTTTGTATTGCAAATAAAATATTAAATAGAAATGAAAGCCATGCTTTGAAAGGACTCTTTGACATAAATTATGTTATAAAATCATTCAACCTACATTTATGACTTTTTTTTATTTTTAAACCAAGTGTAGATTTGTTAAACAAGATATTTTCATGTTAAGTATAAAATGACAAATAAACAACTTAAATTATTTTTAAGATTATTATTGTCTATGTACTAATCAATCATATTGATCATGGAAAAACCTAATATTGAAAAGAGTCTCTTTCGAGGTGAAAGGGGTGTTGATAGAAGAGTCAATTTAGTCTTCATTTTTAACTGTCGACTTTATGTATTAAAGATAACTCAACATTATGTACAAAATCTCTTTTCTGGCTATAGTCTTGTGTATTTCTTTTGTTTTTAAAGATTTAGGTATAGCATTAAATAACTTTTTTTTTCTACTCTCAATATCCAATATGATAATGTAATAATAATCCACAAGATTTACTTTGTTATAGGGCTGCACCGAGTAGCCCTTTAATCTAGTACCAAGTACTCGACCGAGTACCAAATACCGAGTAGTTGTAAGAAAGAATAACTGATGTACATATGAAGAATTTTGCACATCTTGAAATTAAAAAAGGCCTTTTGAACACAAAATTAAGTTAAATGGCAAACAGCATGTTTTCATGAAATGTTTCAGAACTTTTGTAGTGTATGTACACAATTAGGTCCATTGTTATATTTGATGCTCCCAGCTTAGTGGGTTATTAAAACCATAATAACTGATAACTTCATTCTTTATTTATATAGTCTTTCTCAGATGCAAATCATTCTCACAAGGAGACGGCAAGGGTGTGGGGTGCTCAAATCGAACGGAGGTTCCGCGTGTATTTAGCACTCAGTGAGTGTATTCATATATTCAAACCCTAGAGCGCACTACTTAGCCATTGCCGAGAAAAAAATTCCTGAAGTTTGAAAAAAAAAATTTTTTTTAATTTGTATTAAAATTTAATAAATCGTTATAAACAATTTCTTATTTAAACAATTAAAATTCAATCAATTGTTCATCATCAGCTCTCTTCTCCAATTTTTTCAAAAATGATCAAATATGCCTGGTATGCGTCAAAATTATCTGAACATAGAGAAATATTTATGAATGTGAACGAAGTTTGCTTTTTAGAAGAAATTCTCAAAACACCGTGCTCCTGTAAAAAAGCTGCATTTATTTGTTGTGCAAGTTGTCGACAAAATTTGTGTTTTTCTTGTTTTTATGATAAATATCATCCAGGTTTGTGTATTCGTAAAGATGAATGATTGAAAGAATTGTTAATGCTATAAACGTATAATCATAAATATTCATTGTATTTAATAATATGTTATTTTATAAAAAAATAAATGGTAATGTTTAAAAGAACTGTGGCTTTTGTATTTATTCTATCTACAGTTGTAAGTTCTAATCATTAAAAAGTTAGAAATCATTAAATTCGCGATTTAACGATGTATAAAAGTTGAAAAGAAATTGTTTATAACGATTCATTAAATTTTAATACAAATTAAAAATTTTTTTTTTTCAAAATTCAGGAATTTTTTTCTCGCCGATGGCTAAGTAGTGCGCTCTAGGGTTTGAGTATATGAATACACTCACTGAGTGCTAATTACACGCGGAACCTCCGTTCGATTTGAGGACCCCACACCCTTGCCATCTCCTTGTCAGATAATTCTTAGAGAATATAAAAGTTCCTATACACTCAGGCTTAATTTAAGATGCATGAAATTTACATATGAAATGAGAACATTAAAATAAATATTTTATCATTTCAAACATGATAGACTTCATTAATCTTCAAATTCTAGAAGTATAAAAAAGATAGATGGTTTTGGACCATAGTTTGCAAAACAACAAATTTGATTATTAAAATATATTTTTAATAACATTTTAGTGTATTTACCTTTTTCATAATTATAATTTTTTTAATTAAAAATTCAATATTTTCTTACAGTTTTAAAAGTGTCTTACTTTTATTTGCACAAATATGTAACTCAAGTTTTATCAACTATAATAGTATTATATAAGGTTTCTTTTTTTTTCTAATTTGCAAAACAACAAATTTGATTATTAAAATATATTTTTAATAACATTTTAGTGTATTTACCTTTTACATAATTATTATTTTTTAAATTAAAAATCAATATTTTCTTACAGTTTTAAAAGTGTCTTACTTTTATTTACACAAATATTTAACTCAAGTTTTATCTACAATATTAGTATTATATAAGGTTTTTTTTTTTTTTTTTTTTAATAGATACAGTTTTATGTACTAAGTTTTTATTAAAAAAAAAAAAAAAAAAAATGTGCATATTACACACATACAAGATGGTTATAATTAAATTCTTGTAACTATAATGGATAATTCAGAAATTTAATTCATCAACCTGGAAATTAATTTCTAATAGAATGGAGTAGAAGGCTGATTTTTACCAACTATGTGAAAAATACCAGAGCCGGGAATCGAACCCCGGGCCTTCCGCTTAACGTTCGGATGCTCTAACCACTGAGCTACCCTGGCTGATAACCAGCTCGGCATTTTTCACATAATTTACGTTGGCAAGGTCACCGAGTCTGCATTAAAGCAGCTATATCAAGTGACAAATTTGAATATGGCATAACTCCAAACGGCCACGAAATTTCAATTCAGAAATTTAATTCATCAACCTGGAAATTAATTTCTAATAGAATGGAGTAGAAGGCTGATTTTTACCAACAATTACTGGCTCTATCATTAGCTTCTTTTGAAACCTCTATGATGGTAGTTCATAAAAAATGGCCAAAACATTTGTATTTTTTTATCATTGTGAATATATTTTCTTAAATATCTCCAAAATGAAAAATCATAGAAAGTCCAAAAAGGGAGGTGCAGAACTAGATATTATAATAAACCTATATACAAATTTGTAACGTTCTACGTCCAACCGTTTTTGAGTTATGCGAGTTACACTACAGGCTGAATGTTCATTAAATAAAATGCATTCGTCAAATAGAACCTGCTTATGTCTTTAAGCATAACTTTCTACACGCAAAAATGTTTTCAACTTTCATAACAATATCATTACTGGCTCTATCATTAGCTTCTTTTGAAATCTCTATGATGGTAGTTCATATATAATGGTTAAAACTTTTGTATTTCTGATCATTTTGAATATAATTTTCCTAAATATCTACAAAACGGAAAAAAGAAAGAAAAAGGGATAGAAAGTTTAAAAAGGGAGGTGCAGAACTAGATATTATAATAAACCAATACACCAATTTGTAACGTTTTACGTCCAACCGTTTTTCAGTTATGCGAGATACACACCCACCCATTCATACACACACACACACACACACTTACATACAGACGTCACGAAAATTCGTTTAAAGTCGTTGATATCTCTGAAACTTGAATTGGTATTAAAACCAAAGCTGCATGTGTACAATTAGACTTCATAACAGTCACACATATAAATTTGCAACATTCTACGATCATTCCTTTTTGAGCTATGCGAAATACAAAATCCATTTCGCAAATCGGGATAACTATACTTCCTTAGAAACCTATGGATGGCCCCTGCCTGCCTGGGCTCGGCCAAGCTTAACGGGTTGGATGCCGTCCGCCGGAGCGAATAAATCGCCAGATCACCGCATGGAAGCTGCCTACACCAAACAGTAATCTAGTAGCTAAATAGAACGAGCTGTGTCCGAAGATTCTCCGTTCAGACTTCATCCATCATTTTCAGGAACTAGATGGAACTGCTACGTCACTTCTGGGCAGCAATGTGACTAGAACACCAGAGCTCTGTAATTGCAGGGTAGCAACTTCTGCTTTGGACACATAGCTCGATTTGCACATCACACCCTTCAAGTGAATCTACGAAATTTAATGTGAGTATACTTGCCAACATCCTAATTAATATTCCTTAGTGTTGTTAAAGCCGCCCTTTTTTTTTCACACCAGTAAATTTTTAGAGTAATATTCTCCAAATGCAATTACGATTAAATATGAAAAATACTCTAAAAAGATACTGATCATTTTGAATATAATTTTCCTAAATATCTACAAAACGGAAAAAAGAAAGAAAAAGGGATAGAAAGTTTAAAAAGGGAGGTGCAGAACTAGATATTATAATAAACCAACACACCAATTTGTTACGTTTTACGTCCAACCGTTTTTCAGTTATGCGAGATACACACCCACCCATTCATACACACACACACACACACACACTTACATACAGACGCCACGAAAATTCGTTTAAAGTCGTTGATATCTCTGAAACTTGAATTGGTATTAAAACCAAAGCTGCAGGTGTACAATTAGACTTCATAACAGTCACACATATAAATTTGCAACATTCTACGATCATTCCTTTTTGAGCTATGCGAAATACAAAATCCATTTCGCAAATCGGGATAACTATACTTCCTTAGAAACCTATGGATGGCCCCTGCCTGCCTGGGCTCGGCCAAGCTTAACGGGTTGGATGCCGTCCGCCGGAGCGAATAAATCGCCAGATCACCGCATGGAAGCTGCCTACACCAAACAGTAATCTAGTAGCTAAATAGAACGAGCTGTGTCCGAAGATTCTCCGTTCAGACTTCATCCATCATTTTCAGGAACTAGATGGAACTGCTACGTCACTTCTGGGCAGCAATGTGACTAGAACACCAGAGCTCTGTAATTGCAGGGTAGCAACTTCTGCTTTGGACACATAGCTCGATTTGCACATCACACCCTCCAAGTGAATCTACGAAATTTAATGTGAGTATACTTGCCAACATCCTAATTAATATTCCTTAGTGTTGTTAAAGCCGCCCTTTTTTTTTCACACCAGTAAATTTTTAGAGTAATATTCTCCAAATGCAATTACGATTAAATATGAAAAATACTCTAAAAAGATACTGATCATTTTGAATATAATTTTCCTAAATATCTACAAAACGGAAAAAAGAAAGAAAAAGGGATAGAAAGTTTAAAAAGGGAGGTGCAGAACTAGATATTATAATAAACCAACACACCAATTTGTTACGTTTTACGTCCAACCGTTTTTCAGTTATGCGAGATACACACCCACCCATTCATACACACACACACACACACACACTTACATACAGACGCCACGAAAATTCGTTTAAAGTCGTTGATATCTCTGAAACTTGAATTGGTATTAAAACCAAAGCTGCAGGTGTACAATTAGACTTCATAACAGTCACACATATAAATTTGCAACATTCTACGATCATTCCTTTTTGAGCTATGCGAAATACAAAATCCATTTCGCAAATCGGGATAACTATACTTCCTTAGAAACCTATGGATGGCCCCTGCCTGCCTGGGCTCGGCCAAGCTTAACGGGTTGGATGCCGTCCGCCGGAGCGAATAAATCGCCAGATCACCGCATGGAAGCTGCCTACACCAAACAGTAATCTAGTAGCTAAATAGAACGAGCTGTGTCCGAAGATTCTCCGTTCAGACTTCATCCATCATTTTCAGGAACTAGATGGAACTGCTACGTCACTTCTGGGCAGCAATGTGACTAGAACACCAGAGCTCTGTAATTGCAGGGTAGCAACTTCTGCTTTGGACACATAGCTCGATTTGCACATCACACCCTCCAAGTGAATCTACGAAATTTAATGTGAGTATACTTGCCAACATCCTAATTAATATTCCTTAGTGTTGTTAAAGCCGCCCTTTTTTTTTCACACCAGTAAATTTTTAGAGTAATATTCTCCAAATGCAATTACGATTAAATATGAAAAATACTCTAAAAAGATACTGATGTGAAAAAGAAGGCGGGGCTAACAATACTACGGAATATTAATTAGTATGTTGGCAAGTATGTATGAGTGACAGAGTAGTTATTATTTGAGATCACTGAATAATTTCATCATAGATTTATGGTAAAAAAAAACTTGATTCGAAATGGTGATAATTTTTTTTTTCTTCCGTAAAATAAATTTTTTTACTTTCTTCTATATTCAATTGAAGAAAGTGTTGGATTCATAGAAATTTTCGGTTTTCGGCAGATTTACGCGTTTTTAAAGGTCAGAACACAATTTGACCATTTTTAGAAAAAGTCTGTGTGTGCATGATAAAAATTTTATGGCAGCTATATCTCAGGAAATACTGCAAAGAATTTCCTATGCATTTATATATAGTTGCACTTTCACATAAATTAGAGTCAATTAACTTTTTGTTCAAATCGCTCAACAGGTGGCGCTGCTAAACGGCGATTTCCCCCGTTTAAGAAAAGGTTATATTTCAAGGTTCTGTTGTGAATAATCGAACAAAACGTGAAATGTGAGAAGGGCATTACGAAACATTATGCTGATTCAATATGGGAATATATTGGTGGACAGATAGAGTTATTATTGCTCCCCTTCTATGATTTTCCACATGGCTTTATCTCAGCATCTGTTGATTAAAATCGCCCCAAACCCCATGCGTAAAATTTTTATAGTGAGAAGCGATGATTAAACTTTTGCGCATGTTAAACAATAAGTGGTGCTGTTATATAGAATGATATAGAAAAAAGTTTTGTGATGGCCAAATTTTCTAGTTTTTTTTTTTTTTTTTCCTTCACAATTTGTAGAAAAAATACTTTTTAGTGAAAAATGCCGAAAATATGAAGGCAATGTATGAAAAAGATTATTCGTGAATTAACTATTAAATTTTTGAATAAAAAGTAAAAACGCTAACAGTTTGATATCTTTAACAGTGAATAAATTTCACAAATATTTTTATTAACAAAATTTACTTGTGGGAAAATTTAATGTTTTCAAAAATATTAGGGCAGAAGCATCTTTAGTCCATGGAATAATCTAGATATGAACAAAATTGAAACTTGAAACTACCAACTTTATTCATAATAATTTATAAAATGAAAATAGAAAACATAGTTCAAGTATTGAAAAATTACATGAAATCTAGAAACAAATCTAGCGATTTCTTTTTTTAAATATAAGTACAAAATCTGAATTTTCATCCGAAATCGTTATTATTAATTTTACAGTGTAAGTAAATATTTCAGAAACAGTGTCAATATGTATAAAATCAAAGAATGTACCTTTTACTTCATAACAAAAATGCTCACACTATATCACCATTCCCCCCTAAAAAAGAAAATCTCCATGACGCAAACGGCAATTAACTTTGAAATCGATGAAAAGGTGACGTACCATTGGTTATTCCTTTCAAATCAATATCACACGACATCTACTTATGAAAAGTCTATACCTATAATAGTACAGTTTTTTGGACGAAGGAGTTTCTAATAAAACTTCGTAAAGTCAGTGTCCCACAAATTAGCTTTATTCATAATAATGTTACTTGAAACCTTTGAAATAAAAAGACAACATATATATATATATATATATTTAAAACGTGAGCTAACTTAGGAAATATTCTTTTCTTTTAAACTTATTTTTACAAATTTATTCTAAAATCGTACTATTATCTGCTTGCAAAATAAGTAATTAAGACTACTAAAATTGAATAATTCTAAAAATCGCATAAGTTTATTTTATTAATAAAAAAGTGTTTTTTACACAATACATTAAAATTTTTAAAATGCCTGAAACATTTTAAAAGAAATATTTTAATATTAGCTATGAAAGATAAGTTAGGTCTTACCTTAAAGGGATTATTCTGAGCGATTTTAGAGAGAACATGGGTTTACTAATTACTTTTAACCAACGAAGAAAACGAAATACTAACTTTCATTAATTATTTAAGGTTACAAATTCAAACATTTAAAACGAGAAAAATGTAAATTAAAAATTTTAAATATATTCAGCTTCAAACAGAAAACAAACCGAACTTTTCTTTGCAGCTGAATTCAATCAGAATCGATTTTACTGTACTTAACTGTAAAGACATTTGAAAAATGGTTCGTTCCATGTATTCTTCCGTTGTCTATTAACCCCTTAGCTGCCCCAGGTGTATATACACGTCTTTCCGAAATACGATCTTTTGAATTTTACTGCTACCAGTGAAACTACTGACACGGTTTGACAAAGCAATGAAATAACCTTGAACGTCATCTCGACAATGTTTTCGAAAGATTTACTCATTTCAGATTTGAAAGAAAGCTATAGCACTTTGAAGTGAATGTCGTAAATTTTCATCGGCAGGTAAGGGGTTAAAAGTATCAGCTGGTGATAATAGCGTTAGAGCACTAAATTTCGCAGCGTATGTTGAATAAATAAATAGTTAATTCAAACATTTAATTGAGCTTTTTTTTTTTTATCTTTCTCTCTATAGGGGAGAGTCGGGAGGGATGGGACACAGAAAGAAATGGGACACCTAAAATTATTCTTAAAATAAACATTGTTTTTAATTTTTGACACTTCCACCAGGTGAAGTAACTACAGCACCTTATTTGTTGCTATGTATCATTTTAGTTGGAGAACTCTGTAAGTTTATGTAACAAAAAATCTATTTTATAACACCAAAAGTAAACAATTGCATAATTTTCAAATCAAGTTTTGAACGTCACTCACTGATGTCAGCATAATCACTTTTCATATTTTATATACCTAATAATAGAACTTTTATGAATTAGTAGCTAAAGTATGCCTAAAAGTAGCATATGTCTAATAATAAATTATTTTTTGGAAAAATAATGAAAAGGGAGGGATGGGACAGAGCCGCTCAGGGAGGGATGGGACATGTAAGAAAAGGAAAAAGAATGAAGATTCTGATACTTCTTAAACATAGAATATCAAGAGGCAAATGAATGAATAGATGGAAGAAAAAATGCACGAAACAAATTCAAAATCATGGAACATAATTGGTGTGGCACTCACACGACTTTTGTTTACCCTTTTAACTTTTGAAAATACTTTATTTACTGTATATGTATGAGGAATTAATTTTCATTCCTGAGCAGGTTTCCTGGACATGGTAAAATGTACAAAAGAAATTACATTCATCAATTACAGTTAGGATTTCTTGGTAATATTTGTTCTTGAGATATGCTGATAACGCATACAGACTAGCCATTCAAAACCTTATTAATATTCAAGGAACCACAAAACATGTAAATATAATAAAAACTTAATTTTGAATATTTGAACTAAAAAACAGTACTTTCTCTGCTAGAAGTAAAGAAGAAAAAAAAAAAAAAAAAAAAAAAGATGAACTGATTGAGCATTTGAAAATTTTTATTTAAGTGGTATATTATACTCTAATGTTGGATAAAATAGATGTTATTAGTAATTAATTAACCTTACATACATCGTGTCCCACTGTTTTTGTCGTTTTTCATAGTATGTCTGTATATTATGCATTTATTTTAATTTTATAAACATGTCCCATCCCTCCCTCATATAAGGGAGGGATGGGATATATTTATGACTATGTTAATTGGCTTATAAAATTAATATTTTAATAATTACCATCAAATTTATATTTTTAAAAGATGTTAAAATGTTTCAATTTGTTTCTCTGAAACTTACAGTGTTGTACCAGTAAAAGTAAATTTGTAAAAAATATTTTTGTCAAAACTGTCCCCTCCTCCCTACTCTTCCGTATAATTATCTAAATTCTAAATGATTTGACATTTTTTTTTTTTTACAGAAATAGGACAGTTTCGCTGTCAGCCTTACAAGTACTGCCTATGAAAATTTCAAAGAAATCCGATTATTTTTTATGTTTTCCTTGAGAGAAGACTTTAACATTCAACATAGCTATGCAGCCAATAGAATAGAATTGTGTATTAATATTCCGTTTGCTCAGATAAATATTACTTTCTTTTATATTCAATACAAGAAAGTATTGGATTCGTAAAAATATTCGATTTCCGGTTTTCGATGAATTTACACGTTTTGAGAGGTGAAGAATACGATTTGATCATTTTTAGAAAATGTCTGTCCGTAAAAGAAATTTTGTGGCAACTGTATCTCAAGAACTACTGCACAGAATTTCATATAAATTTATATGTAGTTGCACTTTGACATAGAGTAGTGCCTATCAACTTTTGGAGCAAATTGCTTAACAGGTGGTGCTGCTATACTGTGATCCACCCCCCTTTAAGGGAAAACTATGTCTCGGGTACTATTAGATATAATAAAACAATTGATATGTGACAAGGCCATTATGAAACGATATGCTAATTTAATTTGGGTGGGTCAATAGGTGACGCTCCTATGCTGCAATTTTCCCCGCTATGTTTCAGATACTACTGTAATTAATTGTACAAAAGTTGGTATATGAGAGGGTCGTTATGAAACATTATGCTAGTTAAATTTAAGTGCATATCGGCTAATAGGTTGCACTGTATGTTGAACATTTCCCCGTAAACGAGAAGAATATATTTCAGCTTCAGTTGCATATAAATGCACCAAACTTGATATATGAGGTAACAATTATGAAAATGAATGCTTACTTTATTTAAGAGTACATTGGCCGACAGGTAGCGCTAATATTACTCACTTTCTGTGGTTTTTCAAATGGCTACATCTCAGTATCTGCTGATTAAAACTACCCGAAACACCATTAATAAAATCTTTATTGTAAGAAGCTATGATTAAACATTTGTACTTATTAAACGGTAAGTAGCGCTGTTACACTGAATTATATAGAAGAAAGTTTTGTGATGGCCACAATTGTTGCTTTAAAATTTTTTTTCTGCCACGTTTCTCAGAAAAACATTCATTTATCGAATTCATCAATGTCTGTATACTAAATATTCCGCAAATCATATCAAAATTAATCTTTTTTAACCCTTTTAGTGTCGATCGAAAACATCATACCTATCCGAAGAATGCCGGACAAATTTGCTATGGTTTGCGGAAAAGCTCATAAAAACAAAAAACGAAATAAGAACAATGTGGTGGTGTTAGGATTAAAGCCAATTGTCTGCACTAGGGACACCTGGGCCTGTGTGCAAAGGGGGCCCTAGCCCTTATTCACGCGAGCTTCGGAAAAAACCACGGCAAACTCTGAACGGCTAGGCTGACGAGCGCTACCTCGGTTCGAACTTGGTACTTCTGGTCATACAGCTTTCAAAGCAGAACCACTAAATAAGAACGAAGTTCACAAAATTTAAAAAGGAACATGTTACGAAATCAGCGAGAACAAAATTATGCCAATTTTACTTCAATATTTATTGAAAATCCTACGAATAACATTAATAAAAACATTCAGAAAAATCAGTTCTCTGAAACAAACACTATTTCCATATAAGAAAAGCCATCGTTTGGTCACACAGTTCTACTATGTTCCTGATATCAATGCCATTGCGCGCCCTCGTGCTCCAACGTCTATAGCGTACATATACGTACACGCAGTCTCGGCAGCAAACAATATAAAATACTAGCAGGCTACGCCCGCTTCGCTGGTCACTATATTCAGAGCTGCCAACTAAATCCGGCAAATTGTTGGTACCGCCCCCTTTCCTACACCACTTAATTTTTAGATTAATTCTCTTCAAATACATTTACGATGAATAAAGAAAACAAATACTCTAAAAATTAAGTGGTATAGAAAAAGGGGCGGTACTAACAATTTGCCGGATTAGGTTGGCAGCTCTGTATATTTAAATGATTTTTCAATAGAATTGAATTACTATTTATTTTTTATATCGCATTATAAATATATATTAAAAAAAAAAAAAAAAAAAAAAAAAAACTACATTGAAATCGCCCTAAACCTTGCTTCGGGTACCTGAAGCCTACGGCAGGTCTTTTTTCGCCCGCACTGCATCGGGTTCAGGTTGCCACTGCCTGCAGAAAGGTCTTTTCCGGGTGCTTCAATTTGGGTATTTATCGACGGTAGGTAGATTTGTTATTATTTAGGAACTACGATTTCAAAGATGACTGTATCTCAGCATCTATTAAATATTTAAGTTTCATTATTCAGTAGCAAATTTTTCATTATTCGCGTAAATATATATATATATATATATATATATATATATATATATTTATTTATTTATTTATTTTTTTTTTTTTTTTTTTTTGTCGAAAAAATGAACTGGTAAACTTTTCTGGCAACAATTAAATTTAAAATTAATATTTAAATGGCTAATTTTAAAGCTATTATAAAGAAATTATTTTTATATTTTAATTATTTAAAAAAAAAATCAAAAATCTAACAAATATAAAAATAATCTCGAATGTTGTTCTCGAATGCTTTTTAAAATATTTTGATTACTTAAAATATTTTATCTCTTGCAAAAGTGAAACATCTATACTTTTCTTTAAAATTTACTTATTGATGAAACGTTTATATTTTTATAGCCATGTCTCTTCAAGAATAAATATTTATTTTATGATTTTTAGGGCTCCAGTGTTTTTTTTTTTTTTTTTTTTTTTTCACTTAAATTTTTATTTTGTGCGTTTTAGTAACTAAAAGAAAACATAAAAAAAAAAAAAAAAAAAAACTGGTCAGAATTTCTTAGGATATTGTTTAGACAATGAAATGTTTTCTTTTACAATTGGCATCTTATCTATTGATTATCTGCAAGAAAAGTAACACATCTGCCACCGAGTATCGAACCCACGACCATCGCATTAACAACTTGACGCTTTAACCGACTAAGCCATTGACCGACATAACGGAATCCTCACATTTATTTCAAAATGGAAACGCCTTGTTTTTTTTAGTGTGATACGGAAACACTATGGCAAAATCCAACTTCAAAAAACAAAAACTTCTAATTAAAAGAAAACTAATCAAAAATTCGAAAATCGGGCTTCGAGGTGCATCAGGAGAGGTCATTTATGAACCTCCTTGCAAATTTGCGTAGCTCTGTGATCAGCCGTTTTCCTAAAAAGCTCCTGACATATATACACACTGGCACACACACACAAACATCTTATCTTATTATATGAAAAGTATAGATAACAAAAAGTTAAGTCCATATATACATGTTACCGTTAAAGCTCGAAATCCGTTAATGTGCAGATTACCTAGCTAATCTGCAGATTAACTGAAATGACCCGTTAAAGCGTGGAATCAAGAGTTTTCCGCATTTAAACTGGGTAATCTGCATATTAGCAACTTCTGTATCGTTAAAGTTCAGATATTTGTTTCTCTCATTTCCATTCATTTTTCATTTTGGGAACGACCAATTATAACAATAGGTACAGTCAGGAAAAAAAAAAAAGAACGCCCCCAAACCACCTAATTTCGCCGTAAATTATCGTTGAAACAAGCGGCTGGTACCAGTCGATCTGTAATAACGTCTAGTTTATAACAGTACAGTTAGATTTTGTTTAAGGGGTCATTTACATATTAAAACGGACATCAACTTCATTTTTATCAATGGCAACCCCCTATTTTTGACCGCATATTCAGATTTCTGACATCAAGGCAGTTCGGAAAATATACCTATGTATATACTTTAAACCAATTCTAGATAGAGTTACAAACGAAAATGTATTAAGGGTCCGACTATACATTTAAGAAAAATAAATCATGATCTACCACAGAATAGACATTATTTATTAAGTTTCACACCGGAAAAAAAAAATACAGAAATGTTAATTATATATTAAAAAAAAATTAAGATAATTCGCAGACTTCTCTGTGTTAGCTTATGAATTAAAAATTCTTTAAGTAGTTTATATGTTTAGGAAAAGTGGAATAGCTAAATACGTCACTTCGTACGAAAAAATTTCAATAGCATGAGTCATATGAACCCTCCAATGTTGAATTACACAAATCTAGATACCAAGATAAAAGAGTAATAGTAATAATGATAATAATATTAATAGCGGTTTCAAAAAAAAAAAAAAAAAAAAGTGTTTAATATTTCAGAAAAAGAATTATCTACTTCTGTTGGGTATATTTTTTATTCTATACAGTAAGACTCGCATGAAAGTTTTACTATAAAGCTTTATATTTAATTTTAGGCGTAAAAACCAACAAGATACAATATACAAAAATATAGATAACAAGATTTAAGCGAAAATCTGAGAAAGGATATTTAACACTTTCGCGACCGCTGACGTAGATTCACGTCATTTGGAAATCTGTAACTCCTCCAGAGGGCGTTTCTTTCGCAATTTGTATGTTACTATATTTCTTATATTCATATTTATAAAAACAAAATAGTATGAATACAAATACTTTCACTAGAAAGAGTATAATTATTATGTATATTCACATGTAATATAAATATAGATGCAGAAAACATTGTTCTGACTTAACCCTTTCAGTCACAGTGTTCCCGCTGATGGAACACTTAATTTTAATTCTCAAGTGCAAAAACTCATCCCGGAAATTTTTTAGCAAAAATTTACATTTATAACATAGCAGAAAAGGCCCTTTGTTTAACCTGAAAATTTTACCCTGCGCCGCAAAGGGTTATAATGTAGTTTGAAAGAATAACGCCCACAGGCGGAACAGACTATCTAAAAGACAAAAACATGCGGTCGCGAAACTGTTAATATTAAATAAAAAGGAGTTACTCTTCAAAATCATTCCTATTTTGAGTCATTTGTCACGCCTTTATACGTTTCTCTAAAACATCAAATTATTTGACAAATTCATGATAAATAACTGAAATTTTGTCATCAACAATCTAAATGGTAAATTTCATTCCTTTATATATGCTAGAGTTCTATAAAGAGTCAAGCAAACTAAAATTAAGGAAACAAAAAAATTTTTTTAAAGTAAAGTATTGTTTCAGAAAAAAAACTAGAGGGTGGGGTTTATTATATTTTTGGAATGCCATCAAAATTTCCCGCCTGCAATGCGTTAATTTTACGAAAATAGGTTAAGATGTATAGTAAAAAACGAAATCTTACTTAGAAAACAACAAAATATAAAATAAAATAAAATTCTTCTGTATTGGACTGAATTTGCATAAATTGATCTGATAAAGCATGTCCAGGCCTCGCAGTGTTCCTAAAAATTTACTTGTGTTTTATTATACTGCCACCACTATCGTTAAAAACTTTTTTCTTCAATGTTTTAATGTTAAAGTTCTATGTAAATAAGTGTTCTTTTAAAATAGAGGTGACAATGTAGCAAAATTATTTCTAAAATTCCTGAAATTTTAGAAACTTGCGAGGCCTGTCCCACACAAAGCCATTTCCTATTGCTCAGAACGAATATTCCCCGTAATACAGTCATCTACTGTACTTGAATTCTTAATTTTAAATGAGTAAGATCTATAGCTTTAAAAGTAATAAGACATATTACTTTGTTTTAAATTCTTTTTCCATAATAAATGTGACGCCAGTTTTACGCCGTGATTAGAAAAAACGAAAATAAATAACATTGCGCTTTGTTTCAATAATAGATTTTATAAACTTAAAAATAATAATAATTCCGCTATTTCATTCAGTATTAAAAAAAAACATTTAATACAAATTTAATATTTTATTATGTTTCGTCATGCGATAAAATTTAAATAGTATTAGCTTACAAGCGGTACAGTAGACGAATGCGAAAATGTCACAACAAGATTAAAACAGAAAATTAGTTTTAAAAAATCTAATAAAGATTAATAAATATTAATTATATTAATTAAAAAATAAAAAATAAATAAAAAAGTATTGTTCACTACGTAATTCTCTTGCAAACAATAATCTTTAGCTTACCGCGTTTCGTAAATCATGACATTTAACTTGAAGTGCATGAATCCTAGAATATTCAAGTTTGAAAAAAAAAAAAAACGGCAACAGGGTCAAAATATAATTTTAGCCGTGAAAAACTAGGAAAAGTTATGTAATATTTAAGAACAAAGATTTAACATTTCAGAATCGGGTATATTCCTTTTTGCAACACAAGCCACGCCTTTACACAATTTTCTAAAACTTTACATTATAAAACAAAATTAGTTTACATAATTAAATCATTTAAATTTTGTCTTCAGCATTCGATGTAGTAAATGCCATTGATATTTATGCATACCAGCATCACATATAGAGTAATATACGAATATGCAAACTAGTTTTTTTTTTTTTTTTTTTTTTTGTTTCCGCGATACAGAGGCGGGGCTTCATTTCTTTTGGAATTCTTTCTGAATCTCTTGCCTGAATTGCGATACATTTTTTTTTTTTTTTTTAATAAGCCAATTTGTATAATAAACATCGAAATGTTGCTTAGAAAACAATTAGAATAACATAAAGGTAAATTAAAATAGTTTTTCGTCAAAATATTTACAGGTATTTACTCACAGAGGATACAAATTATAATAAGTGACGGCCCCCTAACAGCAGTAAAAAATGAAATATCGCTGTAACTCAAAAAATGTTAGGAACGAGTTGTAAATTTGGAAACCCATGATTTTGATGATGCCCGTTCTATTCATGCAAAAATTAACATAGGTCATAATACATAATTTTTCCAGATATAAATTTATTAATAATTTTCATAATAATAAAAAAAAAATTATCAGAAATATGCATGGAATATGTTTGGGTCACTTCACTCTATCGTAAAAAAAAAAAAAAAAAAAAAAAAAAAACAGAATTTGAATATCATAATTATTTTGGGAATTATGAATTAATGTTTGTCACATTGATTTAACATCAGCATCCTCATACTTTGACAGCTTATAACTCTATGAAAAATTGAGCAAAATATACAAACTATACACTTTTCCGCGATGATCTGATCTAAAGAATTCAAATAAATTACAAAAAATGGGGGCTACCATTGAAAAAAATGAAGTTGATGCCGCCAGTTTAATATGTAGACGACCACTTAAACAAAATCTAACTATACCATTATAAACTAGACGTTATTACAAATCGATTGGTACCAGCCGCATGTTTCTACGACAACTTACGGCGAAATTAGGCGGAGGGGGGGGGGGGGGGGGGTTCTGACTGTATATACTTAGTTGTCCATAATATATAATTAATTAAGATCTTTCATTCAAAGTTAACTAGTTTCTTTTTCCCATGTAAGTTGGGGACTTTGCTTATCTTTGGGTATTCACACGTGCAAATTTACCACATAACATATTTTGGCCTGCTGATTCTAAACCTGTAAAGTTTTTCCCACACAGGTTGTGGTCTATGTAAAAATTATTGAATTTACATAGGTTAGGGCAGGTTTCCTTTTTTAGGTTTCTTTACATAATAGCAATATTAACTTTTCAATACATGTTACTTAAAGTAGTTTTCATAAGTTTCCACCGCTTTTACTAATCACACATAGGTTCAGGCATACATTTTTATTTTTTTATTTTTTTACCAGCATATTTGTAATTCTCAACTGAAAATTCCAGTAAATTCCTCTCCCTCTACTTTTATATAGTTTAGTTTCGCTCCTCTCATTTCCTTTCCCTACTCCTTCCCCCCTCCCTCGACTTTTGGTTTCGCCAGTATCTGGTCGCTGCCTGTTGCTTTTATTTCTTGTAATTATAAACTATAATAATTATTATTAAGGATTGTTATGAGAGTTTCAATTAATAAGAAATAAAATAGAAAAATATTAATTGATTTTAAATAAAGTTATGTTAACTAAAGAGTTTCGTACTTTTTTTTTCCATACTTTTTTTTTTTTTTTTTTTTAACAGTAAAAATAATTACAGAAAATAAAATAATATAATGCTCCATTAATTACAAAATCTAAAGGGTTAGTTGTTAAATAATTGAAATAGTTGTTAAATACTGGAATTTTCAGTTGAGAATTACAAATATGCTGGTAAAAAAAAAGAAAATGAGAATGTAGGCCTCAACCTATGTGTGATTAAGAAAAGCGTTGGAAACTTATGAACACTACTTTAAGTAACAAGTATTGAAAAAATAATATTGTTTTTTGTAAAGAAATCTAAAAAAGGAAACCTGCCCTAATCTATGTAAATTCAATAATTTTTACATTAACCCCAACCTATGTGGGAAATTTTTTTATTACGGGTTTAGAATCAGCAGGCCAAAATATGATATGTGATAAATTTGCACGTGTGAATACCCAAAAATAAGCAAAGTCCCCAAATTACATGGGAAAAAGAAATTAGTTAACTTTAAATGAAAGATCTTAATTATTTATTATGGAACTAAGTATGTAAGTATTGTTATAATTGGACTCAACCTATGTGGGAAAATACAAAAACCTCGTAACTGCAAATGTTGCTGTTGTTTCACCAAAGATCTTATTTTCACTTTAACGAGTGCTTAGTAGGTAATGTGCAGATTAACGAGAGTGTAGTCGGTAATGTGCAAATTACCTAGGTAATTTGAGAAATGAAGCAATTTTTCGCACTTTAACGGATCACCCTAGTTAATGTGCAGATTACCTAGCAACCTAGCTAATCTGCGGATTAATTGATTTCTGCACTTTAGCGGAAACATATATATATTTCAATTAGCAATGATTGGTGAACGCGTTGGCAGTTTTCGCAAGTGTTGCGAACGACGATATATTGTCGTTTATCACTTTAAGGGTTAAGCAGAAATGCATTTTCTTAGATTTATTGGTGACAATAAAATAATAATCTCCTACTATTTTGTAACCAAGCGAAACTAATATTTGCATATATTATATTAATATAAAAGTTCCATAAATGTTTTTAAAGAAGGTTTAAATAGCATAACTTGATAAAAATAAACACAACTGAAAAAGCAAAGTTTCAATTTGGTGCTTACTCTTCAGGTAAATAACGCGTTGTACACACTTGTTATTCAGAAAGTTAAAAACTAAATTTTTGGCACTGTAGTACAAAGCACAATGAATAAACTTTATTTGAGTTAAAACGGCTAGTTAATCTTGTTTAAAAAAAATTCAACTAAAAATATACTTGTTCATCAAAAAGTGTTACAGTAAAAGTTTCCAAAGTCACACAATTTTAAATTTAAGCTATATATTTTTGATCGCGTAAAAGATTAAGTTTGCTACGTTTATTGCAATTGAAAAGAGAGAGATGCAAGAGTCTTTTATTAATGCATCTGGATCTGAGCTTGTTGGTTTTATCATCATAAATACACACAGGTGTCCATACTTCATCTGAGAAAACAATTCTTACCACATTCAAAATACAATAAATAAAAAAATAAAGCAAAAGACTGACGTAAAACACTCAAACATTTTCCTGCAGAACGTATAGAATAAACAATGCATATTTTTCTTAACACCATATTGGCCATTCTTAATTTCTTCAGTGACAGTGACTTTTTCTTATGTCCTTCATAATTCAGTCAGAATCCCGATAACTTTCTGTGGGGTCCGCGTAATTTGTAATAAGTGGAAACTCCCATATCAAAACGTAATTATGTTCTAAAAGTCATACAGATACAACTTAATATTAAATGATTATATACGCTATAAATCATAGCTTGGTCAGTAATTGAGTAGTTCGCAGCATATACAGAATAATACTTTTTTTTCTGCAAAATGAAAAAAAAAAATGCTTTTTGCACATATTTTAGCAGTACCAAAACTGAATTTGGGCCCCCTAAAAATGTTGGGCCGAGCAAAATGCCCCGCGTTATCTTGCGATAATCAGGGTCTGGATTCAATAATTATAATGATAATCTAAAGCAAGATTAGACTTGAGATAGATCAAAATAGTAAGCTTTCAGGTGATCAGGTGTGACGCGAGAATTAAAGCCGACTGACTAGACGAAGGTCCTAGGTCCAGGTGATATGCCCCCGTGGAAGGCGATCTTTCTATGGGGTATTAGATCATATGTACACAAGTTTCAGAGAAAAACACTGAAAACTCCTAGTGGCTAGGCCGACAAGCACGACCTAGATTTGTATCCGTTACTTCCCGTCTATCAGCTTTGAGATAACAGAATTTCTAGGCCACTTCCAAATTATCCGATATTTTCAAACTTTTGTATTTATTTATATATGTGTGTGCGCAGAAATATATAAAGGGTGCCCAAAGGGATTGAAACGCGCTTTAATTCTTTATTTACTAGAGATAAGTGTAAAACGTAAATTGAAAAATTTATGTTCAAAATAAGCTAGAAAAAAAAGACTGCGTTCAGAAAGTAATCCGCCCATTAATTTTTAAAAAGTTACATTATTTAATTTTTTCTATACGACCACTCTAGACAAATTTGGTCAATTAGAAAGTCATTATTTCACATCCAACAAGGCCATTAGAAAAAACCATATAATTCTATCTTTAAAGCAACTGAATTATAATATAGAGAAAATCTTAATTTATGCCATTTTCTTTTCTTTTTTCTTTTTATCACTTAAAAAGCCGTTTCTTCGATGAAAAAATATAAAATTATGCATATTATTAATAAAAATTTTTAAATAAAAAATATAATAGCATTATTAAGGGAAAAACTCGCGATTGCTTCTATAATCCGATAAAATAAAAATTATTCATTATAAGGATTTAATAAAATGTTTTAACACAAATATTTGGAATATCTAAATAAACAAATTGTCTGTGGGTTAATTTGTTAGAACGTCGTTTTCAAAAAATATATTTAAATCTGAAAATAAATTCCATACATGCATTATATTATTTATTTACTTAAAAAATAAAATAAAAAATGGCAGTCTTATGAAAAACGATTGAGAATACATGGTTGGATCGCGAATCTTCCCTAAATGAGAAAAAATAATTTTAATGTAAATAAAGTATTTATCATAAGCATTATCTTTTTACAATATGTTATAAATTTACATTTGAATTTTTGTATATGGTCCCTATGTTCAGCATTCAATTTTCAATTAAGTATAACCCACTCAATTTTAAAAGTATAAAATTATGCTTCATTTTACACTTATCTATGCAAAGAATTAAGCCGCGTTTAAATTTTTTTGGGACACCCTATGTGTATAAGATGGTCTTGTTCACAAATTGATAATAATCTCAAGATATCAATGAAGAAAAACACTTTTTTTCCTTTCTTAATTAGATTCTTATTAATAGAAAAAATATAATTTCTAAAAGACCAATACAATTATCCCCCCCCCCCCACTTTTTTTCTTCTTAATGCGCTATACAGCACCAACAACATCGTTGGCGATTTGAAAAAATAAATAAATAAACAAGAAAAAAAAATCTTGAACAGTGCAGAGAATGTGATTTGATACAAGAGTTTAAAAGAAAAAAGAAAGGCTGAAATTATATAATTCAGCAAATGAATCTCTTCGTAGCTGAAGTTTTCCAGAATTCTTAACTTGTATTCATCACAATTGACACATTTCTTATCAAACAACTTTATCACTCAAAAATCAACGTCACGAAAGAAATCACCTGATACCGCCATAGTACATTAAAAGAAGAAAACAACACTTTTTCTCAGAAAAATCTTAACATTAAAACATTTCTCAGAGAAGATATTCGATAACACTTGATAATAATGATATAGTATTCAAAATAATTAGTTTTAATACATCTCTGTTCACGTTTAAGAATGAAGGGAAATATAAATAAATAAATATTACCCAAAAATAATTAAAATTCGATTCCTTTCTTTAATTTGCATTGTACACTGCAAAAGTTTTCAAAATAATGTAGGAAATAAGACACATGTTAGTGAAATAGTCTCGCTATTAACTTCCAAAGAGTTATAATTTTACATTTTATATGATCCCTATCCCTCAAAATAAAATAAGTGTCATTCCCTTCCCTGTTTACTGCAACAAGACCATAAAAGAAATTTTAAAAACCTGCAGATTAAAAATCTTCGAAATTAATCAGTGTGAATAGGGACCATACGAGAGTCACTCTGAAAATTTTGTGATAAGGCTAAACGATACATGTTAAATTTAGCAAATACCAAATCTTAAAAGTGTTCAAAGTAGTCTCCCTCCAACATCAATGCACTTTTGTAGGGAAATTTTCTAGTGATTAAAAGCTTTATGCCATTCATTTCTTGGAATGGGATGCCTGTATAGCTCCTCGTCAATCTCATCTTCGATCTGAGAACGACCACGTAAATTTTTCTTTAGATTAAAAAATAGCCAAAAGCACACTTAGCAAGCAGGACTCGACTTAGTCTAATTGGGGCCCGGGACAAAAACTTCTTTGCCCCCCCCCCTCTGCTTCCCTACTTCAGTAATGAAGAACCGAATTTTATGGAGGTATTTAAATTTTTCACCTCATTATAAATGTATAACAAGAAAATTGACTAGAACCTAAAATAGCTATAAATCACCCCCGCCCTGCAATGGTCAGACGAAATATCGTTCTGTCTATTTTATTTGTGATTGTTAACTTTTTCATCTAGCTGCAAAAAATTCATATCCTTGCTGACATTAGTTTAATTTTTGTAATTACGATGGCTCAATTAAGTCGGATTTTACACTATACTGATATTTTAAAACCTGAATAAACTACTACGTCAGAAACGCCAAAGAAAAATATTGGAAATGCATACAGCTGTTTCGGTAGCCTAAAGCGTACCGTCATCAGTGCAAAAATGATTCTTTTTGCACTGATGACGGTAAGCTTTAGGCTACCGAAACAGCTGTATGCATTTCCAATATTTTTCTTTGGCGTTTCTGACGTAGTAGTTTATTCAGGTTTTAATATTCCAACGCCAAGTCTCCTGTTTATTATACTGATATTTTGTTTTTAAAAACTTCATTAAAGAAGGAAACGTAAAATAAACTTTCTATTCGATTTGGGGGACCCCTCTGATCTGGGGCCCGGGGCAGCTGCCCCGTATGCCCCTGCCTTAATCAGGCTCTGTTAGCAAGATCATGGAAGTACGGTGGATGTTCCATCACTTTGATGCATTTTTGTTCAAGAAATTCAACTGTCAATTTTGCCGTAAGAAAAGATGCATTATTATGGTAAATACTTTTACATTCATTTCTTGAAGATTTTCTGGAAGGCACTTAGTAGTGTACCATTTAGCTTAACTGTATTCTATCCCTCCATCAGTCCTGTACTTCTGAAGAAAACGGCATACATAAATTTTTTCTCTTGTCGTTGTCTTTTCACTATTATTGGTTTGGGTTCATATTCAGAATCCCATGCTTTACGTTCTTGACATGTTAGAATGTCAAAAAACGGTACGCGTATAACATCATCATTAGTTATGAGTTTAGAATTAAGGTGGTGTTTACCATCATTAAATAATTTTAAGATTTTGTTTTGCAGATTCTGACATGGTTCGCTTTTTGGTATTCCGTTAAGTTATGAGAGACCCAACAACAAACTAATTTTTTATATGTAGTTTTCATGAATTTTTTTGAACCCAATGTTAAGTTTCATCTGTTTCATTTGGTAAGTGCAGCGATTATAATAGATTATCCAGCCCAGTGGGTTTTAGCGGGTCTTATCAGGGTTTTTTTCAGAGTATTTTCGGGTTTTATCAGAGTTTTCAGGAATATTTTCTTTCTTCCTTTTATTAAACATTAAGTATAACATTCATAATAAGATAATTTAAAAAATTAAATTATTATTTATTCATTAAAATCAAAATCTTAAAAATTTAATTTTAAAATTTCTAAAGTCTTTTTATGATTAGGTTCTAAAGAAATTTCAAAAATTAAATAATTGTACTGTAATTATTTCATGTTGCTTTATTAAACTTTTTGTAGTCAATAGAATTCCATAAAAATTTTTAATTATTGTCCCTCTACATTACATAATAGTGTTCCACTGTTAAAGTTTTCAGAATTTTTTTTAATTTTTATTTATTTATATTTTACATTCCTCGAGTCCTACAGTTTTATGTATATTGACAAACAACACTGTTTTTCCTTGCTTTTATTTTTTAATATAATTTTTTATTCTGATTTTAATAAGATAATACCTTTTTTTTTTCATGGGAAATATTTCAGGATCTTTTTTCTATAGCTTTTTTTTTTTTTTTTTTTTTTTTTTAAGCATTTCCAATATTTCTGAAAAATCTTTTTCATGTTCTAAAAAAATATGTATAATATTTGTTTAATGTTTGTATGTTTATTGTAAGTTAGACAAAAGTACAATTTTAAACAAGGATTTTGAAAAACCCCACTTGGGCATTTACTTGGGTTTTTTCAAATGGGTTTTATTGAAAAAACCCACCGGAGTTTTTTCGGGTCGGGCAAAATCTAGCCAACCCTGATCTGAATACAGTGGCATGAAATGGAGTAATTTCCCTGCCTTAATCCTTAATTTCCCTGGAGATCCCCTGCCTTAATCAGGCTCTGTTAGCAAGATCATGGAAGTACGGTGGATGTTCCATCACTTTGATGCATTTTTGTTCAAGAAATTCAACTGTCAATTTTGCCGTAAGAAAAGATGCATTATTATGGTAAATACTTTTACATTCATTTCTTGAAGATTTTCTGGAAGGCACTTAGTAGTGTACCATTTAGCTTAACTGTATTCTATCCCTCCATCAGTCCTGTACTTCTGAAGAAAACGGCATACATAAATTTTTTCTCTTGTCGTTGTCTTTTCACTATTATTGGTTTGGGTTCATATTCAGAACCCCATGCTTTACGTTCTTGACATGTTAGAATGTCAAAAAACGGTACGCGTATAACATCATCATTAGTTATGAGTTTAGAATTAAGGTGGTGTTTACCATCATTAAATAATTTTAAGATTTTGTTTTGCAGATTCTGACATGGTTCGCTTTTTGGTATTCCGTTAAGTTATGAGAGACCCAACAACAAACTAATTTTTTATATGTAGTTTTCATGAATTTTTTTGAACCCAATGTTAAGTTTCATCTGTTTCATTTGGTAAGTGCAGCGATTATAATAGATTATCCAGCCCAGTGGGTTTTAGCGGGTCTTATCAGGGTTTTTTTCAGAGTATTTTCGGGTTTTATCAGAGTTTTCAGGAATATTTTCTTTCTTCCTTTTATTAAACATTAAGTATAACATTCATAATAAGATAATTTTAAAAATTAAATTATTATTTATTCATTAAAATCAAAATCTTAAAAATTTAATTTTAAAATTTCTAAAGTCTTTTTATGATTAGGTTCTAAAGAAATTTCAAAAATTAAATAATTGTACTGTAATTATTTCATGTTGCTTTATTAAACTTTTTGTAGTCAATAGAATTCCATAAAAATTTTTAATTATTGTCCCTCTACATTACATAATAGTGTTCCACTGTTAAAGTTTTCAGAATTTTTTTTAATTTTTATTTATTTATATTTTACATTCCTTGAGTCCTACAGTTTTATGTATATTGACAAACAACACTGTTTTTCCTTGCTTTTATTTTTTAATATAATTTTTTATTCTGATTTTAATAAGATAATACCTTTTTTTTTTCATGGGAAATATTTCAGGATCTTTTTTCTATAGCTTTTTTTTTTTTTTTTTTTTTTTTTAAAGCATTTCCAATATTTCTGAAAAATCTTTTTCATGTTCTAAAAAAATATGTATAATATTTGTTTAATGTTTGTATGTTTATTGTAAGTTAGACAAAAGTACAATTTTAAACAAGGATTTTGAAAAACCCCACTTGGGCATTTACTTGCAGGGATGGAACACGGGCGCAGAATTCATACCACTATGAATGTATGAAAATTGTCTACCTCTTAGATCAACGATATTATAGGTATGGAAATTTCTTAAACAGATTCCGGTATGAATTCTGCGCCCGTGTTCCATCCCTGTACTTGGGTTTTTTCAAATGGGTTTTATTGAAAAAACCCACCGGAGTTTTTTCGGGTCGGGCAAAATCTAGCCAACCCTGATCTGAATACAGTGGCATGAAATGGAGCATCCTTTCCATATGCTAATTCTCTTGGGTGTCCGTACACAAACCATTTGCTTGATCTTAACGAAAAGTTTAGTGTAGCATCCCTATATGATACAGATTTAGGATACCTAGTTTGAACTTCCTGCTGTTATTTGTTCTTGAGATATGTTGATAACAGACACAAACACATACACACAGCCAGACCAACAGCTTGTGACATGATTTTCGGATTGAGGGGACCTAAAAACGCGTAAATATAACAAAATATCAACTCTGAAAATTTGACTCCAAAACAATACTTTCTCTAACATATATAAGGAGCAAACATTCAAACCGTGTTTTCTCCAAAAGTAAAAAAAAAATAATTGAGTTAGTGACTTTTCTTTAAACTTAATATAAATAATTACAAGATAAAAAGAACTTTTTATATACCATGTTTTTAAATTTTCTGTTGAATCATAAATGCTACCAAAGGCAGCGGGAACCCGGAGCAATTGGATAAAAGTATTAAAAAAATTCATTGCTATCGTGTTCTGAGCTATTACAAAAGTTTCAAATGGCTATCTAGCCGGGAAGTTAGTTAAAAATCGATTGCAAGCTTAGTACTGGTAACGCTGCATGCCGGAGGCAGCAGGGTTCCGAAGCAGTTGGTTAAAAATATTTAAAAAATACATTTTCACCGTGTTCTGAACTATTCTGAAAGTTTCAAATGTCTAGCTAGTCGGGAAGTTAGTTAAATAAATTTTTTGTTGAATCATATAAACGCTGCCAAAAGCAGTAGGGATATGAAGCAGTTGACTAAAAGTATTAAAAAAATGTATTGTCACCGTGTTTTGAGCTATCCTAAAAGTTTCAAATGTCTAGCTAGTCGGAAAGTTAGTGAACAATCGATTGCAAGCTTTGTACTGATAACGTTGACAAAGGCAGCAGGAACCCGAAACAGTTGGCTAAAGGTATTAAAAAAATGCATTTTCACCGTGTTCTGAACTATTCTGAAAGTTTCAAATGTCTAGCTAGTCGGGAAGTTAGTTAAATAAATTTTCTGTTGAATCATATAAACACTGCCGAAGGCAGCGGGACCTGAAACAGTTGACTAAAAGTATTAAAAAAAAGTATTGTCATCGTGTTCTATCCTGAAAGTTTCAAAATGTCTAGCTAGTCGGGAAGTTAGTTAAAAATCGACTGCAAGATTTGTACTGGACAAACAATCAAGAATCGAAGTTAATAAAAACATGGTAAAATAGTATGTCTACATTTCTTCCTAGATACGTTTACATATTTTCCTAGTATCTAGTAATACATCTAAACAAACGATAATTAGGTTTTTTATTTAGTTACTCTTAAATTTATTAGTTTCTGTGTTGTCTGAAAAATTGTGTCGGAAAGAGAAAACACGGTTGGAATGTTTGCTCCTCATATATGGGTAAGAGAAAGTAAAAAGGTTTAAATTTATTTTAAAATTATTAAAACTTTGTACATCTAAGTTCATAACAAAACAATTTACGGACATACAATTTTCTTTTCCACTCTAAATTCAATCTTATTTAAATAATTTCAATCAAATAATTCTATAGTATTAAAAATGAACAGCAGGTTGTTTTATTACATTTATTTATAAATTTGCAGAATAATAATAATTCTTTTTTTCATGCTTAAAATATGCCTTTTCTACACTATCTACATCAACCAATAAGTATTTGGACACTTTCGAATTTAGACGTTTTGTCAAATAACTAAAAACATTTTTGCAGGAATTATCTTGAAACTTTATGAGTATAATGAGCATGTTACACCTCATATATTTCAGCAAAGTTTTGTCTTGAAGAGAAAAAGGAGACTAGTAAAAAATTACACAAAGCTAATATTTTGGGTCACCCTGCAAAAAGTAATGTTTGAAATGCACTTTGGCTATAGCATGTGATATGAGGATTCTTTTAATTATCTGTAATCTGCATAAATTTTTATGAGGCTACCGCATATATTCATGGAGATATAACGGTTTCTTAAAAAAAAAAAAAAAGCTGCTTTTTTAATTGTAACACGTATGGTATTAGACCCAGTGCAAAGCCATTTCCAGGAAACTTGGAATACTACATTAGACACATACTGCAATCAGAACACAAAAATGTTAAATGTCTTACAAAATATGAGCATTTTTACTAAATTTTTAACTATGCATGTGCAAGCTTTAAAAAAAAATTCATTTGTATAATTTAATAGCCAAAAGTATTGAGCTACTTATATGAAAACCTCAAACAAATATCACGTAAATTTAAAACGTTATGAGAGACAGAATGAACAGAATTTCAGTTCTTCTAAAAATAAAATCTAAACTATAAGTGGTTTTACTCAAATTTTTATTTTGATTTAATCAATGACCAATGGTAATATTACTCGCTGATTGTAAATAAATATTGATGAAACCCCTATCACCGTCCGTTCATTAGAGAGGTATTAAAAACCAGGATCTATGGTTTAAAATGGATTCCAAACCACTGCAAACATCCACACCTGAACTGGGATTTGATCTTTCAAATGGCAACTGAAAGTTGAACTACAAATAGAACACACACCAAAAACTATACAGCTAATTCCACGTGGCTCGTGAGCATGTGTACCAAATTGCAACTCAATAGCGTGATTTTTGAAGCCGCTATTGCAGTATATACAATTTTTTTCCATAGGCCATAATGATAAGAAAAACTTTGGTGTGTCCCTGTACACGAACTATAAATGGAATACACACCCAAAACTGTACAACTAATTCTATGGGGCTCATGAACACGTGTACCAAATTGCAAGTTAATTGCGTGATTTTTGCGGCCGCTATCGCGGGACAAACCGACACACAGACGGAACCCAAAATCTTTTTGAGTCTCAACAGGGAGGCCTCGACTGCCATTTCGGCAATTACTTATTTTGGTCCAACTAACCTGCATTTTTAAAAATTTTCTCTATAATAGTAAAAATTTTTGCACAATACATCAATATTTTGCACTGTTTTTAAGTAAGTATAAACTGGTAGTCATTTTATTTATTTATTTACTTTTTAATATAATTTAGTTATATTTTAAACACAATTTGCTTTGTTGTTACTGTTTTATGAGGAAGATTTTTTTTAAGCTTCACAAATCTCAATGCTAATATTTATTATTAATTATTATTTATTTATTCATTTTGTTTAGCCCTTTAATGTGAACTACAGTGGTGGACATAATTATAAGACACCTATCTAATTTGACTAATAGTGAAAGAAAAGATTCAGAGCTTAAAAATGTTTTATCAAATACGTCAAAAACAAAAAATTTATTCTGTTACCATATATAATTATTTTATAATAATGATATTTTCATACAATTTAATGAAAAAACTTAAAAACATAATGGACAAAATTAAAAGACACCAACCGTTTTTTCCAAATACAGTGGTCAACATAATTAGCAGACACTAATGGTCTAAATGAAAATCCTCTAGCATGGCTATTCAATATTTGGTGGAGCCCCCATTGTTTTTTATAACATGAAAGATGCAATTTGGCATCGAATCTATCAATTCTAACAAAATATCGCAAGACAGTTCTTCCCAAGCACATTTTATAGCATTCTTTAGGTATTCGACACATATAAACTGCCTCCCATTTCAGTAAACCGCATGAGCTAAGATCCCCCACAAGTTTTCGATGGGATTTAAGTCTGGGGAGCAAGAAGGCTACGGGAGAACATTGATAATTTGCTCTGAAAGCCACTTTTTTGTTTCGCGTGATGCATGAATCGGCACGTTATCGTGCTGGAATGTGTAGTTTTCGCCACAAAGAAGTTCACTGTATATGGCTAGTTGATCTTTAAGAAGACTCTTATACTTTTCGGAATTCATTCTTGAATGCACAAAAACAATATCCGTTTTCCCTTGAGCTGATAAACCAGCCCAAACCATTACTGAGCTTCCACCCATTTGGCGGCTCATTAGTACATGAGGAGACTTCCGTAAATCATGCCAATAATATTGAAACCCATCAGGACCATCCAGTTTAAACTTTTTTTCATCAGAAAATAACACAGAGTACCATTTGGATGTCCAGGCCATAGTTTGTTTAGCGAAGTTTAGACGCTCCATTTTGTGCCAGCTTAGAATTGGTGGTTTTTTCTTCAATGTTTTATATTTCACATAGTAAGCATCATGCGACACCCTGCGAATGGTTCTCCTTGAACAATTCAGTTTCAAAGCATTTTTAATGCCTGTAGTGGTCATCTTATTCTGTGTAGCGAGCAAAAGCACATCGCGTCTGTCTCTTGAGGACAAGCAAGGAGTACGTCCAGATCTTTTAATCACCGATCCATTAATTCATCTTTTCAAAACATTTCTAATTGCACATCTAGAGCATAATTAATAACTTTTGAAATATTATTAATTGAAGCACCAGTTCTATTTAATCTCCAAATTTCACGAATTTCACTTTCTTTTAAATCTGTACCTCGTGGCATGTTTGTAAATGCGTGAAATCGGTTATCGTCTGCTTTAGTTAACTGCTGACGTCATGTCAGAGAGCAGAAAATCTGCATGTTGCACATTATTTTCGAAAAAAAGCAGGTGTTTTAATTAAAATGTTAGGGTGTCTTATAATTTTGTCCATGGTATTTTTTTTTTTTTTTTTTTTTTTTTTTTATTAAACTCTATAAAAGTATCATTTCTGTAAAACAATTACGTGTGATAATAGAATAAATTTATGTTTTTGACGTATTTGATAAAACATTTTTAAGCTCTGAATCTTTTCTTTCACTATTTGTCAAATTAGATAGGTGTCTTATAATTATGTCCACCACTGTATATATATATATATATATATATTTTTTTTTTTTTTTTTAATTGCCAGACCAATTTCAAAAGTAGCTATTTAAACACACATCTCATCTAAAATTTTTAAAAAATAGCATTTTTAATAAATTTTGGTTTTAAAACATCTATATGTTGGCTTGATTAAATTCAAATAATTTAATAAATAACTTTGTAAGTAAACACTATAAACTGTCACTGACAGCAGTTGTTTTAAGTCAAAATAATACCATGGCCCTTCATCAGGTGAAAAAAACTAGAAATGAGTGAATCATCAATGGTGCAAGGTGCACTTGCATCTACTACGATATTTAAAGTGACTTATGCAGTTGACTACTTCTGGAACACCATTAAAAAAAAAAAAAAAAAATTGAAAATTTTTTGCATAAAAAATGTTTCAAAAAAAAATTACTCTGATGTTTATGAATAAACATTCTTGCTCATGTAATTATTTTTTGCCCCTCCCTCCATTTTCTTATCTCCAATTTGTGATCGGCGATCAGATGTTCTGCAGAATTCTTTTGTTTCCCAATCTTTTTCCATCCACAACATAAATGTCAATATTCCTTTTAAACTTGGTTTGTTAGATTCGAGAAGTAGAACTGAAAGAGTTTAATATTTCCTACCCATGTAAGTAATTTTTACCCCCCCCCCCCCCCCCACACACACACATCTCCAGATAGTGATCAATTCTAGAAATAATAAAGAAATAGAAGTGCTCAATATTTAATTATTTTTAAACTTCATTACTGAACTTGATAATTCTACTTATTTTTTCTCAATTAAATTAAATATTTATATTTAATATCTATTCCAAATGTTAAACAAAGGAAAAAATGTAGACAAAATTTTTCAGGTAGGAAATTTTTTTCTAAATCAATTTAAGAAAATTAATACTCAGTTGGTTTTATGCATATTAAAAACTGATAATTAACTACTGTAGCTTTTTTAAATAGTATGATTAATGTACATAAATAAAAATCATATTTTATGTTTGTTTGATTTTTTTTTTTTTTTTTTTTCTTGTTGACATGGAATTTTAATAAGGTTTTATGTGGATATAAAACTTATTGCAATTATATTAAAGAATCTTTTTGCGCTAATGAAAAAAATCCTGAAATTTTTAATGTAGATAGAAAGCTACAAATATATAACTCTTTAGGTAATCAATTTATTAAAAGTGACAGTATCAATGTTCAATCAACTAACCAAAGAATCATGTTAGCAAAAAATTTCCAGCTAATTTCTAATTTTAGCAATTGCATGTCTGTTAATAAAATTAAATCTCGGATAATATGCCAAAAAATATTTTTTGCCCTCCTCCCCCCCCCCCTTTTCCCCAGACTCAAAATAATTTTGTTTTCTTCTAATGCTAATCACATCTATTTTCCGTATGGAGATGTCACACTAGGTGAAATTTATTAAATGAATCAAATTTTTGTATTTCTCTTTCAATGAGACAAAGTAAATATTCTTGCAAAACACAAATTGTGTATGAGAAATAACATTATTTTGTTAGTGTGTCATCATTATAGCCTGCTGTTTTCTGTATTAAAATGAAAATAATACTTAACTACGAAAGTCCATATATTTTTCCTCATTACTAAAACTTTAAAATCTTCTTTCTAATACTATAGTTATTAATAGCATTTAAAAGTTGCATTATATGTTACTATAACTACCCTATATGTTTATAAAACTTACTCTTAAAATACTAATAAGAATAAAATCATAAACACTCAAAGGAAATTCAAACGAGATATCTTCTCTCAAAAGTCGAATCATTTTTCAATGATTTGATCTCTCAGCCAATTTTGTCTTTCTCCCACCTGCTTTTATTTCAGATATTGAAAATTTTAAGCTTGAGAAGTATGAAAGTTTTTTAAAAAATATTTATTTTCAAACAATATTTAAAGATTTTTTTTTTTTTAAATCCGTGGAAGTGCATAATTTTTTTATTATTAAAATAATACAATAAAGGCTACTATTTCTTAATTTTCCGACCATATCATATGTGTTTTATGCCTTTATATGCATATAGATACATATTTTTTAATTATGTGTGTGAATATCAGGTATAACGTTGACTCGCGAGTGGCCACTGAGTTAATCATGTTCAGTGGCCACTGGCCACTTACAAAAATTATAAGTCTTGACCTATACGGGATGGGTTTTTGAGTGTCCAGCCAGACAAAATTTAAAGATAGAAATGCAGCAATTCATTTCAACAAAAACTGTAATTCCAGAATTTTAAAGGAAAACTTAGGGCTTAGCCCAACATAGACAGCATCTTAGCGAAATAATATTAACCTAGATTTCTTTTGATTGTACTTGCGAGCCTATGCTCTGGCTCCACTGACAAAATTCAAGGGGATGTGAAGCAGCCCAACTTGGCAACCACTCTCTGAAAACACCTAATCACCTTGAAAAATAGAGAGAGAGAGAGCAGTTTTTAGATTAATGTGGAAAAAACACCCCACTCTTTTTTCAGATTGTACAAGCCATTTCATACTGTGTAAATACAGTACACTCTCAAAAATCCGCATAGCTTAAAACAAAGTGTTTTGCGGATTTCTGAATTTTGCAGATTTTAGAGTAATTTCTTTTATTTACACCTAAGAACCTTATTTAAGTAGAAAATCTTTAAGAAACAATTTATTTGTTATACATACAAATGCTGAAATAAAGTGTGCCTAATAAAAGTACAAATATTTCATTAAGTTTTAATTTAAGGAGCATTTTTTATACTACATATTATAGTTACAAATTATCTAGATTTTTGAAAAGTCTGATCAATAGTAGTTTAAGTAAGAATATTCATACATATTTATTTTCCTATAACTTGCAAAAATGTCAGCAATTCTTGGTCAATCACATAAGTTTGTGCTATGAGAAAGTTTGAATATTTATCTTCATGTGATAAAATCTTTCATGAAACTCTTTCTCCTTCTTCCACTAAATTAATACAGTTTATTTTTTGATAATTACACATAATTACACTTATCATCTTCTCCTCTGTAATATGCTAAGTGATTGGTGATTCATCAGCACCAGTTAATAATTGATTTATCTCCTAATACAGTTGAAGTTTTGCAATCCACTAATCAACAAATCAGTTGTGACAATGTTTGTTTACATTGCAAATCATATATGGATTTTAGAGAATTGCGGATTTTAGGGTTGCGGATTTTTGAGAGTTGACTGTAATTTATTAAATGCACAAATTTATGAGTACTATAAAATTGGGTTATTTGGACCCTGGGATATTAATTGAATCTAAAAAGATAAAACAATTAAAAATCTTCCCTGGCATTGGTTAATCGAAGTAATGGACATAGTTTGTAGTTTGTCCACGAAAGACACAAATTACGTCCATTACTTCACTAAACCAGTGCCAGGAGCAGCTTTAGTCATTTTATCAATTTGAGTTCAAGTAATCCCCCAGGGTTCTCCATAACCTAGTTTTATGGTAATGTATTTACATATATTATTCATGTTTATTATTATTATTTATGAAATTATTTCATACAATTTTTACATTTATAGAAAAGTGTTTTGAATTATGGATCCCATACCCATACTGTACTTATTGTATGCATATTTATAACAATCTTGAAATAAACGTTTGCATTTTAAATGTGCCCTTTAAAAAAATAGATAAAAATAAATACGTAAAACCTTGCTTTTTTTTTTTTTTTTTTTTTTTTTAATCTGAGAGAACTTCTGTGTGAGTATATGTATATAATTTTCTACTTTGGTCAAAAGACCTACAAAACTAAACTCTAATATATATATATTTTTTTTATATAGTGTGTTTTCTTACATCTAATAACACTAGGATTGATACAGTCATTATTTTGCTCTAAAGGTATTTAAAAAAAAAGAACCAGTATGATGTGAAATCCACATGACTGTTTTCTATATAATTTTACACAAAATTCATTGAATACAAATCATTTATTAAATTATTTTCCATTATATATGCAGACAATTTTTATCTGACAGAATTATATCACTAAATGCCAAAAGAAAGTCATTTTTTTGCCAATATCAAAAGAAATAAGTTTTTTTTTTCGTTAAAAAGATAAAAAAATCTATAACTTTGTTTTAAATTATCACAGATCTATAGTTCAACCATTCATTTGAAAGGTATTGACGAGATCTTTCGAAAGACACCCATATTGAAAATTTACTTCCTTACTTCCCCCCCCCAGGGGGGGAAGTGATGCTCCCACATGCACAATTTTTTTTTTCCTAGTTAACTACTAACTACTATTATAAATAGTAATTCATATTAATTTTACAATCACACATTTAAAATAACTCTCATTATGTACATTTATATGAAATTTTGTCCTATACTCCCATGTTAAAAATTTAGAAAAAAAAAATCAATCACAGCGTCACCTGTTGGCAATTGTTCCACAAATCTAATCAGCACCAGTTTATGTCAGGGTTCAACTAAATACCAAGTTTGCTTAAATTTCATTCATTGGTTCGTGAATTACAGCGTCCACAAAATCTGTGATACACACATAGAGACAGACTGAAAAACAGACATTTTCTAAAAACAGTCAAATCGTGTTCAGGACATCTTAAAACTTGTAAATCCATTGAAATTTTCACGAATCCAATACTTTCTCTATACATACATATATAAGAAAGCAAAAAAGATTACATTTACAAATTTATTTATTGGGTGAGTGCGAAAGTTCTACCTGTTTTTGGATATGCAAATTAGCAATGGAATTGACGTGACAAATGACATTGTAATGACGCAAATCATTGGCCAATCAAACATGTGAATATCTGACATATAAATGCATTGTGTCTCACAAAGTTAATCATCTCAAAAAAAAATATCAGAGGGTGTAACATGGAAAGCGAGAAGGAGCATATAAGATATTGTTTGTTACACAAGTTCAATAAAAAGAGTACAGCAGCCACAGCATGTCGCAATGTCTGTCAAGTTTTTGGGACGGATGCAATAGAGAGAAAGCACATGTCGTCGATGGTTTTGTAAAGTTAGGGAAGGAGACAGAAGCTGCCAAAATCCGGCTAGGAGTGGACAGCCATTGGAGACGATGATATTGACCAAGCCATAAGAAACAACCCGAATCCAACAGTGCAAGAATTAGTGGAGACCTTCAACGTACATCAGACAATGGTCGAGAGACGGCTGGTTTAGGTTTTACGAGAAAGTTGGATTGTTGGGTTCCACATAACCTGACAACTAATCAACGGGATGACTGAATCAGCACCTGTGTTTCCTTGCTTTCCTGGTACAAAAATGACCCATTCTTGAAACAAATTGTGACAGGAGATGAGAAGTAAGTTACGTATCGTAATGTAAAGTGTCGTAGGGCTATGTGTTGCCCTTCTGATCCACCTGCATCGACTTTGAATGCTGAACTTCCTCCCAAGAAGGTGTTACTGAGTGTGTAGTGGGATGTGTTGGGAATCGTTCACTGGGAGGTCCTGCCACTCAACTAAACCATCAATGCTGCCTTCTACTGTCTACAGCTAGACAGGCTGCATTCAAATTTGGTAGCAAAGTGGCCAGGTCTCATCAATTGTCGCGATGTTATCCTTCATCACGATAATGCCAGGCCACATGCTGCTGTAATCACTCGCCAAAAGTTACTGGGCTTATCTGGGAGGTTTTACTCCACCCTCCCTATTCCCCTGACTTGGCACCAACTGACTATCACCTATTTTGTGCGTTGAACAATTTCTACAGTCAGAAAATTTTTGATGACCTTGATGCTGTGAAAACTGCCATCCAAGTTTTTTGACTTGAAACCACAGGAATTTTACTGCCGTGGGATTCATTTCCTACCAGAAAGATGGCAAAAGGTCATAGATAGCAATTGGGATTATGCACAATAATAGGTACAGTTCATTTTGCGTTTATTTGCTCTTTTCTATGGGTAATGAAAATTATCCATATTAATTTATTTGCTCTTTTCTTGGGTAGAACTGTTGCACTCCCCCAATAGAAGTTTAATTGATAAAACTTATACCACACTATTAATTAAATCCTCTACTTATATATTGAGTCTATACTTTAAAATGAACATTAAATTTCTAAACTATTTAGCAATTCTTATAATTGTATCATCATTGGTAGATGTTTAAAATTTGAATTTAGTAAATTCTAATTCAGCACTAAGTAAAATTAAGCATTGTAAAAGATAAACAGAAATTTCTTACCTGTTTTTATTTTTATCATGATAAGCCCTACAGAGCACATATTTTTTAATGTAAGAAATTTATAAATGTGAGATTTGAATCTGAAAACTCCAAGATAATTCAAAAAGAGACTCAAAAAATGATCACAAACACACACACATATATATATATATATATATATAATATTTATACAGTAGAACTTCGATCCGCCGTTTTTCATGCGGTGCATGAGAAAAAACGATGATTGTGGGTTAAAGTTAAAGCACGAAGAAAACAACGTTTATCCATTAATAACATGCAAGGTATACAGTATACTATTAATAAATACTAATTTTTTACTTACCAAATTATAAAAGAAATAAATCGAAGTTGTAGAATATTAAGTGATATTTATTTAAAGAAAATTAATAATTTTTTTTTTCAGGTTTTTTGTTCATTTTAAATTAATCAGCAATTTTTCAAGATTTACATTCATGTGTTCATACGTAATTTCATATGCATATATAAAAGTGTGTACATATTCTAATGCTGTAATTGGGTTAGACAGACTTAGCACTAGTACAGGCTCAGCTTCATTAGCACCAACATTATCCTCTGTTTTATCGCTAATATTTTCTTTTTTTACTTCATCACACATTGCTGCTTAATTTAGATACTGCATATCATAGAGTCTTGATAAATGGAAATATAAGAATCCCTTTTCTCCCCCTGAAACAACGTAAGGGAGTTATTTTAGGATAAAGATGTAATTCTAGTATATATGCAGTATGCAATATATCCGCTTGACCTTCAATTTAATTTTGGTCAGGAGAATCAAAAATTTTACGACGATGAATGCAGGAAAACATCTTTTTGAAGAACGATATATGCAGGTTTCGTTAACGTTATTTAAATATAATTTGTGCAAGGACCATAGAAATTAAAACGATCAATGTGGGAAAACGATGGATACGGGAATGACAGATTGGGGTTTCACTGTATATATAATCATTAAAAAAAAAAATGATAGAAACCATCAGAGTTGAACACTGACAGAAGAAAATTTTGAATTTAAAAATATAAAGTAAGGAATAGAAAAAGTATATGTAATCACTAATTCAGAATTTTATTACATTAAAAATAGTTAAAAATTTCAAGAAATATAAAATTTACACTTACTTGCATTTAGTAACTATTTCCTTGGCCTTTTCAAGCTCAGTATTTGAACATAGCAAATTTAGAGGATTGGTAGTAGTAAAAAAATGCTTTGCTCGTCCCCAATAGGTATTTTGGTCCCAGCGAGGTTCATTTATATTGATTTGAGGCATCTTCAATCTAGAATAGAAAAGATTATAAATGACATTTTTGAGTAAGAAGAAAAAAAAGCAATTCTAACAGAAAAAGCAATTTTTCTATCTATTGTTATTCAATGTTGACTTTCTTGTGCATAGAAAGTGGTACATAAATAAGCAGATAGGTTCTAGTCAACAATTATACTTTATTCAAAGAATATTCTCAGGGGTCTGTACAGACTTATTAGACAGGGTTCTGTTTTTGTGAAATTGTAAAAAAATCTATGCATAATTTTGTGAATCTAAATTTAATGTGAAAAATCAAGTTCTTCTGAACTTTCAACTGGGGTCATCATTTTGTGAAATTGTGAAAAGCGTATCTTTGCAAAATAAAATTACAATTAAGGTTTCATTTTAGACAATGGCGGTTCATTTTGATAGAGCTAAACTCACACATATGCATAGAAAGCTTATAAATTTGAAATTGAATATCAGCTTTTCAGGGAAATACAGAAAAACACGTCCGATTATTCAGGTAGCCTGTTCGTTCTATGAAAGATTAGTTTTCGAAATGAAGCAGATTTACCAAAAGGTCTGTTTTTAAAGGGAAAACATTTGTGAAGGCTCCTTTATTAGGATAAGCAATTTTGTGAATGGTCTTTTTTTAAGAAATAAAATTTTGTGAAGGGTCCTTTAACAGACTCAGATTTTCCTCTGGACAAACCCGCGATTCTTAAAAAAAAAAAAAAAAAAAATTCAATAAAACTGCCAATTATACAACAAAAGTCAAGTAAACAGTGTTAAATGTACCTTCAGTAGGAATATCATTTAACAATGATCAACAGCTTATTGCATAGTCTCTTGGTAATAACCACTTAGCGCAAAAGTTTGAATACAATTGAAGTCATTGAGGAACTTCTTCCTATAATAACCTTGGTGATAATTTGAGATAGTTCAGCATGCAGAAACTTTATTTCTAATTAAAGTAGGGATTTCCTATTTTGACAACCCTAAGCTACCAATTTAAAAAACTTTGGTTACTATGTCTGCAAGCCTATATTATTGAAGTCGACCTCCATAGAAGTCACGATTGCTTTTGTTTCTACTGTATATCGTAAACTTATTTTATCTGCATATTTAATTTAAAAAAAGGGGAAAGATGTTTAATTATTTGCAACGTTATACTGTATGAATGATATATAATAGCAGAAATTCAATTTATAATTTCCTGTATGTATGGATAACAAAATAAAGAAAAGGATATAAAAGTAAGAAAACAATAATGAGGGATTGCAAAATATATTGACTTTTGCTTTAAACAGAAAGTTGAGAAAAAATATATTTGCAAAAATGGTCAAAGTGGAAATAAGACTAAAGGATCTACTGGCCACAGGCAACTAACATTAAATTTTAGTTTTCAGGTCTAATGTAGCATGTTTATTATACTGAGAAACTACAAAACAAAAATTTTAACACATATCCTCTGAAAAATGGTGCTAGTTTATCAAGATTTTTGCAATTACAAACTCTGTGACAATTTTAAATGTAAGACTATCGGCGTGCCTGGTGGAGGATGAGAGGGATGTGTCTTCCAACCCCCCATTCAAATAAAAAAGAAAAACTTATCCGTGTGAGATAATCCCCTTTTAAAATAGTTTCAAACCCTCAAATTTTAAACTTAAACTAAAGAAGATAAACATAGATAAAGTAGCTGGGTGAATGTCTAGATATGGTTCTTCGCCGTGTTTAGAATTTACTTTTAGCAATAGGTGCTGTTCTAACTAGCCTTCATAAATTTTCAGATTCATGCACAATGAATTAGAGGCATCCAGTGATTTTTTTTTTACTAATTTTAAAAACAGGCTTAATTTAATTCGGTGAATTTCAAAACCGCTGCCATTTGGAAGAACGTGCTTTCGTCTTTTTTAAATTTGGAGATCATTTCCGAAAACCGCATTTTCGACATGGTCGTCAAAAATAAAATCACCAAAAAATGGATGTGGATTAATATGAAAGTTGTTCCTAAAAATCGCTGAATGAATAAAATACGCAATGCAATAAAAATCATTTTAAATGTATATGAAGGTTGAAGTGATTCTATAATATTAATCTAAAATTAGTATAATTGTAATCTAAACTAGGTAATCATTAATCTTAATTCTGTAAACATGATTATTTATACTACTCAGGTCGTTAAAAGAGAGCTTCATAAAACTACAAATAAAAATGGAACAAACAAAATAAAAACTATAAACAAAACTACTTACTAAACTCAGGATTATCACGACAACAAATCACTACACTAAACGAAACTCCAATCCAATCCAACTCTGCACATTAGTCATTCTCTGAGAATGATTCTCGTTGCATAGTTTGTTGGTAGGTTGGTAGTTTAGATTTGCTGAACACTGAGCTAGAATAACAACTGGAGGAAATGCTCCGCCGGTTTTTACGGGCGTTTGTGAGAGCTGGTCTTCTTTCCTTACTTTCGGCTTCTGAACATTGCATCGAGCTTTCGATGGAACATTGTAAGACTGAAAGCATTTGGTACACACACATAAAATTTAATGTTACGTTTTCCAGTAATTAACAGCAATGTATATAGATATTTCTTGTTGAAATTATAAAAACAGACATCAATACAATTTAAAAAATTCATGAAAGATATATTACACTTTTAATTATAACTACATTTATTGAGGTAGACCGCTAAATTTAACAATAATACAGTCGGCTGCAAAATTATTCGAGCACTAGCAATAATCCCTGTCTAAAAAAAGTACACTTAATACTGCTTTGTTAAATGAATCCTTATCGAGTCATGTTCTTAGTCAGTCTAAGAACATGATTCGGCAAGGATTTATTTAACAAAACAGTCTTAAGTATACTTTTTTAATATAGGAGTTATTGGCTAGTGCTCGAAAAATTATGCTGCCGACTGTACAAGTGCAGTGAAAAAAGTGCAAAGAAAAAAAAAGAACTAAATAAAAATATTTAATTTTATAAATTTGAAAGATTCGTAATCTTTTTAAAGTGTTTTTTTTTTTTTTTTTTTTTTTAACAGATTATCTATTGTACACAAAATTATCAATTACGCAATATATGTTAAAAGCATATATTATTTTTATTCTTGGTAATTCTTCAAATCATTTGTCAATATCAACAATTCAACACCTTCCTCTTTACCCTTAATTTTCTTTTCTCTTTCGCTTCTACGATAGCCGTTGGTTGGGTTTTACGTCGCACTAGTGCTGTGCAGATGGGCAATTGGCGACGGTCTGGGACTCACCCCTAGAGATGGTCCGGAGACATGCCATCGCAATTTTGATCCTCCACGGAAGGGATAGCTCTCCCGCTTCGACCCCCAAAGGTATAATTTTTGATGGAAACATGGAGGACATTGTGGCCACGACCAGGGACCGATTTACTCACTTGGAGGCCCAGGGCACTCATGTTCAATAGGCCCCTTTTTCTCGTGCTTTAATATTATAATAAACAAAACAAACCGCTTATTTCCGACTCAGCTGTCTAAAAATTCACTTCACCTCACTTTACTTTTCATTTTGTTGGTAAGAGTAAGGCTAAATAAGATCCATTGATTGTCTATCGTATCGACGTATATAGCCCCCGTGTATCTGCACTGCGGTGCGTTCCTCGGATTTAGTTAGCCTTAGTAAAAGTTTGGAATGAAACTATCGGTAGTATGCAGTGGTTAGCAAAAATATTGCAATTTTTCCGATGAGTTGATAGTTTTCTTAAAAGATCATCACACCGATTTATAAAACAACACAGTAATTCTTCCATCCATTGATAAAGAACAAAGATCATTATAGCAAAATTTGGAAAATTTTCATTTTAACTATTTTTTTTAAATGCATGACGGAATTTATTGGGGGCCCCTTCACTGTGAGGGCCCAGGGCACGTGCCCCGAATGCCCTGCCTTAAATCAGGCACTGGCCACGACAGATTTTTACGTGCACCAGCCACCATTAGTGTACATAGCGATCTTTGGCCGGCTCGAGTACCGAACCCGCAATCTTCCAATTACGAGGCCGGCGCTCTACCGACTGGGCATAGACCTATAAAAAGAGTGGACGGACCATTCCATTATTAAGGGAATATAAGAAAAGGTGCAAAGATAAAACCATGTGAATGTTGAAAAAGGTTACCTTTTTTTGGCATTTATCGCGTTATTGGCAATTTTTTGTTTTGAATATAAATAAATATATTATTATTAAAAGATACAACAAGCAAAACTAGTGTAAAATATTACAGCTGCTGAAATTTATTTTTACCTTGTTATTAACATCTAACAAAGTTCAAAAGTTTTTTATAACTTTGGTTTTAACTCTCATAAATAATTATAGACATTTTTGAAATAATATAAGATATAATATAGTTAAACTAATTCAATTTAGAAAAATAAGTATAGCAATTATAAGCATTTTATTAAAAAAAAAAAAAAAAAAAAAAAAAAAAAAAAAAATTACTTAAAAAGAACGAAATTATAAAATATTAAAAAGAATCTCACCTGTGAAATAAAATTCTTATTTTACATATTTTCTAGGGTTTTTAAAGTACATCTAATTACTATTTCTTGCTATAAAATTCTTTTTAAATTGAAAACAATCTAACTTTTAAAGTGAAATAAAAATTTTAAAAAGAACTTTCAAAGAAAAGGGAATATATCGTCTGCTTAAGAAAAAGCAGAGTTTAGAGCATGGCGAGTAAATTTCAATATTGGCGAATTTGGCTTCCCGCAGTCAACATTCACATGACCTTTTTATGAGTTACAGTCGGCTGCAAAATTATTCGAGCACTAGCAATAATCCCTGTCTAAAAAAAGTACACTTAATACTGCTTTGTTAAATGAATCCTTATCGAGTCATGTTCTTAGTCAGTCTAAGAACATGATTCGGCAAGGATTTATTTAACAAAACAGTCTTAAGTGTACTTATTTATTATAGGAATTACTGGCTAGTGCTCGAAAAATTATGCTGCCGACTGTATGTTTGCCACTAAAAAAGGTTACCATTGTCCCGTCCACTCTTATAATAGGTCTATGCGACTGGGCTATGCGGCCCTCTACGATAGCCGATAAATACGCAAAGGATTCAGCCAATCAGAAGGCACCTTTTCTGAAGAGAGTGGGATTCGCGAGTGAAATGAAACCGACGCCCTCTAGTGTATAAAAGCTGAAACTCGCATAGTACTGTAAACAAGACATGTCTGGTTCGTGTAAGCTTCGTTGTGCGTGAATGTTATTGCATTAGTGGAGCCTAAAAGCCCTAAAATTATTTTTAAAAAAAAAGAGAGAGAGATAATATATATTGCTGTGTGCCCCAGTGTAATAACAGAAGTTCCAAAGCTCCCAATGTCAGGTTTTTCAAATTTCCCAATACCAAAAGACTAATCAAAAAATCATCACCAAATGGCTGCAGTCTCATGATTAACCGGAGGAAAGAATGGATTAGACTTTTGAAAATCGGAAAAGAAGTTTTCCAAGGATGTCTATGTTCCAAGCATTTAGATTACTTTCCCACGTAAGTAGAGCTTTTATTTGTATCTGAGCTTATTCTGAAAACAGAGGTATTTGCTATAAAGTAATTGAAATGCAAAATTGATGAATATGATAAGTGTCAGTAACGAAATTTAGTATATTCAGCAGTATTTACGAACGCCCTATTTAATTCTACTGTATTTCTTAAAAACTAATTTCAAAGCTGACAGTTTGTTTCTATGCTTCAACCAGATTTATTTATATATAGCTGATTGTACTTTTTGTTAAAGAGTCTATTACTGTATCAGCATCTATATTTCTTTCATTTTAATCCTTATACAGCTGTTATAATTTTTTCTATAATAAATGCTTATTGCCATAATATATTTATGCTATAATGTTGTTCTGCTTTTCTGACAAATCCTTAAAAAATTATAATTACTGGCATTAACTTATATTGAAAATATATAATTATAACGTTTAACTAGTATTAAATTGCAGTTATTTAAACTTAATACATGCTTAAAAATATACGGGCTAATTTAATGATACATTTAGATTGTAATAGCATTACATATATTTCTGTTCAGAATATTAACATAAGCTTATTATTAACAATAATATTAAACTTTCTAATGAATTCAACAAGCATAACATAGTAGTTATTTAAAATTTATGTAATATGAAAATAGTTGAAATGCAGTTTTGGGGAAAAGGACTTTACTGTACATGTATTAATGAAAGAATCTAAAGCAATCTTTTAAGCTGGCTGTTTTTCTGTTTTCAGCAGAAAAATGTATGACCACAATTGAAATCATCAGCTCTACCGAGTCTCTGTCTACCTAAAAGTTCAACTTATTCATCTGAAAATATGCAAAGAAAACAAATAGAATCTGGAAAAAGATTGGCATGATATGAAGAAATAAGTAATTATTTTCATGCAGTTAACTGTTTAATGTTTTTCATTATTGCTTATATTACTTCTGCTTATTTTCTTTGTTGTGTTTGTGTGTCACAGAAGTATTTTTCAAAACTAAATATTCACCCACAACTGCAAACATAATATCAAATATTTGTTTATGACTTCTTTCTACTAACAAATTTCTTTGTACTATGTATTTAATAAAATTCATTCTATTCCAAGAGATAGTGATAGTGTTGTTAGAAATGTAAAATGCACTAAATGAATTCGATACCTGTCTCTCTCCTCTTTGGCGTAAAACGCTTTTTTCAGTTCCACATCTAATATTTATTCAATAAATTTCTACTTTAAGTCATCTTATCAATTATCTGGTTTATAAAATTAGCTGATCACTTAGATCAGACTTTAGTAGGAATTTTAAACTTAATTTTTTAAAATTTATTTTAATATTTTTTTTATTCTTAAATATTCTTATTTTATTGATCCAATGAAGAACATATATAATTGCCTTAAATCTTTAACTTTTATCTGGCAGCTAATTTTAGTAGACTTTAATTTCAGCTGCATTTTGTAATTATTAACCTTCCTGGTTCACTGCTCGGTTACCCCTACCCCCAAGCCACAGCCCTGAACGAGAAGCTGTCCAAAGAAATTTAAGTTTTCAGTATATGTATTTGGGAAAGTTGATTTGAGTCACTCACTGCAATTTTATCTTAAGCTGTGATTTTATTCTAAAGAACCTGATTGTACAAAAAGTGACAGTCTCGAAACTATATCATTCTGTATTTTATCCCATTAAATTGTTTTCGGATAATGCTTTTGTTTTATGCTGTTTTTTAACACCATCCAAAAAATTAAAAAGGGTTTATAACTTTAAAAGTTATTCTGCCTGTCCACACTTTAACTCTTGTAAATATTAATGAAATTCCTTAAAACTGACATCTTAATACCTTTAATTTGCATACATCTTAATACCTTTAATTTGCATAAATATTAGTGAAATTGATATTTATTACTATGCACAAAAAGTGCTTTGTCTAATATAATTAGCATTAAGATTTACAGAGCCACATAAAATTAGATACATTAAATCATATTTAAATAACTTTCTACTGCAAAATAATGAAATTTATATTTATTGTTAATACGTTAAATATATATATCTGTATGGAATATGGTATGTTAAACCAGATTTACAAGGTTGCACAAAAATATTCAGGCATATAAGGGCTGTAATTAGAAATTGAATTTATAGACGTGTTAAGCAGTTTTAACACTTTCCAATAATGCTTAGGATTAATTATCAATTAATATAGTATATATTTGTCTTTTGTCCATCTATAAAACTAATCATAATGTGTCAATATGTTGCATGTGCTTTATTATCATGTTTTTATTAACTTCTATTCTTGTTTGCTTGTCCGGTATAAATCTTACAACCTATTTTTAACTAACTTCCCTACTAGCTAGACATTTGAAACTTTTAGCATAGCTCAGAACCCGGTGACAACACAATATTTCAAATAGTTTTCCTTTAATTAATTAAAATATGAAAATAAGCTCCTAATAGCGATAATAATTATAAGATTAAAAAAAATAAAAACTTTTTATATACCATATTTTTAAATTTTCTGATGAATCATTAATAAAATATGCGAGGATAAAAAATAATATATAAGCAATATTTAAACATGCAGACTCAGTTCAGTAAACTAATAATAATAATGAAAAAAAAAAAAAAAAAAAAATTGGTTTTAAAAATAAAATGACGTTAATTTTTGTGAGATGCATAATTTAACTTTTTATAATTTTTTAACGTTCATGTTGAATTAAATGTACTATTTATTTTTGTACTCATATATTTTTTTTTTTTTTTTTTTTTTGCAACAATTAAATTATAGCTAATATTTTAATTGATATTTTTATTGCTATTAGGAGCTTATTAATTTCATATTTTAATTAATTAAAAGAAAACTATTCGAAAATCTGACTTCGAAGTATTGTGTTGTCACCGGGTTCTGAGCTACTGTGAAAGTTTCAAATGGCTAGCTAATGGGGAAGTTAGTTAAAAATAGATTGCAAAATTTGTACCGGACAAACACACAAACAAACAAAAATAGAAGTTAATAAAAACATGGTAAAATTAGCCATTAAAATATTAGTTATAATTTAATTGTTGCCAAAAAAATTTACGAGTTCATTTTCTTTTGACATAAAAATAAATACATTTAATTAAACGTGAACATTAAAAAATTATAAAAAGTTAAATTATGCATATCACAAAAATTGACGTCATTATCAGTTTAAAAATTTTATACACATTGATAAGTGCTAATGTAGTTCATGATACGTTGTTCTAAAAGGAGTAATATTTTATTTCTAAAACCATTTTTTTTTTTCATTATTATTATTAGTTCACTGAACTGAGTCTGCATGCTTAAATATTGCTTAATATTTTTTATCCTCGTGTATTCTATTGATTCATCAGAAAACTTAAAAACATGGTATATAAAAAGTTTTTTTTTTAATCATATAATTATTTATTTTCATAATGTCTTCTATTTAATATTTGAGAACAAGAAATTTTTCTTTCCAGAAAAAAAGCAGTTTCATCTGGAAGCAAATTAATAGATTATTCTGATGAAGAAACAATGGAAGTAAAGGAGATGTTTGCTGTTCCGAATCTGAGCAGAGTTTTGAGAGCAGAACTGTTATTTTAAAGTAATAAGCACAAAACTTTGAATAAGCACCATAAAATGCAAGAACTGACAACAATTATTTTGGGTTGAAAGAAGACATGACCGTTTGTCATGCGTACAGCAGTTCAACAGAGAGCAGTGTTATAACATAAAAAGTACTTATTGTCGTATTTACGGAATTGTAAATCTGCTATTAGAAGAGATGCCTAAACCTTTTAGCTACATGTATGTCATCTTCATATGTTTCTACTTGTTTCATTTAAAAATAAAATTATCTTTTTTTCATATTTACAATATTTTAAAGGTGAAATTATTTTTGTAAGCATTTGTATCTGTTCCCCCCCCCCTTTTTTTTCTCTTTTTAATGTCATACTTTTTTACATACATATGCATGTAATTTTATTTATTTTTTAATTACTAATAAGACTATTTTGGAAGACTGACTTTATTAACTGTTGTCTTAATATTATAAAAATAGTTAAGACACAGCTAGAAAAGATTTCCTTGTAAAAACTTCTTTTGTAAATTATTGTAATAAAATTTTTTTGAAGATGAACTTTTGACTCTTTATTGTATTTAATAAGTAAAACCATTATTTGTACAAGGGTTTTTGATCCAACCATAAAACCTTAAGCAGTTTTCTTTGAAGAAACCCTAATAAAACCACGCTCAATTGTATCTTGATGAAAATTTTCACATTTTTTAAAATCGTTTGTTGTATTTTTGACTTAAAGTATGTAATACAGTCAGCAGCAAAATTTTTAAAGTGCTAGCAATAATTCCTACTCAAAAGATGTGCACCTAATATTGTTTTATTAAGTAAATATTTGTCGAGTCATGATCTTAGTCCTATACTGTTTATAAAAAAGTAAGTTTGTGATAAAAACTAGCGATCAGACTAAATAAAAATATAAAAAGTATGGATATGTGCTTTAGTCATTTTGCTGCTAACTGTATATACTTCAGTAAATACACAAAAAAATCTAGATAAAGGATTGTTTTTTGGGAGAAAAAAAAATGCATAAAAGCAAAATTAGCTTTTCTGTCATTAACTGCATAAATATTATACTTTTTTGTTGTTGTTTGTTTTGTTTTTTAAATGGCGGCAGGGTACCCACTAAAGTGGAATTTTCCATATTTCTTTATTTTAGACATTGTTAGAAATTCATGCACTCTTTTTGGGCCAATCAATTGAAATTTTTGATCAGAAAACATGTTACTCATAAAAATGAAAAACCCTTAACTTTTCACAAAAATCAGACATTTTAACGATTTAAAAAAAAAAAAAAAAAAAAAAAAACCTTTATAAGAAAATTCATATTTTGCTGATCAGCTGTAAAAATTTATATTTCTACAATGAAACGCGAAAAAAAGAAAAAAAAAAACTGTAATTAGGTAAGTAATTTTTTATTGACCATTTAAAAAGAAAGTTTCATCAATTTGCAGTGCAATAGTATTTCAGTGATCAGCAGCGAAAACAATTGACATATTTAAATAATTAAATACAACTATACTGAGTTATACCAGTGAGCTGAAAATTTGGACATCATTAGCAATTTACATTAGAATAATGTAAACTAGCGAAAAAATTGCAAGAACAGAAAAATACTTAAATTCTAGAATAGAATTTAATTTGGTTATTAAAAAATAATTCAGTTTTTAAAAAATTTATTAAAATTATTATTTTAAAAAATGATCTTTTATGATAATGCAGACGATTTCCATATTAGAGAAGTAGTGTAACACCAAATACCCCAAAAAAGTCCATTTTATTCTCAATATTAAAAAAAATAATAATAATAATACGATTTTTTTTTTCTAAGGTTTTTTTTTTTTCGTTAAAAGTAAAAAAATCGATAACTTTGTTTTAAATTATCGCAGATCGATGGTTCAACCATTCGTTTTAAAGGTATTGGCAAGCTCTTTTGAAAGATACCCATAATGAAGTTTTACTCCCCTCGAGGTGGGACCCCCCCAGGGGGTTAGACGAGGCTCCTACATACACAATTTTTTTTATAAAAAATATATATTCGTTTCATTTGGTTTAGTGCAGTCTATAGATGTTAAACTCTACTTACCTGAAATTTCCCACATAGACGTAATGTATTAGAATTTTCTTTATTGTCCCTGTACACGAACCATTTGCTTGATCTTAACAAAAAGCTTACTGTTTCATCCCTATATGATACACATTTAGAATACCAAGTTTGAACTCTCTGCCATAATTTGTTTTTGAGATATGCTGATAACAGACAGACACACACACAGACCATTTGCTAAAAACATGATTTTCGTAATCAGGGGACCTCGGAACATGTAAATATAATAAAAACTCGCATTTGAAAATTTGACCCCAAAACAATACTTTCTCTACCTTATGGGTAAGAGAAAGTAAAAATTTACATTTTAATTGCAAATTAAATTGTATTCTAATACACGTATTTCATATTATGATTAAATTATTTTTAATTAATACATCATTCAAAAGATATTTTAAAGTTCTTTTATATTATCGAAAGTGGAATTTGAGATTTCACCTTATTTACACATTTTGAGGTCTCCTGATTAGGTTTTCTTTTGTATCTCGGCTACTAATTAAAATAATTTCATAAGTAATGCATATTTGAAAACTTTGTTGATTTAGAATCGAACAGTAGATTACAGAAATTTCTACTGCCAGATGGCACTGTAATATTTTAAATTCTAATGGGTAAGGAAGGTGTTGTAAGTTCTAAAATGGGGATAAGGCACCACCGAACAGGACTTTGCTAAAGTCAGAAATTTGAAAAATCATAACCTGGTGAGTGAACAGGCTGTTTCAGATATTGAAACTGGAAGAGGGCGCTACCAAGCGGGAATTTACTGCGATTAAATTTTTCAAAAAACCTATTTTCACTATATGTCAATTAGCTGTTGTAAGACCTGAAACAGAAAAAAGGCGCCACCGAGCGGGAGTTTTGTAAAGTCGGATTTTTCAAGGATTGTGAACCAGCTGGTCGCCGAAGGCAGCTAGTGAAATAATAATAGTAGACACATAAAAATCTCTGCGATGCTATAAACTGTCTCTAAAAAGCAGAAATCATTCCAAGAAACTCCCAAAAATATACGCCCATTTTATTAGCTGTCCTCAAATGAGGACGCCGGGCGTTAATGGGTTAATTATTTATACAAGCACAGCTTTATGAATGGTGCATGAATTGTAAATATTTAATTGGAGGGTATAATTCATTGATTAATATTATATATATATATTCTAGTTCGCCTTTGTCCACCTTGCGGTTCATATTTTGAAAAGAGAACATATCCTTATTTATTTAGCTCTCATACCAGTTCATGTCATTTAACATTGGCTCGTATGATATTTTAAAAATAATAGCATATTTTACATTGTACTGTTTAAAATGTTTTTAAAACATCATAACCTTTTAATGTAACTACATATAATTAGTCCCAATGGCAGAAACGCCATGACATGGCGACATAGTCGCGGACACAGAAAAACAGCTTGCAGACAGTTTTTGTCTGCACTAATAAAAAAAATTAGTCCGCAACTTTCAGACACTCTTTATCTGTACTACTAAAAAAAAAATTTTCCGCAACTTTCAGACAGCTTTTGTCTGTAGTCATAAAAAATTGTCTGCAATTTATGGACATTTTTCATCCACGACAATGCGTTACCGATGTATGACGTCTTAGACACTCTCTGGTAGGAACCCTAGAGCCCTCTATAGGTGCCGTGGTAGGAACACACAAAACAGTGCTTAACAAGGGCGACCTAAGGAGCCTAGATCTCCCTTGATAGGCAGTGTTATGCGTGTATTCTTTTCTCCTGTTACCTGTTACTGAGATTCTACGGGCACATAGAAAAGTGCTAATTTCATTTAAAACGTCTCCTCCACTTCAAAATTCACTTATAAAAATTTCTGTATCAAAACTAAAACTAATACTTTTATTATTTATAATTATGTTTATTGTGTTGTGTCAAACATTGCTATAAAATATTTAATTGAATGAGTTAATCTTATTATTTTATAATTGTTTATGTTTATACTATATTGTTCTGTAGTAAAATCGTATTGTTTATTGTTGCAAGAGATCACCACTGTTGTTAAGCCCCCCCCCCCATCCAGATTGTTGCTATCATCTTTCAGGCTTTTTTAGTGTAAGCCATTTTCACCCCTGACTACCTGCAAATTTCACAGACAGATTATGAAATTTAAAAAACCTGTCGCAGACATCTACAAAATTTTCTGTCACTGAGTAATCAGATAAATACAGTTCGAGGCTGCTATCACTGCTTCTTTAATGAATTGTATCCACTAAATGTAAATAAAAGGTAAAAGAATAAGTGAAAGTATTAAGATGGTAATGAAAACATGAATTTTGTTAATGGGTAAAGTGTGAAAAATTTTCTTGATTCAAATTATATTCGTTAAATTCCAGTAAGAATTTTTTACAATATCTCCCCCCCCCCTTAATTCCTTATTTATTTTTTCATTAGAAACTATGAGTAAAAATTTCTTTCTCTTAATACATTGCTTCAGTTATATGTGATTTTTCCTATTAAATTATCCTTTTCCAAAATTATTTCATGTGTTCAATACCATGCCATGGGTAAGATTTTACTTTATTTCAATACGTTACTGTAGTTACAAAGCCAAAGTCTTAAGTTGAGTGGCTCATACTACTGAATTTATGATTATTATTAAATTACTTAACTTATTATAAAGATACTATGTTGAATAAAAACATTGGTAATAAATGTCTACATAGATTTTTTCTATGGAATAGAATATTATTTACATTTTTATAATTTAAGTAAAATGATTGAAAGTCTGGATATTATGAATATACACACACATACATATAATAAAATACAAATGTTGTACAATAATGTATGAATACATGATAAAGATCATCAAAATCAAATGAATCTTGATTTAAAAAAAAATCAGCAACCCTGGTATTATGTACACAAATTTTCAGCTGACTGGATGAGCTGTTTAGATATTATCACATTTTTAATATGAGCTTATAAGCCACAGTAATAAATAGTTATTCTTTGTGTCCCTGTATAAAAAATTATAAGGGCTTGATATTTACCAAAATCAATGAAGTTTGTGTTATGGTGACTTATAACATAGATACCAACTTTCAGCTCATTCAAACAAAGCGTTTAGATACTATCATGTTCTCACACATGAAAACACACATCGTAAAAAAAGTAAACATGAAATCAGGGAACCTTAAAACGTGTAGAAACACCAAAATCTCAAACTCTGATTTTTAAAATGATTACAATACTTTCTTCACTATAGTGTTCGGAAAGAAAAATATGTTAATATAAAGAATTATGTTTTATCTATAGTATGGTACAGTACAGTATCAGACATGCCAACGTTTTAAAAATTTAATTTGAAAAAAAAAAAAAATCCGTGTAGAAATTAAAAATTTATGTACACCATATTAAGAATAATAATAATAAAAAGAAACCGATAAATTTTTAAACAGCAAATTAGTTGATTAAAATTGTGCCAAAATATTGAAAAAACTATATATTTAATACTTTTCTTATTTTAAACTAAAAAATATATACAGGACTTGCTGTTTAAAAAAAAAAAAAAAAAAAAAAAAAAGAATACTTTTTCTGAGTCAAAGTGATTTTAATAAGTGGCTGATTTTCATAATCAGCAAACTTTCTTGAAATTAAAAGCCTATTCATCCCACAAAACTGTGAAGAAACTTTAAAATGTAATGATTAATGAACAAGATTAAGTTTTAAGATAATTAATTACCCATTCAATCAAAATTAATTAATACGCACTATAAATAAAATTAATATATTTATATATGTTCAACTTCTTAAAAAAAATGAATGGTGCTCTACTTACTCAGAACAATTAGGTGCATCAGTCAGATCAGCTACTATAAGTGGAGAATGCAGTGCCTCATCTAAATCAGATCTTGCTTCACTGCAGCATCAATTGGAATGGACAATGGACTTTACTGATTCTTGCAAGTCAACTTCTCACACAAAGTAAATATGATGCTCATTTGCAAAGTAAAAACTAAGCCAGTGAGAGCAACCTTTAGTGGGTGTCTTAGAAACAAAAAACTACACACAAAGGATGCTCACCAGGCTATTTGCCTTTATTAGCATTACTTGCAGATCTATAAAGCAAACTAATATACATTCAATAACAGTTGGGGTATACAAAAGTATAGTTTATCTTTTTCAAGTATGGTTATTCAGGGTTGTTCAGGAATTCATAAAATAAAATATCAATTTTACATGACTGTAAGAAAAACCGGAACTCTGATATTGAAAGATGATTTCATGTAAATTACCTGAACAGAATCATATCTGAAATGTCATTTTAGTGTACAGTCCGTTAAGAAATTATAAGACCACTTTAATTTTGTAAATTATAAGAAAAATAAAGATTCTAATCATAATTTAAATACGCAAAATAACATATTGCTGTATATTTTTTTTATAATTAGTTTCCAATAACTTGGTATAATGCAATAAGTGTTTAATTAAAATATATATTAGAAATAAGTAAAAAATAACCTGTTAAGAAAATATAAGACCACTTGCAAAAAACAAAATTGTATAAAAAAATTAATATGATATTGGTCCTCCATTTTTCCTGATGACTTCAAATACTCTGTTTTTCATTGAAGTAACCAGGTGATTAAGTTCAGTTATAGAAATATTGTACCATTCTTTTACAATGGCTACTTCCAGTTCATTGGCAGATGAAAATTGTTTATTATTAACATAAACTTTGCAAGATAATTTACCCCATAGGTTTTCCATGGGGTTCAAGACTGGACTTCGACTTGGCCATGGCAAAATATTATTTTTTTCTTTTTTAATCCACTCCTGTGTGGATTTAGATGTATGACAAGCAGCATTGTTCAGTTGAAACATCCAGTTAGCACCACCTAATAAACGTCCAAACGGTATCATATGATCATACATTATAGACTTATATTCTGTAGAGTTCATATGATCGGAAATCCGCTGTAAATCACACAACCCCTCATAACTGAAAGCTTCCCAAATCATTACTGATCCTCCACCTATTTGTCGACTGAAGCATTATTTTGGTTCCTTCCTCAAGTCATGCCAATTGTATTTGTAACCATCCGGACCATCAAGGTTAAATTCCTTTTCATCAGAAAATATAATTTGTTTCCACTCATCATTCCATGACATGGCATTTTTAGCCCATTTTAATCTTTATTCTCGATGGCATTTCAATAACTTTGTTTTTTCCTTCAATTTCATAAATTTAGTAATAATATTTAATTTAAGACTCTTCCAGATTCTTCCAGACTGTTACATGTGAAGTTTTCTTGCAGAAACCTTTCGAAATTTCACGAGTTTAAACACCTTTTTTAGTTGACTGTCGAAAAATTTGTCTATTATCACGTGCTGTCAAAATATTTTTTCTACCAGATCGTTTTATTTTGTTTGAATATTCTTTTCTAATTATGGCATTATGAATGGCCGTTTTAGAACGGTTCATTAACCTCGCAATATCTCTTTTAGATTTACCAGAACCTTTATAAAATAAAATTTTTCTCACTTCGCACTCCGATAATTCTTTACCTCGAGTCATCGTCAAATTAATCGTATATAACACATTCAAAACCTAAGCCTTTGCTTCTTAGGTAATGCTTTTACGAAATACTGACGCATGCGCTTTATATTGAGTTTGACGTCATGTATAATATGCTAATTTTCTCAAGTGGTCTTATAATTTCTTAACACTCACAGTCTTTAATTTTTAGAAAAATGAATAAGTTTTAATGAAATTTAATTTAATTTTAAAAGTTGGAATTAGTATAATATGCGTTTTCCTATCAATTTTAAATACGCAACTAAAAATTTGCATATTATGCTCTCTTCTTCAGAAATGCACCAATACGCTTGTGGTCTTATAATTTCTTAACGGACTGTATTTTCATTATATATATAAGTACAACAGTGTTATTATAAATACCATATGAAAAATCATAAAGTTGCATTTCATAAACAAAGCACATTAAAAAAAAAAATGCTAATCGCATAAAATCGCGTTTCAAATAAGTAACACGTGAAAAATAAAAATTATTTTAATCATTAAAATTTAATGATCATATTTGGGGGGAAGGTAAAAAATTCTCAATTTGTAACAATACGGGAAGATCTTACGTTGATTTTCAAGTTACTTGTATATATACATTTCACTTACTCAATGCAGTATAGTAACACAATGCTTACAAAGTTGACTTGCTCCAGCCTTGCATGAAGAGATGTTTTTTTATTTCCCATTCTTCTTTCTCTTTGTAAAATAATCCTGAAATGCTGTGTGGATTTCCTTTTGATGAAGAAGTCTGCATGCAAGATCTGATGACTTCTATTTCTGTATCACAGCTAGAATTAGCATTCTTTTTACCACACGTAATTAATCGCTTAGAAGCCAAGATTGATTCGGCTTTTTTCATACAATTATTTGCTGCTTTGGCACCCAGAAAATCAAAAATAGTCGAAATCTTTAATTTCTCGTTCATATTTGCTAATAAGTAATAAAATTAATTAAGATTTTAGAAACACATTTTTTGATCGCTCGCAACAGTGCAATGTAAACAAGAAAGAAGCAGTACTATCGCTTCCACCCCCCCCCCCCAAAGAAGAACGCCATCTATCGGTCATTACACTCGCGAATTAGAAAAAATGCGTGCCGTTTTTCGAAGATTCGTTTCCTCCTATAGTTCCGTTTCGCGAATTTACGCATTGTACTCGAATGGACCAAATCAAGCCAAATGTTGGCGAGAATGATTTCGCCTGAGCGGGAGCAGGGTTGCACAAGACCTTGGAGCCTCAGAGATCGAGAAATCTTCTTGACATTTGTTCTGCGCAACTCGTCAGTGGTTTGCGTACGTCATGGAATGTTTACACCACGGAACCAATCAGCTTTGCTGACAAATACGAATTCCGGTCCGCTTAACCAAGGCTGAACTGGATCCGACGCTCCACCGCAGCGCGGATACAAGGCTATAACAATTCTGAAAATAACAAAAGAATTCAAAAGACACAAATCTACGTAAGATTTCTCACCAGATGGCGCTGCGTACGTAGGTCTTTACGCGGTTTATTTACATGGAATTATTAGGACGATCTTGAGTATTTATTTTGTTTTCTTTTCTATAGATTGTGAAATTATCGAATATATGTTATATTAGGATTCTGATTAAATGTTGTTTTAAATAGTAACTTAAGTTGTGGCAAGAACTTGATTTCAGTCAATGAAGAGATAGATTATAAACTTCGTGAATATGTCATACTACTATGTTCTATTTTGCAAATCGAATTCCAGAAAAAATAAAGACTATCGTTTGATGAATTTTCTTCGGATAATGATGGTTAAAAGCCTGGTTAAAAATTATCTGTCGTAAAGAATATTATGCAATCGATAAATCCAATTCGTCACGTGTTTTGTAGCGAACATTTTAAAAATGAAGCTTGCATACAGAATTAAAAAAGACGACGGCTGAAGCCTATGTCTGTGCCTTCTGTTTTTCCAGTATATCCTTTGTATAAATTATCTTCTGAGGATAAACTTAGACGAATTTTAAAGCGGCAATTAAGGGAACTTAATTCTAATGCATATGCAAAACAAAACGTAAGCATGAAGAAACCCCAATTGTAAAAGTAGAAAGTACAAGATGCAGAGCTATTGTTGAATTTTTCTCATAACTCTGAACTAAACATGCCACCTGTAAATACTCTTAAAGATCAAGGAATTTTGAATAATACTTAAAATGTATAAAATTTGAAGGTGGATACCTCAAATTAAATGCTTAAATCGCCTCTATCTTAAAATAAAATAAATTATAATAAAGGAGATGATGATTCTGTAGTTGAAAGATTATCTAAACAGCTTGCTAAAAGATTGACATGTATGTCATGTTTTGAAAATGGATTCTGTAAAAACATTTTTAGCAATTATCAAATTTGCTTTTTTAGAAAAGAGTTAAATTAAAAGTTTATTAAAATGGTATTATAGTAATATATTTTGCTTAAATCATTACATTGAGATTTACTGTTTAATGAAGAATTAGTATAAAAAAACAATTGTGTATCTATTTTTTTTTTTTTTTCTCTAACACTTGAAACATATGTAAAATGTGTTTTCAACTTTGCTGGATTAAAAAACATTCCAGGATCATCTCGTAAGTAATTGAATAATTTATTATTTTTTTCAAGAATTTAAAAAGATTGTTTCAAAATTCTCCTTTTCGAAATTATATTTGTACGAAAATTCATGTTGTGTTAGACTACTATATTGTTAAATAACTTTTTTCTAAACTACTTTATTTAACTTTTTTCCAAAACTATACTGTATATAGATATATGTGTGTATACAGTGGCGTATCCAGAGGTATGTGTGTGTGTGGGGGGGGGGGTAGACTACAGCCCCTCTTGAAATTTGTAGAAAGTTTTAAAAAATGAAGAGCAAGAGTAATATTTATGATTTCTGTATGCTATGAAACATTATTGAACTTAACTCATCCCTTCTCGAAATAAAATCCTGGATACACCACTGCAAGGTTTTAAGATTTTTTTTTTTTTTTTTTTCTTAAAAAAAAAAAAAAAAAAAAGCCCAACCTGGGTGGAGTATTTTTTTAGGTTTAATTGGTTTTTTTATGTTAAATGTAGAATAACACAATTGGGTTTGAATTTCAAGTTTATTTAAAAAGAGAACAGTTTTAGACTAAAAGAAAACTTATTACAAAATAATAGTAATACTAATTTATTATAATTAATTAAAAGTTAAATTACCTTCATATTCTTAATATTTATGTAAAATGAATTATTTCTTTCTATACAGTATTTCATGGTTGGCAAAAACCAGGGTGGTTTTTTTTTTTTTTTTTTTTTTTTTTTTTTTTTTTTTAAGCCAGGTTTTATTAGTATATGTTTTCCAGTCATATTATACCTATTCGTAAATAAATTTGCCACTTTAAGAAGTAATTAATATTCCAACATTAATTATTGCTTCATCTAAAAATAATTTAAGTTATTAATAATAAACAGGGATGAGATTTTTCAGCTTTTTTTTTTTTTTTTTTTTTTTTTTAGGTTGTGGTGATTTTCTTTCTGTAATAATGTATACAAGATGTAAAGTTTGTACTTTCAGACATGGAATTTTATGTTTAAAAATAAAACAATCAAATCATTTATTTCTGTAACACAGGCTTTTTCCACCTAAATTCTTATATTTTGCTTTAATATTTATCCTTTACATAAAGTGTTTTTTTTTTTTTTTTTTTTTTTTTACACTTTTGTCGATCTCATCAATGAATTAAAGAACTGTTACATAAAAGAGGATTAATTTTTTTTTTTATATTCAGAACTTCTAAAAATATTCCAAAATTGTAGTATTGAGTGCTCATTAAAACGATGTAAATGGTAATAACAGGATGACTGTGAGTAGTTGACAATTTTTTTTTTTTTTTTTAGTGAATGTTAAACCTAACATGCCTTTCCTATAATTTAATGATAACAAATTAACTTAATAACAATAAAATTCTTAATTTAATGAATTAGGTAAAAATTAAAAAAAACTTGAATACAATAAAAAAAGAGTTATAGGAAGTAATTTAAGAAAAAAAATATGCTTTTGGGTTATGTAATGGAATATTGCAATCCATTTGAAATTTACATATTGAATAGAATTTGCATTTAATATTTTAAATAAAATTAGAAGTTTTATAGCTTTTATTGAAACTAAATTTTCTATTTCAAGAAAACACTCTTCATCGGATGTAGAACCTTTTGCGATTAGAATTATTTCAACATTTTTCAATACTTGGATATTAAAATTTTTAATATCATTTTCTTTATTCTAGAGCTGTTACATTTTAATAAAATAATTCTCAAAATGTCCTTGAATGGAGAACTTTTTGCATGAAATTTTAAAATCAAAGGTTTTTTTTAAAAAACGGCTGGACAAATTCTAATGCAGCTTCTTTTTTATTTGATAATTTAAAAGCAGTATATCTTGCTTTTGGATTTAGTATATAGATAAGAAAATTGGTTGCTATTAATTACCATATTATAACAAATACCACATACATATTTTTTTTAAAGACTGCTTTGTTCAGTTTTGCATAAAACAAAGATGAGAGAAATATTTTTAATTATACAATTTTCACTTTATATCTTGTACAAAATAAATGTACATCCATTAATATTTATTTTATTTTACTTTACTGTGTTTAGCGTTAGACCCTTTAATTTATAATTTTTTAAGTTAATTAATATAGACATTTTTTCTTCTACAATTTCTAGATTCCCCCTCCCCCCTCCCATACATAATAACTTTTAATAAAGCCTGCTAATCACATATAAAACACATAACCAGAGGTTAATCCAGAACAAATTTAGTGCCGCATTGAGGCACTTTCACAAAGTCAATTTTTAGCAGTGGGGTACCTTCACAAATTCAACTTTCAGCAAAGAGGTACCTTCACAAAGTCAATTCTCAGCAATATAACTGCACACTAAAACATTTTATAATCTTCACTGCATCGAACACAGAAAAATACCCTCAGTTTGAATATTTACTGGAGACAATGATAAATATCTAAGTAAACACCTACTTATAAACTACTACATATCTTACATATAAGAAACAACTTAACTCGCCCATATATGTATATATTTATTTTTACAACTGTTTCATTTTATTTTTTATATGTATTTTAAAATTAAAAAAAAAAAAAAAAAAAAAAAACTGCTTTACGTATTTTAGTTAATTGTTCTGAAGTATCATTAATTTTCACAAACTTACTTGATGTTTTCACAAATTATTTTATAAATTCACAAATGGGGTACCATTTTTAAAAAGCTGGATTAATCTGTGATAACTGAAACCTTCTCTAAAGCAAAAGTACAAATGAAATAATCTGAATTAAAAGTCATTTACATAAAAATGACACAAGTCATAAAAGAGTAAATTTGAGTTTGTCATTGAAAAATGTGTATGTAGTACCCCAACATGCATGAAAAACAAAATAACAAATAGCTTAAAAATGAAAATTAATTTAATTTTGTAATTGGTTATTCATTACATAAAATTTAAAATCAAAACATACAGTCAGTCTCATTTTCTGATAAAAGATCAAATAACCCTTTCAGACCCAGATCATACAATCGTGCAGGTTAGACATCCACTTACATTTTTGCATTTGGAACAGTCGTATCTAATAAAATCAGGAAATGAACGATCGAGCTAATTAGCAGAAAGTGTAAAGTACAATTTTCAATCAACAAATTTTGGTTATGGCCCATATATATATATATATATATCTGTAGTGATAGGTATAAAGGAGTTAAGTCCAAAAATGTCGATTTTGAGTTAAGTACATAGTCAGACCCAGAAAAAAATTCTCTATCGATTGGTATAAAGGATTTAAATCCATGTCATTTAGTCTTTGAGAAAATCCATTGGTAAAAAACGATTCAAGACAGAAATTTAGCATTAATCTTTGTATAAAATATTTAATTCAATTTTTTTCCCTTTATTAAATGAAGGTTGACAATCACTGAACTGTATAAAGGGTAAAAATCAACATTAATCCCTTTTTCCTAATCGATTCTTCTGATTAGTTTTTAGTTAAATTTTATTTTTCGTCTCCTGAAAAGTCAAGAATATGGACTTAAATCCTTTATACTTATCAGTACAGATATATATATATATATTTTTTTTTTTTTTTTTTCTTTTTTTTCAGTTTGCAAAAACAGAACAATGTAATGTTTTAAGATAAAAATGTTTCCATTTGCCATTTTTTTTTTACCAACACACTTTTTCTTTTTTATTTGAAAACAGTGTTGTATGTTTACTCTTTAAATAGCTGTTGGATAAATTCATTTTATCTCATACAGATACGTGTAAAACATTTTATAGCGAAAATATAAATAATTAGAAATATATTCTTTTTCTTTTCTTTTTTTTTTTTTTTTTTTTTTTTTTTTTTTTTTTTTTTTTAATGTCACGTTTAAAAAATAATATCGGTAATGAAATTTTTAAAAAAATTTCATTAATGGTTTGTTACTTAGCATTTCATGTTTAGTAATTTCAAGATTTTATCTTTTAGCCTTAAAGAATTAATTTTATTTTAATACCTACAACTAAATAAATTTAATTATTTCTTTAATCAATCCGATTATTTTATTAAAAGCAAAATTTTTAAAAATTCTAAATTTCCACGTAAATTAATACTTATACAGAGTACACTTTTCAAAATTGCCTGTTTATTATAGCTTCTATAAGAATATTCTCGATTCTCTTCAAGGAGGTTATTCTCGAGAATTTTACAACTCTAATTATGTATAATAATGTGAAGTAAGCAGGGTTTAACATGGCAAAAAAATTACTTTAGCATTTTAGCGAAAATAGACAAGCACTATTTTAGCTTTTTCGAAAGTTAATTCTTTGGATACCATTGATTTCCTTTACTTAGCTTTGTTATCCTCAGTTTTATTTCCTTTTTTTTTTTTTTTTTTTTTTTTTTTTTTTTTTTGTTCATTGATGATTTTAACCAAGCATCCATATTTGTGACTTTAAAAATATGAATCAGGGAAACTATGTTTTGATTTTAACAATAGAAAAAGAGGTACTCATATCATATGTGTAAAATGAAAAAGCAATTGAAAAATTAAGTGAAGTGTAGTGGTAGATAATCGTGAAATACTAGTGCTAAGAATGCTTCTATGAATGAAATTCTGAATTCTGACATACTTTTAAATATTTTTTCATTTAAATTTAATCATTAAAAATTAAAAATAAATTCAAATTACTATATAAATAATCATTCCCAAAAATTTCAGTCTTTTCGTAGTTTTTGCCTGCAAATATTACAAAAAAAAAAAAAAAAAAAAAAATCTGAGTTATTATATAGAGATATTTTATACAGTTATCCAGTTTTAGCTTTTTAGCGAAATTCTGACCAACATGTTTTAGCAAAATATGATACCTTTTAGCAAAATGCTAAAAAAAAACTAATGGCAGTTTAAACCCTGGAAGTAAGAAAATATATATGTAAAAAAATAATAAATTATTTTTAAAAAGTGAAAAATTTTATTAGATAAAAAAAAAAAAAAAAAAAAAAAAAAACTTTTTTTTTTTTTTTTTTTTTTTTTTTTTAAGTGTGTAACCCCCCCTCCCCCCCAAAAAGGCCATATTTTTTAAAGAGAGGGGGGGGGGGGAGTTTGTGGGCGGGTCCGAAACCCTGTGCTACTGTGTGTATATATACATGTGTGTGGAAATAAGGATTCTACATAGTCCTTAAAAAAATCTTCTGCAAGCCCTTAAAAAGTCCAAAAAAGGAAGAAAGGGACAATTTGACTGATGTGCAGCCTTAAATAATAGTATCCTGCAGACACCGAAGGCCTATATTATTTTATGGGAAAATTTATTTCCACAATTACTCATTACCTGATGTATTTTTTTTAATTCCTTTTTCATATTTAAAAAATTCGTAACTATTAAATTAGTATCAATTAAAAAGAGAAAAAAAAGTTTATTTTAAATTTATATTTTTAGTTCAAAAATGCAAATTTTTACTAAGTGCATTTTTCTCAATTTTTAGATGCAAATTGAAATAAAAAAATCAATTTTTGAAAAATAAGTGCTAATTTAATGATTATGAATTTTCTAAATGTGTAAACTTAATTAAATATATATATTTGATAATGAATAACTATGGAAACAAATTTCCCCATAGAATAACATGGGCTATTGGTGAGGTTAGATATTATCTGCTCTTAAGATGAGTTAGCTATTTCACTTCAAACTAGTGAGAGCTAATACGTAAATACCGAATTGGTATGTATTTTGCATTATATTTGGGATAGGTTTATGAGTTTTTTATATTAATACAATAAAATACAGACCTTAGTAATACAAAAAAAAAAAAAAAAAAACACAATTCCAATGTTAAATTTTTTTTTATCAACATAAAGTTTCAGTAAAATAATTTGGTGGTTAAAAATTGCCAAATAAAACATGAAATGTAATCATTCTGCAGTTTTGGAAGTATCTGTAATATTTCTGCACTAATAAGGGTATGCTTAACACTACCGAAACAGAAGTATGCTTAACTTTTATGTTTAATTTTTGTTCTTAACTTCGTGGGAAATTTGCCTTGATATTACTTCAAAGACAAAATGTAAGATTAAGGGGCAAGGCAAAAGTCAAATTATACCAATGAAAAGGGGGTTTAAAAAAAGGGGGGGGTTAAAGATAAGAGTTTCTACCTACTACATTATAATTAGAAGTGCACACAAAGTTGCATTTATTTAAGATAATAAGAGAGGAAGGAATATATATATTTATTTATTTAATAGAAACCATTTAAATACATTTCTGTACTAGAAACCATTTAGACAAAATAAGCTGCATGAATTCAAAGTAGAAGAGAAATTACTTTGAACTTCGTTTTGAATAGGAGACTTGAGAATATTGTTTATTTTAGAAAATGAAATAAAAATAAATTGACAAAATATACTAAATCTTTAGCTTTAAGCTGTAACAGTACTATTTTTTATTTATTTATTTATTGTTAAATAAAATATTGTCAAATATTAAAATAACTATTTATATTAGTAAGCAATACACACACACGCATGTATATATACATTCGTAAATAAAAAAAGCTGCAATATATTATATGTTGATGGTCAAAACATATTTTTATGAGAAATTTCAAATGTGTCAAAGTATATTTTTATGAGAAATTTCAACAAATAACATTTTGTAGACGAAGAAAAAACAGAAATTTTAATGATCCAGCGCAGCGCCGATAAAAGATCGCGTCTTATGTTTACGTTTGTAATTCAGCTTTTGCCGCTTGGTGCGCTTTTACGTTGCAGGTTAAATCCGAAACTTGTCTGGTGAAAATGGGGGAAATGTTAAAGCCTTGAATCGGCGCGAAGGAGCGTCGGATCCAGTTCAGCCTTGGCTTAACTAAACGTATTTCTATTTGGAAGGATAGTTTGTTTTGTTTGTGTGAGCGATTTGAGAGAAAAAAATTTTATTATTCATTTAAAATATATTTATATTTTTTCAAGTTATTCCTTTTCTTTTGATTTGGATACTTTGAAATTGAATAGATTTTGTTTGATGAATATCTCGCGGGTGTATTGTTTATTTGCTGCAACTTCATTATTGTATCTTTAAGACTACTTTTATTCGCAATATATATATTAATCGTCTTATTATAAAATACTCACCAAAATTTATTGTAAACATATATTAAACTTATAAATTTAAAAATGAAAAATCTACATAGAAGTATTTTTTGAATAAGTTGAATGCGTTGAATGTATATCTTTTTCTTTCATATATAATCTTATCAGTGTGCCTGACATTAATTTAATTTTATTATATAGCTGTTGATTCGTAGTAAGGCAATTCCACGGAAATGTCAACCTGAACGTCAATATTTCAAATTTAACAAAATTTTGAGTGTGATACTTGCATATTTTTAAAGCTTCTAATATATATTTTAGTAGCGTGAAGTTTGAATTATATAAATTGTTTTGTAAAAATGGGTTCGTCCATGTGTTTTCAGATTAGGATATTTAAGAAACGGACTTGCATAAAATGCTTAAGTATGTTGCTTGTTACTTGTACATGTATAATTTTAAATATTTAACTGTTTAATTATGTATATATCTTTTGTTAATTAAAAAGGAAAGAAAGACAGATTAGTTTTGTATTTGATTTAATTAAGGCTTTTTTATTTTGGAAAAGAAAAAAAAAGAATGATGATGTAACAATTTTGTCAAAAGTTTACTCTTTAATAATCCTCTTGTAAATATTAATTTTACATATTTACTTAACGTATTTGAAGCTGGATGCTGTTAAATTAAATTAAAAAAGAAGCAGATTACGTTTAGATTATGAATTATCGTTGTTTTATTGAAATACAGTGTAAACAGATAAAAGTAAGCTTAATCGCAAATTTATCATCTACCACTTGTATTTAAATTAATTTTTAATGCAGTATCTATAAATAAAGGTTAATTTGCAGAAAATTATGCATTAAAAAGTTTAAAAGTACTGTGCAAAGCCCTGTTTAAAATATAATCTCTAATATTTATTGAATTAGTTAAAGGCAGGCTATTTTGTGCTACACACATGCTTTACAAATTTTTTTGTTTGTAAAATCAACCCATGCCAAGTGTGTTTTAGTTTTAAACATCCAGGAATCATTCCTCTTTTTGAAATAAATGATAAAATGCTCTTAAAAATATTTTATATCTTTTGATTTTGAAAATTGGGCATTTTTTAGCTTAAATAAACACATTATGTTTTATAAGAGATAGAGAAATTTCGGACTCCTCATTTTAAAGAGAATTTCATAAGATTTAATTTGATGTCTACTTTGATTATGTTAGTTAAAAAAATATTTTTATTTATTTATAAAGATAGTGTTTTGTAAACTTTTTGAAAAAAAAAAAAAAATACTAACAAAAATAACTTAAACTTTTTAATAAGGAATTATGACAAGTTGCTGTACATGTAAGAATATAATTATAAATTTTACTTACATGGTAAAATACCTCATTTTTAAAATTAGTAATCTATAAAAGATGAATACACGTATGGATTTTACTATAGATGAAGTCGAAGAATCCATAGCCTAGTGTAGGGAAGGGGCCGGCACCTGGAAAACAACTAAACCCCTACACAATGCAGCTATGGACGAGACTCCAGGTGTCAGGTTGAAAATCAACCGTCAAAGGCCAAATTTTTTTCTTTACAATCTTTTGTTATTATTGTTCTTAAACTTTAAAGAAATTTGTCTGTTAGGTTTAAAACAAACAATAACTGCTAAGCTTACATTGTAAAATACAGAAAAATAACTTTAAAGTAAGCTTTAAAAATCAATTTATTCTTTTTAAGATATTTTGTATTTTCTTTTTTCCCTCTCTGTTAATAAACACAAGGTCATAGTAAATTTCTACATCATTTGTCATATGTTTTTAAACAGTACATGGAAGAAATTAGGTAGTTAGATAATTTAAGTACTTAAGTTAAACTCTTAATAGAAAGTATTGTTAGAGTATAACACATAATTTATTTTAACATTTTTACAGTATATGTTTCATGTATAGAATTATGCAATATACTTAAGTTGTATGAAAAGTATTTTGAACATGGAGGACATTCTATACTAGATATTATTAAAAATCATTGCAAATTCAGTGTAATCATTATAGTAGATATGTATTGATTATCATACTAGTTATTTTTCAATTAAAATATTCTAATATCTAAAATAATTAATAAGATAAGATCATTTTTAAGTCTTTATATACATTGTTTTTTTTTTCTTTCACCTTATTTACTAAGCCTAACTGTGAGTATTTTTCCTGTGATTATTCTTATTTAAATGTTTATAGAATACTAATTCTTTTTTAATTTGTTAAAGCAATACTGTATATTTTTTTCTCTTACATGTAACATTTAGTATATAAAATAATACAAAACTTACCCGTGGTTTATCTTTCAATCCTGATTTTTGCTCATGTCATTATTGAAAGATTCAAAATGGCTGCTGACCATTATAAATGATGAAATAGCAGTAAGATCTGTTTATTTCATTAGACCTGTTTTTAACAGTGCCAATATTTAATGTAATTGATTATTTGAGTTTGAAAGGGAGTGTGAGCTATGAGATAAAATTTGTATCCATCACTGTATTTTTTTTTTTTTTTTTTTTTTTTTTTTTTTTTAAGAGTATTTTAGAGCCCAATGCTTCTAATTTTTAATGTCAATTTTTCATCAAAGGTAAAAACTGTGTGTCAATTAATGAATGCAAGAGCAGAAGAGTAAAAAAAAAAAAAAAAAAAAAAAAAATCTGGATTAATGTGAAGAAAAGTACTGATACACCATATTATAATTTTTTCTTTTGTGTATGTAATGATTTTTCTTACTTTATTTTATTTATACAACCGTTAAGTGCTTAATGTTCGGAAAGCCTAGTGGAGTCACTGTAGATTTTTTTTTATTTTGATAGTCTAAGGGAATGTTCCTCACACACACACAATTTTCGCTTAAGTTACACCTATGCGTAAACTTGTACAAAGGTCATTGTGTTCAGGTATTTTACCTGATTTTTTTTTTTTTTTTTTTCTAGTACTATATTTTCAGTTTTTTTCGTAGTTAAATTTATATAATAAGACTAAAATATAAATTTCAAATGGCTGCTAAACCTAATTAAAATTCTTATTTTTTATAATGAGGGTTTGGAGCTCTCTGTAATGAATTATATATGTTTTCTACCTATACAAAAAATTTTTCTCGCCGAAATTTTAGGTATTTTTTTCATGAATTCACTATCATCCCTGCATATAATAAAGACTGTTACTTACAAGTAGCAGACTTCAGAAGCACATGCTTCTGCAATTTCTTAGGGAGGAAGAGGCATTGTACTTTCCAAAATTTTCTTCCTCACTTTATATAAACAAAAATTAAAAGTTTTTTTTTTTTTAATGTTTATATGCTTTTATGGTGTATTGAATGAAGGCATTTTTTTTTTTTTTCTTCTAACACGGATGAAAAATGTGTTAGAAGCGAGTTAGTTTAGTTGATCTACTAGGGGATGGGAGGAGGGGGCGACTTACATTTATTAGTAACTAGCAGGCTACGCCTGCTTCGCTGGTCACTATTTTTAAATGAATCATTATAATTAATGAATTCTCAAAATTGCATTAATTTTTATCATGTGAAAAAAAAAAAACTCTGATTGGGAAAAATGTCGCACCGGGTCCCCACTGTCTTCGGCAGCGTAGACCCGTGCACAATGCGCATGCACAAATGCATATGCATGAGTGCTGTGCATGCGTATTCCTTCACCACCCTTATGATTTTTCTAAATTCCATGTTATTACTCATAAACCTTAAGAAAAGGAATAAAAAAAAAAGTCATTTCTTATTGGGTAAAAACTCATACCGGGTCTCCTCTGCCTTCGTCAGCGTAGACCTGTGTGTGCGCAGTGCTCACGAATTCATATATACGCTTGCTGCATGCGCGTATTCCTTCACCACCCTTCCTGTCCCTCCTTAATTTTACACTTTCGAAAATATCCTCATTTGACTCGTAGGCACCCAAAACCTATATATACCAATTTTGAATGGTCTAACTCAATTTCTAATTTTTTGCCCCCTTTGAGAACATCTTAAAACATATAAATCAGGTGAAATCTCAAATAATTGTGATTAGCGCCCTCTATTGGATAAATTGAATGTAGGTTATTCGATAATTTTAAAGTACTTTAAAATAACTTTCGAATGATGTATTAAAAATAATTTAATCATATTTAGAATTCGAAATATTGAAATTTTAAACTATTGCAGCGCCATCTAGCGGTAGAAATTTCTGTAATCTACTGTTCAATTCCAAATCAACAAAACTTTCAAATAATGTATTACTTATAAAATTATTTTAATCAGTAGCTGAGATACAAAAGAAAAACCTAATCAGGACACCTTAAAACGTGTAAATCATATGAAATCTCGAATTCAGCGCCCTCTATTGGATAAATTTAATGTAGGTTATTCAATAATTTTAAAGTTCTTTAAAATAACTTTCGAATGATGTATTAAAAATAATTTAATCATGTTTAGAATTCGAAATGTTGAAATTTTAAACTATTGCAGCGCCATCCAGCGGTAGAAATTTCTGTAATCTACTGTTCAATTCCAAATCAACAAACTTTCAAATAATGTATTACTTATAAAATTATTTTAATCAGTAGCTGAGATACAAAAGAAAAACCTAATCAGGACACCTTAAAACGTGTAAATCATATGAAATCTCGAATTCCATTACCTATGGTAGTCGGTTAATGGAAGGTGACAGAAATTTATGGCGTCTACTCTTGAAATTCATTTCAAATAAGTTTCAAAATGACATATTACTTTTGAAATTATGTTAATTAGAAGCTGAGATACAAAAATGATAAACACTATTATAAAACAATTTATGTCTGACTTTTTCGTGGTTTTCTCCGAAACTTGCATAATTCTGGGCTAAATACTGTTAAAAATCAATAGTATGAAATGTGAAAGGAGTATCAGAATTTGAAACTCTGCAAAATATAAAAGAATAAAGGCGTTCTGGGTTTTCCGTTGTTTTCTCCAAAACAACCATTCCTTTTCTAAGTTTTTGTCCCTTCCCCCCCCCCCTTTCCGTCCCTTCTAATAATTTTATACTTGAAAATATCCGCAATCGATTTATCTTTCCTTAAAACCTAATGATACCAGGGTTGGCAAACTGGGCCCAGCCCAGAAAAACCCGCCCGGGTTTTTCTGGGCGGGCCCACCAACAAAAACCCACTGGGTTTTTGCAAATAAGTGGGTTTTTGTTAAAAATTATTTATAATTCACAAATCCCATCTATAAAGTACAGAAAACACCTTACCTTTTAAGAATGAACTCTTATTTTTATTTTCTAGTAAATAGTATTAAACATAAAAAGTAACTACAGTTATAAATATATAAAAGCAAGTTTATCTTCTATAATTGGTTCAATTTTCCTTTTCCTGTAAAACTGAATGATATTTTTGTTTAACAGCAGACATAAATGTTGTCCAGAATCAATATTTAACTAATTGAATTGTTTAGTTTTAAAACTTTATAATTATTTTATTTTAATTTTAGTAGCAACATAATTATAAATCTAATAAAATTTTCTTCTATAACCATTTCAAATATAAAAAAAGAAAGAAAAGGATAAATCAGTGCAACTTATTTTTATAATTAAAACTAGTTGGCATAGGTGGACTCTGCTCAGTTCCCATCATGTATATGTTCTCATAAATTTCTAGTACAGGACATTCTCTTAACATGATTATCATGTTAAGAGAAATGAATTTGACCAAACGCTTGACACCGTGACAGATTGAAATCCCTGCCTAATAGGCTATCCACCGTTCACTTTGATATAATTATCTTATTCTAATCTATTAATTTATTTTATATGGGCCAATTTTGTAGTTTCGTTTTCATACTACTATTTCCAATGCAACAATCCTCAAACTGCATATTTATATGGGATATCACCCATTTTGCTATGTTGATAAAATCTTAAATTACAAATAACTTGTGAAATTTTCCTATTAGAATATTTGTAGTCAATCATGTTCAAACATTTATCATAAATGTTATTTTGAAGTTGTCTGGTATATTTATGATCCTCAAAATGGACGTTTATGCTCAATTTTGCCCTATTCTGCCATTTTAAGTAAATCGTAAATTCTAATTAATTTATGAATTTTTTAAATTGGAAAATTCATACTCTATGATATTTATGCCAATATCCTAAACAATATTTCAAAAGTGGTCTGACATCTTTATGGTAAAAATATCTCTCAAAATTGACGTTTATGTGAAATATTCTGCCATGTTAAGAAATTCGTAAATTTCCAATAACTTGCAAAATTTTCAAAGTAGTATGTTTCTAGTTACTGATGTTCATTCTGACATCAAAACTCATATTTTAAAACTGGTCTCACATTTTTTCATTAAAAATTTTCCATTTTATGCACGTTTAAGTGAAATTTTGCCCTATTCTCCCACGTTAAGAAAAGCGTAAATTTTAAATAACTTATGTAGTTTTTTAAACCGAGGTCAAAAAATTTCACAATTACCTAAGTTCCCCATACCTATAGCATGAGGGGAACTAAAAAATGTAAATGATATGTATTGTACTTAAGAATTTAAATTCTTTTATTTTATGAGTTATTGTCATGAGTTATTATTCCTTAAAGTTTTTTACCTCGGGTTTTTGATGGATTTACACGTTTTGAGAGCTGTAGAACACGATTTGACCATTTTTAGAAAATGTCTGTCTGTCTGTGTGTGTGTGAGAGAGACAAAATTTTGTGGCAACTGTATCTCAGGCACTACTGCACAGAATTTCATACAAGTTGGTATGTAGTTGCACTTTGACATAAATTAGTGCCTGTCAACCTTTTGGTAAAAATTGTCTTACAGGTTGTGTTGCCATCCCGCTTTTTCTAAATTTTTAACATGGTGATATAGGACAAAATTTTGTATAAATGTGCATAAAGAGAATTAATTTTTAATAATCATTATTAAATTTAAAATAATTATTTGTAATAGAGATAGTCAACTGGAGGAAAAAATTGTGTATGTAGGAGCCTCGCCTCCCCCCTGGGTGGAAGCCCCCCCTCGAGGGGAGTAAATTTTCATAATGGGTATCTTTTAAAAGAGCTTGCCAGTACCTTTAAAATGAGTGGTTGAACCTTCCATTATAACTTAATCAATTATAACTTGATCAAAAGATTTTAGAAAATCTTAATTTTCATTTACTTTTATACATTTTAATTTATAGCTTGTATTCAAAATAGACTAAACATACATACAGTATATATGTGTATTTCTGATAGATTGGAGTGGAAGGGGAAAACCTGTGGGGAAAATAACAGACCCGTTAAACGAACCTGGGCCTTCTGCTTAACGTGCAGATGCTCTAACCATTGAGCTACCCTGGCTGATAACCAGCTCAGCATTTTTCACATAATATACGTTGGCAAGGTCACCGAGTCTGCAAACATGCAGCTATTTCAAGTGACAAATTGATCATGGCACAACTCCAATAGGCCACAAAATTTTAATTTAGTTATTTTATACATCAACCTTGAAAATTCATTTCTAATAGATTGGAGTAAAAGGCTGATTATTTATACTATCTGAGTGAGAAATACCAGAGCCGGAAACTGAACCCAGGCCTTCTGCTTTTTTGGTGATATACATTAGTTTATTTAAGCAGAAGGCTAGGTTCTATTACCGGCTCTGGTATTTTTCACATAATTCGTATTAAAAATCAGCCTTTCATTCTGATCTACTAGAAATTAATTTTCAAGGTTGATGTATAAAATTTCTAAATAAAAATGTATGTATCTATGAAATAGCTTCAAAACATTTTAAGGCATAGTTCATAAAATTTTGTTTTATTCAGAATCACTCTTATGCTATTGTGCATAAATAGCAAATAATGAGGAATTAAGAAGATATCAAAAGGTATTGATACAGCAAAATCTAACTTCAGTTTTTTTCATGATTACAATGCTAATGTATATTCTAGAAGCAAAAAGTGGCTCATTAAAGGACCACTTCACTCACCGTCGCCATATAAGCTGAAGCTAATATTATTCTATGGTAAATTTTCTTTATTTATTACTAATTAGCTAATACATATTTTTAAATTCTGTTTTCACATTCTGAAAATTCCAAACTGTTAAATTGATGCTCCTTTTCTGAAAACATATTTTTTTCATTTTTACTATTTTATTTCGAAGCTGTAAAATACAAATTTTTAATATGTGAAATTTTTCATTTTGCAATTTCAAAATAAAAAATTAAAAATGAAAAAAATTCGTTTTTAAAAAAGGAGTGTCAATTTAACAGTTGGGAATTTTCTGAATGTAAAAACAGAATTTAAAAATATATATTAGTTAATTAGTTATAAGTAAAGAAAATTTCCCATAGAATAACATTGCCTCGGGCTTCCGACGAGGGTAAGTGAAGAGGGCTGTTAAGGTTGCACATCAAATTCCCTGTTTCTTCTTTCCTATGTTATCCTATGGGATTTTGTTGCTTAGTTGTATAACAATCTGTCATTGAAATATGAAGTTTTTTGAAAGTTATTCCTTGAACTTTTTTTTTTTTTTTTTTAGGTTAATGAGCTAAAAAAATTAAATCAATTGATTAAAAAAAATGCTCATTGATTATGTTCAAAGAGTAATATTTGTTAGTTATAGAATATTACTCAATTCAATAATTATTGAATATTAAACAGAATACGAAAAGCTTCATTTTTGAATGAGAGATCATCAAACTAAGCAACAAAAGTTCCATTGAATAATATGTAGAAGAATAGTTGAAACTGACTGCAGGGTTGGCAAGTTTCTTCCAAGGCGGAAAAAACCGGCCGGAAGAAATAGGTTTCTTTCAAGTGGAAGAAACTGTTTTTCTTAAAAATTTATCTTATAAATTGCAGATTTGTAAGATACAATGGATGTATTGATCTTATAAACAACTTTAAGTAACTTTAAATATACCTATATAAATTTAATAACATATTTAGTTAATAATTGAGAGTTTTTTTTATCAAAATGAGCTAATGAGCCTCGGTATCTGATGATAACGTTCCAAAATACTCAAAATCCAGTAAAAAAATAAATTTCAATTAAAACAGTATAAAGTTTTATAATTTAGACAATTTTATTTCTTTAACTGGTAATAAATAATAATTTGGATCACTTGCTTATATTTTCTAATAAAACAGCTCTTAACATAATCCAGTTAATTAAAAGAACCAGTATGCAATAATTACTGTATTACAAAATGTCATAAAAACTTTATTTTCCTTATAGTCACATACAGTACAGTCAACTCCCTCTAATCTGCAATCTGCATATTTATAATCTGCAAATCCTTTTAATCCGTAATTGATTTTTTAATCTAAAAGAAATTTACATCTCATATTTCAAAAAAATTCACATTTTTACTTTTTATTACCATGTTTTTATTAACTTTGATTCTTGTTTGTTGTTTGTTTGTCCGGTACAAATCTTGCAATCTATTTTTAACTAATTTCCCTACTAGCTAGACATTTGAAACTTTCACAGTAACTCAGAACCCGGTGACAGCACAATACTTCAAAGTCAGATTTTCAGATTTTCGAATAGTTTTCTTTTAATTAATTAAAATATGAAAATAATAAGCTCTTAATAGCAATAAAAAATTAGCTATAATTTAATTGTTGCCAAAAAAAAAAAAAAATTACGAGTTCATTTTCTTTTGACATGGAAATAAATACATTTAATTCAATGTGAATGTGAATGTGAAAAAATTATAAAAAGTTAAATTATTCATTTCACAAAAATTGACGTCATTATCAATTTTAAAATTTTATACACACTGATAAGTGCTAATAATATATGTTGTTCTAAAAGGAGTAATATTTTATTTTTAAAACCAACTTTTTTTTTCACAATCATTATTATTTCACTAAACTGATTCCGCATGCTTAAATATTATTTTTTAGCCTCACGTATTTTATTAATGACTCATCAGAAAATTTAAAAACATGGTATATAAAAAGTTTTTTTTTTTAATATAATTATTTTTTATCAAACTTTTATCATAAATCCTTACTACTTCGAAACACAAATGGAGAAGGGGAGGGGGGGGGGGAGGTAACATTCTTATATTTATTATCCTGCAATTCATACGACTAGTACTGAAAATGAACCCTATTATACATGAATGTTTAACAAAATCAATCAGCGATGAATATTGTTTCCAGACTTTCAAAAATATTTTGTTTCGTATTTTTTAAATATGTTTGTTTACATTTTATAGGTACCTATTATTTGAATATGCTTAAATTATTATTTACCATCATATATGAATGTGATAGATTAGTTTTATTAATATTGAAGAAATATTTATTCTAAAATTTATTAAAAATCCTCTTTCCGTTCGTATGTCTATTTAATTAATAATAACTGACTTTGTATTTGCAAAAGAAAACTGTAAACAAAGGCAATGATCTCTAATTTGCAAATTCCTATTATCTGCACAACCTCTGGACAAAACTTTTGAGAGTTAGAGGGAGTTGACTGTAAAACAAATGAAAAGTTTTTTCGTAGTTCAATATTGCACTTTATTTTTCAACTTAAAATAGATAAATACAAAGTATGGATTTTTTTTTTTTTAATCCTAGAGAGCTTAGAGGACAGTTTAAAAGTAGGTATCTTACTTACTGATACAGTTCATTAGGTACCAGCTTCGAGCTTATACAAAAAGTTGTATCCTTTAAAAAAAAAAAAAAAAAAAAAAAAAAAAGCAAATATTATGGCTAAAAATTCCATAATTATTATCACTTGTACTGTTTGAACGTATAATAATATTATAAGATAGTATCTATGCAAAACGTTCTAAAAATATTAGCATTGAAAAGTAAAAACCCATCACCTGTACATACTTAGTGTTTGTTATCAAATGACTTATTTTTTCTAAAGATATTTTTAATATTAATTGAATTATTGTTTAGATTAGGCATTATATTTATACTTTGAGTTTATATAGTTCATAAATTTTAATTTTGAACATCTGTTTTGTCTTTTGGTTGGTTTCTTCCGGTTTTTTCCAGTTTCTTCCACTGTCCTGGAAGAAACTAGTTTCTTCCGGAAGAAACCCAACCCTGACTGACTGACATACTGCCATTAAGTCTGATGTTCTGAAATGTTAGAAAAAAAAAAAAAAAATCAAAAATCCTTTCTCTGAATATATATTCAGATTCCGAGCATTAGCCAATAATTCTGATATCGAAAAAGTACAATTAATACTGTTTTGTTAAAAGTAAATCCTTGTCGGGTCATGTTCTTTGACTGACTAAGAACGTAACTCGACATTGGTTTATTTAACAAGGCAGTATGAATTGTACTTCTTTTGTACAGGGATTATTGCTAGTGCTCGGATAATTTTGCTGCCGACTTTTTATCACCAAAAAATATATATAAATACTGGGAAACAATATTCACGAATCTAAGAAATTGATATTGAAAAGTATCAAAAAATGTTATTCAGAAATATTTGAAAAAAATATTTTAGAATATCATGAAGTAACATTCAAAGACCTCAAAAATAGATATAGCTGAATATCTAAAAATATTATTCAGAAATATTAGAAAAAAATATTTCTAAATATCCAGAAGCAATATTGGAAAATCTCAAAAATTAATATAGCCAAATATTTAAAAATGTTATTCAGAAATATTAGAAAAAGATATTGGGAAATATCTTGAAACAATATTCAAAAATCTATAAAATAGATATTGCTAAATATTTAAAAATATTATTCAGGAATAACAAAATATAATATCAAGCAATATCTGAAAATGTTATTTAATAATGTCAAAATACAATATTTACAGATGTCTGTAAATATTGGCCAACATTAATAAATGTCAAAAAATAATATTCCTGGATATCTTTTTGGGGGGTGGGGGGTTTCACATCAAGGTCACTACTTCAATGGTCACCCCTTCCCCATATGGTTGACCCCTCTTGTCCTTGAGTATGAACTAGAGATGGGCGTTATTTCATGTAATATAATAAATAATACTGTTATTGCATAAGAAGCCATTCACATCGAAATATATTATTGAAAAGTTCATATTAACTAGGGATGGACCGGATATGGATTTTACCGGATACGGATATCCGGCATTCCGGATATTTTTTTACTTTGCCGGATCCGGATATATCATCGGATATCCGGCAGTCCCCTTGAAATTTTCAGTTTTTTAAGAGCACACAATAATTAAACTAGTATATTGTGGCCACCACAATACTTTCTCCTATATTTTCCTATACAAATTTACTAAGGGCAAATAATTTATTAAAACTATTATTCATTAAAATTATCTAACATGAAGAATGCAAATGATTTTTATCTTGGAGAAAACTAAAACCAAATATCCAAATAAGGACAGTTTTATTGCCTATAAATAAATATTTAAAAATGCGTATTTATAATGGTTATCTCATATCTCATACAAGTTTAGATATAGTCTTCCCGTTATCGAGGAAATTTTCAGTATAGAAGCGCCATCTAAGCATCCAACTTGAATCAGCGTAATGTCTCATAATGTCCTTCTCACATATCAAGTTTTGTTTGATTATACGACATAGAACCTGAGATATAGTCTTTTCTTAAATTACAGAAATCTCTGTGTGGCAGCGGCAGCTGTTGAGCGGCTGACATCAAAAATTGATAGAAACTAATTTATTTGAAGATTCATTTACAGAAAAATTTTTATGCAATTCTGTGCATTAGTTCCTGAGATATAGCCTTCCCTTAAATTGCAGAAATCGCTTTTTTAGCAGCGCCACCTGTTGGCCGATAAGCATTATTTATTAAAATTTCCCACCACGATAAATGCAGGCGATTTTCATCTTACAGCAATCTAAAAAACCGCACTATAGCAGCATAACCTATTGGTAGATATACATCCAAATTGAATTGGCATAATGTCTCATAATGGTCTTCTCACATATCAAGTTTTGTTTAATTATACCCAATAAAACCCGAGATATAGCCTTTTCTTAAATTGCAGAAATCGCTGCGTGTGCATCACCTGTTGAGAGGTTGACACCAAAAGTTGACAGATACTAATATATGTCAATGTCAATGTACATATAAATTTATATTCAAATCTGTACAGTAATTCCTGAGATATAGCCTTCCTTATATTGCAGTATAGCAGCGCCATCTGTTGGACGATAAGCATTTAACTTGAATCAGCATAATGTATCATAATGACCTTCTTACATATGAAGTTTTGTTTGAACATACGCAATAAAACCTGTGATATAGCCTCCCCTTAAATTGAGGAAATCACTGTATTGCAGCGCCACCTGTTGAGCAGTGACACCAAAAGTTGATAGGCCCTAATTTAGGTCAAGGTGCATCTATATACGAATTTATATACAATTGTAAGTAGTGGTTTCGGAGATAAAGTTGCCACAAAATTTTTGTCTCTCTCTCTCTCTCTCACACACACACATTTTCTAAAAATTGTAAATTCATGTTCTTAGACCTCCCAAAACGTGTAAATCCTTCGAAAACTGGAAGTCGAAAATTTTTACGAATCCCATACTTTCTTCTATTGCATGTAGAAGAAAGTAAAAAAGGTATTTGCATTTTGTTTTTATACAACTGAATTCCATTCGCATACATAACTAGTACCTATGATGTGGCCACCACATGAATATAATTTACACAACATTCATTGAACATAATTTTTTTATTAAATTATTTTTTATTATAAATGCAGATGATTTTTATCTGAAAGAATTACATCACTACATGCCGAAAGAAAGTAAATTTTTTTGCCAATATCAAAAGAAATAAGATTTTTTTCTAATTTTTTTTCGTTAAAAGATAAAAAAAATCTATAACTTTGTTTTAATTTATCACAGATCTATACTTAAACCATTTATTTTAAAGGTAATGACGAAGTCTTTCGAAACAAAACACTCATATTGAAAATTTACTCCCCCCCGGAGGGGGGGGGGGGGTAACTCCCCTTCCAGAGGGTGAAGCTATGCTGCAACATGCACAATTTTTTTTTTCATGTTAACTATTACTATTATAAATAATTCATATTAATTTTACAATCACACGTTTAAAATAACTCTCATTAAGTACATTTATACAAGATTTTGTCCCATACTGGCATGTTAAAAATTTAGAAAAAATGCGATCACAGCACCACCTATTGAGCAATTGTTCCACAAATCTAATCAGTACCAGTTTATGTCAGCGTTCAACTTAATACCAAGTTTGGTTAAATTTCGTTTATTGGCTCGTGAGTTACAGCGTCCACAAAATTTGTGATGCACACACACACAAACTGATAGACAGACAGACATTTTCTAAAAACAGTCAAATAGTGTTCAGGACATCCCAAAACGTGTAAATCCATTGAAAACTGGAGTTCGAAAATTTTCACGAATCCAATACTTTTTGTATATATACATACAGACTAAAGTAAAGTTGTAAATATCATTGGGATAATAAAGCCATAACAGAGTTATTTTATTTTATTACGTTATTCTCTATTCAATAGAAGAAAGTATTGGATTCGTAAAAATTTTTGACTTTCGTTTTCGATGGATTTACACGTTTTGAAAGGCCTAGAATACGATTTGATCATTTTTAGAAAATGTTTGTCCGTCTGTGTGTGTGAGAGAGAGAGAACAAAAATTTTGTGGCAACTGTATCTCCGGAACTACTGCTTAAAATCACATATAAATTTATATGCAGATGCAACTTGGCCTAATTTAGTGCCAATAAATATTTGGTGTCAACTGCTCAAAAGGTGGCACTGATATACAACGATTTCCTCAATTTAAGGGGAGGCTATATATCTCAGGATCTATTTCGTATAAACAAACAAAACTAATATGTAAGAAGGCCATTGTAAGTCATTATGCTGGTGCAATTTGAATCCTTATCAGCTAACAGGTGGCGCTGCTATACAGTGATATCTGCAATTTAAAGGAAGGTTATATCTCAGGAACTACTGCACATAAATGCAGACAGTTTCATACGCAGATGCAACTTGACCTAAATTAGTGCCTGCCAACTTTTGTTGTCAACCGTTCAACAGGTGGCGCTGCTATACAGTGATTTCTGCAATTTAAGGGGAAGACTATATCTCAGGTTCTATTGCGTACAATCAAATAAAATTTAATATGTAAGAAGGCCATTATGAGACCTAATACCAGTTCAATTAGAATACTTATCGTCCAACAGGTGGTGCTGCTGTACAGCGATTTCCGTAATTTAAGGGAAGGCTGTAGCTAAGGATTTACTGCACAGAATTGCATATAAATTTACATGTAGATGCACCTTGACGAAAATTAGCACATACTTAATTTCCCCCATAGACGCAATGTACTTGAATTCTCTTGGGTGTCCCTGTATACGAATCATTTGTTTGATCTTCATGAAAGATTTAGTGTGGAATCCCTATGTCATAAAAATTTATAATACCATGTTTGAACTTTCTGCTATTATTTGTTCTTGAGATATGCTGATGATAGACACACGCACAGACACACAGACCAACCGTTAAAAATAGGAATTTTGGATTCAGGGGACCTTAAACCGTGTAAATAAAAAAATAAAAAAAAACTCGACGTAAAAAATTTGACCCCAAAACATTACTTCTCTACCATTTACATGGGTAAGAGAAAGTAAAACTAGTATGTTGTGACCACCACAAAACTTTCTTCTATATTTTCCTATATAAATTCACTCAGTTAAAATAAACTACAAAGATTATTATTTATTAAAATTAGCTACCATGATGAATGCAAGCGATTTTTTATCTTGGAGAAAACTAATGCTAAATAATCAAAGAAACACAGTTTAACTAACACCTTAAAAAATACGTTTTCATACTGGTTATCTCATGTATGAAGTTTCGTACAGCTAAATGCCATAGAAGATGAAGCATGCATTCCCGTTCTCTGGAAAAAACTGCACTATAGCAGCGCAAAATATTGGTAGATATACATCCAGATTGAATCGGTGTAATGTCTCATAAAGGCTTTCTCACATGTCAAGTATTGTTTGATTATACACATTAGAACCTGAAATTTAATCTTCCCTTTAGCTGAGGAAATCGCTGTATAGGAGCGCCGCCTACTGAGCAACTAGTTCCAAAAGTTGATCCGCTGTAACTTATGTCAAGGTGCATCCACATGTAAATTTTTATGCAATTTTGCACAGTAGTTCCTGAGATATTGCCTTTTTTCAAACTGTGGAAGTTGCTGCATAGCAGTGCCACCTGTTGATTGGTTGACACCAACTGTTGATAGGCACTAATTTATGTCAACCTGGCATCGGGAACACAAGAAGAGCTTTTGAGCGATTTCAGTATTTTTTAATTCTTTTTTTAATAAAGCGATATAGAAAAGAGTTTCCTTAAATATATAATGACCAGCGAACCGGGCAAAGACTGCTAGTACACAATAAAACTGTCGTTCTTTGAATATTTAATGTCAGTTTTTTCTAAAATGAAAATTATTTGTATTCATCATGTTAGATAATTTTAATAAATAATAATTTTAATAAATTATTTGCCCTTAGTGAATTTATATAGGAAAATATAGAAGAAAGTCTTATGATTTCCACAACATACTTGTTTTTAATGAAAAGAAATGAATTGCAGGAATCTACATCTATAAAGGCAGATCTCCTGACTGACGTGTTTGCTCGCTCAGCAATGCCGAGTCAAACTAACGGAGACACAAATGTGTAATTTTATGATATTATTGATTAGTGACGTGATTTAAGAAGCTATTTTTTGAAGTTTCCCCGCAAACAGAGGGAGAAAAGTTGCTTCTCGCATTTCTCACCATATCTTAATGAAAGAAAACAAGAAAAAAAGCAAATATTAAAAAAACAGATATCCGGCATATTAGCCGGATATCCGGTGATTTTGATCCGGATATCCGATGATATTTCGGATATTGAAAAATCAGCCGGATACCGGATATCCGGTCCATCCCTAATATTAACACTTTAATTTTATCTCTCTGCATGCAAAAAATGAGAGAGAGAGAGTGATATCTTTGGCAATCTGCCAATAAAACACAGACAGAAATCAGATTATTCGTTGGAACGAAGCAGTGAAATATTTTCACCAGCTTTCATGTAACGAGTTAAATAAATAATAATCAATTATTTCGTCGGTTCCATATCAGTCAAATAATTTTTTGAAATAAGTAATTGCTTTGATTATTTTACATCTTTCTAATATTTTGTTGTAAGTATTATTCTAAACCGATTGTTATGGTTTTTTTATCGCCACTTTTTCAAATTAATTCGCCACGTGGCAAGTGGCGACCGTGAGTCTTGACCTCTATTAGCAGGCATTATCAGTTGTTTATTATATTTTAGTGTAATATATCTGTTTTAATTTAACATAAGTGTTTTATTATATTTTAATTAACCAATTTGATTTGTTGTTTATTTTCATTAACATAAAATTACAGTTTGTATGTTATTATACTATCACAAAAAATTAGTTTTCAATAAATCTCTAAAATCTGGTAACGCCAAATCCGGATTTTCGAGATTCAACTGTAATTATAATACAATTTAACATGTAGAATAACTAAGTTTTTTGTAATAACTTCTGATCCCATTCTTTAAGTTTCAGGTTATATAGCTTTCAGTATAACCAAAAACATATTTTTAAAATTTTTCAAAAAACACTATCTTAAAAATTTTTTTAATTTAATAATTTTTAAAATTTTTGTCTAACATAATGATGTTGCATATCAAATTAAACCTTGGAAAATACTCTTTAAAATGATGGGTCATGAACTTCTCTATCCCTTATAGAACTTGAGAAATTTGAGATTGAAAATGCTTACACAAGCTAAAAAATGCTGATTTTTCGAAATTAAAAAAATTAATTTAAAATAAATTGAAAGAGAAAAAATTTCTAAAAATATATTCTCATTTATATCATCAAGGAGAATGATTCCTGCAAGTTTCATAGATATCTTAGGTGGTCAGGTTAAAAATTGAAATTTTTTGGTTGATTTCGCATGGAATCGCTTCACCCTATGTGAGAAATGCCTAGCTGGTAATCAGCCCGGGTTCGATTACCGGCTCTGGTATTTTTCACTTAATTGGTATAAAAAATCAGCCTTCCACTCCAAAATTTTCTGAAATGAACTTTAGTTACATATTTGTGCAAATAAAAGTAAGACACTTTTAAAAGTGCAAGAAAAGATTAATACACTAAAATGTTTTTAAAAGTGTATTTTAATAATCAAATTTGTTGTTTTGCAAATTATGGCCCAAAACCACCTATAATTTTTACTCTTATATAATTGGAAGATTAATGAAGTCTATCATGTTTAAAATGAAAAATATTTATTTTAATGTTCTCATTTCATATGTAAATTTCATGCATCTTAAATTAAGCCTGAGTGTATAGGAACTTTTATATTATCTAAGAATTATCTTAGACTGATTTGCATCTGAGAATATATATATAGATGCAGAGAGAAGAGAAGATACAGTAGAGAGTCAAAAATCCACACACCTTGGGACCACAGGTTGTGTGGATTTTAGGATTTTGCGGATTTCGGGGCCCATAAAAAAATGATTTTCCCTTTGAATAATAAAAACAGAATATTATTCAAACTAAACACATACTAGTGAATAATAACACTGAATATTAAGTTACTAGGTACATAAGAATAATAATGAACATTAAAAAAATATATATAATGAAAACAATAATTAAAAATGAAAAAAATATATTTGTCAAATTTAGATAAAATCTGTTCACATGCAGCTAGTTTTAAACTAAACATGAACCGGAATGATTTATTTATTTATTGTAAATACTAGTAACACAAATGTATTTTTCTACGAATTTTATTCAGTTCTTCCTTACAAATTATGCCTTCATCAGAAAGCATTTAAAAAACTTAGTTTATTATTATTTACCTGATTGATATCATCATATCACAATAACCATTAATTTCTTTTGGTGAATTTAATATACTGTCAATTTCATTAGCAGCAACTTGGCTCTTGCACAGTCTTTCATATTATTATTATTTTGTTTTCTTTTTTGTAATCATAAAATGCAAACATAAAATCTGTATTCAAGATCTTTTTCAAAATTCTGATTTGCAGTTTTGTAATTTATTAATAGTGAATTTCATTGTTTGTATCTAACAAGCTGTGCGGATTTCAGACTTTGGCGGATTTTAGGTCGGTGGATTTCTGGCTCTCTACTGTATAATAAAGAATGAAGTTATCAGTTATTATAGCTTTGAGAATCCACTAAATAGGAAGTATCAAATATAACAATGAACCTAATTGTGTATATATACACTACTAAAGTTCTGAAACATTTCATGAAAACAAGCTGTTTGCCATTTAACTTAATTTTGTGTTCAAAAGGCCTTTTTACTTTTTTATACAAAGTATAAGGAAGTATAGTAATCCCGATTTGCGAAATGGATTTTGTATTTCACATTGCTCGAAAACGAATGATCGCTGAATGTTGCCAATTTATACGTGTGACTGTCATGATGTTTAGTTGTACACCTGCAAGTGTCGTCTTAACACGAACTCTCGTTTTAGAGATATAAGGGATTTTACACGATTTTTTGTGACGTCTGTATGTATGTGTGTCTGTGTGTGTGTCCGTATGTCGCATAACTCAAAAACGGTTGGACGTAGAAAGTTGCGAATTGGTACAGAGGTGTGTTATAACATCTAGTTGTGCACCTCCCTTTTTGGACTTTGTATGATTTTCCGTTTTGGAGATATTTAGAAAATTAGGTTCATAATGACAAAAAATACATAGGTTTTGGCCATAATGTATCAAAAAATGGTGATAACTCAAAAACAGTTTGGACAAATCTTGCAATTTAACTGACTTCCCGACTAGCTAGACATTTGAAACTTTCAGAACACGTTGACAATGCATTTTTAAAAATATTTTTAGCCAACTGTTTCCGATACCTGCTGCCTTCAGCGGCGTTTATGTGATTGAACAGAAAATTTATTTAACTAACTTCCTGACTAGTTAGACATTTGAAACTTTCAGACTAGAGCAGGACACGGTGAAAATGCATTTTTTCATACTTTTAGCCAACTGTTTAGGGTCCCTGCTGCCTTCAGCAGCGTTACCAGTACAAATCTTGCAATCGAGTTTTAACTAACTTCCCGACTAGCTAGACATTTAAAACTTCAGGAAAAGCTCAAAACACGGGGACAATGCATTTTTCAAATATTTTTAGCCAACTGTTTTGGGTCACTGCTACCTTCGGCAGCGTTTATATTGTTCAACAGAAAAAGTATTTAACTAACTTCCCGACTAGCTAGACATTTGAAACTTTCAGAATAGTTCAGAACACGGTGAAAATGCATCTTTTTAATACCTTTAGCCAACTGTTTCGGGTCCCTGCTGCCTTCGTCAGCGTTACCAGTACAAATCTTGCAATCGGTTTTTAAATAACTTTCAGAAAAGCTCAGAAAACGGTGATAATTCATTTTTTAAAATATTTTTAGCCAACTGTTTCGGATCCAATGTCAATGTTTTTTAACATTATGTATATTTCTAAAAGTGTATAAGGAAGTCATGTGGTGCCCACATTAGATTTTTTTAATTTCAAGATGTGCAAAATTCTTCATTTGTACATCAATTATTCTTTCTTACAACTACTCGGTACTCGGGCGAGTAGAAAATGGCCGAGTATTCGGTACTTGGCCAAAGTGCTACTCGGTGCAGCACTAATCACAAATATTGTTACCATCTCATTAAGAAGTATTGATTCTTTCGATAATTTATATAAATTCCGTCTTTCTTTTAATCACTCCTAACATTCTTTTGGCCATATTTAGAATAAAATTAGGAAAACATTAGGATTTTGTTTTTATTAAGTGGAGTATGCTTAGATTTTGTATATTTAAATTTCAAATTTCATAAAATTATCCCTCCTCCCTCCAACCAAAAGATAATTGATTAAAACAGAGTGTTTTAAACTGGTTAAGAGTAATGCGAAATATTAAAGCAAGGGTATTTTAAACTTTATACTGTGAAAAAATCTCAGTTGAACACCATCCGTCATATTTTGACGGGTATTAACTAGTATTATTTAAAAAATCACAAGAATTATAGCATGTTTTTTTTTCTTTGCAACCTTGTTAAAAAAAAAATTCTAAAGTAACATTAACAAAAAAAAAAAAAAAAAAAAAAAATCCAGAAGAAAAAAAATTGGGTCTATATTTAAATGTTTATGTTGTAAATTTTACAATCATATGTTTGTAAATAAAGGTATTATTTACACATTCCTAGATGTTTTTTTTTTTTTTTTTCTTTTAAATAACAGATGATAAAAGTACTCATTATTTAAAATAATAATTTCATAACTTTAGAAAAGCAAAAAGATTAAATTACTTTATGGACAACATATGTAACAAACATGCTTAAATTATACAGTATATAGTTTAAATGGATACAAGATAAATGATTAAAAAAAATACCTGTATTAAATTCTTTAAAATTTAAATTGGTAATCTGAACTTTACTTGCATGAAGTGAAAAATCAAACTGCTAGCAAGCATACATTTTCAAGACACAAAAAGCACCATTATTATTTAGTGCCTTGAAAAATGCAGCCAGCTGGCCAAAAGAATAGTATTTACACACAACTCTGACCTAAAAAAAAAAAAGCATATAATCAGTATTGCATAAAAATAAAAAATCAATAAAATAAGAACGAAAATAATACACATATACATTTTTAGAAAATATTACCTTTATTTAAATTAAATAAGAAATGGTTATTGGCACTGTTGCATGCCAACTATATATATCTTTTTAATTCAAATCCTACAAATTGATGTAAGAACACCTAGATATAGTACAGAACATTTGGAGAAAAACCTCAAATCCTTAAATGTAGACAACATTTTTGAATGTAAACAAATATATTTTAAAGAAAAATTCGATGACAAAGTTAATGACCAAAAGAAAAAAGAAATCCTAGCAGTGGCGGATTCAGAACTTGACTTTTGAAGGGGGGGGGGCTAAAATTTTTCAAAGTGTTATGCTAGACAGCTAGACCAATAAAAAATTTACAATTGCAATATTCAATTGTGAATGTCAGTGCTTTGGGGGGGGGGCTTCAGCCCCCTAGCCCCCCCCCCCTTAAATCCGCCACTGAATCCTAGAAACTGCCATATGAAATAGAGTTAGTATTTGATATGAGGTTGTTATTGAAGACAACCGAAAATTTCACTAGTGAACAAATGATCACAGGTAATGAAATAACGAATGTACTGAAATTGTAACTATGCCCTAGTTCCCAGAAACAAGCGATCCAGATACATAGGGCTGATTGTGACTCTACTTTGTGACTAGGAAAGGGGGTGGCTTCAGCCCCCTAGCCCCCCCCCCTCCTTAAATCCGCCACTGAATCCTAGAAACTGCCATATGAAATAGAGTTAGTATTTGATATGAGGTTGTTATTGAAGACAACCGAAAATTTCACTAGTGAACAAATGATCACAGGTAATGAAATAACGAATGTACTGAAATTGTAACTATGCCCTAGTTCCCAGAAACAAGCGATCCAGATACATAGGGCTGATTGTGACTCTACTTTGTGACTAGGAAAGGGGGTGGCTTCAGCCCCCTAGCCCCCCCCCCCTCCTTAAATCCGCCACTGAATCCTAGAAACTGCCATATGAAATAGAGTTAGTATTTGATATGAGGTTGTTATTGAAGACAACCGAAAATTTCACAAGTGAACAAATGATCACAGGTAATGAAATAACAAATGTACTGAAATTGTAACTATGCCCTAGTTCCCAGAAACAAGCGATCCAGATACATAGGGCTGATTGTGACTCTACTTTAAAATTCCTGAAGTTAAATAAATAAAGTATAAGAGATTCAATAGCAATTAAATTATTTTACGATTATATATTACATAATTTATAAAAAATTATATATTTCCATCTGAAGTAAATCTAAAATACCAGTAAATTACAAAAGATATTTCTGAATTTATAATTTACAAGGTTTTCCCTAACAGTTACTGAAATAGTAATTGCAAAAAAATCCTAAGATCATTAAAGAAAATTTACACACCATCACTGCCAGTTACAGAATCAGATTGCAAAGAAGAAATATTCAGGGTTCCCACTCAATTTCAAGAATAAAATTACCTGACTTTTCCAGATGTATTTTTAGAAAATTCCGGTCACAAAATTTGATTTGTGACCAAAAAAAAAAAAAAAAAAAAAACTCACAACATAAGACATAACATAGCTTGTGACATAAAAGACAAAATAGTAATGAAACTCGTGACCCATGGGAACTCTATATTCACTTTCAGCCAAGGAATAGTTAGAAAATCAGTAAGTATTTGAAATTTCAGAAAAACAAAGTTGTGTTACATAACAAGAAATTAGCACTATTATACAAACAGCAATAAAAAAATAAACGAAATTTTAAGGTCTCGAAACTATCTACTATTGTGAACTTGTGTATACAACTCTTACTATTTGAAAAATTGTAAGAGAATGTGTAAAATGAAATACATTAAATTCTTACGAAGACTATTACAGTATATCCGTTTTTTTTGTTTTTTTTTTGAGTATCACTTATATCGGTATAAGGATTTATTATAAATATTTTTAACAAAATCACTAAAATATGTAAAATTCTAAAATTCGCAAGCATATCCGGCCTCAATTAGTCGTCACATATACTGTATTACAATGCAAATAAAGAAATGATCAATGAAACAATTCTTACTCTAATATTTTGATAAAACTGCAAAAAAAGAATTAAATAATTTTTTGTTTGCAAACAGTCGTAGTACAGTCACATTTCGTTCCACATGATTTTGTTTTCATTCCTAATAAATATGTAACAAATACTTTACATTACTTTAAATTTCTGTAAAAGATAAAAAACAGTTTACATTATTCATATAATTTATGCTTATCGAATAATACTCAAAACCTAGCTTTGAACTTAAAGAAATTTACAGCCTCAAGACAATATAGTAATATAGAAAATGCAATATCATTGCACATGCTCAATTTCAGAATGCAAAACAAATCTGTACCACAGACTAATAATCAATATATCATTATACTTAACTTATACAGTATATATATATATATACAATACAAATATATTTTAAAAACACTTACTTACTGATATAAATATGATTAATTATAATTATTATTAGTCTTAGTCTTTTACTCGCAGAAGCCAATTCCTTTCCTATCCCATTAATGCGGTAAATAAAAATGAGTAAAGACATTCGCACAGTATATATATATATATACAATACAAATATATTTTAAAAACACTTACTTACTGATATAAATATGATTAATTATAATTATTATTAGTCTTAGTCTTTTACTCGCAGAAGCCAATTCCTTTCCTATCCCATTAATGCGGTAAATAAAAATGAGTAAAGACATTCGCTGCGGACGCGCACGCGCTCTGATTCCCAATATTAAACGTTGCCATATTTTGTAATTCATCAACCTTACGCCAAGGCGTTTTTCGCCAAAATTTGGCTTGATTTGGTCCATTCGAGTACAATGCGTAAATTCGCTTCCGTTTCTGAGCGGTGTACGGCAGATAGCATTTGATACCTTTATATTTCAATGTAAAATTGCGTAAAGGAATGCATTCTTATCGGCTTTATATGAAATATATTTATGAATTTTTTGATGGAACATGAAAGAAAAAGAAATAATTTATTGATTTCCAAAGCTGCATTACTTTAAAGATGAATTTTATTAAGAAAAATTGTATCATCTTTTGAGTAGTAAGCAGTCAGAATTCCATATTGCTCATCCTTTTTTTTTTACCTCTCTATTTATCGTTATTATTATTATTATTTTTTTTTTTTTCAACTGGTCCTATTTTTATGACAAAACAGGTTTCATGAAACTGTTTAACAATTCGCAATTAGTGCCTAATTGTAAATATTTCCACCGCTAATTAATTAAATATGCCAAAATTTCTGTGATAAATAGATAGAATTAGCAGTTTATTAACTTCCTCCTATATTCAATAAAAAAAGTATTGGATGCGTCGATATATTTATACATTTTCTGATCTATTTAACCCTTTAAACGCCGCTATAGGAATCCCACTGAAAATATTTGAATTTTCATATGTGTTGTGTTTCAATGTGCATTTCTAATTATTGCCGAAACGTCAGTGGAGGCCCTCTGTTGAGACTCAAAACGGTTTTGGGCTGTGTCTGTGTGTCTGTCTGTCGCGCGATAGCGGCCGCAAAAATAGCGCTATTGACTTGAAATTTGGTACACGTGTTCATGAGCCCCACGAAATCAGCTGTATAGTTTTTGGTATGTATTCCATTTGTAGTTCGTATACAGGGATACGCCAAAGTTTTACTTATCATTACGGTGTATGGGAAGAATTTGTATGTATCACGATAGCGGCCACAAAAATCATGGTATTGACTTGCAATTTGGTACACATATTCATGAGCCCCACGAAATAATCTATATAGTTTTTGGTATGTATTCCATTTGTAGTTCGTATACAGGGACACGATAAAGTTTTTCTTATCATTACGGCCTATGGGAGGAATTTGTATGTATCGCGATAGCGGCTACAAAACTCACGCTATTGACTTGCAATTTGGTACACATATTCATGAGCCCAACGGAATTAGCTGTATAGTTTTAGGTGTGTATTCCATTTGTAATTCGTGTACAGGGACACGCCAAAGTTTTTCTATCATTACGGCCTATAGGAAGAATATGTTTGTACTGCGATAGCCACCGAAAAAATCAAGCTATTGACTTCCAATTTTTGCTGAAGCGTCAGTCGAGGTCCTCTGTTGAGACTCAAAAGGATTTTGAGATCCGTCTGTCCGTCAGTCTGTCTGTCGTGCGATAGAGGCTGCAAAAATCACACTATTGACTTGAGATTTGGTACACATATTCATGATCCCCACGAAATTAGCTGTATAGTTTTGGGTGTGTATTCCATTTGTAGTTCGTGTACAGGGACACGCCAAAGTTTTTTTTTTATCATTACGGCTTATGGGAAGAATTTGTATGTACCGCAATAGCGGATGCAAAAGTCATTCGATTGACTTGCAAATTGGCGACACGTTCCAGCTTTGCATATAAGTAGCTGTATAATTTTTACTGCTATATTGTTTATAAACTGTGTATAGGGACACGCAAAAATTCTTAACATTACGGCGTATGGGGTGAATTTCATTTAAACGCATTTTAATATCATTACTTTGCAATGAAGAAAATAAAACTAGCGTACGTCAGTAAGATGCTTTTAAACTTATGTTGTTTGAAGAAAATGTGTGCTCTTAAGCTTTCTAATTAATGTACAGGACCTTACAAAAGTGTTCTGACAATGTCACATAGTCATCCAAACGATGTAAAATTTGGAACAATTATTAATTTTAAACGCAAATTAAGCTGAATAGTTTTTACTGGTGTATACAATGTTTATGGTTCGTTTACAGAGACATAAGAAAGAATTTCGTAACATTAGAGCCTATGGACAAATTTTTATTTAAGCGCGCACTTTAATGCGTTTATGCTGAATTGAACTTAATAAAATTAACATACATTATAAAGATGCTTAAAATCATGTTTACTCTTAAAAAAAGGTTATGTATAGACTAAATAATTTATGGGACCACACAAAATAATTCCGAGTATGTACTATAATCATCCCAATGATGTCAAATTAGTTTGAATGTATCAGTTTGTAATGTATCTGATTATGTTAACAAGTCGATCGCATCAATATATTCTATTATATAATAAAGAATAAATAAAAATTTCCTACTGAATAATGTCTGATGCAAATAGGACGTTGAGGCTCCTGATCTGCAGATCCACTAGTATGTAGTTTAACTAATAAAAATAATGTTTCTTTTCTTAGAAGATATAATATGGTTCTAAAATAGGAGGCTTGGCACGTAATGAGCGTAAAATAGATGTTAATAAACTGAAAAACCCTTTTAAAATAGTTATCTTGATCCCAGTTTGTTATAATTTAAGAAAAGAACTGTTTTATTTTATATACATTCTTTTAAACCCTTGCACTCGAATGACTTATTTTCAGTAATTTTTTTTTCTTCTTCAGTTAAAATAGACATTTTTGTTTGAATAATTAAAAAAAAAAAAAAAAAAACAGAATTTACATTACAAACTTAAAAATATTTGACCTATTTACGCGAATTTCGGAAAAATCTAAAGAAATTTCAGAAAGACTAGGTTGACGAGCGCCGAACCCGATATTTTCATTCTACAGTCGGCTGCAAAATTATTCGAGCACTAGCAATAATCCCTGTCTAAAAAAAGTACACTTAATACTGCTTTGTTAAATGAATCCTTATCGAGTCATGTTCTTAGTCAGTCTAAGAACATGATTCGGCAAGGATTTATTTAACAAAACAGTCTTAAGTGTACTTTTTTAATATAGGAATTATTGGCTAGTGCTCGAAAAATTATGCTGCCGACTGTACCATCTTTGATCACAAAAACCTATAAATCATCAAATAAATAAAGCTGTAAAAGCACATTTTAATTTTTATTAAAAATTTAAAGAAACGGGGATAACTTTGATTCAAATCATTTCAGATGGATTGGTCAACCCTTCGTTTTAAGGTATCAACGAGTTATTTTTAATGATATTATTATTAAAAATTTACTTCTTCGAAAAAGGGGGGCAGGAGTTGGTGTTAGTGTAAGGGTTCAGGCAGTTTCATTACACAAGGTTTCTATACCTAGGTAGTGTGCCTTCCGTGAGGGTTCTTTATAAGGGTGCCAATCTCGTATTCACGCGATTTTCAGAGAAACCCACGGAAAACTTCGAACAGATACGTCTAGAACGTGACTTGGGTTCGATTCCGGCACTTCCCGTCTACCAGCTTTGAGAGAAGAACTGCTCGGCCATTGGTAAGGTGTGGTAAGAGAAGGGGTGCAGGAGAGAGGCTATTATTATTCTAAACACATTTTTTTTCATATATATATATATATATATATATATATATATTTAATTATTATTATTTTGTCTTTTTATCTCTCATTTGGTGCATTCATACTAAACTTTGTTTCATACTGTCATACTAAAGATAAGTATAAAAAGGAGAAGATAGCGGCCTTATCTGTTGAGCAATATGCACAAAAAGCTGACAGATATAAATTTATTTCAAGTTGCATTTAAATATAACTTTTAATGAAATTTTGTTCGTTGATTCTTGATCGAGAGACGCAACAAAATTTTTGTCACGCACATCCAGACATTTTCTAAAAATGATTAATCTGTTAACCCATTAGGCACCAAAGCTCGTGCTGCGGGAACATTTGATTATTATTTTTTTTTTTCTATACACGTAATTAAGATAAATATATATACTTTTTTTTACATTGAATACTGAAGTGCCAAGCTTTATTTATTTTATTATTATTATTATTATTTTTCATTATTATTATTCAAACGAAAATGTCTGTTTTAACTGAAGAAGAAGAAAAAATTACTGAAAATAAGTCATTCGAGTGCAAGAGTTTAAAACGATGTATATAAAATAAAACAGTTCTTCTCTTAAATTATAACACACTTGGATCAAGATAACTAATTTAAAAGGGTTTTTCAGTTTATCAACATCTATTTTACGCTCATTACGTGCCAAGTTTCCAATTTTGGAATCATATTATATCTTCTAACAAAATAAACATTTTTTTTTTTATTAGTTAAACTACAAATAATTAGAAATGCACATTGGAACACAACACATATGAAAATTCAAATATTTTCAGTGGGATTCATATAGCGGCGTTTAAAGGGTTAAATAGATCAGAAAATGCATAAATATATCGAAAGCCAAAAGACGAAAAATTGTACGCATCCAATACTTTTTTCTATTGAATATAGGAGGAAGTTAATAAATTGCTAATTCTATCAATTTATCACAGAAATTTTGGCATATTTAATTAATTAGCGGTGGAAATATTTATAATTAGGCACTAATTGCGAATTGTTAAACAGTTTCATGAAACCCGTTTTGTCATAAAAATAGGACCAGTTGAAAAAAAATAAATAAAAATAATAGTAATGATAATTAGAGAGGTAAAGAAAAAGGATCAGCAATATGGAATTCTGACTGCTTACTACTCAAAAGATGATATAAGTTTTCTTACTAAAATTCATCTTTAAAGTAATGTAGCTTTGGAAATCAATAAATTATTTCTTTTTCTTTCATGTTCCACCAAAAAATTCATAAATATATTTCATATAAAGCCGATAAGAATGCATTCCTTTACGCAATTTTGCATTGAAATATAAAGGTATCAAATGCTTTCTTCCGTACACAGCTGAGAAGACGGAACTATAGGAGGAAGACGAACCTTCGAAAAACGGCACGCAAAAACCGGTCTAGCATTTCCTCCAGTTGTTTTCTAGCTCAGTGGTCCAAACGACGCGAAAAGGCCGTACAGCGAGAACTTACATTTTCTACCGCTACCCAACAATTGGCGCTGTATATAAGCCTCCATTTTCACTGATTTAAAGTTCCAGCCATGTACATAAGCTTTTGCAATTAACGCTATAAACTCATTAAAATGCCGAAAATTTTTTTGAATATGCATAATAATTAATATCAATGCATGTAGAATTAAATGTTTGTTATTCAAAATTTTTTCACCACAATAAATATAATAAAAATGATCGTTTATTCATCGTTAGTTTAAATGTCCTGTTATAAGAATAGCATTATACACATGCATTTGCAATTCACGCTAGAATCTCACTAAAATGTCGAAATTTTTTTTTTGAATGGGCATAATAATTATATCAATGCATGTAGAATTATATATGTTTATCAAAATGTTTTCATAATAAAAAATATAATAAAAAGATTGGTTATTCATCGTGATATTCGCGCTCTTTAATGATGATTTGAAATACTAATGCCTAATAACAAACTTTTAGAACTATTTCTTAATTAAATTCGAAAGTACTATATACATATATATATATATATATATATATATATATATATATATATATAATAATGAAATAGAGTGCATTTTAATATGTTTCTGTAAAGACAAAGGAATTTTTTTAAATCGTATCAAAATATGAGCATCTTGAAACATCTGATACCAATTTCTTGCTCTCTCTCGTGGCTATAACCCATCTATCATCGATAAAGCTCTATATAAATTTAAGAATCCTAAACGTACTGCTCCCAAATTAAACGATCACAGTCTCATCCCAGTTGTTTTGCCTTTTTATTCTTCACTCTCTTTTAAAATCTCTAAAATTCTTTCACCGTTTGGTTTCAAAGTTATTTACAAACCCGTCAATAAAATTAAATTATCTTCTCTTAAGGATCCCATTCCCACCGAAAACCGTTCTGGAATTTATTTAATTCCGTGTTCGTCCTGCTACTTAGGTTATATTGGTCGAACTAGGAGGCGTTTGAAATACAGAATAAATGAGCACCGTCGGAATGTTCGTAATGAAGAGATTACCAAATCTTCTATTGCTTCCCACTGCTGGTCTCAAGGTCATCGTTTTGATTTTTCCAAAACTAACATAATTTCATCTCCTGTCTGTTCCTCCCATTTGGATATTCATGAAGCATTTTACATATTTAAAAATTCGAAAAACCTTGTTAATGATATTTCTTCCACCCCATTCTTCTCTGATGCTTGGAAATTACTCACGTAACTTAGATTTTCGTTTAATTTTTGATTTCCTTAGATTGTTATAAGTATAATCTCACTCATTTATTTGTTTTCTTGTTCAATTCTACTCACAACAGTAGTTATATTTACTTTCTACTTTATAAAGTTTTTATTTTCATTTTAAACGATTTAGTGCGTTGCCGCTTTGACTGCAGCACTCGTGCTTACTTTATTCGCCTGATAAAGGGTCGTGTGTTTTTAGACCCGAAACAATTGTTGCGAGTTTATTGCATTTTATGGTGTTTATTCAAAGTTTGTAAGTAATATTTTTTACAACGCCAGTTTTGGGGTGCTTTTTTATTAAATATTATATATGTTTGTTATTTACTGCATTAGAGTTATGAAAATTTGCATAAGTATATGAAAATTTCTTGAAAACTATCTAAATTAAAAACTATATATATATATATATATATATATATATATATATATAAATGCTCTCTGCTTATTAATTTATAATTTTTTTCACTAGATTTTACATTATTACAGTTTTTAACAATATATTCTAAACATACTTCGATATTAATTTGTGAATTCTTTGATTTTTATTTTTTTTTTAATGTAATTGAATATTTGAATGCTGAAATTTAATTCAAATTTTAACATTCAAACATATAAAAAAAAATATTGATGAATACAACATACTTAGATTATATTATTAAACTGTGGCAGATAGGATGTGCCGGGTTCGACCCCAGGTCACATTCATTGACCTAACCGTTCGCAGCTTTTCGTGGTTTTCTCCAAAACTAACATAAATACAGGTTGGGACCTCCTCCCCCCTTACAAAGACCCCCACGGACGGCATTCCATTTATAGGCCTAAGACTCTAGTGTATTAATCAGCCTTAAGTCACGCAACCACACAATTTAAAATTGTAATACTCTAAAATCCAGGGAAGTAAAGAAAAATTAGTTAGCAGGAAACATTTTTAAAATATTAAAATTTTTGAATTTTATTTAATTTAAATAGTCCTAGTAAAATTTTAATATACGTAATATTGTTTCATTGCAATGCCTATGTATGCAGATTTTTTATAATTCTGAGACTATGTAAAAAAAAAAAAAAAAAAATCTATAGTGACTGAAAATGAATTCAGTGGACCTCAAAACCTATAGAAACATTAAAATTTCAAAGTCGGATTTTTGACATGATTGCAATTTTTTCCTTAAATATGCATGTACGGAAAGTAAAAATTATTATAATGTCCATAATTTTCCTTTTTCATTTGTGTACTATTTTAGAGTTGTTATTCCCAAATAAAGATTTACCATTTTAGTATATGTTGAGCTCCTGACACCCACTTCCCTTCCCACCATTGGCCGAGCTGTTCTGCGCTCAAAGATGGTAGACAGAAAGTGATGGGTTTGATCCCAGTCAGGTCACGCTCGTCGACTTAGTTATACCTAGTTTTCCGTGGTTTTCTCCTAAATTCGGGCTATGAATTCTTAGAAAGGCTCCCCATGCAGGGCACACAACCTAGGCCTAAGATTCTCCTGCAATCAATCGGCCTTAACCCTTACACCAACACCTGCCCTCCTATTCCTCGGAGGAGTAAACTTTTATTATAGTTATTTTTTAAAAATAACTCGTCGATACCTTTAAAACGAATGGTTGAACTATGCATCTGTGATGATTTGAAACAAAGACATCTTTTTCTCCTTTCATTTTTAACAAAAAGTAAATAAATAATAATAATAAAGGCTTTTCTCCCTAATTTATTTAAGAGTTATGTGAAAAGTTAATAGATATTTGCACTTTGACATAAATTAGTGTCTATTAACTTCTGGTGTACATAGCCCAATAGATGGCGCTGTCGTCCCGTTTTGTCATAATCTTTACTACAAGAGAACATTTCGTATAAATGTAAATAAAGAGGAATACTTTTAATTAAACACTATAAAAATGATTTTTTTTTTAGAATAGTAATAGTCAACCAGTATAATTTTTTTGTGTATGACGTATCATCGCTCCTGCACACACTATTCCTCCAGCTCTACCAATGACCGAGCGGTTCTGCGCCAGGATTTTTTTTCGGGAGGGGCCCATCACATTTCTAATACAAGGTCATCGAATATGATATACTAATACGCATACCCAATGAAAAAAACATACGTACACGCAATCAAGGGCCTGATTAACACAGGGGTACATGTGCCCCGGGCCCTGAGTAACAAAGAGCCCTAAAACTGGCCCTGAAAATGCCCTTTTGCCTCTAAAAATGACAAAAGTGGTATCATAAAATGCAAAATTTTGTTATTTTAGTTTGATATACAGGTATATATATGTACTTTTGCTGATTCCAGCACAGTACGAATGGTAGGGGTGGAGTCCACAAAAGTGTGTTTACCCCGGGCCTCACACGAAGTTAATCAGACCCTACACAAAAAGACCCTGATTAACTTCATGCGAGACCCGGGGCACACATAGTTTCGTGAGCCCGCCTCCTCCTTGCATTGTGCACCAATAAACACAGGTACATATATACCTGTTTATGGGAGTTATATGTCAGAATTTGCACTATATGATATCATTTTTAGGTCATAAAGGCTAAAAGGCATTTTCAGGGCAAATTATATGGCCCCTGCTATTCAGGTCACATGTCTTACATGCCCCTGCTTTAATCAGGCCTTGCACACAAATCTTTCGTCTATATTTTCCTATACAAATTCACTCAATACCAATCATTTTATTAAAACTTTTATTTATTAAAATTAATTTCCTCATGCATTAATAGTTCAACTGTTAGTCTTAAAAATACTGACGAGTTCTTTTAAAAGATACTCATATCGAATAACTGTCCCCCTCCGGCGGGGGGGGGGGACTTCACCCTTCCTATGTGTGCCTACTTGATTATTACTATGATAAATAATTCTTATTGTGTACATTTATAAGAAATTTTGTACTATACCGCCAAGTTAAAAACTGAGAAAAATTCAGACGGCTACACCACCTGTTGGACAATTTTCACCAAAAAGTGTTAGGCACTAATTTATGTCATGGTGCAGCTGCATATAAATGTATATGTCATTCTGTGCAGTGCAGTAGTTCCTGAGATACAATTGGAACAAAATATTTGTCACACACAGACAGACATTTTCTAAAAATGGTCAAATCGTGTTCTGGATCTCTCAAAACATGTAAATCCATCGAAAACTGGAAATCAAAAATTTTTTTTTCGAATCCAATACTTTCTTCTACTGAATACAGAAAGTAAAAAGACTGAATTCATGACGTAGGACAGTCCATTATAGCTTTGACAAGAAGGTGGATGAAATTAAGCGAATAAATATAGCGAAATTAAGGTTGAATGGGTTTTACGGCACTCTAGAGCTTAAATATAGAAAAGAAAGAACGTAATGGGAAATTTAATTAAATTAATAGGTTTTATTAAATTATTTTTAAATACTTTTTTTTTTTTCAAGACAGCAATGTTTGCATGATACATACTACACAAAATCAGTCTTTCATCATTTATTTCAGGGGGGGGGGGGCGGGCTTGGGCCCGTCGGGCAACCCCCCCTTGCCTACGGCCTTGGTTCTGCGTACAGAGTTGTTAGATGAGAAGTGCTAGGCTCGATCTTAAGTCGCGTTTGTTGATCTAGCTGTTCGGAGGTAAAGTTTCAAAGGTAAAGAGATGTGACTGCTAGCAACTAAGGGATAATACTTGCCATTTTTTGTACCAAAATAATGAATGTTTTTTAAAAATCCATCCAGAACACATTTGAATGAATTCTAATGACTTATTAATCTTTGAAATAACCTTCACTAATATACTGACTGATCGTATCTTCGACAAGTTCACTAAAGCATGAACTTCTAAAATGCCAGATTGAAAAAAAAATAGTCCTGTCGTACTAATAAAAAGACATGTTAATTATAATTAACATTTGGAAACATGAGCCAAAAATGAAAAAAAGAATAATTAAAAATTTATGTTTTTTTATTCAAATAACGGAATATGAGTAAAGAAATGTATCGTTAAATTATTTATGAAAAATTGTTTCGGTATGAATTCCACAAACTTCTAGATGTAGAAAAGACTACTACATTTAATTACTGTCACTGGAAATTAAAATCTCGAAAATCGTAAGCAAGATTAAAATCAAAAAACGAATTTACAATGGTATATTAAAAACAGCAACTACAACTTTACTATTCAAAAATACGCGGCGAAATAGAGTGCTGTAAGTAAAATCATATTCCCATCAGCCATCACTAAAATAGTGTTAGTTCAAAGTGTGACTATAAATATCGACTTGCGCAAAATTACATAGGCGTTTTCGAAGTGAACACTTTAAATTGGTAACGACGCAAAATGCCAGATTGAAAGAAAAAGTCCTGTCGTACTAAAAAAAAAAAAAATGTTATTTATTTATACACATAGACAAATTGACTACTTATTGTTTAAAAAATGGATTTATTACCATGTCTTCTATAAAAATGGATTTATTACTATGTCTTCTATAAAAATGGATTTATTATTGCATATACACTAAGCGACAAAAAAAAAAAAAAAAAACGCTATATTTCCATCTTGGATCCTTTTCATCTTCTACAACCGCCAATTTTATCGTTTAAAAAGCAAATTTTCGAACGGATTTTATTATGTTGTCCTCCACATACACTTAAGCTTTGAGTCCAGTGTTAAAAACAAAATGCAATTGTCAGAAAAATTGTAATTTTAGAAATTATTTCAAAAATGGTAAGAATAAGGCAGTTAACGATGCCACAAAAAGAATTAATTTTTGAATGAAAATCAAAATATATTTTAATACGTGAGATGACAAAATAATTAAATGTTAACGAAATATTGGTAAAATGGTTTTTAGCAAGATATAAAATTTTTTGGTCATTTAATCAGGAAATTTGGCTTTAGTCGGCCATGTTTATCATCGAAGCGAGATGACCGTAAGTTAAAAACCAATTGCTTGTAAAATTGGTTTGTATTACATTTAAAACATAAAAAAGATTCAGAAAAAGTGTTAAGCAGCATAATTTTTTAACTACAGTGCAGCAACTATTAAAAAAAGCAGGTTTAAATAAAAAAAAATTTAAAACATACAACCTTAATTCTTCATGTTAACTTGCTGATTAGTTACGCATGGGGCGCCCCAGCTTGTTCTCCGGCGATATGGTGTTCGAAGTTCGACGAAACTGACGTTTCCCTTTAGCTTCACCACTTTTAAAGACTCGGCGCCACTGACGGTCGAGTAGTGCCCCATCGTTGCCATTGCAATTATTAAAATTAGATAATATTTCAACAGACTCCCTAACCGCGGCATAATTATGGTTTTGATAATTTGCTATTTTTCTTACATGCTCAAATTTAATATTTATATTTTCGTCTCTATTTATTTGCGTTAAAGCAGTGGTTATTTTTCCGATTGCAATGTCGTGACTATGTTCTTTTATGCGTGTTTTAATTTTTCTTTTAGTTTTTCCAATATAACACATTTCTTTACCGTGGTTGTCATTATAAGGGATTTTATATATACCGTCTGTTTCCAATGGCTTAATATGGTCCTTGCCACTCCTAATCAGCTGGAAGATGTTCGGATTTGGCTTGATAGGTATATTTATACTACTATGTTTAACTGCAACTTTTTTTATCTTGTTTGAAACTCCGCGATCATAATGAATTGAAGTGGTGAATTTGAGTGATGGTTTTTGAAAATTGTTAATTTGATTTAAACTTCTTAAACGTTTTCTGTATAAATTATCTATTAATTTATCTGAATATCCGGCTTTTTGGGCGAACTTTTTAATATTTTTAAATTCATTTGTAAGGATTTCGGGATCTTTACAAATTATAATAGCGCGATTAATATAGGCCTGGATGGCGTTAATTTTATACTTGAAGGGTGTTTTACTGTTTTTATGAATTATTTCATTACTGCTATTAGGTTTTCTATACCCACTGTATCTGGGACAGTTGGTGATGGGGCGCGCTTGCGCATCACCTGTCTATACACTTGTGATTGTGACATCAAGGAAATTTAATTGTTTATTATTTTCATCTTCAAGAGTGAATTTAATGTTAGGATCAATATGATTTAATGTATTCAATATTTCATTAGGGTCAGTTTTTTAAATCAATTATGGCAAAAACGTCATCAACATAACGGAACCAAAAGAAAATTTTATTTTTAAGTTTTTCTCTTATATTATTTTCAATTTTACGTAACTTAAATTCAGCTAAGAACCCTGATATATCGGAGCCCATCGGGACTCCTTTGACTTGTTTATAAAAAATTTTATTAAATGTGAAATAATTTTTATTTAACAGGAAATTGGTGGCAACGTTAAGAGCCTGTGCTATTTGTGGATTCATATATTATTCATTTATTTCCTGATTTATTAAGTTTGCTATATCTTTTATATCTATTGAAGGATAAAGGTTCACCACATCAAAGCTAACATTTTTTATTTTTTTTAGCCATCTGAGGTCTTGCTTTCCTAATTCTCTTCACTAATAATGGAATTTTTTCAAATTTTCTGTCATTTAAACCTGCTTTACTTTTCAATAAACCAAACCATGAAGTAAATATTTAAATTAAAAATTTTTAAAACACACAACTTTAATTCTTCATGTTAACTTGCCGACTAGTTTCGCATGGGGCGCCCCAGTTTGTTCTCCGGCGATATATTGTTCGAAGTTCGACGAAACTGACGTTTCCCTCTAGCTTCACCACTTTTAAAGACTTGGTGCCACTGACGGTCGAGTAGTGCCCCATCGTTGCCATTGCAATTATTAAAATTATATAATATTTCAACAGACTCCCTAACCCCGGCATAATTATGGTTTTGATAATTTGCTATGTTTCTTACATGCTCAAATTTAATATTTATATTTTCGTCTCTATTTATTTGCGTTAAAGCAGTGGTTATTTTTCCGATTGCAATGTCGTGACTATGTTCTTTTATGCGTGTTTTAATTTTTCTTTTAGTTTTTCCAATATAACACATTTCTTTACTGTGGATGTGGTTGTCATTATAAGGGATTTTATATATACCGTCTGTTTCCAATGGCTTAATATGGTCCTTGCCACTCCTAATCAGCTGGAAAATGTTCGGATTTGGCTTGATAGGGGTATATTTATACTATGTTTAACTGCAACTTTTTTAATCTTGTTTGAAACTCCGCAATCATAATGAATTGAAGTGGTGAATTTGAGTGATGGTTTTTGAAAATTGTTAATTTGATTTAAACTTCTTAAACGTTTTCTGTATAAATTATCTGTTAATTTATCTGAATATCCAGCTTTTTGGGCGAACTTATTAATATTTTTTAAATTCATTTTTAAGGATTTTGGGATCTTTACAAATTATAATAGCGCGATTAATAGGCCTGGATGGCGTTAATTTTATACTTGAAGGGTGTTTTACTGTTTTTATGAATTATTTCGTTACTGCTATTAGGTTTTCTATACACTTGGGTGGTAACTTTATTACTATGGCGAGTGATTGTGACATCAAGGAAATTTAATTGTTTATTATTTTCATCTTCAAGGGTGAATTTAATGTTAGGATCAATATTATTTAATGTATTTAATATTTCATTAGGGTCAGTTTTTTTTTAATCAGTTATGGCAAAAACATCATCAACGTAACGGAACCAAAAGAAAATTTTATTTTTAAGTTTTTCTCATATATTATTTTATATTTTACGTAACCTAAATTCAGCTAAGAACCCTGATATAGCGGAGCCCATCGGGACTCCTTTGACTTGTTTATAAATTTTTTTATTAAATGTGAAATAATTTTCATTTAACAGAAAATTGGTGGCAACGTTAAGAGATATATTAATATTAATATTGATTAGTTAATTATTGGGCTGAACTGGTTCTCTTCGGTGAGTCAAGTTTAACTAATTTCGAGCTAAAGAAAATAAGCAGATCTGACAACGAAAATATGACCGACTTAATGAAAATCGCCCTTTTAAAACTGACACATTCTCCGTACATTATGGTACGTAGGTGCATAACTTTTCAAACAGTCAGGCAAATTTTTATGCTCAAGGGTTCAATTAACTCGAAATAAAATACAATCTTCATAAAAGGGATGCTTGGCCGACTATTTTGGAGGTATCTTGGACATTTCCACAAATAGCATTTCAAGATGATAATGCACCTTACTACACGGCGTCTGTGATAAGTTTATTCAAATTGTCAAAATTTCCTATCCATTCTGATGAGAACCTATAATTCTGTAAGTAATCATATCTTTTTCCACTTTAAGTTAAATCCCACAAAGGATATTGTAGAATTTCTTCTTTACCAGACATGGAAATTGTCCTAATCCCGATCCGCTCGAAAATGTTTCGTCTATAAAAAGGCGGGGGAGAGGGGAGGGGATTCGAAATTTGCATCCTACAACTCTGCCAGAGCTAAAAAAAATTATTTGTGATATTTGGCACTTTGAAATTTCTGAGATTTATATTAAAACACTGTATAAAACTATGCCATTGCGCATTAAACAGTAATTCCATATAAAGGTGGAATTAACCCAATGCAGAATAATAAATGCATTTTAATAAATAATTGCTTAGATGTAACAAATAATTAGTTTTATTTCATATATTAAAATATAACTTGTTTATTTCATATAACAAATCATAATAAAATACAGAGTGTAATGTTTAAAAAGAAAGTTTTATGCAGATTTTTATAAAGTACTTCGTAGAGAGCAATAAAGCCAATTATTAAATCGAAAATATACATAGGTATCATTTCCTCCCTTTGGTATTATGCAAACAAGACAGTTTTATTTGTTTCAACTATTAATTTTAAAGTTATTGCAAATAAAAAATGTATGTCATTTTTTCTGCAATGCGGGTTTTTTTTTTTTTTTTTTTTTTTTTTTTGTCGCTTAGTGTATAAAAAGAAAGTAGAAGATTCGGAAAACTTTTGATTTCCGGTTTTCGATGAATATACATGTTTTGAGATTTCCTTACATTTCAATTAACTGAAATTGACTACTTATTTTTATAAAAGTGGATTTATTACTAGATCTTGCATATATAAGAAAAAAGTAGAAGACACGGAAAAAATTTCAATTTCCGGTTTTCGCTGAAGTTACACGTTTTGAGATTTCCTTGCATTTCAATTAATTAAAATTAACTACTTATTTAAAAAAAAAAAAAAAAAAAAAAAAAAAAAAAAGGATTTATTATTCTATCTTCTGCCTATATAAGAAGAAAGTATAAGATTAAAAAAAAAAAAAAAAATTGATTTCTGGTTTTCGATGAAGTTATACGTTTTGAGATTTCCTGAACTCAGTTTGACCGTTTTTAGAAAATGTCTGTCTTTTTGAGTTCGAACACTGTACTTCATGAACCAATGGACTTAATTTAACCGAACTTGATATTTGGTTGGACCTTGGTTTGAATTGGTTCCGATTAGTTTGTGGCCTATATCACCCAACAAGGGGCACTTCCTTGTTGCGATTTTCTCTCATTTCAGGAAAGGCTCAGCATCTACAGTGTACCAAACTCAAAGGTATATATTAAATAAAACTCTGCTGATTCAGTTTGAGTGGTTGTACGCTTGTAAACTTTTATATGCATTGAAATCACTACTAGTGTAAGCAGATGTCGTATAGACAAAATATTTTTTAACAGATCACAAATTGACTGGAGGAAACAGTTGATCGCTGTTAACAGTTACTAATGAATATGGATCTACATTATCAATTAGTTTATTTTCTGAGTATATCTGTTTTTGTTTGATCATAAAGAGTTTCGATATATTTCGCCGTATTAAAAGACTAATGTTTGCCCTTTGATAGCGTTACTAAGGCCGTTACCAATGGTTTGCTCACGTGACTGAAAATGCTCTATAGCACACTTAACTTGCGTTGGCGCTGAATCTCCTAAGAACCATGTTGGTTTGAGAAAACCATCTACGATCCACCCATTATTTTTCGCGTTAAACTTAATACAATTCGGCTCAGTAAGCATTTAGCCACATCGAATTAACAAAGATCGTCCGAAACAATTTTTGATTTAAAGATTTTCAGCAAGGTAGAATATGAGTTGAGTTGCAGTCTTTAATTTTTTTCAAAAACTTTTCATTGTTTTTTTTTTTTTGTTTTTGTTTTGTAGCATACGTCTTATTGAACAAAATAAATTTTCCAGTATTATCATTTTGGCAATCAACGATATCATAGATAAGGCATGTAAACTCTTGGACTATAGCAGTTTTACTTTCATCAAAAATATCATTAGGGTCAGTCAAAGATGCGAAAACTTGTTGAATTCTCGGGTGTTTAATAAAAATTTTATAGGGTCTTACTTTCCCTTTATTGAAGAATGCAGTCGTATAGTCACAACCTGTGAATGCGTGAAACGCTGGCAACACAATACATAAAGTTGGGCTCAATTTTTTTGACAATTCCGTACAATTTGTACACATTTCGTCTTTACGATTCTTTTTTTTTTGGATGTACTATTTGCCAACCAAATTTGTAAATGAGGAAATTTGTGTAGATTACCTAGTAGAATTATTAAAATATCACTGTCACTTGCTTTCCCCAATATTTTAGACTCTTTATCTACTTTGCTTACATGGAATACTATTCTCGTATCTGCTTCCTTATGTTGACATTCTAATTCAGTTTTCTCTTGTTTCACAACGCAATTTCCAGAAGAACAATATGAAAAACATTGTTTTCCAACAGCAAAAATTATTGCGGATGATTTTTGTTATTTCAATGTGGCTAAATGCTACTGAGCCGAATTGTATTAAGTTTGGCGCGGAAAATAATGGCTGGACTCTAGATGTTTTTCTCAAATCAACATGGTTCTTAGGAGATTCAGCGCTAACGCAAGTTGAAAGTGTGCTATATAATTAATTCTATTATCAAATTCCATTATCATTCGTACTGATAATGAAGATGATCCTGATATTTGTGACGATGAAAGTGATGGCTGCGATGAAAGTGAGAGTAGCGAAGACTCAGATTTTGAATAAATTTTATAAAAATGTAATATAAGTTCCAAAAATTATTTAATCATTTTTCCAATGTTCCGTTTAATTTGTATACCTCAAGTAATCTGTAGTATTTACTGATTAGTTAATTAATATGTAATCTATAATAAAAAAGTTAAATAAAATCAAATATTTTCTGAAACATTACCTGTCTAATATAGTCTTCGTCTACATAAATAACCAGGGTTATTTTGTTTCACAAATATTTATTATTTGTTCTAATTATACAGAGAAAAGACAATTTGATTATTCATTGAGGAATAAATGTTTTATATGTATACGGAATTTTAAATGTAGCCACACAAAAATTTAATAATTATATTTTTTTTGGAGTTTCTAAAATTCTTTTCCACAATTGTTTGTACTGTTAATTGAGAACACTAGCAATCGACGCATGTGCAATGGCTTCAAAAACGCGTACAGTTGGCTATCACCATCCTTGTTTGATGAAAGATGTAGCACACTAATTTTCATTCTAAGCAATCTTTAACAGCTGGCAACCCCTATTTGCAGCCACTTTTACACAGGCAGACAAAGTTTACCACGTGCAGAAAAAAATTAGCTTTAATTTGATATATAAATGATGAACATACGCCATGAACGTATAAATGCAACAAAATACTACTTGTTTGCACCTGGCTGCGAAGAGGTAGCGGCCATACGCGCAACGGCAACCATTACTTTTCAAGTTCTCTATGTATATGTCTGTGAAGTGGAGTATAGTTTATTTCAATAACAAATGAATGAAATTTCTCCCCAAAAAGTCAATTAATATTAATTTAATTAAAAATACTAGCGGGCAAATTTTATTAGGCAACCCAGCCAAAACAAATTGTCCCTTTTATAATTGAATATAAAAATCTGATTTTGATTACGTACTCGATGAATGTAGCAATTTTGCAGCCGGATCTCAGACTAAGAGTAATCAAGAACAGTTTCAACAGCAGTGGACCACACTGATGGTTGCTGATGAAAGGGCGGATCTGCCCAGAAAGTACTTCAATCTATATCCTGAGCTTTGTAAGGTATAACTTTAATTATAATGAAAAAATGCACATTCATTTAAACATAAATATTGTAGACAATTGTTTACCATATAGCATCTTTAATTATATCGTTAATAAAACAATCTAAACCTGCACATTTACTTCTTGGGAATGATTTCACGAAATACAAATTCATATGTTTTATAATGATTGTGATATTACATTTACTAATAAGATAATTTCCTCAGGTTATAATTTCCTAACAGTCATCTTATTTATGTTTTACAAAAATTAGTAGATTTTTCATAAAATGTACCTTAAATTTTAATGTAGCAATTATAAAAGAAAGTGTTTCACGATCAGTTTTAAATGCATATGCAAAAATTTGCATATTTTGTCGTCTTCTTTAGAAGTACACCAGTTCGTTAATGGTCTTATAATTTTTTAACTCACTGTAACACTTTTCACAAAATATCAAATAAAAAAAAAGTACCTAAGAAACACTGAAATTTCAATAAATAAAACAACAAATAAAATGTAAACTTTATTTACAAAATATAAATATAAAATCTTTAGATGATTCGAACATATAAGCACTAAAATATGAATGGTTTTAAACATAAAAATGATCACAATCTTCAACAATGTGTTTGTAGTAACAGTAAAACCAGCACATTCACTTTGTTGTCTTTTTTTTCACAGTATCTGAGTCACTTTTGAAGCGTGATCGCAGCATAAAATTAAAATCATGTGCAGGATTAATAGCATAATAAACATTTGTTGAATCTGGAAATACAATTTCTGAAAAAAGAAAAAAAAGAAAGGATGAAGTTTTATATCAAATTTATTTCTGTGATATGTAAAAAAAAAAAAAAAAAAAAAAAAATTACAATATCACTAAAACATTTTCTTTTTTACTAAACCTGTAATTATTAAATAATTACACTCTCATTTCTTTAAGGAATGGATTTTTAAACATTAAGAATTACAATAACAAGGTTTAAATATATGAATACATGTATGAAAGAATAAAAAATATTTAATATTTTAAAAAAGAAAATCCTGTTCACAATTATAGCTCAGAAATAATTCTTAAATGGCCCCTGTAAATTAAATTTTTTTGGTAAAATGCCTTATAACGTGGACGATGATAAAAAAGATGAATTAAAAAACTAATTTTGCAATGTAAGCAAAATCTTTTATTATTTGTGATTAACAAGCTTTATTTGCATGAAATTAAGTCTGGAAAATTCTTTGCTAAGCATTGCATGCCAATCAAAAGTTAAATAAACAATAAGTAATATTAACTGTCAAAAAGAAGATATTAAGAATTAACCCTGCGATATTAAAAACATCAATTAATGTTTCTTTGCCTTTCAAAATGTCTAATTTTATTACTTGCCTGTTATGAATTTGCCGTGTGACTCATTGCATCATTTACAGTTAGTTTCAATGAATAATGGAATGTACATTTCCATATAAAATTACCAATGAAAGTTGCAATTATTTTTATGTGTCAATAACCTAAATGACTTGATGGGACACAGCAGTATTTTCAATACTAATAGTGGTTGTAGATCACCCTGGATATGACAACTGTCAGTGATATCAATATGACAACTCTCAAATTATCTACTCCACTTTGCAAATACAGGTCATGATATTTATGCTTGACATAAATAGTAAAAAGTTTATGATAAATTTCTATGAACTTTAGCATTTAGCCCATAAAAATCATACATTTCCTCTTATTTTCAATTTGGAGAATGAATACAGCTGACACATCAGTACAAACTTCACCTCCATAGCCATATCTTTGCTGTTGCATGTTCAATATCCACTGAAGATAAAATACCTTTGATAGGATTATTTTTATTTTATAACAAGACAGGAAATAAATTAACTCTATATGAGTGGGTATAAAGGCCCCTTTGTAGGAAACACAATGCAATTTCAGTGAAAAAAGAAATAACAGAGTAAAAGTAGCCCCAAGTAGGAGTTACTTAAGACCCAATATTTAAATGAAAAGCTTATCACTAATATTTCCTATTTTACTGACTTAAACTTAATGAAAATTTAAAAAGAAAAAAAGATCTACAGTAATCTATGGTAAGACATGAAAAATGAACTCAATGTGTAGTCCAAAGGTGACTCATGGTGACTCAATTTCAGGGTGGCTAGCATTTAAACCTTTTCAAATTCCCTGACTATTTTTCGAGATTTTCCTCCATTTTTCCCTGACTCTCACGTTTATTTTCGATGAAAATTTCACGACACTAGCAAAAAATTTAGTGATTTAAAATATCATTAATAATTTAATGATTGATATAGCTTATTTTCACAAAATTTGTTAAAATTCCCTGACTTTAAAGGAAATTCCCTGACTATTCCCTGACTTTTCCAGATTTTCTAAATTCCCTGACTTTTCCCTGATTCTTTGATTTTCCCTGACTGCTAGCCACCCTGTGTATCCCAAAATAGGTGAAATATGCTTTAAAAAAATAAATAAAACATTAATAAGTAAACACTGACACATTTAAAATGTGGTGAGAAATAAGATTATAATTATAATACAGTAAAACAGCACTACCATAAATTTACACTTATAAAACACCCTACCCTCTGAGATAAAATTGGTAAAATAGAAAAATTTCCTTTTGCTGGAACAAGATTATGAAAAGTAAACTGTAGCCTTCTACTTTTCAAATAAACTGAATTACATTTATTTGCAAATTGATCAATGTAAATATAAATTGCATATCAAATTGAAAATGCAAATCAAAATATTGTATGGTGATCAGGGGCAAGACATGGTTCAGAAACTATGGAAGCGTTGAAGCGAATCACTTCCAAAAAAGCAGAAGAAGAATCAATTCAGTCTTTCGACAAGGCAACATTACTTGATTACTTTTTAAAAATCTTAAATAGGGGAGGCACTGCTTCCATCACTTCCATGGACGCTTCGCCACTGATGGTGATGTTGAGAAGCCACTTTAAAACATAAAAGTCTTTAAAGTCTGGAGAAGTCACTTTAAGCCATAGGTTAATTAAGCAACTCTTATATCTTAAATCATTTCTCTCAGCTTGTGTTACTGGGTTTTAACAAATCAGTTCCTAGACTCATAACAAGAGGACTAATCAATATATCTTTAATTGGTTATTTAATGTAAGACTGACAAAGTGCAGGGCATTTAGCAAAACTCTTTCAAAAATTAAGGGACTTTAGGGACCAAAATGTAAAAAAAAAAAGGACTTTAGGGACCTATTTATTTTACGTGTTCTGGAATATATATACTGATTTTTTTTTTTCCTCTATGTTCCCCTACCATGTATAACCCGAGTAATACCTGAAATCAAATAATTTAAAAATATATATAGCCAATGTCAAAATATAAAAATATATAGAGTCAGTGTCATACTCTTTCGGTTTTGCTGAATACCTTAAGATAAGATATACCATAACATGAGGCTTCGGCACCTTTATCTCTAGTAATTTTAAAGCAATTTTAGTGTTCTTTGTGATGCCAAATGAAAAAATGTCAGATTTTACATTGAAATGAATTTTTATCTTTCAATGAATTAACTGTCCTCAAAATTTGCCATTCTAAGTGTGTTGTGCATGAATGTGTATGCCCCCTCCCCTCCTCCAGGGGAGATCTTCTCAAAGAATTGTTAGCCTATAATTATGTGAGTTTTTCAGAAAACCACAGAATTTTTCAAATAGCTACGCTATTTGAAAATATGACATGAGTATGAATCTGGAATTTCACCTAGCCCTTCTTTGAGAAAAGAATCTTTCAACAACTGGTGTGGCTTGCTGCTTTAAAATTCATTTTTGTATAATTGTAACACTTGCACCAGCCTGTGTTTTGCATGGAAAGCCATGATTATGCTGCACGTAACAGTCATGAACTTCTGCAAATAATTAAAAAGTATATGTCTGCAAAGGTCTGAATGACAAAATAAAACATGTTTAATTAAATTATAAGCTTTATTTGAAGTTTTACACAGAAGCTTTCCAGCCAGGGGCCCGGCTGCCATCAATGCTTGTGTGATAGTCTAGAAAAAAAAGAAACTAACAGAAGAAAATAAAAAGTTAATAATTGAGGAAAAATGGATGAACAACAAACCACCTAAAATTTAAAATCACGTACCTAATACAGCCCGTATATTTAGCAAATTTAAAGATTATAAGAATTACTCAAAATTTTACTAAATAGAAAATAAAAGAGAAAGTCCAACTTTCCTTCAGAATATATATGAAAGACATTTACCGTAAAATCCTCCTACCTTTAAACAATAGCTTAAGTTCCACTTTCAACTTTATATGAAAACTAAGAGAAATAAAAAATAATGAAAATAGCACTATTGTGAATTTTGATGGCATTAAATTGTGTCCATCAACTAACATTAACAAAATTATAATAAAATAATGAAAAAAAGAAATATAGATAAAACTAAATCAGTACAACATTAATAGCAGCAAGCAACTTAATTCTCAATGAAAATTACTTTAAATTTAAAAACAAATTTTACAAATAAAATTAAATAAATAAATAAAAAAAAATTAAAGACTTTCTATTAGCTTGATTCACATTAAAAGGATTCACATGAAAAGATTAAAATGAAGTGTTGCCACCTAAATTTCATACTTTAGTTAATTTTTAAAAATGTAATTGCCGTCTCGAAAAACTGTTTGCACCCCTGGATTCACAAAAATCACCCCTTTCATTTGGTACCGAATTTGAGAGATAGGACTGATATTTCTATTTTCTCCCTTTTCTGTTTCTAACCCGGATTCGGCAGGTTTATGACAGAGAATGTAAGCTAAAGAAATAATAAAAAAGAAAAATTAATCTTACACTGCCTACTGATCATGTGTGTTAGAAATTCCCAATAAAAATGTAAATTTTTTGTTGCCACCTAAATTTCATACATTAGATAATTATAAAAAATGTAACTGTCGTGTCAAAAAACTGTTTGCACCCCTGGATTCAGAAAAATCGCCCCTTTTATTTGGTACCGAATTTGTAACAATAGGACTGATATTTTTAATTTATTTTATGCATTACACAAAAGTTGTTGCTACCTAAATTTTATACTTAGTTACTTTAAAAAAAATCTAATTGTCGTGTCGAAAAACTGTTTGCACCCCTGTATTCAGAAAAATCGCCCCTTTCATTTAGCACTGATTTTGTAACGATAGATCTGATATTCTAATTTATTTTCCCCCTTTTTCCGTTTTTAACTTAGATTTGTCAGAAGGTTTATGACACAGAAAGTAAGGTGAAAAAAGTCTTTTTAAAAAAAAAAGAAGAAAAAAGAGGGGTGAGGGGAGTCCCAATGGAATCCTACTACTCAAGTTCATCACTGAATTAAAACTTAGTTTAACAGAAGAAATAATTTTTGAAATTTTAAAGATGAAATTAAATGTTGGTTTAAATACGCTGATGATGATTTTGCTTTCATTGACAAAAACGTAAAAAATTAAAAAACACACAAAAAAATAAATAAAATAAACCCTAACATCTAAATAAAATATAAGACCTGATAAATGAACTAAATAAAATATGAGAAAAGCTGGTTATAAGAAAAACCTAGAGTGTAAACTACATAAAAATAGAATTAAATAATTAATTCATATTGAAAACTGACAGAAACCAAAAGAAAAATATACTACAGCAATTTCATTTAATAAAGGTGCACTTAATAAATTTAAAATGAAGTTTCAAAACTAAACATAAATATCCCCACTAAACCTAACAGATATTTTCCAGCATATCAGTAATGACAAAACCCCCATAAACCCCTTAGAAACTGCAGACATTTGTGAAATAAAATATCAAACAATCAAAAATATCAATATCAGAGGAAAATACAAACAGGAAAATACATAGCTATGAGCTATGACTAAAAGGAAAATAGAAAAAATAGGATAAAAGAACGTGAAACTGACATTAAATATAATAGAACTACTACAGCCATAACCAAAAATAATAAAGAACAAAATATAAAAGTAAACTTCAAAAATGTAAAATAACTAGCAACTTACATGTGTAAAAAAAATCATGAAACAAGAGATTTTAGTCAAAGTGCAGTTGCAATTGTGTGGAGGCCAATAGGAGTATTGACCAGAGATGGCTACCTACTCAGCTCGAGAAATCGAACAAGAGAAGAATCAACCACTGCAATATTCGACCATCACACAAGCAGCAAAGGCAGTGATGTGAATTGTTCATACATATAATACTTACCAAATGGGTTTATGAAAAAAGAGGTGATACAACAAAATATAGAATCTCACCACTGAGCTATAAAAGTGTCACGAATCAATGTAAATCAATGAAATCTCAATATCAAATAAAATTGCACCCCATACCACAACTCCCAGTTGTCAGACCATGTGGTACACAACAGTCAAGCACAGCTGGCACATTTTTAATTTACACTATAACAATGTTAGTACTCACTTTTTTATTCATTCCTTCCACCTTCTCTGTTTTTTTTTTTTTTTTTAACTGATTTTCTTATTTAATTGTAATTGAGATGTTGGAGAAAATTATTTTACAAAAAAAAGTGGTGTAAAAAAATATACAGGTACTAATAATGTTACAAAATAAATTGAAATTGTGGCAATTCTGAGTAAAGTGAATATCTAACTATTATCTTGGATGTCTACAGATGTGTCTTGTTAAATTTGTAACTGGACTCATTACTGAAAACAGTTTGTTTCCTGATCAAATGCATCCAGTACAACTGTAATGGTTCTAGTACTATGCAACGGTCAGGGACAGTCAGCAAAACAATCTTTTTAATTTTAGCCTCAAAAGCCCATTCGCTGAGTTATCTATGAATAATAGTGTCCTTAAGACACACCAGATCATTGGCCGCTAAAAGTTAATCATTTTAATATTCTAAGTTATGTGCCTACACGATTTTATCACATTCGAATAATTTTTTGGGCATAACCAAAACTCTTATGACTTTTAGTGGAGGGAGAGAAAAAAAAGGGACTTAGGGACCATTTTGCCAAAAAAAGAGACTTTTAGGGAGCTGAAAAGAGTTAAGGGACTTTTAGGGACCACACTAAATGCCCTGCAAAGTAGCACTTAAGGTAATTTCTGTGCAAGATATCACAGTGATTATATTTACTCAGTTAAAATTATTCTTAAAATTTCACTCACTCTCTCTCTCTCTCTTTTTTTTTTTACTTTTGCATTATGAATTTGTGAACTATTTGTGAGTACTGATTCTGAATACCATTTTCTTTAAGCTATTATAATTTTATTATTATTATTATTTCATTTCTTCTCCTTTTAAGTTGAGGTCCCCCAATCATGCTTAAAAGGCCATAAAAGTTTACCTGGATGCAGATGATATTCCAGATGTTAATACTTATCTTTTCTTTATTACATTTGTTATATAATTATATCCATTATCTTATGTGTATTATTCTCTAATATGTCTTTCTCTAACACTATCTTATAATTATTATTATTATTGTGTTAAACATGGCTATATCTCAAGTAGAGTCCTGCACAGGTGTTGGGTTTTAACCGACTCAAACCCGACAAGTGAATTTTGAATCAACCCGAAACCTGACCTGACAGTAGTGGCACCAGAAATTCCCCGACAGAGGGGCACTACATAAAGAGAGTTTATTATATAAGTATTTATCAAAAACTGCAATACTGTTAAAAATATTACTGTTAATATTTGTACCATTCCATTTGTTAGTACTCTTCGTGGTTTTGGAGATCACCGTGCCACAGACAGACATTTTCTAAAAATATCGTGCTCAAAACGTGTACATTCATGGAAAACTGGAAGCTGAAAATTTTTACGAATCCAATACTTTCATCTATTGAATATAGAATGGAAAAACTGGAATGTTCCAAATTTGTGCAAGGAAAGAAAAATGCTGTCAAAAGTAGAAAAGCTGAAAATTTTGTATTTTTTCACCTGACAGATTTTAGGAGTATGCCCCGATGGGGGGTCACAGACTCCCCGATGGGGGGGCCTGTGCCCCCCGGCCCCCTAGCTGGCGCCATCCCTGTGACCTGAACCCAACAAATAAATTTTATTTGACCTGAAAACCAACCTGAACCCACACTAAAGAATTTTTGGCAACTTGCACCCGACCCAAACCTGATTTCTTTATACCCGAACCCGACCTGAAACCCGAATCTAAATGAAAATTAATAATTCATCTAAAAATCATGGAAAACATTTTTAATCTATAAAATAAAATAAATTTTAATTGTAATACTGCTGTGTGTATGGTAAATCATTTTGAAAAGAATTAAAAATATAATTACTAAGTTATAACTAAGTTAAAAATAAAAAAATCTGAAAAATGGATTAATAATAATTTTTAACTATATATGTGTGTTGTGAACTTCAAGTGTACAAAAATGGGTTTCAAGCTTAGTGTTTATAGTTTTATTGTTTAATGCTTATCACACACAGACTAATATTAAAATAATACAATGTTACAGACACCAACTAAACATCCACTAAATTCATCTAAATCTACAGTCCTGTAACTTCTTGGAAACATCTGCAAGAAAAAAAATATTAACTATAGGTTTAAATTCACAATCTATTTTAAGAGGGTGTGAGTAATTAAAATAGATGAATCATACATATGGTTACTGTGGGAGAAGTAGCCTGTTTTCAACAGCTTATGTTCTAAATAAAAATTGCTTTTTTTTTTTTTGTTCATTGCTTTAGTCGGATATGGATGTTTATTTTACTATGATGATTTGGGTAGCGTATATTCATCTTAGGTATATAGAGCCAGTGGCGGATCCAGAACTTGACTTTTGGGGGGGGGGGGGGGGGGCTAAGATTTTTCAAAGTGTTATTCTAGACCAATAAAAAATTTACAATTGCAATATTCAATTATAAATGTCAGTGTTTTGGGGGGGGGCTTCAGCCCCCTAGCCCCCCCCTTAAATCCGCCACTGTATAGAGCAAACAAATTTCTGCTTTATTAAGATATTTTTTTGAAAGATGTTTTCACGTCGACCCGATTCATTGAAAACTAACATGAACACGACCAGCTGTAAAACAAATCCAGTCAACCCAACCCACACAAAAACTAAATCAGTAAACCTGACCCGAACCCGACTCGATCCACAGTTTGGGTCGGGTGGGGTTCACGTAAAATCAGATTACCTGACCCGATGCAGGACTCTAATCTCAAGTATCTATTAAAATATTCATTAAAAATTAAATAAAAATTGTAGATAATATTAAAAAAAAAAAATCTACTCAAGTGCTCTAGAGATGCTTAACCCTTTCGCTACCAGAGCCTCAGGAGAAAAACTGCCACCACAGCCCGGACGTCTTATTATTTAAGTGTGATACCAATTGTCATTTATTTTTGTGGGATGTATCTATAACATTCTAACTAAGTGAAATTAACAATTTTGCAAACTGACACACATAAGTGACACTGGGCTATGGATAGATAATTCCTTTGGTAGCCCCGTTGTCACATATATGTCATACATTATCACAGACTGATGATGAACACCCATCACATATTTGTGACGCCGGGCTCAGGTAAGAAAATCGGATTGTCACATATATGTGATGCTGGTAGCGAAAGGGTTAAATGATAATTCTTTACAATATTAGAACTCTATCTATATAGAGCATATCTTTATAAGAAACATTTTATGGACAATATTATTTAAAAAGTATAATTCCCCATATATATTTCTTTAAACCAATTTAAATGCCTTTTCATTCAATATATTTTTTAAAGCATATATATACTAGTATAATCCATGATAATAATGAGTGAATCAAGAATAAATGCTTTTTAATAATTATAGATTGAACAGATAATGAATATCTACAGGCTGATAATAATTAAAAAAAAATATTTTTTAGGAATATATATATATATATCACATATGTTAAAATAGTAAATAAAATAACGAGCACTTTTTGCATTTTAATCTGTCTTAACATTAGAATTTTTATGAAAAATATTTCAATGTATTAATATTCAAGGAACAGATACTTGGTACTAAGTCAGTTATTTAATCACACCACAATACATTATAACTAGGGCTGTGCCGATTAATCGATCAATACTTTGTTCCGATCAATTTTTTTAATCGAGTTAATCGGATCGATTAATTCGATTAAAATTTTTCAAAATCCGATTAAAATTTTCAAACTACGAATAAAAGTAAAAATTTTGGTCTGCCTACAAAATATTTTTTCACATATTTTGCTAACAAACGTTCTAAGAAACATCCATCAAATAATGAAAAAGCAAAAAAAGAAAAATAAAAAAGAAAATAAAGAAAGAAAAATAAAACCTCTTAAAAGAAGTTGTTGCACTTTTGTTGATAGAGAAAAGGGGGAGGACAATTATTAAACAAAATGCCGCTTCATGTGCATGCTGGAGCAACACCACCTGTCTGTAGCCTTCTACAGAAAGTGTTGGCTAGGGTAGTAGTATTCTCAGAAACAAGAAGATTAAAAGAAAGATTTAAAAAAAAAAAAAAAAAAAAAGGGATTGAGAATTCCACTATCCCTCTGATGGGGGAAATGTCAACAGAGTTTCACAGTATCTTCAAGCGTTTATTGTCTGTTCAGAATTGCTGATAGTAACTATTGAAGTAGAAACAGAAAATAACATTCTGTGGTCTAGTCCGAAGTAACAAAGAATAACTAAAATATAAGAATTTGAGATTTTTATGATAATGATATGGAATTTTGAGATTTCATTTTTAAATAGTGACAAGCGAGATGGACAAGGCCTGCAAATGTAAAACTAAAATATGTGTAAATTCATTTAATGTTTCTTTCAAATTGAATCGAAAAATTAATTTATTAAAAGTGAAAATATTTATATAAAATTAACACTTAAAGTCACCAATTATTACTCTAAAAATTGATTTAAATTTCTGTTATGAAACAAATATAATTGATTAGACAAAATTTTTTGAAAAAAAAAAAAAGTTTTTTTTCTCAGTCAAACTTATGAATGATATATATATATATATATACACACAATGTGAGAGTTTTATTCATCATTGAAATAAAATTATATAAAGAAACATTAAAACCGATTAAAAATCCGATTAATCGACCGATTAATCGATTAATGAACTACGATTAACCCAGTTAAAACTCTTAATCGATTCCCACCCCTAATTATAACACAAGAAGTACTACAATGAAAAACAACATCGAATACGGAATTTGGAACATAAAACAGAAACATTCTCACACAGCTTCCAGTTTTTCCTTGGCATAATTCTGGCCCTTGACAGATACATAACAGTTCCTCCTGAACCACTCAGTGAAGTCACAGATCAAGTTTCTTAGGAAATCTTGAGATTCGAGATGATCGTCAAAGTGTCACTGAACCTGAAGAAGCTTTTTTAGTATCTGGGCTCAAAACACTGGCTGTCTTAGTTGGTCCAGATGGGGTAGCAGGCTTGGTCACTGGGCTTGAAACACTGGCTGCCCTAGTTAGTACAGATGGAGCAGCAGGCTTCGACAATTCCACTTGAATACCATCAGATCCAATACTGGATTCTGGCACTTCTGAATCATCCGGGAGAACGGAAATCTCCAAAGGAAGGTCCGGAGCAGGCAGATGTATCTCTTGGCCACACTGCCTAAGTTGGTCTACATGTCTTCTCCAAATCTTCCCGTCAACCTGTATATCATAACCCAAAGTTCTATTTCGGTTATTTACAGTTCCAAATTTACACTTTTGAGGCCCGACATAATTTCGTACAGCAACCTTTTCACCTTCCTCAAAATAATGTCTAGTAGGTTCTGTTTGTGAACTTTGTTTTTGCATCACAGATTCGCGAGTATTAGGTTTTAAGAGATCCAGTCTTGTTCGAATACAGCGTTTCAAAAAGAGAAAACTAGGAGTTCCTCCCATCAGAGAATGAGATGTTATTCGATACTGAAGTAAGAATCTTTGAAGTTTAACATTAATAGTTCCTGAATCTCTTTCACTTGATTTTAAGGAAGCCTTGAAACTTTGAATTACTTTTTCAGTTTGACCGTTGGTCGCTGGATGGTAAGGAGCCTATCTGATACACTTAATATTATTCAATTACAAAAAATTTTGAAATTCATAACTAGTGAAACTAGTATCGTTGTCACAGACTAATGTCAAAAAAATTCCATAGCGAGCAAATAAACTTCGAAGATGATCAATGGTTAAACTAGATGTAATGTTCCTCATAGGAATTACTTCTATCCATTTTGAATATGCACCTGATACTACTAAGAACATTTTCCCCATAAAAGGACCAGCATAATCAACATGTATTCTTTTCCAAGGTCCATTTGGCCATTCCCAAGGATGTCTATTCATTTTTGGAAGGTCATTTCTATTTGAAATGCAAGCTGCACAATTTTGGACAAAACTGGTTATGCTAGAGTCAATCCCTTGCCAGTAGCAAAAACTTCTAGCTATGGCCTTCATCTTAATTATACCTGGATGTCCCACATGAAGTTCTTCTAAAACAACTTTTTGATACTTCTCAGGAATAACTACTCTGTGCCAATACATAATATACCCTTGTTGTAATGAAAATTTAGCTTCCTTACCTTTCCAGAGAACTGGCAACTCTGATCCAGTCTTTAAACAATCAAATAGTTCAGCCAATTTGCTATCTGATTTCGTTGTGCTTGCTATTTCGAGTGCAGTGATGGGCATAGTTTCTACTTGTAATATATTTGCAAAATCAGCTTCAGTAACAAATTCAACATTATTATTAGATGGCAGTGCATCCGCATTACTATGATTTTTAGTATTTCGATACTTGGTGGTATAATGGAATGCTTGTAGAAATAAGGCATAATGGACCATTCTTGTTACAGACAGACAAGGTAAACTGCAGTTGGAAGAAAAAATAGATACTAAGGGTTTGTGGTCAGTTATAAGATGGAAATGTCGACCGAAAAGATATTGATAAAATTTCTTTACTCTCCAAACAATGCTCAATGCTGCCTTGTCGATTTGCAAGTAATTTCTTTCTGTTGTGGTCAAGGACCGGAAAGCAAATATGACCGGCTTTTCTGAACCATCTGGCATCATGTGGCTCAAAATAGCTCTAATTCCTACTGGTGATGCATCAGTTTGTAATACCAAAGGCAATTTCAGATCATAATGACATAAAACTCTGTCTGATGCTATTTCTTATTTTAATGCTATAAAGGCATCCTGACAATATTTAGTCCAGGAAAATTTGACATCTTTCCTTAGCAAGTTATTGAGAACTGCGACTCTAGTAGATAAGTTTGGAATAAACTTCATATAGGAATTCACTAGTCCCAGAAAACTTTTCAACTCTGAAGCATTTCTTGGAATAGGTACTTTAAAAACGCTTCAGTTTTTTCTTGAGTTTTATGAAGTCCAAACTTATCAATTCGATGACCGCAATAAATGATAGAGTCTAAAAATTCACTTTTCTGTTTATTAACTCTCAACCCATGCTCTTTAAGTCTTTGTAACACTAATTCTAATCTTCCAAAGTGTTCTTGATCATTTCGCCCCGTTACAGTAATAACATCAAGAAAAACATGTACTTCAGAAACACCAGATAACACTTGTTCTATATAATTTATAATTAATATTATTTAATTTTCTTGAATATAAAATAAATATTTTTTTCTATTTATAACTTAAAAATACAATAAATTTCTATAACTTAAAAAATAAATTTTAGTTTTACAAAACCCTAAATAACAAATATAGGGGAGATCCGTGTGCCTAGGGCCGCTTTTTTTCAATGCCCAAAAACAGAGCCCTTGACCTGTTTAAAATTATCAGACGGATATGTACATATCTTTAGGACTAATTACTTCCAATTGGGATTAATATAAATACCTAAAATAATAAATTCCAACAAATAGAAGGTTTTTTAAAAAACTTCACTCGTGGCCCTAGGTACAACACCCTCATTGTACCTGGGGCCAGACCTCATTGTACCTAGGGCCATTCTCTCAAATTTAGATTTCACTTTGTAATGAATAGAAAATAAGCATATAAACATGTATTTTATAAAAGAAACAATATCAAGTAATATATTTATTTATCATATAATAATTATCATGTTGTTGCCTTAATTTGAAACACGAAATTTTTCACTTTTTTTTTTCTTTGGGATATTCTAACAGAACGGTATTTTTTCTTCAATTTTTTCTGGAGTGTCTATTGGATTTCTAGATCTCTCTGGTTTTCGGTCATATCTTTTCTTTGATGTGGGAGGTTTTGTTTTAGGTACAGGTTTTGCTTAGGTTCGTACCTGTTAAAGCATGACACATGAAACGATATTAGATGTTGAAGGTTTCGAAATTTCAACAGGACACGAAACAGAGACATCCAGTTCAATTATTGTTAGTTCACTTTCTTCCTGGAAAATCTTTTTTTTTTTTTTGAAATTTATGGAGGGATCTTGTCTTTCAGTCACATTTGAACTTAAATATTTATTCTCAGTGAATGTGTTTTGATTCATTGGCCATATGCCAGATACACAACAGCCTGATAGAATGTTTACAGGAGTAAAGGCGTACAGGAGATAAGACTTGCCAACATTTTCAGCAACATCATATATAGTGATTGGTTTACCAGCATCCAATTACTACTGACTGTACTGTGATTCTTAACACTTTCGTGACCGCTGACGTAGATTCACATCATTTGAAAATATAAAACTCTACCAGTGGGCGCTTCTTTTGCAATTTGTATGTTATTTGTTTCTAAAAAATATACACAATATTCATACTTGTACAATCAGTATACTATGGATGCAAATACTTTGATTAGAGAGAGTATGAATATAATGCATATCCATTTGTAATATAAATGTGAATATGGAAAATTTTGTTTTGAAAAATTGTAACTTAAGGCAGCTATGTGGCCCTAGGTACAAGTTTTGGTAACTTCATTCAAAATGCTGTCCACAAAAAAATCCACAGGCAGAGGACTAATTAAATATCTCATTTATTGCTCAATATAAAAAGCAAAATTACACACTAGAAATGAAAGAGAAATATTTGACTTGCCTTTGTAAAATAGCAAAAGAGATGAGCTGCAAAATTTTACTTCAAACCATGTAAATTCGTTTTCTACATGTAACTAGTCAAAACTTTCTCCTCAAAAATTTCAAAAGTAGTTGTAAAAGTAGCAATTGGTGTTGTTATTTGCCCAATTGAGTATTAAAACTTAAAATTAAATATTATTCAAATAAAGTGGGGTGGCCCTAGATACATGGGTCTCCCATATATATATATATATATATATATATATATATGACAAAAAATTTAAATAATTAAAAAAATAAGCAAGTGTAAAAACAAAGTGTAAAACATGTATCTTGGTTAGAGCTTCCTGATTTGGTTTTAATGTGTGTAAACGCTTTTAGCTTGTTAATAATAGAAAGCAGCTGGAATTTTATTTCATGAACAGAAGGATTAAAAAAAAAAAAAGAAAGAAAAAAAAAAGGCAAGTGGTCGTCAAAGAAGAAAATATGTTGATTAACATTTAAAGTCTACATTTAAAGATAACGTTTCTTTACCTATAATAATTTAATAGCATTGAAATAATTTAATAGCATGGAATATAATTTTTGAAGACGCTGTATTGATTGCAGAAGTAATTATTTAATTTGAATAGTAATTATATATGCAATTAAAATCATCATTTTTCTGTATAATTTTTTTTTTTTTTTTTTTTTTTTTTTTTTGTAATTTAAAAAACAAAATTTAGAATTATTTTAAATATACCTGAAATCAAATAAAATATTTAGATAAATAATTAAAAACAGTTTCTTAAGTTTTACCTTATTTTATAGTTAAAACAAAATTAAAAATTATTTTTTAAGTTATAGAAATTTATTTATTTTATATTCAAGAAAATTATATAATCTTTTATTAAAATTTTCAAATTTTGAATTAAATTATAAAATAAAGTAAAAATAAATAAAAAGTTTAGATTACATAAAAAATTAAATAAGAAGAAAGGTGCACTTGCAAAATAACTTGTATTTAAAGATTACAGAAATTTTAAATGCTTTTTTCTAGAAATTCTGTGGCAAGTGGGTGCTACTGCTTTAGTATGTTGTTATCTCCATAGTATACTACAATCCTGCACAATTTCGTTCCGATCTAAATTTTCCATGTCGTGACCTCTCCTTGTAAGATCATTACTTGAGAAATAATTATTTATTAAAACAGTATTAGATGCACATCATTTAAATACGAATTATTGCTAACACTTCAATAATTTTGCTGCTGACTGTACATAACATGAAGCATGAAAATAAAATCTATCGAGAATTAAATGATATTCCATTTCAATTACAATATGACAGTTTGTTCCATCTATATTCTATCGATGTAAAAAAAAAAAAAAAAAAAAAAAAAAAAAACTCAGAGTTCTTTTTTTTTTTTTTTTTTTCTTTTTGGAGATTTATAAAAAGATACATTTTTAAAATCATACAAATTTATAAGTTAAAATAGTTTAATTTAAAATATATTTTAATAGTTTTTTGTGTTTTCTTTATATTCCATAATTATAATTTTATTTACGAAATAGACTATGCTACTTAAAAATAAATAAATAACATCTTTACCTGATTTTGATTGAATATTTTATTTATCTATTCTATTTTATATTTTCAACATTATAACATTTTATTCTATCCAAATAGTATATTTCAGCAAATTCATTTGATCAATAAATTTCTAGTAATGAATTATATTATGTAAATTTTTACACGTATAAAATATCAATATTTTAAGGTTATTATTTTTAAATTATTTTTTCTATAATATAGTGTGGAAATAAAATATCAGAAATTATAATAATTAGATTATGGGAAAAAAAAAAAAAAAAAAAAAACTTCTTTGATTTAATATCTATCACTGTCTTTTCTAAACAAAGTTTTCAACTGTTAAAAATTAACTTTTAAAGAATAATAAATTTTGAAAATTTGTTAATTTTAAAAGTTATTTTTTTTTTTTTCTTAAGGAATGGAAAATAATAATAATAATTTTAGGAATATATATGTTTTATATGGTAACAGCACAACTAAAAAATTTTGAAATACTATCCTGAGTAAGGAAATTTTCAGTGAAAATGCTTATGACGGTAACTAATAAGAATTCGCGAATTGCTTTGTTTTTAATATACTTTCTTGGAAAGTATGAATCAATGAATTAATTGTGAATTAATGATACACTTTTGTCGGTGAGCTTTAATTAGGTATAGCAAGCATATCTGATCGATGTTGGTATTGCATTGCACAAAGAGAAAGGAATATTCCTGTTCTGGATTCGTTCGATTTCTTAGCGCATGTACAGATATTGGTCTTACAAAAACAGCTTTGTGCATGAAAACAACTGATTTTTATCTTTTTTTTTTTTTTTTTCTGGGAGGGGGTGGGTTATAAAAATAATTTTAAATTATAGAGCAAAATATTTAGCTTTTAATTCTGCTTGTATTCTCTTCAGCCTATAATTATCATTTATTTTTTTTTAACCATCAGACAGACAGCTTTATACAGTACACTCTCAAAAATCCGCACAGCTTAAAACAAAGTGTTTTGCGGATTTCTGAATTTTGCAGATTTTAGAGTAATTTCTTTTATTTACATCTTAGAACCTCATTTGAGTAGCAAATCTTTAAGATACAATTTATATATTATATATACAATGCCAGGGTTCCCACTCTTAAAAAAGAAAAAAATTCAAGGACTTTTCAAGGCCTATTTGAAAATTTTCAAGGACTAGGGGAAAATCACAGAACGCTAGGCCTATACACAAAACTTTAGTAACTACTTTCATTAGTAATATTTTTTTTAAAATTAGAATAACTTTGCCTGTTTTCACAATACATTTTTGATGGATTGACCAAATTAACTTTTACAAGAGTCAACAACGATTAGTTCAAGATTTGGAATCATTATGATTATTCATTAAATTTTTAGGTTTGAGTCATGGTCTAGTCACTTTCTGCTCAAAATTAATGACCAGTCCATCAAACAGGTATGAGACTGGCAAAAAAAAAGATAAATAAATAATAATAATATTAATAAGTTGAAACTATATGCAAAAGCAAGACAATGAAATATGAATTTTATGACAAAATCATTATATTAGACAATGGCGTGTGCATATGGAGATGGAGATAGTTTAGCCTTGACAGAATTTGCACTAAGCTCGTCTATTGGAGTGGAAAATTCAAGGATTTTCAAGGACTTTGCACAAAATTCAAGTACTTTTAAGGGCCCTTGAAAAATAAAATGAAATTCAAGTACTTCTCAAGGACTTTCAAGGACCGTGGGTTGGTTGGTTGAATAGCTTTTTTTGGCGCAAGGTCCAAAGTAGGACATGCTGCGCCAAACAAAAGGGTAAAAGAGAAAGTAGCTTCTGGATGGGTCTACCCATCCAGAAAGTCATTAAAAAATCACAGTAAAAAATGAATCAAAACAAACAAGATAAAATCAAAAATAATAAAAACAGTGTATATAATAAAACAGATGTAAAACAGGATGAACAATGTAAAGAATAAAATCAGATGTCGAAGTAAAAACCAGCCTCCTTCAAGAAGTTTGTCAGATGATAATGAGGATTTACACCTAAAAGGCTCGTCAGAGTGGGTCAAGGACCGTGGGAACCCTGAATGCTGAAATAAAGTGTGTCTAATAAAAGTACAAATATTTCATGAAATTTTAATTTAAAGAACAATTTTTATATATCACATTATAGTTACAAATTATCTAGATTTTTGAAAAGTCTGATCAATACTAGTTTAAGTAAGAATACATATTTATTTTCCTATAACCTGTAAAAAAGTTAGCAGTTCTTGGTCAATCACATAAGTTTGTGCTATGAGAAAATTTGAGTATTTATCTGCATGAGAGAAAATCTTTCATGAAAACTGTCTTTCTCCTTTTCCTCTAAATTATTATCATTTATTTTTTATTAATTATGTATAATTACACTTATCATTTCCTCCTCTGCAATATGTTGAGTGATTGGTGATTCATCAGTATCAGTTAAAAACTGATTTGTCTCTTAATACAGCTGAATTTTTGCAATCCACTAATCAACAAATCAATTGTGACAATGTTTGTTTACATTGCAAATGATATGCGGATTTTAGAGAATTGCGGATTTTAGGGTTGCGGATTTTTGAGAGTTGACTGTATCTATATAAAACTGAGTGTAACATACAAAGGTAAAAACCACCATCTTTATAGGATCATGGCATTTCATTTTTTAACAAATATATCTTTATTAATGCTTTTAAATATATATTTAATTTAAAAATTGTTTTTAGTTTAAATATATGCTTACAAATTGCCAGTAATAAATAAATAAATAAATAAATAAATAGTACAAATTTCAAAGCAAATTGAATGTTTGTATATGCAAAAATATCTGAGGAATTGTTGAGAAAATTTTATAGCATGAAAAAATTTGATCCAAACAAAATAGGGTGACATTTGCATAGCTTAGCTTATATCTATATTATAAAAAAAAAAAAAAAAAAGGAATATACAGATATACAAACCTCCACCAGGAATTAGTTGAACAAGACAGTAATCATCTGGATCACCTTCAATACCATGCTTAGCCATCGAATTTGTAATCACAGTACGCGTACGATCACTGTTATTGAGCTGCAATAAAAATCATATTCTATTCAGAAAATAAAGTTTTAATGCAACTAAAACAATTTACTGTGTAACTAGCGTTTGATTGAGAAATCACACCAGTTTAAAACTTAAACTGTTTATTTAAAATTTTAACACAACAAACTGCAAAACTACAACAACTAAGAAATATCAAATTAAATAAAGGCCTATTTAATACTGAAACACTTTTAAATATCTATACGGATTTTCTATATAGCACAATTGTGGGCATCTTCAGTACAAGTCTGGCACTTTTTCATTGTCGTTTCTGGGCTTTTTATAAGGTGCGGCATTAGCAGGGGGGCCTGGGTGGGAGGGCTAGAGTCCAGACATCAGGCATACCTAGCCCCCCCCCTCTCCCACTGAGAAAAAAAAATCCCTTTTCATTGGGAAGGGGGGGGGGGAGATTTGCTTCAGTTTAAACATTTTACTATAGTTAAGAAATTTTTTAGTAACGCCTTTAACAAAAGATTTTGTCTGTCTATTAAAAAAAAAAAAAAAAAGGAATGAAGGTTACATTTGAGGCAAGTTCCAAGACACAGTCATCAGAGCAGAGAGGTGTGTATGGGGTATATTTACAGAGAAGGAATAATATCATCTCTAAAGTATCATCTAACCCATGTAGACAGATACTGAAATGTTTTTAGTTTCCCTAACAATAATAGTATATGTAAAATGTGTGCTCATATCGGTGATAACTTTGTTTTAGAGCTCTAACTTTAACAAATTTAGAAGCGCCAGACTCACAATCATACCAACTCTGAAGCATTGTATTTATTGTCTGTTTACATTCAATTTATCTATTATCAACATTTGTCAATCAAAAGCTATTTCCTGATTATCTATTTTGGTATTCAGTACGTTGAAAGTTCAGAGAAAGTAGAATATATTTTAACTCTGTTTTCAATTCTAACTTTGAAACCTGATAAATTAGTATTAATATCAGTAACTACCAGTTGCTACTGATAACTACTGTCAAGGACCCCAGTGACCAAAAGGACAAATGCTAAGTCCATCTCTCCACTGGGAGTCAATGGACCGTACCTAGTTTGATTCCAAGTAGCAGTGATGCTCCTTTATGCTGTAATCCTATCCTGTACTACCTGCCCTCATCTTGACGAAAACTTACAAGTAGATTTTGGATTAAGCATATTAGTCAAATATGTAAACAATTAAATGACTACTGTAATGATTGCAGTTTTGCATCTGAGAAAATAGGAAAATATCAAAAATGTAATAAAAAGGAAAAGAAAGAAAAAACACACGTGTGAATAAAAGATGTGCGGTCAGGGGACCCCCGTCAGGAACGAAGCTCCTTATGCCTTTTCTCCAATTCCGAATTTGATTTGATATAGAAATCTAGATTGTTTATTCTCTCTCTCTCTCATAATTTCTTTAAATACAGTGCAACAACGATTAAACAAAACAAGTGTAAGTGCCAGAAAAATCTGAAAAATTCCTTTCTTAACGAAAAGAATTAGGAAAACAAGACTTCAGAGGGCTAAAAATTTTTTAAAATGATCCGTTAATTATTAGGCTGAAGTGGTTCTCTCTGATGAGTCAAATTTAACTTATTTTGAGCTGAGGGAAACAATCAGGTCTGATAATGAAAATGTGACCGGCTTAATGAAAATTGCACTTTTAAAACAGTGCACATTCTCCATACAATTTGATACAAAAGTGCACAATTTTTTCAAATTAAAGGGAGCAATTAACCCAAAATAAAACTCAGCCACTAAAAATTGATGCCTGACTGATTATTTTGGAGTTATTTCAAACTTTTATAAAATCAACATTTCAAGATGATAATGCACCTAATTACATGGTGCATGCGGTACATTTATTTGATTCAAGTTGTTAAAATAACCCATCCTTTCTCATGAGCATTTATAATTTTGTAAGTTATCATAATTTTTTTTACCTAAAGTTAAATCCCATAAAGAATATCGTAGAATTTCTTCTTTACGAGACCTGAAAATAGTCCTAATCTCAATCCAATCGAAAATGTTTAGTCTATAAAAGAAAGTGGGGTTTTGAAATTCGTCGCCTACAACTTTGCAAGAATTAGAAAAAAATTATTTATAATATTTGGCACAGTGAAATTTATAAATGTGGAAATTATCCAATGCAGAATACATATTTTTATTAAGTAATTGTTTAGATTCAACAAATAATTTTAGTTTTATTTCATACATTAAAATATAACATGCTTATTTCATATAATAAATCATAACAGAATAGAAAGTATATGTTTATTATTTTACGTTTAAAAAGAAATTTTATGTAGATTTTTATTAAATATTTCATAGAGTGTAATAAAGTGAATTATTAAATTAAACATGTACATAGGTATAATGTTATGGTTATGACTTCCATATTATATAAACATAACAGTTTTATTTGTTTCAATCAATAGTTTTTAAGTTATTAAAAACACAAAAGGTATAAGTCAATTTTTCTGCAATGTGGTTTTTTTTTGTCCCTTAGTGTAAATATATACAATGACTAAACATACCTATCAAACCCAATAAAAACATATTTCAACGTCTCCGTAACGAAAGAGATCAAACTGACCCAAAAAACACTTCAGGCATTTACAAAATTAATTTTAAACATGAAAATGATAAAAGAGGCTGTTACATTGGCATGACTAAACGTTACATCAATGATTGCGAAAAAGAACACTTCGCCGACATAAAATTCAATAGATTCTCCACTGCTCTATCTACCACCCATAAAACTAACCCTTTTAATTTTAATACCGTTAATACCCGAAAAATAGCACCCTATAATAACCACCACAATGCTCTCAAAAGAGAAGCAATTGAAATAGTTACTAACAATTTATCTATTAATAACCGTGAGCACAGCATAATTCCATCCATATGGCAACAGCTGATTAAGAAAAATATCAATATTGAAGTGAAGAGATTTGAAGATCAGGAAGCGAAGGCTGGCCAAAACAGAAGGAGTGTCACAACAATGCACTGAAGATGGGCGCGACAGCGTCCAAAATATATTTGGTTTTTTAAATAAGCCGTAAGTGCACTTATTATAAAGGATATTTTTTAGGTATATGTTTTAAGTAAATATACAATGACTACTTAAACATCGTTTCCTAATTTGTGTTCCTCCATAGCAATCATAACTAGAGAGAAAAAGTAGAAATTACTGGGGTTCTTCTTTTGGTCGAGAGAAATTCGCATGAAGAGAACACAACACATTTTTGTTACGTGACTTTTTTGCTAGTTTAGTCCTACTGCAACATGCATTAAAGAACTTTGTTCCAACAAAGTTAAAACTAAAGGTGTGTCAACCACTTTGTAGGCAAATGGTTGATCGCAGAGCTACAGAATTTTGCATGGAGGCATGTTTTTATCTCTCCTGGTGCACCTTGAAGACTAATTTCTAAATTTTAAATAAGTTTTATAACTTATTAATATATATAAATTTCTAAAATGTTCGACTTCGGAGATAGAAATGTAAATGCAATAAATCTTTCTTTGGCCCATTATCTCATTTGGTTAGAGTGTCTTGCTAATAATGCAAAGGTTGTAGGTTCGATCCTCCAAGGGTAAATTGGTTACTTTTTGCAGATAATTAATAGAAAAGGTGTCAACTGCTAAACAAAATTTTTCAGTGTCTTCACAGTATCCTAATCCACGTGGGTGGTGAAAAAGTGACAAAAAACAAAGTTAAACTTACAGGTGTGTTGGTTGCTTTGTAGGCAAACATTGATCATAGAGCTATAGAATTTTGCATGGAGATCTCTTTTGAACTCTCCTGATGACCTATAAAGCCTGATTTTTGAATTTTTGATTAGTTTTTTTAATTAAAATTGGGAAATTGTCTGGTGTTGCCATCTGTTCTCATAAAGCGAAAATGATAATCTGTCTGAAAAACATAGTTTTTAAATAATAGCAGTAACATTTACCGTCCAATTAGCACATAAACTTAAATGTCTGGTTAAGGCATTAATACAAGCAATGAAGAATCAGAACTGATATATTGTAGGCGGGAACCTGAAGCAAGGTTTTAAACTATTTTAATGGAATTTATTTTAGTTTTTATTTATAAATTGTCTTAAAATATAATGATTAATGTTTTTGAAAATTCCTTTAAAAATAGTAACTACCAAAACAGGTGAAGCCTGTTAGCATTAAAATGTAAAGTAAAAAGGTGAGGAAAAAAAAATGTATAATCACACACAAGTTAGAAAAAACAAGGAAATGGACAGACACTAATAAAAAAATGCACGAAATGTATTTGTATCAGATAATTAGGAACAGTAAGTCTAGGTTGGGGTGTAATAATATTGTTAAACAGAAGTATGGCTTCTGAAATACCGTAAAAACTGGCATATGGGCTGCACTAATGTAAAATAAAAATTTTGCAGAATTGCTGCACCCCGTGTAAGGGCCACGTGTCAAAAAATAAACTATCACCTAAAATTCCATAAAGTTACATAAAAACAAGTACTATTTATATATTCGTTACAATATTCATCGTTAATATTGGATATACCAGGAAGGTGCGTTGCCACTTTGTTTGCCTGATGAAGGGTCGTATTTTCTTTTGACTTGAAACAACTGTTGTCAGTTCTTGCATTTTATGGTGTTTATTCAAAGTGTTGTAATTATTGCTTTTTAATGCCAGTTCTGTGGTGCTTTTTCATGTTATTTTTTAATTTTTGTTGCTTCTTTGGGCTTTTTGCACTATGCAAGTAGTTTTGTGAATATTTCTGTTTTCTTTTTATTGTTTTATTTGTTAAATTCTCCCCCCCCCCTTTTTTTCTTATATATTGTGCCTTTCATTTAAAATTTTTATTTTACCACTTGTTTTTTAATTGTTTAACACTGCTTTTTCCCCTTTTTTGATTTTAACTCTGTCTACTTTTGGGTTTTCAATTTTCATTTTCATTTATTTGTGTGAGATGTGTTCCCACTTTGTTTGCAGCACTCATGTGTACTTTGTTTGCCTTTTTGACTCGAAACAATTGTTGATTGTTCTTGCATTTTATGGTGTTTATTGAAAGTTTTGTACTAAATATGATCATATTACATAATCAATTCCAGCTGCTGGCCGAAGAGAAATGCTTTTATTCAGCTTTACAGTGCACTTCATCACATACTCATAGCTCAGGGATAGACACTACCCGAATAGGCGACAGTTATTTACATTTTGTTTTATTTATTCTCTTAATTTTTACCATTTATCTGTCCTCCTTCCCCATGCACACACTGAAAAAAAAAGTTCATTTTTGAAGATTGTGATAATGAAACAAACAAACAACAACAACAAAAAAAAATGGTGTATCAGCTGCACTTTTTGTAAGGGCCACAGCCAAGAAAAAATAGCTTTTTTCTTCGTAAGGGCTGCGACTCATACACTGTTTCTTATGGGGTTTTGGCTGATGTGTAAAAAAATGAAACTAATATAAATTTTCATATTACACATCTTACATACTGTTTGGTACACTTATATACAAAAAAATACATATAGCCTCCCACAAATGGAAACATTTGGAGCATAGCAGCACTAACTGTTAGTCGATATGTAACTAAATTGAATTGTTTTTCATAATAATTATTTTAAATATCATAATTGGTGTACTTATACACTATGGAAACTGAGTTATAACTTTCTCATAAATGGAAAAATTTCTAGCATAGTAGTGTCACCTGCTGGGTGATTTATGCAACAATCAAATTAATACCCACTAGCTATAAATTTCCAGAGAATTTGTGCAAATTTATGCGTGAAGAAGAAACTAAACAATATGAAAAGCCCGGAAGTGATGATGAAAAAGTGCCAGACTTGTATTAAAGATGTCCACAATTATAGAGTGAGAATACTACACAGAAAGGCCATATAGGTATTTAAAAGTATTTTAATTTTAAATATAAAAACATGGTTAGTTTAAAAGCATGCCATGTACATTCAAGGCACATTACAACAGACTGAATTCTTTCATCTCAAACAAATTTCAAATTCTTTTAAGACAATCATAGCATCATGTGTTTCTATATTTAGAAGTTCTTCTAGTGAGAATGTTCAATAAAATTAGTTTCTTATAACAGTTCATCTCAGTATCCATTTCCTTATTGTCCTAAGATGGGCAAAACTTCAGTGTAGTACAAAGCAGTCTGGAAATCGAAACTATCTACCAGAACATCTAGGTACACTCTTACAAGGGAAGTATGAATCAGTAAAATTCCTATTGAACCCAAACCAAGCTTTAAAAAAAAGAGTATGAATTGAATTATGAATATTATTTTGAATTATGAATATTAAATTTACAACACAGTAATCATTTCCTCCCGAAATAAAACTATTAAACCACAACTTTTTAAAACTAATTTATTTTAAGATTGATTTAAATTACTATTACTTACTGAAAAAAAAAAAAAAAAAAAAAAAGATGTATTAATTTTTAATTCTGAAAAATATGGCATTCAATATTATGGCATTATTTAATAAACACTTAATATGAAATTTTTGTGCATTTTTTAGGATTTTATTACAATTTTTTTTTCTTTTCTTCCCCCCCCCCCTTCAGTTTCATGTTTCCTTTATATATTTTATGTGTCATGATTATATTATATTTTTATTTTATTAATTTTGTTCGCTTTTTCAGATAATTTTGTTGTAGTTTATCACATAAAATATAGTAAAAAAGTTTTTTTTTTTTTCCATAAAATTAATATATTTGCTATACTTGTACAGGTATATGTATGCTGCAAAATATACTTTAATAAAGCATTGGAAAACTGTCATTTAAATTTTCATGTGTACTAAAAATTATTAAAGCAGTTTTAATTATTTGAAGTACTTCTTAAATAATGCTTCTGACTTGTCTAATTTAATATTTTTTTAGCGAATTAAAAATTGGTGCATAACTTAAAAAAAAAAAAAAAAAAAAAAAAAAAAAGTATTAGCAATATAAGTTGTTAATAAAGTTTTTTTTTTTTTAATTTAAAAAGTTAAATATTTTTATTTTGAAAATAAATCGTTACTGTATTACAATTCTAACATTCATTTATAAAATAGAAGTTATTGAAAGCTATTAAAGTTATTATATTTCATATTAAAAATGCAATAACATCTTCAAACTTATATTGACAGAATAAAAAAGATGAAATAAATAACAAAATTAAAACAAATATAACTTTAAATGACATAAAAATTAAAACACATACAGATTAAACTAAGTAAAGAAAAAAAGAAAAGAAAACTAAACTTTTTTTTTTCGAATGAAAAAACAAATACAACACAGCGTGCTGTAAAATTACAACACCAGAGATGTTATTTTCACTTTAGCGAGTTGCCTAGTAGGTACTGTGCAGATTATCTAGGTAATTCGAAGATTACCTAGGTAATTTGAGAAATGAAACAATTTTCATCACTTTAACGGATCATCCTAGTTAATGTGCAAATTACCTAGCTAATCTGCAGATTAACTGATTTCTGCACTTTAGCGGTAACATATATACTATATATATTTATAATTTAAAAATTTTCTTTATTATACATTTTTCTTTTTCCTTAAGTTTACATGTGTTCAAACCCCGATGAAATGCTCATCATTATTATTATTTTTTTAATTTTAATGAAATAAAACAAAACATTAAAATAAATGAATAACTTTAGAGAAAATAATTATTAAACTTAATTCAGAATTAATAAATAAATAAATATACTCTATATAAAGATACTATTAAGAAATATACAGGATAAAATTACCTCTTTGTGAAGAAAAAAACCACATTGAAATTTACAAATTTATTTTCAAGTTAATAATGACTGTGATTAGAAGTAAGAAAATGATCAAATCATAAGCACTTTTCAGGATGAGAACAACATATAAAAGAAAATTTATCACGATTAATTTCATTATTACAATCTTGTTCAATGCTGAAGTGAACATTTTGGAAATTATTCGGTTTTCCTTCGAGATAACCAGCTTTACAAAATGCATATATAATATAACTAGATGTCGGGTAGCAGACTCTGGGTACTGCTATCGACTTTAATTTTATGAGTTTATCATTACATAATATATAGAGTTTATGCAAAGAAAGGTGATCGTATATTTTATGATGATTATAAGCAAAAGGAACGTTGTGTAGAACAAAAACCCTTCGGCGTTAACAAGCTTCGCTATGATGCACTGTAGGGAGATTCAGACGAGATATAGTAAAATAAAAGATCTTACCAAATTCCAAAATAAGTCAGACGAAAGCAATGGCTGGATTTTTCATAATACTTTAATGGACCAAAGAATCATCAGGAATGGGCTCTGGACCGCTTGGCGTCATCTTGGTTGCACACCGCGATGTAGCCACAGAAGGAATTATAATCCATTTCAATCCATGCGATTTACGAACTAAATTCCATTAAAACTTGAAAATACATGTTATAATACACTATTGATTAGATGTGTTAAATTAATTTATTGCCAACTCTGTATATTTTAACGATAAATGAAGACGAAAAAGGTAGATAGAACTCAGCACGCGAAAAATTTCGTAAAACGTGCATGGCGCGCGCACGTGGGCGCGGCCATCCCCGAACACGTCTTTTCTATCCCATGGCAAGTCCTCTCCTCTTACTAGAAGATCGCGGTAGATGAGAACCAGCTTCCTAAAACGTCATGGCACTGCCTGGCCAATCAGAGCGAGCGCTCACGTATCTTACCGTAAGGCTATTAGGGTCCGCTACGGAAGAACGAAAGAGTGAAAATTCGAGCGTTGCTGCAAAGCAATTGTGCAGGGGCGAAACGGTAGAATAGTGAAACTTAATGAAATTTAGTCTGAAGCTTCAATAATGGATCGATTTTGATAAGTTTAATGGGGAATTGATTGAAATTAAATAAACACGATGTCGTACTATACGACACTCTCCCCAAAAACGGGATTTGAAAAAAAAACAAAAAGCACAGGGTGGAAAAGTCAAGAAACACCCGGAGCAAGAGCAAGGGCAACCAAGAAGACGGGTTAGACGGTCACGGATGAGCCCTCTACAAAGGGTTACAGGCCGACACACATAGTGTCTAAAAAATTGACATAACTTGATGTTACATAATGAGCTGCAATATGACAGCATATAGGTAAGTATACCTCTTACAAAGATTTGATTTGATATAAATAAAATCATATTTTTTTTTATCTTAGTCTTGTGTCTTATTTAACGTTAACATCCAACTCACATTTTTACATTCACATAACATTGCCATAGATTGTAGTTGAGAGAGAAAAATTGGTGTTTGCTAAAATGTACTACAGTTTTATTGAAGTAAGTATGTTATAACATTTTGAAAAATAAGTCTTCATCTGTGAGTACAAACAACCAGTTATGCTGGAAAAAAAAATAAACTAAAAAAAAATGAGACCTAAAAAGGTATGGAAGGCATCTCTTCAACTCGGGAATGGGGCCTAGGATATTCCCAGATTGGAGAGAATGCAAGAGGACGGCGAACATCAGGACTACATCCCTGCAGGAAGATGCAATCCCGATACAACCGTAAGAAGGGATTAAAGGTAAGAATAACTATTATATTTTTTTTTATACATATTGAAATAGGTCAGTTGCTAAAAATAAGGCAATGAAAACAAAAAATGAGAGGTGAATATAAATAAAAGCATACATAAATAATTATGAACACAAGACGAGCTTTACATGGCTATATGAATAAAACCATTGCTGTAGATGTCAATTAAAAAATTTTTTTTTTTTTTTTATATAATACATAAACATAAGGTCAGTGCCTTGTTTTAAATCATTCTGCCATTTGGACAAATTTATTAAAATATTTTATGATATATGCAATCACTAATTGATGTGTTGGCAGACCAATAAATATGTAATATTTGATGTTAAAAGTAACCTTTGAATTACAGTCTTTATTATCACTAAACGTTTCTATGAAATTTAATGATCATTCATTTACATAATAGTGATCTAATTGCTGAAGATGACTATGATAAGTAATTTTTAAATAAGTAATACACACAAAATAACATCTAGTATTTCCGAATAATATAAGTGACTCATATAAAAATAATGAAATTACACAAAAAAATATATATATATAGCTATAGCAAAGCCTAATGAAAAATTTTGAAATCAAATGTTGATGAACACACATAATATAAAAAATCAGATTAAATTGAGTAAATAAGCATACACATTTTTTTTTTTTTTTTTTTAAACAATGATATGTGTTCTGATAAGTATTGTATGAAAATACTGTTAAAAAGGAACTATCTGTTAAGCAAATTGTACACATCTACGTTTAAGATGCACTTGAATACATTGGTAAAAATAAGAAAAAATATATGTCACATTTTTTTTTTTAACAAAAAAAAAACTATTGGATGTGAAAATATAAGTTTGGGTTATGACGTGTCGTTAACCCAATGTAAAAATGAAATGTATACGTGTAAGTGTAAATAGAAAATTGTGTAACCATAAAATACTATTGAATAACTCACAAGAGTCCCAAACGTGAACTGAATAATAAAAAAAAATATAAAGCACGAAAACAAATGAAGTGTGTTTACGTAAGTGAATTGGAAACAACAAACAAAAATATTGAGAATTTAAGTCTGTTGAAAAAAAATAACATGTGAATATTAGCACTAAGATTGAATAAAAAAATTGTCAGATAACATGAATAAGTCTATTGCTTATGAGAAAATGTCATATTATAGGAATGTGTGAAGTGTAAATAAATGCACAATATTTCCAAAGTAAAATTGACAAGTGTGGATGTGTAAATGTGAAAATCGTGTAAAAGTTGGCCTAGTATATAAAAACTATGAGAAAAATACAAAGAGAATTAACCAAGTTGACTCAATTGTGGAAGTACAAATGAACAAAAATGTAGAGTAAGTGGATCTACTGATGGTAAAAATTGGTCCTCTTATGTGCAGCTCCTGTATAGACCACAAACAATGCCAAAAATGAACATTGTACTTCACATAAGAATCAAACCCGAAAAATTTAACTGCATACAGCATAAAATAAATCAACTATAGAATGTGTGAATAGGAGTGTGTAAGTAAGAAGGAAAATTATTCCCCTATTAATGTACATAAAAAAAAATCCTAAGGTTATAAAAGTAAAAGACTATTGAAATGAATAAATAAAAAGGTGTATGGTAACAATATTAAACAGTGGTCATTGCCTATACTGCACGACTGACACAATACCGCATAGGTCTGTCCAGCAGCACCATCGTGTATTGTCCATAAACAGGAACCGTCATTCCCATCAATGGGTTGCCAATGAGTGCAGGAAAGGAGAACCACATGAAGAGTTATTATATTAATGTAAACAAGAGCACCTGAAGGCTCGAAAGAAAAAACTATTGCAATGAACTAAAATGAACGTGTATGTAATAAGTATGAAATAAAATTCACCTAATGAACTAAAATGAACGTGTATGTAATAAGGATGAAATAAAATTCACCTAATAAATAAATAGACAAAAGCAATTCAAAAACCATGAAAGAAAACAGAAATCAACCCATAACAATCTATGCAATCTCACTACCAAATTGCCTCCTCCAAAACAATTGGTGAATGTGAGTGAAAATGTGTAAAGTGTATAAATTGTGAAAGGTCCAGACGTTTACACCGCCAAAATAAACGCTGTCCAAAATGTGTGAAAATAAACTATTGAACATAGTTGAATAAGTTGAAGTCCAAAATCCAACACAGAACAAGAAAAACTAAAGTCTAAAAGTGTAAAAAAATAAATAAAACATAACTAAAGCCAAATGAATGTAAATAGTTGTGAATTGAACATGTATATTGATGCCTCCTAACCCAATGCATTATAGTGCAGGTCATATGGAGATTTAGACAAATAAATTGAAGTTTTTGGAAAATGAAAAAAAAACGTTTTGAAAAATGAACAAAACAAATAAAGGTAATTGAATGTGAATAAATGTAAATAAAAAATATTTTGAGGACTCCTAACCCAATGCATTGAATGTGCAGGTTATATGGAGATTTTAAAAATGAAATGAAGTTTTGGAAATGCAAAGCAAAATTGACGTTATGTGATGCACAAAAACATAAATTGGAAAAAGAAAAAAAACTATATGGGGAAAACACAAGTGAGTTTTACAAGAAACGTATGTGTAAAATTGAAACATTTTTTTTTTTTTTTGTGTAATGAAATACAAAGATTTTTAATTAAGTGTCATTATAATGTGAGAAGCCAAAAATTGAGGTTAAAATGACGTAAAGAGCTTACTTTTACGTAACAAGTCATTCTATTAATGTGAATGTAAGTATAAAAAGAATGTGAAAAAAAAATCTTGTTTGTGTAATTGTTTTCTTTTTTTTTTTTATATATAACTGACTGGGAAACTTAGCTACCCCTAAAGTCTATGTATAAGCCACAATATAATTCATTCATATATTATAAATATGTGATAAATGAGAAAAAAAATATAAATACACTAAAATTCAGACTTTGTAGCTATTAAAAGTTGACAAAAAAAACTATCATAAGACATTGAATAAAAGGAATGTGTATCTATGAGTAAGATTACGTAAACAGTAAGTTAAATACACCATAAAAATTTTACGTAGTATGGCTTGATGTAGAGCCACCACGAAACTCAAGATTAAAAATGAATATGAATATACGAGTAAAAATACAAAAAAAAACACATATATATATATACAATCAATAAAATAAATAAAAACACATAAATTCTCCGTGTCACCAAGCATGACGTAGAGCCACCACAACTAACTCAAAAATCAATATTACTTAAAATTGTGACTTAAAATTGGCTCTTTCCATGTAATTATAACTAAATTGTAAATGATCAAAAATAAAAAGAAACAAATGGAAAAATTAATTCACATTTTGTGGCTTGTAAATATAAAGCTATATAACTTATGATACTTAGAAAACTCAAGAAATATTTATATATATTTACACACAATAATAAATAATAAGAAAAATATGCAATAATTCAAAAGTATGTACGCAAAATCGATGTTAAATAAAAACAACTGTGAACATCTCTACTACTGGAGAATATATATATACAAAGCACACATATAAAAATTATTTAAAAAAAATTTTTTTTTTTTTTTTTTTTTTTTTTGGATTTTTCAAAAATACTTTAATGGACCAAAGAATCATCAGGAATGGGCTCTGGACCGCTTGGCGTCATCTTGGTTGCACACCGCGATGTAGCCACAGAAGGAATTATAATCCATTTCAATCCATGCGATTTACGAACTAAATTCCATTAAAACTTGAAAATACATGTTATAATACACTATTGATTAGATGTGTTAAATTAATTTATTGCCAACTCTGTATATTTTAACGATAAATGAAGACGAAAAAGGTAGATAGAACTCAGCACGCGAAAAATTTCGTAAAACGTGCATGGCGCGCGCACGTGGGCGCGGCCATCCCCGAACACGTCTTTTCTATCCCATGGCAAGTCCTCTCCTCTTACTAGAAGATCGCGGTAGATGAGAACCAGCTTCCTAAAACGTCATGGCGCTGCCTGGCCAATCAGAGCGAGCGCTCACGTATCTTACCGTAAGGCTATTAGGGTCCGCTACGGAAGAACGAAAGAGTGAAAATTCGAGCGTTGCTGCAAAGCAATTGTGCAGGGGCGAAACGGTAGAATAGTGAAACTTAATGAAATTTAGTCTGAAGCTTCAATAATGGATCGATTTTGATAAGTTTAATGGGGAATTGATTGAAATTAAATAAACACGATGTCGTACTATACGACACTAGATTTTTAAATTTTGGAAATATATGTAAATCAAGCTGTAAACATATGCAAGGGCCAACAGAATAATAACAATAAGTAAAAGTTCTTTTTTTTTTTTGCGTATGAATAATAGCACAATTAAAAGCAGACGAAAAAAATGCAATATAAATAATATTTTCCGCTGCACTATTCATTTGAAAAACATGTTTTCACTTGAAATAAAATGCCTTAATAACAGAATTTTTATTTTTATGTATAAAAAATAACAAAATTAAAAGCAGACAATAAGCATTTCCTACTAGCGGCTTTGTTGTGAAATATTAATTAAAAAAAAAAATTAAAAATGTAGTTGAAAGAAAATATTTTAATAATTAAAAATATAACATTATATATTTTTTAACTGAATTTAATACATGTTGCCCTCCCTGAAATTATTTATATATTTTTATATTGTATTTCATTTATATTTATTTAAAAAAAAAAAAAAAAAAAACTGTGAGCAGTCACCGGGATTTGATCTCAGGACATTCATCACTCAAGCTCAGGGCTATGACCACTATGCCATACCGTCTTGTCAATGGATTCTCTTTCGTTGGTTTTGATGGAAACAGCTAAAACTTTTAGGGTCGTTTTCTTGCTCCTTGGGGGGTTGTTGCAGCAAATTTGCATGCTGCCCTGTCTATGCTCTTTAATTTAAGCTTGGTTTGGGTTCAATAGGAATTTTACTGATTCATACTTCCCTTGTTAGAAGTAGCAGCTTTTGTATTTGTATCTGGATTAATCTAGGTACACTCTTAGAGGTAGGAGTATTTATATTTGTATCTGGATTAAACTGGACAAATATAAAACAGGCCTGTTTTATAACTGTCATAACTCTTATATCCTTCTAGTAAATTTGGAAATTTTCCAACAACATTCCTGTGGCATCAGTATTTTCTACTGCAGCGCTTTCGCCACATAAATTCCTAGATACCAATCAATGGTGAATTTCAAAACATAAAAATCATCCAATTGCTGCAGAAAAAGTATCCATGCCATTTGAGGAAGCTATATTAAAGTGCCTTCTCTCAAAGAATGTTCCCATTCACGGGAATATTTGCAGCATAAGCCTGGTCATACCAAGCAAAGAGAAAATATTTCCAACTTACTTAAGTACACATTTTGTTAGTTTACTTATTTTTTTGCAGAAGTTCCATACTTATCAGCCTGCTCTCTAATTTCTTTTTTTTTTTTTAATGAAATTATCGAATTCAGGATTAAAGGTGGTATATCTAAACTTTAGATATGTTATTTCTTTTACAAAAGGGCTCTTTTTCACCTCATTTATGATACGAAGCTTTCCTTCTAAGGTTTAGATTTATTTTGAGATTCTTAAAATTTAAAGAAGGCATAATATTTAGTCAATAAAATAAAGTGCATTAAATTGAAAGCTCACACTCTTGAAATTAAACACATGTACACTACACAGTTACAGATTAGTCAAGAATGTGAAAGAACGTGGCAGCTGGCCGAAGTGGATGCATATATCCTCTTCTTTACATAGAGTAGAATAACCCATTTTCTAAACAAGAACACCTGTTTTTAATTCAAAAATTCACATATACAGTTGAAGGGGGAAAAAAAAAAAATAAATAAATGATAATACAAGTATTATCACCTTTACAGCACCTAGGCTACAACATCCAATATTATTTTGTTATTAATTAGTTCAGAAAAATCTAATAGATATCATTCAACAGGGAATTAAGTGCACTTTTTTGAAAATGATATGAAATTTTGAATTAGCAGTCATCTACTTATTGAAATGAATGCCAATTTTGATTATTTCAATAGCAACACCCAATTTTGATTTCATATTTGAATTTCTGAGAGTCTGGTAGTGCAGAAAAGTATACAGTATGTATACTTTATCTCTAGTTTTCATAGAATAACAATCAAAAATATGTTAGGGGGTATCTATAAATCTAGAAAAATAAAATTAAGATTGTACAAGAATCAGAACAAAGTTTATTGCTTCACGCCGGAAACTTTTTAGAAAAAATATAAATAAATAAATAAAAATAAAAATAAATAAATGATAATACACGTACTATCACCTTTACAGCACCTAGGCTATCCCTGATTTTGGTTCTTTAGATATATACTTCAATACTTTATTAGTTAATAATGTAAAACGTTAATACACATATGAATGTAATACATTTTAGATATATTTAAATATAATACATTTAAGATTGGTTAGACATTGTACTTTGGAAAACGTACAATATTTTTCAAGTAAAAAATCTCTATCATGGCAATACTGATCACTAATAAAAATTAAATTTTCTTTCACTTTAATAAAAATTATTTACTTTAAATAATTCTAAACTATGAAGTAACTTTAATTTAAAAAATCTTAAAAAATACAACCTTTTTATTTCTTCATGTCTTCATTTCAGACTAGTTTCGCTTGGGGCGCCCCAGCTTGGTCTCTGACATCTCGGTGTTCAAAGTTATACGAAACTGAAGTCTCACGCTTCCTTCCACTTTTAAAGACTCTGCACCATTGACGATTGAGTAAAGCCCCATCGTTGCCATTGCAATTATTTAAACTTGTTAAAATTTCGACTGACTCCCAGATTGCCGCGTAACCGTGGTTGTGATAGTTGGCCAACTTTTTTACTTGTTCAAATTTTATATTAATTTCTTCATTTTTGTTTACCTGAGTTAAAGCAGTTGTTATTTTTCCGGTGGTTATATCGTGACTATGTTCTTTAATACGCGACTTTATTTTCCTTTTTGTTTTTCCTATATAACACATTTCGCTACCTTGATTATTGGTATATGGTATATGGCTGCCGGAATATATAAAATACCATATACCAATAATCAGGGTAGTGAAATGTGTTATATAGGAAAAACAAAAAGGAAAATAAAGACGCGTATTAAAGAACACAGTCACGATATAACCAGCGGAAAAATAACAACTGCTTTAACTCAGGTAAACAAAAATGAAGAAATTAATATAAAATTTGAACAAGTAAAAAAGTTGGCCAACTATCACAACCACGGTTACGCAGAAATCAGGGAGTCAGTCGAAATTTTAACAAGTTTAAATAATTTCAATGGCAACGATGGGGCTTTACTCAATCGTCAATGGCGCAGAGTCTTTAAAAGTGGAAGGAAGCGTGAGACTTCAGTTTCGTATAACTTCCAACACCGAGATGTCAGAGACCAAGCTGGGGCGCCTCAAGCGAAACTAGTCTGAAATGAAGAAATAAAAGGGTTGTATTTTTTAAGATTTTTTAAAAATTATTTATTCTAAGGTTGTAGGCATGCTATAATGTAGGAACTGCAATAATATAGCTATATTTGTATATATATATATAGCTATATTTGTATATACAGTGCGATGCAAAAGTTTAGACAATGACGTTATTCATCTTTGAAATTTAGAATTATGACGTCAGAATTACAAAAACCTGTATATATATTTAAAATATGTTTTAAAATGCTATAATCAAAAGACAGTCGTTTGATTTGCAACAATTTTAATTTTTTTGATAAAAATAAAAATTTGCTTGTCGCAAAAGTTTAGACACGATTATGAGTTTCTGTGAATATTTGCTGGCATATGCAAATTTAAATTCGATGATGTCACAGATTTTGAGTACTTAAGTTCTGCAAATGATAACGCTTCGTAGTCGACATGCCGCGAGCTAAAAAAATCTGGAGTGACTCCACTCGACTTTCCGAACATTGAGTAATTAACAGTTTTGTAGATAAAGTAAAGAAAGAAGAGTTGATAAACAAACAAAAGAGAGAAATACATAATAGAGTGTTTGAGTATTTTTCTCCATATATTACACTATGTTTTATTTAACGCTACTGAACTTTGAGCCCATAGATCATAATGATAAAGAATTTTTCGTTGTGTCCCTGTAAAAACCTATAAATGCTAGATTCACCAAAATGCTTATAGTTAGTGCAAAAGTGATTTATAATATTCATATAAAATTTCAGCTCAATTGAATAAGGCGTTTAGATGCTATCGCACTTTTTAAAATTTGGTCCCATAGGCCATAATGATGAAGAATTTTTCTTTGTGTCTCTGTAAAAAAAACTGTAAGTGCTAAATTCACCAAAATCTATACAGTTTGTGCAACTGTGACCTTTCACATGTGTACAAATATTTTTCTCAGATTAATAAGGCGTTTAGATGCTATCACACTTTTAAAAATTTGGCCCCATAGCCATACTGATAAAGAATTTTTTCTGGTGTCCCTGTAAAAAAACTATAAGTGCTAGATTCACCAAAATCAATAGGGTTCGTACTATGGTGACTTAGAATGTGCACACCAACTTTCAGCTTATTCAAACAAAGCCTTTAGACGCTAGCGTGTTCACTCACAGACATACACACATACACACACACATACAGTCGGTAACAAAAATCTCCGAACACTAGCAAAAATTCCTATATAAAAAAAAGTACACTTAATATTGTTTTGTTAAATAAATCCTTGTTGAATCCCGTTCTTAGACTGACTAACTCCTCTTTTTTACTTTATCTACAAAACTGTTAATTACTCAATGTTCGGAAAATTGAGAGGAGTCACTCCAGATTTTTTTAGCTCGCGGCATGTCGACTACGAAGCATTGTCATTTGCAGAACTTAAGTACTCAAAATCTGTGACATCATCGATTTTAAATTTGCATATGCCAGCAAATAGTCACAGAAACTCATAATTGTGTCTAAACTTTTGCGACAAGCAAATTTTTATTTTTATCAAAAAAATTAAAATTACTACAAATCAAACGACTGTCTTTTGATTATAGCATTTTAGAACATATTTTAAATATATATACAGGTTTTTGTAATTCTGACGTCATAATTCTAAATTTTAAAGATGAATAACGTCATTGTCTAAACTTTTGCGTCGCACTGTACATAAATGTTTAACAAAATTGATAATAATTAATGGTGTTGTATGATGATGAATAAAAACACTGTGAGCAAACAAAATAATTCAATACAACAACAATACATAAACCACATCTTTTCAGACAAATTACTGTAAAGTATCATGAAGTACACATTAAACACTTTTAATCGTACTTACCAGTTTTTTGGTTAGTTTAACTATTTAAAACTGTACAGTTTGTTTTATAATTTCTATAAAAATATAGTTTCTTAATTAAAATAAAGTTATAAAAGTAATTTTTAAGACTAAAGTATTCTTAAAATGGTAATTCCCTCCAGTAGTTTAACAAGTTTGTCTTGCATTCCAATGGTTGCCAATAGACAATTCGTTTTTTTAATTGACAATTTTTACATCCACCAATTTTTATTTTTTTAAACAGTAAGCCTCACCTATTTTTTGGTCTAGTGTTAGTTTAAAGGATTAAAAATTGATCACCAGTAATCAATGAGGTACATGCCACTGGTGTATATCTTTTCTTCTATAAATTAAGGGGTTATACAAATAAGCAAAGTCTCTTTTTCTTTTCTGTTTTTTTATTGTGTTGTTTTATAAGAGCGCTAAAAGGCAGGGCTTGTTATCTTTAGAAAACAAGAATTTTTGTTCTAATGCCTCAAAATAATCTTTTTTGTTTCACTTTTTTTGCATTTGATGTTCTTGTATATAGTTTGACCCATAATTAGAGTGACCATATTTTTTCATTGAATTTGGGGACAAACATGGTGGTGTCCTCGAATTTCGAGGACAAAAAATAAATAATTAATTAAATCCCCTTAAAAATGTAAAATTTTAGTAATTTTATGTATAAAGCACTTAAAAGAACTTATTTCAGCTTATTTAAACTGCTGTTTGTAAAAAATGCAACACCATGAAGGAATGCGAATATCATAATGATATTTATTGGACTCATACATTATAGTAAGAAAAACAATTGATTAAAATTTCAGGCAATTTAGAGTAATATGTACTGAGAAAACAGTACATAAAGCAGCGACCTCTGTGAGCAATAACTCCACTTATCTGCCTAGGCATTGAATCAAACAGCGATTGGGTGACATGTACGGGTAAAGCACTTCATGAAGTTTCAACACGATGCCATAATTCATCGATCGTAGTTACTGGTGAATGGTGGGGGCCAGTCGTTTTTCAATGATTAAACAGTCATTTTCATTGGTGCAAGATCAGGCGAACGCACTGGCCAGAGCAACAGCCGAACATATCCTGCATCAAGGATGATTAGGACAATATTTACAACTTGCAGTCATGCCTTGTCCTGCTTAAGTATTGCTTTTCATAGGCCTTGAATTTAGGGCAGAGCGAAGGGCCTTAACTTGTCAGAAATGTAATGGCTGGCATTCAGAGTGGCAGGAATCAAAACAAGAGGTGATCGAGATGTGTATCCAATGGTACCACATATCATCACTCCAGGTGGTGACCCATTATGCAGCTACCAAAATTTTGATTACCCTCAAAACTGCATCACTGATACAGACGCTTTAAATGTGTGATTAATGATGAACCTGGATGCACGGAGGGCGTGAAGTCGCCTTTCTGTTGAATTAAAGTTTAAATATACTAAACTAGCAGAGTAACTTTAATACAAATTTAAGAGGAAAAATTACATGGCAGTTATGCATTTGATGTGGAAGACTCAATGAAGAAAACTTTTATACATTAACAAACATAATTTATTATGAGCATGAATATTTACAGATGAAAAAGAAAAATTAAATAAACCAGCATACCCAGCTGGTCTCAAAGTCGAAACTACATATTACAACGTTGAAAAAATAAGAGAACGAAATACAGATACAAACACCTTTTATACAATTCACAAACAAATATTATTTGCATCTTGCTGTTGCTACTTGGCAATTGGTAAACTAGTCTTCAATATCACTGGTTTATTATTTTACAACCATGGACATCGTTTTTGATGAGAATGAACAGTAACAAGAGCAATAACTGTGATTCCCCCCTATTACTCACATGTTTACTATTTCACCTATTCACATCTATGGAATAAACTTGAACAAGATAAACAAAAATGAGGTCACAACAGTGATAAAAAAAAAAGTAAGTCATATCAAACTAAATTTAATTTAAATAATTTACTTTATAATACATATATAAATACCCAAACAAATTAACTTTAATTTCACTTTATAAAAATATAGATATGATTAAATATTTATGATATGACTTATAACAATCTCCCCCCTTTTTTAACGCTCTCAGGACAGCGTTTTATAAAAACACATTTTAAACATTAAAAATACTTAAAAAATTCACCTCAATCAATACCTGATCACAAAGTTAGTGATCACCCATTGATAAAAAATGACAACATGTAATATAAAAAAAATTTGCCTTCAAAAATTGACATTAACTAAACAATGTAAATATGCAAAAAATTTTCCTACAAAATTTAATTAATTGTTCTTTAACTTGTGGCTTAGTAAAGGTATCTGCCAAATTTAATTTACTAGTTACATGCATTAATTTAAATACTTTATCAAAAACTAAATTCCTTAAAAAATGAGAGTTAATATGAATGTGTTTAGTTCTATGATTTTCAACAGGAGAATTTGAAAAAGAAATTGCTGCCTCGTTATCACAATATAAAATACAATTTTCTAACTTTAAATTTAAACTATCATTTAATAAAACATTTTTAATCCAGGTCAACTCTTTAGCTGCTGCTTCTGTTAAACTGACATATTCTGCCTCCATTGTTGAGAGACTAACACATTTCTGTTTAAATGTTCTCCATGATATAGGAGCTTCACCTAAAAATAGTATGTATCCTCCCATTGATACCCTGTCATTTCTATTGGCAGCAAAATCTGAATCAGAATAACATTTCAATTCTAAGTTGTTAACTCTGGACAATTCTAATTCATAACTAATTGTATTTTTAAGATAACCCAATAATTTCAAAACAATGTACCAATAAATTAAACTTAAATTAAAATGAAGTACTGACACATAATTTAATTAAATAAGAAACCTTTAAATGTACCTCATGTTTCGTGAATATTTTCATCTGGGCACCCAGACCTTATCAAACGATCTATGTGCCGGATCTCTTCAAGTTGCGGTCTTTTATGAATTCTATTAGCTGATTCCACATCCGGTTTGGAGCCATTGCGTCACTATCGTTGCACACATCCGGCGTTGTTGCGATCTCTATTGCTTCTCTAAACATCGCGTAATTATAGTTATTGTAGTTAGCTTTCTTTTTAGTTTTCTCAAAATTTATTATAATTTCTTCATTTTCGAAAGTTTTGGCTAAAGCTGTATTTATTTTTCCTGTTTTGATGTCATTTTTATGTTCTTTGAGTCTAGTTTTAATCTTTCTTTTCGTTACACCGATGTATGAGTTTGGTTTATTTTCTTTTTTATTTATATACGGTATTTGATAAATTCCAGCAGTTTCCAAAGGGGGGATAGGGTTTTTATTATTACGTATTAGTTGAAAAATATTTGGGTTGGGTTTTATAGGGATATTAACGCCTAATTTATTTGCTATGCTTTTAATTTTATTCGACGCTCCGCGATCGTAGGGTATGGAAGAGGTGAACTTTAAAGGGGTTTTTTGAAAACTAGGTACACAATTACTGGCTTTTATTCTGGTTTTAATTAGTTTTTTGATAATTTTGCTGGGGTAACCTGCTTTTCTAGTGAACTCTTTAATTAAATTAAACTCAATATTTAGATTGGTAGGGTCATTACATATTAATATTGCACAATTTATATATGAACTAACGGCATTGATTTTGTAACGGAAAGGGGGGTCCCTCATCATTTGACAACTGGAACAGCTCACAAAAACTCAGCAAACTGAAGTCCGGATGTAAACATTACTCTTCTCTTATACATCAATAAGCTATAAATTCCTCAAACTATATATCTTATGGTTAGAGGGGCATTAACTGGGCCCATAACCATGTTGAATTAAAGTTTAAATATACTAAACTAGCAGAGTAACTTTAATACAAATTTAAAGGGGGGAAATTACACGGCAGTTATGCATTTGATGTGGAAGACTCAATGAAGAAAACTTTTATACATTAACAAACATAATTCATTATGAGCATGAATATTTGCAGATGAAAAAGAAAAATTAAATAAACCAGCATACCCAGCTGGTAACTCAAAGTCGAAACTACATATTACAAAGTTGAAAAAATAAGAGAACGAAATACAGATGCAAACACCTTTTATACAAATCACAAACAAATATTATTTGCATCTTGCTGTTGCCACTTGGCAATTGGTAAACTAGTCTTCAATGTCACTGGCTTATTATTTTACAACCATGGACATCGTTTTTGATGAGAGTGAACAGTAACAAGAGCAATAACTGTGATTCACCCCTATTACTCACATGTTTACTATTTCACCTATTCACATCTGTGGAATAAACTTGAACAAGATAAACAAAAATGCGGTCACGAGAGTGATAAAAAAAACGTAAGTCATATCAAACTAAATTTAATTTAAATAATTTACTTTATAATACATATAAATACCCTAACAAATCAACTTTATTTTCACTTTATAAAAATATAGATATGATTAAATATTTATGATATGACTTATAACACTTTCAGACAAATCACAATCTTGTTTACAGCATCAAGATTGCCGTATCCGTATTTTACTGCATTGTCAATAATGCACAATGGCAGCTGGGATTCGACATTGTCACACTGTCCACTACATGCAGTGATGGTATGGGGTCCCATTGGATACACGTCACGATTACTTCTTGTTCGCATTCCCGGCACTCTGAAATGCAGTCATTAAATTTCTGGTGAGTTAACGCCCGCACCTCCTCTCTATATTCAAGGTCTCTGCAACACCACATTTAAGCAGGATAAAGCACGACTGCAAGTTGTCAGTATAGTCCAGACCTTCCTTGATACATAATGTGTTCAACGGTTGCTCTAGTCAGTGCATTCTCCTGATCTCGCAGAAATGAAAATGACTGTTTAATCGTTGAAAAGCGACTGGCCCCCCACCACTCACCAGTAACTACGATCGATGAATTGTGGCATCATGTTGAAGCTTCATGAAGTGCTTTACCTGTACATGTCATCCAATCGCTGTTTGATTCAATGCCTAGACAGATAAGTGCTGTTATTGCTCACAAAGTCGCTGCTTTATGTACTGTTTTCTCAGTACATGTTACTCTAAATTTTTTGAAATTTTAATCAATTGTTCTTCTTACTATAATGAATGTGTCCAATAAATATCATTATGATATTCTCATTCCTTCTTGGTGTTGCATTTTTTAGAAACAGCAGTGTATTATACATATAATAAATTATTATAATAAAATATTAATAACTTTACAACCGATACCACCAAATGTGTTGTAATTTTTTGGGGACAAAGGTAGTTTTTGAGTACTGTCCTCGAGATTCGAGGACATATGGTCAGCCTACCCATAATTAAAATTTAAAAATATTTTGTTTAATTTTAAATGTTACTTTTTAATATTTCTTTTTGTTGTTGTTGTTATTATTTCATGCAAAACTTAAGAGATGGCCCTCTCCAAGCCTCTCCAAAAAAAAAAAAGATTTATTTATATCTTGAAAACTAATAACTGGAATGAGAGACAAATTTGCACACTCCTATTTTTCAACATTAGGATTCATTTCAAGTAAAAATTAATATAGATCATAATTCATAATTTTTTTAATATGAATTTATTAATGTTTTTTGTAATTAAAAATATTTTTCTAAATCAAAAGTGATCATGGATTATGGTAGGATTTTTTCACTGTACCTCGTAAAAAGATTGATCAAATATTGATCAAAATATTTTTTGTGACGATATTATTGTGACGATCAATTTAACATTAGCATCTTCAAACATTATATTAAAAAAAAAAAAAAAAAAAAAAAAAGGTAAAATATACTTTTTTGCCTTGCTGCAACCCCAGAAATTTAAATATAGAATAAAAATAGAGCATTACCATTGAAAAAAAATCAAAGTTATGTACTTTTATTAGGTAGATGACCTCCCAATTCAAAATTTTACATCATTTTCTAAAAGTACTTACAATTCCCAGCTGAATGATACCTATTACATTTTTTTGCATCGATTTGCAATGAAGTTACGTTGAGTTTTTTTTCCTTCAACTGTACATACATGATACAATATCTGCACTAATGCCTATTTTCCTCCTAAAGCAGCATAAGTGAGTTATTTTAGAATAAAAGAAGTGTTGGTATAATATAAGTAGTGATGACGCTCAAAGTGCTTTATAATACGCCAATAGATGGCGCTGTATGTTAATTCTTTTTCTGTAACTGTACATATGTAAATAAACGTTAGTTTAAGTCTAGCTCACGTGTGGTTAACTTCATGTGGAAGTACGAGTGCTGGTTGCGTTCGATTGGCGGCGAAAATGAAATGACAGCACGTTTCCTGTAATTAAAAACTAAAAAATGGATAAGCGAAAGTAGATCTTCAATTAAAAAGAAAAATTAAAAATGGATAAATTAATCCCTTCCATACCACTGTTAAATAATATTAATTATCACATGTGGTCATTAAAATTAAAAGCAATTCTAACTATTAAAAAGTTGTACGACGTCGTGATTAAAGAAGCAAGCGACTTAAAAGATGAAGAACAGGCTGAATGGGATACTAAGAATGCTGAAGCTGTTTCCTACATCTTACTTTTGTTATCCGATGAACAAAGTCTCCAATTCGCAGACGAAGGAAACACTAAGAATTTATGGGAGAAAATAAAATCAACATTTACAGGAAAACAGGTAGATCGAAAAATCGATGCAAGCAATGAAATAAGAAACATTGAAATTAATCCAGAAGAAACCGTAACAGATTATATTGCAAGAGCAAGAGGTTTAAGAACAAAATGTGTTTCAATTGGTCTGGAAATTAAAGAGCGAGAAATCGTCTATTATACTGTGAGAGGCCTTAAAGGAAAATTCTCGAAAATTAGAGAAATATTGAAAACTCAAAGAGAAAAAGATTTAGATGAAATACTAGAGATTTTACATAAAGAAGAGAGAACAATCCTGAGATCACCTGACTACCAAAAGACTAGAAGAGAAGAAGCATTCCATGTTAAAAATGAGAACAAGAACAGAATGAAAAGTTGTTTCATCTGTAAGGAAACGAATCATCTAGCTAAAAACTGCTATTTTAGGAATAAAGATAACTTACCTACGAACGCTCATGATAAAAGAACAAATGTTTATAATAACAACAAGAACAAAAACAAAGAACCGTTTAAAAACAGAAACTCGAATTATACGAGTAAACATGATGATTTTGCACTCTCTACGAATAGAGAACAATTTGATATTTCTGAAAATAATGTTTGGCTATTGGATTCAGGTTCGAGTTGCCATTTATCAAATAATTTGAGTTATTTTTGTGATATTATTAATGATAATGGATATATCAATTTAGCAGGTAAGAATTCTACTTCAAATTTTACTGGTATAGGAACTGTTCGCGCTAAAACATTGGTAAATAATTCTCAAAATATTTTAACTATGAATGATTGTATTTACATTCCTGATTTAAGAAATAATTTAATTTCTGTAAGTAAATTAATGGATAGGGGTTATAAAATTAAATCAAATAGAGATCATATCTTAGTTCTAAGTAAAAATGAAATTGTGTTAAAAGCTGTTAAAGTAAATAATAGATTTGAAGTCATATTAGAACCTTACAATGATATGTCACCTGATTCTCTAGAATGTAACTTAATAAATAAATCAGAATCTTATGATATTTGGCACAAAAGACTTTGCCATTTAAATCCACAATATATGATAAAAATGCAAAATATTATTGGCATAAAATTTAGAGATTCTGAAAATTTTAATTGTGAATCATGTTAACTCGGAAAAATCATCCAAAAGTAAATTTTGATCAAAGTAGTTCTATATTAGAATTGATTCATGCTGATTTAGCAGGACCTATAAATGTTAATTCCTTAGGAAATTCTAAATATTTTTTAGTATTGGTTGATGATTTTTCTGGGATGTATTTCACTTATTTCTTGAAACATAAACATGAAGCATTTGATGCTTTTACTATTTTCAAAGAAAGGTATGAAAATCTGGTGAATAAGAAAATTAAACGTTTAAGAACCGATAATGGTTTAGAATTTGTAAATAATGAATTTGAAAATTTTCTAGAAAAATCTGGAATAATTCACGAAAAAACAGTACCATATAATCCTGAAAGCAACGGTATTGCAGAAAAATGTGTAAGAGTACTGGTAGAACGCACAAGAACATTGTTATATAATAGTAAATTGCCACTTAGATTTTGGGCGGAAGCCATAAATTGTAGTACCCACATATCTAATAATGCACCGCGAAAAGGTAAACAAAAAATCCCGATCGAAATATGGACAGGTAGAAAACCAAAACTAACTTATTTAAAAACTTTTGGTTATGTAGCTTACTATCACATTCCTAAACAATTCAGAAATAAATTCGATGTTCCCGCTAAGAAAGGTATATTTGTTGGATATTCCAGAGATAGGCGTGCATACAGAATTTATGATATCGATAAAAATAAAATTATTGAAGAAAGATCAGTTAAATTTGATGAAACATCTAAAGGTAGTAAATTCTTAAAAAGAGAAACCGAAACTTATTTGTGGGATATTAAAGAATTAGCCCAGTTTAATGAAACCGAAACTTCTTTCTCACCCGAAAATGATGATGATAATTTATCAGATTTTTCGTCTGAACAACAAACGCTAGAACAAAATGAAATGCGGAATGATTCAGAATCTATTTTTAGATTGCCAGCCCAATTGCGAAGATCAGAAAGATTAATAAATAAAATGTCACCTAATTTGGCTTTAAATGACCTTGATGGGGAATCGGTACCCAGAAATTTTGAGGAAATAAAAAATAAAACAAATTGCAAAAAATGGGAGATCGCTATGGAAAAAGAAATTGATTCCATGAATAAACACAATGTTTTTGAGATAGTTGAAAGGCCAAAAATGAAAAAATAATTAAAAGTATATGGATTTATTCGATTAAAAGAGTTAATAATGCGGAAATTTATAAAGCTAGATTAGTAGCAGCGGCTTTCAATCAAATAAAAACAGTTGATTATTCAGAGTCATATTCACCGGTGGTAAATATTGAATCATTTAGATTATTAATGACAATCGCTTCTAAGCTGAATTTATCTATAAGATTTTTTGATGTAAAAATGGCTTATTTATATGGTAACATTAAAGAAACTATATATATGGAAATACCCCCTGGTAATGAAAATAAATTTGGTAAAAATAATGTATGTAAATTGAAACGTAGTATATACGGCTTGCCACAAAGCGGCCGAAATTGGCATAATAAACTTAAACATGAACTGAAAGTGATTGGCTTCTCTCCACTTGCATCTGATAATTGTGTATTTACTTATAAAGATGATACGAATTTTCTAGCAATTTGTGTGTATGTAGATGATTTAGCAATTTTTTTCAAATAATTCTAAGTTATGCCTATGCGATGAAAAAATAAGTAAACTTAAAGAAATTTTTGTTCTAAATGAAACAACTAAAAATTCAAAATTTTTAGGCATGGAAGTAATACAAAATCAAGACGGTATCAGTTTATCGCAAATTAACTACATTGAATCTTTATTGGAAAAATATGGTATGCAAAATTCTAAAAAGTCTAATCTACCAATAGTTAAAGGCGAGGATAGATGTTTTACACCTACAGATAATTTAATTAATTAAACGGAGTTTCAAGAAATTATAGGTGAGTTGCTATATTTGGCTAACCGAACTCGACCTGACCTTGCATTTGTTACTAGTTATTTATCACAATTTAATAAACGTCCTGAAAAAAGACATTATACATTAGCTAAAAAGGTTCTAAAATACTTAATTGGAATAAAAAATGAGAAAATTTGGTTTAATAAATTGTAGTGCAGATGCAAGCTGGGGAAATGGAGGGGGAGGCAAATCATTTTCAGGTTGTGTATTTATGTTAGGAAATTCTCTTATTGGATGGAAAAGTAAAAAGCAAAGATGTGTAGGACTATCGACATGTGAATCAGAGTTGTTAGCCACTGCAGATACTGCAAGAGAATTAACATGGACTTTAAGTATGTTACAAGAACTTAAGTGTGAACAATTTGTTGAAAGACCTGTGACAATTTATTCTGATAGTCAAGCAGCCATAGATTGGCTAAATACTGCAAAGTCATCAAATAAAACAAGACATGTTAATCTCAAATTTCATTTCGTTATAGACTTAATTGAAGAAAAGACTGTGAAAGTTATGTATAATTGTACTAATGAAATGATTTCAGATTTTCTAACAAAGGCTGTTACAAAGGAAAAATTATCATTTACGTTAGAAAAAATATGTTTGATTTAAAAGTATATATTTGAATATTAATTATTGTTTATTATTGTTTTTGATTAAATATAAAACGCTTTTCGCAGGGGGAGAATGTTGGTATACTATAAGTAGTGATGATGCTCAAAGTGTTTTATAATATGCCAATAGATGGCGCTGTGTGTTCATTCTTTTTTCTGTAACTGTACATATGTAAATAAACGTTAGTTTAAGTCTAGCTCACGTGTGGTTAACTTCAAGAAGTAATTCCACTTTGTATATGGATGTGCTTGACCTTCAATTTCATTTCAGTCAGAAGAAAACATTTATAATAATGAACATGGGAAAATGACTTTTTGAAGAAAGATGCATGCAGGTTTAATTAATATTATTTAACACGTTGAGCGCTATGTAAGCCATTCTAGATTCTAGACATTTTGTCATATATCTCTAAGTACTGAAGGAATCATCTTAAAACTTTAGGAGTGTGCAGAACATATCATACTTCAAACATTTCAGTCAAAGTTTTACCCCGAAAGTAAAAGCAGTACCAATAAAAAATTAAAACGTCGAGTGCCCTGTCAGCCATCGGTGGCTGACAGTGTCAAATATGATATAAAGCTGCATCAACCATCGGTGGCAGATATAAAATAGGATCTAAAACTAAAAATATTACATTTAATGATTGAAAATTTATTAAAAATTTGCTTAATTTTTATTTATTACAGGAGGAATCATTATAGAATTTTAATGGATTTTAAGAATTTGCATGGCGCTCAACGTGTTAAATACAATTTAAGCAGAGACTACAGAAATGAAACACTCAATGCTAGAAAACAATGGATTCAGGAACAATAGATCAGGGTTTCACTGTATATATTAATAACAATATAAACGTCATACATAGAGGTTAAAAAGGAAATTAACTCACCATAATACTTTTGTACATATTTACACCTTCTATATCACAGTTCTTTTGTTCTAAGGACACTTTAATTATATAAAAATCTTGTAGAGGTGGACTAAAACCATTAGAAACAGGACTATTAGACAAAGTTGAAAGAGATAAGCATGAATATGACTTAGACACCTAAAATAAATAAATAATATTAACAAAACCATGCAGTATATTAAAAAACTACACTTATTTACTGTTAGAGAAAAAATATATATATACAGTAACCGCTGCTTAATAAAATCAGCTGCTTAATCTGATCAAATTGCCAGGACCGGAATCAAATCAATACAAACTATTGTTGAAACCGCCGCTTAATAAAATCAGCATTGCCGGTTAATAAACTAAAAAAAACCTCCTCAGCAGCTAAAATTATCATTTATGCACACTAAAAAATTATTTTATTTACATTGAGATTTTATATATATATATATATATATATATAAAAGAAAAGAAATTAAAGTACCGGTTATCACTCATTGTCGAAAATTTTACACTTGCAGCATAGTTACAAATTAAACATGCCCCATAACATCTCTGTAACAATTTCAAGGAATGTATTCTTCAAAGCGCAGTAATATGTTGCAAATATTATTTGATTTGATTTGCAAATGATATATATTTTTAAACTTTAATTATTAAAAGACAATTTCTAGTTCTTATTTTAAAATAGCTACAAATTAAGAGATTTTAAATTTATAAAAAAAAGCGTGATCTTTTGGTAAAATAATGATGATTTTCTTCGAAGGAAAGCGCACTGAAATTTGGAATGCATTTAATTTACTTATATCGGAGGAATAATTAATTATCTATCAAAATTAATTAATATTGTTTATTAATTCCCTTATTCGTTACTTTTTGAAATTTCTTTCCAAATTCATGGAAGTGATACCTTTTCCTTGAGTTCTGGAACGTTCGCCAGATATAAAAATCAGCCGCTTAATAAAATCACTTTGGCTCAGGATGAATGTGATTTTTACAAGCAGCGGGAACTGCATATATTGAAAACCTTTTCAAACATTACAGTAGATGAAACCAAGTATCACATGAAGAACTAGATAGAACATGAATAAAGATTTCTGAAAACATTAAGCATCCTTTAATTAAAACATACAACATCAATACTTTTTCAAGGGCGTAGATTGAATGTTGCACGCAAATTAGGTGTTATTGCTATCTTACTGTATGCAATTTTATAAAAATTTACAGTAAGCTATGCCCAGTATATATATATATATATGTATATATACAGTAACCGCCGCTTAATAAATTCACTGGTTAATAAAATCAGCTGCTTAATCTGATCTAATTGCCAGGACCGGAATCAGATCAATACAAACTACTTTTAAAGCCGCCGCTTAATAAAATCAGGATCGCCAGTTAATAAACTCAAAAATATCAACTCAGCAGCAAAAAACATCATTTATACACACTCAATTTATTTTATTTGCATTGTGTTTTTTTTTTTTTTTTTTTTGAAATAGAAAAAGAAATTCAAACACTATAAACTCTCCTTTATCGCTCAATGTCAAAAATTTGCAGCACATTTACAAATTAAACACGCCCCATAACTCATCTCTGTAACAATTCCAAGGAACGTATTCTTCAAAACGCAGTAATAAGGTACAAATTTGATTTGAAGTGATTTTTTTTAATTATTATTATTATTAAAAGGCAATTTCTACTTCTTATTTTGAAATTACTATAATTCATAAGGTTTAAACAGAAAGATTTAAAATTTATAAGAACAGCTTGAACTTTCGGTAAAGTAATGATGATTTTCCTCAAAGAAAAGCGCATGGGAATTTGGAATGCGCTTAATTTACTGATATCGAAGGAAAAATTAATTAATTATCTCTCAAAAATTAATTTAGTATTATTTACTAAGTCCATTATTCGTTACCTTTTGAAGTTTTTTTCCGAATTCAGAGAAGTAATACATTTTCCTTAAGTGTAGGAACGTTCGCCGGATATAAAAATCAGACGCTTAATAAAATTACTTTGGCTCAGAACGAATTTGATTTTAATAAGCGGCGGGAACTGTATATCCATATAGTAAACTTTAAAAATCATCTGCTTAAATATAACTGCTAGAACACTTTTTTTTTTTTTTTTTAAATTAAATTTAGAATAATAACATATGTACATTAATATCAGAGGTGTATACAAATACAGAAAATAGATAGACAAGTACAATTCCATAAAAATTGGAACATATATATATATATATATCAATAATACACTTGGTAATACTGGTATAAAATACTAATTTATACAAAAGCTTCTTGATATCAGGGTTGTTTAGTTTTTTCCATAGTGAAAAAAAAACCGCTGGAAAAAACCTGGTTAAAACCGTCCCGGACAAAATACTATTTTGTCCACTTTTGTCCCCTATTAATTATTTTTTAGAAGTAAATTAAAAATTATCTTTATTCTTTTCATATACATGTAACAATTCTTTATTAATATGTGCATGTGTATATAATCAATTTAAATATTTCAAAATAGACATCCAAAGTTAACAAAATATAATAAATAAATATATTTGTATTTTTCTAAGGGTGGATTGGGTGCAAAAGTGATATTTTATACAATATATTAAAATCACACAATCAACTGATTGGGAAGAAAATTATATATATATTTTTTAATTGAAATTTTTATTTTTCCGACTGAGTGAAAATAATGCCTGGACCGGGAGTCAAACCCCAGATCTTTGACTTACAAGGTCAAGGCTCTACCAATTGAGCTATCCAGGCCGACAACCGGCGGACATTACTCAGTCAGACAACCTTTAGGCAGAAACTTCTGGTCTATCATGTAGATAGCTCAACAGAAATAAGCCGCAGGTAAAGGAAAACACCATTAAACAATGGGAGAAAGAAATACAATATATTAAAATCACACAATCAACTGATTGGGAAGAAAATCATATTTTTTTTAAAATTGAAATTTTTATTTTTCCGACTGAGTGAAAATAATGCCTGGACCGGGAGTCGAACCCCAGATCTTTGACTTACAAGGTCAAGGCTCTATCAATTGAGCTATCCAGGCCGACAACCGGTGGACATTACTCAGTCAGACAACCTTTAGGCAGAAACTTCTGGTCTATCATGTAGATAGCTCAACAGAAATAAGCCGCAGGTAAAGGAAAACACCATTAAACAATGGGGGAAAGAAATACAATATATTAAAATCATACAATAAACTGATTGGGAAGAAAATCATATATATATATTTTTTTTATTGAAATTTTTTTTCCGACTGAGTGAAAATAATGCCTGGACCGGGAGTCGAACCCCAGATCTTTGACTTAGAAGGTCAAGGCTCTATCAATTGAGCTATCCAGGCCGACAAACGGTAGACATTACTCACTCAGACAACCTTTAGGCAGAAACTTCTGGTCTATCATGTAGATAGCTCAACAGAAATAAGCTGCAGGTAAAGGAAAACACCATTAAACAATGGGGGAAAGAAATACAATATATTAAAATCACACAATAAACTGATTGGGAAGAAAATCATATATATATTTTTTTTAATTGAAATTTTTATTTTTCCGACTGAGTGAAAATAATGCCTGGACCGGGAGTCAAACCCCAGATCTTTGACTTACAAGGTCAAGGCTCTACCAATTGAGCTATTCAGGTCGACAACCGGCGGACATTACTCAGTCAGACAACCTTTAGGCAGAAACTTCTGGTCTATCATGTAGATAGCTCAACAGAAATAAGCCGCAGGTAAAGGAAAACACCATTAAACAATGGGGGAAAGAAATACAATATATTAAAATCATACAATAAACTGATTGGGAAGAAAATCATATATATATATATATATATTTTTTTTTTATTGAAATTTTTTTTCCGACTGAGTGAAAATAATGCCTGGACCGGGAGTCGAACCCCAGATCTTTGACTTAGAAGGTCAAGGCTCTATCAATTGAGCTATCCAGGCCGACAACCGGTGGACATTACTCACTCACACAACCTTTAGGCAGAAACTTCTGGTCTATCATGTAGATAGCTCAACAGAAATAAGCTGCAGGTAAAGGAAAACACCATTAAACAATGGGGGAAAGAAATACAATATATTAAAATCACACAATAAACTGATTGGGAAGAAAATCATATATATATATATTTTAATTGAAATTTTTATTTTTCCGACTGAGTGAAAATAATGCCTGGACCGGGAGTCGAACCCCAGATCTTTGACTTACAAGGTCAAGGCTCTATCAATTGAGCTATCCAGGCCGACAACCGGTGGACATTACTCACTCAGACAACCTTTAGGCAGAAACATCTGGTCTATCATGTTGATAGCTCAACAGAAATAAGCCGCAGGTAAAGGAAAACACCATTAAACAATGGGAGAAAGAAATACAATATATTAAAATCACACAATCAACTGATTGGGAAGAAAATCATATTTTTTTTTAAATTGAAATTTTTATTTTTTCGATTGAGTGAAAATAATGCCTGGACCGGGAGTCGAACCCCAGATCTTTGACTTACAAGGTCAAGGCTCTACCAATTGAGCTATCCAGGCCGACAACCAGTGGACATTACTCACTCAGACAACCTTTAGGCATGTTCACCAAATTGATTATAAATATTATACACTCATATACATTATATGCACACATTTACATTATTAAAGACATTATTTTTGGGGGGGGGGGAAATTGTAAGAATCAAAAATCTGAAAAGATAATAAATAATAATAATTATTAATATTATTAATATTATATAATAATTATATAATAATAATTAATAATTATTTATAAATAAATCAAATTTTTATTTGGAAGTTTTTGTTTTTTATCTGAAATTTCTATAAACAAATAATAATTTTTTTTATAAAATTAAAATTTGAATATAAAATTATCAAATGGTTGGATGGTTGGGTTTAACGTCGCACAAGTGCTGCGCAGATGGGCAATTGGCGACGGTCTGGGACACACCCCTAGAGGTGGTCCGGAGACATGCCATCACAATTTTGATCCTCCACGGAAGGGATGGCTCTCCCGCTTCGGTGACCCCCAGAGGTATAATCTTTGATGGGAACATGGAGGACATTGCGGCCACGACAGATTTTACGTGCACCAGCCACCATTAGTGTACACGACGGTCTTTGGCCGGCTCGAGTACCGAACCCGCAATTTTTCAATTACGAGGGCGGCACTCTACCTACTGGTCTACCGCGGTCCAAAATTATCAAATGATTAAACATATAAATTTGATTTTAAAAGTCTTGGATAAAAAAACAACATGTTAATATTGCAAATAAGATGTTATATAGAGAATGAAAGCCATACTTTAAAAGGACTTTTTGAAATAAATTGTTAAAACATTCAACCTTCATTTATGAGATTTTTTTTTTTTTTTTTTTTTTTTTTTTAAACCTAGCATAAAAATGTCTAAATAAGATATTTCTATGTTAAGTACAAAATGACAAATAAACAACTTAAATTATTTTTAAGATGATAATCATCTATGTATTAATCACATTGATCGTGAAAAATCTTAATATTGAAAATAGTCACTTTCAACGGGGGAGGTGTGTGGGACTCAAGTTATTTTTCATTTTTAACTGTCAACATTATGTATAGAATTTTTTTCTGGCTACGGCCTTGTCTATTTCTTTTGTTTTTAAAACTTTAGATGTAGCATTAAATAACTTTTTATTTATTTATTTTTTCCTACTCTCAGTATCCAATATGATAATGCAATAATAGTACACAACACATTTACTTTGTTACATTTACAAACTATATATAACTATTGTAATTAGCATTTTCTTTATGATTTTTTTTTTCTTTTGTAGTGATTACAGGGCTGCCAACCTCTGGGAGTGCTAAAGTGTAGTTAAAAAGCACAAAAAGTGTAGTTTTAAGCTACAAAGTGTAGTCGCTAAAAAATTAGAAAATACTTAAAATATAAATAAGCATAAAATATTTTGTTTACATTATGACTTACTTTCTGAAATTTATTGATTTTTAATAATCAAACATTCAAAAATAATAGAAATTTTATCCAAATTTACCTTTTATATTAACATGGATACATGAAAATACACTAATTCTAATATAATACACTAATATGCAGGGTTGCCAACTTTTCAAAAACAGTTTGAGGAGTATTCAGAGAAATTTTGAGGAGCATTTCGGCTACTTTGAGGAGCAATTTTAAAAATTAAAAAGAAAAAGAAAGAAAGAAACTACTAACAAAAATAAATTAGCAATAATCATATGAAATTAAGTGAAGAAAAAAAAAAAAAAAGGTAAGATGTAGGTATGCATCAAATTTTTAGTTATTCAGTATACTGAATATTCATTATTCAGTAATAATCAAACATTTAGTGCATGCCTATTCAAAAGAAACTTGTTTAATTACAAGAACAAGACAATTGATGTGAAAATAATTTCAATGCTATACTTCAAACAGATACAAAAATTGGATTTTTTTAAACAAAATCTTAAATTTTTGGAGTAACAAAAGTCAAAATAATGAACAATTTTAATAGTTTAGATATTAGAAAATGTAATAAAACTGAATCTAAAATAAAATAATCATTGTTATTAAGGATGGAAAAGGATTGAAATTGTACAACATTAAATTCAATTTCAGTGCAAACTGACAGCCATCAACTTTTCTGAAACTTTTTTTCCCCCTTAAGATTATTGCTAAATATACCTAAAAAATCGAGTTTCCGTAGGGGGGGGGAGGTAGAATTACGTTTTTATCATTAATTAAATAAATATGCTATTTTTCTCGTATTTGACAGAATTCGCAATATTTTTACGACCGATTGCCGAAATTCGTAATTATTTCACTGCAAATTTACAAAATCTACGTTTAATAGCAAATAATTGATAATATATACTATAATTTTGCTCTAATTGATAAAATTCACTCTTCTTTAAAGGTAAATCCTAAAATACGCGATTATTATGTGGCCGATTGCCGAAACACGCTATTATTTAGCTACTAATCTATGCAAAATACGTTCATCTAAAAGCTGAATCTTAAATACTCAACTATTTTGTCACTAATCAGTGAAATTTCCTTTTTTTTTTTTTTTTTTCTTTTTCAAAGTGTAATCTCGGAAATCGGGAATAATTTTGAAGCAGTTTTCGCTAATACGGGATCGCTTACCCACTAATAATCAAAAATTTACGTTTTATATTCTATTATTTGGCTGCTAGCCAATAAAGGTTTTTTTTTTTTTTTTTTTTTCCCAGTTGATTTCAGTAAATCGCGATATTTTTGTAGCCGATGACGGAAATACGCAATCATTTCACCGCTAATTAACAAAATTTATGTTTAATCGCTGAAAAAGGCTTTATTTTGATGCTAATCGATGAATGTCTTGTTTTTTTCAAACATGATTTACATTATAAGTATAATTTTGTGGCTTTTTATAGAAATACGGAATTATTTTACAGCTAATTTTTAAAATTACGTAATCGTAAACTAATTGCTAAAATAGATGTTATTTTTCTAAAAATGTCTAATTATTTAGTCATAAATCAGCTTTTTTTTTTATTACTGAAATGTCATTTTTTGCGGCTGATTTATAAAATACGCAATTTTCTTGTGCTATTTTTGTGATGAATCCATTTTAAATCCGACGATTTTTGTGAAAGTCCCATTTTCAGATATGAAAATTTCTTAGAATCACCCACGCACTATAAAAACTAAGTTATCGCGTATTCAGTTATCCTAAGAAAAAGCACAGGAAATATTCTTTTTCTTTCTCCAACGGTAGATACTTGGTACGATAAAGTTCGAAATTTTCCATGATTTTTTCAGAAACTTGTATATTAAAACACTTAAGAAAGTTTCCTATTACAGAGGACAATTCCTCCGTTAAAGTCCGACTTTATACTGTTTTCTCCAAAACTCGCGTGATTAAGGCTTCAGACACTTTAGAAAGTCTCCCACGGAAGATAGCTCTTCCTGGTCTTAGTTTCCTTGCGTTGTCAATCGTACTTAAAGTTCAGTAACTTTGAATCCATTATTTTTATCTATAAATAATTAAAATAAACAATTTTTTTCATTAGAAAGTATTATTCTTTAGCGACTTATTAAGCATTAAGATAACTGAAACATTGATAGAGTTTAAATGAAAATCAAAATACAGCATAATCATAGCCATGAAGATAATCATAGCATTCGGTTTCTTTCTCCCCCCCTTTCAGCTTGCGGTGTCTGTGCTTGCGGTTTTAATTAAGCACACTCTCAGTTAATGTAAACAAATACTTGTCCCCGTTCTGAGTCAGCAATATTTCGATTACGCAATGCCTAGCAGTAGAATGTTTTTTTTTTTTTTTTTTTTTTTTCTTTACTATTTATTTATGAGTATTTACGATGAAGCATGTGGTTCTTCAACTAGATTGTAAAAGTTAGATTTGTTATTTTTATATTTTCAAGAAGCACTTTCATACATAAAAAATAAAATTCAAAGAATGTTTTATGCGGCAACTGTTGGAAATGCAAAATAAAAAGTTGATAAGGATTGGATTGCGATGGAAAAGAAAAAAAAGAAAAGAAAGAAAGAAAAAAGATAGTTTTTTTTTTTTTTTTTTTTTTTTTCCCAGTGTCTGCCACTATTCAGTTTTATATTATACTTTTTTAATCCGTGGTGAAATCGGAGTTCGCTCATTGTAAACAAGATGACGATGGGGAAAGGAAAAGCGTAGCTTTAAGTATACGATGCGTAGAGTGTAGTAGAAGCAGGCTAAAGCGTAGTTACTACGCCAATTGCGTAGTTGTTGGCAGCCCTGTGATTAAAATGAAATTTCACTTTTCATCAATCAAATTAATTTTTAATAAAATATTTCTATTGCTAAAATTGCTAATTCGTAGTTAAAAGTACAATTTATTGCTTTAACAGAATAATTTTATGCATTGAACATCTGCAGTTCAATGGATTTTTTTTTTGTCCAGTTTCGTGCGTTTTTTTTCCAGTTTTGTTCAGTGTCCCAGACTTTTCACAAAAAAGTGGACAAAATAATAACCCTGCTTGATATACCATACAGAATATAACAGTCAACTCTCTTTAATCCACAATTCAATTTTTGATGTAACCAATGAAATTTACTTCACAAGCAGCAGTAACTCCCCTCTCCCACATTTTATGGAAATTAGTATTTTTCTTTTCCTTAATTTAAATGAATTTTCTATTTTAACCATATTCTTTTCTTTACTCTAAAATTTTTATGTATCGTATTTTCCTGCATATAATCCACGAGGTGATATTTTCAGTCCTAATGAAAAATTTTCATCAGATAATCCACATCATCATATAATCAGCGCATACAAATAGTAATCAACATGCAAATTATTGTTAAATAAAAAAAAACTCATGCAAAAAAAATTCTGCTTTAATAGCAAAGAAACAGAAACATCTTGCCATTAGGTTACAAAAGTATATCTTAAAAAGAGAAGCCACTCCTACATGCACAAATACATCATACATAAACCAATCACTATCGGCTCTAAGATCGGCCAAGTAGATACACAATCTGAAATTATTTCTTTACATCATATTGACATCGATATTTGCTCTCAGACACTTTTAATTCATTAACGCAAGATATAAATTTTAGTTTTTATATTTTTTCTACTCAGAATAAAAGTTGAAAAAAAAAAAAAATTTGTGGTTTGGTAATTTTATTGCAACATTTTAATAATTTTTGAATAATTCAAAAGAATATTTTTTTCAGAATAACAATTTACATTTTTGCTTAATTTACAAGATGAAATTTTCAAGCATTAGTATAATGTTGGTGTGAACGGCTGAGTTTTTACCAACAGTGTGAAAAATACCATAGCCGGGAATCAAACCCATGCCTTCTGCTTAACGCAAGGATGCTCTAAACACTGAGCTACCCTAGCTGATAACCAGCTCGACATTTCTTACAATATAACGTTGGCAAGTGTTACAAAATGAGATTTCAGGGTTGATGAATGAAATTTCTACATTAGTATAATGTATTGACATAAACAACATTTTTTCAATCTTCTAAAGAAATAATACTAATTGGTGAATTAATAATAACTAGCTAACAGTTTGAATTTGTAAATTTAGAATAAATTACATATACTAACTTTATATGCTTGCTATTTTATAATGCTAACTTATTTTTATCGAAATTTTTAAAATTTTCTACATTAAAGCAGACATTTTATTGTAAAATTCCTTCTGTTTTTGAATTCAGTGGGTGATAAAATATTTAAAACAAAAAGTTTAGGCTGTAAACATATTTAAAATTTTTAGTTTCCCATTGAAAAGTTTAAAAAGTTATAAAAATCAAATCATTCCATTATAATTTGTAATTATTTAATTTCATATAGTCTATATGTAAGTTTAAAATGAGATATTAAATAATTTAGATGAACACTACATTCATAAATTTTAGAAAAAAAGTATTTTGAAAATTAATAAAATAAAAATTAAAAGACGTTTGTGTTAATTTTCACCCTTTCTTCACAACATTTCCCTCTCCCTTTTACTAAATAGTGTCTTATATTACTTAACTCGCTTTTTTTCTGCTCCTTTCTTTTTTCACCCAGAGGATATTGCATGTTTTCTCTCGACGGAACAACAGAAGTGCTTACACTTCTGAAACACATTATGTTAATAATTTAGGATTGTGTCAAGAGGCTTTTATGTAAAATTAATGTTAATCAGTTTTAAGTGGTATTTCATTTCTGAAGTTCTCTGTTGGTGTTATATACAAAAAAAACTTTCATTTTAAAAAGTAAGGCAGATTGAAGCCACTTCACAGATGTTCTTTTAGAAACCCTGAAAATTGTAGTAATTTTAACCTGTTAACCGGGAATAAACTTTTACCACTCGTGAGTAGCAAAGATTGATTGATGGAACATTTGTTTGTAAACATGCCCTTTCCTTATATGCTTGCATATAACCACGCTAGATTATGAAATGCATAAAACTTAATGCGTTCAAAATATAACAGTAAATTTCCACGACAAAAAATGTCGTCACGCCCATTGCAGTAGTAATGCATGTATGATGAAAACCCAGTTAACAGGTTAATATGATTATTATAATAGTATGTATATATGTGAATAGATAATTTTTTGAAAAGATTTCTAGAAAAAATAAACATGTCTTATTTTCAAGGCATTGAAATTTCATTATATTAGAAAGACCAGAAGGTAATGTCATTTTTTTTTTTTTTTTTACAACAAATTTAAACAGATAAATTTTTAAAAAGTTACTTTTAATCAATGATTTAATCACACTCGTTATCAATAACCTTTTGGCATCTAGTGTGCAAGTTTTTAATACCGGATCGATAAAAATTAGTTTATGAGCAAACTACCTGGCGGTTGCATCATCAAAGTTTAAAAAGTTTTTTCCACTTAGAAAATGTTGTAGTGATTGGAATAAAAGGAAATTCGATTGCACAATACTGGGCGAGTATGGCGGATGAGGCAATACCTCTCACCTCGATTCATTAACTTTTTCTAGTGCTCATCTTGCTTAGTGCAATCTTGCATTATTGTGTTGCAGAATAACGTCTTTTCTTTTGACATTCTCTGGGCACTTTTTAGTTAAAAATTGATTATCTGAATTCAATTGTTCACAGTAAAGGTCTCGTTTCACATTTTGTCTAGATTTCAGCACTTCAAAATGAGTGAAACCTCGAATATTCTACTAAACACACAAAAGTGCCTTTTTGGAGTGTACAACTAGCTCAGCTGTGTTTTTCTGCAATTAATTTGGAGATAGCCACTACCTTTTATGTTTTGGATTATCATAAAGGACCTATTTTTCATCTCCAGTGACCAAGTGATCAAAAAAGGCTTGTATATTATGATACTAAAGCAATAAGTTGCATGAGGTCGATTGGTTAGCTTTGTTTTCCTCAGGTAGATTCTGTAGGACCAAAATACATGCTCTTTTTACTTTACTAATCTGCTGCAAATGTACGTGGATGGTTCGACCAAGGTTGGTTAAAAGTGTTTTTGACAGTTCCTGGATTCTCTGATACAGATTTGCTTCAACTTTTGGCCCTTAACACGTCATTCTCTAAAGTTATTGGCCTTCCTGAAAGATCAAAACTACCAGATTTAAACTTAGAAAACTAGATTTAATATTTATGAATGTTTAACTCTTAAACGAATAGTGATGTCTACATCATATGTTTAAAATCTGATATCTCTTTATGTGCCAATCTTTGAATAGTGTTTTTTAAATTTTAGTTTCACCAAAACTATTTTATCATTTCCGAATGCAACCAGAATCTTTGATAGTTCATTTCTTTATCTGTGACATTTTACATTGTTGGTGCACTATCTAAGTACAATTTCATGTTTTTCGATTATTTATATAAAAAGTAATAAAAACATACAGGAAAAATTGTTTTCAGATAGAAACAAAGTAAGAGTAACGAATAATATTTTTATTTTGTATATATTGATAAATTTATGCAAGAAAAATGTAACTTTTTTGTTTTGATGATGTAGAAATACATCAATGTTTTTTTGAAAAAATTCTTATGTGGATTTTTTTTTTTTTTTTTTTTTTGTATTTTAACCATTAACTACTCTCATTTTATAGTTGATTTCAAAAGTTATTTATTAAAAATAAAAATTCATGCATTTAAGGATTAATGAACTTAGATAAAACATCACAAATGTTTTTGGTAGCAACTACTGCATTACCACTCTTTCAAAACTCAAAAAGCATAAAATGCCAGATATCTATCTTTATTGGTATTTGGATAGCCATTTCACCATAAATTGCAAAAAGAAATTTACATTTTAATTAATTACGATTAAACAAATCACTCTACCTTAAAATGTGTTTGGCACAAGTTCAAGTACACAATGAGCTGGCAAATAACAATAAAAACATGAAAAAAAAAAATTACATTACTTTCCAATCACCCTAATACAAGTAAGTCCTGATGTTATATATTTATCTTACATCTGCAGAGATGATAGGTTAAAAAAGCTGAAACTTTACAGGAAAAACAGACATTAAAACAAAATATCAGAATTCAGTTGGCAAAAGCAGTTTTTTTCTACAAACAAAAAAAAAAAAAAAAAAAAAATAATAATAATAATAATTTATATTGTTTATAATTTATAAAAAATGATTTCAGTAACATGCACATGTAAAACCTTATCTAATTAGGTGATGTAAGAGAAACTAGCAGGCTTCACTGGGCACTATATTTAAAGGATTTCTTTTTAATTGAATAATTGAAATATTTAAATAAATATATTTCGATTGGCGACTATTTTCTTCACAGTTTTAGTATGGGATCTCCTTGACAATAGCAAACACTTTTTGAACCTGTGAACTCGAATCTGTGCAACAAAACTATTATTGTAACGAATATTCTTGAAAACAGTCAAACAGAAATGTTAATTCTTTGAATATTCTGGAAACAGTTGAAGCTGTTACTCGTACAGTAAAAGTCACTATTCAATGAAAGGTTGAATCAGAGAATGCATGTAAGCCGTTTTCACAACAATCACTATAATGCACGTATGTACACTTCACGAACATGAAAAAAAAAAATCACTGGACAGCCCTACAACGCTGTGCATGAATCTCAGAACACACGAAACTTAGTTCCACAGCAATCGCTATCACGCATGTTAAAACAAAAAAACATCACTGGACACCCCTACCTCGCTGTGCGTGAATCTGAAAACACACGAAACTCGGTTCCGCGGCAATCACTATCACGCATGTTAAAACAAAAAACAAAAAAAAAAACCATCACTGGACACCCCTACCCCACTGTGCATGAATCTGAAAATGCACGAAACTCAGTTCCGTGGCAATCACTATTACGCATGTTAAAACCAAAAAACATCAATGGACACCCCCATGAATTTGAAAACGCACGTAAATTGGTTTTGCGGCAATCACTATCATGCGTGTTAAAACCAAAAAAAAAAAAAAAAAAATCACTGGACACCTCTACCTCAAATCAATGAAAATCAAATAAACCAATCAAATCTCTCCTAAGATTTCCCTATCTGCTTCATTATAGAAATGTCGAAGTTTTATTTTCATATTTTTATTAATTAAAAGAAAACTAATAAAAAATTCAAAAATCTGACTTTGGTGTGCACAATGACCCTTTGGAGGACACCTTTGTGTTAAATCACGTGACTGTGTGAGCTACCGCTATCAAGAACAATGAAATATACATATATATATATATATATATATATATACAAATATTGCTCACTTTATAGTATAAAATACATATCAGATAATACAAACTTCAATTTACAAAACAAATTTTGTTAAATGTATTGTCACAGAAAAAAAAAAAAAAATATTTATGTACAGAAAAGTTGAATTTAACTGAAAAGCTGAAAAATCTCATCCTGGATTTTTGTAATTACTTGCAATGGTTACTGCTTAAGAGTTAAATGTTTGTTAACAATCCTATCTGCACTGCAGGATAATAAAATTAAAGTTTTGCTGCCCAGTTTTTATGTTTCAAAAAATTCCAGAATTATTTATTTTTTGCTTCTTAGCTTTCCTTACTTTAAAGAATTTTTTGGAATATCAGGATCTTGTGCGCATAATTAGCAAATATGCTCAATTAAGATTTTGAGTTAGAGAGACATCAGAAAAAGATGGGATGCTCTCAATTGAACTGTGCAAAACATCAATAGTGTATTTGGCGCTACTGTTAATATGCAGCACACAGTATCAAACTGGTTTGCCAAATTTTATACCAGTAACTTTGACCTCATGAATGATCTACACTGTTGACTAAAATCAAAGTTAATAATGACAACTAAAGGTCACAGTTGAGTAGGATCCATCTCAGAGTAACTATGAATTATCGTTAAAGTTTGGTGTTCGTAAACAAACAATATTAGCTTAGCATAAATCAGTAAAGTGAAAATTTTGGATAAGTAAGTTAGAGATGAACTGAATGAAAAACAGAAATAAAAGGGTTTGGAATCAAACTTGATGTTACTTTCTCATCACAAATCTGATGCATTTTTTAATAAAATTGTCACTTGTAATGATACATGGATCTAATATGACAATCACAAATGTTCAGCACAGTTGTTGGTCAAGGATGAATCACCAAAACATACTCCAAAGTATAATGTTCATCAAAAGAAGCTAATGCTGAGTGTTTGATGGTCTAGAGCAGGTGTGATCTATTATGCTTTTATGAAACCGGGTTTACTGAACATAGCAAAAATATACTGCAACTAACTGAACAAAATGATGCAAAAAAAACCCAGCTTATATTGGTCAATGGATTAACTTCTATCTTATTCTATAGTAACACTAGAACACATACTGCACAAATGCCTCTGGCAAAACTACAAGTTGGAACTTCTACATCATCCTCCAAACTCACCAGACTCCAGATCTAACCCCAACTGATTGCCACCACTTCTGGAATTTGGACAACTTTTAACAGAAAACTATTTAATTCTGGTTCATGACTACAGGTAAGAAACAGCTTCAATTTCAAACAAGGTACCACATGAGATCATGAGAAGAAATCTGACTTTGTCTCTATGCCTGTTAGTGTTAGCTGGTAAAAATAGAGTGGCATTCATGCCTTGTGTGGCCCTACCAAGAGAATATACTCCCGACGTACATCACCCATTCCTCCCAGGAACACACCCTTGCAACAATGAGACCACTAACAGGGGATAAGGGATGTCTCAATTTTTTTCTGTTCACAAGACTAAAGCAAATTCTATTTGTAGAATCCCTCCCACTCATGATTGGTATGCTAGTAACCATCCTGGTCTGTCTCTTCAGTCCGGAGGCACAAGATCCACACAGACTGCATTGGCCAGAATGCGTAGTGGCCATATCAAAAGCTTGAAATTCGTCAATAAAGTAAAGACTTATTCTTCTTGCCCTTGTTCCTGTCCTGCTTCTTCTGCTCATGTCACTGACTGTATTGGAGCCTCTGCGAGGCAGCTGTGGAGTGAGGAGAGTAATGGACTTGTGGTTCTGTTAGAGCGACATGGTATCATGGACCTGGTCTAGGATTTTTGGATCAGAGGGCAGTGGCGGATTTAGGGGGGGGGGCTGGGGGGCTGAAGCCCCCTCCCCCCCAAAAAAACACTGGCATTTACAATTGAATATTGCAATTGTAAATTTTTTATTGGTCTAGAATAACACTTTGAAAAATCTTAGCCTCCCCCCCCCCCACCCCCCACAAAAGTCAAGTTCCGGATCCGCCACTGCCAGGGGGACATGAAACAACAGACAACAATGCAATTTAATTCTGACAATACTGTAAAATATGTCTTTCAGGAAATCATTGATTCTTGTCTACAGTGTTTTATACCACCAGCCTGAACAACCTGCCACTTAAATGGCAAAAGTGTGAAGACAATATTAGTGCATATTTTGATGAATAAAATAATTCCATATGTTTTTAAGTTATTAACCAACTTTGCCTTTTTTTCTACAAATTTCATCTTTTACGATCTGATATGTGGATCAATCCTTAATACATTTTCGTTTGTAAATTTATCAAGAAGTAATGAAAAGTATATAAATAGTAACTTTTTCAAACTCAGATTTCAGAAATTTGAAGTTTGAGTGAAAAATGAGTGTTACTGTTCGAATAAATGAAGTTGATGGAAGTTTTAACATGAAGATGGCCCACTAAGAAAAATTTAACAATAGCATTAATAACAAGATGTTACTAAGAATCAAACAGCACAAGCCACATATCCAAATGACAATTTGCAGCAAAATCATTTGTGAGGCGGCTTTTTTTTTTATGACTATACATAAATACTTATATGATGTATATATGTTTCTTCTTTTTCTAAACAGGCAACCGTAAATTTTCTGAAATTTCTGAACAGAACCATGCCTGCATACAAGTAAACCCAAACAGATAGTTAAGAAAAATAAAAAGTGTTAAAAAAAAATACAACAGAATTATCAGTTAATGTTCAAGAAGTTTGATTAGGAAATGGAAAACAAATCCACACAATATACTTTAGCACTGCTGTTATCTTTGAATGTGTAACTCAAAGAATCATTTGTATTTCTTTCAGATGAAAATTCATTTGATGAGCCTGTAGAAGACAATGAATCACGCTTTTGATGACCCCACTTGAACACTGAACTAAAGGAAAAGAAAATGATGCAATATATGATTAAATATTCATAGACAGTGACAACAGTAAAAAAAAAAATATACATATATAGATTTAAACAAACATTTTTAATCAAAATAATACAGACAATCAAATATAAAATAACTTCCTTTATATTTCTTAAAAGTAAAGTTGGAACACAGTGCAACTAAAATTAATTGGGTAAATTATATAAACATGCTTCTGAAATCAAGATTTCTATGTTTACAATGCCCCCTTCCTATATATACAGTGGCGGACAAAAAAACTGCATCACCTAAAAAAAAAAAAAAAAAAAAGTTTTTTAATGTTATGCATTATTTTTTTACATAAAATTATCTTAGTTGCTGCAAAGCAAGATATGACGTTATTCCAAATTCATATTGCATCATACAACTCTTCTGAAGTATTACATCATTCTACTTCTATAAATAGCATGCCAAAAGGGGACAATGGCTATTTATCTCATTTTTTTAAGTGATGAAAGGATGGCTCCTTATGTTCAATTGACGAAAGAGAAAAAATGTGTGGCATTTGCTTTAGCCAAAGAAGGATATTCGACACGTGTGATCGCTAAAAAAATTTGCTGCAATCAATCGACAGTCTTAAGAGTGATTAAGTTGGAGTGTGAAACTGGTAATATTGAAAGGAGGTCAGGATCAGGCCGAAAGAGGGTAACCACAAAATCTGACAATCAATATCTCAAGCATATGTCTCTCCGTAATTGTCATACAAGTGCTTCTGATTTAAAAGTCAGATTTGAAGAAGAATGTGGTGTCAATTTAAGTGTACCAACTGTCCAAAGACACCTTGCGGAATGCAGTCTGCATTCATATCGCCCAAAGAAAAATCCGTTACTCAAAAAAAAAAAAATGATGCAGAAGGTACTTTCTTGGATGAAACAGCATGTTTCATGGACAAAGGCTCAGTGGGACTCCAGTAATTTTTTCGGATGAATCTAAATTCAACTTACATGGGTCGGACAGTAAGCGGTATGTTCAGAGGCATAAAAATTAAGCGTATCATCCAGACTGTATATCGCATAATGTTAAATTCCCAGTGAGCCAAATGGTCTGGGGATGCATATCCAGCAAAGGGTTTGGACGCCTGAAACTTATTACTGGAACTGTGAATGCATCAGTTTACACCCAGGTCTTGGAGGAGTGTTTAAAGCCAGTTATTCAGAAGGTGCTGGAAATTGTATTTTTCGACAGGACATTACAATCTGTCATACAGCAAAATTAGTAAGTATGATCTAACTTATTTATGCATGATTTTTTAACCTTATTTACAGGTTTTCATCTCCACAACATAAAGGATATTACAAAAATAATTTCCTCCTATTTTACCCCTTTAGGTGAAAGCTTATCTGAAATCTGGAATCAAAGCTTTGGACTGGTCTCGGAATAGTCCCGATCTGAATCTCATTGAAAATTGTTGGCACATAACAGGTACGAAAATTGCTGCTAAGAAGCCTGCTACTAAGACTGAACTGCAGGAAAGCATTATTAAGGTTTGGTTCCATGATATTGGCTGGGATTACATTCAAAAGTTAATATCTTCTTTGCCAGACCGCTGCAAGGCTGTTATTGCAGCTCGTGGAGGATCCACTAAATATTGAAATGATCCTTATGCCCATGTAAATAAATGTAATATGACTGCAGTTATGTAGTGCTGTTATTAACTACAAAAGTTTAGCCTTAAAGCAACTATTAGCTGTCCATTGCAAGTTCGAAAGGGCGGTCATTCTTTCTGACTCTCAGGCAGCCATCCAGTCAATAAGCGTTGTTGATTATCCATTAACACCGGAAGTATCCCAATGTCAAGAATCATTAAGAACTCTCACCTTAAAGGGGAAACAAATTGTTCTCCAGTGGGTGCCCGGCCATTGTGGCCTTTGGGGCAATGAACAAGCGGACTTTCTTGCAAAAAGAGGTGCCACCTTACTACAACATCCCAATACAGCCATTTCTAACTGGAGGATTAAACTGTTTTTAAAGAATTTATCTGCATCTAATGCTTTACGAGATCTTGAGAATCGTACAGCTCTAAAGAAATGGAAGAATTTAAGTCATACTCTAATTCCTGATAAACCAAGACGTAAGGCAGTTGCGACTTTCCGCCTATCTACAGGACATGACTGCCTTGCTGCTCATTTGAAGCGCATAGGTATCTTAAACGACCCTACATGCCCACTTTGTGATTCTGGAGAAGTAATGGACCGGGAACATCTGTCCCGTTGTAGGGCTCTTCGATGTTCTACAGAAGAGTCGAGATATTGGGAGGCAAGATCGCTCCTTAGGCAATGACTTCGGTCTTCTATGTTATATTGTCTATAATTTGATTTGTATCTTTATAGTCCTCTGTAACTTTTGCCTAGCCATTGGAAATAAAAAAAAAATATTAACTACAAAATTTGTATATGAATTACTTTGTTGCAGGTTTTATTAAATATTACATTTTTCACTCTTTTTCATTTTTCTGAGTAATTAAGTATAAATAATTCATTAATTCTAGTAAAACTTGATTGAGATTAATCCTACAACTTTATTCTATCCGAACAGTATGATCTTTACATAAAACATATACGTGAAACACATTGTTTGCACGCTTTTCCATTTTTTCGCAGGTGATGCAGTTTTTTTGTCCGCCACTGTATATACATGTTGTAATTAAAATTACACATTTATATATATAAGTATATAAATAATTTTTAATTTTTTGATCTTGCTGTATAAACTGTACTTGAATGTTCTAAGCATGAAATAAAATACTTTGTTAAACAGATGGATTCTCCATCATCGTGTTAAAAACTCATGGATACACCATATCTAAGACATACATAACATAAAAATTAACTGGCAGAAGAGCTGTGGCTCACATAAGAAAAGAAATAAAATTTTTTAGGGTATGGTCTGTCTGCCGATGCAGCCATCTAATTTTTACTTTCTTCTACATTCAATAGAAGAAAGTATTGGATTTGTAAAAATTTTTGAACTCCGCTTTTCGATGGATTTACATGTTTTGGGATTTCCTGAACACGATTTGATAGTTTTTAGAAAATGTGTGTCTGTGTGTATCACAAATTTTGTGGATGCTGTATCTCACGAACCAATGAACAAAATTTAACCAAACTTGGTATTTAGATCGACCCTGACATAAACTGGAGCTGATTAGATTTGGGGATCAATCGCTCAACAGGTGGCGCTGTAATAGCATTTTTTCTAAATTTTTAACATGGCAGTATAGGACAAAATTTCGTATAAATGTACATAATGAGAGTTATTTTTAATTTGTGATTGTAAAATTAATATGAATTATTCATAATAGTAGTAGTTAACTAAGAAAAAAATTTTGTGCACGTGGGGGCATTGCTTCTCCCCCCAGGGGAGTAAATTTTCAAGATGGGTATCTTTCGAAAGGTCCCGTCAAAACCTTTAAAATGAATGGTTGAACTATAGATCTGTGATAATTTAAAACAAAGTTATTGATTTTTTTTTTTTTTTTTTTTAAATATATATTGAGAATAAAAGACTTTTTTTGGATATTTAGTGTTATACTACTTCTCTAATATGGAAATTGTCAGCATTATCATGGAAGATAATTTTTTTTTAAATAATAACTTTAATAAATTATTTTTACAATAATTTATTAAAATGTAAATGCTTGTATAGGAAAATATAGAAGAAAGTCATGTGGTGGCCACAACATACTAGTTAGAAAATGTCTGTGTGTGTGTGTGTGTGTGCATGACAAAAATTTTGTGGCAACTGTATCTCTGAAACTGCTGCTCAGAATTGCATATAAATTTATATGTAGATGCACCTTGACCTAAATTAGTGTCTATCAACTTTTGGTGTCAACCGCTAAACAGGTGGCGCTGCTATACAGCAATTTCTGCAATTTAAGGGGAAGCTATATCTCAGGTTGTACTGAGTATAATCAAACAAAATTTGATATATACAAAGATCATTATGAGACATTATGCTGATTCAATTTGAATGCTTATCGGCAAACAGGTGGCGCTGCTATGCAGTGATTTCTGCAATTTCAGGGAAGGCTATATCTCAGGAACTACTGCACAGAATTGCATATAAATTTATATGTAGATGCACCTTGACATAATTTAGTTCCTATCAACTTTTGGTGTCAACTGCTCAACAGGTGGCGCTGCTACACAGTGATTTCTGCAGTTAAAGGAAAGGCTATATCTCAAGTTCTATTGCATATAATCAAACAAAACTTGATATGTGAGAAGGCCATTATGAGGCATTATGCTGATTCAAGTTGGATGCTTATAGGCCAATAGATGGTGCTGTAAAACAGGAAATTTTCTTGATAAAGGGGAAGGCTATATCTCAACTTGTATGGAATATAACTGTATGAAACTTGATATGTGAGATAACCATTATGAAAACGCATTTCTTAAGATGTTATTTATAGACAATAAAACTGTCTTTCTTTGGATATTTAGTGTTAGTTTTCTCTAAGATGAAAATCATTTGCATTCATCATGTTAGACAACCTTGCTTAGCTGTAAAATTTGTGTTTAGGAACACAACATGTAGATAGATGGCTATGTGAAAGTGCCTTGCCGATTTAGCATTTTCAATTTTGGTTATTTGCAAGATACTACAATTAAAAAACATACAGCTCCCAAATGTTTGAGGAGTTATATCCTAAGTTTCAAACTCAAAGTAGTTGAAACAGCCAAAGAAATTGGCAATTGTGCTACTGTACTGGAATATGAAATAGATGAAAAATGTGCTCAACATTAGATTAAAGAGAGAAAAAAAACTAATTTGCATGATTTTGGATAAACGTGCAAATTGTACTGGAACTGTATTGTATCTAGAATTGGAAGAGCTTTCTCTTTGGGTGAAAGCCCAACATGATTCTGAATGTCTAGTATCTACAGTTTAAAATTCATTTGAAGGCAAAACTAATACAAATGAAGCTGAAAAATTTTACTGTACACCAGTCATAGTACAGCAGATTCCTAAGAAGGTACAGACTTTCTGTAAGAAGTAAAACAACGGTTGATCAGAGTTTACCTTCTGACTGGAAAGAGAAAACGCTGCTTTTTTACAATATGTAAATGATATAATATCGGAAAAGGGATTTGATTTAGAACAAATTATTAACATGGACAAAGTTCCATTGAGTTTTGACTATCCTCCAAACAGAGCTGTTCATATGACAGAAGAAAAAAGTGTTAGTATACATACCACTGGCCATGAAAAAAATTCATTTACCTGCATTCTAGCATTGACTGCTAGTGATAAAAAGTTGAAACTGCTAATTATATTCAAGCGGAAAACCATCCCAAAAGAAGATTTCCCAAGCAGCATAGTAGTATAAGTAAATGAAAAGGGATGGGTGTATGAAAGCATCATGATCGACTGGCTCCAAGAAGTGTGGCAGAAAAGAGGTGTGCTTTTTTTTTAAAACCCCATGGTTTACTCATTCTGTATCCCATGCGAGCACATCTCTTAGACATAATCAAAAGTGCTTACAAGAAGTCATCAACCACATTAGTGGTGATTCCAGGTGAATAAGCCACCAGTAGTAAGAAGTTCTGTTCTTGAAGCTAGGAGATAGGAAGTGGTGGGTTTGAACTCAAGTCATGCTCGTTGACTTAGTAGTTCTGAAATTTTCATGGTTTTCTCTGAAACTCATGTGAATACAGGCTAAGCTCTCTTAGAAAGATTCATCAGGAGGGTTTTTCAATCAGGATTAGGATTCGCACATAGTCAATTGGCCTTGAGATCTATATCACCATAACTGGAAAAAAAAGGGTGTATAATTTTCAATTGCCCCAGGTGCTCCAGACTTACGATATGCCACTGGTCAAAGTGAGTAGAAAATGTATGGAAATCAATAAAAAAAGAGACAATCATTTTAGGTTTTTGGAAAGCTAGAATTCTTCCAGAAATGGGGGATATATCAGACATCTCGGATAATCTACCAATAGTGACAGTGCAGCAGAAAATGAATCTGACGAGCAAATATTAACATTATTTAATTCTGAAAGCCAAGATTCACAATTTGATGGCTTTGATGATTATATTTTCTGTTAATTATTTGCATTTAAATAGTAAAAATTTTATATGACTAAATTATAATTACTTTCCTACACTTAACATAGCTGCCAACTTTGCAGCTTTAAAAATAGGAAGATTTCTACTTGAAAATAGGAAGAAAAATGAAGACTTCTACTCTGTAATAGGGAAATTTAAAAACTACTATATTTTAAAACAATTTTGAAATAAATCTGATTTTTAATATCTAATATTTTATAGCATGTTTAACTTTAGTAAAGTCCTTAAAAATTTCCTAGGTAGATTTGTAATGTAATGAGAGAAAACAAATTACAATAATGTATTGAAAATCCACATTATACATTTCTTATCCAACATTTTCAGCTACTGGTATTATGTATCTTGCATAAGACTTATGTTTGGTGATGTAATAAGTATTTTAAACTCATTGGGAGAAAACAAATAGATTTAACAAGTTCAGTATTAAAGTGTAAAAAAATAAGTACATATGTGAGAAATATTGAACACTTTTATCACTTTATTGGTACTAGAATCTTATAAAACATTTTTATTTTGAATATTGATCATGTTGTTGTAGATTGAGAAAACTTAGCATCCCAAGGGTGCTTGATCGTTGATGCTAAAGAAGCGATAAAAAAAAATTACATGAATGAGAAATAATTTTATTTCTTTATAGATTTTTAAGTCTAACAAGGAAAGTTTAAAATGAATATTGACGTTTATTTTGTGGATGGAGAAAGATTGAGAAACAAATGGCTTCTGTAGAGCATTTAATCAACAATCACTAGCTGGAGATAAGAAAAGTAGGGGGGAAGGGTAAAAAATAATTACATGAGCAAAAAATATTGAATAATTATATTTTTTATAAGTTCTAAAATATCACAAAGTAAGTTTAAAATGAATATTAATATTTATGTTGTGGATGAAGAAAGATTGGGAATCAAAAGGATTCTGTGTAATATTTGATTGTCGATAGTTTATGGGGTTTCTTTTTATTAACGGATAATTATAACGGCTTTTTAAAAACAGAAGAAAAAAATTAAAAATTGGAAGCCATAACTTAAAAATCGGAAAACTCTCTCTAAAATATTAGTTTCCCTCTAAAATATTTTGATATACTAAATTAATTCTAGCTTTACTTTAATGAAAACTTTTTTTTATTTAGTGATGACATAGCAAAATCCCTTAATTGTCCTGTTTCCTTTTGTCATCATTTCTGTAAAATCACTAACTTATTTTGTTGGACAGATTTGATTAATCAGAATAAGGTGCCAACTGGTACACAGCTTATGTTATCTTCTACCATGGAGCTAAAGTGCTATCATCTTGCTTGTGAAGAGTGTATGTATAAATGTGCTATACACCATTTGGAAATTACTCAAAAGAAAATTCTCTGTTTTAGTATTTTTCAGACTAGTATATAAATTCTCTCTCTCTCTCTTTTTTTTTTTTTAATGTTCTGGTTAACTTGTAATTCAAATGGAGGCACTGCTATAGGGATTTTCTAAAGAGTAGTTAACTGTAGTTGCATGCGTATATCCTAATCTTTTGTTTCTGATGTTTGTGATCCTGTGGCATCATGTGATGGACATCCCTGCAGGGCTAGTTGATATAGTTAAGTATGGGGCCAGTTGGTTTAGTTATGACATAGCTAAGCCATAACTTGGCACTTCCTTAGTTAAAGGGTGATGAACTTCTCTGTGGTGGAAATGTAAAAATTTTGCACCTTCATTCTCCAAGACAACCATGATGGTGTGCATTTGACAGTTCCAACGAACCCCGTGAACCTCAAAAAGATGTTAAAATATCACATCGAAAAAAACCAACAACGAATATCCATAATATCAAGGGCCTTCAAATTACCCTGGATACAAATTAAATGACTTTGCTTTGGTGAAATAGCAAGCATGCCAGTACATTGAGAAGATTGGCCAAAAAGATGGCAATGAGATTCTCGTGTCTGCTATGGACAAAATAACATACTTGCCAACCTAGCCCGCATGAATGTTAGTCCTGACCTTTTCTGCCTATTTTTTTACACCAGTCTTTTTTCAGAGTACTTTTCTTTTTATTTAATCATAAAAATATATTTGAAGAGAATTATTCTAAAAATTAAGTGCCGTACAAAAAGGGGCGAGAACTAACAATTTTCTGGGTTAGGTTGGCATGTATGAAATAAGATAAAAATGGAGATGGCCAAGCAAAAAATGATTCAATTTTGTATGACCAAAGTAAAATTGCAGAAAAACTGAATTCGCCTGCTCAAATAAATGAATGTGCAACTCCTACAATTATGTTTCATATTAAATATAGAGCTAATTCTATTTGAATAAATATAGGTAGTTACAATAAAAAGTAGAATTTATTTTTCTTGGAAAATTCCTTATTTGCATACATTTAAGCAGAAACATTTGGTCAAATTTCATTGAAAAAAATATTTTGAAAAATTAAAATGTTTTTCCTCAAAAATTGCTGTATTATATCTAAGTATCCCTACTTTTGTCATGTTATGACAACTCACCCTTATGGGCCTGCCATCTAACCCCAGGTGAGAGGTTAGCTGGCCTAGATACTAAGCTGAATTCAAAGACATGATAAAGATGATTTAGATATGATAAAAATGATTTCATCAACCATTCTGCTATGCTTGAAGAAATTGCTAGTACGTAGTACGACAAATATTAAGTGTCTGATGGCAGTTTATTACATACGCACTTTTAAGTTTGATATTTTGTAGCATCATTATCGGTCATTTCAAAAACATTTTCGGACAACCTTCCCCTCGCAAATAGTTTATAAACTGCAGATATTGATTTGAAAAATGCTGTTGAATACTCAGAAGAACATCAGTAATCTGCGATATTAGAGCAAATAAAAAATTAGTCACATCATTGGATATATACTCACTGACATAAGTGAAAAAACATTTTCGAATCTAGATTTTTTGTTGAACATCTAATGAAATACTTCATGAATCCTTGTGCAGGGGCACACCGACCCGATGTGCGAAGTGTGCGGTGCACACAGGCACCAAGTAAAGAAAGGAGCCAGCCAAGGATAAATTGTTTGAAAAAAAAAAAGTAAAAGATATATATATATATATATATTGCTTTATTAAATCTGATTTCATAGTGCCGGTCTGAAGCCATGCGACTAGTGTTGCTAAATGAGGCATCCTGAAAAATATACTGGCAAAACTTGTGTTCCTCAGGGTTTTTTTTTTTTTGTAAGAGCACTTTGAAAATGGAATAACTTTGTAAAGACTTCTTCAGCAAAATTTTCTTTGACTTTTTTAAAATATCAAAGCATTCTACTGAAATTTAAAAGGGCGCCTTAATCCCTTCTCCCCCCTTCCTCCCCCCAACACTTCTGCTGGAAAAACACTACTTAGATTAGTTGAAAGACAACATAATTCGATTGCAAAAGTAAAAATTTAATAGAACCAGAGATTTTACTTTGAGTAGTTTTTTCTCATTTGCATTATCGATGTAACATTTATATTAATAAAATCAGACTTTTGCTTGTAAATTTCTCAAATTCAAAAAAGATTGCGATATCTTCATGTTTCACACATCGTGAAAGCCAAATCTGACTTCAGAAAAATTTCTCTGTGTGTGTGTGGTGTTTGTGTCTGCATGTATGTAACACTTTCATCTCGGTATCATGTGAAGAACAGCTGGACAGATTTCAACGACACTTCGCAGGAATTACCCAACTTAAAATTATGTCTGTCCACTTTTGTAAATCCCCCCCCCCCCTGTTCTACGCCTGGGAGGGGGGCGTAGAAGGAGGCAAGAACAAGTTTGTATGTGTAACTTGGCTTCAAATTACTTCACAGTGAAGAAATTGCACATGAGGGTTCGATTTGAGTACAAAATAAATAAATAAATAAAAATAAATAATAAATAAAATAAATAATCATTGTCTACGATTTTGGAATTTTTGATTTTTAAGGGGGGAGGAAAAAAATCAATTTTCAGGTCTAGACTTTTGAGTAGAAATTTACGAAAAATGGTTCCAAAATGTTAAAAACAGTCATGCATCTTCTTTAGGATATTTCCAAAAACCCATTTTTGGTGTTTGGGATTTTTGATCTTGATGGGGAGGGAGGGGGGGGGGGGTTACAAGGAAGCAAAGTCGAGATCCTTTTTTTTAGTGCTGAATTAGTCCTGGAAAATTTATTGGAGCTCCGGTCATGAATTTTGGCACATGTATTGTTTAGATGCATTCAATGCCTATACTGATGGGATTTTATGAAAGTCCTCCTCACCCTTTTCAAGGGGAAAAGAAGACAAAGAACACGTTACTAAGCATAACTCGGATCAAGTTATGTCACAGGGAGGAAATTGCATATGAGGAGAATACAAAAAAAAAAAAAAAAAAAACTGTTCTGCAATTTTGGAATTTTCGAATTTAAAATGGGGGAAGTCTAATTTGAGGGTAATTTCCCAAATTCTGAACTCTACCAAAAGAATTCTACTAAAAATGGTGCAAAGCTGTTGAAAACAGGTATGCATCTTCTTTAGGATATTTCCAAAAACCTATTTTTTTTTTATTTATTTTTTTTTTTTGAGGGAGGGAGGTGCGTAAAGAGGGGGGCAAATTCGAGACTCCTTCTTTTAGGGCTAAATTTGTCGTGTAAAATCTATGGGAACTGCGGTCATGAATTTTGGTGCGTAAATTGCTTATATGTATCCGACAACTATTTGTAACGGAATTTTACGAAATTCCCCCTTTACTACGTTGAGGCCACAAACACGTTTCCAAGCATCACTTTATACCAAATTATCTCAGAAATAATATATTTTATGTGTGTATTAATTGTTTTGGAGATTATTTTGTCATAATTGCCAGTAACATCAGTGGAACAATCTTTTTCTAATTTTAAAATGATCAAAAAATGATTACCGTATATACTCACGTATAAGTCGACCCCCTAACTTTGGATTGCAGATTCTGCAAAAAATCAAAAACTCGCGTATAAGTCGACAATGTACTTTTTGACTCCAAATTCTGACCGAAACGGACAAAATTCTCACTTGTCAGCAATATAAAGTAAACACGTTATCCACGCGCTCTTCATAATATTGTCAACTTTTGCGTGATTTCGCCACACACTAAGCGCTCTGAGCGGCCGGTGCATCAGTTGATTTGCCGATTGTCTGCTGCTTTGCCTGGTGACGCACGGAGGCCACTCCCTTTACTTCTGTGGCATCAAAGTCTAACCAATCATAATTTTTTTTCGTTTGCCTCATTCCGGAGTTTTCTATCTGCCCACTCGTTACAGAGACACGTGGAAATAAGTTGAACAGACCATTGCGATCTCGAATTTTTACAGTGTGCTGCTATTTTGTTATTTGGAGTTTGGAGCGATGGATAAAAAGGAAAAGTCAAAGAGGTGTAGCTATACTGCTGCATTCAAGTTAAAAGTGGTGAATGAAGCCGAGCAAACTATTAACTGTTCTGCAGCTCGAAATTTTGGCATAAATGAGCGGAAAGTCCGTGAATGGAGACGGAATAAAGTGGTTCTTGAAAAAATGCCGCAGAAGAAGAAAGCTAGGAGAGGTGGAAGTGTCAGCTATGCGAAATTGGAAGAAGCCATATATTCCTGGGTGATGGAGAAACGGCAAAATGATTTTATCGTCACTCGAACGTGTATCCGACTTTGCGCCCTTCACCTGGCGAAAGATTCCAACTTTGTACAGCAGCCATCCACGTTTGTTGCTTCAGCCGGTTGGTGTACAACGTGCATGAATCGGTACAACTTGTGTCTGAGGCAAAAAACTAAAATATCTCAAAAACTTCCATCCCAGTTGGAAGACCAAATTCTGAAGTGGCAGAAGTACATTATCAAAATACGAAAACAACATAATTTTGATTTGGCCCACATTGGGAATATGGACGAAACCCCCGTGAATTTTGACATGCCATTCAATAGGACAGTGAACAAAAAGGTGAAAATACTATCCTGGTGCGAACAACGGGGCACGAAAAAAATCAGTTTACTGTGGTGTTGTCTTGTTTGGCGAACGGAGTAAAGTTGCCCCCAAACGTTATTTTTAAAAGAAAAAATCTCCCGAAAGGTGCAAAATTTGCACCTGGTGTAATTGTAAGAGTGCATCCGAAAGGCTGGATGGATGAAAATGGAGTCCTAGACTGGCTGGAAAAGGTGTGGAATCGGCGGCCAGAAGTAGTTTTTAAGAAGAAAATTCTGCTTGTCTGGGACTCCTTCGGGGCTCACAAAACGGAGCCAGTCAAATCCAAGTTGAGCTCTTTGAATTTGGAGAAAGCTGTAATTCCCGGTGAACTTACGTCGATCCTCCAGCCGCTTGATGTGTCTATCAACAAGCCATTTAAGGACAGATTACGGTGAAAATGGATGCAATGGATGGCATCTGACGATGTTCAAACCACTAAGGCTGGAAATTTAAAAATAGTGGACATCGTCACCATCGTAGAATGGATTAAAGAATCGTGGGACTCTCTTTCCAAAGATATAATTATAAAAGCTTTCAAAAAATGCTGCATAAGTAATGCGATGGACGGTACAGAAGATATAATTTCGGATGATGACTCATCTGATGATTCAGACTGTGATGAAGCAGAATCGGAGGCTGGGGATATCTACCAGGCCGATGACAAAATGACAGAGGCCGAATTTAATGAACTGTTTTGCAATTCAGATGATTCCGATTTCGATGGTTTCGATTGAATTTTTTAATTTTTTTTTTTTTGTATTCTTATATATGTGATATTTTTTATTTTTAAAATAAACGCAGCAGCGTATACTGCAAAGCAAATTTAAAATGCAAAAATTTAAGCAAATTTAATATTAATTTTAGTTATATATTGCCGGCGAAACGCTACATAACGGGTTTTAAATTTCACCCTCTAGACATCGCTGAACCAAAGTAAGTAAAAAAATTTTTTTTTAAATAATTTTGGAATGACAAATTATTATTATATTCAGTGCATTCCATTATTATTTTTTTTTTTTCAAAGTGACTCGCGTATAAGTCGACTCCCCCACTTCCGAAGCAAAAAACAGTCAACATTTTCTCGACTTATATGCGAGTATATACGGTACGTTCCACAATGGTATCAGACAGATTTTTAAATTTTCATTTACATTGATAGCATAAGATATTTTGGTACAAATGGATATATATATTTCCAGAATTCAGAAAAACTGAAGCAAATGAATTATATTTCACTAAATAATATTCTGTTTAAATGTTCATATAATCCACTTTAAAACTTAATAATTTTTATTGTATCTTATATTATTTACTTATAAATTTATCTATTATTTAAATCTGTGCAGCGTACAAACATCACGGCAAAATAATTTAAAAGATTTTCGTATCTTACTACTATATGGAAAAACACATGTAAATTTACATACAAATTACATAAAAAGTTTAGATAATGAAAATGGGCAAAATTCCTTTCATTTGATGTTTTTTTTTTCCTGTTAAGTATTTTTTATCCATATTTACCAAGTAATATTTATTATATGCTCTTATTTTATGTATATATTCATTTATTTGTTCCTTTATAAAAATAAAACAAACTTCTTTAATTAACCAAGTCAAATCTTGTCATATAGTTATATTGATTGAGAATAGTTATATTGATAGTCATATATTAATTTTATCTTAAGACTATTTCGAGAGTTTTCAACAATGAAATTAAGAAAACAAAACTCACTCCAGATATTTTTTTTTATGAGTTCTATTTTATATACTTATAAATTCCATTTATCTATACTAGTACAAAATATTAAACTCATTTATATGTGCAACATACTGCAATAGTATGACTAGTTTAAAATTCTTATCATTATAGTATTGTAAAGAGCTAAACCATTCTTCTAAATGAAAGATATTGTTGCCAAAAAAAAAAAAAAAAAAAAGAAAAACAGATTTACAATTAAAGTGCAAATAAGAAGCAGTTCATTCAGTTTTAATGGGGAGGTAATGTCAGCCTTGGAAACAAACTTTGCACTTTAGTGATGAATTTGGCAACATAGAGACCAAACTTGGTAATAATTTAGTGTTTCCAAAGTTTAGAAGCTCTATCTTCAATAAGAGTTGAGTTCTGGAATTTTCTGGATTTATCAATTGGCTTTTGTCGTAGAGTAACCTCGAAAATTCACCAAATCATGACAGAAATTACAAAAACGGATGAGACACTCCCAAAAAGGTCAGCTGTATTCAGAAATTTCTCTTGAACATTCATTTTGGTTTAAATGGTTTATATTTAAATGAGTGAATTCTACTCTGTGGTGTTTTTAATGTTGTTTTATGACTTTTTGAGGTATGAATTTGAGCACATTAATTTACTGTTTTTTTTTTTTTTTTTTTTTTTCAAGAGTAATCCTTGAATAAAGTGTATCCTTTGACAAGAAACCGCCTGTTTCTTTACAATTAGGGGAATGTCTCCTGTTATTGGCACTCTCTGGTTGTGCACATCCCATCATATTTTTTAACAAAAAGTAAATATGGTGGATTTAAGTACTTCCAAACTTGTATTTTGACAGTACGCAGTTTTTGTGCTAACACTGATGTGAATAGACACATTTGCTTAGTAAGTGCAAGCACAAAAAAAAGTTTCTGGGAAAAAAAAAAAAAAAAAAGAAACACAAAAGTAATTTTTGAATGTTTTCAATGTGCGATAAAGCGAAAGGAATTAATTAAAAAATATAAGTGTAAAGTATATTTATGCAGTATATTCATTATATTTTGTGATACGATATCGAATGTAGCCAAAATATGAACAGAAAATTGTTTTCTCTGTCATTATTAAAATGGCTGCCATTCCCGGTTGTGGGCATCTTCCTGTAATCGGTTCTGGGCACCCTTGTTTCTTTCATTTAAAATGTATGTTTGACTTACAAATTGTCAAATATGGTTGTTTATGTCAACATAACATATTTTATTAGCGCTTTTATGCATTTTGAGTCCTTTTTAACCATCTCAACCCAGGAAAATTTAACTTATCCAAAAGAAATAAATTTTAATGCACTGAGAAAAGCCAATAAGGATTGCTTAGTGTATAAGAAACCCACAAAATCGACTGCCCAAGAATATGGACGTCCTCGCAGCACCTATGTCAATCCAGAAGAAGCCTGGAAAATTAAGGCAACTCCACTTGCCAAACTATTGGACAAGTGCTCTAAAAAACTATTTCCACCATCTGATGATCATGTCTATTTCTGTATCATCTGCTTGGAGCACCTGCCATCTGCCACACAAGAGCCACCTTAATCAAATGCGAAAAGTGCGATCGTCTGGTACATTTTAAGTGTGTCAATGTGCATGCAAGTTGTTTTACTTACAAGCATTGCACTTCTGATTTGGAGGACGAAGAAAATGACAAATAAAATTTCAAAAATGACATTTTCTGTTGTTATTTTGGCTACTTAATCCTTACAAAATAAATAAATTTTGCTATTTTTTGTATTCATGGTGGTTTTCTAATTATTTTTCCATTTTTAGTTTATTTTTCAGGTGTGCCACAACCGGGTACACAATCTTTTTTTAGCCAAACATGATCACTTTACAAAATTGGTGACAAAATTTTTCTGGTTGTCGAAATCAGTACAGTTACTTCATCAAACGTTAGTTAAGGACTCTAGCTTTCCAATGGTCTTCATTTATTTGCATTATATCTGCTCTATCAAAAGTTATAAGCCAAAATCAAAACTGTACCCACAACCAGAGACATTCCCCTATTTTTTTCACGCAAGAAAGTTGACAATTTGGTAACAATATGGATAGTGACGATATTTTGGATCTGAATGATATGCGTAATACTCGCAAAAGGTGCAATGAAGTGAAGGAACGTTTAGTTTACTAAGACTATTTTTTGTGTTGAAATATTTACTTAAAAATTAGACCCAAACAAATAGAAATGTTTACACTTACAACTCTCATCTAAGTCATCAATTGTAATCCTCAACGCGGCATTTCTGCACCCACATTCACATTAAATCTGCCTATTTTGGTTTCCTCTACTTGCCTTCCCAATTATACCTTGTGTGTTTTTGTAACTCCCTGTATAAGATTTTTTTCTCTTTCTGCAAAATGCACTTTTTAATTGCTTCTTTTCAATTAATTTTTATTTGATAAATTTTTCTTTTTATTAGCCATTTAATAAACTTATTACTATTAAGGTTCAAGATTCAATTGACTTGCTGAATTATAACTTTATACATTTATACCTTAAACACTCCAACAAAAGTTTTGCCCTAAAGGCAAAAGTGCGTCAGTTACAAATTAATCAAAAATATACAAAAATATAATGTTTGAGATCCCTCTGTAAAAAAAATAATGCTTGGAATAAGTTACAGCTATAGTATATGATTATATAAGCCTTCTTTTAATTATATATATATAAATTTATATGATAACAGCACATATATTTATAGATATACAAAGGTTTCTTTAACAATATCGATAATGTTACATACATATATTTACATACATACCTGGGACAAGTCATTACAATGAAAAGAAACCTCATGGGAGAAATTAACAAGAGAGTTAAACTTGCATGGTGAACAATACATTCTACAGACTAGATTTCTTTTATAAACAGCTTTTGTAACAATGATAACGATTTTATTTAGTTTATTTTTTATTAACTTTTGGTTGGAACCAAACGTTATTTTTAAGTGCGTCTGAAATAAACTGAACTGTTCTATTAGTAAAAATAGTTTTCATAAAAGTAGTTTTTGAAAATAAAAATAATTTACATAAAAATAATTTAGAAATTTCAATTTAAGAAAGATGTAATAAAATAAAAAAATTTAACATTTTTTCAGAAGAAAAAAAACCCCACAAGAATTTGTTTGATTTAAATATGGTTTAAATCCTGGTTAAAATCAATCGTTTAAACCACACCAACCCTGTCTTTTCTGTTGAAGAAAAACAGAAGAGAAAATCAAAAATAAGAGAAAAGTACAGTCAAGATAAAATTGGAAACAATATGGCATTTATAAGCTAAAGAAAGGGTGGAAGTGCCAAAAGGCTTACATGTTAAGGCAGAAGCACAAAATTAAAACAATTTCTTTCTCAACTCTTAAAATTACCTTTCATTTAATCCTTTTTTAGCAGCATAGTTGTTTATATATTTCGGCATTACAATTGTAACCATCTTCAGAAAATCATACTGCCTACTGACCATTGTATTGCTTGTTGTCGATCGATCACTCATTGATTTTCTCCTTTTGCTTCATTTCATTTACTAGTGGCTGCCACCCAGTGGGGATGATGCTGTGCTCTGTTGTTAATTGCATTGTTAGTTGTTAGTAATTAATGACAGAGAGCACAGCATCATTCCCACTGAATAGCAGCCACTGGTGAATGAAGTGAAGTGAAGGAAGGAGATCAACTGACAACAAGCAAGACTGTGGTCAGTAGGCAGCATTTTTTTCTGAAGATGGCTATGATCGTAATGCTGAAATATATAAACAACCATGCTGCTAAAAAAAGAATTAAATGAAAGGTAATTTTAAGAGTCGATTAAATATGATCCTTTACTTTTAACTAAATACAATTTCTTTCTTTTTGATATTAATAATATAGCGATAAATTAAGAATTCATTTACATTTTAATTTTTAATTACCGTATATTTCCGAATATAAGCCGAGTATACGTTTTTCCCTGCAGAAATTTGCCCAAAATTGAAAACCCGTGTATAAGCCGAATTGAAAAAATATTCTTTTAAAGTTCGAGTATATCGCCAAAACGGCAAAAATATTGCCAATCTATAAAACTTTCAGGATAATCTAAATGTAAATAAAAAGCATTTTTGTTTTGTTACACGGAGCGTGGGCATATTTTAAACTAAAATCAGCAAAGAAATTGCCATGCTTAAACAAATAAAATGTCTTATTACTTACCTTAGAGAGTATATTTTAAGTTAAGTTTGAGTAAAATATTATTATATTTAGTTTAATAATATCATACAGTCTATTTACACAAATAATTTACTTTTCAGGGATTAATCCAGCTTTTTAAAAATGGTACCCCATTTGTGAATTTATAAAATAATTTGTGAAAACATCAAGTAAGTTTGTGAAAATTAATGATACTTGAGAATAATTAACTGAAATACAAAAAGCAATTTTTTTAATTTTAAAATACATTAAAAAAATAAAATGAAACAGTTATAACATAAATATATATATGGGCGAGTTAAGTTGTTTCTTATATGTAAGATAAGAAGGTGTTTACTTTGATATTTATCATTGTCTCCAGGAAATATCCAAATTGGGGGTATTTTTGTGTGTTTGATGCAGTGAAGCTTTTAAAATTTTTAGTGTGCAGCTATATTGCTGAGAATTCACTTTGTGAAGGTGCCTCTTTGCTGAATGTTGAATTTGTGAAGGTACCTCATTGCTAAAAATTGACTTTGTGAAGGTACCTCATTGCTGAAAGTTGAATTTGTGAAGGTACCTCATAACTAAAAATTGACTTTGTGAAAGTGCCTCAATGCGGCACTAAATTCGTTCTGGATTAACCTCTGCTTTTAAAATATATTCAGTTATTAAAAAACAATATAAATTCATATTTTTGTTATAAAAATCTTTAAACATTTCTAGTAATGTTTCTTGTTTTAATTTAGGTTTCTGTGCAATTGCAATGACATTAACTCATGTTCAGTGATAAAGTTTCTTTGTTTCAAACTTTTTATTTTATTATCTAATGCAGCAATTAAATTTTCAGTAGAAATTTTGTCATTTTCAATAATTTCCGATTAATTTTCAAAATCACTCTCGTTATTTACATTTTTCTGAATTGCTCATGTAGAAATTGATTGGTACAGCCATCTATCAGCAGAAAAGCAAAACAGAAATTATAAATAAATATAGCAATTAGCTTATATGCATTTCGATTTGGGAATGTTTCTTTTTACTATTGCCAGAAATCTTATATGCTGAAACATAAAATAAAATAAAGAACTAGAAAATTTCACAAAAATCCTGTATTAAAATAAGCTTAAACAAACAAACAAACAAAAAAAGAAATGAAAAAAAAAAAAAAAAAAAAAATTAGAATTGAAATCATTTATGGTAGTAGAGAAAATTGTTTGGTGCTGCCATTTATCACCAAAACAGAAAAACAAAAATGGCCGTAAATGTGACCTTTGGCGAAAAGTGCTTGATCGTGAAAAAAAAAAGAAAGAAAGAAACACACGTGACTACATTGAGCTGCTCTAGAAATAAATTTAAAATTGCTAATTTAAGAGTTTATGTGTGATAATTATTTAAAAATAAGGTTTAATATCACTGTTTTACTTTATATATAGTTTTTAAGCTTAAAATATATGTATTCAATCATCGTTTCTAACATACATTTTTTGCTCGAAATGTGAATCCGTATATAAGCCGATCCCCATAATTCAGCTTCTGAAAAATTTCCAAAAATTCTCGGCTTATACACGGAAATATACCGTAATTTCATAATACCTGGACATACTATTTAACATAACAAAAAATGACTAAAATATTAAATTAATACTATCATGGCTTCTTTATAGTACTGACATTGTCATCTTCAGTAAAGGCATAGCCAATGCCTATACTGAAGATGACCATGTCAATGAGCTGAAAGTACTATAAAAAGCCATAATAGTATTTAATTTAATATGCCAATGCCTGTACTGAAGATAACAATGCCAACGTGTTGGAAGTTCTATAAAAAAGCCATAATGGTATTAATTATGGTATTAATATTTTATAATTAAAATAAGGCCTTTTTAAAATGTTAATCTTTTACAAAAAAAAAAATAAAATAAAATAAAATAAATAAAAAATAAATAAATAAATAAATAAAAGAAAGAAAAGGACTTTTTAAAATGATTATATAGTTTTCATCAATACAAAAGATATATTACCTTTTCACATTATCAAAAATGTGCTTCTTATTACTGTTGTCTGGTGGTTCTATCATGCATGAGAGCTCATAACTGAAAAATACAAAGTACTTCAAAAAACTATTCCTAATAAATATGCACTGAGTGGTCAAAAATCTAGAAACACCATTTATTTGAAAATAAACCAGTCTGACAGTGGTGTTCAGTGATGTAAGAATGCAGAGTTACTTATATAAATAATGCTCAGTTTCAGATGACATAATTATTATGGAAGTTAATATCAAAATGGGTAGAATGAAAGATTTACTAAGTGATCTTAAATGAAAAATGACCATTGGTGCACGAAAAGCTGCTTCCAGAATCTTATAAAATGACCACTCTTTGAGAATTACCTAACAGTATCTTGATGTTTAGAGAATATAAGGAAAAAAAAAAAAAAAACATTCCAGCGATAAAGATACTCCTGATTGAAAAAAGCTGGTGAATAAGAGACGAGAAAGGCAATATAGCATGCCTAGTCCACAGTAACAGAAGGGTAACAACATAACAAATTATAGCTGAATTCAAATGTAAGTTTATCATGAACCATATCTCAATACATAACATTACAGAAATTTTGCAAAGGATGGGTTTTAGCAGAGGAGGTCAACAAGCCTATCTTTGGTATTAGAGAAAAATAAAAAAGGTGCCTGTTCAAGGCCCAGGAGTGATGAAACTGGTCACTTGAGACCTAGAAAAATGTAGCCTGATTGAATGAATCATGTTCTCCGTCCCATCAAGCAGATAACAGGATCAAAATGTGGTGCAATCTGCACACATTTATAAAACCCCTCCTGCCAAACAATAAGGCTGGTCATCAGGCTGGTGGCAGTAGAACAATGGCATGGGAAATGTTTTCTTTAAGGACTCTTTTCCCTCGATATCTGTGGACATAACTTTCAACAGCACTATTTACCTGAACATCTTTGACAATCGTATACACTTATCTATGGCTATAATTATGGTTGTGTTTCCTTATACAGATGGTTATTTTCACCAGGATTGCACCTTATCATTAAATTTGATCGGTCTGAAATTGGTTTTAGGAACATCAATCAGAGTTTATCCTGCTTCCATGCTGACTTCAATCCTACTGAGTATTTTTGGGACAAAGTTGATAGATCATTTCAAAGCTTGGAAATATCACCATTTAATTTAACCCAATTTAGATGTCATTATGTCAGCATGGCTAACATCACTCATCGACAAGTTGAGATTATGCCAAGAAGAATATTTGCTGTAATCAGAGCTAAAGATCAATCAACAAGTTTATTAGAAGGTGTCTCTAAAATCTTTTGGCCACTTAGTACACTTTTAATTTTAGCACTATTTCTATTAATTATTTTCTGTTTTTCCCCATAAAAACGTCAAATAAAAACATCACTGTTAAAAAAAAGTAATGGCAAAACTATACATTATTTAAAGTATTAAAAAATAGTCTGAAACTTCAGTTATCATTTTAAAAGATGTCATTTGTCATCTTTTGAAGAAATAATCTTAAATAAATTAAAACTTATTGATGCATATAACAGAAAAAATGTATCTTTTTCCATACAATCTGTATAAATTTTAGATAGATGATAATAATTGTAAAAGAATGCATAGAATAGCTTCTCAACTTAATCCGAAGACTGATTTTTAATTAATTCTTTTTACTATGATTGATCTATGACTTATGTCCATTGATCTATGATGTATCTTTATATATGATTGATATATTTAGAACTTAATAAAAATTTTAATTTCTGACAGCATCAGTGAAAAATATACATATAGTACTAGTAAAAATGGAAAAATAAGAAAATAAACTCATTTCATTTCTTAATGGCCCTAACTGTGGCTAAAAGTTTTGCTGAAAGCCAGTAGGTAGGTGTTGGATTTAAACCTAGGTTGTGCTTGTCAGTCTAATTGTTTGGGAGTTTTATATGGTTTTCTCAAAAACTCACATGAAAAAATTCTATGATTCCTTAGATAGATCCTTACAGTAGGTGTACTATGCAGGCACTGTAACAACAATCAACCTTATTCCACATAAATTTTTTTCTTAATGAAATAAAACATTTCTATTAAATATATGAATTGGCTGCATAGAACTTCATAATAAAGATAACAAATAGCCTATAAAAACAAAAGAACTTTTAATAATCATAGAAAACTTATAAAACCTTTCTTTTTCATCAAACACTTGAATTGAATTAAACCATTCCTGAAAGTACTCATCTACTTGAATATCATAATTATTAGCAGAACTCTGAAGAAGTTTTATTTGAGCAAGAATTTCAAACTCTTTTCGTCGTTTATCAAAGTTTATTAGTCCATTTGGAAGATAGTCTGGAATGGCAACATCTATCATAGTCAGATCTGTCAGAAATGTTCCTAAGTAAGGGATGGTTCCTTGCATAGTAGTAGTCTAAAATAAAATAAATAAATAAATTTACATACAATCAGAAATAATAATAATAATGTTTAAATGTGAAAATACTGAGTTGGAAATAATAAATAATTATTATATTTTTTTTATACAACTTTTTAGTGTTTTAAACAGAAAGAACAGATTGAGCAATTTTATCTTGCAGTTTAAAACATAAGTTAAAAATTTCAATTTTAAATAATGGTAACACATTTTGAAGTTAACATATATACATTTTGACAGTGGTGAATGCAAGGGGGGGGGGCAAGGGTCTCAAACTCTTACCCCTGAAAATGAAAGTCACAAATATTTAAAAATAAAAACTTCTTCACACACCATAAAATAAAGGGAATTACTACCAGTTTTGAAAGGATGTGGCCTTTCTTCTTCAGATTAAAAAAATACATGCTACTACTTTGAGACTGTGGAGAAGTTTTATGTTTAAATATCTATTGTACACTAGTTCTTTAATTTATAGTTAAAAATCACAAAATTTAAAATTTAACAAAAACAACTGAAATTCATGTAAAAGTGATTAAGCATTTTCAATGAAATGATTTTAGTTATCTATCATAATTCGCTAATTATCAACAATAAAAATACAGTGAAACACCTTTAATCTGGAATCGCTGGGACCTCGTCGATTTTGAACTATGGAAATTTCTGAATTATAGATCTTTCAGAACTTGGATGCATTTAAGTAAATAAAATATAATATATGAATGTTAGTTAAAAAAAAAAAAAAAAAAAAAAAAAGGGTAATATTGGGTCAATATGGGTAATAATATGGGTAATTTTGTTAGTATCTATAGATGGGTATAGGTCTTTAACATCAAAACTGACGCATGTATCGGTGGTGTTACTGGTTATATTATGGATCTTATTAATAAAAACTTCAGTTGAGATTAAGCTAGAGTCTGAGGGGGGAAGTAAAGATTCATAAATGTCCTTTATATATACCTCTAAATTGTTAGTGGGACCTTCGGATTTGTTTACAATAGGTCTAAGGCTGGGTGGGGTTTTGTGGTCTTTGTATTTGCTCAAAAAACGATGGATAATAGGGGCATGGTTACTAAACTTAGGTGGGATATTATTTGGCCAAATGCCCGTTCATACATAAATCATGCCATCCTTGTCTGCTCTGATAAAAACCTACTCAATACAGAATTTAAATTTATAAAATGTATTGCTCAAAGAGCTGGTTATAGTGGTCCCGTAATACAGAAGATCTACAAAACATGTATAAAATCCTTAAATTCTATCAGAAATGCTCAAGAAATAAAATCCAAATTTACCCCCTCCATCCCTTTTTGCAACGGCGCTGCTAATAAAATCAAATACGAAGGTTCTAGAGCTGGAATAAATATACCAATTAAACACATTAAAAACATTTTCCAACAGATAAGAAACGAAAAAGTTTAATCGACCCCAAAGATACTTTTGGAATATACAAAATAAATTTCAACTTTGAAATCAACAATAACACTTGTTACTTTGGCATGATGAAACAAAAAATCAAAGATCACAAAACTGAACACCTCACTGACTTAAAATTTAATAGATCTTCTACTATGTTATTAAGAATGCACACCACCAAAATAACTTCAATACACTAACTACGAAAATAGCCCACTATAACTCACAGCAATATGCTTTAAAACATGAAGCCTTTGAAATACTAACCACTATCACTGCTATTAATGATAGAGAGCATGGTATTATACCTAATGACTAGCAACACCTAATAAGTGAAGTGAAGCGAAAGAATGAAGTAAAGAGAGGAAGATTGACCGATAACAAGCTAAAGGTGGGCAGCGGTCAACAAGCTACAACAGAAACATCTGAAAATGACCACGATTAGTGGTCAAAATATATCATACTGCTAAAAAGAGGATTATGATGTAAGGTACTTTAAATATTAAATGTTTTCAGTTGTTTCTTAACAGCAACCACCTTCTACATAATATTAGTTTTAAGATAATCTCAAAAAGAGCTGGTTAAAAATTAATAAAAAACTGTTTTTCATCTAGAATAAGATAAATTTTTAATTTATATTTTTAATATATAAACTCATTTATGTGGGGACCCATTTTTTTGAAAAAAGAGCCCAGATTTTTGGAATTCATGGGTCCTAGGGACCCAGGATTTTGAAAGACTAGTGGCATCACTGAACCATCTCCTACAGAATATTAGTTTTAAGACAATCTCAAAAAGTGCTGGTTAAAAATTTATAAAAAACTGTTTTTCATCTACAATAAGATAAAATTTTAATTTATATCTTTAATATATAAATTTCATTTATGTGGAGACACATTAAAAAAAAAAAAAAAAAAAAAAAAAAAAACACGAAAACTTTCTGAACAAAATTAAATATGTATTTTTCTACTTTCTTATGTAACATAACTACAGGTATACTTATAAGATTCCACATTTATAATTGTCTTCTAAATTACATAAATAATTATATTCTGTATAATTTGTACAAAAATATTAGCTTTTCAGACAAATAAAATATAAATATAAATTTAAATATAGTAGAATTTTTTATGTTTCTAAAAATATACTGCATGAATATTATTAAGCAGGAGGACTTTTTTTTTTTTTTTTTTTTTTTTTTTTTTTTGGAGAGGGGAGGGGCATGGGGAGAGGAGGTTTACAAAATTTTTCATTCATTCATTTATTTATTTATTTTTTTAATAGTCAGCTTTTTTACAGACAACTGTTTTTATGGTATTAAATTCCAAAACACTGTTCTTTTTTTAATAATATATTTTTATTTATTTATTTTTCCTTTACTTTATATATTTTTTAAACTTATGTATCTTGCATGAGACCTGACATATCTTTTGTTTGGTGATATAGTATGTATTTTTAATTTATTAAGGAAAAACAAATGGATTAATCAAGTTTAGTAATGATAGCTTAAAAATAATTACATACTTGAGAAATATTGAGAACTTCTACCACCTTATTGGTTCTAGAATTAATCTTTGATCACTAGCTGCAGATGGAAGGGGGGCAGTCAAAAAATAAATAATTAGATGAATGAGAAATAAAACAATTCTACTTCTTTATAGGTTCTAGATTCTAATAAAGCAAGTTTAAAGTAAATATTTATGAATAATAGTGTTGCTGATGGAGAAGGACTGGGAAACCAAAGGCTTCTGCAGAGCTTTTAATCGACAATCGCTAATTGGAGATAAGAAAAGAAGCTGGTGGAGGGAGGGGGAATAATTATATGAGCAAGAAATATTGAACAATTCTATTTCTTTATAGTTCCTAGAACCTCATAAAGCAAGTTTAAAACAAATATTGACACATTTTTTTTTGTGGATGGAGAAAGATTGAGAATTGGAAGGCTTCCATCACGTGTTTAATCATCAATCGTTAATGGGGTTCCTTTTTTTTTTTTTTTTTTTAACGAAGAACATCCACAACATTTTTAAAAGTGTATAACCTATATCTTTATATGTTGTCTGTAAGGCTGTAATTATTGCTGTAAATTCCTAATAATTATGGATAAGTTGTAATACTTGGTGTGTTTAGTCATTTCTGGCTTTTATAACAATGTTATAAATACACTGGGTGCCCCCCCTCCCCAAAAAAAAGAAAGAAAGTTGCAATGTGAACTGAAATATGCAAATACTGAAGTGGGAAGGAATGATTATGCATTTTAAAAAATTTCCAAACTCTGCTCACAGTACAACTTTTAAATACAGTTATCTCAGCATACAAATAATCATTTGAAAGCAGTCATGGCTGAAAGTTACACACAGTTACACAAAAGATATTCTGAAGTTCAAAAAGGGGCAAATTATAGGCCCTTATCAAGCACAGAAACGAAGCAAGAAGTTGGCGGAAATCACTGGCATTGGATTGCGAACTGTCCAACATATTATTAAAGCTTTGAAAGAGGTGGGTGAACCAACATATTCACAGAAAATGTGTGGTCAAAAACCATGCCTCAAGATTTGTGAACATTTTGAAATTAAATAAATCTGAATTATATTTTTTTTTTTCAAAAAAAGGAGAAGAAAACATGAAGCAGAAGGGGAAAAAAAGCAGAAGCAGTAATTGATGATGAGAAACCCAAACCTTGCATTTTAAACAAAAATTTTTAAAACTAATTATTTCATAAACATTGGGATATTACAAAATCTATAATCTGCTTCAAAACTGCAGGTATTTTTACATAATAATGGAATGGTATCAACATTATCCTGAAAAATAACATAAAAAGTAATAAGCCAAAATCTTGTTATAAAAATCCAAGGGATTTTATTTTTATTTTTATTTTTTAAGTGCCTGTTAATGTATACTTTTGGATTTAATATATTTAAAAGGGTTTAGTTTTTTTTTTTTTTTTTTTTTCCTACTTGAGAAGTATAAAATTTATAGTAAACTAATTATCTTACATAATCTCTAGGTAGTTTATCCACAACTTTTTGAAGCTGCTTAGTAGTTGAGCGAATAGTATCAACAAATTTAGCTGATCCCTCCTAAAAGAAAAAAAAAAAAAAAAAAAAAAAAAAAAAGTAAGTAATTTATTCAATTAAAATTTTATTTGATAATATAAATTAAATTTACTACACAAAAATGCAAATATGAAAATCACCTATAAGTTTCATAGTAATAATAATAATAGAATACATTGGCGAAGAAAATACACAAACAACAATTTTTATATATTAAAAAAAATTTAGCTTAATGACTATAGCAATCATAATTTTTTTCAACATATAATCTGTTATAAGTACAGATAACACTGCTTGGCATGAAAATTGCCCCCAACACCATATTTACAAATTCTAATGTAAAATGACCTCCTGATTCCGAATATGATGACCATTTTGCCCTATCACCCATCTTTTTTTTAGAGATGGCCCCCTATTTTTATCACTTTTAGGTGACTTTATGGTTATAAATTTGATTTTTAGGGGGTAGAGTAATATTTTAATGGTTAAATATCTTTTGAGGGGCTACAGAGTTGGAAAATTCTAAAACATGAATATTTGCAAGAAGGGGAAAATTTAGGAAGGGGGGGGGATTTGCCACTGAAATTATGTATTACATTTCCTATATTTTTTAAATCTATTATTAATGTTATTTATTAAACAAATTTTTTTGTTTTTAAATGTTAAATTAATTATTTTCATTCTCTAAATCAAATTTATGGTCATAAAATTACTGTACAGAGATAAAAATTGAGGGAGGGGGTGGTGTTTTAAGAAAATGGTGGGTGACAGAGCAAAATAAGAGTTATAATCAGATTCAGGAGATCATTTTTCATAAGAATCAGCAAGAATGGTATCAGAGCTCATTTTTTTTTTTTTTTTTTTTGCAGCGCACTGTAATCAACCACTGAGGATAATCCAAAGAAATTTTTTTGAAGCAGAAGTAATTTTCCCTTAGAATTATTTATGGACCATCGTCAGAGAGTGCTCCCCTGATGTTTTCAAAGTTTTTTGGGTTAATATTTTCTGTCTAGAAACATTTTTAAGTTTTCTGCCTGCCTTGATTTTCAAAATGTTTACATTGTATATATACCACAATTTACACTTCTCAACATTATTTATACATATATATGAAAGGATAAAGAGAGGTGAGTTTTTAAATTATTATTTTATTATTTTAAATTAATAGTGAGTAATATCTTAAAGAAAATCCCATTAGAAAGTCTTAACTTAAAATTAATTCTAAAGTTTCCCCTATAAAGTAAGTTTTAGTACAATGCACGAGCATAATGCAAAAGTTATAAAAGTGAACAAATTTTAGGATAATAAAGTGCTGAACAAACGCAACTTGCAGTTTCTTGTGGTTAGATGATGCATAATAACTAATCCCAGCGATCTGGACCTCAGCTAAGTTGTCAATCATTAAGTTAATAGCCAATAATTAGACGGAAGAGTGGTAAAGTTTCACGCCAAAAATGCTGGTATTTAAGAGAAAGCGAGAAGAGAGAGAAAAAACTTTTAAAATAGATTTTGTTTAACCAGGAGTCAGTGGCGGATCCAGAACTTGACTTTTTGGGGGGGCTAAGATTTTTCAAAGTGTTATTCTAGACCAATAAAAAATTTACAATTGCAATATTCAATTGTGAATGTCAGTGTTTTTTTTTGGGGGGGGGGGGGCTTCAGCCCCATAGCGCCCCCCCCCCTTAAATCCGCCACTGCCAGGAGTTTTAGTTGAGTGTGTTTCAGATAACAGAGGCTCTACCGTATATCACATAAATCCATTCCTATCTTCATATGTTGTGTTATAACAGGTGCAATTTTTCACATCAAATAAAGGATGCTGCTGCAAATATATCTACATTTAGACTTTTGATGTTTTAAACATCCAAGAAAAAATTTTTCTTGAATTTTTAAAGTTAGTAAAGAAAATAATGAAGTTGATTTAAGTAAAAGTAATGTAAGCTTAAAAAAAATTATTAACATTCAAATATCCGGTTCCTTAGTTTTTTTTAAAATACCTATTAAGTATTACTTTAGAAATCATAGTAGTATCACAGTAACTGTAGTATTTTAGGTGAACAAAAAAACAAAAAAAAACAAAAAAAAAACAGGAGAGCATATATGCAAAAAGCTAATTTTTTCCCTATTTTTGTAGATAAAAATATGAAAAAATAAAGATAATTATACTGAAATATTATTCAATAATTGAGAATATATATTTAAAATTTGTACAATAAAGGAAGAGAAAGAAAATATTTATTACCTTTATAAGAAGGTTTCTGCAATTTGTTTGATTGTTTTCTTCTGAAAAAATTTTTGCTAATTCAGAAAAAACTTCAACTTTCTCCCTAAAATATTAAATTTTAATTAAATATTAAAAAATCAACTAAACTCAACTAAAAAATAACATTGTTTAAAGTACAAGGCAAACCACAATATATATATACATGTACCATAAAATAGTTTGATAATTAAAAGGATATATTATGTATAGTACGATGATTTGTTATGTATTGTAAAAGAAAATGTTTATAAAATTTATTATTGTAGATTATATTAAATTTGATAAACATTTTCCTTTACAATACATAACAAATCATTGTGCTATAACTATAACAAATTCTTTTAATACTCAAACACTAAGCAATTTTATGGGATTTTTTTTTTTTTTTTTTTTTTTGAATAGGAATAACATTTAATCAGTAACTTCATAACGATAAAATCAAATTTATATAGGCATGCTCTTTGTGCTAAAATCTTAATAGTAAAATTTCTAAAATCTATCTTTCCACAAACTTTTATTTATTTATTTATTTTATTTTTTTAATCAAAAACAAATTTTCTATATTTTTTTATTAAAGTAAAAAACAAAACATCAATTGCATATTATTTTTTATATAAAATATTGCACAATGTAAGCACATACTAAGTTAGCTACTACTAAATTACTCATCTAGCCTATGAATAACAGATGTTACAATAAAAGGTAAATAGGAATTCAGTTGCAAGTATTGTTGATTAATACATCTAAGGCTATTTTAAGAAAAGATCTTTTCTTAAAGCAGAGAGCAAATAATGCTCATGTACAGCAAAAAAGAAAAAGAAAAGCTGCATTTACAAAGTAGAAAGAAAGAAGAAAGAAAAGCCATTGAAAAACGAAAATAAAATAAATAACAAAGCATAATACAGAAAAATATAAAGTTATAAAAATACATGACGCTTGAAAACTACATAGTGAACAAATACACATAAAAGCACAGACACACACTAGAAATGGGCCATTTAATTTCAATATTGTGATAAGCTACGAGCTTAGCATTACAATATTTTTAGGGTTCACATTGAAAGTTCCCCAGATTAAAATATATATGTTACCGCTAAAGTGCAGAAAACAGTTAATCTGCAGATTAGCTAGGTGATCTAGTGCACAATAACTAGGGTGATCTGTTAAAGTGAGGAAAATTGTTTCATTTCTCAAATTATCTAGGTAATCTGCAAATTACCTAGATAATCTGCACACTACCTACTAGGCACTAGTTAAAGTGAAAATAAGATCTCTGGTGTTGTAATTTTACAGCATGCTGCGTTGTATTTGTTTTTTCATTTGGGGAAAAAAAAGAGATTAGTTTTCTTTTCTTTCTTTCTTTACTTATTTTAATCTGTATGTGTTTTAATTTTTATGTGTTTTAAAGTTATATTTGTTTTAAATTTTTTTATTTCATCTTTTTTATTCTGTCAATATAAGTTTGAAGATGTTATGCACTTTTAATATGAAATATAATAACTTTAATAGCTTTCAATAAATTCTATTTTATAAATGAATGTTAGAATTATAATACAGTAACAATTTCTTTTCAAAATAAAAATATTTAACCATTTAAATAAACTAATTACTAATTTTAAGAATAGTTGACAACTCAAATGAAGAAATTGAACATTTAAAGAAAAAGAAAGAATGCATATTAATACTATGTAAATGCAACAGGCCTTCGGCCTTTTTTTTTTTTTTAACTATATAATTTCACATTTCCACCCAACCATCCAGTCAAACAACACCACCCATCCTCCGTAATCAAACATCTGCCACCCAACCTCCACCTTATTTTATTGTCTTTTATTGTTTTATAATTTTTTTTTTTTTTTGGGTGAAAATACACAAATGTGCACTCTCTTTTTATTTTTAATTTTTTTATATACTGACAGAGACATGGTTATGGATATAAAATGGAAAATACAAAGTTTTTAGGAAAATCCATTTTAGCAGTGGCTGCGATCAATTTATTAATATTCTTGTTTTTATGCTTTGCAAAGCATAAATTTTTAATTCGAAATAAGTGGTTAATGATGATGTTTCTAAATACCAAAACATGCAGACAGGAATTAAAATGTGTAAATAAGTTTACTTTAAAACTAAAATCTTGCTGTTTGTTATAGATATCTGTGTAAATTTTATTACCATTAAAGATTATTTATAAATCTAAAAAGTTAACTGATTGATTATTTAGAGTTAGCTTTAGGTTAGGCAGATAATTAAAGGAAAAGGTATTTTGTGATTTCTTGTTAAAATAAAATACAGTACAAAGCCAAAAATCAAGAATTGCCGGGACCGCGGTGATTCCAGATTTTCTGGACATTTATCTAAAAAATATAATATTTTGGTTTAAGTACTTGGATAATATGCAAATTCAAGTAAAAAATAATATATTACGATTTTTAAATATATTCTGTAATATATTTTTTATCAACTTTAGCAATAAATAAATAAAATTAAACTTGAAAAATGAAACAGATTTATTGAAATACTTGCATACAAAAATTAGTACAAGTTACAATAAGAAAAACATGCCATTTTTTAAACATTTCCATTTTTTTTTTTTTTTTTTTTTTTTTTTTTTTTTTTTTATAAAGTACTTTATGTTTTTTAATTAAAAGTTTGAGTATGAAGGAAAGTGCGTGTTGGCTATAGGTTGTATTTGAACCAGGGACGTTTGGGTAGAAATCCAGCACCGTATCTCTGGACAAAAGGTTAACCCATTGTCCATTAGTAAGTTAGGATTATCTACCCTTGAATGGCATTGATGGCGTCGCTACAGTACTCCTCCTCCTAGAGAGTACACCGTCGTATGAGCGATATTACTACTGTAGATGATAGCGATTAGCAGATTGTGCTGTCAGTTGTCCCGTTATGCCAAGTTGAAGAAGTCAGTTGTATTTGCAGCGAGTTGAAGGCGAGGGGCGTGACAGACTTTTGTGCTGTGAGTACAGCTTTTTACAGGCTTTGATGCTCGGAGGGTTTTGTGGTGCTGCCATCTATTGCCATAGAGCAAAGTTGATAGCTCGTTGCTTCGTCCACGGTTATCAATGAAGGAAAGTACGTGCTGGCTATAGGTTGTATTTGAACCAGGGACATTTGGGTAGTAATCAGCGCCGTACCTCTGGACAAAAGGTTAACCCATTGTCCATCGGTAAGCTAGGATTATCTACCCTTGAATGGCGTTGATGGCATCACTACAAGTATAATATAAATAGAATATAGTTCTCAGTTAGATATATGTTTAAGAATTGTTACTATTATTATAATCTTCTTCTCCCTCCTCTTTCAGACATTGCAAATGCCAGTTTTGAAAATTACTAAGAAATAAAATACCTTTTCGGTTCTTTATTTAGATATATTTATACTTAAAAAATAAAATTGCTGTTGATGATGATGATGATTAACATCACTGAAATTGTCTGGATTTTTTTGGAGTCCAGATTTTTGGCTTCGTACTGTATAATAATATCATCTATGTAACGATAAAGCCAGAGATCATCATGACAAAATTGTTTTTCATAATAATAAGTGATGAAATTTGATATCTGCCAAAATACTGGAGCTACATCCCCCTTGTGGGATTCCTACTATTTGTAAATAGATTTTGTTGTTGTGGAAGATATAATTATTACGGATAACAAAGTTAAGAAATGTTTGAAATTTTCTGCTTTAAAATTGTGAGGAAGATTAATTTGGGTTTTATATTCGTTAAAAAGACAGTAAATGATGTTACTAAGATCTGATAACTCAATATTATTGAAAAGATCTTGAAAGTCAAAAGTCATAATATTGTCTATATATATATATACCGGGTGATCCAAAAGTCAGGACAAACTTTAAAAATGAATAATTCGGAAACGAATCAAGATACAAAGATACGGTTTGCACCAAACGGATGGAAAAGAAGCCGGATTTTGTGTGGCAAAGAAAAAAAATAGTTCTGTTGGTGACCAACAGATGGTGCTGTCGTATTTCTGATGTAGGATTATGCAAAGCAACAAACGATATAAAAAGGAACAACTACAGCAGGTAATGATAGTCGAAGCTTATATGCATCGAAATATCACATTCTCAGTCGCTACTTTAATCACGCATGGCCTCCAAGATCTCCCGATCTGACACCCTGTGACTTTTGGCTGTGGGGATTCTTGGAAGTCAAAAGTGTACTGCGACCAACCGGCATCACTAGCAGCACTGAAAGATGCCATCCGCCAAAATGTGTCTGCTATAACACAAGAAATGCTACTAAATGCTGTGAACGATGTGGTAAATCATCACACAGCTGTACTTCTGAATGATGGACATTGAACAGTTTCTGTAGTAGTACTAATTAACTGTAATTAAGCTGACTTGTAAGTGGTCAACATTTTTTTTTCATTTATAAATCATCTTTTGGTGAAATAAAACACTATAGCGCCATCTGTTGGTCGCCAACAGAACTAATTTTTTTCCTTTGCCACACAAAACCCGGTTTCTTTTTCATCCGTTTGGTGCAAACCGTATCTTTGTATCTTGATTCGTGTTTGAATTATTCATTTTTAAAGTTTGTCCTGACTTTTGGATCACCCGGTATATATATATGAAATTGAAAAAATTGAAAATTCCCCCCATTTATATTTCATAATCTATGTGAATATCTTGTTTAGCCCTAGTAATCAGTAATTAAAACCATGATCTATTCTACAGTATATGTATACTTCTAAATCAGGGTGAAGATTCCATAGAAGCAATGGAAGTACTGCTTCCCTTATCTAAAGTTATTTAAGATTTAAAAAGTTCTTTTATAGCAACAATTAATTTGATTATTCTATATGCCACAGAAAATAAATAGTATTTTGACCCAGAGCAGGGTGGCAGCTTATCATACCCTTCTTCTGATAGAGTAGAATTTCTATTCTCTTTCTCTTGTAGCGGAATCTATGTGTGCACACTTCCTTCCTTGGAAGAGGGTTGTCTTGTCGCTTCTCCCAATTTCAAGCTTTTCTATCTATGCATGCGCTCATCAACCATTCTTCCGGATTTCACAGGCGAAATATTTCTATCAGTAATATTATTACTGTTTTTTTGTAATTGCTCATTATTTCAACAAATGTATTTATACTCGATTTTTATGACCATTTAGTAAACAAAATGAAACTAATTTATACTTTACTATTTCAGCTATCAGCAGTGTTACGAGTAAATGTACTGCTCTGCAGTAGTGTACTGGAAGTGCAATGGAAGGGAGTGTCTGCCATTTTCAGAGTGCATCCTGTTCGGCATGAACATTGAAGCAGAAAAGGAGAAACAAAGATGCGACTGCAGTATTGCACTTCTTTTAAAGCATCCTTTTAGTTCTTTTTTGTTTCAACAGAAAGCAAATTTAATTGAAAAAGGCAGGCCTAAAGATAATATTACGGGTTTAATCATGCAATCTAAAGGCTATAAAGTTTTTAATTGGTATTTTAATGTTAAGTCATATGAAACTGTCAAGTGGCTGTGTGGATGTAATGTTAAAAAAAAATATTTGGAACACCATAGGGTTTGACAATTTAAATAATTTCCACAAAACATACAAAAGACAAACTGTCATGTAATCACATAATAAGTTTAAAGTGATTGGAACGATTTAGAAAAACAAGAATAGAATTTTGTCTTAATAACCAGTACAGATTATCAATAGATGCCTACAATGAAAAAGTTAAAAGGTACAGACGTATTCTCAGCTATATGATAGGAGCTGTTTGTTTTTTAGAAAAACAGGAGTTTTTATTTTGAGCAGGCCTGTCCAACCTGAAACACTTGGTGGGCCGCATTGGAAATTAATTTTATTCAGGTGGGCTACACTATATGTACGTATGTATGTGTTTATATACGTTTGCGAGTGTGTGAATCATGTATGTATGTACCTTTTTTCATGAGAAGAGAGGGTAAAGATTTAGAGCAAAATATATTGATATTAAATTTTCATTTATAAATTAGCAATAGAACCGTTACAAATTTATGATTGTATATTAATAACTATAATAAAAAAAGAATGAATAGTAGATTTAATAATAAATTTTTTTAAAGTGTGTTGTTTCTTTATTTAGCAACCGTTTAAAGGTATTTTTATTTAAAAAATTCAGAAAGGATTTGTTAATTTAAGCAAAGTACTCAAACTATAAATATAGTTAATTTACTCGCGGGCCGCAAAATACTACACGGCGGGCCGCGGGTTGGCCACCCCTGATTTAGAGGGCAAAATGAATCAGAAATTTCCTTCAATAGAGGAAATTATATTGAATTTTTAAATGAGCTTGCTGAAAATGATGTTGAATTAAAAGGTCATTTAAATAATTCAACAGTGTTTTCTGGGTTATTGAGTGAAATACAGAATGATATCATTTCATCAGTTTCTCAGCTTATGTTAAGCAAAAAAAAAAAAAGCAAATTTTGGATTTTCTATTCATTTTGATTGTCGTAGACAAAACTACTGATATCACTACTAAATCCCAATTGGCTACGATTTCAAGATGTGTATCTGAGGAAGGAAATGTTAAAGAAACATTTTTGGGATTTAAGGATGTAAGTAATGATTGCACAACTAATGCGTTGGTTCATCACGTGCTTGAATGCTTGGATGATTTTGATTATAAGCAAAAATGGATAGCTCAAACTTATGATGGTGCTGTGGCCATGTCAAGTGAACATAATACCTTGTAAGCCAATATTAAAGAAAAATGCCCTAATGTAATATTTGTACATTGTTATAGACATAAGTTAAATTTGGTCATTACACTATCAGTAAGTTTCATAAAGAATGTAAAATATTTTTTAGTAATCTTTTTGAGTTTTGGAATTTTTTTTTTCAAAATTGATGAAAATAACAGCTGCACTTGATGAAGAAGTAAATAAAAGATTTTCATCAGTTGTTCCTACAAGATAGAATTATAACAACAGATTGGTGGAAACAGTATTTCAATACTGCAATGAAATTGCAATAATGATGAATAAAACCATTGAAAATTCTAAACAAGAAAAAAAATCATGCAGTACGCATTGATTAGTAACACTTTCCAACTGTACGTAATTGTTGTATTGAATATCTTTTAATATTCTTTGCCTACGTTTATCATGCAACAGACAGAAGGACTGAAAAATATACTAAAAGACTAATTGATTTTAAAATTACTCTTAGGCATTTTGGAAAGTGTTAAAAAGGCTTAACGCAAAAGAAAATACAGCCATTAGATTATAATTACAGCTTTTGATCTCTCTGAATATTTTAGGGTAGCCCTGTAAATCAGAAAGTTAATCATATCATATTCTATATAAAACATTATTTTAGAAAATTAAAAATACATTTCAATATTTTTATGATTTTTACAGTAGAAAGATTTTTAAATATAACTTTTAAAAAATTCTGTCCTAAAACGCAATGCATTGGCTTTTTTTTTTTTGTTGTTGTCCCTGTACAGAAACTAGTGTTGGACGATATCAGAAATTAAATATCGCGATATATCACCAAGTTAATATCGATATTAGTGATATATTGCGATATTTCTTTCAAGATAGGAAAAAATAGACATTTGTTATTTTTTAACAACATGTGCACACGAATTTTAAAGTATACAAGTATAGAGTGTTTTCCATGTATTTTCTGGTATATTACTATCATAACTTTATCATAAAAAAAAAAAAAATCATAAAAAGTGAATCAATATTTTGTGTTTCTTATAACTTATACTATTGCTTTTTAGTATACCTCTGTATAGTTTATCCTCTATTCTTCCCATTTTAAGCTTTAATTATTTTTAAATCATATTTTAACACAGCTACTATGTGATCTGTGTTTTATTTGTACCAAGTATATCAAAATTCATAATTCTACTAAAAATAAAGCTTAAGAAAAATTGTCTTAAGATGTAGGTATTAAATAAAAAGGAAAATCAATTTAAATAGTTAAGAAATGCCATTGGAATTGGATACACCTTTTTTGGTCGTAGAGAGTAATATTTTTTACTTAAAACTCTTATATGCATCCTAAATGTCAGTTGCTTGTCATTTTTATTTTTGTTTCTGCTTACCAAATCATTACAATATTTTTTAAATGTATATGTGTTCAATTCACATTCGTAATAGTTTCAAAACAATTGAAAATTGAATTATATATATCTATATATATTATATATATATATATATATATATGTATACATTGTCAGTATAAAAAATATATTATTTAAACAAAATTATGTTAAAGTTTCATTTTGTTACTTAAAGTAACTCATTTTGCATTTAAACCAATTTCATTTAACAGGTACGGCTTAAAAAAAAAAAAAAAAAAAAAAAAAAAGAAAGAAAGAAAGAAAGAAAGAAAGAAGGAAGGAAAAGGAAAGAGAAAAAATAAATGCTACATAAAAAAAGTAATAAACTATCCAATATTATATATTTCTATAAAGAAACTGCCACTGTAAAATTACTGAAGATAAAACTGTATTTTACATCAGTCAGATAGCACCCTTTCTCCCTTCCCATGTTATCCAATGGGATTTTTGTCGCGTCGTTTTATAAAAATATTTTATTAAAAAATGAACTTTTTCGAATTCTGTTTTTTTAATATTACTCTTTGAACAGGTCGTCTTTTAGCTTAAATTCTGTTTTTTGAATATTACTCTTTGAACAGGTCGTCTTTTAGCTTAGTGAGCAATTTTTCGAAAAAATAAATTTAAATATTTTACTTAGAGATCCACACTTAAGAGTCCATAATTTACTTATTGAAATGAAATAAAATATTTAAACGAATTTTTTCGAAAAATTGTTCCCCAAGCTAAAAGGGTTCAAGTAGTAAACCAAGTTCAAAGACTAATATTCAAAAAACAGAATTCGAAAAACTTCATTTTTGAATGAGATATTTTTATAAAACGAAGCAACGAAAATCCCATTGGATAACATGGGAAAGGAGAAAGGGAGCTAGCTATCTGACTGAAATACAGCCCAAAGCAGTGATGCCAGATGGTCGAAAATTATTTCCCCAAACAGGTCTTAAAATTTCCCCAAATCAAGGGTTTTTTTCGAAAACATCCCCAACAGGTTTTCCACTAAAAAGAGGAAAGAAAAACATTTTTTTTTCAAAAAAGAATATCTAGCAGATTTTTCTGATTTGAGCTCAGATTTTTCCCCAAATGAACTCAATTTTTGAAAAAAATCCCCAAAGAACAAAGCTATTGAAAGTCTCTAGTCGTAGGGATAAATCATTACGTTGCCAACATTGACAGAAAGTTGAAGAAATCCCCAGATTTGTCCCCAAACATTTTAGAATTCCCCCAAAAAAGTCCTCAAAATTGTCCCCATAAGCTTCACAAATCCCCCAAAATGGGGACAAAATCCCCAATCTGGCATCACTGAGCCAGAGTGAGTGAAACACATTGAACGTCACATCTTATTGACCAGAAGTTATCGATACTTTGAAATAAACCAATATCAATGAACCAATAGCAGGAAATGAGCTAAAACAAAAGATATTGTTTGGTTACTGTGGTAATACACCTACGATCCATGAGTGGTGATATGGAATATTATCAAATACTAACAGTAGTATAAATTATTTCATATTATCGTTTAGGGTTTTATCGTTTAGTCAATATACTGCGGGAAAAGCAGATGGCTTTCAATAAATACTGTTTATTTTTTTATTATGCGGTGGACTTATTAAAGCAGTGATATTTTAGATTTGAGGATGCGCACGCAGGAATAAAGGAAGTGAGTGCAGTGATCGTTTGGGGTGGGGTTATATTTTTTTATTTTATCAGTGAGGGATGGGAGAAAAATAATTGGAGAATGGGTATTAGTATACGATATTGCGCGCTCTTTTTATTCGGGTTTCATTCGCTGAAGGGATCGTTCGCTCGCTCGGGTTTCATTCGGGAATTCGGGTTTCATTCGCTGATGGGATCGTTCGCTCGCTCGGGTTTTATTCGGGAATTCGGGTTTCATTCGTGATGAATGCTAGCGCGGAATCGCAATTCTATTAATCCGTCGTTGACGTTTAACGGTACTTATCAGCATATCAATTGATCGCGCTCTGCACTCTAGGTAATATCGTTAAAGGGATATATTGACAGAGCAAAATCTTAAATATTGTTATCGGGATATTTAAAAAATATCGATACTTGGGGATATATTGATAAATAATCCAGCCCTAACAGAAACTAGTTGTACAGGACCTATTAATGTCATTTTAAATGGGGAACATTCTATAGGGAAAATATTTATAAAAATAACACTCATAGAACACAATGCTTTCGAATGAACTTCAATAAAATATATCAGTTTCGAGAAATTCCATAAATATTTACAGGAGTTAGAGCGTGGACACCAGACAGACAGACAGACACATAAACTGAAATCATATTCACACTTAAAAATGTTAGAAAGTGTTAAAAACGCTTAATGTAAATGAAAGTACAATTCTAGCAATTTTTTATTAATAGCTCTTAATATAACTGGATATTTTTGTGCCACTCTGTAAATCTAATGCTAATCATGCTATATTCTATGCAAAGCATACTTTTGTGCATATAAATAACATATTTCAATTTCCTAAAACTTCATGGAAAGTAAAGTTATTAAAATTTGATTTATAGAAATATCTCTCATAGAACGCAATGCTTTGGAATACTTTTGAGTGTCCCTGTACATAAACCGATAGTGGCATTTACTCAGTTTTATACAGGAAACATCCAATAGTGAACTTGAATAACATATTTCAATTTCATTAAGATATATCAACAGTAAAGGCATGAAAATATGATTTATAGAAATACCTCTCATAGAACACAATGCTTCGAAATACTTTTGAGTGTCCATGTACACAAACCAGTAGAGGAATAAACTCCATTTTCTATAGGGAATGTCCGATAGTGAACTTGAATAACATATATCAGTTTCAAGAAATTCCATAAATATTTACGGGAGTTAGAGCGCGGACGGACAGACAGACAAACCAAAGTCATTAACACTTTTAAACCTTGTTGGAAAGTGCTAAAAATGGGATAAAGAAACCATTCACATTGCTTGATGTCTTCATTCGATTTTGCAGGATTTTTTTCTGATACGTTTCTCAGAAATAAATGTTATTTTTCGAGATACTGATAGTGCAGTATAGTGCAAAATAGTATAGTGCAGTTATGTTAGTATTTAGCAATACAAGATTAAGTTGATGTTTTTCATGAAGTGTTAAACTGACACAATTGGTAGCTACAATCTTAGTTTCTAGTGCTTCAGCTGAAAGGTTGTTATCAGTGCTTAAAAAAGAAAAAAAAAAAAAAAAGAGAAATGCCCAAAGATAAGACAGATTATCATTGCTAGCAATGCTGAGCATCGAAAAGGACTTGCTTTCCCAGCTACATCGGGATGCTGTATTTTACGAAAATGTGATTTGACATTTTTGCACACAAGGATAGTAGATCTCATTTATAAGAAATAATTAAGAAATAGTACATATATTTTGGATAATGTTCATGACCAAGAAACATTTTTGATATAGAAATGAAGATAAGAATTGCTCTTTCTTAAATTTGATAATTTGTGTGAATATGTTCTAAAATTAAATTTTTTTTTAAATATTTTATTTGGAAAATTACATTTATACAAAAATATTTTTATAACCTAATTTGAATGATTTTTTTTTTTTTTTTTTTTTTCATATATTTTATCAAGCAATTATGTTTCTGAAGGTATGTATACTATATTTTATATATTTTATTTTTACATTATAAATCTAATTTTAAAATGATAAAATAATTTTTTATTCATACATATATAAGAAATGAATTACATATATATATTTAATATAAGAACTGAAAACTATGTGAAACAAGGGCAAAATCCAGACAAATAAAACTAAAATAATAATAAGCAGCACACAGAGGCCACCATGGCTTAAGATGGATGGAGCGAGTTAAACCAGTTTATCAGTCGCCCAACTTTCCCCCAAATCCTGTGCAAGACCATATGATAAGAAAGAAGTTAAAACAAAGATTTATACATTATTAGATGAAAAATATATTATTATTTTCATAGTTATTAATATTTAAAAAACAATTTTATCTCATTGTCTCTCTCTCTATGGTAGCCAATATTCCATGCATACTCATATCAGTTTCAACATATACTTACAGTTTTATCTTACATGATAAATGTGAAGCATACGCTAAAATTCAAACTTGAATGTTGTCATAAAATTTTTTTGACAATATTAGGGAATGGTAATCACTAATGAAAGTTATAATAAATATTTGCAACATTATTATTTTTCTTTCTTAATTTATTTGATATGCAAAATTTGTTTCCTTATGTTATGGTTCATCACAAATCAATCTATTATGGAATAATGCTGTTATGTTACAGAGTTAGAAAACTACATCATTAATTATAAGTTTTAAATAACAATTAAAATTTGATTTTAATATCCATATTGTTGATTTATTCTTATATTGCTCAGCCCTTACATACACACATAAAAATTAATCAATCAATCAATCAACAAACAAAAAACTGGAAGCCAAACAGAGGTTTCTAATTTCTACAAAGTGTGCACATAAATCAATCACACACACAGGAATAAAAAAAAAAAAAAAAAAAAAAAAAAAAAAAAAGACTGAAAAAAGAACTTTAACCAAGCAATACGTGTGCATAAGCATATAATATATATAGACATTGATTGACATATATGAGAATAAAAATAATCCTAAAAAGTATGCAGAATTATTTCTACATTTTCTTTCATTTTACTTAGTTTTCTAAAAAAGGTAGATGAGAGGAATAAGAAATAAAGCATTAAAAAAGGAATTAGTTTTAATCTCAGAAAGTTAAGAAATATTGCTTGATATTTATGATTAAAAAATAACTAAAGTAAAATATACAGTTGACTCTCATTAATTAAATCTTGGATAATTCAAACTTGCATTTAATTTGGACTACATCTGAAATCCTGTAATTTTTAATAGCAGAATAACATTAAACATTCCCATTAATTCAAAATTATTTTATCTTTATATAAACTGAATTAATAAGAATACTATTCTGTTCCTTTCTCTAAACTTTTTTTTTTTTTTTTTTTTTTTTTTTTTTACAGATTTTAGACACTTAACGATTTTTTTTTTTTTTTTTTTTTTTTTTTTTAATTCCTCTGAAGCATTTTCTTCCATTTCAAATTCTTAAAAAAAAAAAAAAAAAAAAAAAAAAAAAAAAAGAAAACCACTTCATTTTTGACATCTGATTCAAGGACATAAACTAGACTTTTCACTTGGAGAGCCAGTGACTCTCCAAGATCTCCACAAAGAATAAGAAATACAAATGTACAAAACAAAAGATCATTGAAAGAAACAGAATTTCCCAATTTTTCTGAAAAGTTCCAGTATATTATGCTGGCAATGCATGCATGTAGCAGCTGATTTAAATATGACTGTGCACTTAACTGGTGAAGAAATCATTGAAATAATTTGGGAGAAATGCAATAAAGAGGAAGAGAATCAGGTTATGATATTTTGGCTTTCTGTGTCCCAAATATATTTCTTACCATTTAACTGCACAATCAATTCAGTGTTTGCATACATTCAATCCTTATACAGCCATGGTCAAAGAACTGCATTGCCTTTTACAAATAGAAAAAACTGACTAAGAAGTATAAAATAAATTGGGATAAACAAATAAATATTGATCAATTTTACAAATGGATGATACTTGTATAATTTTGTAATTTTTCATCTAATTGCAAATAAGAAAAATAAGATTTGATATAATTTTAAAGCTTTGTATTTTTGTTTTATATCAGTGGCGGATTTAAGGGGGGAGGGGCTAGGGGGCTGAAGCCCCCCCCCAAAACACTGACATTCACAATTGAATACTGCAATTGTAAATTTTTTGTTGGTCTAGAATAACACTTTGAAAAATCTTAGCCTCCCCCAAAAGTCAAATTCTGGATCCGCCACTGTTTTATATTTCAATAATTGTAGCAAAAGCAAGTAAAGAATAATTTAATTCACTTATAACTCTCTTTTAAATCTGTTTTTTCCATCATACTTCAGTTAATTTAAACATTTCTTGAGGTACTAATGAGTTCAAATTAACAAGACTCAACTGCATATAATAAACTGGATATCTTGTAAAAACTTAAGTAGTATCTGATAAATAATCTATTGTTACTATTAAAGATTCAAAAACAGTATTCATCATCAGTATATGAAATTTGATTATTTCATAGTGGCTTAAAATATGAAGCCAATTTTTGTTTACCAAATTATTTTAAAATTATACAATATACATAATCACACATATATATATATTTGAGGACGGTATATATTCGAGTACATGCACATCTAAAAATTGTCTTGTAAATACTGGAAATATGCTTAGAATTATAAAAGCATGAAGAACTGAAAATGACTGACTATTACATTTTATAGTCTCTCTATCAGATTAAATGTTATAGTTCCTTTCAATCAAGGATTTTTTCTAGTATTACTTCAATAAAATTATACTGCTTCATTTTCAGTATTAGGATATTATTCTGAATGAATAAATAGCCTTTAATTTGAAATAACATAAGAATAAAAAAAAAAAAAAAAAAAAAAAAAAAAAAAAAATATCTGCATTGCTGAAAATTATAAAGCATTTCATAACTTCCTTCCTAACAGTTCCTTCCCATCTTCTAATATTAATAAAATACACAAAATTCAGGAACCAATCCAGGCTTTAATTTTTGGGGCCCATTTTTGTGAAAATAAATAAATAAAATAATGTCATGTAAAACCATTAATTTTAGCAGTTAATCTATATAATGCTTAACATCAAGTTAATGGTGATTCATTGAAATGATAGGGTTACTACACTAATCTAAAAAGCAACCCCCCCCCTCAGTTTTCCCTGTCACTTTTAAAAATAAAATAGATGACACAAAATCATGCAGCATTAGAATCTAACATATTTACAAGTAAATTGGACCTATCTTTGGAATATTAAAATTTTTTGACTTACTACAGTTGGGAAAAATCGTATATTTATTCATTTTCCTCTATTGTAAAAAGCATTAAAATAAAATAAAATAAAAATAAAAGAGAGAGACAGATTTTTCTCCAAAATATAAAACTAGACAATCTAAAATTAAAAACTGAAATCAAAATTTTATTACAAAAAATGTTCCTCCAAAAATTTTCTGAATTTCCTTTGTTTCTACAATAAATTCTGAAATTCCCAGAGTTTTCCCTAAATTTTTCAAATTCCCTGAATTTTTCAGGTTTTCTTTAAATTCTAGGTACTGTAGCAACTGTGGGCAAGTATAAACAGTCATTTAAAACTGCTGAGAGGTGAGCAATACATTTTTAAATGAATGCTTCTACTTAACTATGATGCCTGGGAGTGTGACTCCTAGCTCATTCCAAATGTAATTGAGAGAAACATAGAAGATCGCCATGTGTGTGCTCTGAGCCGGACCCTGGGTGGTTACTACTTGTGGGGGCACTTGCCCCCTCCTGAAAAAAATCTAATCAAAAATTTTTTAATTATATTTAAAGCTTTACTAAATTACTAAATAAAATTTATGCTGCAGAGCCAATTTGGAAAACTTGACTTTCTTTGTAATATTCTTCAAGGAACAATAAAAATAATATTGATTGTCCACATGTCCAAAAGTTCAAGGGTCAATTTCCGGTAACAAATAACAGGGTGGCTACAGAAATTCAGTAAAAAAGTTCCCTGATTTTTCCATGGTTTCAATGACTAATTTTGACAAATTTCCATGATTTCTGTTATCTATTACATACATTCCATAATTTTGTATATATCACACTCTTGTGTAACATGCTCGCTAAACCACTGCAATTCAAGACTATACTGATGGGTAAAAATATCTCAATCTTTTTATTTTTCTTCTTTGTTCACTTACAAAAAGGAAAATAAAATAAAAAAAATTCATATTTTGGAGAAATTAACAAAATTATAAAAATATGACTCATTTTAACTGCACAACATATTAACATCAAGACATAAAATTATTCCTCAAGTTGTTGCACTAAAAGTATTTAATTATTATTATCATTTTATGTTAACTTGGTGAAATTCAACCAGAAAGCAGCTAATCCTGTGCAATCACGGTTAAGATAGCATTTTTTTTGGTGATCTTTTTGTCATGCTTGATGGGGAAAAATGAAAATTTCAATGATTTTTGAATGTTTTTACAAAGTTCCCTGATTTTTTCCTGATATTTCCAGACTGATAAAGTACCCTGATTTTTCCATGATTTCCCTGATTGTCGCCACCCTGAATAACTTATGACCATTTTTTGCATGGCACCAGCGCAGCAGTGCGAACTCAGCTTCGGATCAAATTAGCTCTAAACTTTTTCTGAGAGTAGAATTTGATTCAACTTGACAGTAAGGTTTTAGATTTGGGTTGGTTTAGAATAAGCTATATAATTTTATAAAGTGTCTTGTTAGCTTAAATTATATGCAAGAAAAAAGAAATATTGCTGTTTATATACAGACATTCGTCATCATGTGAATTAAGCAAGTAATCAACCATTTAGTTAAAATTAATTTGTAATTTATATCGAAGCTTTTACAGTTTTTAGTTTGTCCCCATCTGAAAAAATTTCTAGTGATGTCACTTAGCAAAGGATTTTCTATAAAAAATAATATTCAAAGAACTGGTAATGCCTCATCTGGACATAGGGATAAGAAAAATAGTGGTTGTGAATATAAAAAAGAACAAAAGATTAACTCCATGTTTATGCTTCTTTTGAGAATTCTGTATGCGATGCCATTTAAATTTTAGACTCAGGGGCATCCTGCCAGTATTTTAGTATTTCATACAGGTGTAAAATATATATTTATCACATATCTTCATAAAATATTTTTATTCCAGAAAGTAATTTTAATTTTGTTTAATAACTATATTTTTATTTATTTTATTTTTTAATTAGTCTAAAGCAAAGAAAAAAAAAAAAAGAAAGAAACTTAAGTAAGTTTAATATGTGAATGATACTGCCAGTTAGTTTCATAATACAAATTTTGTAAAAGCAATTAACATAAGCATTTATAAGACTACAACATAACAGATTTTAGAGTAAGAAAGCAATAGTAATAACTACCTAGGAACAGCAAGCCAAACTTTAGTTAATCTATGAATGGAATTACTCTGTAAAGCAGCTGTTATGGCTTTCAATGAAGAAAAATTTTTTAAAAGCCTAAGCTCCTGAAAATAAATAAAACTCTCTCACACAAAGAGGTACACATAACATTTATCTGCTAGGTGAAAATGTCACAGTTATAAAATAAAATTGAGACAGGCAGAGCTAAAGTAGAACACAGTAAATAATACTCATGAAAAATAAACATTAAAGTAGAACACATCTCACATTCATGCAATTAAATCAAGGCAAAATTAAACATTTCCAAAATTAAAAAATGGGAAACAAACACAAACAAAGGTATTTTAAACAGAGTAGCATTTAATTAGGAATGAAAGAATAAAAAAAACTTTATCAATTCCATTTTATAAGAAGTATAATTTAGAATAATTAAAAAAATTATTACATACACATATACAACATATTTTAAAAAAAACTTTTACCTTCGTTTTTATTTTTTAAAAACATTTATCTTAGGCATATAATGTAAATTGCAAAATTGTGTAAAAAAAGTACATAATTTTTTTAAATCAATAAAAAATATATGGGATTAAATTTCAAGAATTTTTTTTAAAAAAGGGTTCATTGAGGAAAATGAACTCTACATCATAAGCTGATGTGCAAAATGTAATATAAATTTTATCGTCATTGTATCATAAAACTTCTCAGAGATGTAACATGACAAAAAAGTTGACTTAAACTACTCCTCAATGCTTTAAATATAACTTTTGTATAGTTGCCAATTTCCTTGTTTTCTGGCTACCAAAAATTTTTAATATAATTTTTCAATAGAATTTTTTTTTATATATTTTTGTAACTGTTTTCACTGATTAAATAAAGTAAAAATATCTACTAAGAGTTTCTGGTAGCCAAAAAGAGTAAAACTTGGCATTATGGTTTTCAGACAAGAGAAACCATACCAGTGAATTGTATTTCAGGAATTTATTGCAAGCAAAAACCATAATATAAATAAATATATTTAAATTTTAATATTTTAATTAATCTGTCACCAACTTTGTTTAAACATACCACTAAGACTTTTTATGAAACAATGTAGAAATTCTGTACATCACCTAGTTAAATTATAGTGATCTTTTTTACTCAATGGGCTCTTTTTTTTTTCTTGTATAGGCCATATACCCCCCCCCCCTTTTTTTTTTTTTTTTTTGTTAAAAACAAGTTATAATATCTGTTTATGATCAATATTAAATGAATTAAATCCAAATTCATGGTTTTTTTTTTAATGCCCAGTATATTTAAAACTAATCATAATAATTGGGAAGAAAAGATGACCATTATAAAAGAAATGTAAAAAAATACTCATATATGTAACAAGTTATGATAAACAAGAACAATAAAAATTTCTTACTGGTGAAATGATAGAATAAAAAAAAGGAATGACCAGGAAAAAAAATCTTACAAATATTGTTTATTTTATTGCTGGAGCATAAGACACACTGTCATGAGACAAAGTTTGGGACCTTTGTTCTACAATATATATATATATTCACTTTAAGGCTCATTAGACCAGGACCAATGTTTTAATGTGGATTCCAAATTACTATGAACATCCATGCCTTAACTGGGATTTGAATGTGGCACCTGGTAACTGAGGGCCAGAGACTATTCCACCACCAGATGGATGTCATAAGACAAGAAGAAAAGATACAGATACGAAAATCATAATAACAAAATTAAAATTGCATGGTACTTCATGAAAATGCTTTTAAAGTGCAAATATTGCCTAATTTCCATTTTATTTACCACTATAAGTATTTTTTAATAAGTTATAAAATCACTGATTTTTTTTTTAAGTCATCTAAAGGAAGTACAAATTCACTAATTAGTGGTCAGCTAAATTAATGTACATGCAGTACTTAACAAAAGAAATGGGACACCTAAAAAATCAAGAATTACTGAATAATTAAAAAGTAACAAAATGATAATTTTATGCCATAATAAACTGTCTATATAATTCTTTTAATATAATGTGTACTATTATTATTTTTTTCTTTTAATAACAAATTATTATTATTATTATTATTATTATTTTAAATCCCAAATTTATTTGAAATGGGTGGAAAATCTTGTTACTAAGTTCACAGGACATTTCATGGGATATTTAAAATATGACAATAGGGTATGACTTCAAAAATTATATTTTTTATACAATTTAGTATAAAAATACATGAATATATCTTTGACAATCATCTGCTTAAGTCCCAGAAATTTTGTGTATTATTTAAAATATTTCATTATTTGTTATTATAACTGCAAAAAAGATAATCAATTGGATTTTTATAAATCAGCAATAAATTTGAACACTACTTTCCTACAAGTGTCTTGTTATTTGACAAGGCACTTTTGATTTTAGAAATTTTGCCAAGTATCTCGACAAATTATCCTGAAACTTCAGGAGTGTAAAAAGCATGTTACATTACCTCATGTATTTAAGTGAAGGTTTTGTCTCAAAGGCAAATAAATAGGAGACTGATAATAATAATAAGATCCCTTTGTAAAAAAATAATGTTTTAAATGTGCTACAGTTGTAGCAAGTGATTATGAAGCTTCTAAGTATTTGTATTCATTTGTATCTAAATAGCACATATATTCATGGAAATACAAAGGTTTCTTTAACGAATTTCAAATAAATTTGTCTCTTTTTCTGCTTATAACATGCAGAGTATTCAAGCATATAATGTCATTTTTAGAGCAACTTTAGACACAATATACTACAATCAGAATACAGTTTAACTTTGTTAACGTGAATTACTTTTTTAACATGAACTGTTTTCACAATCCCCGTCAGAATGAAAATTAGTTAGTTATATAAAGATTAGTTACTGATAGCATAAACTACTGATAACATGAACACCCCCCCCCCCCCCAGTGATTCACATTAATGAGGTTCGACTGAATAAAAATATCGAATATCTGATGAAATATGAGCCTTTTTACTAAATAATTTTTAATTGCACACATGCAAACATTAACAGAACTTCTTCTCCATAATACACTGTAAAAAAAATAACTATTACCAGCTGCAAGAAACTCTCTGTGATTGGAGAAAATAATTATTTTCTCCAATCACAGAGAGTTTATTGCAGCTGGTAATAGTTATTTTTTTTACAGTGTATATTAGCCGGGCCGAGGTAGCCCAGTCGGTAGAATGCCGGCCTCGTAATTGGAAGATTGGGGGTTCGGTACTCGAGCCGGCCAAAGACCGTCGTGTACACTAATGGTGGCTGGTGCACGTAAAATCTGTCGTGGTCGCAATGTCCTCCATGTTCCCATCAAAAATTATACCTCTGGGGGTCACCGAAGCGGGAGAGCCACCCCTTCCGTGGAGGATCAAAATTGTGATGGCATGTCTCCGGACCACATCTAGGGATGTGTCCCAGACAGTCGCCAATTGCCCATCTGCGCAGCACTAGTGCGATGTAAAACCCAACCAACCAACCAACCATAATATATTAGCCAAATGCTTTCAGCTACATATATGAAAAATCCAAGGAGATATTATGAAAAAAAAATTAAAAAAAGTTATTGCTGATAGAATGAACTGAATTTCAGTTTTTCTTAAAAAAAAAAAAAAAGATATGTGCATTAGCCTTCTTGAGAGTCGAGATCATGGCCTATGGTATTTTTAATATTGGATAAAAATTTCACAATTTTCTATAATTAAAAACAGTAAGGTGTGTATGCATTATGCTTTTTTTTTTGTTATTAACTTATTTCTTTTACTTAGTTAAAGTTTATATTTGTTATGAATTCTGGAGTATTGTAATAATATCGTGATAGATATTTTGTTTAGTGTTCCTGTTAACATTTGTATGCGTGTATATTAAATGCTACAGTTAGCATTTTAACCTTTTTACTACTTTGTATATATTTACATAAAATATTACTGGATTATTTTCGGTGCCATATAGAAATAGTGATAATGCACAACACAATTTCCATCAGGTATAATTCATAATCAGGTCATTAACGGCTGAGTTATTGGTTAGTATCTCGATGGCTTCACATTATAGGGCATAATGGTGTGAGTTATATGGGGCTATTTTTTGGATATTGGGGGTATTAATGTTAATAGGGTTAATGTTATGAGTTTTAGATAAGGCAGTAGATTGTTTGTTATATTTTAAGTCAGATAAATGTTATGTTTTGTGTTCTTTTATGAGATTTTTGGTCATACCTATGTAGCATGCTTTATTATCGTTTTTGAATTCAAAATTAATTTTATAAATGACAACAGCTGTTTCCAGTTACTGAATGTTGCATTAATTGCTACTTCAAATATTTATTAAACAACTGCCGTCAAATTTTGTATTCTTGGAGGAATTAACAAAAATATAGAGCACAAAGGCACATTTTTGCTTGACTGCACATGGTTCCCAGACTTTGAATTTGTGACTAATCCATAAACAACTTTGTTAAACATATCATTGTGACTTTTCATGATACAATGCTGAAAGTTTGTACACTTTCTCATTAAGGTATGTTGTACATTTTCACATAAGGTTTTTTATATATATATGCAGACTGTATAAAAATTATTAATTTCAAATTCTTAAAATAGAATTTCTTGAAATATTTGATGAACTTTATGAAATTCTGCTAGATTTTTTAAAAAATGATCCTTTGTTATATATGTCAAAGTTCAATGTTAAGCAAATTAAAGTAAAGGATAATATTTTTTGAACACCACATATGTATACATAGATATATAAAACAAAATCTAATGTTTTCATGAATTTTGAATGAGAAGTTAGATAATTTACTGAAATATGAACAAATATTTAAAGCATGGGAGGAGGGGGGGGGGGGGCAGTTGTTAACAGAACTCAACAATCAATCAATTTAACATATTGTTTTCCATTTTACATAAAACTTTGTAAATGCACACATGTAACATGTTTGTATATCCCAAATCAAACTTTTTGGAATAATATTTATCACTTAATAATACTGTCACTTCAGTTAATCTCAGTTATTTTCAAATAACATAAATTCTAAGGCAACTGTTAACGAACTTGACAGAAATAATTACCTATATCTTTATTTTAAAAGTAAAAAAAAAAAGACTTATTATTGTAATGTGAATATAGGCTTGCACACATTTCAAGTCATAATCTCACCCCCCCTTCTCCTTAAAAATAAATACATATATAAATAATACAGAGCTTTTAAAATATATAACTGAAAAAAAAAAAAAAAAAAAAAAAAAACATGGAAAAACAAATGTAATCCTCAAAACTCATAATTAGTATTTACACGATAAAAATGCAGACATTATCTAAAAGCCATTATCCACTGAAAATATAGCAAATTATAGCTTTAATGTCAACTAGACTTTACTTTTCTTTGCATCATAATTTTTTTATTACAAAATAAATAGAAATATTGCTAAAATGATGGTTAAGCCTATTATTTAAATTATTAAATTCATAAAAAGGTAAGAAGTAGCTAGGAATTAGCTAAATTAATTGTAAATTAAAGTTCAGTTAATTATAATTGTGATATCTGAAAAACTGACATAAGCAGGAAAGAATATTATTTCCCAATCATGACATAAAGTTTACCCATAATTATTTTTGCAAACAAAAGATGGTAAATTATTTAAAGAATATATTTAATTGAAAATTTATAATAAAGGATTGATTTCTGTAAATTTTATTACCTAACAAAACATCTTTCTGGAAAAATAAATAAGAAGAAACATTTTATGTTTCAACTAACCTGAGCAATATTTATCCACTTGACAATAATCTTTGCTCTCATACTTGGCTTTAGATGTGCATCTGACAAAATTGTACTTATTACACGAAGAGAAACTGCATTGAACTGATTTACAGTTGCTGTTACAGTAGATGGAGAAACACTATAACTACAAAGCTTGTCTCTTCTAGACCAAACAGAACCTAAACAATGATGTGGAATAACTCTCTTAAAGAGAACCTACAATTTAAAAAAGAACAGGTATATTAGTGTTGTAATAATAATAATCACAAGATAATGCTTAAAGAGTTTTACATTATAGAACACCAGCAGATGGCAATGTACAGGTGTTGGACAAAATAATCTGAACACTTTCGCTTTTTTACATTTTGTTGAATATCTTGAAAAATATTTATAATGTTATTCTTCGATTTTCGGAATAAGGAAAACATGTCTTTTCCTCATATTTTTCAGCAAAAGTTGTGTCCTGAAAAAGAAAAGGGGACCAGTAAAAAATTAAACAAAAATCAAAATGTTTTGGATCACCCTGTAAAAAGTAATGATTTAAATATATTTTGGCTGTAGCATGTGATTAAAAGGATTTTTCTCACTATCTGTATAAAAAAAAATTTGAGGCTACCATGTATACTCATAGAGATATAATGGTTTCTTTAAAAAACTGCAAAAAGAATTGCTACTTTTGTACTTATAACACATAGGGTATTCCTAAAAATGGCTTTGCACTGGGTCTAATACCCTATGTGTATTATTAAAAAAGTGGAAATTTTGTTTTTGCAGTTTTTTAAATAAATCATTATATCTCCATGTATATATGTGGTAACCTCATAAAATTTTATACACATAATGACAAAAATTCTCTTAATCATATGCTACAGCCAAAACACATTTAAAGCCTTTCTTTTTTACAGGGTGACCCAAAACAGTTTGCTTTTGGTTTAATTTTTTGCTGGTCCCTTTTTTTCAATTCAGGACACAACTTTTGCTGAAAAAAATGAGGAAAGACATGTTTTCCTTATTACCAAAATCGACGATCAACATGATAAATATTTTTCAAGATATTCGACAAAATGTAAAAAAGTGAAAGTGTTCACATCATTTTGTCCAACCCCTGTATGTACTTTTACATTTTTATATTTGTATATAAGTAAATAAATTTCAGTTTGAGCCTAGCTCTTGTGTAGATCATTTGCTAGCAAGAGTATTGGTTGTGTCTGGTCAGCGACAAAAGCAAAATGAAACTGTGTTACCGGCAATTGAAAAAGATAAATGGATAATCAAAAGCCCTGTGGCAGAATTTTTTCTTGCTTTCTGCGACAAGCATCACTAGAGCTAATTTCTTTCTGCAGGACGATATCATTCAATAATAAATATTTGATTGCTAACTACCAATAAGACTAGCTTTTTAGTTTCTAAAAATGTTTAGGTTAATATCAAATCTATGTTTTTTTTTTTTTTTTTTTTTTAACTTTATAACCTCATATTAATTTTTGGTAAGAAGTAATTCTGTACTGCGGAGGTAAAGGACACCATGCCTATTTTGTGAAAAGAATTAACTCCATGTCTTTGATGTGCTGCAATGACATATATTTGTCATAAAAAAAGGAAATGAACATGTTTTTATTTTTTCTTTCTTTCTTTCCACAGTCTTTTTTTCTTTATAGTAACTGTATATTAGTGCTTAATGCCTCTATATAAATCTAAAAATGCACATAAAAGACATGGTGCTCTTTTCACAAAATTAACATGGTGTCCTTTTCCTCTAAGGTACATTTCTTTTTTTTTTTTTTTTAAATTAAGAACAGTAAAAAAAGAGGGATTATAATCTTTACAAAACAACAGTAAGAAAATTAAAATTAACCAAATAAATAAAATGATTCATAAGACAGAAATTAAAACATTAACACATGAAAATGTTACTTACCTGCAGCTAGAATTTCCGGCAAAAATTATTCAAACTTGACATTGCCTTATTATGCAAACAATTCCTTTTAAAACAAGTCTAATTTTTTTTTTTTTCTATTTTATTACATTGCACATTTTTTCTTATACCTCTTTTTAAATTAATTAAAATTCCAAATCCAATTCTTTTAATCCCTTACATTTTATGTAAAACTTCAATTTACAAAATAAATAAATAAATAATAAAATAAAACAAAATCAAATTAAAATAATAATAAATATTCCAGTTATTTAAGGAAAACTACAAATTGATGTTGCTCTCAAAGATTTTTCCAACACTGTACTTTGGAAATTTTATACTGCCACATGACAATATATTCTCAATGGATTAAAACATTCTGTTGATTTCTAATTTTTTTAATCATCTGAGAGAGTGCTTTTTTAATGGCAGTTCTAAATAATAAAGAAAAATGTCAGTTCATCAATTCAGCTATCTGTTCATCTACTGTGCTTTACAGAGCTAGTTATGAAATTTGGCAGTTTTGGATACAGCAAAGCAAAAGATTACTTACATGTTTACTAAAATATTTTGAATTATTCTTTTGTTTCTAATATTTCTGACTAATATTTTAAAAAATCATTGTATCTGAAACATTTGTAAGTATTTGTTGCTGTTACACAAATCTGTTACAAGAAATCCTCACAACTTTTATTTATATATTTTTATTTTTTTAAACCTTTCAAGATCTTTATTTTGTTAGTTGTAGTGCTGTAATATATACATATTATTATAATTTTTTTTTTTTTTTTTTTTCCTGCTTTAACAGTTATTTAATATTTTAGGTTAGTGATTTTTTCTTAATATTATTAACTGTCATGTAATTACAGCTCTAACTAAATTTCAATGCTGGCAAATATATGATATGCCGATTGCCAAGACCGGCACAGTTTATCCAGTATTAATAATTGCATATACACTCCTGCTCAAAAGTTTAGCAAAATTTGGTAAAGATCAGTTTTTTCAATTTAAAAACATCTCTTGATGAAATGTTTTTAAATATTGGTTATTTAAAGAACTGGGTCTTCCTCATATTTTTCAGTGAAGATAGATTTAAGACAATATTTAGGTGTGTGTAAATGCAAAATGAGATACAATCTGCACTTTGCAGCAGGGAAAATGTGACTTTATTTACATGTGCATTATTTGAAAATAATCAAACACATTGTTATCTCATTATAAGTGATACCAAAGACAAATCAAGGTTATCTGTGTCTGCTTTCATGTTAAAACTTATTAAAATTGTTACATTTCATGCTAATAAACCAAAATTGATTGTTTGGAGTGATGACCCACCCAGTGAGTTTAAAAACAAATTTATTTGTTACTTTGTTTTTCTTATCAAAAACACAAAAACAATTTTTAGGTTTTGAATGGAAATATTCAGCCACTTCCATACAAAGGAGTTGTTGATGGTATAAACTGTACTGCTAAGTAAAGAGTATATGCAGAAGTGAGCCATAATACAGAATGTAATTGACTTTACTACAGTTGCTGCAAAAGTAGTACCAAATGTTACTGTGATTTCTATGTTGCAGAATGCGATAAATAAAACCCATATTAATTGGAATTTAGCCAAGGATGCTCCTGGAATTAAAAGAGCACATATCATTAAAAGTTCTGATGAACACATTTGTTTGTTTATCAGCCAACAAAATTTGGATGCTCCTATAAAAGAGTTATGCTATTGTGGAAATATAGAAAAAAGTATCCAACCCCCTGCAAAAAATCACACATCTGTAAATATTTCACTTGGCATATTTGTGCTAGTGAAAGTGTATGGAAAAAGGTCATGGAAACCTTATGTTGCCTAGATATCTGCTTTAGATGAAACTGATAGCAGTGTTGTTTTCTTAAAGCAAGTGTCTGAACTTAACTTCATTTATCAAGAAAATGATACAGGAACTATTCAACATGATATTATTAAAGTGTTGCCATTGCCAACACCCATAATTAATGGTCGCAATACTGTGATATTTCCAAATTCAGTTATGTAAAACTGCACAATGTTACATACATGATCTGTAAAATAATATTTTGTTAAAAATTGAAAAATAAAAAGATATTTAAAATAGTTATTAATTTGTATTTGTCAATCCTTTTTCTAATGTCAAAAAAATTTTCATCATATTTCATGCTTATAATTCACTGAATTTATATAAAACAGTTGGAGTTGTCAAATCACACTTCCGTTTTTTGTCACATACATGACTAACTAAAAGAATGTAAAAATAATACTATCAAATTTTAAACATAAACATGATTTTTATTACTATTTACAAGATAGCCTTCTAAACTCTTTAAAAATCAACTAGTTAATACCCGTCAAAATTTGATGGATGATGTGCAACTAAAATCTTTTCACGGCATAAAGTTTAAAACACCCTTGCTTTAATATTTCGCATTGCTCTTAACCGGTTTAAAACTCCCTGCTTTAATCAATTATCTTTTGGTTGGAGGGATAAATTTCATGAAATTTCAATATACAAAATTTAAGCATGCTCCGTATAATAAATCCCAAGGTTTTCCTAATTTTACTCTAAATATGACCAAAAGGATGTTAGGAGTAATTCAAAGAAAGGCAGAATTTATATAAATTATCGAAAGAATCAATATTTCTTAATGAGATAGTATCAATATTTGTGATAATACTTATCAAAGCATCAAGCATGTAAATTAATCCCACAATAGAATTCCTCCCTGTCACACCAAATCGGCTAATAATCTATGGAACTGCACTCATTTTATGTTTACTGTGAAATTTATTCATTGCTTTTCACGCAAAATGAATGAATACAAAGATTTACTACCAGATTATAATTATATTAACTTACTATCAATGATAACAGGTCACAGTTTTTTAATAAAAGGCATACATGAAAGACAAAGATTTCATTCACTTGTAAAATATATCATTAATTCTAATTTGCCAAGACAATAAGTGCATTTTAAGTGTAAAATAATAGTTTTGATCTGATATTTCTTTCCCATATTTGTAAAACAACTTGGATATAATCCAAAATATTAATTCATTGTATTCTAAAAATAAACTACAAATCGGAATAAAGTTAAAATTTGTTTTTATTGGAATAGTATTATAACACTTTATTCTATCAAAATAGTATATTTCAACAAAATTATACTGTTAAAAATAAATAAATAAATAAGAATGAATTTAATACTTTAGTAAATTAATTTGCTCATTAAATTTTTAATAATAAATTATACTATGTAAATTTTTACTCGTAAAAAATATAAATATTTTAATGTTATTCTTTTTAAATTATTTTTACTGTAGTATGGTATTGAAATGAAGTATCAGAGATAGAGATTATAATAATTAGAGTAAAAAATAAATAAATCTTTGATTTTAAATATCTATCTCCATCTTTTCTAAACAAAGTTTTCAACTGATAAAAGTTAATTTTTAAAGAACAATAAACTCTGACAATTTATTAATTTTAAAAGATTTTTTATTTTTATTTTTGAAGTATATTATATTTACATGGCGACAGATGGTGCCACATCTTGTGTAAAGAAATTTTCAACAAAAATGTACACCAACCATAGATAAATGTAACCGATAAGTATTCGCGAACTGCTTTGTTTTTAATATACTTCCTTGGAAAGTATGAATCAATGAATTAATTGTGTGAATTATTTTTATGATTGAGCTTTAATTAGGTGTCTGCCATAGAATAGACATATGAAATATTAATGTCGTCTGCTCGATCTTTATCATCAGTATTCGTATTGCGCTGCATAAAGGGAAAGAAACATTGCCATTCCGAATCGGTTCAAAATTTTCTCGCGCATGCTCAGATCGTATAATTTTGGTCTTACAGCATTTGCTTTGTGTTTTAATAGTATAGATTTTTGCCTTTTGCTGCATTTATTTATATACATTTATCAAGTATTTATACATACATTATTGTGTAATTGTCACATATATTACTCAAGAATGGGCCTATTGACCAAAGCTGATTTTCTTTTTAGGGATCGTTCACATACTGACATTTTTTTAGTAACTCAATAGAGAATTACACTAAATTACAGATATCCACTTAATACTTTAAATACACATAGTAAATGCGTCATAAATATCGTAATAGGATTTATTTCATTCATTAAATCACAAAAAAGGCTTGATTTCTTAAATAAATAATTAAGAATTACTTAAGAAAATTATAAAACTTAATAAAATAAAGATTAATTTTATTTTAATTATAAATTTATATTTATATAAAAAATGTGTAACTATTTTATTTATAGCTAAATAGAAAATTGGGGCTTTAAGTTCAAATTTTTTTAAGCTAGGGACCCTGGTCTGTTTGGCGTGTCCTTCATGAGAATCAATCTTAGGTGGTCATAGTCCATATTCATGCAAGTTCTTGAGATAACCAAGATAAACACTGAATGGCCTAAGAGCTATTAAATATAAATATTATTTACATAAAACAAACAAATTAATTTTAAAAATAACTTTTTTTTTCTTTTATTATATATTTTTCTTTCAATATTTTACAAGATATTAATTTTATTAAATTCTAAAAAACAGAGCTTTCAGAAGGTTAAAAAGTCAAAGTGGTACATACTTACATCGGATGATTTTGAATTTATCATTAATTAAAAATCAATATTTCATTAAAAAGGAAAAAATATGTTATACATATCTTTATTCATAAATATTTCACCTTCTCTTATCCATAAGATATATAAAGTACATTGTCATTGGGTTGAATTTTCAAAATTGTGATTTTGGTATGTGCACGTTGTTTCGCAGTACTCGGAATTAGAAAATCATATTTTTAGCAGTTGGTCTATGCATTGGTATCGGTCTATGCTTTCTGTGTGTTTCTTATCAGCATAGCTCAAGAACATTTAACAGCACAAAGTTCAAACACGGCTTTCTGAATATGCATCAAAATCATAGAAAAGAATTCTGATATATCTTTCTCAAGCAGAAATTTTCTGAAATACAATATTTTCTAAAAATGTTTTGAAGAGTTTTTAAAATACAGTAGAAATATTACGATACTTTACTTCATATCTTACACATTAGTTGTACTAATGTCAGATAAGAGAAAGTAGTGTGAATGTCACACCAAATTATTTTAGTTCTTTGTAGTTAAATATTTTATATATTTCTATTTAAAGTTCAATAATATAAATAAGATAAAATAAATCTTCTTTTTTATTAAATTTTATTATATTAATAAGCAATTCATGACTATTTATTTACTAATTACACAGGCCTGCAAAATTAAAGTTTTTGAAAAATACAAGAGAAGTTTTTGCTGATTTTTTTATATTATTTGGTGTGCTGATTTTGAAAATGGACTCCATTTTTTTCCCTTCATGTCAGGATTTTTTATAAAATCGATATTGATATTTTCTTTTCTTGAACAGTATTGCATGTACTATATAACAATAGTAGTTTTTATCCATTTAAATCTATGTAAAATGATTGATTCTTGGTGTAGCAAATTGATTTTTCAGCAGTCGATTTATTTTTTATAGATTTAAATGAATGAAAACACCACTGTTACTAGATCGCATGAGCCGTATCTACTCGAGAGAAAACCAAAAAGTTTCCTTGGGTACTTTTTACATCAAATTATGGTGCAGTTTCTAAAAGAATATCACCAACATACTATTTTATTTGTTTTTATTAAGGTAACTTACATAAAATAGACAACTGACCAAGACGAACAAATATTATGTATGTGTTAAAAATCAAAAGAAAATTAAATTAAAAAAAAAAAAATTTAACATGATAGAAATTTTTTGTTACATTTTTTAAAATCAGCATCAAAAAATACGTAAAGTTCAGCTATCAATTCCCTTGTATTTTTTTCATCCCAGGCCTGTGTTATTAAACAAGGGATTTAAGCAAATTTTTAAGATTTAGATCATAAAATAAATATATTACAATATTCCTGACACAAATCTTATCATTTCTTATTATATAGGTGTATTTAAAGCATTTAGTGGATTTATGTAATTTACTGTAATTATCTGTTGATTTATAGAGAAAACGTCAATGTGTAAATGACCCTTTAAAAGAAAATCCTCTTTGGCCAATAACTGAAAAAGAGTTTACTTTTTTTGCATACAATTTTATGAATTTTAATGATATTTGGTAATGCTTGTGGTAAAGGTGAACAAGACATTTGGCTACCAAATTTTGCAAAAATAAAATTGCACTTTTTCCAAAAATGCTCATATTTCATGAAATATTTAAGATATTCGTATTCTGACTGTGGCATATTATTTTTAAAATGTTTTTTCAATTTATCTAAAAGTAGAAATAATTTTCATTTAAAACTGCATATTATAAATAGAAACATGTTGATTTTTTTTTTTTTTTTTTTTTAAGTTTTAAAATAAATGCTTATATCTTCTTTATTTAACATGCTATCTTTACACAAATGCATCCACAAATTTTACTATGTCTATATTATCATATCCTACAGTTACAGATCGTTTCATTTATTTAATGATACAGAATTACAAACATTATTGATTTTACTCAATTTGTTACCAGTCCCTTAAATGTTGTCTTAAATCAATCTTCACTGAAAAACATGAGGGAGACCAAGTTCTTTAAATACCCAATGTTTAAAAACGTTTCATTGAGAGATGAGTTTTTAAATAGAAGAAAACTGATTGTTTGCAAATCTTGATAAACTTTTGAGCAGGAGTGTATATAAACAGTATGTATGCATGAATCACTGATAATGTGAATATGTTTTATACATCTTTAAAAAAAAAATACAGAATGAAATAATGAAAATTATCAATTAATAATAAGGAACTGCAATACTTACACAGTCTGTGTAGGTTAATTGTAAGGCAAAATCTCTTTCTGGAATATCAAAAAAGCTCAAATTATTACACATCAATGATCTCAGTTTATGATGATTTATAATGTCAGAAGACAAGGTACCATAAATATCTAGAACAGAAAACATATTAAACAATTACAACATAGAAAATTTATAAAAAATAAAATATAATTTTTTTTTTAAACATAATATAAAAAGAAATTAAAATAAAATACAGATAATTAAAAAAAAAAAAAAAAAGATATTTAACATTTCAATTACAATTTTATTTTTAATCAAAACTTAACACAAACTCAATTTAAAACTTACAATATTACTAAATAAAATAGCACATCAAATTGAGACTTGACTGAATAATTATTAGAATAGATATATCAATATATCCAAAAACTTTAATAAAAGCTTAATCTTTTTTTTTTTTTTTTTTTTTTTTTTTTTGTAATGTATCTTAATATATTTAAATAGATGGTTGCTACATTGCTTAACAGGAAAAAGAATATTAAACCTGAATGATAAATGTAACCAACATTATAAAAATTAAGAATGATGCCTTTCAAATTGTATTATATATACACTACCCATCCATAAATGACCAGACAGTTTTGATTTCATATGTTTAGTAAAATATCTCAAAAAGTACTTGACTAATTATCGTGAAACTTCAGAAATGCAAACAACAAGGGGATCAGTAAAAAATTAAAGGGAAAAAAATAATAAAATATTAAATCAATACCATTATGGATTTCTGAGTACTTTCAACACATTGACATAGTCATCTTCAGTACAGGCATTGACCTCTTGTTTACATTAGTTCCAGTTTTTATCTTCCTGATTTCATTTCTTTGCTTCAGTTCACCGATGATTTGTTGCCAGTTTTGAGGGATTATACTATGCTCATGGTCGTTAATTGCTATTAGGCAGGTTAATATTTCAATGGATTTATGTTTAAGGGCATAAGAGTGGGTATTATAATTAGCTATTTTATGGGCAGTTATGGAATTAATATCAATTAAGCTATTAATGTTCGTTCTAGAAAAGGCACTAGAAGGTTTATTAAATTTTAAGGTTTCAAGGTGCTATTTTTCCCAATCCTTTATTTATCTTTTTATCATATCTATGAATATGGCCTTTTTATTATCTATAAAATTGAAGTTGATTTTGTAAATCCTAGTGTTTTCATTAAAGTCTATTGGATCTTTCTCATTGCAAATACGAAAACCCAACCCTAATATTTTTCAATGTATCCACAATAAAAAAGATCCAATTAACTTTAATCAAAATGCGGGGATTTAGAAAATCAACTTCAATTTTATACACAATAAAAAAGCCGCATACATAGGTATAACAAAAAGAAAAATAAAGGATCGTGAAAAGGAACACCTCACCAACCTAAAATTCAATAATCCTTCTATCGCGTTTTTTAAAGCTAACATTAATCCCTTCCACTCCAGGGACGTACGTGCGTACGTCCTAGTGTTAATGGCCATTAATACTATGGATGTACGTGCATACGTCCAAAGAAAGTATACGATACTATTTCAAAATTATAATTTGGTATTTCAGACATTTACACTACAGCTAGCCTGGAGCAGAAGGGGTTAATGACCCAATTGATATTAATTTCATAACTACCAATAAAAAAGCTAATTATAATTCCCACACTTATGCACTTAAACGTGAATCCATTGAAATACTAACATGCCTAATAGCAATTAACAATTGTGAGCATAGTATAATCCTTCAAAAATGACAACCAATCATTAGTGAACTGAAGCAAAAAAATAAATTCAACGAAGATAAAAACCGGGATGAACATAAACAAGAGGCCAAAATCTGTACTGAATATGACTGTGTCAACATGTTTACAATGGTTCCAGTGGTTCCAGTGTACAGTTTTCCTCCCAACATTGCTGGGAGGAAAATCACAATTTTAAATTTAATTCAGCTAAAATAATTTGCAGACCTAAATCCATTCATGAACTCGATTTCTTTAAAGCTTTTCATATTTATAAAAATTTTAAAAACCTTGTAAATTGTGATTTCGCTGTTCCCTATTTGTCTGATTGTTGGAAATTTTACATTCAGTCCACTTTTCCTTAATTTTTCTACTGTTTACACAGCTACACATTCCTTAATTCCTATTGGCCACACTCCCCACCTCTTCCGTAATCCTATTGGTTCAACTAAATCTGGTCCCTCTCCTATATATACGAGCACTTCTCCAAATTCAGAATTCTTTTTGCACTGAAGACGCTTTAGGCTACCGAAACAGCTGTATGCACCTCAATAATTTTTCTTTGGCGTTTCTGACATAGTAGTTTATTCCTGTTTTAATGTTTACAGTATTCAGAAAAGTAATGGTATTAATTTAATATTTTATATTTAAATTAAGCTTTTTTGAAATGTTAATCTCTTAAAAAAAAAAAAAAAATACTTAGATTCACTCTTTAAAAAATAATGTTTGTAATGCATTGTAGCAGCATCATATGATAATGAAGCTTCTTTTAACGATCTTTATTTATTTCTGTGAGGATAGCATGAATATTCATGGAGATATAATATCTATATAATATCAAATATATATGCATGATGTTAGAAATTCCCCAGATATAATTCCTTAAACATTGATCTTAGACTTATACAACAAATCTCAAAGTTGTGTAGAAAAAGTTGGAGAATTTTATAAGATTACAAAAAAAAATTCCAGAAAATTCATTTTTTTTTTTACAAAATTTAAATTACTCCTACGCAAAAAAATTTCTAATGATCAAAATGTACTTTATACCTTAATTAGGCCATATGCAAAATTTAAGCATTGTAGCATAAAGAATCTTAGAGATATGCAGGGGTGATTGTGATTTCATGAAAAAAATACCTGAAATTTTACCAAGACAAAGTTTTTGTACGGGCAGAGAACATATGATTTATTACAGAGAGCTCCAATCCTCTCATTATGAAAAATATAAATTAATTACATTCAGCATTCATATGAATTTGATATTTTAGTCTTATATTATAAATTTAACTACCAGAAAAACTGGAATTCTTGCACTGAAAATGAAAAAACAAAAAAAAAAAAAAAAAAAAAAAAATCAGGTAAAATAACTGAACATAATCACCCCTGGATATGTTTAAATGAAGTTGGTAATGAATTAAAAGCAAATTAAAATATCAATATGTTTATTTATTTATTTATCATTATTTTCATTCATAATTTGTGTATGATCCTCGAAATGCAATCTTAAAAAATTGTTTCTGCCATCAAAACTCTTATGTGAAGTCACTAGGAAGTTTTTTAAATCAACTTTTTTGTTTTGGTATATCTTGGAGTATCTTTACAATATCAGGTTGAAATTTTTTACACTATTTTAAAAATATATGATGCACTAAGGCATATACTATTAACCTTCTGACCTCCTTTGAAATGGGTAAGATTGTAATGTTTTCACTACAAAGTTTTTCTTACATAATAAAATTATGTTTAATTCAACTTGCGATTAAAAATGTAACTATGCACATGATCATACACTTTATGGCTATTGTTTAATACTTTCAGGTCTGAGCTATTTCGACCACACATCTCCCTGTGGACTGAGGGTTTTTGGTACTTTTCATGATTTTTTTAAAAATGCCTGGCAGATATGTATTTTAATATATATGTATATATATGTATATATATATATATATATATATATATTATAAACTTCTAACTGTTCTTATTCATAATGAAGGAACTATTTAGATATGCTAAGAATTAATATTTAATGAGAAATTATTGAAAAAAGTATGTTTTAAAGTAAAAAAAAAATTCCACATTTTTTAACATAAAATTTTACATAGACTTGAATAAAAACTTACCCAAATGTTGTACAAATGTCTGAAAATAGGTTTTATTTGTAAATAAATATTATTTAGTAAAATTCGCTCAAAAATAACAATGCTGAAAGTAATCAAAGAAGTAACTCTGAATCTAGATCGTTACATAATACTTACTTTGGCTTAGTGCTGTTATCTATCTATCTATCTATCTATCTATCTTTTACCCCACATGTATGTCTCAAGTCATACGGGGTATTTTTGACAGTTTATATCATTTATTTTATGTTTTTGCAGTAAGTTTTACTTATGATTTGTTTCACATTTATTAATTTTCTCGTAAGTTTTTCTTTAGTTATTTTTGTTACTTATTTTCAACTTTTATGACTGAAAACATATTATAATTTCTTATCTATATATATATTTTTTTTAATTAAAAGGTTCGTAGATGATATTTGAAAAGTCGACAAATGAGTTTAGTCGGTACTTTTATAGCTCAGAGAGTTAAAAGTTGACCCCAGGAGAATCTCAGGCTTAATTCGCTTTGTCGAAAACTGCAACCTGAGTGATGCTCGGGCTTAGACCGCAAAGTGTTGAAATCGTCAAAACTGAAAAATGATCTAAAAATTCATAATTATATAATTTTGAATTATTAGTGTATTGTGAGAAAAAGAACAGCTCAGTGACTGGATATATCAGTCAGCAGCCGTCAGATGGTTAAGGCATAGTAAAAATTTAATTTTATAATTCTTAAAATAGCATTCAGAGAAATTTTCAACAGGATTTATATAATTTTGTACATTATTATTATTATTATTTTACACAACTTTGCAATTTATAATGAATATCTAAGAGTAATAATGGGCGTATGTATGTTGGGTTTATATGTAATAGGTAATAAGAAAGCACACAACTGGCATTTTAGAGTAATAAGTACAAAAACTTTGAATAAAGATCATAAGTTGCTGTTTTATTAAAGCAGCACTCATGACTACTTTGTTCGCCTGACGAAGGGTCATGTGTTCTTTTGACTCAAAACAATTGTTGTGAGTTTATTAAATTTTATGGTGTTTATTTAAAGTTTTTGTACTTATGTAATGGGTACACATGTCATTGCATGTATATGTATGTATTATTTGGTATTATTAAAAAATTAAAGGTCATTTAAGCTTTTATTTAACTGGTAAATTGCCCTGCTTCATTAAATTGTACGATGGGATATATGAATACATTTTATGATTTATACTTTTTAACACAAAAATTTAATTTTTCAACTGAATAGAATAAAATTTTTATAATATCTATTTAATTATTTATATAGTCTCTAATCTATTTGTAAGCTAAACTTAATGGTTAGCCTTTTTTTTTTATTTTTTTTATCCCAAATCTATAACTATAAATTGATTATGAATGCACAGTTTTTATACAAACTTTTTAAATAAAAAAATTATATATAAAAAGTTTTTCTTTTTTTTCCTCTTTCTTTTTATTGGAGTTTTATATCTTCTGTTTTGGTAGAAGAAAAGAATTAAGTTCTGGCTATAACTAACCCAGAAGGATATGCACCAGGCCTGCGAAGCCCAACAGCAATTATTTTCATTCCTCACAGAAAGTAGCATTCCCAGATAAAATGATTTATAATAAATTAACATGAGAACATGTAAAAATATTAAAGAATTAATATATTTTTTATTACCTTTATTATTTTCAAGTTTTGTATATTTTAGCAGCCTATGCTTGGTTCTAAGCTCCATCACACTGCCAGGCACATATTTACTAGCAAATTCTTTTAGTTGAATAAGGCTTAAGAACTGTGGAGGTTCGTAAAAATCTTCTGGGTACATATCTAGCCACACTAATAAAACCTTTTCAAGAGTTCTGGAAATATAATGATGAATTTTCATTTATAATCAATAATCCATTATGTATATATATTAATTCTGTTAAAAGCTTTTAGTAAATTAAGTAGAAAATAATACAGAAAATACAGAAAAAACTATTTATACATAAAAAAAATATAATGAACATTATGGAAAATTATTATATTTATATATAATATTTTAATATCAACAGTTTTATAGACATAACAATAGCAATTGTAATTTAGTAACTTATTTAGCAATTTTAATACCAGTAAAAAGAAAAAAAAGCTGTTTACTTACAGATATCTTGAAGAAATACTGAGAAAATAAAAACTAATCTAAAACTTTAACCAACTACACTATCTACCAATAAGTATTTAGAGACTTTCAAATTTAGATGTTTTGTCAAATACCTAGAAAAATTCTTTAGGAATCATCTCAAAACTTTGGGAGTATAAAGATCATATTATACCTCATATATTTCAGTAAAAGTTTTGTCCTGAAGAGCAAAAAGGGAGCAGTAAAAAATTAAACAAAAATCAAAACGCTTTGGAATATCCTATAAAAAATAATGCTTGAAATGTGCTTTGGCTGTAGCATATGATTATATGGATTCTTCTAATTATCTGCATAATTTTTTTTAGGCTACCACATACATTCAAAGAGATATAATGATTTCTTTACAAGAAATAAAAAAAATGCCACTTTTTAAATTATAGCAATTAAAGTATTAGACCCAAAGGAAAAGCCATTTTCTAGGAAACTCGGTATACTACATAAAACACATCGTACTGCAATCAGAATACAAAAATGTTAAATATCTTACAAAATATAAGCTTTTTACTAAATAATTTTTAACTATGCATGCGCAAATTTTTAAAAAATTTCATTTGCATAATTTAATAGCCAAAAGTATTGAGCAATTTATATAAAAATCCCAAACAAATATCATGTAAATATAAAAAGTTTTGAGTTATAAAATGGTGATAATTTTAGTTCCTCTTAAAAAAAAAAAAAAAAAAGGAAGATCACAGGGGGTTTTATCAATATTTATTTACAATCAGCAAACTTTTCTATTACCATTGGGCATTGATTGAATCAAAATAAAAATGTGAGTAAAACCCCTTATAGTTTAGCTTATATTTTAAGAGGAACTAAAATTCTGTTCATTCTATTTCACATAACTGTTTGAATTAACATGATATTTGTTTGGGGCTTTCATATAAGTAGCTCAATATATTTTGCTATTAAATTATGCAAATGAAATTTTTTAAAAGCTTGCACATACTTATTGATAGACAGTGTATATCAGGTTGTATTAAGATTTTTTTGGGTGGGGGGGGAGGGGGGCAATTTTCACTCAGATGATTGATGTACACACATATACATGGACTGTGCTGTAGAAATCACATATATTTTTAAAAATTTCTATTTAATTTAAAATTTAATTCAAATCTATTTTAACGCTTTATATAATAATCTACTTGTATATTCAATATTAATCTTTAATAACTACCGAATTGTTTCTCCATCAATAAAATAATAATAAAAAATAAATAAATCTAAAAGAAAAACTCTGCAAGCAGAATCTCATAATATAATTTCATCTAATAAAGAATGACTGCTTATTTCATTTTATATTCATTCAAAATCATAATATCGCTAACGTACTTTTTCCAGTTAATCAAAATTTTCCTTGAACAAAATTAAATTATATCTTATATCAGGGATAAACGCATTTTTAATTTCTGCAAGTTATATTTCAAAATCTCATTTGATCCATCCAATAAAATGATTTATCTTTTTAAATTACTCTTAAAATAAACAAAGGTTGTGAAACGTATTTCATGTTTGTTGATTTATAATACTTCAGTAATTCAATAATGATTGTAATAAATAAAATATAAATGACATTTAGATAACTTCAGTTATGTTGTATGTCATATCATAAATATTTAATCATATCTATATTTTTATAAAGTGTAATTAAAGTTAATTTATTAAAGTATTTATATATGTATTATAAAGTAAATTATTTAAATTAAATCTAGTTTGATATGACTTACATTTTTTTTTTGTCGCTCTTGTGACCGCATTTTTGTTTATCTTCATGTTTAAGTTTATTCCACAGATGTGAATGGCTGAAATGGTAAACATGTGAGTAATAGGAGTGAATCACAGTTATTGATCATGTTACTGTTCACTCTCACCAAAAACGATGTCCATGGTTGTAAGACAATCAGTCAATTGTATTGAAGAAGCTACTTTACCAATTGCCAAATGGCAACAGCAAGATGCAAATGAAGAATGTTTATGTATAAAAGGTGTTTGCATCTGTAATTTGTTCTCTTCTTTTCAACGTTGTAATATGTAGTTTCGCCTTTTAGTTACCAGCAAAGTATGCTGGTTTATTTAGTTTTTCTTTCTGATCTGTAAATACTCATGCTCAAATAAATTGTCTGTTAATATATAAAAGTTTTCTTCATTGAGTCTTCCCCATCAAATGCATAACTGCCATGTAATTTTTCTTTTTAAAGTCTTATTAAAGTTGCTCTGCTAGTTTAGTATATTTAAACTTTAATTCAACATGGTTATGGGCCCAGTTAATGCCCCTCTAACCTTAAGATATATAGTTTGAGGAATTTATGGCTTAATGATGTGGAAGTGAAGAGTATTGCTTACATCCGGACTTCAGTTTGCTGAGTTTATAGGAAACGTTCCAGTTGTCAAATAATGAACTCATTGAAGTGCTGAATATGCGTGACTGTTAAGTGTTTTTATTGTCCATGAAAAATATATCATTTTTTAAGGAATTTGGTTTATGATAAAGTATTTAAATTAATGCATATAACTAGTAAGTTAAATTTGGCAGATACCTTTACAAAACCACAAGTTAAAGAACAATTAATTAAATTTTGTAGGAAAATTTTTTCAGATATTGACATTGTTTAGTTAATGTCAATTTTTGTAAGGATTTTTTTTTTTTTTTATTACATGTTATCATTTTTTATATCATGAGGTAATTACGTTTGGCGATTTTTCTATGGTTAATGTCATGGCATTTCTGTCATGAGAATTCAAAATTACTCAATAGATTTAAACTCAACGTTTTTTTTTTTTTTTTTTTTTTTTTTTTACAACTTTTTATGTGTTCTTGCTGGCAAAAAATTATATGCCAATATGTAATGATAATTTTGAATTTGGCTTTGGTTAGAACCTTGGCAAAATTAATGAAGGATTCAGAGCATCACTTCATGACTAACATGGAACTATCAAGACATTGTAGTTGGGGCTCTTGGCTCCCCCTCCACTCTGTAATATCTTTGAAAATTTATTAATTTTTATATTCATTTATATGGTCCCCACAATTGTTTAATATTTTTAAAAATATTTAAACAAAAGTCAAGTGCACAGCAGATTGAATAATGTCTAAATTTTTTAAAAGATCCTGACAAGTAAACCTTCTCTCTTTTGATACCGGTTTTCTGGGAACCCATATATTTTCTGAAAGCTTATGTTACAAATAGAAAAACTGTGAAATCTTAGGGGCAGAGGGATAAGCGTTTAGGAGCTATATGTGATACAAAGTATCAGTGAGGTTTTGGAAATATGACACCAAAAGTCGCTAAAATACTCGTTTTTCGTATTTATATGAACTAATAATATGGTAAGAAGGTGGAGACCTCAGTTTAAAGGAAGAATCAACTCGTTGAAAGGAAACAATATGCATTGGGATGTTGAAAATGTGACTTGTTATTGACTTCAAGCAAAATCTATTACAAGAGACAATCAATGTGCAATTCATCAAATAAACAGTGAGACGGGCAGAAAGATGGTACACAATGGGCACATTTTACAAAAGTGATAGCCGTACACTTTGCACACTCATCATTTGTGAATGAATCAAAGCAGTAATCTATTGGCCCAATCCACATTCCAGGTTCGTCGTCCAAGTATTTGCCCTTATAAAAAGCATACATAATCAAGTTCTTGGAACGAGGAGTGTTTAACTTATATAGGGTAAAAGGACTGCTGGGCCTGAAAACTATTGCGATGCTAGATGTTCTCCTGTGTTTCGATAATGATTGTGTCCGTTATGTAACGAACAAAAGATTTGTAGTGTCTGAAAAAATGAATATCCAGAGGCTGGATCTTTCACGTACATCCTTCAGGTACCAGTTCTTTTTTGTAGGACTTTACCATCAGGTACTTCGGAAGCAGATGATGTATGATCTTTGTTAGAACACCATGAATCCACTAAAATCAGAATTTTCTTCCTGTCATCAGGCATACTTGTCCAAAATACGCCATGATAGAAGTGGAGGACGGCGACTGTTGCGACGAGTCTTGCTGTTCCTTATCGACACTATCATCTTTGAAGTTCATTTTCTTCTCTCATTCTTCTCCATGGCTTCCAGCAAATTCTAATCTCCGTATCACTTCCACAATTTCCATATCATTTTCCAGGAGAGTAGTTATGTGTTTTATCATCTCCGATTCCTGGATGTTTGGAGAGCGATTGCTTGTTCTGAATCGGGAGACTAAGGCAGCCACAACGACTTTTGGATCCATCGAAAATGTAAGAAAAAGACATACAATACGTTAGTACTTGACAACAACATACGGGAACATACAAGAAATAGAGACGTCATTGCAGGAATATGTCCATCTATACGCACTTCACTGATTTTTTGTGGGTCCTACAACTCTTAAACGCTTGTCCCTCTGCCCCTAAGATTTCACGATTTTTCTACTTGTGACATAAGCTTTCAGAAAATATATGGGTGTCCGTAAAACCGGTATCAAAGGAGAGAAGGTTTACTTGTGAGTTTTTGTATTTACTTCGCATGTACTCACACTGTACACTCTGTTGTGTTTTTAAATTGTCTTCAATTATACGTCAATATATCCGGCCATCAAAATCTATTTTACATGGACACCAAAAGGATGCCCACTAAAGAGCTTCCCCCCCCTCCCCCCTTTTTAATTTTAGAACAAATAGAGTTTTTGTCTTGAACATCGTGTCCAAAAAAGTGGCTACAGACCACAAATAAGATCAATTACAGTGCTACATAGCAACACATAATGGAATTAATGTTCCTAAAATTGAAAACAGAAAGAGATTCAGAAAAAAAAGTCAATTACAAAATTGTAGAGCATCCTGAATTTCTATGAAAAACCACCTTGTGCTTAAGAATGATGAATGATAACAAGAAGTAAGCTTGATAAATTTAGTATTGCAGAGTGCAAATATTAACACAGTAAAAACTATTTAGTTTAGCAGGTCAAGATAATTTAAACTGAAAATGATACTATGTAGCAGCTTAAAGACAAGTTAGATAAAATAAAAACCGAAAATTTTATTAAACAGAAACTTAACAAGATAAGTAAACATTTTTAACAGAGAGATAAATCATTTAAATTTAAGCTGGGTTTGCTGGTAAATGATTTTAAATTTTATATATTACAACTGGAGGAAATATGAAGAAACAAACATTCAAGCCTGAAGAAAAGTAATCACGAAAAACAATATTATAATGTGATGAACTTACCTGGCATACATAATAGATGCTAGCTTATTGCATTTAAATGACTATATATTAATTTAAACATAACTAAAAGTAAACTTATGAGTGTAACATAATAACCATAAAAATCATAAAACCATAAGGAAAGGAATTAAATTTTCTTACCATATTTATATCTTTAGTAAAGGTTTGGAAATTAACCATTCACCAAGCACTACATTACAAAGGACTGTAATTTGCCAGACAACTCCTCTCACGTGATCAGTTGCTATAGCAGCAACCAACACAGATCATGTAATGAGATCTATCAGTTCAACAGTAAGATTTTGTCATACAACTTTGCAAGTCAACGTGCAATTATGTCGGAAAAATGTAAAGTAAGATATAATTAAACTTTTAAAGAAAGTAACAATATTTAAAGATCAATTATTCGCTATAAATAAAGATTAATTTTATCAATAAACTTCCATATTAAACTTATATAAAGATATATTTATTGCTATGTAAACATTTCAAATTAAAATTTGTTTTAATATAGCCCTAAATGCTACTTATTTCCTCCATAGGTTAAATTAAGTAATTAAATGAGAAATAATATGGAATTATTACCCAATTATATTATTTTCCTACAACAAAGAGACTGGACTGGAAAATGTGCAATTGTTTGGTACAGATTTCCCTAATCTGTGACATTAAAAACCATGGATGAATGAAGAAAATGACCAAATTTGGGGGTTGTAGTGGCCTGCTTGGCTAAGCAAGGATTCTCAGCTCATAATCTGAGAATCGAGGAATCAGTACTCGACCATCATGCTCATTAATGGTGGTTGGCACATGTAAAATTGGTCATGTCTTTAATGCCTTCCATGTTTCTTAAAAATAATACCTCTAGGGATACTGAAGTGAAGGAGACATCCCCTCTGTGGATAATCAAAATTGTGATGGCATGATTCCGGACCATCCTAGGGAAGAATTCCAGATCATAATTATGACAGGCAGGACTTATACCTGCCTGCCTACCTATCTACCTATGTGTAAAGGCTTAGTGGACACATACCAAAGTCTCGTGGTGTGGTTACTGTCTGGCACAGTTAGTGAGTTCTCTGAAGACCCTGGGCCTAAGTTCATACACATTGCAGGTACTAAAAGTTTTCTGGTATGGCATACGAGTTAAATTACACAGTGTTCTGCTATGTCCTGAGACTAGAACCTTGGGCTAAGTGTGTATCAATCAGGAGTCCCAAGTGACACAGAATCTCTTTGTCTGTGAATTGGCACAATCTCTAGTGATCATATAGGCAATGCATTTAGAAAATGAGCATCGGAGTAATAGTCCAACACCAGCATTCTGCAAGACTCAAATATATCTGCTTTGTGATGATCTTAGCAATGGTGTTTCCATGAAGTGTGGCTTTTTTATGGTGTGTCAGGGCAGTAATTAGCAGACCCATTTATTCTAATCATTTTTCTAAGGTGTGGATTACAGTCTGCACTCCATATGGATTTTAGGACATGCTTAGATATCTATGAGGTCTTTTGAATGCAAGGAGCCTTGGCTTCCACTACTGACATTGTGTCAATGCTTTTTGAGAGTTTTCCTTTCCTTTTACACTTGGCCTGGGGCATAAGTTGTGGTTCATAATCATGGAGGATGAGGTCTCTACTTGATCTTCTTGATGGTCTTTTAAACACAGGAAGCTACAGATTCCTTTCCAAACTTGTGTTGGCCAATGCTTCTTACAATGCTTAGGGATTTACCTTCACATGTAGAGAATTTTTTCTCCCTAACAGAGTCATTGTGGTAATCTGTCTGATTCCTTATGCTAAGGTTTTTAAATTTTTCTAAAGGAAATGTGGGGATAAATTAGCACTGTGTCTCAATTTCACAATAAGAAGTAAGGACAAAAGTAGTACTTAAAAAAGTACACAGTCATCAACTTAAATCATAAATTGTAACAAAAGCTTTACTTAGAAAACTAGTTCATGCGGGAGGAAAAAAACAATCTACCAAAAGGGAGGACTGTTCTCACACAATGGGGACACTTGGTATCCTTATCATATGCAAATGATATTTAACTGTAGGTGCATGGCAATGGATGACAGTAGTGGTGTGACAGGAAAAATTAAGAAAGAGTGACCATGGTAAGACCTGAAAGACAGCATGTCCAGGAAAGTGATGTGTTGTATGTTTTCAACGTAAATTTTGGCAGGAGTCAGGGACACTTGTAGTCTAGTCCAGTCAATGCTAGGTCTGATTTAGGTGTTGGTGTTAGAATTAAGGCTAACTGATTGCACTAAGAATCTAGGACTGAAGAGGAGTTGTCCTCTGTGAAAGAGGGGGGAAGGGGGTGTCTGAGTCTGACTTGAGAGTCTGGAAATTAGTCTGAATGCCTAAGTTACTACTATGAAGGCTGAATACTGTGTTCTGTAATGTGAGTATTGGCATTTTTGCTTTCATTAAGATTAGATAATCCCATCTTTCAGTGCATGCCTTCCTTTAAAAATGTGACTTTATATTGTTTGTTTTTTATTAGAACTTACAGTTCTATTCAATGGAATATACACTACAGGCAGTATTGAAAAAACTAGAAGTTCCATATGCAACTGTGATCTCTGTGAATGGCAGATCTTTTGTCTTACAAGGGAATAAAATCCTATTTCTGGCGAGAGAAATGCTAAAAGGAAGGATAAATAGTACTGTCTCTTCAACAATAAGTATATAAATTTCAGTTTTCAGTATTTTTTTTCTCAAATACTAATATATATCTTTTGATGATTTAATTTTTAGATAATTATAAATTGCTAATAAGTAATGTTTCACAAGCAAACAACAAAAAAAAAAAAAGAAAAAAAAAAAAAAATACTTTATGGAGAAAATTTTTTTTATTTATTTCTTTATTTTTAAGTCAATACAATAAGACAAAATTTTGTCTCTAATTTTTTGGGGGGAGGAGGGGGGGGGGCTGTGACCTCTCTTCCTCTCACCCTCTGGTTATGACCCTGCAACTATATATTCCATAAAAGAAAGATATTTATTTTTCATGGAAAAAATGAAAAGATACACCACCATTTTACCTTTTTATCTGTCCTTTAATTTCGGAAGGCAACGGAATACTATCTCCATTCATCAACTCATACCTAAAATTGAAAAAGTACATTTCATATTTCACAATACAATGATCTCTCACTAACGCATTAATACAATGAACCAAAAAAAAAAAAAAAAGGTATAGTGAAAAACCCCAAACAAGAGCTTAAAAAATGTGCAATATATAATTATTGCTGATATATGTAACACCAGAAAATATAAAATAAGATTAGTTTATCAATTATCTGATTGAACAGTTAATCAATATTTTATGAACACAAGGAAAATGTAATTGATAATATATTGTTTTAAATTTAGATACTTAAAAAACTTCTTATTTGAATTTATGTGGCAAGCCTTTGTCCTAGGATCCAAGTGTCTTCAACAGTACATTGTTGAATCTGTCATTAGTCAAAACTGATTCTTCTTTATGTTCTTCAGATTTGAGCAGGTAGCTCCATTTCCTGTCTACTCCCCCTACAGTTACATTCTTGTTCCAATTACACCAGTTATTTTTAAATTTCAATTGTTTCTCTCTATTAATAGCATATGTTTAGTTTTTGTAATTTGCTAATTTTTTAATATTTTCAAAATCTGTTTCGATGTCATTTTCTTTATTTATATTTTTGAGGGCTGTGGTGGTTCTATTGTACTTGCATAAAGCAGATAGCAAGTATAATAGAACCACCACAACTATTACAAAAATAAATAAAGAAAAACATTGAAATAGATTTTGAAAATATTAAAAAATTATCAAACTGTGAAAACTATACATATGCTATTAATAGAGAAACAATAAAAAAAATAAAAAATAAAAATAAAATAAACCTGCTGTAGTTGCAACAACAACCCGATAAGGAGAATAGACTGGAAGTGGCCCTACCTGTTCAAATCTGAAGAACACAAAGTTTTGACTAGCGACAACATCAGCGATGTATAGCTGAAGACAACTGGGGTCTCAGGAGAAAGGCTTATCATATAACTCCAAGTAAGGCTATTTTTATTTAATTGTTTTAATGAAAATATTTTTGTTTTTTGTTTTCTTAAAACAATTATCAATTAAAGATAATTTTTTCTTCATCTATTAGTTTCAAAAACAGCCTATTCAAGTTAATACAAATAACAAAACACTGAATCACTTTGAAAAGTTTCCATCACTTCTAATGCTTTTGTATGAGTTTGAATACTACTTTTAAATCCCTATTCTTTTCATCAACATTATTCAACACATCATCTGGAATGTCTTCAATTTCTCTTATTTTGAATGTAATTAAACTGACATAACTAAGAATATTCTGAAAATAAAAAATCCTAAAGGTATAGTCAGCATTTTTTTTCCCTTCCCCATTTATAACCCTTTCAAAAAAAAAAAAAAAAAAAAAAAAACTTTCATTTTAAGTTTCATCAAATTTGTTATTTACAGCAAATCTTGATTTTTTAAAACAATTTTAATACATTTGTCATAAATGTTTCTCCAAAAGAAATACAACATATGAACAATACTGAGAGTGGTAATCTTCTTTGCCTTTCATCACATATTTCTTTTCTAAAGCAGAAACAAGTCAATGAATTAAAGTTTTTCTATGGAGAACTTTCACAAACATTTACTAACACTCTAATCCAAAAGCTTGAGCCTTTCTTGTACAATTTAATAGAAAAAACACAACTATTGAGCTGGTTAAATCTGGAAGAAGATGTGAATGAGAAGGATACTAATCTATGAGAAAAGGATAACTTTTCTTTTTCTCTGTCAAATTTATAAAGGAAATACAAGAAAACCTTCAATGTAATCCATGCTTGTACAGATTTTAAAATACTATGCTTTTTCAACTTCTTAAACTAGCTATTATTATTATTATTATTATTTGCCAATGATTAATAGTGAGAATTCTTCCAAAACAGCAACACCAACAACACAAGAAAAAACTCCAAAAATTGAAGATAACTTTTTTTTCTCCTAATGGTTCTGACAACTCAAAGGATTTCTCACTTGGCACCACAGTGTTTATAGGAATACTAGGAGCATAAGCATCTCTGAAACATTGTACTAAAATTTTCTATATTTCTTCAGGCTTTCTACCTTGAATTCTGCTTAGTTTCTTAATTCCACTTTCTTTAAAAACCAGTACGATTGGATTCATATTTTTTTTTCAAATCCCTTTTAATGTTTATTCTAGAACTTTAAAAAGAACTGCCAAGCCTCTTTTGAATGTGGATTTTTTTTTTTTATCACATTTATTTTTAATGAAAAGAAAAATTTTGTTTGTTTCATAATTTTGAGAGTTGGGTTGGGTTGTGGAGATAAAGGTCAATTGACTGCACTAGGGTCCTAGGCTTCAGGGGGAGTACCCTCCATGGAGGGTCTTTCTAAGGGGTCCTAGCCTGTATTTATGCAAGTTTTGGAGAAAACCATGGAAAACTCCAAACAGCTAGGCCAACAAGTGTAACCTGGGATCGAACCTGGCACCTCATGTCTACCAGTTTTGTGCGCCATAATTTTGAGAAATATAGCAAAAACATGCTAATCTAATGATCTAACTGAAATTCATAAGCAAAGGCAATATTGTATTAAAGCCCATTATCCATTCAAGCCACATGATTGGTTACTAAGTTAAGTGCATGATTTTAACTGTTATCTATTCCACTCTCAGATTGAAGTAAAACAAAAGGAACAGATGAGAGCAATTTTGATTACATCATTTCATTAAAGTCAGTCACAACATATATCTTATGAAGATATATATTACCAGTATAATCTGCTTTTTAAATATTTTTTTTTTTAATTTTTTTTTTTATGAAATTTGAAAATTGTTCATTATTCTTAATTTAAAGTGTTGAATTGAGGTTTGGTCTTATTTTGATAAATAAATCAAAAGATGATGCTGAACATTTTTTTTTTTTTTTAAATAAATAAAGTTGTAAGATGACTTATATGGTTCTGTAATGAAACTACCTTTTTTAATACAGTAGAACTTGGATAATTCGAAGTTGAAGGGACCTGAGAAAAATTCGAAATATCCAAAAATTCGAATTACATATACTATTTCATACTTTACAACAGACTAATTAAAATTCCGTAGTATTGTTAACCCCACCTTCTTTTTCACACCGGTATCCGTTTTAGAGTATTTTTCTTCTTATTTAATCGTAATTGCATTTGCAAAATATTACTTTAAAAATTTACTGTTGTGAAAAAAAAGGGCGGGACTAACAGCACTACAGAATATTAATTAGGATGTTGGCAAGCATGCTATTTTTTCAAAAAGAAGAGATAAATTAAAAAAATTAAAACTCTACGATCAAAGATTTAACATATAAACTTTATATCTAAGAAAACTGCTTCATCCCCCCCCCCTCCCATTAAATCAATATTTTTTACAAGCTAAATTATACAACACTTTTTTAAAAATATACATATTTTTCATTGCTTCTTCAAGTACAATCTTTGTGTCATAGCATATGACTTCAACCTATCAGCTGATACAAAAATAGAATCTTCTACATCAGACATGACTTTCAATTCAAAATACCCTCGAAGTTCATGTATATACACCATATCTTCTGATGCACCAGGTAGGGACTTTTCTTGTATTTCCTTATCCTTATTTTGAAAGACTATCAAAATAAATAATGCATTTTAGCTGAGAAAAATCTTGGAAAAAAATTTACTGTAATATTTTAAAGTTAATTGTATGAAAAATTCGAATTATCCAAAATAGAATTCGAATTATCCACGATTTTTTAATATTATTTTAATACAAAATTCAAGGGACCGAGTAAAAAACTCGAATTATCCAGAATTTCGAATTAAACAAGTTCAAATTATTCAAGTTTCACTGTACTTGAAAACTTTAATAACTTTGTACTCAGGAATCAGAGCACTCAACATTTTACAATATTGAAAAGTCCAAATACTTCTTAATAAAATGTTTCTAGAAAGTGATGTACATCTAGCAGTTTACTCTTTATTGGTTATCAGAAGACATCCATTTTATTATTTATAGAATTTATTAGTGCTATATGTAAAAACTGTTTGTCTCTTCTTGTATGTTATTGTATAATACAGAAAACCCTAATTTTTAATTAATTCAATATTGCAATTATTCCGCTTATATAAAAATTTACCTTTTTTAACTTTATTTTTAATGACACTTGAATAAAAAATGTTTACCTATTCTAAAAATAATCATACAAGATATGTTTAGAAAATAATTTCCCCCACTCCCAAACACAGAGAAAATTTCTTTCTTAACTGAAATTTCGTGCAACAGATAAAATTCAATAAAATACTTTACCTATTTAATAAAATAGATAAAATTTGATTAGGAGATGCAAATGATCTATATGTTGACAAAAAAATGTTCATGTAAGTTGATTCCAGTTCACCAGAATCAGTTGTTAAACTTTCAACTAATTTTTGTAAAGTTCCGGCTTTAATCACCCGAACACGAACTGTTTCCCATTCCAGATGAGAGACTTGTTCAGAAATATCCTAGAATAAGAAAAACAGTTAAAAGTAAAATTGAAAATATATTTTGAGATTTTTATAAAAAGAGAATTAAAACTTTAGCAGTATTTGTTCTAGAATTTTTTTTTTAATTGAAAATGCTTAAAAATGGAAAAAAAAAAAAAAATGTACCATACTTTAAATATTAATTCATTATGCTCTCAGCTTATTTCTTATTGAAAAGTAAATAAATAAAAACAACAATAGTTTTTCAAAGGTTAAAAAAAAAAAAAAAAGCAAAGTGATGGTAGTAAAAAAAGGGCACTTTTTAGCTTCTTGATGGAGATTTTGGATACTTAAGGGCATAGCCGCCGACTTTTCAAAATTTCAGGGGGGGGGAAGACCTCAAATGGTGTCATCCTAAAATCGGTCTCACTGCTCTCCCTCATGGTAAAATCTGTCACATATGTTTTTCAGAACGATTTGGAAAAACAATTTGTTGTATTTCCTGTCCTGATTGCAAAAGAGTTTTTAACAAATCGCAAGGTATATTTCTTTGACAATACATTCAAAAGGTGCTCCAAACAATTTTCACAATTGTACGTTTTCAATGTAGTATGCAGTAGCACAGCATGACACAGTAAACTAACACATTTTTATTATACTTTGTTATGTAGTTAAATTGTTAGTAAAATGTGTATAGTTAAACTAAAAACCTTCTGATGTGTGAGTAATGTAAAATCTTCATCTAACATCTCACACTGGTGACACGAGACTCTGAATTAAAATAAAATAAAATAATAATACATCCTAATGTCCGATTTTGCTAGTAATGTGGTGAGTTAGCCCTATCTACAATATGCTCAACAGTTGGATTGGAATGACTTCAGTTGTTACCCCAGCACTGGCGTACCAAGGGTGGGGAGGAGGGCAGTGGTCCACCCCGGGCCTCTGGTCACAAGGGGGCCTATGAAGGAACTTTACCTTTAAGTATATTTATCTGGTAAAGTTGTCATTATTTTAATCTGATTGTGTCATTATTTATCGTGCCATTATTTTAATCTGAAACATTCCCTGCAATTCCCCTTTAAACTGTAGGTTTCTGTCTAATGAGCCTTAATATACAAAATGTGACCATAAAGTGACAACTCATTTTTGCCAATCTTGACCAATGCCCCTGCCATTCTTACTGGTTTGGCTTCTGAATAAATCTTAAAACTAACTAACTTTATTGCTTTTTTATTGTAATAAATTCATAAAGAAGTGCAAGGGAAGGGGGGGCTCAGTGTAGTAGGACTCCAGTTAGGGGGGGCCCCAGTGAGATTTTCGCCCCGGGCCTCAAGAGTTGTAGGTCTGCTACTGTACCCCAGTAGAAGAAACACTGCAGCATGGCAGTGAGCACTGCAGATTTTGTTATAAGCTCTGCAGATTAATTTAACACTTCAAAAAGAAATGCCATGCTTAAAATTACAAATATAATTTACATTATTATGTCTACAGATTGCTGCACTTGTTATATATTCTTAATTTGTTCTCTTTGTACATGCAAATTTCACACATTTTATGAATTGCTAAATACTTCTTGCAATACCAGACTTTGCCCGGCATTCCTAAATTGCAGACAAATTTTGTTTTGCTGCAGATTGATACAGAAAATTCTGCTACTGGGATTGTTACCAAAGGCAAATTATGATTACATGTGCATCGTTATTATGTTACTAACAACGAATTTCTATGAATTATATTTAATGTTTGTCTCTAGGTATGGTCGCAATATGTGTTTTACTTTCCCAAGTGGCTGTTTCACTTCCTGATTATTTTTATTTCATTTTGCAATTGTCATTAAAAGGTTGATAATTCATTGCATATTAAACACATTTTATACTTCATAGAAATATAATTACAATTTATAGTTAATATATATGCTTTTATTTCTCTGTATTTATCTTATATCTTTGAATATTGAATCAGCAGTTTGTGCACTATTTATTATTTTTCTCTCCTTTTATTACATTGAGCAGTTATTATCAAAAATAAATATGCATTCAAATAATGATACAGGAATACTTGCACTGCAAACTGAAATACCAGCCTTTGCTAAGCATAACATAAAATTATTTTTTGCTCAACTCAACTCTACATTCAAACTAAACACAATTGACAATAAAAATTACAATTTTAATTATTTAGTCAATATTTTAGATATAGAAATTTTTTCCTCTGTTAGTGACTTAATTTATACTCCACCTGCTGAAAACCCATTTACAACTACTCAAAAAACAATTGTTAAAATTATTTGAAAATTCTATTGCTCAAAATATGAAGGCATTACTGCAAGAGCTCACCCTTGGCTATATGAATCCAAGTGTTTTACTTAGAAAGATGAAATAAGTGTCATCCGGACAAGTAATTGATGATTTCTTAAAAAATCTTTGGCTACAACGCCTTCCTAGCAATATTCAGACAGTATTGGCTGTAAGTGGTGATAAGTTGGACAAACTCGCTATGCTTGCTGATAAAGTGTTTGAACTTAATGCAAGCCATAATGATAACATAATTGCTGCTATTTCTGAGAAAAATTAAATTAAAATTCTGAAGCAGCAGATTTATGAACTTACTAGAAAGCTAGATGAACTAACTGCATTCTGTGCTGAAAATCGCTTTCGCTCAATGTTATTCTTTTCTATTCTATTATACTTTGTTATGTAGTTAAATTGTTAGTAAAATGTGTATAGTTAAACTAAAAATCTTCTGATGTGTGAATAATATAACATCTTCTCCCAGCATCTCACACAGGGCTAACCATAGTATTTGGATATGCTAGGCTATTAGGAAATTGCTAGAATTGTAATTCATCTTGTATTAGATGTTTTTCATATAAAACTAAGTTTAAGTACACAATAAGATATGCATAATATTTAAAGACAATATACAGGGCTACCCCAAATTAATCTAAGCGTTTTTATCTATTGAATGTAATTGATGGAAGTGCTTTGCTATATTTTACTATGTCGATGAACACAGCTCAGAAAGAAAAAATAATTTTTCATGCCCATACAGTAAAACAAAGTATTTTTTAAAGCTCTATTTTCAACTCCAATTTTTTATAAAATATCATGTTTTAAGGTTTCCTGACTATGAAAGTCTAATTTTTAGCGGTTGATCTGTGTGTATGTTTGTTATTTCCATAACTAAAAAACAAATAACTGCAGGAAATTCAAATTTAGTATTTTGAAGTTTGCATTACATTGCCACTTGGAAAGCTTAATCAAGATTAGCAAATTGAAGGCAAATTAATAGCAGTCTTGATTTTATTTTTAAATAAATGTAGGCACTATAATTAAACGGGTATTGAGGGGGATGATAGCTCCCCCCCCCACACACACACACAGAATTAGATGTGAAATAAAACTATTCTTAAACCTATTTTAGATTATTTTTAAAGTAGATTGAACTTTATTGTCTTATGTTATTGATCTTAAGAATTAATAGGCAATCTATTTTTATTGTATTGAAGTGCAGAGTAAGAGAAAGTCGTGTGAGTAACACACCAGATTATTTGCATTCCTTATACTTATAATAACGTAAAATCAGTAGTGTTGCAGGCAGAGATAAAAATACGTCAGAAGAATAATTCAATTACTAAGCTATAAACATATAAACAATGATCAAATAAACAACAAAAATTTGAGTTAGAAGAATGTTTATTTAATTCAAATATATGGATTTCCATTTTTAAACATATTTTTTTCCAAAATTCCGCTAATACAAAAATAGACTGAATTCAGTTTTTTAAATATAAATAGAAAAAATTGGTTCATGAAATATTTTAAGAGACAAAATTGTTTGGGATTTTGGTGACATTTGCTGATAATTAGGCAATAATTGTCGATATGTTGGTGTGAACCCTATCTTCTAATTATAAGAAAAAATTATTTGAACTTCCAACAGTCATTTGAATATTTAAAATATCGCCCAAACTTTGTGGGGGCATTGCCCCCACTGAAAGGAAACCCATTCCATGATTCAGTTCGAAGTATGCAATGCATACAATAAATATATTTTTGTTTTAAATTTCTTTGCTTTTACTTGTTGCTAAACAATAAATAATACTGATGGTCTTAAAAAATAGTAGTATAAATTTATATATCATTTATCTTCAGCATATCATAATTCAATAAATAAAATCAAAATTATAATGAAGTACTTTACACATAATTAATTAAATATAAAAACCTTAACAGATACTTCATATTTCATCGTTAATATTTTCGGCTGGGTGCCCAGCTCTTTTCAAACGATCTTCATCTGTGTTGGATCTCTCAGAGTTGTGGTCTTTTATAGACTTCATAAGTTGGTTCCATATCCGGTCAGGAGCCATTGTGCCGCTGTCATTGCACACATCCGGGGTAGAAACAACATTTGCGGTTTCTAAACATTGCGTAATAATAATTATTGTAATTCGCTATCTTTTTAGTTTTTTCAAAATTTATTTTAATTTCTTCATTATCAAAAGTCTTGGACAAAGCTGTATTTATTTTTCCCGTTTTTATATCATTTCTATGCTCCTTGACTCTGGTTTTTATCTTCCTTTTTGTTACACCGATGTATGAACCTGGTTCATTGTCTTGATTATTAGTGAAAAGTATTTGGTAGATTCCAGCGGTTTCCAAAGGGGGGATGGGGTCTTTATCATTACGTATTAATTGAAAAATATTTGGGTTACGCTTTATAGGGATATTTAATCTGATTTTATTTGCAATAATTAAATATAAAAATCTTAACAGATACTTCATATTTCATCGTTAATATTTTCAGCTGGGCGCCCAGCTCTTTTCAAACGATCTTCTTCTGTGTTGGATCTCTCAGAGTTGTGGTCTTTTATAGACTTCATAAGTTGGTTCCATATCCGGTCAGGAGCCAGTGCGCCGCTGTCATTGCACACATCCAGGGTAGTTGCTATTTCTATGGCTTCTCTAAACATCGCGTAATAATAATTATTGTAATTCGCTATCTTTTTAGTTTTTTCAAAATTTATTTTAATTTCTTCATTATCGAAAGTCTTGGCCAAAGATGTATTTATTTTTCCCGTTTTTATATCTTTTCTATGCTCCTTGACTCTGGTTTTTACCTTCCTTTTTGTTACACCGATGTATGAACCTGGTTCATTGTCTTGATTATTTGTGAATTTTGTATTTGGTAGATTCCAGCGGTTTCCAAAGGGAGGATGGGGTCTTTATCATTATGTATTAATTGAAAAATACTCGGGTTAGGCTTTATAGGGATATTTACACCAATTTTATTTGCAAATAAAATGATTGGGGTTGTAGTTATATTCTTTCATGCGCATGACAACTAATATCAGTCATTGGAGGCTTGTTGTAGTCATAAGCCATCTTTAGCTGGATCTTCAGGATGCTGAATCAGAGATTTGAAATTGTTGCCAAAGTCTATGAAACACAACAGGACACACTGACCACCTATGCTGATTTTTTTTACCAGTCTCTAATAACCCAATCAACCCTCCATCACATTTGTTCAAGCAAATTATGCCTCTAGGTAATTGTAACAAATTGGCTACTCTGAATTTCCTTATATCATTAACACAGCGATATCTGTAACCTTACTCTCTAGTATCCATTTTCATGCTCCTCGAAGATGACACATTCCGAATGGAGTGCTACTAGTTTTCATATTGCAATTTTATTAGAATTTTTTATTTAACAACATATTCACATTCAATACAGATTGGTTTATTTTTGAACATCTCTAGTTATCTCTAGTTTTGCGTTATCTAGACCTTAGTTTTCTCTAGCTTCGTAAATTTTCCTTAAGTTTTAAAAAACAGAGTAGTACCTGTTTTAAGCAAAATTTAGAAGCATGCATGTACAAATTATCCATATAGATACAAAATGAAAAACATAAAATTTTAGAATATTTCTAAATTTTGCAGACTATTATACTTAAACATAAAATAAAAAATATATTTAAAAAATATATTAAAGAAATTCCCAGTATTAAAATTTTTAACAATAGAAGATAGATACTTACAATACTTGCACGGTGATAACGGACTTTCTTCAAATAAACAGTATATACAGCCCCATCTATTTCTTCGTCACCCCATAATTTTAGAGACGGTGTCTGAAAGAACAAAAAATTGTAAAACTAAATTTTCTTAATAGGTTAAAGATATTTATCACATTTCAGTCTTATTTTATAATGCAGAACATATCACTAAAATTTAACATGAATGGCTGAAATTAGATATATATGCTCCCATTTTGGTCATAAAAATCAGCTTTTGTTTCAATATATAAGATAACTGATACAGTCAATGTAGGGTTGGCAAGTTTTTGACAGTTGGTGGTTTTATTCAGTTTTAAGCGTCACATCAAAATGTCTTTTTGACATAGTTTTTGACAATAGTAGAAAACCTAAATTTCTGTGCAAAAAGCATTCTAAAACATGATCCCTCTCCCCTTTCCAAACAAATTTACATCTACAGTTTTTGTTGTTTTATGCCCTTAAATAAATTTTAGGACAGATTTAGAGACTAAACACCCAATGTCTCATAAAAAATTCTAAACATTTTGTCCAACAATCTTCTCTGAAAACAGAAAATAATTTTAGGCTACTATAAATATAGAACAAAAAATTAGAAATGAAAATACATTAATAAAATAATTAATGTGCTATTCCTGGAATTTTTAAAAATAAAAAATATATATGTATTTCACTTTTAAATTGTTACTTTTAGCTTATTTAAGCCTTTCTACCACGCCCTTGTGGAAACATCCTGATATTGATAACATATACAAAATACTGATAATAATCAACCCTTTTATCGCGAGATATTTACAGTGTTGCTACACAAATCTGAAAAAGAAATTCCCTGTGTTTTTCCTGTCTCCCCTAAAAGTAAGATAAATGACATGCAATCATACAACATTAGAATTTAACATGTTTACAAGCCAATTGAGTATACCTAGGTTACATTAATTTTATTAACTTAATATAGTTGGAGGAGAATTATGACTTTTTTTTTTCCTTCATTATAATGCACTCAATTTCTAAAAAAGATTTTTCTCTAAACTATAAAACTAAACATTTAAAATTAAAAACTTAAATTAAAATTTTATTGTTAAAAAATAAAATAAAGAAAAGAAAAAAAAGTTTTCTCAAAGAATTTAGAAATTCCCCGAATTTTCCCAGCTTCTACAATAAATTTTGAAATTCCCAGAGTTTTTCTTGCAGTTCAATGCCTTTTTCAAATTCCCTGAGTTTTCAAGGTTTTTTAAATTCCACACAGCATAGCGACCCTGTATAACCTGTAATTATATTGATTACAAATTATAGAATATTTATGTTGTAATTGCCTATATGTTATGTTTATGTATAAAATCAAATATTTAGGTAGCTTAAAATCAGTCATGAAGATCACCATTTTACTCACTCAAATATAAAGAAAAATTAATTTATTAAAGAAATTAATATTTAGGTTAATAATGCTATTTATAACACACTGAATAATCTATATAATGAAGAGAAATGTCTGTCTATGTGCACCCTGGAGTTCAGGCCAGTCATTGCCAAGCTACAAAACTTGGCAGAAGGATAGCTTGGACCATGCATGTGCGTACCTCATTGAAATTTTTTTTTAATTTAAACTTTTAATTTTCCATGTTTCTTAAATTTTATTCAAACCGCATATTCTATAATTTTTCTCATATTTAACATAATAATCCTATATAAAATTGTTTGAGGCGTTAATATAACGTACTTTAAAAATTCCTATTTATTTTGTAGTAATAAGTTATAACTATTGAAAAACTGAAAATTCGTCAGAAATTTTTTTTTTCTTTTATTTTTTTCTGAAAATTTAATAGTTAAGAAAAAGAAAGAAAGAAAGATTTGTTAAAATGTCTAGATTTAGCGTTAGACGTTAAAGTTTCTACATCGAAAACGATTTAGTCAGCAAATGTCATGATGCACAAACGCAAGTCTCACTTAGAGGTCTGCTCGGGCCGAATTTTTGAATTTGCTCTCGGGCCGGGCCGGGCTCGGGCTTAAAAAATTTTTCAGGCTCGGGCCGGGCCGGGCCTGAATGAAATTTTCTCCGGGCCGTGTCGGCCCGAATCTTTTTCTGGTTTCCTCGTTAATCAACGAAAAAGGAAAATGATAAAATATTTCTTCAGTCATTAATTTTACGTAATTTTACAAGCTTGTATGTCACATAAAGTTCTATTTTGTTAAAAAATGTGTCTGTAACGTCAATTTAATTGTCTATCAGTCTGTCTGTCTGTCCGTCCGAAATCTGATTTTTCGCAAATATTTTTAGCATGCCTCGAAATTAATATATTTTATTTAAAGTAACATTAGATGGTTTCCTATTCAAAATAGTATGCATGTCACTACCAGTTTGCGTACATGTACATAACAAAAGAAATTAGATACATTACTGTGTATAAGGGTTTGTTTCTTATTATCTGTTGAGATTAGGTGACATAAAGGCTATAAAAATCTTTCCGCTGTAACTTTTTATCCTAAGGCTCCTTTTCTTTTTCTCCAGTGGACGAAAGTAGCATCATTCTTATCATGGGCAAAAGCAACTTTTCTATTGAATATGGTTGAATTAACATTAAAGTTTTGTTTACCGGAGCACATGAAAGATTCGGATACATTATGGTATATAAGAGAAAATGGTTGAAAGTGCATTTTCAGTAGTATTAACCATTTTAAATACATTCCTATATTGTTTGATGAATGCTAATATTTTCGATTTGACTTTCTGTTTGTCTTTGTGCCTTGTCTATAATGAATTTCTGTTTATATATAACTGTCTTGTAAAATTTCAGCAGTTTTGTTAAAGAACGTACTATTGTTTGGTTATATAAAACCTCTGCAAAACACATACTAAAAATCTTTTTTATGAAAAGGCATTCTTTTTTTTTTTTTTTTTTTTGTTATTTTACATATTTTTGAATTGGGTCGGGCCTGATTTTATCGTTTTTTGTCCGGGCCGGGCCGGGCCATAAACCGTTAAAAAATAAACGGGACGGGACGGGCCCGGGCCGCATTTTTCGACTTCATAACGGGCCGGGCCGGGTAAGTAAAGTTTTCGTACGGGACGGGCCGGGCCCTGGCCTCGAAATTCCGGCCCGTGCAGACCTCTAGTCTCACTAATTCAAAATTCGAAAGACATGCCCATCTCATTTATGAGGATCGACTACAACTACAAATGCAACATTCAGTTTTCAATTAAGTTAACAGCCATTACACTATTAATAAATATAGATTTTAATCTAATAAATAACCATCTAGTTACCCAGTACAAACTCATAATTTGGATTAATGAAAATTGTATATGTATACATGATAAAAATTTCATACTTTCTGAAGATTCACTCTATCAAACTGAACCAACGCCGTAGCCGAAATTTTGCAGATTTGTCAAAACCTTTTAAATTATACTTCATTTTTAAAAAGCAGCAATATATATTTAAGTTTGAGCTCACCAGCAGTCAAGCGGTTCTGCACTTAAAGATGGTAGACGTGAGGTGCCGAGTTCGATCCCAGGTCACACTCCGACCTAGCCGTTCGAAATTTTTTGTAGTTTTCGCCGAAACATGCATAAATACGGGTTGCTAAGACCCCCTTAGAAAGATTCCCACGGAGGGCACTCCCCCTTAGGCCTAGAACCCTAGTGCAGTCAATCGGCATTACTTACTCCTAAAACACCAAAAACTTGAATTTGAACGGTCTTGCACTCAAAAAAATATTACTCAACGTATTTTTCGGAATAATACATACGCATATATGCGCACATTTTTTTAATAATAATTTAACACAATACAATAGTATCATTAAAACTATCACTTATGGTTATTGCCCATGTTATTTGTTTACTCTTTCAAACGTTATCGTTATCTTACTTTTTTAAATTTATAAAGTGTCAATAAATCGATTAATCATTGTGCAATATAATAATCTTCGTAATTGTAAATCGATAATTCCAAAGAAAACAAATGACATCGAAAGAAAACAAATGACTATGGATTATAATCGCATACTTATGGATTATAATCGCATATGGATTATAATCGCATTTACTTTCTTTTAGAAGTTCTGATAAAGTCCCCCGACAAACATAAAATCTAAATACGCATTAGCTTTCAAAAAATACCTAGTCTAGTCTAGGGTACAGAAATGTATGCAAGGGGCTGAAAGTTTTGAATCCCGAGTTCAAAATATTAAATAAAAATTAAATAAAAAAAATATGAATTTTATAAAACAATTGAAAAAGTTTGAGATAAACAACGCGGTATGAAACGGAAAAGAAAAAAAAAAAAAAAAGAAAGAAAGAAAAAAGAAAGAAACTGAAGATCGCAATTTTACTCAGCCATATCTTCGGGCCAAACTATAACTTACGTCACATGTTTAAGAATGTTTACACAGAATTAGTAATGATATGAAAATGAAAAAAGATTCATCTAGGGAAGAATCCGAACCCGTTACCTCATAATGAAAATAGGCGCAAACTACTCGTCCATAAACAATTCAGTAGATTTCGAGTCAGTGACATTAAGGTATGTGGGTTACGTATTCAAACCTTTAAAGTTAAAAACAATGTCAAGTATAAATAAAATCAATTGGCTATAGAAAAATATCGTTGTTCTGGAGAATCCAATAAAAAATAAATAAATAAAGTAATCATAAAAGAAAATTAGAAACAGCTTTTAATATGCTTTTGAGACAGAAACGATCAGCAGCTTTTATTAGCATAAGTATCGTCAGAAAATAAATACTTTGAAGTATTTTAATGAAGAAAAAAGGATAAGATATCGAAAGTTGGATTTTACAAAATGCTGATAATTTAAACTCGACAAAACTAAGTTAAATTAAAACGTAAATAAATCTGGCAATAAATAAATGACAAAATAAATAAATAAAAATAAAAATATTCCAATAGAAAATACGTTTATTTATTAAAATAGCAGTAAACAAGCTGCATACTCCAGTTTGGAGATCAAAATTAGCAAAGAAACTTTAATAAAAAAAGATACATATAAAAAAATAATATCAATAAAAATATAAACGCGTTTTAATTTCAAAATGTACTAAAAAAATTTAGCGAAAGTGGATAATATACAAATCTTTAGCTCAATTGGATGATAGGAAGTGGATAAAATTTCGAAAAAAAAAAAAAAAAAAAGATGAAGTTGAGGGTCAGGCCCCTACCCCTAAGTTCGTCACTGCTTGAGCATGTATTGTCATCGATCGTTTGAATTCTGATGACAATACATGCGTCATCACAGCAATAATTTCTGACACGACAATTACGATGAATTTCTATCCTTTTTAATATACTTATATATAAATTCAGAATTGAGGATTGCTACGTTCGTGTTGTCCAGAACCACAATCCCCCCCCCCCCCCTTTAATTAACCATGGAAATATACTTGTTCGTCGGCCTGTCAGTTTGAAATTTTAGGTTTCACGGAAACTCGCGAGAATAGGGAACAGAATCTCTTAGAAAGCCCCAACGATCCTTCACTTCCCCAGGATAAGGTCCCGCATGCGAGACAACCGGTAAACATACCACCTAAAAGATGGACACTTTCCATTACATATATACAGTCGGCAGCAAAATTATTGAAGCGCTAGCAATAATTCCTATGTAAAAGATGTGTCCCTAATACTGTTTTGTTAAGTAAATATTTGTCGAGTCATGATCTTAGTCTTATGCTGTTTATAAAAATGTAAGCTGATGATAAAAATTAGTGATTAAACTTAAAAAAAAAAAAAAAAAAAAAAAAAATGAAGAATGTGGATACGTGCTTTAATAATTTTGCTGTCGACTGCAAATCATCAACAATATTTTTCCCCTTTGCTTTGTATTAAAATCACCGAAGTGGCTAATCGGTGGTGTAGCACTTGCGACCGGGACAGATGCGACCGGGGTTAAAATCGTAGCACTTGCGACCGCTTTGGTTTGAGGGTAGCAGTTGCGACCGGATGTATCCGAAAGCAGGTACAACACAGGAGATGTGTTCATGTGTAAGGTGGGGGGGGGGAAGGGGGGTTGCTTCACTGATTAAATTCGTTAAAAAGAGTTACCAAAACTGAATTTAATTACTAAATAAAAAACCCAAACGCGTATAAAAGTCAATAAATTTAAAAAAGAGGTTTTTCTTTTTTTTAAATATACAATTATTGTAATGTAATTCAGGCAACACAGGAGATGTGTTCATGTGTAAGGAGGACGGGGGGGGGGGGGAAGGCTTCACTGATTAAATTCGTTAAAAAGAGTTAAAACTGAATTTAATTACTAAATAAAAAACCCAAACGCGTACAAAAGTCAATAAATTTAAATAAGAGGGGTTTTTTTTATTTTTTTTTTTACAATATACTATTATTGTAATGTTTTTCCTAGTTAGCTACTACTATTAAAGGTGGAAATTAAAAAATTTGGTTGGTGGCCGCTGGCCACTAGCCTTCATTTTTTTAGTGGCCACTAGTTAGTGGCCACTGGCCACTCGCTAATAAAAGTAAAAGTAAAATAAAATTTTCTTTTCTTTAATTTTTCCTATGTTCAGTCTCGACAAATCATTAAGAAAATAATTAAGGTAGTCAACTTTTTGAAACTCATCCACAATAATACATTTCTGATAAATTTAATAAATGAAATAGGAATAGATTTACATAATTTATACTATGAATGTAAGAAAATACTATTCAATACAAAATTCATATGTTTAAAATGATCTTTTGGTTATATTATTTTATAACAGAAAATTTCTGATTATATTGCCCCTTCACTATCCTGAATGGTGTCAATTTTCTACTTTTTCAAAAAAAAAAAAAAAAAAAAAAACATCTTTGATTCATGAAAATATATTAGTATATGTAAATAAAAAAAAAATATTTTTTTAATAATACTTTTTTATTTTGCAAGTTTCTTTTTCCTTTTTTTTTCATGTTACAAATGAATTATAAATTAATTTTTCTTTAATAATAATGAATTTTTAATAATTTGCAATTATAATCCCCCTCTCTAACTGAATTTAGAGAGTGTGGCTGTACAGACATTATTTAAAAACTATCAATTCGTGTTCAGGACACCTCAAAACGTGTAGATCCGTCAAAAAACGGAGGTCGAAAATTTTCGCGAATCCAATACTTTCTCTATATTACATATAGAAGAAAGTAAAAAATAGTTCATATGCAATAACAAATATTAAATAATGTGTAGTAAATAAATAAAATATTCAATAAATTATGCATTCTTCTGATTAAGAACTAAAAATATACATACATATATACATTTTTTTTTTTTTTTTTTAATAATAACAGAAAACGCACTTACCTTTTTCCGAAAAAAGATGTTATTTTTACAGAATTATCTGTAGCTCCACGTTTACTACCACTACGGTTGCTTTGTGAATCAGGATTTTCTTTAAACCTCTTCATATTAAAGCAATAAATCCAAAATTTATATTACTATATAAAGCTTGTTTTAAAGATTGAAATTTCGAGAAACCACGCGTATGACTGAATGCGATACGGCCGTTGGGAATGGATAGAAATGCCAAGTTTGAAAAGAAAGTGGTATAAAACTAGTGGATCTGCAGATCAGGAGCCTCAACGTCCTATTTGCATCAGACATTTTTCAATAGGTCATTTTTATTTATTTCTTATTATATAATATTATATATTGATTCGATCGACGTATTACCATAATCAGATACATCCCCCCGCTGTATCTCTCTTTCTATACCTATTTGTATATCATATAAAGTGTTACGGAATTGTAAATAATTGCATTTATTTTTGTATAAATTTTTTCAAAGAGGCTTAGTAAGTCGATAAAATGCTAATTTTGTGCATTTCTAGTCGTTTTAGCGTTAAAATAGCCTAATTTTCCTTTAAAAACGAATTGAAAACCTCCAATAAGGGAAGAAATGGATTTGGCGCCAAATTTGGCGACTGTTTCCCTCCTTGGCGATTTTTTGGCGACCTTGGCGAGAAAATCCTTATTAGGGATATACCAAATATGGAAGCTCTAATCTCATTGGCTGATGAGATACGATAATTTTCCAGAACAGTCTGTGTTCGATAGAATAGTATAAAAGGAGCATTTTTTTAGCCAAGGCTTCCAATCTCAGATCTGTGTCGGTTTCGTCAAATGCTTGCTTTGCTTTGAGCCTCTTTGAATGAGACTTTGCTTTATGTGTTATTGCTAAACAGTTTGTACTGTTGTTTTGCTGTTAACGGCTGTTGTTTAAGCTATGTTTACTGCTTGAATTGAAGCTGATACTTGGTTTATAGACCTGTATTCTTCTGGAACTTTCTGTGAATAAATCACTGAATTTTTGCAAGTTTCGCCTTTCTTTCTCGGACAACTTACAAACCCCCAAGTACGCAACAATATGCATTCTTATTAAACGACGGTCTTGTATTATTTCGCGGAAATTCATAAATACCGAATTTCATACAAAAAAAATTACATAGCATATCGGAAATATTTTGCGTAACCTTTAAACTTATTATCAATTCTATGCCCACAATTTTCAACATGAAAACAGGCTTTTAAAATTCTAATAAAATTTCATTATATTTGATGGGGTGTAACCATGTTAAAATACACTTTTAAGAAATACCGACTATACACCATAAAAGTACGAAATTCCTTTATGTATCCCGGAAAAGTAGCCACAGTCATTATAAACGCCAATAATAAGAATAAAGCTAATTAATTATAACTCATTAATCTTTCAAACTAATTTGACATCATTTGGATGATTACAGTACATACTCGGAATTATTTTGTGTGGTCCCATAAATTATTTAGTCTATACATAACCTTTTTTTAGAGTAAACATGATTTTAAGCATCTTTATAATGTATGTTAACTTTATTAAGTTCAATTCAGCATAAACGCATTAAAGTGCGCGCTTAAATTAAAAATTCGTCCATAGGCTCTAATGTTACGAAATTCTTTCGTGTGTCTTTGTAAACGAACCATAAACATTGTATACACCAGTAAAAACTATTCAGCGTATTTTGCGTTTTAAATTAATAATTGTTCCAAATTTAACATCGTTTGGATGACTAAGTGACATTGTCAGAACACTTTTGTAAGGTCCTGTACATTAATTAGAAAGCTTAAGAGCACATATTTTCTTCAAGCAACATAAGTTTAAGCATCTTACTCACGTACTCTAGTTTCATTTTCTTCATTGCAAAGTAATGATATTAAAATGCGTTTAAACGAAATTCACCCCATACGCCGTAATGTTAAGAATTTTGGCGTGTCCCTGTACACAGTTTATAAAAAATATAGCAATGAAAATTATACAGCTACTTATATGGAAAGCTGGAATGTGTGCGCCAATTTGCAAGTCAATCGAAGGATTTTTGCGGCCGCTATTGCGGTACATACAAATTCTTCCCATAGGCCGTAAGGATAAGAAAAATTTTGGCGTGTCCCTGTACACGAACAACAAAGGGAATACACACCTAACACTATACAGCTAATTCCGTTGGGCTCATGAATATGTGTACCAAATTGAAAGTCTATAGCGTTATTTTTGGGGCCGCTATTGCGGTACATACAAATTCTTCACATAGGCCGTAATGATAAAAAAAACTTTGGCGTGTCCCTGTACACGAACTACAAATGAAATGCACACCCAAAACTATACAGCTAATTTCGTGGGGATCATGAACATGTGTACAAAGTTTCAAGTCAATAGCGTGGTTTTTAAGGCCGCTATCGCACGCCAGACAGACAGACAGACAGACGGACGGACCGACGGAACCCAAAATCCTTTTGAGTCTCAACAGAGGGCCTCCACTGACGTTTCGGCAAAAATTGAAGTCAATAGCTTGATTTTTGCGGCGGCTATCGCGGTACATACAGATTCTTCCCATAGGCCGTAATGATAGAAAATCTTTGGCGTGTCCCTGTACACGAACTACAAATGGAATACACACCTAAAACTATACAGATGATTCCGTTGGGCTTATGAACATGTGTACCAAATTGCAAGTCGAAAGCGTGATTTTTGTGGCTGCTATCGCGGTACATACAAATTTCTCCCATAGGCCGTAATGATAAGAAAAACTTTGGCGTGTCCCTGTATACGAACTACAAATGGAGTACATACCAAAAACTATACAGCTGATTTCGTGGGGCTCATGAACACGTGTACAAAATTTCAAGTCAATAGCGCTATTTTTGCGGCCGCTATCGCGATACATACAAATTCCTCCCATAGGCCGTAATGATAAGAAAAATTTTGGCGTGTCCCTGTATACGAACTACAAATGGAGTACATACCAAAAACTATACAGCTGATTTCGTGGGACTCGTGAACACGTGTACCAAATTTCAAGTCAATAGCGCTATTTTTGCTGCCGCTATCGCGCGACAGACAGACAGACAGACAGACAGACACAGCCCAAAACCGTTTTGAGTCTCAACAGAGGGCCTCCACTGACGTTTCGGCAATAACAAAGAAAATGCGTCGAATGACGTTTTTAATTTTTCTGCGAACGTAATACAATCGGAGTTTCAGCCGATTGATTATCTCACGAGCTTCCTTTTCGTCTCTGTCTCCCGAAAGTCGGGCCGAAACTCTCATTTTGACATTTTTTAAAAATCAAAATCTAATACTTTTATAGAAAAACGGAAAAAATTCATACGTTTTTTTAGTATATGAATAAGACTACCTGCCAATTTCCAGTGTTTACTGTTAAAATTGACTTCCGAAAATGTTTGTAAGTGGCGATGTTAGATTTGAGAAAGCCTGAATTCGAGGCGCACGGCGCGTTTACTGCGAAAACGCCGCCGCGCGATCCAAGTTTGCATTGGAAAGAACATTCTATAAAGAATGGGTATGGGTAGAAGAATTTTAAGTGTTTACTATTAAAATTGACTTCCGAAATATGTTTGCAAATGGCGAGGTTAGATTTTAGAACAGCCTGAATTCTTTGCGCGGCGCGTTTACCGCGAAAAAGCCGCCGCGCGATCCAAGTTTGCCGTGGAATGGGGTATATTTTATAAAGAATGGGTAGAAGAGAAGTGGCCACTGCAGTGGCGACCAAAGGCAATTTCTTTAGTCGCCACTTTTAAAAATCTAGTCGCCATGTGGCGAGTGGCGACCGCTAATTTCCGGGTTTAACTACTATTATCAATAATTCATATTAATTTTACAATCACAAGTTAAAAATAACTCTAATTATGCACATTTATACGAAATTTTGTCCTATACTGTCATGTTAAAAATTTAGAAAATATGCGATCACAGCGCCACCTGTTGAGCGATTGATCCCCAAATCTAATCAGCATCAGTTTATGTCAGGATCCAACTAAATACCAAGTTCGGTTAAATTTCGTTCATTGGCTCGTGAGATACAGCGTGCACAAAATTCGTGATACACACAGACACACAGATTGACAGACAGACATTTTCTAAAAACTATCAAATCATGTTCAGGGCATCCCAAAAGGTGTAAATCCATCTAAAACTGGAGTTCAAAAATTTTCACGAATCCAATATTTTCTCTATATATACATATAGAAGAAAGTAAAAATATTAATTATCAGTTTAAATTCACAATCTATTTTAGAAGGATGTTACTAATCGAAACAGATGAATCATACATATGGTTCTGCGGGAGAAGTAGTCTGTTTTCAACGGCTTATATTCTAAACTAGCAGGCTTTGACAGCTTCGCTGGTCATTATATTGAAATGAATAATAATAATTATTATTCATTTCAATAATATTCATTCAATAATTATTCATTCACTAATTATTCATTTCATAATAATATTCATGTATACCTTTGAAAATTCTGATGGTGGCAAATTCGCAACCCGGTGTGGTCACCCAATCTTCTCCCTTTAAGTAATTTACTCATAATCAGAATTGGGGATATTGAATTATTAAAATATCAAAGCGCCCTCTGGCGACAGAGATTTGCAACATATAATCTTCAATTCCAATTCAAATAACTTTTAAAATGATATATTACTTATGAAATTATGTTAATTACAAGCTGAGATACAAAGGTAATATAAACATTTTTATAAAAAGATTTGTGTCTGACTTATCCATGGTTTTCTCCGAAACTTGCGTAACTCCGGGCTATATAATGTTAAAAATCCTTAGTACGAAATGTGAGCGGAAATTCGAATTTGGAATTCAGCAATATATAAAAGAATAAAAGTGTTCTGGGTTTTCCATCGTTTTCTCCGAAACTCCCGTTCCTTTTCTACATTTTTATCCCTTTGTCCCCCACCTTTCCGTCCCTTCTAATAAATTTACACTTGGAAATATCCGCAATTGATTTATCTTGCCTTAAAATCTAATAATACCAATTTCAAACGCTGTAACCGCCCCCTCCCCTTTAAGCCCTTCCTGATAATTCTACGATTCCAAAAATATTCACAATCGAATTATCGGGCGTTAAAACCAAATATTACGAAATTTCAACGGCATATCACAATTTAAAATACTACAAAACATAAAAGAAAACTTAATCTTACATTAACTCAAATATATGTACTTTTGTAAAAGTTATAATTTTATTAATAAGTATATCTAATAAATAAATCTGAATATGCTCCAGATTCGATGATTTTAATAGTTTATAATAATGATTGCAAAAAGGATTGTGCACCATCATTGTATTTATGTAATTATTAATAGAATTTTGGTTATGTTAATATACTATAACATATTTTAAATGATTTTTGCATAGTAAAATATTTAATCTTTTTGGCGAGAAAATTTCAACAACAAATATATTGTTTTGAAATAATGATCATTAAATCGAATGTGCATTGCTAAGGGAATTATGATGATCTTTTGCGGGATATATCCATTGACGCAGCGATTGCCATGCCTTTTATTATAGCGGTCGGAAAAGCTACCCTCCGATGAAGAGGTGTGCATAGATTTAAGAATTCGGTCGCAAGTGCTACGATTTTAACCCCGGTCGCATCTGTCCCGGTCGCAAGTGCGACGTAACCGGCTAATCGGACCGTCGCGTCGGTGCGATTAGCCTACAGGTATTTGGACCATCTTTTCAAAGGAGAATGAGCTAGCACTGATAAGAGTGAAACTTAGAAAGAATATAATGACAATGAGTTCCACCCCCGTGCATGAAAGTTAATCACTTTTTTTTTTTTTTTTTGTCGAGTGGAAGAGACATTACTTACTTTCACGGAAGTTTTGCTGTCTAAATGATGCTACACTTCTTTATAAAAGGCCAATAACTTAATCATACACACACACACACACACATATATATATATAAGCGATTATAATTTTATAATGAAGCTTTCAAAAATTCAATAAAAAAACTAAAAACTTTTTTCAAATGAAACATGATCATAGAAAATAGATTTTAGTATCTGGATATTTTCAATCTTTAAAAAAAGTCTTAGCAATACGTCTGTTTATAAATATGTATAAATAATGCTGTATATTTAACTATTATACACGTTTTTCTTCTTCTTCTTCTTCTTCTTTTTTTTTTTTTTTTTTTTTTTTTTCCCACTTAATAAATAATTAAACAATTCAAATATATTTCGATATATGCCCAATTTACTACCCAAATATATGTATGATTTTTATGAATATGACTTTTATATTTATTTTGTAATGTTTTTAAACAGCAATGTTAAAATAAACATGGATTGTAGAACACATACGCACATTCAAAATGCTAAATTTTCGAATTTTCAGTTAAAATGAACTAAATCATAAATATGCTACAAAGAAACATCCAATTCTGATCCTTATATTCAGACAAGATATTCCATTATTTCTGAGATATTCAGATCTATGTAATCTCATGCGCAAAAAATAAACAGTCCGAATAGCAATGGCCTAAAGCTGCGTTCAAATACTGGCAACAGCAGGGCGGCCTCTATTCAAATCCCTTTGATGTGTGATTTGAGAAGTCGCGAAGCTGGAAGACCATTTTCTCCTCTGACAAACCTCCTACTGCGATAATTGCATGGGGAACTTGAGTCTCTTTTGTAAAAAAAGCAATAAAAAGTAATGTCCTTCATTGTAAACATGTGCAAAATTTCAAGGATCACTTTCGAACAATGGATAATTTATGATTTTGTAGCTCTGCATCGTTGCCAGTGTTTGAACGCAGCTTAAAATCACATGTAACTCTAACTCCGCATAAATTGTCCACCATACTTTCTGAGGAAAAACGAGACCCGGCCTATATACTAGTGAGAATAAGACGGTCACCTAGGGGGCGGAAATACTCGAGGTGGCAAAAATTAATAAAAGAATAGAAACTAAAGTTCATTAAATCTAAAAATAGACTGAAAAGTTCGTTTTATTACGAAATATAACATATAAAAGTTTTTTTAGCTATCTCAGTTAAGTAATAATTTATGAAGCCTATGAATAATGAAATAAGAGCCATTTAAAATTCTCGCCAAGCTATTACAAGGGTTGTATGTAAAGTAAAAAGAAAAAAAAAAAAAAAAAAAAAACTGAAATCCACGTATGTATGCATTATTTACAAAAGGAAACTAGTATGTTGTGGCCATTACAAGACTTTCTTCTATATTTTCCTGTACAAATTTACTCAATAATTCATTAAAATTAATTATTCATTAAAAATTATTTCTTCGATGAATCCAGATACTTTTTCCCCCTCACAAAAGAACAACACTTAAATGTATAAAGAAAGTCGATTTTATGCTCTTCTAACAGTATTTTAAAAATGCATTATTTATTTATTTATTTATTTATTTATTTGAGAAAGAGAGAAAGGGGTTATTGTTCTTAAAAATGAAAAAAATCGATAACTTTGTTTTAAATTATCACAGATCAATAAATCAACCATTCGTTTTAAAAACATTGACGAGTTCTTTTGAAAGATACCGATATTGAAATTTTGCCGCCCAGGGAAGGGAGTATTGCTCCAGCGTATCTAAAGATTTTTTTCTTAGTTTACTATTACTATCATAAATAATTCTTTTTAATTTCATATTGATTCGTTAAAAATAACTTCATTGTGAACATTTATAGCAAATTTTGTCATATACCGCCATGTGAAAAATTTGGAAAAAGCAGGATGCCAACGCCACCCGTTGTACGATTTTCATCAAAAGTTGATAGGCACTAATGTATGTCAAGGTACAATTAAATATTAATTTGTATAAAATTCTGTACAGTAGTTCCTGAGATACAGTTACCATAAAATGCTTGTCACATAGACAGACAGACATTTTCTAAAACTGGTCGAATCGTGTTCTAAACCTCTTAAAATGTGTAAACCATCAAAAATCCGAATTCTAAACTAACATTTTCTTCTACTGAATATTGAAGAAAGCAAAAAAAGCAATATATTATAAACATAACAAATAATTAATAACTACTGAGAGTGGTAATTCTGACAATAAAACTACTTAAATAATAATAATAACCCAAAAAAAAAAAATATTGTTTTATTGAATCATTTGGGTCATTCCATGTCAAATCAACACAGCTGAAAACCTGACCCCTCTCAGATTTTTTATAAAATAGGGAATTTTTTTTTTTTTTAATTTACTTAATATTATTATTATTATTTTGTCCCACAGAGAAATTGATGTATACCAATTAATAAGTCCCTATTTCTTTTAGTTTTTGATATACAGAGCTGTAAAAATGGGTAAAAAATGCAAATTTTTAAAATTCTTCTACTACAAATGTACCCATATTTTTTGCCCTAATTAACTTAGATATATAAAATTGGTATCACTAGAAAGCTTATAATACAGGCTTTCAAATTATATATCATATGCATATATTTTTTAATATTTTCATTTTAAAGTCAAACATTGTCCTATGACCTTCAATAACTCAAAAAGTACATATTTAATTTTCTTTTAAAAATTACATGTTATTTTTGCGTTTAGTATCTATAATTATTGTGAGTTTCAACATGGGACAGCCATAAGATGCTGAGTTATAAATTAAAATGCAACTCTCTATAAGAGTATTTTCGTACTGAAATTGTATATAGAATATCTTATGATTTCATTTGGGTGGACCAAATTAGCATGCATAGAAATTTTCTAAAAGGAAAATAGTTAATTACATTGTTTTGTAATAAATAATTACGTGATATATATTATATATATATATATATATATATATATATATATCACGAAAAGAAAAGAAAATTGAATGATTAAAGTTTGAAACTTTTAATGTTAATCTGCTGGTTGAGTATTTCTTTTAAACGTACTGCTATGTGCAACAATTTAAGGCTTAAACAGTAGAGATCAGCTAGTGTTGATGTGTGTGTGTGTGGGGGGGGGGTGTCCTTTAACCTCTGGTTTTTAATAGATTGAAAATATAAATAACTTACAATCATATTAAAATCTGAATTCAAAATGATTAAATAATAATAATAATAAAACATCCCTTTTCCCATTTTGTCAAAAATAAGTACAAATATATTTTCAAAGATTTGGGCATTTTGCAGTGGCGAACAATCTTTACAGATAATTTTAAAAATGCACGAGCAATAAATTTTCTTCAGAACTCTGAGTGTCAGTTTTTCCAATGGTAGCTATGTGGATTACAAACCAATAAAATTTATGCAATTATTGTATGAATTTGATTCTTTTCTTCTTTATTTAGTTGCTGCAAGTGCAAACTGCAGCAAATCAGCATTAATGTAACATTTTCATGTACATGGCAAACACAGACAGAATGTGTTCCATTTGCACAACAGCCAAAATGCAGTTTTTTTTTTTTTTTTTTTTTTTTTTACTTCTGCAAATGTAAAATATCTAATTTTAATATCTGGATACTTATCCTTGAATTGCTTAAAAGCCTCCTTTAAATAACACAAAACTAACCTTTTTTGTATGTGTCTTCACTGTATTAACTTTCATTGATGCATAATATTATTAATAATAATAAAAACCAACCAAAAATTACTCTAATTGTCTAAAGGCCGTTATTTTTCTTTTCCGGGGAACTAAAAAGCACCTAGGTCCCAATTATCACTACTCGCTGATAGATAGTACAAATATTGAATGCGAGCAATTGAAAGTTGCAATAAAGTTTTACTTACATCGTGTATTTTATTATATTTGCAGATTTTTTTTTATATATATAAAATTTATGTTATGCTAGTATGAAAATACTGATGGAGGGTTGCATATTAATTTATGACTCAGCATCCCATGGCCGTCCCATGCTGAAACTCACAATAATTATAGACAATAAACTTAAGAATAACATATTAAAAAAAAAAAAAAAAAACTACTGTATTTTGAGATATTGAAGGTCAAAATATTTGACCTTGAACTGATTTTGTTTCTTTTTTTATGCGCATGTGCTATATCATTTTAAAGCCTGTATTAAATGCTTTCTAATGATAACAAATTTATGCCTCTAAGTCAACTAGGTCACAAAATATGGGTACATGCGTAATACAAGAATTTTGAAAATTTGTATTTTTTTTAACCATTTTGCAGCCTTGTATATCAAAAACTAAAAGAGATAGGGACTCATTAATTTGTATATATTCATTTCTCTATACAACAAGTGAATGAGGCTAATTTCATAAAAAAATTGAGGGGGTCAGGTCAAAAATGTAGCTTTTTTGTGTTGATTTGACATGGAACGACTCATTTGTAAATCGTGAATTGCCGTATTAGTCAATATCTAACATACGAATACATTTCCTTAAGGCTGTACATAGTCAAATCCCCTGTTTATTTCTTCCTATGTTATCCAATGGAGTTTTCGTTGGTTCGTTTTATAAGAATATCTCATTCAAAAATGAAGTTTTTCGAATTCTATTTTTTAAATATTATTCTTTGAATATGTCACTTTTAGCTTAGTAAACAATTTCTTTAGAAAATACATTTAAATATTTCGTTTAGAGATGGGAACTTAGAGTAATAAATTTACTTAATAAAATGAAATATATATATATATATATATTTTTTTTTTTTTTTCAAAAAATTGCTCACTAAGCTTAAAGGCGACATGTTCAAAGAGTAATATTCAAAAAACAAAATTCGAAAAACTTCATTTTTGGATGAGATATCCTTAATGAAGCTACAAAAATCTCATAGGGTAACATAGGAAGGAAAAGGGGGGAATTCTGACTATGTTACGCCTTAATAAATTAAATGTACCGCCTTAATAAATTAAGTTGATGACCGAAATTCTAAAAAATAAAAAACCTAGATCGTGAAAAGCTCGGGTTCGAATCAAGGTCGTGCGAGAATTCATGAAGTCAATTGGTCTTAGTTATTGCCCTCTGTACAGAGGACAATGTCTTAACCCCAACAGCAAGACCATCAATTTATTTTTTTTCTGCTCAACGTGAAATTCAATCCATATCTGTTCAGATGTCAAGTAACTAGTGTGTGAAAATGGAAAGATTTATCGGGATATTACTGGGGAAATTAAGGAATGGCTTCTGAAACAAATTCTTACGGTTTTAACTACGCCGAAAACGGAATATATTTTTTAATTATCAGAACTTTCCAAAAATAGAAGATTTACATTCGCTCCTATAGATTTTCAAATGTGGAATAATATTGTGATGATATGCGCCCGGACCAATCAGGGGTGACTCCCAGACCATTGCTAATACTTTATACTAAGCAACTCTTGGAAGATATAAATCCATTCAACCATACTTACACTTACCATATTTTAAAGTATTTATTTTCATCTACATAATACATTATACAGACATTCTTGGTTAGATTTCAAAATCGAACCACGTTATTCGTTTTCCAACTAAATAAACGAATCTTTGGGAACGAGAAAATAAATAAATAAAAAGAGGTCATCAAACAGCAACTAACAAAAATAAAAAAATATTTCTTATTTATAAACGAAAGCTAATAGTTGCATCAGAAGCAGTCTTTAACAATTACAAATTGTATTTTTTAATTCGACTACTAAATTTACTATTATACTGAAATGCTTTAAATTAGACATCTGTTAAACATATATTTTCATCTTTCATGGAACAAAATCAAAATTTAATGAGCCTGCGTGAAAGGGAGGAAGAGGATATTTAAGGAAATTAATATTTCCGAAGGAAACATTAACAACTTCCTAAAGAATAATGATTATCTGGAGGAAACACATATTGCTGTTACAGAACTTAGATACTTCAAAAAGTTACGTATTATTTTGTTATTGCATAGAATAAAGCATGGACAATATTTTATTAAGTCTTTGACACACTGGCAAAATCTTTTTTGAAATTTGTAGATTTGATTCTATTGAAATAACACAGAATATATATATATATTAATCCTATTTATATAGTGTAGTAGATCTCGAATTATAGTCGTATCTGATATCGAAATTTCGTTCAAAACGCCGACATGATACCAGTTAAGGAGAAATATGCTCCTTTAAAAAAAAAAAAAAAAAAAGATAATAATAATAAGTGTTGTTGCAGGGATTATGGCCAATCATCTCGCTAGATCATAACTGGCCATATTGGGTGATGTGCCTTCCATGTTTTATATATACAATATACAGGGTAGGGTAGTTATAATTAAACTTACTCTATAAACAGCATGCTACAGCACGAACGGGTTGCAACGAAATTTGGTATATAGAGATATAGACTACACACGAGATGCGCTCACGGAATTTCGAAAACAAATTTTAGTTCCGAAATGTCCACCAGAGGGCGCCTTTTTCGGAAAAACATTAAAGTTAACACAATAAACGACCAAAACGGAATGCAGAAACAATATTAACAATCCAGAACAAGAATTATGAGGAATTAAATGTAGAACCGGAAAAAGCTGTCAGCTCTAGGAAAAAAATGTCGAGATTCGCATGCTTCGAAGAAGAGGAAGCTTTATGCAAAACAGGTTTTTTTTTCTCAAACAGTGTACTGTTATTTTTTCCTTACCTTTACTTATGTGGTTCGATGACAAGGTGATAAGAAACTAGTCAAGAAATGTTAATATTGTTTTTGTATTCCGTTTTGGTCGTTTATTGTGTTAACTTTAATATTTTTCCGGAAAAGGCGTCCTCTAGTGGACATTTTGGAACTTTTTTTTTCCCGAAATTCCGTGAGCGCATCTCGTGTATGGTCTATATACCAAATTTCGTTCCATTCTGTTCACCCGTTTGCACTGTAGAGGATGCTATTTATAGGGGAAGTTTAATTATAACCACCCTGTATTTATATGTAAAGGAGGAATGATAACAGAAATAGAATGAAGAGATAAACAGGAATAAGACGCTTTGAATGATTTTTTGCTATACTTGAAATTTTAATGCCATCACGAATGTACATAACTCATGATTATTCCAAACTGTAGATCGTTGAATTGCACTTAGAGGGAAAGCCGCAAGTGTTGTCTGATAATTCCTACACCCCAGTCCGATCCACCCGCTCCTTAATGTGTTTCCCTTATACTAATTTAATGCCTTATTTATTTATTTTTTTTTTTTTAGCAGTCGGTTGATTTTCCCGTTTTTTCACCCTTGTGATTGTGCAGGATTTTTTTTTTCTCTCTCCCTCTCTTTTTTTTAATGGTACTTTGTGTTTTTATCTTTATTTTTATTTCTCTCTCTTTTTTCTCTCTCTAGGCACATGCGATGGTTATATGAAAAGAATAATACTCCAGAAACTAAAGATTATCGCAAATTTATATGCAAATTCGTAATATTGAAAAACAGTTAAAAGTTTTCTAGCATTTCAGCGATTATATGATATAATTGAGGTCCTCTGAGTTCATTTTTGCTATTTTTACGGTGATGTATGAATGTGTGTGTATATATATGTGTATGAATGTGTGTGTATATATATGTGTATGAATGTGTGTGTATATAATTTTGGGAACTCTAAGCACTTACAGATTTGTACGTAAGGAAAAATTCTTTATGATTATGGCCTACGGGTTTCAATTGTTTAAAATGCGACTCCTTATTCAAATGAACTGGAAATTTACACTACATGTTATAGGTCATAGATCCCCGTCACAGGAGCTGTATAAATTTTAGAGAATATAGCACTTATAGTTTTTTGTTACAAGTACACAGCAAAAAATTTTGTATCATTAGGTTTATGAACTCAAATTTTCTAAAGTGCGATAGTCTTAGACGGTAGTGTTTAATCCAATTCAGCTGAAAGTTTATATACATGTTATAGGTCAATGTCGCACGACATGTATAGATTTCGGGGAATCTAGGATTTATAGATTTTTACAGGGACAGAACAAAATACTCTATCATTATGATTTATGGGCTCAAATTATTTGAAAGGCAATGGTGTTAATTGAAACAGCATACTATTACTATATAGAGAAAAATACTAAAACTCTATTATAATTTTCTCTTTTGTTTATTTAAAGATTCTCTTACTTTACTTTTTCTATACAATCGTTAATTACTTAATGTTCGGAAAGTTGAGTAGAGTCACTCTAGACTTTTTTCATGGGAGAGGGATGAAGGTGGATAAGGATACATTAATTCTACACTATTTAAAGCATAAAGTAATGATAGAATTAAGCCCAGTTGCAGAAACACCGCGACATAGTCGCGGACACAGAAAAATGGCTTGCGGACAGTTTTTGTCTGCATTGAGAAAGAAATTTGTCCGCAACTTTCTGATAATTCACTTATAAAAATTTCTGTATCAAAACTAAAACTAATACTTTTATTATTTTTAATTATTTATATTGTGTTGTGTCAAACATTGCTATAAAATATTTAATTGAATGAATACAATTGTTTATACTATATTTTTTTGTAGTAAAATTGTATTCGTGTATTGTTGCACAAGATCACCGCTGATGTTAAGCCCCCCACCCCCCATCAGCTTTCAGGCTTTTTGAGTGTAAGCTATTTTCACCCCTGATTACATGCAAATTTTGCAGACAAATTATGAAATTTTAAAAGCCTGTCGCAGACAGATTCAAAACTTTCTGCCACTGGGGAATTAAGAATGAACCTTCATCTGGTCAAGTTTCATTACAGGGTGAAGGAGGGTGTCCATTATATTTTCCATGAAACGTCTGTTGCTATCACTAAAAATTTCTGATTTTGAAACCTAATACATATTATAAGAATTTACAATTTACACTGACCATAATTCATTTGTAAAATATGAAATTTTTAATTGACATACACTTAAATGTGATTCTGTCTAATTTCCTTTTATGGCTTGTATTCCTACTTTTTTTTTTTCAAAGAAAACGCTTTTTTAAGCTTTAAAAATATAAATAAATAATAAATGAGACTAATGAAAATTGGGTGGGCTGGGAGACCAAATTATTGAGTAGGCTTGTGCCCCATGGGCCCATATAAGTTGGCGCCACTGCACATAAGTAATGTAACCTGATCATTTAAGCAGGGTTCCCCTTTGAGCCTTTGAGAAGGGCGTCGCGCCCTGCCTGCCCTTTAAATTTTTATGAGCGCCCTAACTGCCCTTTAAAGTACAAAAATGCGCCCTCCTTGCCCAAAAAACGCACCCTTTATGCCCGAAAATCGCGCCCTTCTTGCTCCCAAATTTAACCACCACGACCCAAAATAGCGCATTTTTTCTCCTTTTTAAATATTCTTAGTGCTTTATTAATACAAATTTTCTTTCTAGAAGCTTTTTCACTTTTCTGTGTGTTCTACTTATTGCAAAAGCGAGTTGACACTTAGCAGGTGTATAAACTATTTATCAGCGTAAACATAGTTGCCGTCGAACTTCTTTAAATGACCCTGCAGCCTGCAGGCTATAAGGGTGGGGTGGGGAACAGACAAATAAGTGCCTCCCCGGTGTTAGCAAAAAAAGAACGGGAAAGTATGGAAGATATTGCTCTTTTCTTATATTCCAATAATCCTTTTGCATCATAAATCATGGTTTTTTTTTTTTTTTTTTTTTTTTTTTTTTAATCTTTAAAATCACGTTAACAAAAATAGCAAATCTAATTACTTTTATGATCTAGCTGAAGAACCACAAAAATCATCGTTAAGTTCAATCTCATAAGTAAAAAAAAAAAAAAAATGACTCAGGAAAGAGAAGAGTTTGTTTACATTAGATGAAAAACCACAATCAATTAGAATCAGAAGCTGAAAGAAGGGGGAATGAAAAGGAAATCTAGATTGTGCAGTGCTTTGGTTTTTATTTACACGATAACCACAGACAAGGATATTCTTTTTATCTGTGACAATAAAAAAAGTTCATTTATTTTAATGATATTTTGAAATTTGTGTAAAAATGCTCTCGCATTTCGGTAATTAGTCACAAAATTATTACAAATATCACAAATTATTAAAAAAAAATAATAATAATAATAATTACATCGATTAGCGTAAAATTAAAGCCTATCTTAGGTATTGCTATTAACCCTTTCAGGGGCGGTGGCTAGAGGGTCTATCCACCTACTTTAGAAATTTTTCTCTAAGTGTGCAGTGGCTACTTTTTTTATCCACTTTTATGAAAAGTTAATGTGTACTTCTAAAATTGAAATAGAGATGGCAGAACTACAGTAACTTTAAGCAGAATGCGCCCGTGACCTTTTTAAATGGACAAGTTGTGGGAAAATTTTTTGAAGTTTCTTTTATATATTTTTATGAAAAATAATTTTTAATTCAAAAGTATTTGGTAGTGTAAATATACTGTAATGCACCTTTTAAATACAACAGATTTACATATTATCTTAGATCATTAATTTTAGTTTGATTTTTAGGAGCATCTTTTAGGTGGATAGACACAGTGGCTAGAACGCCTAGCCACCACCCACAAAAAAATCCCCACATGCTGAATTTTTTTCTTCATCAAATATGACTTGTAGGGGATGTTTACTTTATGATATATATATATTTAAAAGGAAATTCAATCATTTTTACTAAGTGCCCCTGAAAGGGTTAAACATAAATTTTGATAATTAACGGCAAAATGATTAAATACTTCCGCTATCGGCTAAAAAAAATATTGTGAATTTAGAAAGTCAGCTTTTTATAAAAGTACGGATTTTATTAACATCGGAATAATAAAGTATTTCATAAATAGTTGCAATTAAACGTAAATTTTCGAAAGTTAGCGGTGAAATCGAAATGATCCTGTATTTCCGAAATCGGCTGCAAAATTACTGCATATTTTGAGATTAAACAATAAAAATAACTCAAATTTTATCGATTAATGACGGAATAGATAATTATTTGGAAATTTAGCTTTGAAAACAATGTGATTTTAATCTTAGCAGCAAAATAATAGAGTATTTCGATTCTTACAGTTTCCTTTTTACTTTCTTCTATATTTAATAGAAGAAAGTACTGGATTCGTAAAAATTTTCCACTTCCGGTTTTCGACGGATTTACACGTTTTGAGAGGTCTAGAACATGATTTGACCATTTTTAGACAATGTCTGTCTGTGTGTGTATGTGTGATAAAAATTTTATGGCAACTGTATCTCTGGAAATACAGCTCAGAATTGTATATAAATTTATATGTCGATACACCTTGACCTAAATTAGTACCTATCAACTTTTGGTGAAAATCGCTCAACAGGTGGCGCTGCTATACAGCGATTTCCGAAATTTAAAGGAGGCTATATCTCAGGTTCTATTGCATATAATCGAACAAAACTTGATTTTTAAGGTCTTTATGAGACATTATGATGATTCAATGTAAATGTTTATCGGCCAACAGGTGGCGCTGCTATACATTAATTTCTGCAATTTATGGGAAGACTATTTCAGGAACTACTGCACAAAATTGCATATAAATTTATATGTAGATGCACCTTGACATAAATTAGTATCTATCAACTTTTAGTGTCAACCACTCAACAGGTAGCGCTGCTGCACAGTGTTTTCTGCAATTTAAGGAAAGGCTATATCTCAGGTTCTATTGTGTATAATCAAACAAAACTTGACATGTGTAAAGGCCATTATGAGACATTATGCTGATTCAAATTGGATGCTTTCAACCAATAGATGGCGCTGCTACACTGGAAATTTCCTTGATAATGGGAAGGCTATATCTCAGTTTGTATGGCATATAACTGTACAAAATGTGATATGTGAGATACTCATTATAAAAGCATATTTTTAAGATGTTATTTATAGACAATAAAACTTTCTCTGGATATTTAGTGTTAGCTTTCTCTAAGATGAAAATCATTTGCATTCATCATGTTAGATAATTTTAATAAATAATAGTTTTAATAAATTATTTGCCCTTAGTGAATTTGTATAGGAAAATATAGAAGAAAGTCTTGTGGTGACCACAACATACTATTCCCCCCCCCCCCCCCCCACACACACACATACACAAAATAAATATATTAATCTGTGATACTCTTTGATGGTTAGATAATGCAGAGTTCAAAATTTAGCAACCTCTGATTTTCATGCTAGTTATTTTGTTTTTATAGAAACTTCTCATTTTGGGTGTTAAATTTGCCTTATATGTATAAGAACTTTATAAATTTAACTCATTATAGGTACAAATAAGTACTTTTAATAATAACCTATATAAGTAATCCATCCTCCATTATTCATTCTACAGCCAAGTAGTAACAGTTTCCAGGGATTTTGCATGTTGGGTAGTTTCATCCCTAATAGTTGTAGGAGCTACATTTTTAGAGATCAAATTTCAAAAGAATATTTCATTTACCATTATTGAAATCCAGCAAACAACGTGAGTAAATTCCAAGGATATATTAAATTTACTAACTGATTGTAACATTAGAAATTAGCAATAATACATAAAAAATTGGAAACTATTAAAAAAAATATCATTAATTAATTAAATCGAACTTTTTATCAAACTATTTGATTAGAATGTTTAATATTTTTCTTTAATAATCACTAAAAAAGGTCTTTGGTTTTCATTTTAAGAAATTTGCGAAAATCTTATTAAAGATAATTTTTATTATAGTTCTTTACTTTCATTTCAACATTTATAAGATTTTCAAGAGCTTTTTACATATTTTTCAGGAAGCAATTTTAATACTTTTTATTAGGTTTAATAGAACTATAGTTAAAGATAAAAGAATGTGAAAAAATAAATTTATTTATTTAATTTTTGCTGATTGCTTAGCAACTGCATTTATAAATATAATAAAATTGATTGTAATTTTTGAGGCTATTTTTTGCGAAGCGATATGCCCTTTTTATAAAATGTGCCCTTTTTCATTCTCCACAAATGTGCCCTCTTTTTATAGCACCCTCCTGCCCCTTTTTCCTTGGTAGCAGCACCCTGCCCTTTTTCAAACCTAGGGGGAACTCTGATTTAAGTAAGTTTAAAGTAAAAGAAATCAGCAATAATATAACGTATAAAATGAAAGAAATCCCTAACCATATAATTTTAAGCAGGGTTGGTTTTTTTTGACATCAAATATTGGCTTTTGGTATATGAGAAGTGTCAAAAACTGGTTTAAATCATCAAAAACTACATGTGAAAAATAGTCACTAGTATAATATAAAATAAATTTTATTGCATATTTTTAAGCTGCAATGTTTTAAGTATATAAATTAACATTTAATATTATTAGGGGAGAAGGAGGCTTGTGTGGACAATTTTCATAAATTTTGCAAAAAAGCGTACTAAATAATATTTTTAACACATCAAGTATTTACAGGAATTTGTACTTTTACCTTTAATTTGATTGATATATTTAATTATTTGGCAATACAGATTTTAAGTAATATATATTTTTTTAAATGATTGTTTTTGTCCACACTAGCCCCATGTGGTGGGGGCCTAGTGTGGACAAACTAGAGTACTGATTTAGACTTAGTAAATATTAATCTAATTAAAGTATATTTTAATTGGGTCATGCTTAATATATTTTTGTTATTAAAGACTGCAATTAGATATGTTAAGAATCTATCTCAAAAGATAAAATTTCATACACTAGAAAATTACAAAAAAAAAAAAAAAAAAAATCACAAGTTTGTGGGGGGGAAAAGGGGGGGGGCTAACACCAGCAGTAATATAAAAAGGAAATAAACTAGAAAAAGTTATCAAAGCTCGAGGCTCTGAAGCTATCATCGACGGTTTGCAATGTCTCGCCTAATACGTTCGTACGAACGAACCATAATGACTTAAATTTAAAAATTGTGAGTACTATGCATACCTATTATGGTATTATCAAATAATACTCTTAAGACAGTCATTAGTAATTTAAATAAAAACGTTTATCAAAATAAGTTCAACTTATGTGTTCTATGTGTATGTTCTACAGTTAAATTAATTTATTACTTTACAAAATGAATCTTATCTAGCATAAGAATAGCATAAAATATGATATACTTAATGTTTTTACCATTGGAAGCTGATTGTGACTAATATGGACATGTCCACAGTCGCCCCATGTAGCCACTTATTTCTTCAGCATGCGGGTTTCCATTCGCCCACGTATGTAGGATGTGAAAGTTCATCACACCATCTAATGCAAACGCAGCCTCGTCCGTGAAGAGAACACTTGTTGGAAAGTTTCTGTCCCCAGCACTTTCTTGCAAAAATCACCACGCAAAATCCATACGATTGTTGTAGTCTCCTGGTTCGAGTGCCTGGACGTGTTTTAAATTATAATGATGTAGTCCTTCGTCGCGTACAATGCGCCAGACGGTAGGTTGGGGGATATGGGTCTTTCGGGATACAACTTGTGTACTCGTTGAAGGATTACGCTGGAGATTTTGGACAACTCTTTCTTAAGCATCCACTGTTCGAGTAATTCGTTGGCGACCAGCATTCGACTTGACGTTGCCATTACGCGTTTCGTGTAACTAGCCATGTTACGCCCAACGGATCCACGTCTCGAATGAAGACAATCTCCGTTTGCTCAGCTCGTGTTTGTATCGCAACACCCTCTCGTGGCTCTTACAGGCGTTTGCGACCCCCTGTTCCTATGCGATTTTTTATCCTTGTTGTATGACTGATCTACCATGTCATTTTGTCAACGTTTTTTTGAAACACCCTGTATAAACAAAAGAGGCTGGTCCGCTGTACCCCAGTGATGGGGCACAGTGGTCCACTTTGTAAGTGCTCACAATTTATTTTTTCATTCATAATGTATTGGAAATATTGTTATAAAAAAATTAAGACATGTTAAGAAAGGCTTAGAGATTAATCCCTATTTTTTATTTTTTTTTTTTTTCAAGTACATTGCTTTTCCATTTTTTGTGAAAAGAAATTAAGAGTGTAAAAGTGGTCCACTGTGCCCCAATCTCCCCTAACATTTTATTCTGTTTTAATAAGACAATTATAATTTTTTTTCCAGGGGGGATTTTCAAGGATTTTTTTTCTACAGAGCAGTTTGAGAACCTCCAATATTTCTGAAAATTCTTTGTTCATGTTCTAATAAAGTATATAATATTTGTTTTATATTTATATGTTTGTTGTAAGTTAGATAAAAGTGGAATTTTAAATAAGGATTTTGAAAAAAAACCACATGGGTTTTTTCAAGTCGGGCAAAATAAAGCCAACCCTGGGTAGGGTACTAGTTTATTATTCATTACTGATATACATATGTTTTTAAAATATAGTCTAGAAATATGTAATGCTTGTAATAAATCCCAATCTTAATTAAGAATTAAACTTAAGAATTTAAAAAACAACCTTTTTATTAACTCCACTACATGGTCGGAGTACTTTCGCCGGGGTTCCCCGGCTTTTTTGACGGCAACTCTTGGTGCTGGAGGGTTTGATGTCTGTGCTGTTTCTCTCTGGTTCTTCTGCTTAAAAGCATGTTGCGCCATTGTTTATTGAGCCTGGGCACATTGGTGCCATTACAAGAATTTGGAAAATTAATTATTTCTATTTCTTCACGGTATGCGGCATACTTATGATTTTAATAATTTGTGAATTTTGTGACATTTTCGAATTGGATGTTAATATCTTCCTCTCTATTTACTTTCGTTAATGCAGTAGTTGTTTTATCCATGGTGATGTCATGGCTATGTTCTTTAATTCTCATTTTAATTTTTCTCTTTGTTCTTCCAATGTAACATCTGCAGTTATTTTTATCATTGGTAAAGGGAATCTTATAAATACCTGCGGTCACTAAATGGTTTACTGGATCTTGAACATTTCTGATCATTTGGTAAATATTGGGGTTAGGTTTGACAGGGATATGTATGTTGTTTTTAGCTGCTATATTTTTAATTTTGCCGGAAACACCGCAATCAGTAAAGATCAAGTAAACCATTTAGAGACCTCAGGTATTTATAAGATTCCTTTTACCGACGATAAAAATAACTACAGGTGTTACATTGGAAAAACAAAGAGAAAAATTAAAATGAGAATCAAAGAACATAGCCATGATATTACCATGGATAAAACAACTACTGCATTAACGAAAGTAAATAGAGAGAAAGATATTAATATCCAATTCGAAAATGTCACGAAACTTGCAAATTATAAAAATCATAAGTATGTCGTGTACCGCGAAGAAATAGAAATAATTATTTCAGAAAATTTTGGAGTGGAAGGCTGATTTTTTATACCAACTATGTGAAAAATATCAGAGCCGTGAATCGAACCCGGGCCTTCCGCTTTACGTGCGGATGCACAAACCATTGAGCTACCCTGGCTGATTACCAGCTAGGCATTTCTCACATAACATTCGTTGGCAAAGTCACCGAGTCAGTAAACACAGCTATATCAAGTGACATTATTAATCATGTTCATGGCACAACTCCGATAGACCACGAAATTTTAATTTAATTTAGAAAGTTATTCATCAACCCTTAAAGTTCATTTCAGAAAATTTTAGAGTGGAAGGTTGATTTTTTATACCAACTATGTGAAAAATACCAGAGCCGGGAATCAAATCCAGGCCTTCCGCTTTACGTGCAGGTGCTCAAACCATTGAGCTGCCCTGCCTGATTACCAGCTAGGCATTTCTCACATAACATTCGTTGGCAAAGTCACTGAGTCTGTAAACACAGCTATATCAAGTGACATTATTAATCATGGCACAACTCCGATAGACCATGAAATTTTAATTTAATTTAGAAAGTTATTCATTAACCCTTAAAATTCATTTCAGAAAATTTTGGAGTGGAAGGCTGATTTTTTATACCAACAATGTGAAAAATACAAGAGCTGGGAATCGAACCCGGGCCTTCCGCTTTACGTGCGGATGCTCAAACCATTGAGCTACCCTGGCTGATTACCGGCTTAGCATTTCTCACATAACATTCGTTGGCAAAGTCACCGAGTTTGTAAACACAGCTATATCAAGTGACATTATTAATCATGGCACAACTCCGATAGACCAAAATTTTCTGAAATGAACTTTAAGGGTTGATGAATAACTTTCTAAATTAAAATTTCGTGGTCTATCGGAGTTTTGCCATGATTAATAATGTCACTTGATATAGCTGTGTTTACAGACTCAGTGAGTTTGCCAACGAATGTTATGTGAGAAATGCCTAGCTGGTAATCAGCCAGGGTAGCTCAATGGTTTGAGCATCTGCATGGAAAGCGGAAGGCCCGGGTTCGATTCCCGGCTCTGGTATTTTTCACATAGTTGATATAAAAAATCAGCCTTCCACTCCAAAATTTTCTGAAATGAACTTTAAGGGTTGATGAATAACTTTCTAAATTAAAATAGAAATAATTAATTTTCCAAATTCTTGTAATGGCAACGAAGTGGCCAGGCTCGATAAACAGTGGCGCAACAGGCTTTTAAGCAGAGGAACCAGAGAGAAACAGCACAGACTTCAAATCCTCCAGCATCGAGAGTTGCCGTCGAAAAAGCCAGGGAACCCCGACGAAAGTACTCCGACCATGTCGTGGAGTTAATAAAAAGGTTGTTTTTTTAAATTCTTAAGTTTAATTAAAAACTTCATGTTTTGAAGTGATATTGTGAAGTTAATTGCATGGTAAGTTGATTAACGTTAATTAAATGTGTTTAAACCTTATTATAAAATAATCAGTGAATTTGAACAGAAAAATCCAATTTTGGAAGAATGTGGGTTCGGTACTCGAGCCAACCAAAGACCGTCGTGTACACTAATGGTAGCTGGTGCACGTAAAATCTATCGTGGCCGCAATGTCCTCCCTCTTCCCATCAAAATTATACCACTGGGGGTCACCGAAGCAGAGGAGCTATACCCTCTGTGGAGGATCAAGACTGTGACTGCATGTCTCTGGACCACCTCTAGGGGTGAGTTCCAGACTGTCGCCAATTGCTCATTGCGCAGCATTAGTGCAATGTAAAACCCAACCAACCAATTTAAAAAAAAATGATTTAAATAAAAAAGTTAAAACATGCTTTTGTTCCAAATACATATATGTATACAAACAAAAATTTTCTACCATTTTCCCTATTCCCTTACATATGAAGGAAAATTCAATATGGCATTTATAAAATATAAAATTATATACTGGTGAATAGATTATTTTTCAAGGATTTTAGATGTTGTACCCTTGCCTCTTTCACCATGAACTACGCACAGACAACATGTGTATGGTACAGAAACTTGACCCATAAGGAATCAGCAAAATGGTAGGGGTAGATGCACAAAAGGTTTGTCAGATTGGAAAGAAAAGCTATACAATAGAATAATGTTTTTTTTTAATTATTATATATTTAAGCTATTTTTATTTATTTTGTATTTTCACAAAGAAATTCAAAACATACTTGTTTTTGAAAATTTATATTTCAAACAGAGTGAAAATAATGCCCGGACTGGAAGTCGAACCCCAGATCTTTGACTTACAAGGTCAACGCTAAACCAATTGAGCTATCCAGGCTGACAACCGGTGGGCATTACTCACTCAGACAACCTTTAGGCAGAACAACTGGTCTATCATGTAGATAGCTTGACAGAATAAGTCGCAGGTAATGGAAAACACCATTAAACAATGAGAGAAAGAAATACATTTACTAATATCACACAATCAGCAGATTGGGAAGAAAATCATGTATATTGAAATTTATTTTTTCAACTGAGTGAAAATAATGCCCGTACCAGGAGTCGAACCCCAGATCTTTAACTTACAAGGTCAACGCTCAAGTAAGAAAGCGGTACTTGAGTAGTTTATGAAAGCTGGTTTGATTGCAAGTTTTTATCTTTGCCCCGTGCGGGGTCAGAAAATGTGATTGATGGAGCGAAAGGAGTTAGCGGAGGGGTATGTGTGGCAATGTAGAAAGCATGGAAAAGTGAATGTACATGATATGAATAGGAATGTGAAGAAAGGTTCGTGGTTCAGCCTAGATATGTAAAATTTCCGGAAATTTTGAGGCAGTGGAAAAAAAACAGTTTTTTTCTTGAAAAATTGAATTTTTACAGATAAAAATAGGGTTTCTTAGTAGTTATAATATTTTAGATAATATGAAGTGTTAAATATTTAAAAATACATGCAATACACATTTTTTCTTAACAGAAACATACAAAAAGCTTTTACTATTAAAAAATGAGCCTTTCTGTTTCATAACTGGCAGTACGTTTCCTTGTACAAAACACCAAAAACTAGTCAAATCATCTTTCAACCATTAATTTTGCATAGGGTGTGAATTCTTATGGAATGTTCATCTCCCAGCAGCATTGATAAAATGAATTTAGATTAGAATCAAATCAACAAATTATTTTTTTTTTTTTTTTTTTTTTTTTTTTTTCACTGACCCAAACTTGATTTTTTTTTCATATCCGAAACCCGAAAACTAAACTAAATTTAATGATTTATCAGTAAATCATGCAAATCTTTTTAAAGTTATAAAATAAAATAAAACAGAGTTAGTAAATCATTTATTTATTTATTTTTTTTTTTTTAATGAAACTGATACACTAAGTTATAAATTTAAAAACCTGAAAAATAGATTAATAATTTTTAACCATTTATGTGTGTTATGTAATTCAAGATTACAAAAATATGCTTTAAGTTTAGTAAAGTATATATATATATATACATGATTTTTCTTTGTTTATTGCCTTTCTGCAATATGTATGTAATAATTTATGTGCATGTATATTTAATCATAGGAATATTTAGTTATGTTTTTAATTATATCAAACAAATTTCTGTTTATTACGATAAAATTTTTACAAAGATGTTCTTAAGTTGACCTGATTCATTGGAAAGTTAAACCTAACCCGCAGGAAAAAAATTCAGTCAACCTAATCAAAACCCGACTCACAAGAAAAATAAATCAAACAACCCAGCCCCCAGGAAAAAAATTCAGTCAATATGACCCATAAGAAAAATAAATCAGTCAACCTGAGCCGAACTTAATATGCAACAAAAAAAATTTAATCAACTAGACCTAAACCTGATTGCATGTCAGGCTTACCGATTTACTGGACCTGATGATGGACTGTTAATACAGATTTTCACTTGAAATTAATCACAAAGATAAAATAAAAGTTTAATTTAAAGTTAATTGAACTTCAGAAATTTAAAACATTTTATTATTTATTTATTTATTATATATATATATATATATAAAATATAAAACTTATTAACTAAGATGTAAAGGACATAAGTAGGTTTTTGCACATGTAATTTTTATAAATTGAGAAATAAATGTTTTGACAGAAAGTAGTTGCTTAGTTTTTTTTTTTTTTTTTTTTGCTGTTACATGCATTTATATTTATGTGTGTGTGTATAATATACACTGATGGAAAAAAAAATCCCAACACCAGGAAGGAGCTGTGCTAGATAAACGAAATTTGGTAGGCATGTTCATACATCTGAAAGATGACGTCGATTCAAATTTCGAGCTACGTGCATAAGTGTGGCGCTAGTAGCGACACTATGAACATGCAAATGAGGTTTGCTTTAAATAAGCGCTGTAAGGTTCGTGATCATTATTTACAGTTGAGATTTGACGTAGTGGGTTAATGTTAGTCAAGGATGCCTCTAAGAAGACGAAGAAGCCATTATCAACAGCTCACTGAGTTTGAACGAGGTCATGTAGTAGGGCTACGAGAAGGTGGGTTTTCTTTCCGCGATATTGCAGAAAGACTTGGCAGGAATGTATCCACTGTGCATGAGTGTTGGCAGCAGTGGTCAAGGGAAGGTACTGCCTCAAGAAGACCGGGTTCCGGGCAGCCACGTGGCACTACTGAGAGGGAAGACCGCCGTGTTCGGCGTATGGCTGTGGCTAATCGTACTGCGTCTGCAGCTGAAATTCGAGCTGCAGTTGGCACCACAGTGACACAACGAACTGTTACAAATCAGTTACTTCAAGGACAGCTCCGAGCCAGACGCCCTGTAGCGTGCATTCCACTGACTCCAAACCACTGCCGTTTGCGATGTGAGTTGTGTCAAGCTAGAGCTCAATGGAGGATGGAGTGGAGATCTGTTGTGTTTTCTGATGAAAGCCGGTTCTGCCTTGGTCGCAGTGATAGCCATGTGTTGGTTAGAAGGAGGCCAGGTGAACGCTTGCTATCGACCTGTCTGCAGCCTAGACACACAGGGCCTACTCCTGGAGTTATGGTTTGGGGAGCAATTTCGCATGACAGCAGGAGCACTCTCATGGTTATCCCACGCACCCTGACTGCAAATTTGTACGTCAGTCTAGTGATACAACCTGTTGTGCTGCCATTCATGAACAGCATTCAAGGGGGTGTTTTCCAACAGGATAATGCTCGCCCTCATACCGCTGTTGTAACCCAACATGCTCTACAGAGTGTCGACATGTTGCCTTGGCCTGCTAGATCACCAGATCTTTCTCCAATCGAGCACGTATAGGACATCATTGGATGACAACTCCAGCGTCATCCACAACCAGCATTAACCGTCCCTGCATTGACCGCCCAAGTGCAACAGGCATGGAACTCCATCCCACAAACTGATATCCGACACCTGTACGACACAATGCATGCACGTTTGCATGCTTGCATTCAAAATTCTGGCGGTTACACCGGTTACTAATGTACCAACATTTCCCATTTGAAATGGCTCTTCTCGCCAATGGCTCTACCTGTGATCTTGAAACTTTAATCAATTAAATATGTTACCTAGACAAATGTATTGCTGAAATTTCATTACTGTACAATAATTTTTTCTTGGTGTTGGGATTTTTTTTTCCATCACTGTATATCCACACCACATTAAAATAATACAGTTACACAAGTCTAAGGATATATATTAAAAAAAAAAAAAAAAAAGTTGAAAGTACGCCTTGTAGAATCATGTTCTTAGTAAGCCTAAGAACATGATTCGACAAGGATTTATTTAACAAAACAGTATTAACTCTACTTTTTTTATATAGGAATTTTTGCTAGTGTTTGGATACTTTTGTTACCGACTGTATAAAGGAACTTGAAAAGAATGAGTAATTTCAATGAATGTGATGGGAGGGAGGTCATTGTAATACTTAAATATTTCAGGATTACCATTTGAGATTACGTGGTTAAAACTTTATTTTTGAAATATGAACATTATCAGAGTTCAGAGTCAGTGTTTTCATGTAAGATACTGAACATGAAAAAATATTTCACGAAAAAAGCATCAGAATGTAAATATTATAAATTTTTAAACACGTTATTTTATTCTAGAAATTTCAAAATTTTCAATTTTTCCGGGCGGAAATAAACACCTTCAGAAAAAAACTGTTTTTTCCCCCAAAATTTCCGTTTTTTTTCGGACCATTCCCATCTCTAGTTCAGCCACAGCCATTTGAGTTTATGTAAGATAATAGTGATTACGAGATACTGGTTTTTGAAAGTGGCGAATGAGTCGGTTATGCAAGAGATAGGAGTGTTTGATCATGCAGTGGTTGACTGGTATATGTTTTGTCGTGAGGTTTGTATGGTGTCTGTGATGGAAGAAAGTGTTGTGATTGGTGGTGAAGGTGTTATAATGGAAGTGGATGAGAGTAAGTTTGGCAAAAGGAAGTATGGAAGAGGGAAGTATGTGGAGGGGCCCTGGGTGGTAGGTGGGATTGAAAGGGGAGCGAATAAGAGTTTTTTAAAGAGGTTGCAGATAGGTCCAAAAGGAGCTTGGAGAGTGTTATCGTCGAGTTTGTCCGTCCGGGATCAACTGTTATTTCAGATTGCTGGAAATCATATGGAAGTTTGCCGAGGTTAGGTTTTGAGCATCTGACTGTCAACCACAGCCTTCATTTTAAGAATCCCGAGATGGGTGTTCATACAAACACGACTGAAGATACATTGTCTGCTATTAAGCAACAATTGAGAAAAATCACCAACCATGTAGCTGGCGAATTTGACAGCTACTTATTCGAGTATATGTGGAGGAGAATGCATGGGCAGTCACTCAAGGATGACATTTACAACTCATTTTTGGCAGAGGTGAAGAAAATTTATTCTTCTCAGACTCAGGATAAGTCTGAGTGATTTTTTTTGGGAGGGGGGGTATTCTCAGAAAGAGTTCTGGTATTTTTGTTTTATAGTTTGGATTGTTCAGCAAACGTTTTATTTGATATGCTTTGTTTTGTTTTTCTTTTTTAATTTTGGCAACAGCAGGCCATTTGGATTTTCATTTCGTTTCATGTGTCAGAGACACATTTGCAAATTGAGTTTGTTGCTTTTCTTATGTAAAATTGTGATTTATTGGTTTTGTAAAATTGAATATTTATGTTGAATATCTTAAAAAAAGCTTTTGAGTAGTGTTTGAAATGGTCTTAATGTGGTTGGTGTACATGATTATTTTGAAATCTGCGGAGGGGATTTATTCTTTGTTTTCCCAAGGATAGTGCTGTTTTGTACAGAAATTCTGGAACGGGTAAGTAAAAAAACCTTGTTTTTTATTTAAATATTTATTTGTTATGTCTATTGGGTTATTTATGCTGTTTTTGTTTTGTAATATTTAATATTTGTTAGTTTTAGTTTATGAAATATGTGCAAATTTTTAAAATTTGTACTTTTATTTGTATTTACCATATTCAAGTTCTTGAAAAGCTACTTTTTATGCTTTAGTTTTAGGTAATTGCTTTAAAACACGTAAAATCGGCCATTTAGGAAAGGTCGGGAAAGAAAACCGTGAAACTGCCAAATTGTAGAAAAATTGGCAAGTTTGGAAAAAATAGTCAAGCAGTATCGTAAAGCACATTTTTTACAAATGCAATGAGTAGCCAATCGTAGAATAAAATTCTATATTAGGGCTGGATTATTTATCAATATATCCCCAAGTATCGATATTTTTTAAATATCGCGATAACAATATTTAAGATCTTGCTCTGCCAATATATCCCTCTAACGATATTACCTAGTGCACACTGCACCATCAATCGATATGACGATAAATAACGAACGCCAATCTTACAATGTCTTCTTAAAGTTCTGTGTCCCAGGTAGCACACGTCCATGTGCCACCAAACGAACGCCGAACAAAAAGAGCGCCAAATATCTTATACTAATACCCCTTCTCTTCTTTTTCTCCTGTCCTATTACTCACTCACTAAAGTAGAAAACCCAACCCCAAACGATCTCTCTCACAATACATATACTTCCTCTTCCTTCATTCCTGCAAAACCTCAAATCTTAAATACCACTGCTTTAAAAAGTCCGATGTTGAATGATAACATATCAGATGATTCATTTGTCAAGAAAATTAAATTAACGCAATACATTGCAATATTATCGCCCACCTTCTCATATTCGTACATACACAGACCAATAAATAATATTGCAGCTGTATGTCATGTACGTGAAAATGGTATCTGGCCAGTGTTTTAGCTCTTCCTGCCATTCATTCTTAATATTGGTATATTTCAAAGTATCGATATTTACTGGCTATGAACTTCAGCAGCAAGCTATCGATAGTTCTAATTACTAGCTTCAGCAGCATGTACTCTGATCAAAGCCGAACTTCCATATTACAAATACCATTGCGGTGCCTACAGGAAGAGCTCTTCGGCTGTTCCTTGCCGCTTATTACTTGTTTTGTTTTCTCATTCATTTTTACCCATTATCGACAAAACTAGGTTTCTTTAATTGCTAAAAATATTTTAAATGGTTACTCGAAATAGGGTAGAATGCCCGAAATATAAAGAAATAATCTATATATATATAAAATCGTTTGTCATGAGTGCGTGAGTGGGGGATTCATCATCGCCTAACCCAAACCACTAAACCTAGAAGCATGAAATTTTGTGACAATGTTCCTTCTATGACGTAGGCATCCACTAAACAGTGATTTTACAAAATTCGCCCCCCAAGGAAAGGGAGGGGACAAAACGTGATTTCACAAAATCCTTCATATCTCAAACAAAAAAACAGAAATCCATAAAATTTTTGCTTTAAAATATAGCTAACGCAAATGTCTAAAAACCAATTTCTTAAATTTTAGAAATTCGGTCCCCAAGGGAGAGAGGAAGGGGGCAAAACATGATTTCACATGCGCAAAACGTGATTTAACATAATCCTATATATCTCAAACAAAAAAACAGATATACATGAAATTTTTGCTCTAAAATATAGCTAATACAAATATCTAAAAACCAATCTCTGAAATTTTAGAAATTCAGCCCCCAGGTGGGGCGGTAAGTGGGGGCTATGGGGCAAAAACAAATAGAAATTCAGTTAGACCATTCAAAATTGGTACAGATAGGTTTTAGGAGGCCTGCAAGTCGAATGGGGATATTTTTGAAAGTGTAAAGTTATTAGGAGAGGCGAGGAGGGGGAAAGGCAGATGGGTAAAAAAAAAAAACAAATAGAGTTAGATTGTTTCAAAATTGGTGCATAGAGGTTTATGATACCTACAAATCGAATGTGGATATTTTCGAATTTGTAAAATTATTAAGATGGGCGGGAAGGGGGGCAGAGGGACAAAAAAATTAAAAATGGAGTTAGATCGTTCAAAACTGGTGCATAGAGGTTTTTGGTACCTACAAATCGATTGCAGATATTTTCGAATTTGTAAAATTATTAGGATAGACAGGAGGGGGTGGGCAAAGTGGCAAAATAATAGAAATAAGAGTTAGAGCGTCGAAAATTAGTATTATTAAGTTTTAAGGCCTGATAAATCGATTGAGGATATTTTTTAAAGTACAGAATTATTAAGATGGGTGGGAACGGTGGGCGAAGGAGCATGAACGCCGCACGCGAAGGTATATGCTGCCGCAAGCAGGTGGAAGGTGGTGTATTTTTTTTCTCAGTGTATATTTAAAAGCAATGATATAAATTAAAATAAATACAAAACATCGAATCACTCTTTATGCAATTTTTTATTTAAATTTTTATTATTATTATTTTTTTTTAAATGATAAAGTTATGGAAGTAATATACCAGAAAATATATAGAAAACAGTCCACGCTTGTATACATTAAAACTGGTGTTCACTTGTCTTTAAAAAGTAGCAAAAGTCTATTTTCTTTTTATTGAAAGAAATATCAATAATATCATTAATATCGATATTAACTTGGTCATATATCGCAATATTTAATTTTTAATTTCTGACATTGTCCAGCTCTATTCTATATACGATATTTTATAAAGGTAATACATACCAATTTTTTGTACTTAAACAGAAGCCATGGGCATTCATAGGAAACAAAGAGCTCTTTCAAAAAATATTTTTAACCATAAGAGACATAAACTAAGCATTTTTTTTTCTAAATATTGCCTTTTTAATTGTTTAAAGGTATACCAAGAAGAGTAAAATTTAAGGATTTTGACATCACGTGTCAAAATTGTCATGTGTCAAAAATCTGCAAACTCTGAATAAAAGAAATCCCTAATTAAATCACATAAGCTTAAAATAAAAGAAATCACTAATCTTATAAGTTATAAAAAGAAATTTTAAAGTTTAAGAAACAAAGTTAAAAATAAAATAAATTTATGATGAACCATTATCTAAATTAGTCTTAAATATAACCTACATACTAAATTTCAACATACAAAATGCATCTAACAGTTTTTCATTATAATAAACCTACAGAAAAGCAAACTATCAACAACTACTTGTATTTCTTCCATGATTTTCAACAGTTAAATTATAAATGTATAAAATGAAAGTTGCATAAGCATTTCGCTTTTGTAATGTGAAGTAAATACTCAATTCAACAAAAATTATTCGTCAGTATAGGAAACATTTAGCTAGTTTATATGTAGATCTACTGTCTGATGCAAATCATTTAACACAAATAAACCTTATATCATCAAAAGAAGCGAAAATATAAAAATTATTGTTTTTTAGAGGCGATGGATATAATGACTTAAAATGTCATAAATAGGACGACGCAGTAATTGCAAATACAGGCTAAAAACTAAACACTTCTAACAATAAGTAAAGTTAAAAAATAATGAAATATAAAACGATGTTCATGTCATCAACGATGTCCTGAAAATATTTTAAATTTTAAGTTAGAGGAAAATAAATCATTAAAAGGCATTTAGATCGATGCAAGCATCGAAGCTAAACCAGGAGTGGTACATTCTAAAATTCAAGTTTGGTGTCAATCATTTTTGACAGCATCACAATTTAATAAACACAGAAAGATCATATAAATTACGTGCAAAAGGAACATCAATATTAATCTTACCAAGCCGTCAACGATCGGGTTCATAGTTATATTACATTATATTTCCTAAAATACACCACTTTAAAGCACACAGAATAATAATGTTTATTGACACAACATTTCAGAAGGATATCGATATAACAAACAAAAACCGAACAAATATCAGAAAATTCGATTATTTGTTTGCCGGACAAGGCTAAACTAGAACTGGGACTGCGGTGTCTCGGTCTTAGGATTGATCTTAAACTTATGATTCATCCATGGATTAAAAGAGTATAGAATGTATTAGGAATGTTACAGAAAGGTAGAACAGTCGGCTGCAAAATTATTCGAGCACTAGCCAATAATTCCTATATGTAAAAAGTACACTTAAGACTGTTTTGCTAAGAAAATCCTTGTCGAATCATTGTCTTAGACTGATTAAGAATATGACTCGTCAAGGATTTATTTAACAAAGCTGTATTAAGTGTACTTTTTTTTGGCAAGGATTATTGCTAGTGCTCGAATAGTTTTGCAGCCGACTGTAATTTTCATCTTCAGAGGGCGACCAGATCTTGAAAATTCACCAATCAGCGCGTTTGTTTACATTTCTAGCCGTTCATTCGTAGGTCTTCTAGGAAATCGGATGATGACTGAAGCCGAAGGCGGGCTTTCACTTTCTTCCGATGAGTTTCAAAGATACGACACCAGATGCCAATTGAATCGCTTTCCTACAAGTGGTTGAATTAATGGGGAAAAGAAAGCTCCGGTTCCCGCTCTCACTGCCCTATCTCGTAAGAGTAGGAGTCCTACAGTCGGCTGCAAAATTATTCAAGCACTAGCAATAATCCTTGCCAAAAAAAAAGTACACTTACAGTCGGCTGCAAAATTATTCGAGCACTAGCCAATAATTCCTATATTTAAAAAGTACACTTAAGACTGTTTTGCTAAGTAAATCCTTGTCGAATCATGTTCTTAGACTGATTAACCTTTTGCTTCCGGCACGAATCTGAGAAAGTATAACCCCAGAATACGGCGCTTATTTTCAGAATTTTTCCCCCCTTTCTAGAAACGAAAGTGCACGGGAAAATTTCTCTCCTATTGTTCAAACGCGCGGACCCTCGCAAATTCTGGGGGAAGTTAGGGGTTATTATAACACCAGTTTTAGAGATAAATCTTTTTTGGCATAGTCGGTAAAAGTAAAACAATATTTATGATGCGGCTATTTTTTTACGTAATTTAAATCATTTTAATTATATTTTTAAGAACTTCTTTTCGCCTCATGTACCATTTATTCATTCGCACTTCTATCTTACGTTGATTATAAGCTGTTACAGTTACAGAAGATGTACTGAAAGGACAATAATTTTATATAATAACTAAACATTAAAAAATTTTTCTTCTTTCTAACAAAAAAGCTTTTTTTTCCTCATGCGGGTAAATTTATATAAGATATACATATGGTAGATATGAAGAGAATGGAGGTGAGATAATATAAATGTCTGTTAATAATGGAAAGTTAAGCAACTTAAATAAAAAGCAATAATAATCTTACGATCAGCTTGTTTTATTCGCATTTAATCTTACACAATCCAATTGGTATTTTCGGAGTTTCTATGGATAATTAAAAATTTTAATAAAAATAATAATCATATTAGTACATTATAATATCAAAGCAATCCCAAAAACAAATATTTAATGAGAAACTTCAAGAATTTATTTAAAAAAAAATAAGAAGAAGAAGAAGAAGAAATAAAAAAAGAAAAAGAAATTTAAAACGAAATTCATTAAAAATAAGAAAAAAAAAATGATGTTGGTTTTAGGGTTATGGACGGTAGGATTCTAGTCTTGGGAATGTGTTTAGAGGGCCCTAGCCCAAATTTAGTAAGTTTAAGAGAAAACCACGGAAAAATCCGAACGGTTAAGGCGACAAGTTCGACCTGGTGTCGAACCTGAGAACTCCCGCCTATCAGCTTTGGAAGCAGAACCTCTCAGCAACTGTTAACATGAGAAAAAATAAATTTCTGTATGTTAGAAATTTTGTACACAATAAAATATTTCTTAAATTTATTATTAGGTTTATACAGACATTTTGCAGTAAAGTGGCTTGCCTTAAAAATTAGATAATCAAAATTATAATTGAATTATGAAATTTGCATATTTTAATTACAATTTTTTTTATTTTATACTAGCAGGCTTTACCAGCTTCATTGACCACTATATATTATTAAATTGAAAAAAAAAAAAAAATGATGATTATAAATATAATATAATATAATAACAATAAAAAAAATAAAGAAATCGTTTAGAATTTTGCTTTGTGTACCTATTGTCTGTATCGCCTTCCACACCCTCGCTACTTCAGGTCCGGATTCCTACTGCATTCAGCAACTTTTTACTCGAGCACATTATTTTAGATATTTATCGGACAACAGGTGGCGATATCATAGCATCCATTAAATATTTTAGTTTTGAAACCTTAAAATAATATGGATTTTCTAGCCTTCATTCTGTAATAATAAAATTACAGCTACAATGAATTTATAATATTACTATTAATTGTATTATACAAAATTACATAAATTTATTTGTTATATTTTTTAGTTAAATTTATAATCCTTTCTGCTATATTGTAGTTTGATTTCGATAAATACAACAACGTGAAAGAAAAAGAAAATTCCACTTTTAAAGAAATTAGCTAATTAAACAATAATAATTAAATAAATAGTAAAACAGCCGTTGCTAAGGAACGCAGAGGATTGAAATGAAAGAAAAAAATTTAAGAAAATGAAACAGAGAAATCTATGCATAATAAATAAATAATTAATTAATAAAAAAAAATTATGTGGGAAAATTGTAAAAAATCTCTATGAAGTGCACCACTACCCCCTCTGAATGAGACCCTTAAATCTTAGAGTCATAAAAGAAATAAAATTAAAATTACTGAAAATGAATTGCAGTCATACACGTCTAAAATCTGGAAAGAATAAGGAAGGAGAAAGATATTTCGAACAGCACAAAAAAAGGAAAGCCTATATGTCGCCAATAAATAAACCAAGAGTTCTCCATACTGCCAAACGCAAAAATTTCGTTATCATCGCGATAGAGAGTAGGCGTTGTGACACTCTCGCAGGAATAATAGAGTCCTTTGTCCATCTCGAGTGATTGACGCACCGTTTCTCTGAGAGGGAATAGAAATCTAGGGTACGAATGCTGTAACATAGCCGGGCTTTGGTCTACGTGAAGTTTGGGGTACAGCTCTCGGACCCACCGTAAGTAAAAGGTTAAGACCATGACTCGACAAGGATTTATTTAACAAAGCTGTATTACAGTCGGCTGCAAAATTATTCGAGCACTAGCAATAATCCTTGCCAAAAAAAAGTACACTTAATAGAACTTTGTTAAATAAATCCTTGTCGAGTCATGTTCTTAATCAGTCTAAGAACATGATTCGACAAGGATTTACTTAGCAAAACAGTCTTAAGTGTACTTTTTAAATATAGGAATTATTGGCTAGTGCTCGAATAATTTTGCAGCCGACTGTACCAGAGGTCTGCACGGGCCGGAATTTCGAGGCCCGGGTGCTGCCCGGCCCGTACGAAAACTTTACTTACCCGGCCCTTCCCGTTTTGAAGTCGAAAACTGCGGCGATAAAATCAGGCCCGGCCCGGCCCGATTCAAAAATATGTAAAATAACAAACAAAAAAAAAAGCCTTTTTATAAAAAAGATTTTTAGTATGTGTTTTGCAGAGGTTTTATATAACCAAACAATAATACGTTCTTTAACAAAACTGCTGAAATTTTACAAGACAATTGTATATAAACAGAAATTCATTATTATAGACAAAGCACAAAGACAAACAGAAAGTCAAATCGAAAATATTAGCATTCATCAAACAATATAGGGAGGTATTTAAAATGGTTAATACTACTGAAAATGCACTTTCAACCGTTTTCTCTGACATACCATAATGTATCCGAATCTTTCATGTGCTCCGGTAAACAAAACTTTAATTTTAATCCAACCATATTCAATAGAAAATTTGCTTTTGTCCATGATAAAAATGATGCTACTTTCGTCCACTGGAGAAAAGGAAAAGGAACCTTAGAGAAAAAATTACATCGGAAAGATTTTTATAGCCTTTATACCACCTAAACTCAACAGATCATAAAAAACAAACCCTTATACACAGTAATGTATCTAATTTCTTATGTTATATACATGTACGCAAACTGGTAGTGACATGCATACTATTTTGAATAGGAAACCATCTAATATTACTTTAAATAAAACATATTAATTTCGAGGCATGCTAAAAATATTTGCGAAAAATCAGATTTCGGACAGATAGACAATTAAATTGACGTTACAGACACTTTTTTAACAAAATAGAACTTTATGTGACATACAAGCCTGTAAAATTACGTAAAATAAATGACTGAAGAAATATTTTATCATTTTCCATTTTCGTTAAATAACGAGAAAAACAGAAAAAGATTCGGGCCGACACGGCCCGGAGAAAATTTCATTCAGGCCCGGCCCAGCCCGAATATACACAAAAAAACTGAGCCCGAGCCCGACCCGGCCCGAGCCTGAAAAAATTTTTTAAGCCCGAGCCCGGCCCGGCCCGAGAGCAAATTCAAAAATTCGGCCCGAACCCGGCCCGAGGGCCGGACTGGGCTCGGGCCGGAAGCTCGGCCCGTGCTACCACGAACATATCGAAGTCTATCGATGATCGAATGTGACGTCATACTGACGTAACATTTGGAAATAAAATTAAAGTTTTAATAATTTTGTACTCAGGAAAAAAGTTACGATAGTAAATATATCAAACAATTTCGATGTAGAATTAACGAGTAGAACTGCTGTTATCATATCTTTGACTTTATAATTTTTGTAAACATATTTCTACGTAACTATTTGATGATCGAAACGCTTCGATGAGTTCGTGGTAGCAGCCTTAGGATATCTACAGTCGGCTGCAAAATTATTCGAGCACTAGCAATAATCCTTGCCAAAAAAAAGTACACTTAATACAGTTTTGTTAAATAAATCCTTGTCGAGTCATGTTCTTAATGAGTCTAAGAACATGATTCGGCAAGGATTTTCTTAGCAAAACAGTCTTAAGTGTACTTTTTAAATATAGGAATTATTGGCTAGTGCTCGAATAATTTTGCAGCCGACTGTATCCTTCCTCCGAGATAGCTCTAACAGGTTGCCTCACAGACTAAGGAATCACTTAGACCAACACCCCTTTAATAATGCCTCCGAGCTGAGCTCTACGTCATGGAAGATAGGCCGATTTTATCCAATCAACACTTCCTATGATACATGTTGGATTGTGGGGATTGGATGTAATCGGCCGATGTTCCGTGACGTAGAGCTTAGCTCGGAGGCATTATTATACAGGTGGTGTTGCCTAGACCCGATCAGACAACTATCTGGAATGGGGAAAAATGAAGTAACTGTTTAGGCGCTCAGAGCGACCGGCGGCCATATTGGTACATGCAAGAAACCAGTAACAACGTAATCTATACATGTAAAAACGAATGCATGTCTGTCTGTTTGTCCTTTATGCATTACAACACCGTTCATCCGATCGCCATGAAACTTTGGGAAGTTGTTCAGTACATTCCCTCGAAGGTTTCTGGTATAATTTTTTTTAAATATTGCCCCCTCCCCTAAGGAGCAGGGAGGGGGGCAAGAACAGGATTACAACATATTTTTCACATTTGCTTTATTTCTCAAGGAAAAAAAATAAATATTTAAAAGGTTTCAACTTCAAGATTTTAAAAACAAATATTACAGAATATCTAAAAAAAAAAAATGGCCAACAAGGGGGGGGGGGGGGTTGAGAGGGGGCAAAAAAAATGTATATATATACATATATAAATGAGTAAACTCACTGATTCAACACAGCCGCGGGGATTCTATGGAAGATGCAGTCACAAATTTTAGGAAGCAAGTTGATTTTAGGACCCTGACCCCCACTAAAACGGGATTTTTGATATACCCCCCGTTCTCCCTTCTGGAGGGGGGGGCAAAAGGCAAAACACCTTTATTAGCATAACTCGGCTTCAAATTACTTCACGGTGAAGAAATTGCAGATTGGAAGACTAGAATCCAGTAGAAAGAAATCATTATCTGCGATTTTGGAATTTTAGATTTTTAAGGGGAGGGGGGATGATTTTCGGAGGCAAATTTAGAAAAATACGGATTTTGGAGAACTCTACCAATAATAGCACAAAGATATAAAAAATTGCCAAGTGTCTTCGTGATGATAGTTGCAAAAACTCATTTTTGGTTTTTTGCAATTTTCGATTTTATTTTTAGGGGGGGTTGAGAGTTACGGGGGGCAAATTCGAGCTTACTTTTAGCGCTAAATTTGTCCGGGGGGAATCTATAGGAGTTGAGGTCAGAAATTTTAGTGTGTGGCTTATCTACATGTTAAATATATTCAGATATCTTTTTATCTTATCCCTTTATTAATTCTATACACATAAGACGAAAATATTGTTCTGGAGTTCGAAAATTTTTTACCGCCAGTTTTCAATTGATTTACATGTTTTGAGATGTCCCGATCATGGTTTGACTAGTTTTAGAAGATAAATGTCTGTCTGTATGCGACGAATTTTGCGAATGCTGCATGTCACAAACCAGTGAACATAATTAGATATTTAGTTAGATTCTTACTTAAACTGCTGTATTACATTTGGGGAACAATTTCCTGAGCATGGTGGCATTGTCATCCATATTTTTCTCATAATTTTTTATATTTCACAATAGTACAATTAAATATATTTTCAAATTTAAATTATTTATAGTATTAATATATATATATTCAAACTATTAATTTATATAATAAAAATTGCAAATTTAATTTAATTTTTACTTTCTCTTACTCATACAATGACAGAGGAAATATTTTGGGGTCAAATTTTTTATTTTCAGTTTTTGCTATATTTACACATTTTAAGCTTCCCGGTGTTTGTGTTAGCATTATAAGGCCAACTGACTGTGCTATGGTTTAGGGTTTAGAGAGGGTCTGTCTAAGGGTTTCTAGCTTGCACTTATGCATATTTAAGAGAAAACCATCGAAAACCATTTCTTTTTACAAAGTGCTGTAATTATATTAATTTAAAATAATAATAATAATGAAGTCAAGTTTAACTCATTCAAAATTACCTGCATAAATAACAGTAAATACCAAACTATAGAAATTTGTTCTTGTTCAAATTCATATGATTTTTTTTTTTTTTTAATGGAACCTAGAAGCATCGATATTAAAATATTCAGCTCCTTTAGCATTTTGCATAAAATTAAAATTTTTTTTTAAGTTCAACATGTTACAGTGAATTTTTCATTAAATAAATTTCACGAAACACAATAAAATCAGCAAGCTATTCATTTAATTTGACGTTCCAGAATAATTCGATAAATTTTTACTCTTCATGAAAATTCTTCATTCTATCATTTAGTATCAGCATTTTATAAACCTTACTGATTATTGACTTGAATTTGACTAGCCAAGCTCTAACTTTTATAAATAGACAAAGTTGTCATGAAATTTGAAAGTGTTATTGTAATGCACAATTGAAATTGCAATATGTAGCATTCAAAGTTTTTTTACAGCACAGTGTAAAAGAACTTATTACCATTGGAGGTATCTGAAAAATTTGTTTTATATGCATCTTGATTATATTATTCAGTAGCAAACTCAATAAAGCTTATACAAAATAAATCTCATAGTCACTGGTGAGGTATTTAAACAAGTAGATTAATATAAATACTTTAATTTAGTAAATTATTTACTGCATAATTAAAAAAATTTCGAAAAATTTGCAAATCCCCCCCCCTTTTAAATACAACCTTGATAAGACCTATGAAACACACAAAAATGAAGGCTCATTACACCCTCATTGTTCCTTTCAATCAACACCACCTGTAATAATGCCTCCGAGCTGAGCCCTACGTCATGGAAGATCGGCCGATTTCATCCAATCCCCACGATCCAACATGTATCATAGGAAGTGTTGATTGGATAAAATCAGCCGATCTTCCATGACGTAGAGCTCAGCTCGGAGGCATTATTACAGGAGGTGTTGTTTCAATGCGTAATCATTCAATTTATACACCTTGTAGCAGAATTTATGTGACATAGTAACATTGTCGCAGAAAAAAAGAAATTGTCATTTGCAGAAAGGTTTGCCCGTAAAAGTAAGATATTTATAAATTTCAGCAGAAAATGGAAACTCCTATGTTATATTTAAGATTTCGCCAACAGTTTATTAATAATATCGATTTCTGTATAATTATATGCACATATTATGTGTGAATAAGAAAATATGTCAATATTGTCTTATTGAAAAGATTTACCCGAACAAGGTTTGGCGCAGAAAACTTAAAAATATTCTGTCGCAGTGATTCCTAGTCTGTGGTTTTGCTTGTACTAATATGGCGGCTCGGTTACAGTTGAGGCTTCACTTTTAGAACCGCCTTGCCGGGCCTAGTGATTCCTTAGTCTGTGGGTTGCCTGACCTAAGCATAGATATAGTAATATATATACATCCCCATGTTATCGAGCAAAAAATTTTGAGGCCGAAAAAAAGTTCTAAAATCAGCCATTGGAGAGTATTGAAAAAAAGAATAAAAGGAAAAATGAATTTGAAACTGTATCTGGAGTTTTTCATTCACCTTTAGTAAATAAATTATTCATAAATTTTATTTACTAAATTATCCCTGTGTATTCCTGTGTGCGATTTACTCGGGGAAAGGCAGCCATTAGAGTGACTTTTCCCGAAAAAAAAGCTTCACTTTTTCCCTCTCGCTGATCAATCTATGTCTTATTACTATATCTATGGACTTAAGATAGCTCTGACGTGGTCGTAAGCATCGAGGTTTAATTTAGGTAGAGAGCGAAATGGCAACCCCCTTATATGGACAACATCATCGAGTTTCTGTCACGTGATAATGACTTTCAGCTTTCTAATTTCTCCTGTGCGAGTGAACTACTACAGTACAGTATTATATTAGCCGAAAGCCGAATCATCGAGGTATTGCGCCCGCGTGGTTTGTGATCATTCCTCGGGGTGCGAAAGCGCATAGCGTCAAGCCACAGATAACCAGTGGCGGCTCGTGAATGACGTTTTGGGGGTGCTGCATCGAAGCGTCTAGAAAAAGTACATGGAATGGAATCTTTATTCGTCTTATTGGCTGACTCTTTTATTTTGAGAATCAATGTAATACATCGACACTTCAATAGCCAATCAGAAGAAAAAGCTTTCCATACTAATAAAGTGTTTTTAGTCAGTAGCTTGAAGCCCACCCAATACGTCATTCACCAGCCGCCACTGCAGATAACTAGTTATCTGTGCGCCAAGCGTGAATTCTCGCCAAACTCACTTAGCTCCGTAAAGGTCTGGTCTGCCGCTACAAAGAGACGCTAGTAACATCAAAATGTAGTCTTGATCTTCAATTCTCATAGGAGTAATGTATTAAAATTACATTTTTAGTTTTCATTATTGACGATATTGGCATAAAAAAAATAAACCCATCAAAAATCGGAGCAAAAATTTATAGGAATATAATACTTTCATCTTATAACTGTAAAAAAAATTACGTTATAATAACATAAAAAGGAATAAGACAGATTCTATTTTTTAATGTCTTCATAATAATATTTTTATTAGTAATCTAGATGCATCGTTATTTAAGATATTTGTTTTATTTATTATTTTCTTCTTTATATTTAAGAAGAAAGTATTCGATTAAGGGAAAGTTTGTCTCCGGTTTCCAATGAATTTATACGTTTTGACATATCCTGAACATGATTGCATTATTTTAAGTGCCTTCGTTAGAGATGTAAAAAACCCGGGAATTTTGCTTCAGGGGAATAAACATGGGAATTTTGGGAACTTTGGAAACTTTGATGGGAAGAAACTAATATTCAGTGTTTCGATTTAATTTCACTTCTTTTAAGTGTATAAACAACTTTCTTCAACATTATTTTTATTCTATTTGCTTAAATAAAAGTGATATAAAAAATTATGTGATTATTTTACAAAAAATTGTAAAAAAATTAAACATTTACGTTATTGACAATAATAAATGGTGAAGTTTTGTCTGCCTATTTAAATAACTCTAGAACTTTTTTTTCTTTTTTTTTTAATGAATACCATAATAAAATATGTTATGAAAAATAATACAATGAAATTAAATTATGGTTAGAATGCTTTAAAATTATTAAATTTTACTATAATTCATCCAACGAAATTTCACAATAGTTCATGAAATTTTGTTACAATCAGTTAAAGAGCACGGGCAACAAAATCGAACATGAGTTCTTCAGTTATTAAGAATTAGAGCAATAATTTTTTAATGCATCAAATCAATGCATAAAATATTCAATATCTAATAATTGATAATTTGGCTGTTACTTCTTTCTTTATTTATTTTTTGCATATTAATATTGATGAAATTTTAATGGAAATAATATTTCCCATTGTAATATTATTGATTGTTTTAGTAAATGTAGAATATTTTGAAGCATTTTTTGTTTTATTTTTGAAATAAAATGTTAAAGATGATAAACTCCGATTGCGACAAAAAAAAGAAGTGTTATATTGAACTGAGTGTGTATACAGTCAGAACTAAGATATAAATATACTGCAATAACGGAAAATAAGTCTGTTAATTAATGAAATTTGAAACTTGCACTTTTTAAATTTATAGACGTTAAAAGCACTATTTAAAAATTGAAAGATCACAAAAAACATCTAAATGTGAGATAACATTTTGAAATGCCTTAGAACAACATCTAATCTCAGACAAAAAAAAAAGAAAAAAAAAAAAAGCTAAATTCGTAACTTCTGAAAACTTTCAAAATTCCCTTCCCAAAAAACCGGGTTTATTCCCTGGTTTAAACCCGGGTTTTTTCCCCGCTCACATCTCTAGCCTTCGTGTGTGCCTAAACTTTTGTGGATACTCTAATAAATAAGTGGACGAAATTTAACCAAACTTGACATTTAGTTCTAACATCAAAATGTAAATAAGTGCCTATAAGTTGTTGCTGAAAATGGCCCACCAGCGGCCGATCAGTTCTGGGCTCAATGCTGGTAGGCGTGAGGTGCCGAGTTTGATCCCAGCTTGCGCTCGTTGACCTAATCGTTTGGAGTTTTCCGTGGTTTTCTCCGAAACTTGCATAAATACGGACTAGGACCGCTTAGACTTCCCCCCCCGGAGGGCACTCCACCTTATGCCTAGGATCATAGGGTAGCCAACCAGCCTTACTTCCAAAACACCAAACGCCCAATAGGTAGCGCTGTCATCCCGTATACATTTATTTATTTGTTTCAACATAGTACGAAACTTCGCATAAATATACACAGTGAGAATTATTTTTTTAACGACTTTTTGTGAATTAAAAATAATTGTTTAAAATAGTAATAATCAATGGACCTTATGTACGAGTGGCAACGGCTGCGGGTATTTACCTAGCTCAGTGACTGGTATTGGCTAATACAGCAATAAACAAAAATTTCAAGCTCAACGATTGGCGTAGAGACTTTTATATACCCGCAGTGACGTGTGATGCATAAAGTCCATTATGAAAAGAAAAGGGTTGTAAATGTAGATACATCGCTTTTCACTGAGGGGTGGGGGGTGGTCTATGTAAATTTTTAATATTAGTGTTTCTGAAAAAAACCCGTCAATACTTTTAAAATGAATGATTGAACCATAAGTCTAGAATAATTAAAAACAAAGTTATTGCCTTTTTTCTTTTCTTTTTTTTTTTCATTAAAAAAAAAGTCCTCAGATGTTTTTGCATACGGCAGAAATTCGCTTTTTTTCAACATTTAGTGTTATAATGCTTCTCTGAGATGAAAATCGTTTGCATTCATAATGAGAAATAGTTTTAATAAATAATTTGTACTGTGTGAGTTTATATAGGAAAACATAGAAGTTTTGTGATGGGTACAATATACTAGTTCATAATATTTCGATTAAAAAGAAAAATATTACAAAGTGTAAATCGTGATATTATAAAAGTAAGAAAAAATTAGGACATTGACATTTGAATTAGTAGTAAAAAACCAGCTGAATACTCAGTATTTGGTTGACTGAATATTCAGCATTTGGCCAAAACTGTTATTCAAATAGGGGGGTTGGGTAATTTGGTTATAAAAATGATCCATTTTGAACTTTCAAGTCCTGTCATTTTTTTTTTTTTTTTTTTTGTGTGTGTGTGTGTGTGTGTTCTTTTTCTTGTTCTAGCTTAGCAATGTAACCTTCTAGAATAGTTTCTTACCAATTTCATGTTAATAGACCCATTTGTATAAAAATGGCAAACATTAGTTTCACCATACTCAAATTACCCCATGGATGGGGTAATTTGGGTACAGTACATGTTTAGAAAGTAAAACCTGGTTTTAATAATTATCTTACTTAACTTTTTCCAGCTTAAGTTGAATATAGATATAGAAGAAATAATGAGATATGAGGAACAACTATTTTTATTAGTATTAAGATAAAATTTAGACTGAAAATTACGCCAAAATAGCACAAAATGTCAACCGTTCATTGATCATAAGTAGATTTTTGTGATAGATTTCTTAAATAAATTTAAAAAAGCTTCCATTGTAACCAGGAATAGGAAACGCATCAGAAATCTGTCCCATATTAATCCATTCAATGTCATCTTTGTCTGGGAAAATATAACGTTCATCTTCACTTTTACATTTGCTTAAAAATTTGACACAATAACATTCTTTATTTTAAGGATTATGAGCAGTTATTTACCTGCTATACTCTTTTACTGTTTTCTTGCATTCACTGTTATAGCAGATATATTTATTGAAACTTAAAATAAACATATACAGTCCATTAAGATATTAAGAAATTATAAGACCACTTTAATTTTGTAAATTATAAGAAAAATAAAAATTCTAATCATAATTTAAATATATAAAATAACATAGTGCTGTATATTTTTCATAATTAGTTTGCAATAACTTGATAAAATTCAATAAATGTTTAATTAAAATTTATATCAGAAATAAGTGAAAAATAACATGTTAACAAAATATAAGACCACTTATCAAAAAACAAAATAGTATACAAAATTAATATATTGGTCCTCCATTTTTCCTGATGACCTCAAACACTGTTTTTCATTGAAGTAACCAGGTGATTAAGTGCAGCTTTTGAAATATTGTATCATTCTTTTACAATGGCTACTTCCAGTTCATTAGCAGATGAAAACTGTTTATTATTAGCATAAACTTTGCAAGATAATATCATAGGTTTCCCATGGGGATCAAGTCTGGACTTTCACTTTGCCATGGCAAAATATTATTATTTTTTCTTTTTTAAACCACTTCTGAGTACATTTAGATGCATGACAAGCAGCATTGTCCTGTTGAAAAATCCAGTTAGCACCACCTAATAAAGGTCCAAATGGTATCATATAATCATATAGCATAGACTGATATTGTGTAAAGTTCATATGACCCGAAATCCGCTGTAAATCACACAATCCCTCATAACTGAAAACTCTCCAAATCATTACTGATCCTCCACCCGTTTGTCGACTGAAGCATTCTTTTGGTTCCTTCCTCAAGTCATGCCAATAGTGTTTGTAACCATCGGGACCATCAAGATTAAATTTCTTTTCATCAGAAAATATAATTTGTTTCCACTCATCATTCCATGACATGACATTTTTAGCCCATTTCATTCTTTCTTCTCGATAGTGTTTCAATAACATTGGTATTTTCTTCAATTTCATAATTTTCGTATTAATATTTAATTTAAGACTCTTCCAGAGTATCATATGTGAGGTTTTCTTTCTGAAACGTTTCGAAATTTCACGAGTTGAAAGAACTTTTGCAGTTGATAGTCGAAAAATTTGTCTATTATCACGTGCTGTCATAATATTTCTTCTACCAGATCGTTTTATTTTGTTTGAATAATGTGTGAGTGTTCTCACACATATGTCCTTTAAAAGCTTATTTATTTATCCAAATTTAATATATAACAAAAAGGAGGGATTAATATAGATTATATAAAATAAATCTTTTTTAATTTATCTAACTCAATTAATTAATTATAGAGAATTTCCCGTTTTATTTTTAAATCAAAATTTTCATTTCTTTGTTCTTCTATCGTTACAAACACATTGATCTAGGAATAAAATAAGCAATTTTTATATCAGGGTTTTTGAAAATAGTATGTTTATACATTTTCCCCGGATGGATTAAATCAATTTAGCCATAATTATTTATTTTCAGAGGGTAATTTAAAAAGCCGTTATCAACATATTTCTAGCATATACAGCTATTAATAAAATAAAATAATCATTTGATTTCATGTTTATTACCCTTGTATGTTTATGTTAAAAACCTATTATTATTTCAAGAGGGTCATTATAATTCTAAAAATAGATTTATAGTGTTGTTTGGATAGTCTAAGCGTCGCCGTCTTTGTTCATTGAGAGTTGAAGGTCATTTGGCATGGCTTCTGAATGTCAAATCGATTTAATATTTGTAACGAATTTTTATATTCAAAAATTTAGTATGAATATGTTAGAAGAACAAAGAAACAGTTTGGCATTCTTTTGGCTGCATTTCAACGATGCCAATCTTTGGGGTTGCAATTTAACTTCTAGGAAGCTGCGAGATTTAGTGAAGTTTTTGCGATTTTGACGTTGATAGAGTAAGCCGTTTTTCTGTGGTGTCCTCCTCTCCCCCCGTCTCAATTTCCGTGGGAGATTGATATATTCTTCTGTGCTTCAAAAAAAGATGTACTTCATGCTTGAAGAGGAATTCTTTTTGTGATTTTTTTCAATAAAAAACAAGTTAATCTTATTCTGCCTGATTACTTCTTCTGAAAAGGAAAAATTGCTATCTACAGTTTTTTTGTGTACTTCTACACGGCCCTTACAGCTATGGAATCTCGTTATTGCGGTGACGGAGAAACTCCGTCATATATTTATGGTGCCTCCAGGTTCTCTCCGGACTTTGGTGATGCGGGGGAGAGGAAGGAAAGGAATGCATCGAACATTTTATTAAGATTTTCATGCACAAAAGGACCTTTTTAAGAGTCATGCACAGGGAAAATATTGACTCTAAATTTTGGTGGATGAATCTCCTTTTTACGCGCATTGAACTTGCTTGTTGTTACGAACAAATGCTTGCTTGAATCAGTGGCTGTAAGCGTAGCCCGAAAATATCAATGGTCATGAAACATTTTTCCTGTGTGCAACTTCAAGTGAAAGGTATCTTCGGATATGGGTGTATTGATCATTCAACTCTTCAGATGGAACTTAGCGGCCATGAGTGAGGCCTGAAATTGGACTGGTCAAGTTTTTTTCTTAACTTAGCGGCTGTGAGGGAGGCCTGAAATTGGACTGGTCAAGGGTTTTTCTTCATCTATATTGCCAAGGAGGCATGAGAATCATCTTCACAGGTTACTCAGAAAAATTTTTTCCGTTCGGCACCTGCACCTCTACAGAATCGACAACTTCGCGTTTCCGAATCATGTGTTTTTGTTCAAAGGTCATGATCAGTTTTTGATCAGAAATAGTTGTTTTCCAATTCACGGTCGAAAATTCAGTGAAGTGCAGTGATTGCAAAGTTTTTTTTTTGATATTCAAGCAAATTGGAAGAGAGAGGAAAGAAAATGGAAAAAAATAACCTTTTTTTTGGAACAAATTAATAAAATTAATTGAAAAATATTAATAAAATTAAACGATATTTTTTTGTTTACAGAATATTTTTTTTTTTTAACCAAGTTATGTCCAAGAATTGGTAAGTTAAGTTTATCTTATATTTTGGATATTTCATATAAATATATACTGTTGGTTATACAATATATAATTTTCAGTTGTTAGTGAAATTTTTTTTCTGCTTTCTTTCTCACCAAGGATTCTTGTTATTTGGTATAAGATTAAGATTTCTTTTTAAGAAGAAATAATAATAATAATGATAATTATAAGAGAAGCAGGGAAGAGAATTTTTAATATGATATATAGATTTATATTTGGAACATAATTGATTTAAGAATTCTATTTTGACATTTTATTGAAATTTTAAGAAAAAAAAAAAAATCTTCCTTATTCTTTTGAAATTTTTGAAATATATATATTTTTCCTAATTTTTAATAAAGTATTTCATGTGATATAAGTATATATGTTTTGGTGTTTTTCATGATGGTTGGTATTTTTCTTTGCTTATAAAGCTTTAAGTGATTTATTTTAATTTTTGGAACATTTTGATATATATAATTTTTTTGGTAATATGTTTACATAATATTTTGGTTAGGTATTTTATCATTTGCATTTTCTGGGAGTAACAAAGGGAAAAATGCATAATATTTTGTGCTCATAGATCTTAACGCAATTTATTTTTTTTGCTCGGACAATTTTGAAATATATATTTTTAATGGGTTTCACAGTATTTCGATGGGATATTTTATATATATTTTATTTTTTGTTCTTTCATGATGATTAATACTTTTATTTGCATATTGTGATTTATTTTTTAAGTGATTTATTACAATTACTGTTGCAAATTTATACAATTCCTTATGATTTATTTTATTTTTCGAATATTTTAATATATATATATATATATATACTTTTCGATATTTTTAATAAGGTATTTTATCATATGCATTTGCCGTATGCATCAAAAGGAAAGATGCGTAATTTTTGTGCTCATTTAATTTAATACAATATTTTTTTTTACTCGAGTATTTCTGAGATATATTAGTATTTATTTGACCCAACATAAATAATTAAGATGGCCACTAAAAAGAAAATTAGTATTAACATTCTAAATTTTGACGGGGACTCATCCTTACTTGAATTTTTTTTTGACCAGATTGAGTCATATGCAAAATTAAATAGATTAAATTCAGAAGAGGCAGTGGCAATTTTAAAAGGAAAATTAACCGGCCCTGCATTAAAGTTCATGACTCAATCTCCTTTATTATATAAATCTACAGATTTAAAATTTATCAAGGATGAATTCAAAAATTTTTTTGCTCCAATGAGCAGTACTCAGGCTCTTGTGGAATTTAACAATTTAATACTCTTACCACAAGAGTCTATTAGAAATTTTTCCCACAGGCTAAATATTTTAGCCGATGTAGTATATTCTCAGATTAATGATGCTAATGCTTTAAATTCCATTAAGTTTACTAAATTTATTTCAACCATTCCCTCAAATATCAGAGTTAAGATTCAAGAAGAGGGAATCTCTGAGTATCAACAGGCGGTCAACCGAGCACAGAAATTACAAGATATTAATGCTAATGAAACATTATTACAATTGAGTTTAAATAACCCAGTCATAAATACACTATCCGAAAAGTTAGTCGAACTGACAGATAGAATGAATAATCTGTCATTCGCTAGTAAATCTGATGAGGTTAATCATACACACGAATCCCCAGTGCAAGATAGGCAAAGAAACAATAATAGGCAAAGTGAATTAAGACATAATTATAAAAGTAGAAATCAAAATTTCAGGGGTAAACAAAATTTCAGGGGTAATCAAAATAAGAACAGATATCATTCTTCTCCTATTTGCCAATTGTGCAATAAAAGAGGACATGTTGCTACTAGGTGCTTTAGATGGCAAAGAAATCAGACTAGGGGTAAAAATTATGACAGAAATAATTATAGTAAAAATCCAAATAATTTAAACGAGCGCAGAGATGTAGTTTAGCTGATGCAAGTACATCTCAGGAGTTGAATAGAGCATCAGCACAAAATTTTTCTCTGGACATTGATAATAACTTTAATCTACCCAAATTATCTAGTGTTAGATTGGTGAATTCTACTGTGTCTCAGACACAACAAATCTTGAAAATTTCTGATTCTAAATGTACTCAAACAAATAACGATAAAAGGGAGAACATTTTTAATGTCCATGTAAATTCTCCAAAGTTACCCCTTATTAAAATTTTGCTAGATAAACAAAAGGTAAACACACTTCTTGACACTGGTAGTTCTGTTAGTCTGTTAGCTGAAAGCACATTTAATAAATTAAAACATAGTTTGAAATATAAGCATTTATCTTCCCATGTGACAATCAAAACCGTGAACTCGAATGTACAGTTTTCATCTTGTATACAAACCACTTTCAAAATTCAAAATCAATTTTTTTCACAAAAATTCTTCATAGTAGACATTCCTGAAGGTTCTGCATTTAGGATTATTTTGGGTTATGATTTTATTCAACAATATCATGTAATATTAGATATGCAGAGGTCCTTGTTAAAAATAAAAGATCTGAGTATTCCCATAACAAACACATATAGCGACCATGAAGAAAATCTTAATATGCATACTCAATGTAAGAAACTTTCAGTAAAAACGGGACAAAAACTTATTTTACAACCAAAAGAAGAATCTTCTATTACGGTTTATTGTCCCAAAGTTTCTTCAGGTGATTATTTATTTCAGAGTAAAAAGAGTTCTTCCAAATTAATTTTTTTGGATTCAATAGTTAATATTGATCATTCTCAGAAACAAAATTGTAATAGTAAATATGATAGAGTAAAATTTCAGTTATATGTTAAGAATAACACTAATAGAAGTATGCATGTAAACAAACATTCAAATATTGGTACAATTAAATAAATCGAACAAATTATAGACTATGGTTCAAGACAAAATGATAATGTTGAAATTTCAGAGGATTCACAATTTATTAATTATATTCAACCTTCTAGTGATGTGTTAAAAATGAGAAAACAAGATTTAACACCCATGGACTTTGATGTTAAACATCTCAATGGGGCTCATGCAACAAAATTAAAACAAATTTTATTAAGTAATTTCGCAGCATTTTCTAAAAATATGAAAACCCTTGGACATACTGACAAGGTAGTACCAGATTTAAAATTTTTAAGTGACTATCCAATTAAGACTTTGCCCTTTCCCATTCCTCAGGCTTTACAACAGGAAGCTAGAGATCAAATTAACCAATTGGTAGAGGCTGGGATTATTGAGCGAAACTGCTCAGAATGGGCTTGCCCAATTTTATTAGTAAAGAAAAAAGAAGATGGATCTGGTAAACAGAAGTTTCGCCTCGCGTTAGATTTAAGAATGTTAAATTCTATTATTCAAGGTTCTTCTTATCCGTTACCTAAAATTCAAAATATAATAGCTGATCTATCTGCGTATAAATTTTTCACTTGTCTTGATTTCCAACAGGCGTATCATCAAATTGATTTACCGGAACATTTACAAGATAAAATTACTTTCACATCAATGTTTGGCAGTTTCAAATTTAAAAGACTATGTTTTGGTCTTAAAAACGCGGCTTCTCAGTATCAAGCACTCATGGATTCTTTAATTGATGAAATTAATATAGATGGAATTTACGCGTATCAGGATGATTTAATATTTGGTGCAAATAGTTTTGAAGAGACATGTGTCAAACTTGAAATAATTCTTAAGATTTTAATTAAATATAATTTAACCTTAGCTCCTAGTAAATGTACATTTCATAAGAGTGCTGTAAATTATTTGGGATTTCACATAGAGAATAATTCAATTTCTCCAATTGAGTCAAATATCATTAAAATAAACTCTTTCCCTACACCTACAACAAAAAGACAACTAAAACGCTTTATAGGAGTTGTAACCTTTTATAAGTCTCTTATTCATAATTTTTCTAAATTAATTCAACCACTTATTGAATTGACTAAACCGAAAACAAAATTTGTTTGGAATAAACATCATCAGGATATTTTAAAGAAGGCTGTGGCTATTGCTACGGCATCCGTAACAATATTATTGTTACGGCAGTCTGACTGCGCTTGCGCAGTGAGACTGCCGGAGAATTTTTAAGAATGATTCTTTATTTGAATGATTCTTGTTTCCGGCAGTCTATTTGTTTACTTTTTCAGCCATGTTTTTTCTTCGATAGCCCGGAATAATGCTATCTGTGTTTGTCGCATTAATAATCTGGACTATATTGATCCTTGTACAAATAAAAAAGCAATGAATGGTTATTGTTAATATTTAAATTTTTATCAAATACATCTTTATGAAATTTATCGAGTGTCAGTTAAAGACGATGATAAAAATTGCACTTAAGATTAACATTCCTTTTTTAATAAATTGTCTTTACAAAACTGTACATATTTTACTCATGTACCGATGTATATTTTGAATTATCTTTTTTTATACATGCAATTAAAATAAGAATTTACTGTCAGTTTTTTTTCCCCCTCAGGTACAATTTCCGTAATTACTTTCTGTTCAATTAAAATTAGTTTTAAGTTTATACTCACTTTCTCTTTCTGTCTCGTTACATTGTTTATCATGTCTTGTTTACTAGGTATTAAAACTTTATATTTTACCCGTATTGAAAACCAAAACTACCGTAACGGATCGTAAATCTTCACCAACATTAAATCTACAAAAATATAATAAATTATTCTGCTGTCAAATTTGTACTTCATTAATAACTATAAATTAGTAAGCTTTTCACATTCTTTTCTTTTTCAAGTTTGCAAACACAAACATATATGCTTATGTGTGCAAGCATTATTATTGAAAAGTTTTAAATTATTACAAAATTGATATTTATTAATAATTTAGATGATTTTAATGTTATACACATTATTAAAAATATATTTTTAATGAGCTAATGTTTAGTCTTCAGTAACATTAATAACTTAAATCTGTTATGTCATTCTTAATAAAAGAAAAATAGTTTTTGTATACTTCTCTTTTTTATCATCCCCATGGGATTACTAAAAATTTTCATAATAGCTTTATCATATTAGTACTAGTACCTTGACCTTGACAGTACATTTTTTTTTATAACAGCCCTATAGTATCGTTATGAAAAAAGTACCCCCCCCCTTTTTTTTATATTAGTAAGCCTAAATTATATAATTTTTTTTTACCACGTAAAATCATTTATTTCTGCCAAAATAATTATTATGTATATACATTTAAAATATTAAATACGTGAGGTGAAAATATTTTTGGATAACAGGAATATTCTTATGAAACTAACATTTAGAAAATAAGTGACAATATCCTTTTTTCCTTTAGATAAAATGAAAAACACGTATAAACCTTACATGTGAAATATAACTCATTCATTGTTCTCAAAAAGCGTATATTTAGCTTTATTCCCCATATTCTTTTTTCTATGTAAGAAGAGGGGATATTTTCAATGAAATACAGTTTTAAGATATTTTATTCAAACAAAAAAATACTTAAGCTTTTTGTTTTAATTTTATTTGCTCAGTAACAAGAACATTTAAAACTCATAAATGGTTATTAAATGTTTTAGGAAAACCAGAATATAAAAGATTAAAGATAGTAGGTTTAGAAAGCAAGCTTAAAAGCTATTAAGTAAAAAACTTTGAATAAAACACTATAAATAGTGCATCATCGCTTTATTTGCGGCACTCGTGCCAACTTAATTGTTTTATGTTTTTTGCAGTTTATTGTGTTTATTCAGTTTTTCACTTATTACTTTTCAACAGTTCTCTGGTGTATTTTTTATTATTTTAAGACTAAAAGAATAGTTAATGAAAAGTATTAAAAAAAAAGAGAAAATTCATATTTTATTAAGAATAAGCTGTTTATTAAAAGCTAGTTTATTTTTTTTTAATATTGTATTTAGCGACAGATTTTGGATTAGGCCCATGCCTAGGGTCGCCTAAGTTTTAAAGATAATTAAAATTTGAACAGTTAAATTTGAAGGACAACCAGTATTTAATAGGAATGAGAAACATTTTTATTTTTTGCCAATTATAAAACACTTTATCAATCCCCGTTTAACACGTTACAGATTTTTAGATAGCAGTTTGAAATATATGAATAGATAGTGTTATTGAAAATTGGTTTTATTGGTTGGAGAAAATAAATTTTTGGCAGAAAATTTCACAAATTCCCGATTTTTGAGTAGAACTCTACCAAAAATGGTTAACAAAGATGTTGAAAAGAGCCATGTAATTTCCAAATACCCATTTTTGTTTTTTGCAATTTTTTAGGGATTTGATTTGTGCACAATTTGTCTGGGAAAAACTGTAGGAACTGAAGTCAAGAATTTCGGTGGGTGCATTATTTATATGTATCTGACATCTATAGTAATGGAATTTTATGAAATCCCCCCCCCCCTTTCTCCCTGGAGAGCAGGAGGCAAAAACACGTCTGTAATTGTAAGCATAAGTCAATTTCACATTACTTCACGGTGAAGTAATTGCACATGTGGAGAGTATTGAGCATAGAGTCCTGCACCGGGTTGGATAACCCGATTTTACCTGAATCCGACCCGACCCACGGGTCGGGTTGACAAATTTTTTTCTCTTGCAGGTCGGGTTCGGGTGGGGTTTAGCTTCCAATGAGTCGGGTCGACTTGAGAACACCTTTCAAAAAAAATTTTATAATTGAAAGCATAAATTTGTAGACATAATTATAGTTCTTTAACTGATTTTAGACATGTGTCGGAGCTCCATATTCCTATACATGGATATCCACCCGAAAAAAAAAAAAAAAATCTGTATAAGTATGAGAAAAAATATCTGTTGTGTTTTCTTTTCTTAAACAAATCTAAAACTGATCATATGTAGAAATTGTTTTAATTTTTTTTTTTAAGATATCTTCATTTTCAATTAATTTTAATCCTTGCTTGTATGTTAACGAAATTTTGAATTTTCTTCCATTTCCATTTGTATATACAGCAAATATAAAGGGAATACTTGTCGTGATTTAATTTAAAAAAGTAATGTAAAATAAACACATAAAGGAAACGAATACCATCAAGGCAGATTATATTCTTTATCGTCTTCTCTAGAACGAATAAATAATGCACGAAGTAAAACTGAAACGAGAAGAAGCTAAGTTGCTGATTATGCGAATTTAAAGTGATCAGTGATCCTTAAAAAGCAGATGTTTAACTGCGAATCACATACATGCTACACAAATTATTATAGTATAGTAAACATCTACATCGGACAAAAGCAATAAAGAATATACATCTTTATTTTTTTTCCAGACTATAAGTATTAAATAATAAATTACGAACATTTAAATTGAAGTGCATTTTTTACTTTCTTCTATATTCAATAGAAAAAAGTATTGGATTCATAAAAATTTTCGACGGATTTACATGTTTTGAGAGGTCTAGAACACGATTTTACCATTTATAGAAAATGTCTGTCTCTGTGTGTGTGTGACAAAAAGTTTGTAGCGACTGTATCTCCGGAAGTACTGTTCAGAATTATATATGAATTTATATGTAGAGGCACCTTGACCTAAATTAATGCCTATCAATATTTGTCAACTGATCAACAGGTGGCGCTGCTATACAGCAATTTCCGAGATTTAAGAGGAGGCTATATCTCAGGTTCTATTGAGTATAATCAAACAAAGCTTGATATGTGAAAAGGCTATTATGAGACATTATGATGATTCAATTTGAATTCTTATTGGACAACAGGTGGCGCTGCTGCACAGCGATTTCAGCAGTTTAGGGGAAGGCTATATCTCAGGAACTACTGCATAAAATTGCATATAAATTTATATGTAGATGCACCTTGACCTAAATTAGTGTCTGAACTGTTGTGTCAACCACTCAACAGGTGGCGCTGCTATACAGCAATATTTGCAATTTAATGGGATGCTGTGTCTCAGGTTCTATTGTGTATAATCAAACAAAACTTGATATGTACTTGATGTATAAAACTTGAAAGCCATAATGAGACACTATGTTGAATCAATCTGGATGCTAATCGGCCAATAGGTGGAGCTGCTATACTGCAATATCCCTCGATAATGGGAAGGCTAAATCTCAACTTCTATGGCATATAACTCTACGGAACCTGATATGTGAGATAACCATTATAAAAACGTACTTTTTAAGATGCTATTTATAGCCAATAAAACTGTCTGTTTTTGGATATTTAGCGTTAAATTTCTCTTACAAGGAAAAATTCAAAAGGTGTCATCCTTAAAAAGTATTGAAAAAAATATATGTGATTCTACTCTTCATAAAACACCAGAAAATGAAAACATTGTCGGCTGAAATGAATTACAACGACCACAAAAAATTATCAAAATTAAGCATATTTGGCGATTTCACACTGCTAAGCGATTGATTTTGAGTAATTGGCGGAGAAACAAAACACGGTTCTGTTCGTACACGGCAATCTCGGTACTGTCGAACTGAACGCCTAACAGCACTAAATCGTTGTATTCATTTATAGAATACTAGTCCAGTCAAAATAGGAAAAATAGAAGAAAAAAATCGTGTAGTTTTGAAATTTTGCATACTCATAGCCGAGGGGGTCCTGAACAACATACTAAAAGTCCCCGCCCGTGGGGGGTGAGTGGGGAGCAGGGAGGGGGCATTTAAGGGGGACAATTTTCAGTTTTTATTAAATATCTTAAAAACTATCGCATTTAGAGAAAAAATTTCAATTACAAAATTAATTTACGCAAAACAAGGTTCTGTTCGTACACGGCAATCTTGTTGCTAGCAAACGTATCGCCTAACAGCTCTAAATCGCCAAATATGCTTAATTTTGATAATTTTTTGTGGTCGCTGTAATTGATTTTAGCCGATAATTTTTTCATTTTCTGGTGTTTTATGAAGAGTAGAATCACATATATTTTTTTCAATACCTTTTGAAGATGACACCTTTTGAATGTTTCCTTGTTAGATGAAAATCGTTTGCATTCATCCTGTTAGATAATCTTAAAAAATAATATTTTTAATAAATTATTTGCTCTTAGTAAAATATACGAAAGTATAGAAGAAAGTCTTGTGGTGGCCAAAACATACTAGTTTACTCTTGAATTTCACAACTCACATAAATGGTTAAAAATTATTGATCCTTTTTTCAGTTTTGTCAGGTGCGGGTTGGTTTTCGGGTTGATGAAAAATTTTTAGTCGGGTTCGGGTTGATGAAAAATTTTTAGTCGGGTTCGGGTTGATGAAAAATTTTTTGTCGGGTTCGGGTTGACATAAAATTCATCTGTCTGGTTGCGCAGAACTCTAATTGAGTACAAGAAAGCATTTTCTGCGATTTTGAAATTTTCTATTTTAAGAGGGGAGGGGGGAATTTTTGAGTAGAGTTTTACAAAAAAGTGGTACATATTCTAAAGAAAACGCATGGCTGTTTTCAGTACATATCTCCAAAAACCCATTCATGTTTTTGTGACTTTCGATTTTGAGAGGTGTGTTGCAAGGGGGCAAATTCATGACCCCCCCCCCCCCCCTTTCAGCATTATCGTCTTGGGAAATATAGGTAAGTTGCAGTCATGTATTTTAAAGCATAAATAGTTTATATGTATCCGATACCTATTGTAATGAGATTTCCCTCCTTGAGTTCAAGGGGGGGGGGGGGTTGAGAGAAAAAAAGTTTCCAAGTGTAACTTCAAGACTAACTCTGTTCCAAATTATCTTAGGAAAGTGATTTTTTGATGTCGATTGGTTATGCATACCCAATACACACACCACAAAAAGATTTTTGAAACTACTTTCTACTTCCTCCCATAGGAAGAGGGGGGGGGAGTAAAAAGAAAGTTTTCAAGGTTAAATCTGCTTCAAATTATTGTAGAACAGTAATTGTTTATGTGTGGGCCAGTTATATGTATCCAATACGTAGTATAAAAAGATTTTCCAAAATTCTCTCCTTTTTCCACACTTTAGGATCAGGGAGTGTGCAAAGACACGTTTTTAGCATAACACTTCTCCAAATTATCCGAGGAAAGCGATTTTTTGATGCATCAATTGGTATGTGTATGCAACATACACTCTAAAGGGGTTTTGCGAAATTACCCCCCCCCCCTCCCCAACACACACACATACCACCACCATCCGTTGGGGTAGGCTCAGCAAAAAACACAGTTTCAAGTTTGAATATGCTTCAAATTTTCATGGAATGGCGAATTTTAGCATATGAGTCAGAAATGCTGTTTATGTGCTATAGTGCGTAAATTACGTGAAAAATCAGAGGCAGAAACATGATAAATTTATTGTGGCTGGTACCAGCGGACACGTAATTTTCATTCTTGAAAAAAATAATAAATAAATAAACGAAGAAAGAAAAAAAAAAAATTTTTAAATATATTGTTTAAAACTAATATTTTCTTTATATTTTTAAAGCATTCTGCTCTGAAGAAGGAAAAAAGATTCTTTCCTCCTACATAATATTAGTTTAAGACAATTTCAAAAAGAGCTGGTTAAAAATTCCTAAAAATCTATTTTTCATCTACAAAATATATATATATATATATCATTATCTGTAATGTATAAATTAATTTATGTGGGGACCCATTTTTTGAAAAATTGACCCAGATTTTTTAAACCCATGTGTCCCAAGATTTTGAAAGACTAGCAGCATCACTGTGAGTATTAAGAATATGCAATATTCTCTCTGATTCGATTTCTTGAAAATTCTGATTTTCCCGCCAGTGGCCGATCCAGAACTTAACTTTTTTTTTTTTTTTTTTTGGGGGGGGGGGGGGGGGCTAAGATTTGTCAAGATATTATTCCAGATCAATGAAAACTTTACAGTGTAATATTCAAATGTGAAATGAATGCCAGTATTTTTTTTTTTTTTTTTTGGGGGGGGGGGGGGGGGGCTAAGATTTGTCAAGATATTATTCCAGATCAATGAAAACTTTACAGTGTAATATTCAAATGTGAAATGAATGCCAGTATTTTTTTTTTTTTTTGGGGGGGGGGGGGGAATGGCAGTGGGAACCTGAACTCTTCATGCTGCAAGCGAGAAAATCTTTATTGAATGCAACGTAAACTTTAACTTAGGTTTCAACTGATTTTAGTATTTTTATTTTTGAGATTTTATAATGATATGGAATTTTGAGAATTCATTTAAATACAGTATCCAGTAAAGCAGGCAAAGCCTGCTAGTAAGTTATATAGTTCTTCAGAATTATGATAAGAAATTCGTGATTAATTAGCATGAAAGAAAAAAGAAATTAGCACAATTATTTCAATTAAAAATATATACTGTATCTAAATTAAAATTTATTTAAATATGCAGTCATACTTAATTTTTAAAGTTTTAGTCAATTACGGCTGAATCTGCACAAACTGTTCATAAATTGGAATTTTGTAACAATTGATCTGTATTTTTTATTTATAATCTTGCTGGAGATGGAGATTACTGAAATGTTCTGCATAATATTCATACTAGAGATATACCAAATATTTGGCCATATTACTGATTATTCCATTTGGCCGAATCTGAAACTATTTGGCTAGTTGAATATTCAGTTTGTCCAAATATCCAATTATTTGGTAAGCTATTCAGTTAGTCAAATTTATAAAACTTCATTTATTACTTTCTTCTACATTTTAGTAGAAGCAAGTATTGTATTCGTAAAAATTTTTGACCTTGGGTTTTCAATAGATTTTGATTTACGCATTCTGAGAGAACACAATCTGTGTGTGATAAATTTTTGTGGCAATTGTATCTCAGGAACTACTGCATAGAATTTAATGCAAATTGGTATGTAGTTGCACCTTGACATAAATTAGTGCCTGTCAACTTTTGGTGAAAATAGTCTTAAAGGTGGCTTTGCCAACCTGCTTTTTCTAAAGTTTTAACATGGTGATATATCTCAAAATTTCGTGTAAATGTGCATAAAGATAATTATTTTTTAATAATTATGAAATTAAAACGAATTGTTTATAACAGTGATAGTCAACTGAGGAAAATTTTTTGTATACATAGGAGCATTGCATCTGTCTCCTGTAAATTTTCATTATGTACCCAAAGAGCTTTAATTATGTCAAAAGAGCTCATCAATACCTTTAAAACGAATGATTGAACTATAGATCTGTGATAAAAGTTATTGATTTTTTTCATTAAAAGAAAGAAAAAAATGTATTTTTATAAAATGTTATTTGCAGAATAAAATTGATTTTCTTTGGATATTTGATGTTACGACTTCTCTAGAAATGTAAATCATCTGCATTTATCATGGAAAATAATTTTAATAAATTATTTTTACTGAGAGAATTTGTTTATGAAAATATAGGGTACAACTTCAGTATACACCTACAGCTGAATTTGGCGATTTTTCTTTGGCACCGTTTTGAATAACAATGCCGTTCTGGACTGGTTGCGATATAATATAGCAGCCTATATGTTGTTTATTTTAGATTTGTGATTTTACGATTTAGCCATAATCGCCAACAAAAAATTGCCAAATATCATTGTGGGTGTGTACTAAAGTTGTTCCAAAAACAGAAGAAAGTCATATAGTGGCCACAACATGCTAGTTTTTTTTTTTTTTTTTTAATTCCATTTTCACATTCAAAAAACTATTAGTGCTCATTTTACAAAGACTAATATTTTTAAATTTGAATTCAAAAATGCGAGTTTTTATTAAGTGCATTTTTTCTCAATTATTAGCCATAAAATGAAATAGTACTAAAAATTTAAAAAATTTATTTTTGGAGAATAAGTACTAATTTAGCGATTGTGAATTTTTTGAATGTGAAAATAGAATTTTAAAAAATACATTAAGTAATGAATAATTATGGAAACAAATTTTCCCTTACAATAACTGTCAGTGAAATTAGGCATTATATGCTCGCAACATGCAAAAAAGCTGAAAACTGCTACTTGCATGCAGAATGAAGGGCAAGACTTGTTAATGATATATAAAATGGCTATTATTAAAAATATTTATTTACACTATGCATAAATGATAATACATTTGCGAAGTTCTAAGAAAATTACAATGCAAATGAAAAGATTTTATAAAAACAAAATAACATGGAATTCAGAGACACAACTGAAGCGAATCCTGCAGATAACATACTATTATTAAGTCTTCCTTCACTATTCATTCTGCATGCAAGTAGCAGTTTACAGTTTTTTGCATTCTAAGTGGTTTTACACCCATGATGTAAATGAAACCAAATATTTTAAATCTTCCACAGCAATATTAAAAAAGATTAATTACATTTATTATAACAATTAATATTTGAATAAGTACAAATTCTACTATGGTACAAAACAAATAAAAGATATGAGAAAAAACTAGTATGTTGCGGCCATGACAAAACTATGTTCATTTTCCTATAAGAATTCACACAATACAAATAATCTATGAAAAATTATGCAAACGATTTTCATCCCAGAGAAGTCTAACGCTAAATATACAAAAATAAATAAATAAGTAAATTTTATGTTTTGCAAAATAAATTGATTGTATTTTAAATTATCACAGATCGATGGTTCAATTATTTTCTGATCGAAATCCCGTTCCGAAATCATTATATGAGAGCAGAAATAAATCTCCCACATTGATTTCAACATTTTTTTTAGAACACACTAGCTCAAAAAATAGATTAAAATGCCGCATTCAACAAAAAGCAAGGATAGTAAAGCGATCATTTAAAATAATAAATATAAAAATGGCGTCGTGAATGTCAACATGTGTGCACGGAAGAAGATTGATTCACAAAAGAGTCGTTCATAGTGAGAGCGATAAAGATTCATTGGTGACTGCCGTAACAATAATATTGTTCCGGCTGCCGTAGCAATAGACACTTCGTTTAAAGAAATTTCAAGATATTTTTTTTAATTCACCTATGGTAGGATTATCGGATTGGAACAAGACTTTCTTTCTCAACACTGATGCATCAAATATTTCTATTGCAGGAGTTTTGATGCAGAAATATGACAAGCAATTATTACCTGTCGCCTTTTTCTCTAAATCACTTAAACCGTCTGAAAAAAGATATCCGGCTATCAAACTTGAATTAATGGCCATTTATAAATCTGTAATTGCTTTCAAATATTACTTATACAATAGAAAGTTTATCATTTTGTCTGACAGTGCTCCTTTAAAAACATATAGAAAAACAAATAGTCCTGCTGATTTAACTACTAAATGGCTGTTAGAGTTGTCAGAATACTCATTTGAATTTGAACATATTCCTGGCCCTACAAATGTTTTAGCGGATTATTTATCAAGATCAGACTTCTCAAATAATCAACAAAATTTAAAAACAAATCCAGAATTAATATTCAGTTCTCAACCTCTTCCTATCGTACAAGATGACACACATTCAATTAATCAAATTACCACTTCTACTCAGTCTGTACAACAAAATCAATTCAACAATTTTCTAGTTTCTGGTAATACTCAAAATAAAGATCCCCTTTTAGAAATTTCAAATAATACATTTATATCTGAGCAAAAAAAAGATCCAAAATTGTCAATTATTTACAGGCAAATTTTGAGAAAAGGTTTTTCAAAAAATAATGATAATTTTTTTATTCATCCAGATTCTAAAGTTTTAATGTACAAGAAACAAAATTTGCATAATAATACTTTTTCATATCTCATTGATGTACCACATTCTTTAAAATCTAAAGTTTTAACCATTTCACACCTTTCTCACTTTGGGTTAACAAAAACATACGAATTTTTATCAAATAGATATTATTGGAAAGGTATGTACACAGACACTTTAAATTTTGTTGCTTCGTGTACTTTATGTTTACAAAATAAACATCATAACACACCACCAGCTCCTCTACAACCCACCTATACTCCAACACATCCAGGGCATACTATTAGTGTCGACTTGGTTGGTCCTTTTATAGATGGACATTCAGTTTTGACTGTGATTGACCATTTTTCGCGACACATTGAATTATTTCAATTAAAAGACACTTCTTCATCAAAAATAGTTAAATGTTTATTTAATTACATTACAACATTTGGTAGACCATCAGTAATATTATCAGATTTAGGCAAACAGTTTACATCAACTATTTATAATATTTTTAATGATAAACTTGGCATAAAAATTTTACATTCATCTGTTGCTCACCCTCAAAGTAACTCTATTTCTGAGAGGTTAATAAATCTATAAAGTACTCAATTAACACTTTAATTTCTGAGGGGTATTCTTTTGAAAATTCACTAGCTATACATAAATCACTTTACAATGGTTCAACACATTCATCCACATTGTTTTCACCGAACCTACTGCATTTTGGTAGGGAACTGTCTTTAGTATTTGATACATTTGACCAATTTATAAATCAGCTATTTTTGGATAAAAATGTAGACATATATAAATTATTACACGACTTAGATAACATTTATAGCAAAGCATATTCTAACATTAAAGAAAATCAAGACAAAAGATATCAAAATTTTCAAAAACGTGCAAAACTGAGGCCTGTTGCTGTTCATGATGTTGTATACTTGAAATCAATAGATAAATTTAAACCCAAGTATTCTGGGCCATTTATTGTTGTACAAAAACACTCGCCAGTTTCCTTTTCCATTAAGAGATTACATGCACCTGATAATAAAGCTTTCAGAGTCCATATTGATAGACTCCTTATTGCTCCTCCTCGACGTAATTATTTGTTTGCTGAACCCAACTCCAATGTATCACATAATATTGGCAATAATTCTACACATCCTTATAACTTAAGAAATCGCAATTAATTTTTTTCACAAAAAAAGTTTGAATATATTTTGCTTCACAAATGCATTTTCCAATGGCCAATGGAATGTATTTGTTTGCTGTGCAGGAACTCGTCTTTATTTATTTTATTATTTTTATTTTTAGATGGCTGGTCCACCGTTTTTTATATTTTTCTTTTGATGTAAAGACTATTCCTTGCATTGCAGTGTTGTTGAATATATATAATATTTATAAATAAGATACAACTAAAAAAAAAAAAAAAAAAAAAAAGATTCTAATGATAACATAAATGCTTGTAGATCATATTTTGAATTTCTAAATTAGTAATCAAGGTGTTATTTTTTTATTTAATGTTTACTGTATCTATTTTTATTGGGTGAAGGTTAAACAAAAGTAAGATAATTGAAATATATTTAATAGAGATATTTCATTAGAATACAGATTAAGTTCATAGGAAATTAATTATTAATGATAATAGTGCTAACAATATACATACAGCTAAATTTTATAAGTTTCCAATTGATTTTTGGTGTACAACATGTGTTTGGTTTGTTCAATATCCAATTTAAATTTTTTTAGTATTTTGGCACTCCCTCTCATCACTCAAAATTTTGTCAATTTGTTTTCTTTTACTTATTTATTACCCTATCCTAGATATATGTTGTCTCGTTCAAAATTTTCTCCCGGGAGAGCAACATTGGATATGTGATGAGAATCTATATTTTTGTTGACATTAATTTTGAACATTTATGACACTTAATTAATCGGTTTCGTGAGGTGTCCCTACAGGGGTCTGTGGACTCTGCTGGGGGACGGAGGCCTGTGCCTAACAGTGCAGGTCTTTCAACACGCCCTGTCCCGCTAGGATGTTAGCCTTAAGTTAACATCATTACACTTACTTTTTGTAAGGATTAAGGGAAGATTATTTTTTTTGACTGCCAATGGCGTCCTTTTTAAAATCTTTCCTGTGTGGTATACACGAAAACTTTTCTGTTTCTTTACTTTTTTTTTTTTTTTTTTTTTGTACATAATTTTGTTTAACGTTGACCAATATGTGTAACCAAGGTGTTAGACAAATAAATATTACAATAATATGCTGGAACCTTTAGTATTACAACAATATATATGTGTGGCGGTTAACTGTAACCACCAACTGGTGATTGACTGATAAACTCACATTCTGACATTTTAACTGTAACTGTAATAACATGGCTAATCATTAACTGCAACTGTAATAACATGCTAATCATTAACTGCAACTGTAACAACATGCTGATCATTAACTGTAACTGTAACAGCAACTTAAAAATAATGTTTTTCAATATGAGCTAGCGTGCCTTACCGGTACGTTGCGCGCACGATGTATAAGAAGTTCAATTCTGATCATTTTTCTTAATATATTATTATTTTTAGATGCTTTGAGTCCTTATTATTCATTCAATACTTTGAGATGCTTGATCCATTTATCTGAAAGCATACGACTACAATGGTGTTACAAAACCATAATGGTGACTTGTGAGTGAAAAGATCGCGCATCAACTTCCTTCTCAGCAACACGCGATATCTTTATGCATCCGAGGTATGTGTCATCATTCAGCTAATGCAATATTTAAAATCTCAAGATAAGTGATTTGAGAAAGATGTCGTGCATTTATTTTCAACTATTTATATGATACGCAGTGTTTACGATTACGACTGTGTGCGAAGCCTCGTGCACGATATATCTTCAAATTTTTATTACCGGGGATACTCAATTATGGTCAGTAAGCATATTTTACTCCATTATTTTATGCACTAATGTTGTATTTTTCCCTAAAGTATCTAAAAATTAAGGTTTAAAATATGCTATTTTGCAATAGTATTTTTTCAATTCTCTGTTATGGGTGCTTTATTTTTGCTCATATGAAACCTTTGCTCGATAATTTTTGTACATAACTTTCTTAATGGTAAATTTGTATTCTGTATTTCCTATTTTATATTGTATTACGTACATCTAAGCTTTTATATATTTTTTTCATTATGCCGGAGACCGATGAAAACAGTAGCCATCAAGTGGCATATGTTGGGGTAAAACCACCCCCGTTTTGGAAGACAAATCCATCACTATGGTTTCTCAGATTGGAGGCACAATTTTCTTTAGCTAAAATAACATGTGAAAGTACAAAATTTAATCATGTCGTTGCGGCAGTCGATGCAGATATTCTTACGTCTGTTAGCGACCTTATTATGACTCCTCCATCTGATAACCCATACGAAACATTAAAAAAGCGTCTCATTGAATCTCACTCAGAGAGTGAGGAATCCCGGATACGTACCTTACTGCAGGGTGTTGAACTTGGCGATTCTCGCCCATCCCATTTGCTGACACGTATGCGTTCCTTAGCTGGGGATGCTGTTGGGGAATCTTTCCTTAAATCCTTATGGCTCGCACGTCTTCCTCAAACTACGCGTAGCATTGTAGGTGCATTAAGTGATGACTTGTCAAAGTTAGCAGGGGTCGCGGACAAAATTAATGATCTGTCATCAACCCCGCAGGTTAATGCTACTAGCAGCAGTATATGTGCTCCACCAGCACACAATTCATCCCTAGAGGTTAAAATCGAGCAGCTTACTCAGCAGATGAGTGAGTTGGCTGCTATTGTAAACAGGCGTGAACGTTCACGGGGCAACAAATATAGTCATCGTAATCGTAGCCGCTCCAAAAGTCGCTATAAAGAACCAGCGAATAATCAATGTTTTTATCATACTAACTTTGGTGCAAGAGCAAAAAAGTGTAATTCTCCATGCTCTTTTCGAACCCAGGAAAACTAATTCGGCGTTCGCATCTGGGCCATGATTGCGACCGCCATGTAAATCGCATCCTTTTGGCCGATCCTTCCTCTAAATTAAAATTTCTCATTGACACGGGCGCGGATATTTCGGTCATCCCTGTTAGTGTCATCAAACGACCAGTTGTTAATGAGGGGCTTGTTCTTTATGCCGCAAATGGCACAAAAATACCAACTTTCGGAACTCAACGGCTTACCCTTGATCTAAACTTACGTAGAACATTCACTTGGTCCTTTGTGGTTGCTAAAGTTAGCCAACCTATCATAGGCATAGATTTTTTAAAAAGGTTCAATCTACTGGTAGATGCTAAACACAATAGTATCATTGATGGTGAAACGATGCTATCATCTCAGGGTAAAGCTACTCAAATTCTGCCAGGCAATAGTGCTGTGAGCATTCTTTTCGGTTCTTCCAAATTTGACAAAATTTTAGCCAATTACCCAGAACTTACTAACCCTTCCCATACCCCAAAAGAACAACCACAGCATTCGGTTTTTCACCATATTGAGACCAAAGGCCCACCTGTATTCTCTAAACCACGTCGATTGTCGCCAGAACTTCTGGCAGCTGCTCGTCAGGAATTTGAATTTCTTCTGGCTCAGGGTATTGTGCGGCCTTCCAAAAGTGCATGGGCGAGCCCTCTTCATATGGTTCGGAAAGCGAATGGTGGATGGCGTCCTTGCGGTGATTACCGACGCTTGAATGCCATTACTGTCCCAGATCGTTACCCACTTCCACATATCCAAGATTGTACTCAGTTATTTCATGGGAAACAAATTTTTACAACTTTGGATTTAGCTCGCGCTTACCACCAAATCCCTGTTAATCCTGCAGACATAGAAAAAACAGCCGTAACAACACCATTTGGCTTGTTTGAATTTTTGTTTTGTCCATTCGGCTTGCGAAATGCGGGGCAGACCTGTCAGAGGTACATTCATCAAATATTAAGTAATCTTGATTTCTGTATACCTTACCTCGATGACATTCTCATTGCGTCAGCTAACGAAGATGAGCATGAGGAGCATCTTAGGCAAGTTTTAGATCGCCTCAGACTCCATGGGCTTAAGTTGAACCCGGCTAAATGTGTTCTAGGAAAATCTTCGGTTTCCTTTTTGGGATGCCTTATAACAGCCTCTGGTGTAAAGCCACTTCCTGAAAAGACTAAGGCAATAGCCGAGTTTCCGAAACCTAAAACGATTATAGAGTTGCGACGTTTTTTGGCGATGCTGAACTTTTATCGCCGATTTATCCCAAATGCGGCCAAAACTCAGGCACCTTTACACGAGTTGCTAAAAGATTCTAAAAAGAATGATAAACGTCCGGTCCCCTGGAATGATACATTAATCCAGGCATTTGAGGCATGTAAGCACGATCTAATTCATTCTGCAACTCTTGCTTATCATGCTCCGGACCAGCCAATTAACCTAATGGTCGACGCATCCAACATTGCAATAGGCGCTGTTTTAAATATCTTAAATGATAATAGTTTACAACCCCTTTCATTTTTTTCGCGTAAATTGAGTCCTACTGAGCAAAGGTCACTTATGACAGAGAGCTGTTGGCAATTTATTCAGCTGTAAAATATTTTCGGCACAGTTTGCAGGGAAGACACTTCATTATATATACAGACCATAAGCCACTGACCTTCGCTTTTTCAAAAACTTCAGATTCCAGTTCTCCTCGCCAGCTGAGACAGTTGGACTTCATATCCCAATTTAGTACAGACATTCGGCATGTTGCTGGAACTGACAATGTAGTTGCTGACACCCTGTCACGGATAAATAATATCCAACATACTTCTACTGATTTTTCCACAATGGCTGCAGAGCAAGCGACAGATAAGCAATTGGCTGATATCCTTGTCAAGCCTGATTTATCCCTCAAACTCCAGAAAATGACAATAGGTCCTAACTTAGAACTTTATTGTGATCTGAGCACTGGTAAAGTGCGACCATATGTTCCTGAGTCATTGCGCTTCGGAGTTTTCAAGAGCCTCCATTCCTTGTCACACCCAGGTGTTAGAGCCACTCGAAAGCTGATCCAACAGAGATTTGTATGGCCTTCCATGCAGAAAGACATTGCCAAATGGGCACAGTCATGTATAGACTGTCAAAAGTCAAAAGTTCATCGACATACTCGTAGTCCACTGCAGCAGTTTCCCATCACTTCACAGAGATTCGAGCACGTGCACCTGGATATCGTGGGACCCTTGCCTCCATCTGAGGGATATACCTACTTGGTAACCTTCATAGATAGATTTTCTCGTTGGCCAGAGGCAATACCAGTGCAGGATATCACAGCTGAAACAGTGGCACGAACCTTGGTGGCACATTGGATTGCCAGATTCGGTGTCCCTAGAACAATCACTACAGATCAGGGACGACAATTTGAATCCCATTTATTTTCCTCCTTAATGAAAATTTTGGGCATGCATCGTATTCGCACCACCCCTTACCACCCATCAAGCAATGGACTGGTAGAGCGATTTCACCGGACTCTTAAGCAGGCCCTAAAATGTCATAACAGTCCTCGCTGGACAGAGACTTTACCTATTGTGCTTTTGGGTCTCCGTGCCACATTTAAAGAAGATCTTGGTGGTACTTGCTCCGAAATGCTGTATGGAACAACACTGTCCTTACCAGGGGAGTTTTTGGAACCTTCGAAAGAGGAGCCACAAACAGACCCAGCGTCTTTCTTACAGCAGCTGTGCCATACCATGCGAGATATTGCGCCAACTTCTACGTCTTTCCATGGCAAACCATCATGTTTTGTGCATCCTTCATTAGGGACTTGTACCCATGTTTTTGTACGTAATGACTCAGTCAAAGCACCATTGACACAGCCATACAATGGACCTTATTGTGTCACAAAACGTAGTGCCAAACATTTCACCATCCAAATAAATGGAAAAGAATGTGTAATTGGTATAGACAGACTTAAGCCAGCCTTCCGAGCTCAGGATGACATTCCGTCAGCACCGCCTGCTGGGGCTACAGACAGTTCCCATACTCCTTCACCTAACTTAGGAGAACCGACAAGTGTGGTACCAAGTCTACCTCCAAACCAAACTACTCGTTCCGGTAGAGTTGTCCGGTTCAATCCGCGATATTTGTGATGGTTCAGTACTTACAGTACTTGGGGCGGAGTACTGTGGCGGTTAACTGTAACCACCAACTGGTGATTGACTGATAAACTCACATTCTGACATTTTAACTGTAACTGTAATAACATGGCTAATCATTAACTGCAACTGTAATAACATGCTAATCATTAACTGCAACTGTAACAACATGCTGATCATTAACTGTAACTGTAACAGCAACTTAAAAATAATGTTTTTCAATATGAGCTAGCGTGCCTTACCGGTACGTTGCGCGCACGATGTATAAGAAGTTCAATTCTGATCATTTTTCTTAATATATTATTATTTTTAGATGCTTTGAGTCCTTATTATTCATTCAATACTTTGAGATGCTTGATCCATTTATCTGAAAGCATACGACTACAATGGTGTTACAAAACCATATATGCATATGTGTAATTTATATATATTTTTTTTCTCTATTTCACTATACATATTAGTGTGAAAATTTAGTATTTTGAATGTAAAAAATCTAACGTTAGTAACTGTTACTGTGGCATTATTTGCTAAGTTCATCAAGAAGAGACTCTTTCATAGAAAAACATTTCAGCTGAAATTTTTTGTGGCATATAAAAGAGACTACGAACAATATAGAATTGCAGTTTGAACTTATTTATAGAAGCCACATTTTTGCGCGCGTCATGACAAAATGTTTCTCTTAAAGTTTTTGGTTATACTGATATTTTTGAAATATGTGTATTTTGTATTTTTGAATCAGTGTTTATATTTCATATATATTTTTTTTGTTCAATATTAAGCATTCATATAATTTTTACTTATGATGTAATATCATTTTTAAGTGTGCGTCTTTGGTAAGTGCTTTTGAATATTATTGTTTGTATATACATTTCTATACAGGAGGCGAGGAGGACTTATTTTTTTTACTAGTCGAAGGGGAGATATATGTGTAAGTGTTCTCACACATATGTCCTTTAAAAGCTTATTATTTATCCAAATTTAATATATAACAAAAAGGAGGGATTAATATAGATTATATAAAATAAATCTTTTTAAATTTATCTAACTCAATTAATTAATTATAGAGAATTTCCCGTTTTATTTTTAAATCAAAATTTTCATTTCTTTGTTCTTCTATCGTTACAAACACATTGATCTAGGAATAAAATAAGCAATTTTTATATCAGGGTTTTTGAAAATAGTATGTTTATACATTTCCCCCGGATGGATTAAATCAATTTAGCCATAATTATTTATTTTCAGAGGGTAATTTAAAAAGCCGTTATCAACATATTTCTAGCATATACAGCTATTAATAAAATAAAATAATCATTTGATTTCATGTTTATTACCCTTGTATGTTTATGTTAAAAACCTATTATTATTTCAAGAGGGTCATTATAATTCTAAAAATAGATTTATAGTGTTGTTTGGATAGTCTAAGCGTCGCCGTCTTTGTTCATTGAGAGTTGAAGGTCATTTGGCATGGCTTCTGAATGTCAAATCGATTTAATATTTGTAACGAATTTTTATATTCAAAAATTTAGTATGAATATGTTAGAAGAACAAAGAAACAGTTTGGCATTCTTTTGGCTGCATTTCAACGATGCCAATCTTTGGGGTTGCAATTTAACTTCTAGGAAGCTGCGAGATTTAGTGAAGTTTTTGCGATTTTGACGTTGATAGAATAAGCCGTTTTTCTGTGGTGTCCTCCTCTCCCCCCGTCTCAATTTCCGTGGGAGATTGATATATTCTTCTGTGCTTCAAAAAAAGATGTACTTCATGCTTGAAGAGGAATTCTTTTTGTGATTTTTTTCAATAAAAAACAAGTTAATCTTATTCTGCCTGATTACTTCTTCTGAAAAGGAAAAATTGCTATCTACAGTTTTTTTGTGTACTTCTACACGGCCCTTACAGCTATGGAATCTCGTTATTGCGGTGACGGAGAAACTCCGTTATAAATAATCTTTTCTAATTATCGCATTGTGAATAGCAGTTTTAGAATGGTTCATTAACCTCGCAATATCTCTTTCAGATTTACCAGAACCTTTATAAAATCAAATTTTTCTCACTTCGCACTCTGATAATTCCGCAGTTGTTCCATCTAGCAGTAATACTATTTTTCAGGCTGCTCAACAAAGTTCTTCTTTAGAACAACAGGTTGCTCTCCTCACTCAACAAGTGAGTGAGTTATCCAATGTTGTCCGCGAGTCCCGTCCCCTTCGCAAAACCCCTCGTTGGAGCATTTACCTTAGCAAATCCCGAAAGTCCCAAGAAAGAGATCCGAATGCGCCTAAAATATGTTTTTATCATCAAAAATTTGGAATGCACTAAACCATGCAGTTATGATATCTCACAAGTAAACCTTCTCTCCTTTGATACCGGTTTTTCGAAAACCTATATATTTTCTGAAAGCTTATGCCACAAGTAGAAAAACTGTGAAATCTTAGGGGCAGAGGGATAAGCGTTTAGGAGTTATAGGTCATAAAATGTTGGAAAGATGACACCAAAAGTCGCTAAAATGTTCGTTTCACGTATTTATATGAACTAATAATATGGTAAGAAGGTGGAGGTATCATTATAAAGGAAGAAACAACTCGCTGAAATGAAACAATATGCGTTGGGATGTTGAAAATGTGACTTGCTACTGACTTCAAACGAAGTCCATTACAAGTGACAATCAATGTACAATTCACCAAATAAACAGTGAGACGGGCAGAAAGACAGTTCACAATGGGCACAAGTTTACAAAAGCGATAGCCGCACATTTGCAAACTCATCATTTGTCAATGAATTGAAGCAGTACTCCATTGGCGCAATCCACATACCAGGTTTGTCGTCCAAGTATCCGCTTTTATAAAAAGCATACTTAATCAAGTTCTTGAAACGAGGAGCATTGAACTGATATAGGGAAAAAAGACTGCAGGGCCAGAAAACTATCGCGGTTCCAGATGTGCTCATGTGTCTCGATAATAATTGTTTCCATTATGTAAAGAACAAAAGATTTCTAGTGTCTGAAAAAATGAATATCCAGAGGCTAAATCTTCCCTGTACATCCTTCAGGTACCAATTCTTTTTGTAGGACTTTACCATCAAGTACTTCGGAAGCAGACAATGCATGATCTTTGTTAGAACACCATGAATCCACTAAAAGCAGAATTTTCTTCCTGTCATTAGCCATACTTGACCAAAATATGTCATGACAGAAGCGGAGACTGTGACTGTTGCGACGAGCATTGCTTTTCCTTATAGACACCATCATCTTCGAAGTCCATATCCTCGTCCGTTCTTCTCCATCGCCTCTAACAAATCCTAATGTCCGGATCCCTTCCACAATCTCCGTATAATTTTCCAGGAGAATAATTATGTGTTTTATCATCTCCGATTCCTGGATGTTCGAAGACCGATTACTTGTTCCGAATCGGGAGACCAAGGCCACCACAACGACTATAGTATCCATATAATAAGCAATGTAAGAAGAAGACATACAATACGTTAGTACTTGACAGCAATATACGGGAACATACAAGGAATAGAGACGTTTTTATGGGAATATGTCCCTCTATACACACTTTACTGATACTTTGTGGGCCCTGTATCTCCTAAACGCTTGTCCCTCTGCCCCTAAGATTTCACAGTTTTTATACTTGTGACATAAGCTTTCAGAAAATATATGGGTTTCCGGAAAACCGGTATCAAAGGAGAGAAGGTTTACTTGTCAGAAAACTAAGTCAGCGACCCGCCGACGACCATGACCGGGATCGCTCTGTCTGTCATATTCTTTTGGCCGACACTTCCACGAAACTTAGTTTCCTAATAGATATTGGAGCAGATATTTCGGTAATTCCCAAATCTGCTTTCAGACATCCCAGATCCCCTGATAAGTTAGTACTGCATGCTGCGAACGGATCCTCAATTAAAACTTTATGGCACACATCTGCTATCTATTGATTTAAATTTGCGTAGATCCTTCAAATGGCCCTTTGTAATAGCTGATGTCACTCAACCGATAATTGGTATTGACTTTCTTACTCACTATAATCTACTTATTGATGTAAAAAACAAACGTCTAGTAGATAACTTAACAACTTTATCATCTCGATGAAAGGTCATTTCTAGTTGCTCTAGGAGTCTCTCTTTAATCAGTGGTGATTCAGTATATCATAAACTTCTCTCTGAATTTCCATCTATCACAAATCCATCATTATCTAGACAATGTACCACAGTGCAACCAGTATATCATCACATAGAAACGGCAGGTCCACCTGTGTTTGCAAAACCACGTCGATTGTCCCTAGAACTTCTTAAAGCAGCTCGCCAAGAATTTGAGTTTATGCTAAATCAGGGCATAATTCGGCCATCAAAAAGTCCTTGGTCCAGTCCATTACACATGGTCAAAAAGCCCACTGGTGACTGGTGCCCTTGTGGTGATTATCGCCGCCTAAATGCCACAACTATTCCAGATAGGTATCTATTACCGCACATTCAGGACTGCACTCAACTTTTTGCTGGAAAAAACATTTTTTCTACGATAGATTTATCAAGAGCTTACCACCAAATCTCAGTATTCCCTGATGACATTCCCAAGACTGCAATAACTACACCATTTGGCCTTTTTGAATACTTATATATGACATTTGGGATTTGGCCTTCGAAATGCTAGTCAAACATTTCAGCGTTTCATTCACCAGACTCTCCTAGGACTTGATTTTTGCATTCCTTATATAGACGACATTCTTGTTGCATCTAAGGATACTGAGGAACACTTATCTCACCTTCGACAGGTATTCCAGAGACTTGCTGATCATGGTCTAAACTTAAATCCATCTAAATATGTATTTGGGAAAAGTTCTGTTTCTTTCCTTGGCTGTTCCATAACTAAAGATGGTGTAAAACCCTTACCTGAGAAGGTTGAAACTATTGCCAAATTTCCACAACATAATAGCTGAGTTCCGCAGATTTCTAGCAATTATAAATTTTTATCGCCGCTTTATAAAAAATGCTGCCCAAACTCAGGCTCTGCTAAATAATTTTCTTAAAGATTCGAGGAAAAAAGACAATCGTCCTGTTCCTTGGACAGAGCAGTCCCTTAAGGCTTTTCAAAAATGCAGAGATGACTTATTGCATGCAACAACTCTTGCTTATCATACACCTGCAGATTCTCTCTCTATTATGGTTGAAGCTAGTGACATTGCCATTGGAGCAGTTCTCCAGAGTCATACTCCTGAAGGTGTTCGTCCTCTTTCATATTTTTCGAAGAAACTCTCACCTACCGAACAACGGTACAGTACGTATGATAGAGAGCTCCTTGCTGTGTATTCTGCAGTAAAGTGTTTCAGGCACAATCTTGAGGGTCATGATTTCATCATATACACTGACCATAAGCCTTTGATTTATGCGTTTCGTAAGAAACCTGACAGTTGCTGACCACGTCAACTTAGACAGCTTGACTATATCTCCCAGTTCAGCACAAATATCCAATATGTTGTTGGAGCTGATAATGTAGTTGCTGACTCTCTCTCTCGCAATAATGTGTTGCAGAATTCTCCGATTGACTTTGAAATTCTAGCTCAGGCACAACAGGTAGATGGTGAGCTTAAAGAGTTGCTCACTGACTCATCCAAATCTTCACTTGTTTTACGACCAATGCCTGTATCACATTCTCTTAACATTTTTTGTGATGTAAGTCACAATGCAGTGCGTCCTTATGTGCCATTGTGTTATAGAAAGAAACTTTTTTCGAAATTCATGATCTGGCTCATCCTGGTATCCGTGCCACTAAACACTTGATTAGAGAACGCTTTGTTTGGCCAAGTATGCTGAAGGACATTGCAGCATGGACTCGGTCAATGCCAAAAGAGTAAGGTGTTTCGCCATACACACAGTCCTCCTGGAAACTTTTGTGTACCTTCTCAACGTTTCCAACATGTCCATATTGACATAGTGGGACCTTTGAGACCATCAGAGGGCTTCACTTATCTTCTAACATGCATTGATCGTTTTAGTCGGTGACCAGAGGCAATTCCAATCCGTGACATTTCAGCAGAAACAGTTGCTCGCAGTTTCCTTACACATTGGATTTCAAGGTTTGGTGTATCTTTAGTTCTGACAACAGATCAAGGACGCCAGTTTGAGTCACAGCTGTTCTGGTCACTCACTCACTTACTGGGTACTCGACGCATTCGCACCACTCCGTATCACCCAATCAGCAACGGTTTGGTGGAAAGATTTCATCGAACCTTAAAGCAAGCTCTAAAATGCCAGGAAAACCATCGCTGGACAGAAATCCTACCCCTTGTGCTGTTAGGCATTCGCAGTGCACTCAAAGACCTCAACAGTACAGTCGGTAACAGTGTCCGAACACTAGCAAAAATTCCTATGTAAAAAATGTACACTTCATACGGTTTTGTTAAATAAATCCTTGTCGAATGCTGTTCTTAGTCACTGTAAGAACATGATTCGATAAGAATTTATTTAACAAAACCGTATGAAGTGTACTTTTTTTACATAGGAATTTTTGCTAGTGTTCGGACACTTTTGTTACCGACTGTACTTGTGCTGAAATGATATATGACACAACACTCCGTCTGCCTGCTGACTTTTTACAGTCCTCATCTTTCTGTGATCCTGTAGCATTTGTGCGAAAACTGCGGGAAGCTATGCAATCCTGCTCAGTTCCTACCTCTTCGCACAAAATGTTTGCACCATTTATTCATCCCGCTCTGAGTACATGTACACATGTGTTTGTTCGAGTAGATGGCATTAAACCTCCTCTGACTCCGCCTTATGATAGTCATTTTTATGGTGATAAAAAGAACAGAGAAACATTTTACTATATCAGTAAATGGCAAAAATTGTGTCATTAGTGTTGACCGGTTGAAACTCGTATTCTTGCTGAATGACAATTCATCAAATAGTGTACCTATTTCATCCCTTCCAAATCAGACTGTTGGTCCTGCAGATTCTCCTACTGAATCAACACCATCTCAGCCTGTTCAGTATCCAGATCCATCCCCAGGGGACACTTCACTACTCCCAGGCAAACTCGCTGTGGACGAACGGTGCGTTTTCCTGCCCGGTACTTGTGACTCCTTTCGTACCATTGGTACTTGGGGGAGAGTATTGTGGCAACACTGACTGCTCAGAATCAGCGCAGCGGTTTTTGCATTTACAAAAAACATTGTGGCAACACTGTTCTCTTGACTGTTCTGATGACACAAAAGGTAATGTCGCAAGCCGCAGTAGACATGCTCTGTAATTTTGATTACAACAAAAATACATCATTGTTATTGTTTTTGATATAGAAGGTTTCATTTTCTTATAACACGACTACATTACATTCCAGCATGTGAATTAACTGTTATTAATTCTTAAAATGTTATAAGCTTACAAGAAGCTTCAGTAGCATGTTCCCCTTCTATACTTAATCGATTCTCGGTAGCCACTGTTTGGTTAGCACAAGTTTTGGCGCTAACTTGAAAATAAGTGCTGCTGCTATAATTATACTGACCAAACGTCCCCATTTTCTGGGGACAAATGGGGACGCCTTTGTTTTTTAAGGCATTTTTCTAAGTTTTAAAAAATTGTAGAAACTAAATTATTAATCAATAACACTTTATTTTTAGTCCTTGTTTATCAGGAATGAAAAAATACATCCATAATTGGATAATTGTAGCAATTTTTAATGCTACTCTCTTATAAAGGTACTTTGATCTGGCCAGCCTAGCTATAATTTAAGAACTACCGTAATTTCTGGTAGATACCCCGCAGGTTATATAATCCAGTTTTGCACCAGAAATTTCATTTGATAAATAAATTTATATTTGTACGAGCTCTTCCTTCGAAAAAGTATAGTTTTCTCTATTAAATAAAATTTCTGGTGGAGAAATGACACACCTTACCTGCGGGTTATCTACCAGAAATTACGGTACATTTTTTGGACAGATTATTATCTTCATTTTATGGTAACAGGTGGCAGCATCAGAAAATCTTTCCAGCTTAAAAATTTTTAATTAATAAAAAAACAAACTATTCAAAAATTGAACTTTGAGGGGCATCAGACGAGGTCAAAGCAGATCTCCATACAAAATTCAGTAACTCTGTGATAAGCTGTTTGCTTACAAAGCGTTCAACACACCACGAAGTTTAACTGTTTTTTATCACTTTCTCATAATCCTTATGGTTTAGGATACTGTGAAGACACTGAATGATTTTCTTTTATTAATTAGCATCATTTCTATTAGTTATCTGCAAACACATTGACCCTTGGAGGATCAAATCCATGAAGTTTGCGTTATTATCCTGACGCTATAATCAACTGAGCTAATGGAACACAGAAAGTCTATTATTATTTTTACGTTTCTATCTCCAGAGTTGATTATTTCAGAAATTTACAGATTTTAATTTATTAAAAAAAAAAAAAAAAAAAAAAAGTAAAATTGGACTTCGAGGTGTATCAGAAGAGGTCAATACGAACTTTTCACATGCAAAATTCTGTAGCTTTGCAATCAGCCATTTATCTACAAAGCGACAGACATATACACACACACACACGCATCTTCTTTTATTATATGAACGGCTTATTGTAAAAGTGGTGTAACTCCATATTTTTTAAATATATATTTTTTTACTTAATTGTATCACATTTTGTCACACCTTTCATTATAAAAAAGAGAAAAATCCAATAACTGCATTAAAAACCCATAAACGGCATTTACATGTTTTTCTCAGAAAATTAACACTTTTAAATATTCATAATAAAAATGAAGTTTCTGAGTTATTTCAAATTATTTTTAATATAATGTATAAATTCTTATAACTATCTTATTCTCTATTAAATTCTTATAACTTTGTACTTAACACAAAAATCGATAACACTTACTGAATCTTGACTTTTTTTTCTACGCATAAATTTGAAAAAAGCTCGTTATTTCAAAATCAATTTCCAGGGAGATAATTCCCTTTTACAATGAACGACCCATATGTAGAAGTTTTATTACAGTGGTGGACATAATTATAAGACACTTATCTAATTTGACAAATAGTGAAAGAAAAGAATCAGAACTTAAAAATGTTTTATCAAATACGTCAAAAACATAAATTTAATCTGTTATCATATATAATTATTTTATAATAATGATATTTTCAAACAATTTAATGAAAAAAATTAAAAACATAATGGACAAAATTTTAAGACACCAACCGTTTTTTTCCAAATACAGTGGTCAACATAATTAGCAGACACTAATGGCCTGAAAGAAATACTCTAACATGGTTATTCAATATTTGGTGGAGCCGCCATTGTTTTTTATAAATGAAAGATGCGATTCGGCATCAAATCTATCAATTCTAACAAAATATTGCAACACAGTTCTTCCCAAGCACATTTTATAGCCTTCTTTAGGTCTTCAACACATATAAACTGTCTCCCATTTCGGTATACCGCACGAGCTAAGATCCCCCACAAGTTTTCGATGGGATTTAAGTCTGGGGAGCGAGAAGGCCACGGGAGAACATTGATACTTTGCTAGAAAGCCACTTTTTTTTATTTGTGTGATGCATGAATCGGTGCGTTATCGTACTGGAAAGTGTAGTTTTCGCCACAAAGAAGTTCACCGTATATGGCTAGTTGATCTTTAAGAAGATTCTTATACTTTTCGGAATTCATTCTTGAATGCACAAAAACAATATCCGTTTTCCCTTGAGTCGAAAAACCACCCCAAACATTACTGAGCCTCCACCCATTTGGCGTCTCATTAGTACATGAAGAGACTTCCGTAAATCATGCCAATAATATTGAAACCCATCAGGACCATCCAGGTTAAACTTTTTTTCATCAGAAAATAACACAGAGTACCATTTGCAGGTCCAGGCCATAGTTTGTTTAGCGAAGTTTAAACGCTCCATTTTGTGCCGGCTTAGAAGCGGTGGTTTTTTCTTCAATTTTTACTTTCCGAACACTATAGTGAGGAAAGTATTGTAATCATGTCAAAAATCCGAATTCGAGATTTTGATGTTTCTATACGTTTCGAGGTCCAACGAGTCCGTTTTCACTATTTTTACGATGATGTATGTATGTGTGTGTGTATGTATGTGTGTATGTATGTGTGTATGTCTGTGAGTGAACACGCTAGCGTCTAAACGCTTTGTTCGAATAAGCTGAAAGTTGGTACGTATATTGTAAGTCACCATAGTACGAACCCTATAGATTTTGGTGAATCTAGCACTTATAGTTTTTTTACAGGGACACAAAGAAAAATTCTTTATCATTATGGCCAAGGGACCAAAATCTTAAAAGTGCGATAGCATCTAAACGCCTTATTCAATTGAGCAAAAACTTTATACACATATTATAGGTCACAGATACTCAATCTGTATAGATTTTGGAGAATCTAGCACTTATAGTTTTTTTACAGGGACACAAAGAAAAATTCTTTGCCAAATTTTTAAAAGTGCGATAGCGTCTAAACGCCTTATTAATCTCAGCAAAGAATTTGTACACATGTTATAGGTCACATTTGAACCAACTGTATAGATTTTGGTGAATCTAGCACTTACAGTTTTTTTACAGGGACACAAAGAAAAATTCTTTATCTTTATGGCCTATGAGACCAGCGATAGCATCTAAACGCCTTATTCAATTGAGCTGAAAATTTGTATGAATATTATAAATCACTGTTGCACTAACTATAAGCATTTTGGTGAATCTAGCATTTATAGATTTTTACAGGGACACAACGAAAAATTCTTTATCATTAGGATCTAAGGGCTCAAAGTTCAGTAGCGTTAAATAAAACCTCGTGTGATATATGGAGAAAAATACTCAAACACTCTGTTATGGTTTTCTCTTTTTTGTTTCTTTAGCAACTGCTCTTTCTTTATTTTATCTACAAAACTGTTAGTTACTCAATGTTCGGAAAGTCGAGTGGAGTCACTCCAGATTTTTTATATTTCACATAGGAAGCATTATGCAACACCCTGCGAATGGTTCTCCTTGAACAATTCAGTTTCAAAGCATTTTTAATGCCTGTAGTGGTCATCTTATTCTGTGTAGCGAGCGAAAGCGCATGGCGTATTGAAACACCAGTTCCATTTAATCTCGAAATTTCGCGAATTTCACTTTCTTTTAATTCTGTACCTCGTGGCATGTTTGTAAATGCATGAAGTCGGTTATCGTCTACTTTAGTTAACTGCTGACGTCATAACAGCGTGTAGAAAGTTTGCATATCGCACATTATTTTTGAAAAAAAAAGCAGGTGTTTTAATTAAAATGTTAGGGTGTCTTATAATTTTGTCCATGGTATTTTTAATTTTTTTTATTAAACTCTATAAAAATATCATTTCTGTAAAACAATTACGCGTGATAGCGGATTAAATTTATGTTTTGGACGTATTTGATAAAACATTTTTAAGCTCTGAATCTTTTCTTTCACTATTTGTCAAATTAGATAGGTGTCTTATAATTATGTCCACCACTGTAAAAAATTGGCTAACTGAAAATAGTTGGAAAAAGAGATTATATTGCACTTAATACATTTTTCCATTTCGTGAGCTATTCTTGTTATCCCCCATGCTATCTTATGAGTTTCCCCTGGGTTTTAAAAAGTGCAGGGCGCTGCTAGTAATAAAGGGCACTCTTTAATTTTTTAAGGGCAGTTTTGCATTCTTAAAGCCATATTTAACATTTTAAAATTCTGTTATAAGTATGCACATAATAAATAAATTGAGTGTTGATATTCATACATACTAATAGTTATATCCCTGCTATCTTATTACGATAACTAGTCAAGTATTGCACTTGAAGCATCTTTATTCTTGTACCTTATAGACCCAATAGCAAAAAATTTTCTGTCAATCTGCGACTGTTATTTACACATTAGAAAATAATCTGCAGCATAATTTGAAATAAGTAACGGAAAAAAGATTGTCAGATTCAGTAAGCATATTTTTATCAAAAGTTTGCGTTTATCTAATGTTATTAATCTGCTAGATATGATCAAAGCATTATAATTATAAAATTTTAATTATATAAACCAAGGTAGAGAGTTGTGCATTAATCATTATTCTTGATATCACGCAAAAAGAAATATTTTTGTCCATGATTTTATTCCTACTGACTCTAGTAAAATATTTGTAGTAAGAGACTCCAAAATTGAAAACAATGCAGCTTTTTAATGTTTTCTGGTTTCTATGAAACCAGATAGAGGGACAATAAAAAGTCTAAACTCTCTCTTATTAACAGTTACAGTTTGTCCGTCAATGACAGTTGTACTGCATCTTAATTACATTTTGCTCACTTTCTCAATGATTGAACCAGGGTACGCCGATTTAAATCAGCTTGATTATAATCATGATTAAAATCGTGATTAAAATCACTTGATTTTTTTAAAAAAATCATTGATTTAAATCAAAAATAAAATTTTATAATTTTGGAGGATTATGTAGTTTTATATGTCTCAGAACATAAGAAAACTTGAACTTACTTGTTATTTACATCAAATAGCCCCCCTCCCCCCCATGCCAAAAGATTTTTTAAAAAAGTGTTGATTAATTTTAAAAATGATTCTTTTAATTTTCCAACTATCTTCTATTCTTATTTTAGATTCAAAATTTTTTTATACAAAGCCATAAGTTTTCTGCCTTAAGTGTTAAATTGATAATAATAAATAAAATATTGTTTTTTATTTTTAACTTTGATATTACTAATTGTAATCCCTATATATTTGAACTGACCAATGCATTCATAAGCAATTTTTCCTATCATTTTTTAATTAGGTTTTTATAAAATTTGAAATAAATGGTAATGGCCTGTCCAATTATTTCAGTTTTCTTAAATTTTTTTAACTTTAACCTTTTGAAAAAAATCTTGACTTTATGTCTTTTATTACCATGTTTTCATTAACTTGCTTTCTTGTTCGTTTGTTTCTTCAGTACAAATCTTGCAATAAATTTTTAACTAACTTCCCGACTAGCTAGACATTTGAAACTTTTTGAATAGCTCAGAACACGATGACAGTGCATTCTTTTTAATACTTTATTCAATTAATAAATGTTTTAATTTAATTAATTAATAAAATGTGAAAATAATAACCTCATAATAGCTTTAAAATTAGCCATTTAAGTTTTATTTATAATTTAATTGTCGTCAAAACAACATGAACAATAAAAAATTGTAAAAAAGAAAATAAATTATGCATCTCATAAGAATTGACATCATTATCACTTTAAAAATTTAATACACATTGATAAAGTGCTAATATAGTTCTATAGCTATAATTTCCCGGCTAGCTAGACATTTGAAACTTTTAGAATAACTCAGAACGTGAAGACAATGCATTCTTTAATACTTCTATTCAATTAATAAATGTTTGAAAATTTCTTACAATTGTTCTGTTTATTATACATTTGATCATTTTCTTTCAAGTTGATGGAATAATTAATAAAAAAACAAAATAATAATAAAAATAAAATAAATGAATAAATAAATAAATAAGAATTTATTAATAAATACAACTATCAAGTTTATATGATTCAACAGAATATTTAAAAACATGGTATATAAAAAGTTTTTTTTTTTTTTTTAATCTTATAATTATTGATAATAAATTGCACAAACTAATATGTGATATATACACACACACACACACACACACACACACACACACATCGGATTTCCTTTAATTGATTGATTCTCCAAAAAGTTTCGCTTCAAAAAATTTCGTAATGTGATATTCAAGATTACAGCTTATTATATTATATGCACATTTTAATAACAACAATAATAATAATAGATCTTATATGCTTTTAAAATATTTTCACTTAAACTATTTATTTTTTTATTTTATTTATTTATTTATTTATTTATTTATTTATTTTTTTTTTTTTTTTTGGGGGGGGGGGGTACAGTGTATCTATGTTGGCTAATACTACAATTTTTTTAAATCTACTTTTATTATTATTTTTTTAATATCCTCATTTTTTTTTTATTTAGTTTATTTATATTTGTTGCTTCTTATATTTATTCACATTTAAGTTTAAAAATTTTTCATGCTTAATGTCGTAATGTCAGATAATTTAAATTTAAAAAAAATCTGATTTAAATAAAAAAAATCCGATTTTAATCAAAAAAATCAGATTTTTTTGATTTTTTTAAAAAAATCGTGATTTTTTCACACCCTGGATTGAACCCTACTTTCATGGATAGCTTCTGGTACTAGAATTGAATCTGCGTGTTTAAGTAATTTAATAAGGACAGTTATTTTTTCTTTTCTGACAGCTCTCTAACAGTGTTTCATATAAAGTTGCTATTTCACATGTGATCCCTTCAGATGTAACTTCTTATTATTATGTTAATGATCCATTTACAAAAATACTGATACTTAAACCAAAATGTGTCAAGATCATTAAACTTTGAAATGGCTGCAAAATCTTCTATATACTCAAATAGGCAATAAAAAAAAAAATTACATGAGTGAGTAATATTGAACAATACTACCTCTTAATAGGTTCTACCTACAATGTGATAAAGCAAGTTTAAAAATAATATTGACATTTATGAGGCATATGGAGAACGACTGGATGTCGCAAGACCTTCGTCAGGGTGTTTCATTGCCAATCGTTAGTGTTTGGGGGAAAAGGGGAGTCACAAAATACTATATGAGAGATGTTGAATAATTCTATTTCCTTATATATTCTAGAATTAATACAACAGTTTTAAAAAGGATATGAACATTTATGCTGCAATTGTAGAAAGATAAGAAATCATAAGCCTTCTGCAAGGAGTTTGATCACCGATCGTTAGTGAAGGAAAAAAAAAGGAGGGGGGGGGGGGTTTCACAAAAAATTATATGGGAGAGAAATATTGAACAACTATACCTTTTTATAGGTTCTAGAATCTAATAAAGTAAGTTTCAGAAGAACATTGACATTAATGTTGTGGATGTAAAAAGATTGGAAATCATAACGTTTCCACAGCTGACAAACTTTGCTAATTTTAAAATCAGATTCAAATACAAGCATTTTTAAAAAGGAGCCTGTCACATATAATTTTGATGAATAAATAAAATTAAATAAACTGAAAACATTTATAAAAACTTTACGGTATGAAATATCCGTTGAAAATAACAGATATTTCACACCAATGCTATTCTGCAGAGTATTTGGTCATCGATTACTAGCGGAAGGGTGGGGGGAGTAAAAAAAAAAAAATATATATATATATATATGATTGAGAGATATTGAATAATTCTACTTCTTTATAGGTTCTGGAATCTAATTAAATAAGTGTAAAAAAGAACATTGGCATTTATGTTGCAGATGGAGAAAGCAGGGTTGGGTTTTTGAAATGACAAAGGTAATACTGGTTTAAACCGTCAGAAACCTCTACCGTCAAAAACCTGTATTGTCAAAACTCAAAATCTATAGATGAGCTAGAATCTAGTTAGAAAAAGGATTTAGTAATATTTGCCATATACAAGTGAATATCTAAATATTATGCTGTTTATAAATCAACAAATCTTAAAACAATTTGTAGATAATTAATAAAAATTTAGATACTGGTTTACAACCTAAGAAATATGTACAAAGTATGCATAGACATATGTTTATGCTTATTTATATTAGTATTTATGAAATTCTAAAATTCCAAAGTTATTTATGAATTTTAACATAAGCCATGAAAACACAGGATTTTTTTTGGTAAGTAAAGCATAATATATGTGGGCAGTAAATTAATATGAATTTGAAAATAATCATATTTATAATTTATATTTATTACACTTATCATTTATTAATAAATTTTTTATCTATTTATTATTATTATTATTATTGATTGTATAAATATTTGTACCTGTCTACAGGTTGGGGTATTGGTGTTTTGGGAGTAAGACCGGTTGACTACTCTAGAGTCCTAGACCTGGGGGGGGGTGCCCTCAATGGGGGTCTTTCTAAAAAGTCCTAGTCCATATTTATGCAAGTTTCGGAGGAACAACCCGGAAAACTCTGAACGGCTAATCCAATGTGTGCGCCCTGGGATCGAACCTGGCATCTCACGTCTACCAGATTTGAACCGCTCGGCCACTGGTGGGCCTTACAGCTTGGACAGCTTCTCTTAATTGTAAACCTTTGACAGAAGATGCTGCACAGGTAAGATGACCGAAAACAAAAGAGGAGATCTCTTATCCTGTGGCAGTCATATTTAACACTAAATGTGAAAAGGTGCATTATGGTACAATGAATATATAAGATCTCTCATAATATCCCTATCTCTAACCAACTAAGCCAAGAAGCGTCGAACGGAACTGCTTATATTTACTTTAAAATGGTGGCGCCTTATTTATTAGCGTGACACGAAGACAAAGTCAATTTCTTATAAAAAGCTTCTAATAATGAGAACAAAAAGGGAGGGTTTTTTTTTTCGGTTGGGGGGAGGAGGAGTTTTGAGATAAGCAGATTGATTTAAAAATTTAGATTTACATTCTAACTCAAATATAGTACCGAACCCGGTAATATAGTCCGGCAACCGCAGGACCGACCAGATTCTGGATTTCAGTCCCTGCCGAAAACTGAAATATCACACCTGCAAAAGCTGCCCCCTCCCTTAACCACAAAGTAACTTACCATTTACCAATAAACTATACTGATAACTTAAATAATTCATTAGATAAAAAAGTAAAAGTGTACTTACTTATCTTTAAAAAAAAAAATTACTGCAATAATAACATTCTGACATTAGCAAAAAACATTTTATTTTTTACTTAACACTGTAAATATACTTGTTTTCTTTTAATACTTTGGCTTTCTCGATAATAAAGTTTCTTGAATCTTAATGCAGACATAATGTCATGTTCCTGTAATCACGTTCAATCAGTATCAGTTTTATTTGTTTTTGCTTTGTTTCATTGAACTTAGAATGCAGTTAGGTAATGCGATTCAATGTATCGGCACTTTACTGATAATCTTATTGTTAGGTATTAGATATGGTGGTATTTTCTCTCACTAGAGGGAACCAGAGATCTCGTTGGATTTTGGACATTGACGGAAAGTCGGTCATTTTAATGCCAAATCGGAGCGATCCCAATAGAACGTAATGCTTTTATCTTCCCGATTGGCACTTTACATAAATGGAAGAAAATTGTATCAAATTTGTTCAGGAAGCAATGCAGAATATAAATATGTAATATTTTCGTCTTAGATAAAAAGAATTTGCGAAGAAAAACGAATTTTGTTTTAATCTATGATAAGATATGGTTACTTTTTCAACTCCAATCGGATAACAGAGGAATTTTTTGTTATTTATTTCTATATTAAGCAAAATACGTTGATTGTGAAAGTAATTCTACCTTATTTTTTTAGGACATACATTTTATAATTAAAATGTTAGAAAATTTTTAATAAAAATATTGTAATTTTAGTTTTTGTCAAGTAATTCATGAATAAATGTAAAACTACGGTGGAAAAAAGGAAATTACTTTTTATTATTTCATAAAAATATTTATGTAATATTTTTACAAGCTAAGATTACATATTTTATTTATTTCAATTACGCATATTAAGCAATAATTAAAAATAAAAAATAATAATTAATAATAATTAGCAAAAATATTAATGATAATATTTTTAGGAATTAAAAGATATGATTATAATTATTTTATTTACATTTGCTTATTTCATTGATTTTTTTCATTTTTAAAAATATTATGTAAATAAAAATAACTTAATTTATTATGGCAAATATTATTAAAAAGAAATTTATATTTCATATGCTAGTAAAAAATATACATCTTATTTTCTTTATTTGTATCAATTTATTTTAAGAAAACGGATCCATTTTGCGTACTAGCTAATAATAATATCTATATATTTAATATAGTTATTTTAAATATGCATTTAAAAATATATTAGAAAATTACATGCCAAATTAGAAAAAAAAAAAAAACATTCAGATTAAATATGTCGCAAAACAGAGCTTATAAACTAATAGCTAGCAAATAAATAATGTAATTATTTCATATGTTAGGAATAAAATGCGTAAAACAGCATACAATAAGATAATTTGAAGTATTTAAAACATGACATAAAATAACTAATAATGCATTTTTAATTTTAAAAAATATTTCAAAATTAAAGTAATTTATTTTCGAACACAATAAAAATGTAATAAATAAGGTCTCCTCCAGTTATAACATAAAATAATCGAAATTTCTTCTCAGCGTAATGGTAAGCAATGGAGCAACTGGCACTAAAATGGAGGATTTCGTCAAAAAGCCGGCACGCCAATGTCCAGTCTCTTTCTAATACAGGGTCTCTACGTTGGATCGAAGATGAAACGCGTTGTTTTCTTCCGGGGCTTAGAGTTTAATTTAGTTTTCTAGTAGTATATAGAGAGGAGAGCAATAAAATGAAGATGTTATAGTGATTGCTCTCAGGATCTTTTTTGGCCAAGTCAAGATAATGACGAGCACCTAGGCATGAAATAGAAAGGTGGCTCATAGATTTTTTATTAAGAATATGTAACCCCATCTTCTTGTCGTGCATTAGCAGTAAAATTATTATGAAGTTGGGTGTAAATTTGCTAACGTAAATCAAGATTATAAAATGATTATGCTCCTGCACACAGTGTTCCTTCATCTTGTAAATACATCATATCTCCTGATATTTCATATAATAAGCTGTTTTTATATTCAAGATGAAAACTGTATTTTTTTTTTTTTTTTTTGGAAAACCAGCGAGTTCTTTTTTTCTGTACAATTGAAGTTTTCATTTCTTATCGAAGCTGTTTTTACAGGTAAGAATATTCTTGCCTTATCATTTCTAAAGTTTATTATCTACAGTTGTTTATTAGTGAAATAATTCATCATTTTAATGAAATTCAAAGAAGAAAATTTCGATTGAATAAATATTATTTGAATAATTAAACATTAATAAGTGAACTTGCAGTCAAACATTTCTGAAAACACAGAGTAGGTGATACTGGAAGACGATCAGTAGATCGGTTGATAAATTACATTATTTGTGGACTCCTTCGACAGGACGGTAGATATTAACTGATCATTTAAAAAAACAGAAAGTTTAAAGTTTTTGATTAACATTATTATTTGGAATATTTTTCAAAATGAGTGTTGAATAAAATAACGCAAAATTTTTTATTGTTTGTGCATTTAAAAGTAATCTTTTTAAGGTCAAGATAAATTTGTTATTATAATAAATGAGATTTCCTCATAAATCTGTCAACGGACAGTAATTTCTTTTTATTTGATAAAGAAGAATAAAAGTTTCTTTTTGTTGTGGTTTGATTTATTAATATTTGATGATTGTTAAAAATGATTTGCAATAAATATTTATTAATTTTTATTTTGCAATAAGTTTTAAGATTTAATATTGTGATACCCCAGTGCCAACAGCCAAGCTCTTGATTGGCACCACAGATGTGTTGTCTGCCTCAGTGAAATAATATGGATGCTAATCTGCTCTCTGTGTATTACCGATGCCTTTGAACTTGATTTCACGCTGTCTTTTGATGATCCCGATGTCCAGAGAACTCATCAAGGTGGGATATCTTAGTAGCGCCAAGCTCGCAGTCAAGCGACTGGCCCGGTAAAAGTTTTTAGGTGTAGTCCTGAATCCTGGCAAGCTATAGGGTTCCTGAAAACATCATGGGTATTCCCCCCCCCCTTCCTCTCCAGACCCAGGAGCGGAGAGGAGAACATAGACAGAGAATCTCTAGATCTGGGAGAGGCAGGAGAGCCTAAAATGAACGATGATTATTTTTAAACAGTCATAATGCTTATTCTGTTAACATACCTTTTTGGTATTGTAAACAATGTAAATTTCATCTTAATTAAACTAGAACGTGCAATGTAATGGCTCTGTTTTATTCTTGCCTAATAATTAGATTTTTACTTTTTAGCTTTTTGGATTTGATGTTACCACAGCTAAATTAATTGGGATGTTTTGAACTAATGAAAATAGTTCACGATCCCATGCCACACTCTCAAATAAAAGAAAAAAATATATATATTAAAATTTTTTATATGTGTGAACCAGCAATATTATTAGATACACGGTTGAATTAAAACAAGATCAACTCTACAGATGCCAGAGGAGAAATGCTTAGCACAGACTAAATAAGGTGAGTCCCATTTTAATTACGTGGGAGAGGTCAGGTAAATTTTGTTTTGATTTAATCCGCGTAGACTTAATTTTTTTTTTTTTTTTTTAAACATTTTCCAGTTATTTTTTTTTTTTTTCTTTTGTAGAATGTGACATTTCTACATTTAAATTATAACAACTATAAGATTACAAATTATAATTCAGTTTTTTACTATTCAATGTTTTATTGAAAAGGGTTACTTTATGAGCTAGTAGAAATTAGTTCATGAATATATTAAGAAATTGCTAAGATATATTGTTTTTTGTGTGAAACTCAGACTAGAATGAGAAATGACATCTATGTGAGAAAATATTTATGTTATTGTGAAATGTGTCACAAAGAATAATAGTCGCAGAAGTATTTCTGGTATATTCTAAAAGTTTGAATTTCAGGGTTTAAATTCAGTGTATATGAATTAATTTCAATAGTTACTAAAATTCTTTTCTTACAGACTTATTTGTTTTTTGTTAGAATGACTAAAAGTGATAAATTTTAGAGATAATGAAAAATTTTATTAGTCTTGCTAACTGGTTTATTTTTAGTGGGGTTTACTAAAATTGGTAAAATTCTTTTGTTCGTAAGAATATCTTATACTCTTGTGTTTGTAAGAAAAAATATACCCAGAACTCATTATGTTTATTTATGTATTTATTTTGTGTTGAAAATGCTGGTTTCGCAATAAGAAAGTTTTGGTAGTGTCCAAGAAACAATAAACGGACTTGTTGTTATGAAGGATCAAGACAATATTCTACGAGTCAAAACAAAGTTGTTAGATCGAGTAGACACTTTTTCTTTCGAGTATCCTGTATTGTTGCCATCAAAACACCATGTTGTAAGGTGTCTAATTAGAGACTGTCACTTAAAGAATTGTCACGTTGGACTAAGATGGTTCGATCTTACGAGAAAATTATTGGATTATTTCTGCAAAATGCAACATACAAAGCGAGCTGATAAATGCACAAAGTAAAATTTTTTCTTCTAAATCATTTGTTACTCCGCCTATCCATTTACATTTTGACAGAGTCAGAGACTCGAAAGTTTTTGAAGTTGTTGGCATTAACCTGCGGGGTCCTCTTTTTCTAAAAAGGAAATCCAAAGTATGGATAGCTATTTTTACCTGTGCAGTATATAGAGCCATACATTTGGAATTGGTGACAAAGCTATCAACAGGAGAATTTATCCGAGCACTAAGAAGATTTATAGCCTAAAGAGGAAGAATTTCAACAATCTGCTGTGATAATGGAACTAACTTTCATGGTGCCAACAATCTCTTTAAATCTCTCAACTGGAATCAAATTCGAAAGTTTTGGAGCAGATCAATTATAGTAGCTTTACATTGAAATAAATATGCATTTGCCTTTTTTTATTTTTATTTTCTCTTACCCATATGACAGAAAAAGCATTAGTTTTGCACTAAATTTTTGAACTTGAGTTTTTGCTACAATGAAATGTTTTGAGGTTCCCTGAATTTAAAAAAAAAAAAAAAAAAAAAAAAAAAAAAAAAAAAAAATCAGCGTTTAGTGTATATCAGTCTTTTTTACTTTAGAAATCAATCTGTGTGTCTTGCTGTTACAAGCATAACGCAAAAACAAATCTTAGCAAGTAGTCCTAATTCAAGATTCTAAATCCATATCAACCATTTCTAATCTTTAAAGTTGTTCTGAAAGTCCCCCCCCCCCCTCCAAAAAAAAAAAAAAAAAAGATATGTGAAAAACATTGAACTTTCCTTCCTCTTTATAAGTTCTAGGATCTAATAAAACAAATTTAACATGAATATTGATATTTGTGTTGTGGATGGAGGAGGACTGGAGACTACAAGGCTTTGGTGTGAGGTTTGACTGCCAATTGTCAGTCTGAGAAAAGAGAGAAGAAAAAAACAAAAACTTTTATTTTAAGAATCATCTTTGCAAATAGGAAGAATTTTATTGATTAGTAATAAAATAATTATTTTTTTCACCATTCACTGTCAATAAAAATTTAATTCAATAAATATTGTAGTTTTTGTCAATCACATAAGAAAAATATAGTAATTTTGTGGATTTTTGGCAAAATAAGCACACATCTCGGAATTAAAATTTGATAAAAGTGTCCAGTTTTGTGAGTTAGCACAAAATATTCATTTATTTGAAAAATTGACGGCAAGCATATCTCTGACTTGAGCGATTAGTTGTAAATAAAGGATTTTCCCCCTTAACAGCAGTTAAATTTATAACTGTCATATTTTGGCAATCAGTTCCGAAAATATTGCATATTTCGTAAATTAGGTATTAAAAAAAGTAGGAAATTTGTTGATTTACAGCAAAACTGTTTTTTGGGAATCAGACTTAAAAATATTTTTCTGCCAATTGGCAAAATAGTGTTTTTCGGAAAATCGTCTATGATAAAATTCCCTATTTTAGTAAATATTGCGTATTTCAGTAATCATACATAGGGGGGGGGGGGAAAGGTTGTTACTTTACACGTATTTCAGGAATCTGCTTTGAAAATTCTGCGAATTTTGCCGATTGATGACAAAATAATCCCATTTTTCGGGTATCGTCGGCGATAAAAAACACCCATATCAACAAATATTCCGTATTTTAGCAACGATATAAGAAAAAAAAAAAAAAGCAGAGATTTTGTTGTTTTTTGCCAAAATAGTCACATGGCACAGAAATTATCTTATAAAAAAAAGTTAAGTTTTATAATTAGCTCATTCAGATAATTAACACTGAAATATTCAAGTATTTCTCAAATCGGTGGGAAAACAAATGACTAATTTTAGTAGTCAACTCTGAGTCAACAATTCCCAAACAATGAAATGATGGCATAATATCTGATATTTCTGCATCAGATAGTGATAATACTACGTGTTATGAAAATTAAATACGAAAAAAAAAAAAAAAAAATCAGAAATTTTGTTGATTTACAGAAAAATAAATAATAATCCCACATTTCATTAATCAACTTTGAAAAGGTGCAAATTTTATTAGTTTTTGAAGAAATGATCATATTTTGGGATTGATGACAGGAAAAAAAAAAATAATAATAATAATAATAATAAATAAATAAACACTTATTCAGGAATTAATATATTTCTAACTTTTTTCTTTTGAAACAACTGTGAAATGATCTCATTGTTCAGCAAAAATTTTTTTAAATAATCTTATATTTCGGGAATTAGCAGCGAAGAGAATTATAAAATTCAGCAATTAATCATGATTTTTTCTTCTTTTATCCCAAACAGTAGGGAAATGATACTACGAAGGAAAGTCATTAAGTAAGTCACAAAAGACAATGACAAAATAATTTACCATGATAATCACTTGGACTTTTTTTTTTTTCCCACATAATCCCCAGCAACGTTGATGCACTTATCCCATCGTTTTATCAGAGACCCAATTCCAGCTGCATAAAACTCTTTGGGTTGCTGTCTCATCCACAGTAAGACTTCAGGTTGAACTTCATCGTCATCTGCAAATTGTTTGCCTCCAAGATGTTGTTTCAGTGGACCAAACAAATGAAAATCGCTTGGGGCTAAGCCTGAGCTTTAAGGTGGATATGTTGTAGCGTCCATAAAAAGGTAACGTTTCTTTATGAATATTTTTTGATTCAAGTCCTTTCGCCCACAAAAATCAGACCAGAGCACACTGCTCTTCTATCGTACAATCATTCAGCACCATTGCCATTTTTGAAACTGCATTAAGCATGTGTGTGAATGCTACCTACTCAATATGAATTGAATATCATAAAGCTGTATGATGCTGTCATCTATCATCATTCTTTGGAGATATCTGTTACTACTTTAAATAATTCCATATGCATTTGTGACTTACTTAATGACTTACCCTCGTATAATTCGATAATTTGTTGCAAAAGTATCGCATTATCTTACCAATCAGACTAAAAAAAAGTCGTGCAATAAATAAAATAATAATGATAAAAATCTTAATTCAGCAATCACCCATGATTAAATGTAATTTTTTCCCCTCTCCCTAACAGCAATGAATTAATAACGTAGCAGGGTTCATACTCATTTTAAGAAAAAAAAATTCCTGAGTTTTCCTCCCCGAGTTAGTTCCCAGAATCAATAATTTTTTCATATCGACAACTAGTGATGTTTATTTTAATCCACTCCCCCCTCCCTTTTTTCTAAAAAAAAAAAAAAAAAAAATAGTAGCGAACTAATTGCCCAGAATGTTTTGGATCTGAATAACTTATTTTAAATTAATTTCAAAATGCTTTTCAGACAAAATAAAATATTAATCCAAATTGGAAATGTGTATATATATATATATCACAAACTCTTGGAAACTTAATTACCTTACATAAAAATTTGCCCTTAAACCAAGTGCTTCAAAAAATTTGATTAGCCAATGATTATTAAACGACATTGTGCTTTGCAAGGGTCACTATCTACACTTTCGACCCAAAATGCAAACTGTGGATTTAAGTTTTTATCTGTCCTGTCCAGATTAAACGATGTTTTCCAATTCACGATAATAATTACTTTTTAATTATAATTCAATCCATCTCACAAAAAAATAAATAAAATAAAATGCCTAAGCTAATAAAATAAGCTAAGCACGTGCACACTGCATCAGTAAGACTAAACATGCACATAGCCAGTTGTCTGCCCTGGCTCACACACACACATTCAGCATATTTAACAAAAACCTATTATTGAAAACAGAAAAAAAAAAAAAAAAAAAAAAAAGATTTGATGGTTAAAAAAAATTGTTATTACTAATATCAATGATTCTATGCAATAGAAAGACACTTTCTTAAACATGGTGGTAAAATATATTTAAAAGAATAATGTAAATTGTTCATAAATCCAAATTTACTTGCACATTTCTTACAAAAATTTGCAAAGTAATTTTTCTTGGTTAAAAAAAAAGTAGATAGTTTGTTTTTTCTTCAAGGAAAAGCTGGAAAAGAGGCGATAAAATGATTTAGTTTAACAATTATACTAAAAAAAAAAAAAAAAAAAAAAAAAAACCTTACTTTTTTGCAAAAAGTAAGTTTATTTTTTTTTTCATATAATTGTTGAAAAATGCTCCGTTTTTAAATAATTTAAAGTTATGATTTAGTTTATTTAAACTCGTGGCCTTAACAGAGAGTCAAGTTTCTTGTCATTTCTTTTAAAGTTTTGCAGTCCAATTTTTGAATATGAAATAGTTTTTACTATAACAGTATGCCTTGAGATCCGCACAATCGTATAACCAGATTCTTGTGGTTAGTCTGCATGGGCATAACTCAAAAGCAGGTATTGGCAGGAAGTCTAAAAATCGTATTATCTACATCATAATGATCCATGTACTATGACATGCAAAGGGTTCAAATATACTACTGGCCATTAAAATTGCTACACCAAGAAGGAATAATAATAACGGAATGAAATTTGTTGGACACATACATTATAATAGGAAGAACAATTGATTAAAATTTCAGGAAATTAGGAGTAATATGTACTGTGAAAACAGTACATAAAGCAGCGACCTCTGTGAGCAATAACAGCACATATCTGCCTAGGCATCGAATCGAGCAGCGATTGGATGACATGTACGGGTAGAGCACTTCATGAAGTTTTAACAGGATGCCAGAATTCTTCGATTGAAGTTACTGGTGAGAGGTGGGGGGGCAGTCGCTTTTCAACGATTAAACAGTCATTTTCATTGGTGCGAGATCAGGAGAATGCGCTGGCCAGAGCAACAGTCAAACACATTCTGTATCAAAGGAGATCCGGACAATACAAACAACTTGCGGTCGTGCATTATCTTGCTTAAAGTTTGCGCTACGGAGGCCTCGATTACAGGGCAGAGGGGCGGGCCTTAACTCAACAGAAATTTAATAACCGCTGTTCATAGTGCCAGGAATATGAACATGAAGTAATCGAGACGTGTATCCAATGGGAACCCATAACATCATTGCGAATGATGGACAGTATGATGATGTCGAATCCCAGCTGGCAATGTGCATTATTCATAATTCCATTAAATACGTATAAGGCAATCTTGATGCTGTAAACAGGTTTGTGATTTGTCTGAAAAGTGACTTCACGCCATTCCTACGTCCAGGTTCATCATTGATCTCACATTAATGGCGCCCATATCAGCGATGCAGTTTTGAGGGTAATCAGAATTTTGGTAACCGTATACTGAGTCACCACCTGGATTGATGGTATGTGGTACCATTGGATACACATCCCGGTCAACTCTTTTTTTCATTCCGCCACTCTGAATACCAGTCATTACATTTCTGACGAGTTAAGGCCCATCGCTCTGCCCTATGTTCAAGGCCTCCGAAGCGCAGCATTTAAGCAGGACAATGCACGATCGCAAGTTGTCCATATTGTCTGGACCCTCATTGATGCCGAATGTGTTCGACTGTTGGTCTGGCCAGCACGTTCTCCTGATCTCGCACCAATGAAAATGACTGTTTAGTCATTAAAAACGACTGGTCCCCTACCACTTACCAGTAACTTCGATCGATGAATTGTGGCATCGTGTTGAAGCTTCGTGAAGTGCTGTACCCGAACATGTCATCCAATCGCTGTTCGATTCAATGCCTAGGCAGATATGTGCTGTTATTGCTCACGGAGGTCGCTGCTTTATGTACTGTTTTCTCAGTACATATTACTCCTAATTTCCTGAAATTTTAATCAATTGTTCTTCCTACTATAATGTATGTGTCCAACAAATTTCATTTCGTTATTATTATTCCTTCTTGGTGTAGAATTTTAATGGCCAGTAGTGTACACTGTTGTTTAAGTAAAAAATTTCTAGTTGGTACATATTAACAACATTTTTAAAGTGAACAAAACATAATGAAATTAACATAATTTTATAGATAAAAAATAATTTTCGTATAAAAGATTTTAAGAAGTTAAGTTCGATTAAAAACATTCATACCAAATTATATTGCGTCCAGAAAAATGCTTAAAAATGATAATTACTGTTCCTTACCATGAATTACAGAAAGTATTATTTACAGGGTCGAATTTTCAAAACTAAATCTTTGGAATAATTTCAGGTTTTGAATATAAAAATATTTTTTTTTTTTTAGTAATTGTTGATCTGAATGCGTAATCTGTTGATTGCATCATAATAATTTAGCGGATAAATTTTTTTCTGATTACACAGGTCTGCAAAATCGTACTTTTCAAATTTTTTATGTACTGCGTTGGGTGTCTCTAATGCATTTTGATACTCTGAATTCAGAAATGATTATCTTTTTTTCCTATCACTTAAGAAATTTTCACACAGTAAGGTTGAAAATCGGAAGAATTCATCTAGAAGTTATAACAAATTCAAAACAATTTATATATAAAATACATTGAAATAGGCTATTATTTACACATTATATTTTAAATGTATTTCTTCACATCGAATCTCCCTTTAGAGCATTTTATCTTGCGCAAGGCTTGAGGGTCTTGTGTGTATGTGGGATTCTCTATTAAACATGCAACAATATTCTGCTAACATGTTAACAATTCATCGTTTCTTATACCTACTTTCCATTTGTTTGATGTCTTGATGAAACAGCTCTCCTTGTTGTCAGGGAATGAATTTAGATGAGAGTAAAAAAATATGGAGCTTTAAGCTCAAACAATTTCTTTTTTTTTTAAACTGTACGTGAGGGAAATTTTTAAATAGGTTTTTCTTAAACAGCATCCAAAAATATATCAGAAAAAATATATCAAACTGAAGAAAAAAATTTCTTCGTCAACCTGTCTTATTTGCTATTTTTAAGAAAGACAATACCAGAAAGTTTGAATTCAATATTGTAAATGAATATCATAAGCAGATTTTTCTTGAAAACTTTATTGTGGGTGAAAGTTCTTTGAATCATTTAAAAAATATTTTTCATTTAAGTGTTAAATGTTTTAAGAATGCAGGCGGAGTAATCAAGCAGAGGGTTTTGAAGGATGTAATAAACACGCTTCCCCCCTCACAAAAATACATGCAAAACAAAACTGTTTCCAAAACAGTTTTCAACTTTTTAAAAGAACCTCAGAAATGGTTGGTCAAGAATACAATATCTTATTTTTGTGACTAAACTGCCACATTTTATTTTTTTACCTTATTTAAAAGCTGTCACTCAAATTTAAAAATAATAAAGCATTTTATAATTGTTTGCATTACTTTTAAACTTTGACAGACGATTTATTGCTCAAAATAAATTACGTATTTATGAACAGATCGTTTTGTATTTGTAAATAATAAAGAAAGAAAATTATTAAAAATTTGTCAACAGTGTAAATATTAATGACTAAAGAAAAGAAAAACTGTTCTGGAATCATCTGCAAAAAATGTGAAGGACTTGCTATTTCATTAGTGAATGTTTCCGGATTATGTATGCAATGAATTGTGGTCGTCGCCTGACAATATTACCGGCTGATGACCAGTGCACGGTCGGATAATGCGACACCCCACTAGCTTTTCATCTATCCTCCATTTTGATACATTTACTTTGTGGAAATTTTCAGTGCAATTTTATTGGTATGTGTCCCTTTTGATGTTTTCATTTTACTTTATGCAATTTTTCATGGAATTCTTATGTACAATGATCATTCATAAATTTATTCGGCTAATAGTCAACGCTTGGTCCGGTCTGTGGCGTGTTTCTATACTTTCCCTGATTCTATACATTTATTTAATGCTGATTTTATTTTTTGCAACTTTTACACACATCACATTTTTATTTTATGGTACGCACAATAGTTTATTACAATCTTATTAAAAAATATAGCTTTAAATTTATAGTGATCGCAGTACCTGTTTGTACAATTCTGCTTGAAACTAACATCACAACTATAACAATACAACAATGTTTTAAAATATAGAAAACTAGTTAGTTGTAGGGCGACTAAGGCACCCGTTGAAAAATAATCATTTCATTTTATTTCAATCATTTCATTTTATTTTATCTTCAAATAATTCATTTTTTTTTCTCGTGAAAGCTTATTTCATTTTATGCTGAAAAAAATGGCAACAATTAAAAATTATTAATGTCCATTTGAAAGCATTTTCATATTTTAATTAATTTTAAAAAATCTAATAAAAAATTCGTTACAGATACAGTACCAAATGAAAGGGGTGATTTTTCTGAATCCGTCGGATTAAAAAGCTTATTGATCAGACATTGATTTTTTAAAATTAACTAATATGAAAATTAGGTGTTCACACGAAGACAGAGTCCAAGGAAATGTCTTAGCCTTTTTTAAGCACGACAGAGTCAGGCACTGATGAGCATAACTATATATGCTGATAAATGTTATTCATGAATATGGGAATGAGTAAAATAATTTAAAAAAGTAGCTACAAGATTGTGTATATATATATATATCACAAACTTATATTTATGTGTGTGTATATATCAATACAAAAAACCCTTAATGGGTTAAAGGTTTGTGACGCAGCACTGCACTTTATGGCTATAAGAATTAGAAATACGGGTCTTAAAAATAATGATATCAAATTTTCAGTGACGCTTTGCTATTAATTAAAAAATGCAGAGATTTTCTTATTTGAATTTGTTTTTTTCTTCTATTTCTTTTTACAGTGTAAACGTTATTTTCAACATAAAATAATATATAACATTTACTTACCGATATACCTTTTCATTCACATCTCTTATAATATCAAAATATGTGTTTTAAAAGAAATGATATAAAATTCCAGCAACGCAGTGATGTTACACTAAATGATTTGTTTTTAAATTCCACTGCAATTATTTTGTTTTGCATATTAAAGTATATTTGCACATTGAAATATTGCTTTTAATTTTCAAATACGCAGTCAAATATATCACTTTCATTAAGTTTATATTATGTACTGAAATGTACTTATTTCAATGAATTATTTTATCTTCTGCGTCACGCTATCCAAAACTACAACTAAAAATTTCGCTTTTTTCAATTAATTTGGATAAGATGGCACAAAATAAACAATTCCATAAATTTTATTTACAGTTTTGGATAGCGTGACGCAAAAGATAAAATAATTCATTGAAATAAGTACATTTCAGTACATAATATAAACTTAATGAAAGTGATATATTTGACTGCGTATTTGAAAATTAAAAGCAATATTTCAATGTGCAAATATACTTTAATATGCAAAACAAAATAATTGCAGTGGAATTTAAAAACAAATCATTTAGTGTAACATCACTGCGTTGCTGGAATTTTATATCATTTCTTTTAAAACACATATTTTGATATTATAAGAGATGTGAATGAAAAGGTATATCGGTAAGTAAATGTTATATATTATTTTATGTTGAAAATAACGTTTACACTGTAAAAAGAAATAGAAGAAAAAAACAAATTCAAATAAGAAAATCTCTGCATTTTTTAATTAATAGCAAAGCGTCACTGAAAATTTGATATCATTATTTTTAAGACCCGTATTTCTAATTCTTATAGCCATAAAGTGCAGTGCTGCGTCACAAACCTTTAACCCATTAAGGGTTTTTTGTATTGATATCATTACTTTTTAGGGGTTAATGATTAAAATGTAAAATTAAAGGAGCATGGCAATGAGTTTGTAACCCTTAAAAAGTGCAGTTTCATAGTTCATACCACATTAAATTTTACCCCGAACAAAATAACAAACTAAATGAAATTTAAAAAATTTATGAAAAGTGATAAATAAAAAACTTTAAGAAAGAATATTTGTTGTGTGATGGAAACACGCAACATTACAAAGGCATAATATAGTATATTTTAAAAATAACAAACAATTTCTACAAAAAAAAAAAAAAAAAAAAAGAGAGAGAGAGAGAGAGAGAGAGAGAGATTTATATTATTTTATTTAATATTCAATTTCTTTGGTTCAACGGTTCATCTGTTTCTTAAATAGTTCAACAGAATATTTAAAATGAATGTTCAAATAATAATTTATTTACGAAAGTTTTTGTAAAAAAGTGTTATGAATAAGTTTTTAAAGAGCTCCATTCACCGCATAGATTTTGGTTAGATTAAAAAAAATTAAACACAAGTTTTTAAATGGTCCAATTGAATGAACAAAATATTAATATTTTGTTATATTTTTAATTGGAGATGTTTAAAGTAAAATGTTGTAAGGATTTGACAGTAATTTTCCAAAATACCTAACACCATGGGGGTGGGGATCAGATCCTCCTTTGGAAACTCTGATAATTCTAAAAAAGATGCTTAATCAATCTGAGGGAGATTTTGTTTGGTTTAAAATTAATTCAGATGGGGAAAATAGGAGGGGGGCAATCAGTTAGACCACTTTGAAATTTTAATCGGGAAAACGTTTTTTTAGAAAATGTTTTGTTGAATGTAGTTTTATTCCTATCTGGTTAAATATACTGTACCTAGTTCCCACATTTTTCCTGGCTAGAATTCCTGAAAATTTTCTAAAACGTGGTGAAGGGATTTTGGACATTGCCTCATTCTCTAAAATTGGGTTATGGGGGTAAAAAGTATACTAAGAGATCTAACATTAAAATTTTAAATGATAAGGATTTTTTAGCACTTTGAGAAATCTTCTAAATGCAATCACTTCAACGATACTTTTTTAAGGTTGGTTGGTAGTAGGTTTTAAGGCCAACTGACTACGCTAGGGTCCTAGGTCCTAGGCATATAGGTAGAATGACCTCCATGAGGTCTTTCTAAGGGGTCGAGGTCCGTATTTAAGCGAGTTTCGGAGAAAAACACTGAATAAACGGCTAAGTGAAAGAGTGCAGGATGGGATCGAATCCGGCACCTCTCATCCACCGCTCGGCCGCTGGTGGGGCATTTTTAAGGAACTTATATAAATATATATATATTTTTTTTTTCTAAAAGTCCCATCTTCCTCCCCAAATCTATCGGAAACGACTAAGGGAAGACAATAAACTGCAATATCTGAATAAAGGCAATAAACAAAATTTTCAAAATAATACAAAATTTGAAATGTATTATTAATTTCTAATTTAAAGGTTGCAGATGCATGGTAATTTCATTTTATATCAAAATTATATGTAAGAAATAAGTCTGTACAAGTGAAGGAGGATTTTGTTTTCTTTTTTTCTAGAGTAGCTTTTATTGTTATATTCATGCCTGCTCCCTACTGTTAAATTTAAGAAAGAAATAATTATTATTTTTGAAGTATAGATTTAATTTAAAAGAGAAAAATAAATAAAAATAGAACAATCTTTAAAATGTGAAACTTTTATACTGATAAATATTTAATTAGTATAGTTTTTTACTGGAAATTTAATGAACAAAGTAATTTATAAAATAATACACTGTATAATTCTTTATTATAATTATTATAATTCTTTATTATAATTAATACACTGTATAATTATTTTATCAGTATGCTTTGCAGAAATATATTATTTCGTAAAATTAAGTATCACAATGCGAAAAACAAAATTAATTAATTAATATTTTTAAAAATATATTATGGGTTTAAATTAAAGTCAAATAAAGATGTATTTTACTTAATTTTATTTTATTACTTATTTTACTAATTTTAATTCTATTTTCAGAGTTTTTCCAATGCATTTAAGTGTTTGGTAACCGAGTTTTTTTTTTTTTTTTTTTTTTTTCATTACACTATTATTTTATAAAATTAAAAAATAATAATAATAACGGAAAACATGCAATTTTAGATTTGGATTTGATATATTATAATTATTACAATCTTTGTAAAATATTTCATTTACATACTATATTATAGAAATTTAATGAGCAAATTAATCAATTAATTATTATTATTATTATTATTCAGGATTTTTTTTATCCATAGTTTAAGTGATTTATCACTTAGTTTAAAAAAAAATTACAAATATGATTATGATATTATCTATCATTTTTATGAAAGTAAAGAAAAAGGTTTTTGTTGTTTCAATCACTTTTTAAAAGAAAACCAATTTTGAAAGTTAACAACGTATCAACTTGAAAACAATGGAATTGAATGAATATTTTGATTAAAAAAAATATTATATAAAATACAAATCTCCAAATAAATAACACATTTAATATATATATTAAAGAAAGAAAACTATTTTATTTTGTAAGTTTGTTTTTGACACTAACTGCCGATAGATGGAGCCAAATTACCTATCTGAGATTGAATATTTCAAATGGAAACGAAGACTGTATACGTCCGCGAACATTCCAAACCGGATTACAATCTTTTCTTTTGAGCAATGCGAAAGAAAATAGTGTAATCCGCGAGGTAATATAGTTCCATTTTTAAAGTGAAATATATAAAAAACAAGAGTTTTTTGGGAAAAACGAAGCACGTCACGATTCTTAGACAAAATAAATTAATATCATATATCAATTTCATAAAATTTCTTCGAGCCGTTTTCGAGAAAAAAAACTCACACAATTACCATTTTTCCTTTGAAGTCTTAAATTGCAATTTCAGATCTCAAAATATATAGAATGTGGAAGTGTGAAACTTTCAGGATAGCATCATGCAGAAGATAAAATATTATTCTGAAAACATCAGATCAAAATATCTCCTATTTACTGAGATATTAAATGTCGGCGTTTCCAAATTCTTCTGATGTAAAACTAGCTGTATAATAAATAGAGTGTCGCTGCTAAGCTTTGTTTGAGCTTTGCTGCCAACCGGTGGATTATACAGCATCTGTTCCAAAATACGGAGCCAATCCAAATTTTATGATATATCTCGCTTTTGCATCAGACAGTTTCACATTTTTAGCAATTTCAGAGTCACTGAATGCAAAACTCATTATTTTTCCCAAATCGTCGATTGATGAAAATGAATAATTGCACTTTATTGCCGTTAATAAGACAAGCCCTTCAGCTTTAATAACTTTTTCATTTAACGTTACCGGCATCCACGTTTTATTTTCCATCGTTAATTTCAGCGTTGTTGTCGAAGAGGCTGCTTTTTTATCATCACTGCACTCTGTTAAGATGGGTACAAAAGTGCTTTGGCCAGATAATAATTTTATGCGGCTTTGATGTCTCTCACTTTTGGCATGTGATTCAATTTGCTTGAAACCCATATTTGAAATACTAAATCGTTTGCTGCATGGTCGGCAAAACACAGAATAAATATCATCGGTGCATCCTTCACACCAGCTGCTAACAAGCTGTCCATCGTCAATCGTTCTTTGAAGCCACAGTTCCGAAAATTTAGTAGATCTCGGCATTTTTTTTTAAAATATAACTACGTTTGGTTAAAATATAGAAGTTTCTAGCAAAATATGAAAGTTTTTAAATTATAAATCACATGTTCAATAAATAATACACAATAAGCCACAGTTCCGAAAATTTAGTAGATCTCGGCATTTTTTTTTTTCTTTTTAATAACTGTTTTTGGTAAAATATAGAAGTTTCTAGCAAAATATGAAAGTTTTTAAAATATAAATCACATGTTCAATAAATAATACACAATACGACCCTGGATTAATTCTGATTAAAACAGCGCGATTAGAACGTAACGTACAAACAAAACACAGACGCTAAACTATAAACTAATGCTAGCTGTTGCCATTCGTAATATAACTATATCGCTGACCATGGTGACAAAATAACATACGTCAGTTGCGAGAAAAATCCCTACTTCAAACCCTTCAAACTGATACGCTAGCCGCTTGCATGACGTCATACCCTTAACCAATGGCAGATAAGGCACGCCCAATGTAATTTTCGCTTACTACGCACTTGAACTAATGATCGCTCATAGCAGCAAAATATTTACGATGTTATCGAGTTAGGGATTTAATGATTTAATTGCCAAAGTAGAGATATTTAAACGAAGATAATAAAGTAATCACTAAAAAAATCAGGAATTTTAGGACAACTTATCATATTTAAGGACATTTCAGGACGTTTTTTAAATTTTAAGGAATTTCAGGAATTTCAGGACATGTACGACCCCTGGTAATAACTACAGGAAATGTGAATTTGGTACTTCGGATTCCATATCTAGTTGCCACTTGAAAAGTTGATCAAGATTTGCAAGCTTCAAAGAAATTGATAACAGACTTGATTTTTGTTTTGATAAGTATAGGCACTATAATTAAACGGGGGTTGAGAATGGCGGTAACCCTCCTGACATAGAATTATACATCTATACGATATATTCTATACAAAACATTTAGAATATTAACAATAAATATGAATTTCCTTATGATTTTTACAGTATAAAGTTATTTAAATGCAATTTATAAGAATGTCTGTCCCAAAACGCAATACATTGGCATTTTATGTGCGTTCCTGTACATAAACGAATTGTAGAGAATTAATTAATGCCATTTTAAATAGGGAATATCATATAGTAAACCTGAATAACATATATCATTTCTGAAAATATTTACAGACATTGGGGGCGGGCAGATGGACAGTCAGACAAAAAAATATGCAAATTGAAATCCTATTCACAGTTAAAAATTGTTAAAAAATGTTTAATGTAAACGGAAATGCAATTCCAGCAAATGTCCAATGATAACCCTTAACGTAACTGAATATTTTTGTGTGCCCTGTAAATCTAATGCTAATCGTACTGTACACTATAGAAAGCATTCTTTTGTGCATATGAATAACATATTTCAATTTCATTAAGATTTATGCAAAGTATTTAAAATTTGGTTTATAGAAATATCTTCACATAGAATAATGCTTTGGAATACTTTCGGGTGTCCCTGTATACAAACCAGTGATGGTGTTTACTCCATTTTCTATAGAAAATATCTGATAGAAAACTTTAATAACGTATTTCAATTTTATTAATACTATATGCATAAATTAAAGGTATTAAAATATGGTTTATAAAAATACCTCTCATAGAACACAATGCTTTGGAATACTTTCGGGTGTCCCTGTGCACAAGCTAGCAGAGGTATTCACTCCATTTTTAATAAGGAACATCCGATAGTGAACTCAAATAACATATATCAGTTTCAGGAAATTCTATGAATATTCACGGGAGTTAGAGCGCAGACACACAGAAAGACGAATGGACAGACAGACAAATTGAAGTCATTAACACTTTTCAACCTGGCTGGAATTGTTAAAGAGCCGAAGTCATTAAATTTTTCAACTATGATGGAAAGTGGTAAAAATAAAACGCGAAAATTCCACACGGCTTTGCTAGACTTTAAATTTTTTTTCCTCTCTTAATGTGTTTTAATTTGCTGGTGACCCCTAAGAAATTTAACTATTAAATTTTTTAACAATATGAAATAACGTAAATTTGCATTAAGTTCTTAAAACTGTTGTTTTCACGTGCTTGAATGATTTTAGTTGCTATTTTAAAATAAAGGATCTTTTTTTAATTTTTCTCATCTCATAGATAACCCCCTAAAGTTAGTCCGTTGGCGTCGAAAAATAGATGCCAAAATTGAAAAAAAAGTGGTGTAAGTCATTTTCAAATTGCAATAACTCAGTGAGATTTTGACTTAGAGAGATGATTTTTTTTTTTATTTTGCTTGTCAGAGCAAGGAGAATAATTTTCTAAATATAAGTCACATGATAGGAGGGGCTGTATAAAAATTTAAATTTCGTATTTAATATGTATACAGCCCCTTGTACAAAAAAAATGCCATATTTGAAATCTACTCTTAATTTGCTCTAACTTTATAATTGGAAGTATGTTTCTATCTTTCTTAGTTTACGAGATAATCGCTGTAACATCTATTTTGAATCATCCGGTATATATATGTGGTGTGTGTGTGTTCATAATTTGAAAATGGTAAAATTAAAAGAAAAGAAATGAGATTATAAATAATGTAAACATATCAACAGAATTATATTTTATTATCACTTTGTGTGCAGAATGTAGGTTCTGTAATAAAAGTTTTTCAGTTTTCGTTTATAACTTAAGGTTTAAGATTTTTATTTAACCTTTTAACATTCATTGGTTAAGCACTGAAACCAAATATTTAAAACCATTTAATATTTTATGCAACATTCTTCCTTGGCTTTAATCAATTTTTGAACTTCTGTTCCTTTTCTGTTAGGCAGCTAGCGGCACTACTCTTAAAGTCCAAACTTTATCAAATGATGTTTCAAAGAAAGCCAAATGCACCGATTTATGCTATGGAAACTGCAGTCTGCATGTAACTTTTTTTTTTTTTTTTTACATTGGCATTTTTAATGGTGCGTAAATATTGATATACGCATCAAATCTAGTTATTTATTTTAAGAGAAAGTTACTTTATATGTTAAAACATACATGTTTTAACATGTGTAATTTTTATACATGTGTTAAAACACACACATGCATACCTATGCGCAGTATGTTCATTATGTATTCATATTGTAACTTCGTTTAAAATTCTGTTTATTATTTGGAGTGTTTTGCCATTTTCTTACCAAACTGGAAGCTGGAATATGTAAAAAAATAAGAGAAATATTGCAGGGAAAAAAAAAAAAGCTGATTGTTTTTATTGATTTTTTTTTTCTGGGCATAAATCCCCTCAAATATCCTCTTTACTACAAATGTTCGTGTTTTAGAACTTTCTACCTCTGTAGCTCCTCAAGTCAGAAGACATTGAACGGTTAAAATAATCATCATTCTTCTCCAAATCAAACTGATGGGTATAAAATTACCAAACAATGATAAAAATGGGGGAGGGGGGCGTAGCAAGAAAACTGTGGGTGATGGGGTAAAATAGTGGTCATATTCGAATTCAAGAGGTCATTTTACATAAGAATATGCTGAAATGGTGTCAGATACAATTTTCATGCCGAGCAGTGTTATTGAATGAAAACAAATTAAACATAAAAATAAAGCTAAAGAGTCTCTTAGAGAGAGGAAACATGTGTCTGATTTCACGATTGGATTGTTCATGATGCAAAAAGCATGCCCAGTTTTTCATTGGATCAGCATGATGTTGGTAGGCATGTCTTATCGGGTTTCTATAATGATGTGTCAGAAACGTGCGAGTACCAGCTTTTTCCAGAGTAGATCCCTGTTTTTCCAGGTTTTGGTGCTTGTTTTGAAAGTTCCCCTGAGATTTTATGACCAATTCCCCCCCCCCCCCTGATTTTCAGGTTCTCCCTGAGGCGTATGAACCCTGCATAGTAAGGTATGAGAATAGCTTAGTATCATTTCTACCCCCTTTCCTAATTTTCAATAACTATTTTTTTCGGATTTGCATTTATCAGTCAAAATCGCTTTCGAAAAGCCAGACTTTTGAAAATGGAAAATTTTATGCGTGAAACTATCTGTTTTTGGTTTCAAAATTTTCTTAGATAGGCTTCTGCAACGTAAAAACTGAGTTATTACATATTCAATTACCTAAGGTTTGGCTGACCTCTCGGATTGGGAATCAAAATAACAGCTTATTTAAAATTTTAATTAAAACTTGAAATTCCCCCCCCCCCACACCAATTTTTTATTATTAGCAGCAAATATTCATAATAGAAGAAAGGAAAAAAAAAAAATCTGACTCCGAAAAACCAGAATAATTTTCAATCGCATTAATCACCATCAACAATTAAGTAAAGAAAAAAGAAAGAGAAAGACTTGAGGAGGGGAGAGAGAGTTTGGAAACTAAAATACTTTTAGACGTATTTCTAATTGAGACCATTCTATTTCTCAATTATGTTGATACCCAGTATAAGAAAACTAAAAATGCCCATGAATTTGATTGGAAGGGAAATAAAGAGCCAACTTCTGTTTTTCTAATTTCTTTTTACTTATAACAGCCAACTTTCCTGATTTTTTGTAAAAGTAAAATTACATATTGACACCTCCTATATATGTAAATAAACAGATTTCATGTTTCACCAGCGTAGAAATTAAAACAGTTTGTGTTTCAGTGGAAATATTAGATTTCGTTTTCATAAAAGAGCAGGCGCTCCTGATGTATCGCAGGTTTCTAGGTCAAAGAGCACTGTAATCTGTTTAGTGAACTGGGGGAAGGAAACTGAAAGATCAGTAGGATATATTTTCTAACATAATGATACTTAAACCCAGACATCACATCGCCTCCCCAGGATGTCTTCAAGATGCCTTCTGGATGAAAAGGCGTCCCAGAAACGTGCTTAAGATGTACTGTGGATAAGTTAAGCCTAACTGTGCTGTTAGGGAAGAAGGAATCTGAAAGTTCTCACTCAATTAAGATATTACAGAAGGAAAAAAAAAAAAAGTCACAATTTTACCTATCATAGCTGGCAGGTAAACTTAAAGTTATTCCCTGGGGATATTTGTTTTGCTAATTACCCTCATTTATTTAAGTTATTTAATTATTCTGTTTTCACATTCATAAAATTTTCTTAGGATTGACTAAAATTTCATGTCATGATTCCGGATTTTTTTTTTTGTTTTGTACCATACACTATTATTTTTAAAAAATAAATATACATACCTTTTGATATCCTTAAAAGTCATTGGTAATTTTTTTTTTCTTAAAAGAGTCTTAGCAGGAAATAATCACCTCCACACGTCAAAACAAAAATAAATGCCCCCCCCCCCCCAAAAGAAAAAAAAAAAAAGACTGTCCTATACTATGACGCCTTAGGAAATTTCTCTAACCAATGAGCAGCTAGCATGAATTTGTTAGCCGAAGAAATTTGCCATTCTCAGCGTATTTATAAAATCTTCGCAATTTTGTTTTTTCAACGAAATTTTTATTTTCAATAATGAAATTTCATTTTTGGTGCAGATCGGTTAAGCATCAAAATTGTCAAATTTTGATGTTTTTGTAGCAGAATGTAGGAAGTCTCAGAAATTGTAGCAGTTTGGCACAGATTTTCTACATCTGGTCTCATTAGAAGTGTAAAAAACCATAGATCTACTATATTGTGAGAAGTTGAAGTTATAACGAACAGTCAACCTTTAACATACCTACCAGAAGAATCAGACAAGTTCATTCCTTTAACACCTCCATGCAAGATATTCAAGAAATTGGTGTACCAGATCTAGATATCATTGATGCCAAAAAACAGAGCATAGTGCAAGCACTACCAAAATGTTTGAAAGCAAATACAAAATCAATTTTGAAAAGAATATCTAGCACAGTTAGTACAACAAAATAAAGAGATGTAAACCTGTTAAACAAGACAACATTGTGCTAGTAGAACTCAACAATGTGAAAAAACTACAGTGGCTAATAGGAAAATAGTGAACATTTTGCCTAGACGAGATTGCCGTGCTAGTGTTGTCGAAGTAAAAACACATTCCGAGACATTGATTACATTGCTTCAAAAACTATCCGTTATAGATATTGGAGAAAAATTAGATATTCAATTAGATATTGAATAAAAAGTCGCACAATCTGCACCAGGTGGCACTGTTCCCTTGAACTGTTAACAAGTTTCCAAGCCACGTGGATGGCATCTAGTTTAGGAGGCTATGAGTTTAGTTTTCTAGTAGTATGTATCGAGGAGAGCAACAAATGAAGATGTTATATAATTGCTCTCAGGACCTTTTTTGGCCAAGTCAAGATAATGATGAGCACCTAAGCATGAAACAGAAAGGTGACTGATTCTTTTATTAAGAATATGTAACCCTATCTTGTAGCACATTACAGTGGCGGATCCAGAACTTAACTTTTCGGGAGGGGGCTAAGAGTTCAAGATGTTATTCGAGATCAATGAAAAATTTACAATTGTAACATTCAATTGTGAATGTCGGTGCTTTTGGAGGGGGCTTCAGCCCCTAGCCCCTCCTCCTTAGATCGATCCGCCACTGGCACATTAGAAGTACAAGGTCTGTCCCGAAAGTAATGCGTCAATTTTTATTTTAAGAAATTTATTGAACTGATTCATACAATTACTCAATATTCTTCAAAATACATCCCTTTTGCTTCAACACACTTGTTCCAACACAATTTCCATGCATTATATGCATCCTGGAGGTCCATCACAGGGATGTACTTTAATAACCCAGCCGCCTTAATGTTCGCCAGGATAACCAAATGCTATCTTTTGAAGTCGGACGGGGACAAATCAAAACTGTGGCGACTGAGGGAGCATTGAGATGCCGGCCTTGGTCAGATAGTTGGTAGTCATAAATTAGGTGTGGCTGGGACATTCACATGGTGCAGCTTCCAGGAATTCTTGATCTTGTGCCTGACACGGTTAACCTGTTGCTTTAGCCTTTTCAGTACTTCAACGTTGAATCTGGTGTTGACTGGTTGGCCAGGTGGAACAAATTCAAAATGGATCACTCCCTTGGAATCGAAAAAGCAATGAGCATTGCTTTGACCTGCGATTTGTGCGTTTTTGCCTTTTTTTTGGCATGGGGACGACGTCGTGTGCCACTCTGTGCTCTGTCTTTTTGTTTCTGGGTCGTACAAGACAATCCAAGATTCGTCACCACTTACTACATTGTCCAAAAGTCTGACTGTCCTCACAAAACTGCAAAAATTCTGCTCGAGAGTTATTTCCATCTTGATTTTGACCGAACACTCACACAAGGGTTCACTGAAACAGGCACTGACTCTGCAGGAGCTCTGAGCTGACTGGCACTGGTGGCGCTGTGTTCTCTAGACTCCACCCACCCTTACATACAAGCGGCAACCCTGTGCGACTGATAGTTGTGGTAGAAGAAAATGGGCGCATTACTTTTGGGACAGACTTTGTAGAATTTATCATGAAGCTGGGTGTAAATTTGTTAATGAAAATCAAGATTGTAAAATGACCATATTCCTGTACATAGTGTTCCTTCATCTTGTAAATACATCATATAACACAATATTTCATATAACAAACTTTTTATTTTCAAGATGAAAACTATTTTTTTGAAAGTCAGCAAGTTCATTTTTTTCTGTACAGTTGAAGTTTTCATTTCTTTCCGAAACTGTTTACAGGTAAGAATATTCTTACCTTATCATTTCTGAAGTTTATTATCTACAGTTGTTTATTAGTTAAATAATTCATTTTAATGAAATTCAAAGAAGAAAATTTTGACCGAATAAATATTATTTGAATAATTAAATATTAATGAGTGAACCTGCAGTCAAACATGTCTGAAAGCACCGATTAGGTGATACTGGAAGCCGATCAGTAGATTGGTTGATAAATTACACTTATATAGAAACTTTTCATGTCATGTCTCAGAAGTTTGTTTTTGTTTTCATGCTGGCCACTTGTGTGTTTATCAAATTTGATTTGTGTGTTGCATTGGAATTGAATAGAAATGCCTTTGATATTTTGAAAGAGTGTTTTGTGACCATTTTTAGACTTTTATATTCAGCTAAGCTTTGATATAGGGCACCCATTGGCAATTCATTATGCAGTGATGTGATTCAATGTATGGTACACATTTACTGATAATCTTTTTGTATTGGAACTTTAATTTCACACAGGCCGCTCGTTTGTGTTTATCATATAAGACTGGTTCTTTTTTTCTTTATGGTAAAATGAAGTTTTAGGTATTTTTCTTTCTTCAGAGCAGGATGCTTTAAAAATATAAGGAAAATATCAGTTTAAAACAAGAAATATATTTTAAAAGTTGCTTCCTCCCCCCCCCCTCTTTTCAGTTAGAAAAATTTAACAACAAAAACTGCACATCCCTAGGACTCACCACTATTTTTTTGCATACTGCCTTTGATTGAACGACTTGATTTCTCATTTTGTAGCAAATTTACAATTTAAAAATGAAAGAACAATGGTAGTGAGAGTGAAGACCGGGGAAAAAAAAAATCCACTTAAGTTTAATTATAAGGATTTAAATACATAGTTTGATAACAAATGAAAAATATATACATGTGCAGAACTATAAAATACATGCAAGTTTTACATAGTCACATAAACAGCGATTTAAACAAAATAATGAAATAAAAAATAAGCACTATTTCTTAGCTATTACTGATAATAAGAGTCTTTGTAGGGCATCTCTTTCTTTTTCCATATCTTTTACAAGTTGAGTCAGTTCTGTGTTTTCTACTTCTAGTTTCTTAAGTCTCTCCGTCATTTCTATGTTCTTTTGCTTTCTTAACTTCCGTGAACGCTGAGAAGCTACATTATTCTTCTGTCTCATTTGCAGATATTTCTTACCAGCCACGGTATAATCTTTCCCTGGCTCAATTACTTCATCACTTTCAGAAATTAAAGACAACTCATCATGCTGCAAATCTACTTCATTTACTAATGGGTCATCATTAGATGAACTGATCATTTCTTTATTCACAAGAGAATCCAAATCGTACATAAGAGAGTCCTAGATAAAAAGAATATGAAAATACATGTAACAAAATACTGAAACATTGGTTTTTAAACACTAAGAAAAATTTAGTCTTGTTTTCCATACTTTAAAATTTATTATATTCCCATCAATCAACTATTTCTCCATAAGTTAAATACATAATACTAACATAACCTTATCTTGGACATATATATTTTTTCTTGTGGAGTTTCAATCCACTTTGCTTGCTTGAATAAAAATTATATAATTTTTAATTCTTAAAATTTAATCCATTTCCTTTTTAAATGTATCTTTAATTTACTATAAGTCTAAGATCAACATTTAAGAATTTTTTTTTTTAATTAACCCAGATACATGTATACATATATTTTATAAATTGACAATATTATACATAAAACCACAACAGTATCAAATATAATCAATATTAAATTTGCCATTGTACGAACTTCAGCACAACTTTTTTGGTCAGAATAAGAAAGTGATGGTGAAAAATATAGAAAAATATGTAAACACAAATACTGATGATATTTTTATCTTTACAATTTGAAAAACAAGAAATATACATTTACAATACTAACTTAAACTAATTTTGCAGTGAGTATACAGGGTGGCCATAATTAAACTGCAAGTGTTCAAGGGGTGCTGGAGAGAAAACTACTAGGAATATTCCAGTGAAATTTGGTATCTACACGTTTCAGAACATGCGCAAATCAAATATGAAAAAAAAAAAAAATCTCCATTTTCACCAGATAGATGGCGCTGTACCGTATTTCAACGCTCACCGGTGGCATATACTACTTCCAAAACCGATAGACAGAGCATAATGACATTCTAAGGGGCATATAAACAATATAAAACATCACTTACAGTTTATTAAAATTTATGGATTGTTTAATTTGTGATCTTAATTTACGTTAATTTTTGATTCCAGGATACTGTAAAAATTTAATTACTGAAGCAAATTGTATGGAATTTTGATAAACTGTAAGTGACGTTTTATACTGTTTATATGCCTCTTAGAATGTCATTATGCTCTGTCTATCGGTTTTGAAAGTTGCATATGCCACCAGTGAGCGTTGAAATACAGTACAGTGCCATCTATCGAGTGAAAATGGCGATTTTTTTTTCATATTTGAATTGCGCATGTTCTGAAACGTGTAGATACCAAATTTCACTAGAATATTCTCACTAGTTTTCTCTCCAGCACCCCTTGAACACTTGCAGTTTAATTATGGCCACCCTGTATATAATTTGTACATACTGTGGTTGTGAATGGTAGGTTTGCTTTTTTAAGCTTATCTGAAAATTTATTTTAAATCTTCGATATTGAAAATAAAAGGACTTAATAAAATAAAGCCTTCACTGAAATTAAAAGGCACATTAAAACTTTTGACAAATATACAGTTAATGCATTGAAATTAAATATGAAAGCAAACGACAGTGTAGAAACACTTACATTCTCTGTCAGAGTAGAATTGACTTCAACATTTTGACTTTGAACTGTTTCGGAGCAGATGGCTTGAGACACAGAGTAACTAGAATTAGGATCATTGTTAACTGTAGGCCATTGATAGTTTTGTTGTGATAATATGTCATCCAACCGCATATTTTCAAATGACCAGTCAGATATGTTTCTGTCTGGAAAGAAGTTGCCCTGGTATGAATTTAAATCAGACATTTCTTCAACTCCTGTTAGATTATATTCAGGTAAAAATAAGTCATCCAAAAATTCTAAATCTGAAAAAGGATAAAGCAGTAGAAATCTTAAAGTTAGATATGCTACAAATCTGCACAGGAAGCAAGAAATAAATGTTAAAACTTCAGTTTTAAAATGTTAACCATAGATAACTCAACTTAAAATCAGTGTTACTCTAATCATTTAACTCCGACTAAAAAAAAAAAAAAAAAATATATATTTTACTATTTATGAAGGTACTGTGACTAGGATGTGAGCGCAGAAGGAACATCTTTAATTTGCAAAATTAGCAGGGATGGGTAGTCTATTAATTCTAGATAATTAAACATTTCTCTAATAATGTTCAGATTCAATATATATACTTAAATAGGATTTTTTTTTTTCAATAAAATGAAAGATATCTTAATGTACTACCGAAAGTTAAAATTCAAACATTAATAACAAATATATGCAAATAACACCCCTGTATTATTTGCATTTGAAAATCACAATGTACTGCAATACCGGTCAAATCTTGAGGCTGGCGAATTTCAAAACCAGTCACTATGTGAGATTAGGTTAGTGTGATTGTGTTTTTATTTAATTTTTTATTTAAATCGCCTGCGTGCTTTTTCCCTGGTGCACTCAAAGTTTCTAATAACTGAATTTAGTATTTTCTATAACAATGGAGAAGTTTGTAGTAGTAGTATCTTCTAATCAATCAAGGAAGAGGAAAAGTGACCCTACGATGTGGAAAAGGAACAAAGCTACAAAGGTAATGTATACTTTGTAATAACAAAATATCTTAACATATTATGATAATCCAACAGGTTATAGCGATGTGTTTATTGTAAGCTTGTTTACAATTAAAATGTTTTCCCACTGTATTAAAAAATACCTTGCAATTAGGGTCATTTGTGATATATTTTCATAATTTTCTAGCAGTGGCGGATTCAAGGAAGAGGGGGAGGGCTCATTCACAAAAATTACAATAGGAAAACAACTTAATTCATATTGAAATGATTACACATGGTTCATACACTTAGGGGTAAAAAAAATTCAAGGACTTTTTAAGTACTTTTCAAGCACTTTCGCGGAAATTTTCAACCACTTTCAACGAGGATTTTAGATGCGTCCACACACACCTTTTTTTGGAGGGGGAGGGGGGAATTACCTACTGAAATACTCAAATGTATTTATTTTAAATTTATTAACATAACTAAGGAGCTTTGCCACCTGCTCGTTCCACTCACCAACCCCCCAACTCACCTTGCTGTTTTAACCCCTGCAGGGCTCTTCCTACCTGTTTCGCTGTTTCCTGTGCAATAAATAGGAATATAAATAGTGCATTTGATAAAACAAAAACAGAAAAATATTATAGAAATCCCTACATTCAATGTCAGATTGAACTACATAACATTTAATTGCACTTAAAAAAAAATAAGATACAATAAAATATGTTAAAAATCAGTAACTTATTTTTTCAGAATAGAAGAAAATTCGTTATATCTAGACCACTTTCTGCTATAGATTTAATATATGACCCCATTTGGCAACTTTTAATTTTTTTTTCACTATTTGATGATCTAGTAACTATTTTTTTTAATGCTTATAACTTTTACTATTGAATTTTTTAGTTAATTTAGGGCAATATATAACACTACACATATATTTCTAATATACAGTTAGGTAATAATTTTATTACTGTCATTTTAATTTCAAAAAATGCCCCCATGGCTTCAATTTTTAATCCTCTCCTGCTTATTTCTTAAAATAACAGAAGTTAAAACGAAGGTTACTCGAGGAACATACTTCATTCACAGAATTGTTGCCTGAATATATATTTTATTATACAAACCTAGCATCCCTTAACAGAATATTTTTATGCTTTCTGTGACAGGCATTGTTCGTGCAAACATTTTCAGCAAGACAATATTGACATATTTTCTAATTCATACATAATAGGTTCAGATAATTATAAAGATATCAATATTACTAATAGACTATTGGAGAATTCTTAAACAGTATAAGACATGAGTTTCTATTTTCTACTGAAATTTAGAAATATCTTTAATTTTCATAAGCAGTTCTTTCTGCAAATGACAATTTCTTTTCTGCGCCAATGTCACTGTCTCACCTAAATTTTGCCATAGGGCCTAATATAGTTAAAACTTCTTCACAAATCATGAAATTTCTGTACTGATAAGTATAAAGGATTTAAGTCGAAAAATGTCGATTTTGAGTTAAGTACATAGTCAGACTTAGAAAAAAATTCTCAATCGATTGGTATAAAGGATTTAAGTCTATGTCATTTAATCTTTGAGAAAATCCATTGGTAAAAAAAGGTTCAAGTCAGAAGTTTACCATTCATGTATGGTATAAAATATTTAATTCAATTTTTTCCTGTTGTTGAATGAAGGTTGACAACCACTGAATGGTATAAAGGGTATAAGTCAATGAAATCCCTTTTTCCTAATCGATTCTTCTGCTTTGTTTTTTTATTTAGTATAACTTTATTTTTTGTCTCCTGAAAAATCAAGAATATGGACTTAAATCCTTTATACTTATCAGTACAGATTTTGGAAAGCACAACCAGTCTCGAAAGGAAGTGGCTTTTCTTCTTCAGGTGCGAAACACATGCTAATTTCTTGGAGTCAAAAGCAAGACTAGTATTGTGCTAATATAGTTCAATTTATAAATATTATATGGAAATATAAACTTTTATATAAAAACCTTTAATAATGCCACGTCGCCTTAAACAAAGGTTTTCCAATTCTGTCTGTAATTTCTTTTGAACAAAACAGTGGGGGGAAAAAATCAATTGCAGTAGAATAGTTTTTTTCCCCCCCCCTTTTGAAAAAAATTGAAATTCAAGTACTTTTTAACATATTACAGCAATTTTCAAGCACTTTTAAGCACTTGAAACTTTTTTTTCAAGCACTTTTCAAGGATTTTTAAAAGTGTACGAACCATGTTACAGCATTTTCAGTAAAATCATTTTAAATAATTATCTGTCATAGTGTCATAGTTCAATAAACACCAGCAATCTGAAATTTTTCGAAAATTCCAACTATTTAAGAGCTACCTCCTATAAGGGCCAATTTTTCTCATTTTTCAAAGTTTCCTTTTTGGCTTTAATACTGATTGACCTCGGCCAGGCAATGTTCATTGTTGATTTACTGGGCACTTGTTCAATGCCCATGTACAAATGTATATCCCTGTTAATTGTTAAGTTTGGCGAGAGCAGGTAATATTGTTTAACTCTTGTGAACTGACCACTTTTCGTAAGTTACTCCTTTAAAGAACCCTCGTATTCAAGGATGTAGCTAAAAAGAATCTCGAGGGGGTGGGGGGTCGAATTTTAGTGCATAGTTTTGAGCGTTAAAAGAAGTTTTTTCAAAAAAATCAAACTGATATTAAATTCAGTCAAACTAAAATTCAATAGAACTAAAACGTATTAACCAAAAACTTTCAAAACAATAATGTTAAAATTGATTTTAATGATATTAAGAAATTGGCGAATAACAAAAATCATTATGCTATGAACTGCGAAGCCGTGGAAATTATGAGCAATGAGCGCAGTTGCAACAAAAATGAGATACCGGACATAGACAAGTGGAGATGTTTATTCAAGAAGGAGAGTAGTGTTGGCAGTCAAGCAAGCACACACCGACAGCAGAGTTAGCACACAGGATGGCACGGACACGTGCTGAAAATATTATGCAAGCATTCCAAGTACGGCCATTTATTTATTTATAATTTAATTAGTATAGGAAATGTTTAATTTATATCTTTAAGTTCTAAATCTTTTTTATAAATTGTCTTAGAGCTATGAAAATCTGGCAAACTATAATAATACAATTAAGTATATTAAAAATTGTTTAAAACTAACTATATTAAAAAAAAATTCAAAATATTTTCTGTTAATTATTCATTTTTCTTCCACACTTTAACATTATTACAGTTTAAAAATATATACTAAACTTATTGCGTTACTCTATGACTTTAATGATAAATCCGCAAAGTAATATCCAGATATTCCAGAATATATTATTAAACTATAACGATGTAAAAATTGTGGTATAAAATTAAAAATCAGTTAGCAGGGAGTATTTTTAAAAAGTTAAAAAATATATATTTATTTAATAACAGTTTGAGAAATTTTAACGTTTTTATATTTATATGCATTTAAATATAATATTAAAAAATATATATACTGTCTATTATCCTAATAATTAAAAATATTTTAAAATTGCATTATGTAATTCATATTAAAATTTTAGTTCAGCTAGTCATGCAATACCTTAAAAATTTTAATCATGCAACATTAAAACATACCACTGATTTCAATCCAAAATGAAAAAACAAATATCAGTATATTTAATAGAGCTTCCTTTCTGAAAATAAGACTAAAATTTTTGATAACTTTAAGTGCAATAAGTAGTATATATATATATATGTATGTGGTTTATTATCTTTTTTCTCTTTCACGAGTTTAATGGTCCTTTTTTATTATCCTTCAGGTCGGCATAAGTATTTTAAGTTAATATGGTAACTCATTGGTTCCTTATCTATATCACAACTTTTTGTGTCATTCTTTCCTCTATGTTAAATTCAGTTCTATATTATAGTGTGCTGTTATTGTTTTAGTTCTATTAATTGCTAAATTTTAAGATTAAATTTTATTACGTTATCTATTATATATATATATATATATTTTATAAAAAAGGTAATAAACATCAATTTTTTGTATTTAAAACATAAATCATTGGCATTCATAGGAAACACATAATACTCTTCTAAGAATTATTTGTAACTATGAGCTACACAACTAAGCACTTTTTTTAAAACCTAATTTTTTACTTTTTTAAATATGACTTTTTCATTGTTTAAAGTATACCAAGAAGTGTAAAATTTGAGGTTTGACATAAAAGTTTAAACTGTCAAAAACTATCATGTGTCAAAAACCTGCGAACCCTGAATGATACATATGACTGAGGATGTCTATAAATGTTAGCTGAAAGATCAAGTAAGGCGGTGTTTTAAAAATCTAAGAGGAATATTGCAGTTTTATTTTACATACCAGTATTATTCTGGCTTGAATGTTCGACCACAGGAAACTGAGCAACAGGTATATCCTTGACTGGAGCAGTCAAAGGTTCGTTTGTCTCCAGCAACATGCTGCTGTTCAGCAACAAGTTGCTGGGTGCCGAGGTTATTCCAGATTCTTTTGGTTGGTTCACATCTAACAGATCCCACAGTGACAAGTCCGGAATGAAGCATGTTGGCGACTAAAGGAATGAATTTCAAAAAGAAAATTTCTTAAGCTTAAAATAAACAGAAGAAAAAACAAACAAATTTCATAACTAAAACAAAACTTTAAAGGAATGTCAATGCTTTGTAAAACTTTGGCAATAATTAATTAATTTACAATCTTTACTCTTCAGAATGATTCATCAACACATTTATGAAAAGAATTTAGAAGTAGTTTTATTGCATTAACTCAGTTGTATAATATAACCAAAATGATTTAACAGCTTATATAATAATTAACCAAAAGTTTCTTTAATAGGTAAATTACAATTTCCTATGTAAGCAAGTTTAGTTTTATCCTTCACACCTACCACTGGAGTCATTCAATCCTAGCTGTTAAAAATCAGGCTTTCATATTGATTTTTTGATGACTGTTACAGAACCAAGAATTCCATGCTTAGATTACTGATCAATGTAAGGAGTAACCCTTCAATACTGAGTGACTAAATTTTGATTGGATTTAGTGTCACTAAAAAGTAAACTTGAGATGTTGCACAAAATACTCATATTGCATTAGCACTGGTTTAAGTGAAACTGACTTGCATGAGCTGTAAATTTTACAATATTTTTTATCCAGCTATTAATTACCTCTGAATGCGAGAATCCAACTTTAATAAATTTTAATATTGTTAATTTTATTTTTTACATATATGTCTTGCATGTATCATTTAATATCTTTACTACTTGATATTTAATTATGGATGTCACCTAGATTTTTCATTCTGCTGCCTAAAAAATTTAATCCAGGTGTCATGATACCTAGTTTCAAAATTATAGTTCTAATACTGGTTATTTTAATATATGTTGGCATTAAAATTTGTTCCTTTGTGTATAATATTTTAATTTACATGAAGTCTTGTTTAAGTGTGAAATATTTCCTCTTTTCTTTTCACATTGGTTTAAGGTTTAATTAGAATATAAAATTAACATGAGTGTAGTCTAGTCCATGAATTTATTTTGGTATGGTATTTAATAACCATTACTTTTAGTGCAAAACTGTATATTTGTTAAAATCTTGGGTGGGTGGGTGTTGAAACCCTGAAATAGCCCCCACCCCTTACAAATGCTGCCATTTCTATTTAACTGCTTCATGTGTAAATAAACTCATGTATAGGAATTATAATAGTGTTTGTTGTAGTACCAATCTGGAATGATGAGATCAACAAAAAGACAAAATCATATGTAAAGACAATAAAATGAGATATTAGAATTTCAATGACAAAAATCATTACATTATAGCAATATTTTTTAACATTCAATTTATAAAACAAAAACAAGAAAAAAACCTAAACAATTCTCTCATCCCCGAATCTATTTTTCAGAACAAAATAAAAACAACCCACAACATTTTTTAAAATTTTGGTTACTCTATTACATTTCACCAGTGGAGTACTGTGAATGATGTTTTGAGTATGCTCCATATGGATGGCTAGAAACAGCTCGTTATCAAGAAAAGATCATTATTCTGACTGACTGTTGAAATGTCCTACGTTATTTCTCAAAATAAGTGAATTAACCAATAAGATGTTTGAATATCCTTTTAAATGTACTATTTATAACTACACGAGTGGAGCCAGGGTTGCTACACAAATCAGGAGAAAAAATTCCCTGTCCCTTTTAGAAGTAAAATAGATGACACACAATCATGCAGCATTAGAATCTAACATGTTTACAAGTTAATTGAACATATTTAGGGTATATTAATTTTATTAACTTAGTATAGTTGGGGAAAAAACCATAATTTATTCATTATAACACAGTAAAATTTTTAAAAATAATTTATTATGAAAAATTTTTTCTATGTTTTTCCAAAAAATTTCAGAATTCCCTGAATTTGCTCTGTTTTTGCAATAAATTTTGAAGAGTTTTCCCAGTTTTTTAAATAGATTTTTAAATTCCCTGAGTTTTCCAGTTGCCGTAGCAACCCTGGGAGCATATCCAAACCATCATTCATGATATGCCACTGCATTTCACTAATAGTACATTCAAAGTTTTTTTTTTTTTAAAGATTTTACACTTTGTGATTTAATGTGTATTTCTTATGTTTTTCTTTTTTGCAATACTGTGTAAGTCTTACATAATAAACTATTGAACCTTCATAATTAAAAATAGCACTATAAAAAAAAAAAAAAAACTTACTTCTAAATTGAACAAGTCTTTACCAGATAATGAAATTTTCCCTTGAAAAGGGGTCTATGAAGTTAAATAGCCTGAAATAATAAAATAGAGCATTTTAAAATGATAAAAATATTAACAGCATTTATGCACAGTTACATTTTTTAACTTCTTATATAGTATAGTCCAAAAAATAGACTCTTAAACATATTTGATAAAGTTCTGTGGAGAGAATCTATTCTAATTCTGTTTAACAATAGAATCTATTATTCAAGCAACCTGACAGATGCTTTTTTTTTTTTTTTTAGAATTAACTGTACAGATATTTTGTTTTATTGTGAAAGAAGTTTCCTTAATGTGACGTTTGTTATTTTGGGTTAAGGCTAATTGACTACATAAAAATGCTAAGCTTGGATGGAGTACCCTCTGTGTGTGTGTGTGGAGAGAGGGGTTCTAAGGAGTTCTAGCCTTATTTACATGAGTTTTGGGAAAAACACTGAAAACTCAGAATGGGGAACTCAGAACTGAAAACTTGTGATTTTTTTATTGTTATTTGAGGCGAAGAAAAAAACATTGTTTGCCCCGCCCACCCCAAGGGGAGGAAGTAATTTCGCAAAATCCCTTTAGAGTGCGTGTTGCACACACACAGCCAACCGATACATCAAAAAATAGTCTTCCTTAGATAATTTGGAGCAGAGTCATGCTGAAAACGTGTTTTTACACAGACTCCCGGCCGATCCTAGAGGGCAGAAAGAGGGGGAATTTTGGAAAATCTCTTTATACTACGTGTTGGATACGTATAACTGACCTACATATAAAAAATCGCTTTTCTAAGATAACTTCTGTTTGGAGCCCTGGCCAAGGCAAAATTAGGGGCCCCCTTGAAACCGTTGTAACATCATTTATGTCAGATAGATGATCAGTCGTATGTGCAATCAGTGTTAGAAATAAGAATTTTGAAACTAGGCGTCAAAATGACGCCTGGATTAAATTTTTTGGGCGTCAAAATGAAAAATCTAGGTGCCATCTATAATTAAGTATGTATATTAAAAAAAGTAATGATAAAGCATCAACTTGTAAATAATATATGCATGATTATATAAAAAATATTTATGTAATGAATGTAATTCCATTGACAATATTAAACGTACATATTTAAAACCACAAATTCATTCTTCATTCAGAAGATACATCATTCCATTACAGTTTAATAAAATTTTCTGGGCAGAAATCTTCCAATTTAGGGCCTTTTAACTTAATCATTAACAAATCGTGAACTACTTTCATAGAGATACGATTTCTTAAATCAGTTTTTATTAGGTTCAGCTGACTGAAATAGACTTGTTTACAGTCTGATGGGATTGGGAAAATTAAATTAGATATGATGAGGAAAAAATCCAGGCGTCAAATATGGCACCTATGATTGGAATTTTAGGCGTCAAAATGAAAAATTTGGTCGCAAAATACGACTAACGACTGCTTATTTCTAACCCTGTGTGCAATGCATAAACAACATTTTCGAGGCTAGTATTTTAAATATGTTAATATTTTTTACGTTTTCAGTACAGTTGAATATGGAATGGATTTGTTCTGCTGATCCCTTCATGATATCCTAACTGACAGGCGACAAAAAATCACTCTGTAGTATGTTTAATTTACACTAAACAAGAACTGTAGAACTGATATATAAAATTAGTAGTCATAGATTTGCGAGCTTTGGATTATCTCTCTACTGCCATTGTTTACACACTAGGATTAATTACAGCGGGATTTACCGATTAAAATGAGTTTCGAACCATTTCAAACTCTCTGCCTGAACAAACTCGGCATATGTTGATCCAAGGCCCCACTATTTAAGGAATTAGAGATGAGCCAGCAGAAATAGAAAAAGCAAAATATATCAAAAATGAAAATTTCGTTTCCAAGAACATTTAGTATTTTTTAAAGATAATTTCATATGTGAAAATATATATATAAAGATTTGAATTTTAACTGAAATAAAAAGGGAATATTTTGTAATTTAATATTAGGGCTTTTGGTGGTCTCTCAATGTTCGGGGCCCCTGGGCAAAAATCCCGGCTTGCCCATGCAATAATATGGGTCTGAAGTTTACAGAAAAAAGGCTGAACTTTTCACGACCCCCCCCCTTCCTCTCTTAAAAGTAGTATCAGGCAACTGACACAATATAAATTTTCTAATAATAAAAATAATGTTAAATCTGATTGCATACATGTACACACAATAAACAAAATCAGAACAATAAATCGTACATTAAATATCACATTAATTATAATTAAAATAGTTGTAAGTGCTTAAAAAACAGACAAAATTATTACAGATACTTGAAAAGTTTATTCTTTAGAAGCATCATTTGCTGGGGCAATTGATTAGCAAAATAATGTAGTTCAAGTTCATTAGGAAAATGCAGCTGAAGTGCTATTTCTTTTTCATTTTCTCCAAATTTGAATTCAACATTTCTTGAAAGATAATCTCATGGAAATTGCTAATAATATATTGCACAAATTCAGTCTGACCCATCTCCCCCCTACCAGTGGCAGATTTAATAGGGGGGGTCTCCCCCCCCCCCCCAAAAAAAAAACAAAAACAAAAAAACACTGACATTCACAATTGAATATTGCAATTGTAAATTTTTTATTGGTCTAGAACAACACTTTGAAAAATCTTAGCCCCCCCCCCCCAAAGTCAAGTTCTGGATCCGCCACTGCCCTCTACACATGTCTCAAAAAGTTTTAATGTGGAATTGCATTGATCCCAAGAATAATAATTTTCAAGCTTAAAAAGGCTGAAAAGTAACATGTCTGTTTTATACACACACACATATATACATATTTAAAAAAAAAAAAAAAAAAAATATTTTTAATATTATTGATAAATGAAGTTCCAACAAAATCATACAAGAATTGCTAAAGAAAATCTAATTATTTAAAAAGATTTTGAAATTTATTGTTTGGATACAATGGAACTTCATTGAATTTCAGAGAGAGTAATTTGTCTATGCAATGCAAAGTACAGTCGGTAACAAAAGTATCCGAACACTAGCAAAGATTCCTATATAAAAAAAGTAGAGTTAATACTGTTTTGTTAAATAAACCCTTGTCGAATCATGTTCTTAGTCAGTCTAAGAACATGATTCGACAAGGATTTATTTAACAAAACAGTATTAACTCTACTTTTTTTTATATAGGAATTTTTGCTAGTGTTCGGATACTTTTGTTACCGACTGTAACGTCATAAATTTAAAAGATAAAATTATATTAAAATTTACTCACTTGCTTGCAAACTGTTTTAACTTGAAATGTTACGAAAAAATGCCAATACTCAAGTAAATTATTACAATGAAACTAAATTTAATTTTCCTTGCTGTTCACGAACAAGAAGACAAAATCTACTACGCAGTAGCAAGATCCAAGATGAACGAAACGACAGCGATAAGATAATTAAAAACCGGACCGAACCACTACATCACCAAGCAGTTCAATATATTACTTTGCATGACGTCATTTTTAACCAATCACTGAGCGTATAAATGATATCATCTAATCCATCATAGTTGCTTTACTTGCAAACCGTTGTTGCCATTCTAAAAAACAGAATACAGTACCTTCTTCATGAGAGCATGATCGTTGCGATCGAAAAAATAGCCTTATAGCTGGCTACTGACGTCATCGCAGACAAACGATCAAAATAATTATCATCACAGGCTGTAAGCGTTTCATTTGTGTCACCTGCGAATTTTTCCCCCTTTCCTCTCCACAGGGCCGAAACTGGGATTTTTTTCACCCAGGGCAAGGAGAGATTTTGGCGCCCCACCTCCAACCAGAAATTAAAATTTCGAAGGAAATTTTACAAAGTTTTTATGGCTATTTTATTTTCAACTGCATTCATAAGAAGTAAATATTGAATTTAATTCAAATTTTCGATAAATTTACAGATTTTGAAATGTATTATGATTATATTTAACGGATGTGTGTGTGTGTGTGTCTGTATGGGACACAAATACTGTAGCTAATTTATGAACTGCATGTTCTGAATTCCATGAAACCTACTGTGCAGTTGAATTCTGACATAAACTGATGGTGATGATGTCTAGTTTTTGTTATATATCGCTCGACTTGCAGCACTTTTATGCCTCGTTTTTTATAGCTATATCTCAGCATCTCCAGGACGGAATTTCACAAACTTTATACATTATATGCTTGTTATGAAAAACAGAGTTTACAAAACAAAACAGAATCGCAACATGTGTTTCGTGTCGAAAAACTTGGCATGACCTTTCGCCGGGCATAAAAATATACAAGCACAAGTAGAGCTACAACCAGCCGATTTTTATTACGATTTTTATTTTAACGTATATGTTTTATATCTTTATAACATTTCTCGAAAAAAAAAAGATTGAAGTTGTGAACCAAAGCATTATTTTAGGGAAAAAAAAAAAAAAAAAAAAAAGTGGAAAAGCGTATTATAGAGAAAGATTTAAATTAAGCTACAGTTATTATTTTTATTTATTTATTTATTTTTACTGGTTTAATGAGTTTCTTTTTTTTTTTTTTTTTCCCTCTCTCTTAAATTAATGGTATTTATAAATGACAATTCTGAAACAAGTGAATGTAAATTTCATATTCAATTACTTTGAAAACTGAAATTATCATCATTTTGAGTGAATTTAAAATGATATTTTGAATATTATAGTCGTTACATCAACTATACTGCAGAGAAATAAACAGACAAATATTTAAGTTTTTAATATAATTAAGATGCATAAATTAATCGATATGAACAAGTATCTAAAAAATACTCATATCCATCAAGTACGAACTAACCGTTAGCTGTCTATATACACTGCGCTGCAAAAAAAAAAAAAAAAAAAAAAAAAAAAAAATTCTTTTCGAGCGCTGATACCATTTCTCCAGATTATCATGTAAAATGATCTCCTGAATCCGAATACGACTCCCATTTTGCCCAATCACTCACCGTTTTCTCGGGGCGCCACTTTTTCTATTACTGTTTGGTAGTTTTATGGCCATAAATTTGATTTGGAGAATGGAAAAGAATTATTTTAATACTTTAAAATAAAAAAATATAATTTGTAATAAATAATAGTAATAATTTATTAATAAAATATAAGAAATGTAATTTGTAATTTAATTTTAAGTTTAATATATACCTTACATAAGCTTTTCATCGTGTTGGCTGATTAATTTCAGTCGCAATCGCGACCATCCTCAGAGCCATGACAATCGTTTACGTCCTTCTGTTTATAGTTCGGCGGTTTGCTGTGGCTGTTATTTCGCTTCACTTCATATTCCTCCAAGATGTGTTGCCATGCAGTAGGGATGATGGAATGTTCTCTATTGTTTACAGTGTTGGGGTTAGTAATAATTTCAAGTGCCTCCCGTTTTAGAGCATAATTATGGTTATTGTAAGGTGCTATTTTTTGGATGTTAATGGAGTTAATGTTTATGGGGTTATTATTGTGGGTAGTGGAGAAAGCTGTAGAAGTTTTTCCTAATTTAAGGTCTGCACGGTGTTCTTTTTCTCTATCGGTGATTTTTCGCTTGGTCATCCCAATGTAGCAGGCGTTTTTACTAAAGGCGTTGCGACTAAAATTAATCAGCCAACACGATGAAAAGCTTATGTAAGGTATATATTAAACTTAAAATTAAATTAGTATGCTTTTCATTAAAAATAAATGAATGTAATTTGTAATTTCAGTGGCAAATTCCCCTCCTCCCCCTAAATTTTTCCCTTGCTGCAACTGTTCATGTTTTATAATTTTTCATTTCTGTAGCCCCTCAAAAGACATTTAACAGTTAAAACTATCCCTTCACCCCTTTCAAATCAAATTTATAGCCATAAAATACCAGATAATGATAAAAATAGGGGAGCGTCCCCAAATAATGGTGGGTGATAGCGCAAAATGGGCGTCATAATCGTATTCAGGAGGTTATTTTACATAAGAATTTGCAAAAAAGGTGTTGGGTCGATTTTCATGCAGAGCAGTGCCATTTGTAGATAATCTTTTTTTAAATCATTTTCAGGAAATAAAATAGAAAGGCAGGTTTTAGTCTATGAATATTCTCGGAACCAATCCAAGAAGACAATTATTAGAACCACTAACTTCATGGTAATAGGATTATATACACCACAAAATAAGAATATCGTTTGTTCAGAAATAATATTCTACAGCTTTATACAGAATCTCTCATAGGCAAATGCCTAGAGTTCAACCAGGCAAATGCTTAGAGTTCAACAGAATTCGCTCCTGTGCAGATAGCATACTTTTACACTCTTTGACAAAAAATTAGCGGCGAGAAACGATGCATAATATATAGAAAAAATTAACTCTGATAAAACTGAGAAAGAGCTTGCTGATTTTGGCAATCCTAAACTATTTTCTGCCAAATTTGATTGCTAATCTCGTGATGTCACTAAATTCATCACCAATGTAGATGACAACTTGTCGCAGAGTGAATGCTTTGGCAACAAAATTGGCAACCTGGCATTAATTTTGGTGAAAAATGGTGGTTTAATATTGCCGAAATTTGGCAGCTGGCATGATCTACTGTTTTCTTGCGCAGAACTAACTTCATCAAAAGTTCTACAAATCACTAATGAGAATATAAAAAGGAAAGAGTCATTACTATAATTATTGTTGACAAGATCCTTTCTATTTCTTTACGTATTACTTTATACACGGTATTACAGTTAAAAGGGAAATAGATGGCAGATTTCTTCACTTCCTTAGAAATGGGAATTAGGGGCAAATTTTGCAGCTTGGCGAAAGATTTGGGAATTTGGCACCCAAATTTGGCTAAAAGTTGTAATTTAGGGTAGCCAAAGTTTAGAAGATCTAACTTCAATAGAAACCGACTTGTAAAAATTTCCAGGTTAATTCATTAGTTTCTAGAGTAGAACTATCTCGAAAATTCTATAAATCACTAGCAAGACTGGATGAGTTCAGTTTCTGTTTGGACTGCAAGCTGAGCATACATCTCTAAGAACTTTAAGCATTTGGTCATTGTTCTGAATTAGTAAAATTCCTGTTCTGTGGTGTAGGCTGTTCATGAGTACGAAAAACTGGTTTATTCGATTGCTTCAAGAATAATCATTGATTATTGACTTTCATTTGGCTGTTTCCAGAATATTCATTAAATAAAATGCATTCGTCTAGAACCTACAAGTCTTTACGAATTACTTTCTACGTGCAAGAATGTCAACAAATTTTAACTATCAATATTCACGCTAATATTAATTTCTGTTAAAATCTGTATGACGGAAAGTTATATATAATTGCAAAAAAATTTGTGTTTTCGGTCATCATGGATATAATATTCGTGGATATTCCAAAAGGGAAAGGCGCACAGAAACACCAAAATGAGAGATGCACAACAACTGTTGTAACAAACTTACAAGGAGAGGTCACGACATGGAAAATTCAGATCGGGACGAAATTGCGCAGGATTGTAGTATACTATCAGGGTAACAACATATTAAAGCAGTAGGACCCACTATCCACAAAATTTCGAGAAAAAAGCATTTAAAGTTTCAGTAATCTTTAAATACAATTTATTTCATAATCGAGTAAGCGCCTCAGTGGCGTGATCCTAAAGCGTGAGCCTCCCACCCAGATGACTTGGGTTCGAGGCTACCTGCGGGACTACTCTTTTTTTTTTTTTTCTTTAACTTTTTATGTAATCTTAACTTTTTATTTATTTTATTTTATTTTACAATTCAATTCAAAATTTGAAATTTTAATAAAAAATTATTTAATTTTGAGTATAAAATAACTTTTTCTATTTTTAATATTTATAACTTAAAAATACAATAAATTTCTATAACTTAAAAAATAAAGTTTAGTTTTGCAAAACCCTAAATAAGAAACATAAAGAAAAACAGACAAATATTTAAATAATTAAAAAATAAACAAGCTGTAAACAAAGTGTAAAATAGTTAGCAGGTGTACTTAAATCTTGGTTTGAGCTTCCTGATTTGTTTTGAATGTGTATAAATTACGCAAACACTTCTAGCTTGTTAATAATAAAGGACAGGTGGAATTTTATTTTGTGCACAGAAGGATAAAAAAAAAAAAAAAAAAAAAAAAAAAAAAAAAGTTGTTATCGAAAAAGAAACGATGTTCATTAACATTTAAAATCTACATTTAAAGATAACATTTCTTTACCTGTAATAATTTATTAGCCTCGCAATCCTATACTATAATTTTTAAGAAACTATTGATTGGAGAAGTAATTATTTAATTTGGATAGTAATTATATATGCAATTAAAATCATCATTTCTCTGTAATTTTTTTTTTTCGTAATTTAAAAAATAAAATTAAATATACCTAAAATGAAATAAAATATTTAGATAAATAATTAAAAACAGTTTCTTTAGTTTTACCTTATTTTAAAGTTAAAATAAAACTAAAATTTATTTTTTAAGTTATATAAATTTATTGTATTTTTAAGTTATAAATATCAAAAATAGAAAAAGTTATTTTATACTCAAGAAAATTAAATCATTTTTTATTAAAATTTTCAAATTTTGAATTGAATTGTAAAATAAAGTAAAATAAATAAAAAGTTAAGATTACATAAAAAGTTAAAGAAGAAAAAAAAAAAAGTAGTCCCGCAGGTAGCCTCGAACCCAAGCCATCTGGGTGGGAGGCTCGCGCTTTAAGATCACGCCACTGAGGCGCTTACTCACTTACGAAATAACTTATATTTAAAGATTACTGAAACTTTAAATGCTTTTTTCTCGAAATTTTTTGGATAGTGGGTCTTACTGCTTCAATATGTTGTTACCCTCATAGTATACTACAATCCTGCGCAATTTCGTCCCGATCTGAATTTTCCATGTCGTGACCTCTCCTTGTTAGATGTGAAATTGCAACGTTCTACGTCTTATCGTTTTTGAGTTATACGAGATACACACACACACAGACGTCACAAAAAATCGCATAAATCCGTAGATATCACAAAAGCGGGAGTTCATGTCAAGACCAAAATTGGTAAATAACAATTCCAAATATAAATTTGCAACTCTCTATGACTATTCGTTTATGAGCTATGCGATACACAAAATCTATTTCGCAAATTGGTTTCACAATACTTCCTTATGCTTTGTATAAGGAAAAAGTATAGCAAAAGTACAGACATTTTATTTCATTGTAATATTTATAATTATAGATGTTAGGAGGTAGCGGTGGCTTTAGTTGTCATAGTACTTTGATAGGGACTTGCTGAGCCTTGTGAATGATAGCTCCTAACTGAATTATTAACTAGTTATTTTGCATCCTTTTTGCCTCTTTATTTTTAGTGCACTGGATTGTTTTATAACATTATGGCCTTATTTTGACATACTTATTTTAATATTTTAATAGTCGCACTTTTAATAGTCACGACGGCGTCCTGAGCAACAAAAAAAAAAAAAAAAAAAAAAAAAAAAAAAATTGGCTTCCTTATGAATTATAATTTCTAAGGAGCCTTCTGAAGTTTAATCAAATATACCACGTATTTTCCAACCATTTACTTTTTAACAACCTTGGCTAAAAGTCAGGGACCACTTGTAAATTACTCTTCTTCGATTGCAAGAATATTTTACCACACTCACTATCCTTAAAAGAATATTTGTTAGTCTTGGAGAACACTCTATTCACCATGCTTTTCCTTGTAAATGAATTCTGTTATCTATTAATCTTCTTTCTACTTTTTTTAACTTGTTCAAATTGCCCTGACTAAAAGAATTTGACTTTTTATTTCTTTTTCTTCCCTTCCTTTTTTTTTTTTTTTTTTATGTGTAAATAAAGCGACAAACCAGCCTTTTTCGGCGCCCTTCTCCATCTGGCGCCTGGGGCAAATGCCCCGCTCGCCCCCCTCTAGTTTCGGCCCTGCCTCTCCAAAAAAGTAGAAAATGACAATACGGAGTTACAGGAGCAAATTTTTTTAGCTAAAATATAAAGCTGATTTATTTAAAATCTTTTGAATAATTCAGGGATGATTAGATAAAGCAAATCTTTCTAAATTTAAAACCAATTAAAAACAGACAACAAGAATACTATAGCGACAAACAATTCCATTTACAAGCGAAAGTAATATATTTTGTGAAAGAAATAAGTAAAAATGCTTCCTAACCACTCATTTCTCTTTCTAAGATTAAAAAAATAAATAAATAAAATAAAAATGAGTTTGAATTATCAAAATCGACACTCTTTTAAATAGAATTACTTAAAATTTCTGAAATTTCCGAAGAGATTTTTTGACATATTTAATTCTACAGGATAACAGAAAAATAATAAATAACTATTCGTTATTAAGAGACATATTTTACATTGCTAAAAATCTGTGTGGAAAATATCTAGATAATACGAAACAAATTATTGGAAAGAAAAACTTTAAAAATTAATTTTTAAATAATTTTCATTTTCCTCTATATGCACAAGAAGAAAATATTAAATTCGTAAAAATTTTCGAGCACTGGTTTTCGCTGTATTTACACATTTTAAGATGTCTTGAATAACATTTGATTATTTTTATATTTTAATTTTAATGTTGTAAAAGACATTGAAGTTTAATTAAATCTCGTTTTTAAAATACACAAAAGTTTAAAAAATCCGAAATCGATTTTTTTTAATAAGAAATCACAGTATGTAATCACAGTTTTATGTAATTTAAAATTATAAGATTTAAAAATTTTATCTTCCTTACTTATCTTCATAAATAAATAGCAGAAGTAGTGCATAAATGATAAATTGAAATCAACATTACTATATGGATACAACGAAATGTATCTAGCATAATTAAGCAATATTAATTAGGCCCCACCGTGGCCAAGAGGTTCTGGTCTCGAAGCTGGTAGACGGGAGTGGTGGGTTCGAACCCAAGTGACTCTCTTCGGCCAATCGTATCGAGTTTTATGTGGTTTCCCCGAAATATGCATAAATACGCGCTAGATTTTCTTAGAAAGACCACCACGGAGGCATCCCACGGAAGCTAAGGATTCAAACGTTCTTAATCGGGTTTACTCTCAAAGATCAACTCTGTTAATGATAGACATAGCAATCTTGTTACTACATTTAAATAATATTAAACTAATATATTTTTCTTTTTTTAAGAATTTACTTAGCATATATGTAAACCGTGCACTTTTTTCATAATTTTGATTACAGCTCTTAAACTCTTAGAGCACTTCAAAATTTCCTTTACTTAATGTCATTTTAACAATAAAAGTGCACAAACTTCAATAAAAAAAGTCAACATTTCATATAAAAGAAATTCGTAAAGCATCAATACTTAATTATGAATAAAATTGTACAGAATCTTTGCAGTCAGGGGTAATTCTGAATAAAAAACATTTTTTTTAAAGAATCACCCCTTACTGAATTTTAATGTTAAATTTTAAATTGACTAAATCACACTAAATTTTCCGAAACGATGCTTAAAGTATAAACCGTTTTAACATAAAATAAAAAATATATTATTAAAAGTAAATGAAAAAATATTTAATAAATTCCAAATTATATTTATTTATTTATTAAGAGCTATTATTCTACATTAATATTTAAAGAAAACTAAAATTAATATGTTAGAATATATCTTAACATTCACAGGGCCCACCAGCGGCTGAGCGGTTCTGCGCTCAAAGCTGGTAGACGTGAGGTACCGGGTTCGATCCCAGGTCGCGCTCGTCAGCCTAGCCGTTCGGAGTTTTCCTTGGTTTTCTCCGAAACGTGCGTAAATACGGGCTAGGACCCCTTAGAAAGACCTGCACGGAAGGCATTCCCCCTCAGGCCTAGGACCGAAGAGTAGTCAATCGGCCTTATTCCGCAACACCTTAACATTCATAGACATAACGAAATACACATAAACGTAACTGTTTAAAAAATGTCAATAATACTAATAAATTGAAATTTAAGGTAAAAATCAGCTTAAAAAATCAGCGAATAGAATTTTCCGTTTACGAAGCGGCTATGAAATGAAATTTATCACTTAAAATCATATTTTCATTTTAACATGATACATAATTAATAGCTATTGTTTGTTTTCGTTAGCTGTGACCCTGCTCACCTATGCGCATGCGTGAGGTCTGCATTGATTTTGTTAAAATAGGGTAGAAGCGTAGAAGATGAGAGAATGTTTACATTTTACGAGTGTGCGGTTTCTTTTTTCTTTTTTTATCTTTTCAGGACATTATTGAATTTTGAGGCGATACTTCTTCGTTATATTCGTATAAAGGCAAAATGCTGATTTTTCCCCCTTGTAATTTTTAAATAAGTGTAGAAGATCAGTTTTATTCTTCGATGCAAAATAAAATCTGTAAACTTAAAAGTAAATGCCTGTTTTCTTTCTTCTTCTTCTTTTTTTTTTTTTTCAGTTAAAATTATTTTTATTTGCTTACTTGATCTCTAAATTCGTACTATATCTGTCATACCTGAACACTTGTTTCATGCACTGATTATAGTAGTAAATTAATTAAAAATGACTTAAATTAGGTAAAATTTACATAATTCATTAATAAAAGAAGAGAAAAAGAACAACGTTTACAGTAGACTTTACCTGTAGTAAAAGTAATATATTTTTTTCTTTTAAATTATACTGCTAAAATAAAAATACCATATTTTTGGATCTCTATTTTACAGAAATTTACAGAAAATCGTATTTAAATCAAATCATTAGATTTTTTTATCATGATTATTTTACACCTTTTATTTTTCGCGCATATTGTCATATAAATTACATTAAATAAAATATTGTTAATTAAAATTAAAAATTAAACTTTAAATTCGCGTAAAAAGGTAAAATAAATATTGAAGACTCATAAAAAGAAAACGAACACGTGTAGAACGAAAAGCGCATTTGGCTAAGTGCCCATCTCATTCAACGCATCACCCCTTTTCCGAGTAGGATCGTTCCGCGAGAGGTAGACATGGTTTACGAAAACGGACAGTATATGCTTTAGCGCGATATTTAGTTAATAACTATGGTTTGACATATGTAAACATTGCGTGTTGCGTTCTATAAATAAATTAGCTTTTTTTCTAATCTACAAGCTATTTTATTTATTTTTACTTCGAAGTTGTTTCAAGCAATTTCTAACAAAATGCGAATTATAATCTAAAACATTTAAGATCTTAATCAAATTTATATTAAAATAATATATATATATATATATATATGTATATATATAAATTTTTTTTCTTAATAGAAAAATTCACTGAAAAGTGGTATTCAATTAAAGGACAGCTAAATGCTCTGGAATACATAAAAGACAAATGAAGTCGAAATTATTCACTGACAGTTAAAATAATAATAATATTTATATTTCTTTTTATTAATATATTGAATTGCGCGCAAATTCTCCTAGCTTTACCTAAATTATCCCACCCCCTTTAAACAAAGAACTGCATTTTTTTAGTTTTTTAACGTTGCCCTATTTTGAACCTTACTCTTTATTAAACATTACATTTATATAATGACGAATGGATTTTACATAAGTATAATACAACAACAACAACAACAACAACAACAACAAAATAATAATAAAATGTAAACATTTCAACTTCTCATCCTTCCCCCTCAAAAAAAAAAAAAACTTTTTTGATACTGTCTGTCTCGATACAGACAATTATTAATTTTCTTTTCCTTTCTTTAAAAAAAAAAAAAAAAAAGGTTTTGATGAAATTCTGTCGAAAGCAGAATTTAGTTTAGCATGGAGGACTATTAGGTTTTTTTTTTTTTTTTTTTTTTTTTTTTTTTAATTATAACATCGCTTTCAAAATATTCAATTATATTTTCGATAAATTTTCGATTTCGATAAATGTCCAACTATCGTAAAACTGGTATCGTAAAAATTCGTAGATTGAGACTAATAGTCCTCTGTACTAATAAATGTTTCAAATCGAATAACTTTTCTCTAATCAGAAACTATTTCGAACATTCGATGATCCATCACTTGGAAGAAACTGTCTTTTTATTTATGTATCTATTTTCTGTTTATCTGAAGACTCTGAACTTTTTAGTGATAGACTGACAAAATTAGTAGCCTATTTTTGGCATCCCCTTTTTCTTCGAAAAGAAGGGATGATAAATATGTAACCGAATGATTGTGTATTAGTATTATTACTTTATGTTTATGTAGTATCTGTTTTAGGCTGGGATTGTGGTGCCTCGTTCAACACTATCTTACGCACAAACTCTGTCTTAAGATGTAAACAAAACGCAAGTTGTATTGCAGTGCCTCACTATCTTACGACAACCTCAGAGCTATCTTACGTCGAATCGTAACTGGATGCGCGCGCAATCACAACATAGCTCGCTCTGCGTCTCCCATTGGCTGGCTTCTTTCTCTTACGAGGACACGCGGAGGACTTACGCTTTTAGGCACCGCAATACCAAGTTAAGATCGTTGTTAAGATCGTTGTTAACCACGCCCATTCTACGAAAGTTCGTAACATTTAAGATCAGACTTAAGAACGAGGCACCGCAATCCCAGACTTAATGTAGTGTGATAGTTTCGTATTCGTCTTGTACCGTGAAAAAAAAATGAGATAAAAGAAAAAAGGATTAATTATTTAACCCGTTAGTAGTCGCTAGTTGGTCGATTTGCCGCCCATCCTTCAGCGTTGCCAAATTTTTTTATTCAACAGCCACCAACAATTTTTAGAAGTGGCATTTGATATTCATAAAATGCGAATAAAATCAAAGAAACGTCGATCACATCACTTCTTAAAATTATTGGTGACAGTTAAATAAAAAGTGCGCAATCTGTAATAGGTGGCACTGTCTATAGCGACTACTAACTGGTTAATGACAGAATCAAATGAATTAGAATTCTACTAATATGTATTATAATCAGATTTTTCCAGCCTATTGCTGCTTGAAAAAGTCGGGACGTCGCTTCACCTATACCTTCTGGACTCCCCAGCTCCGCACCATGCGTAACAAATTGACAGCAATGAAAAGACAGTTAAAATACCTAGACCCCACACTTATACCACAACATAAACTAAAAATCAAACAGCATTCGGCCAACTTCAAAAAACAAATCAATTCCACTAAACACAACGCATGGAAAAAATTTTGCTCCACTCAAACACAAATATTCGGCACCGCTCAAAAATTCTATAGTAGTAAGTTTTTCACCCCCACAGAGTTGAAACTAGAAAGACCTCCAGCTCTTTCCTCCAAGCGCAACAACCTGGAATTCCTAACTAGCACTCTATTCCCCAAAACACAATACCCACTATTTCAAGAACCTTCCTTCTCGGCTCCCTCGGATGTTCCCTTCACGGAGTCCGAGATTAAATCCACTCTTTACAGCTTCAACATTAATAAAGCACCAGGTCCAGATAACATTGATTTTAAAATCTTACGAAACATTCATAGCACTATCCCACAAATATTCCTACTATGGACCAATCAATGCCTCAGACTAAATTATTTCCCAGAAATTCTCCGGAGAGGTGAGGTGGTGTATTTCTTGAAGCAAGGGAAACTCCCCTCTGAGCCCACATCTTATAGACCGATCTGCCTCCTTCCTACCCTAGGAAAACTGCTCGAGAAATTAATCGTAACCCGGCTTAACTATCACCTAGAAACAAATCAACTTCTCCATCCAAACCAATTTGGGTTCAGAGAGGGCAGATCATGCGAACATGCCTTACAAGCCATTAAAGATTCCTGCGCCGTAAGCTGTAATGCCTCTAGATACACCACCATCATCTCTTTGGACATTAAGGGTGCTTTTGATAATGTAGAGTGGCCCCATATTCACAAAGCACTACAGGAACTCAACTGCCCGGGGAACCTGGCTGGAGTCATTCGCTCCTACCTTTCAAAAAGGAAAATCATCATTAACTGGGGCGAGGGAAACACAGAATTTCCCCAAACTAAAGGCTGCCCCCAGGGCTCGTGCCTCGGCCCGATTCTCTGGAATCTCATAGCTGACGGCGTGCTAAAGCGCATGAACTCTGAGGGCTTTACGACATTCGCTTATGCGGACGACTTCACCCTGATTCTCACGGGCCGTATCAGGAAGGATCTGGAGGACCAGGCCCAGGAAGCACTTTCCTTATTTAGCAGGCTCCTTAAAGAGTTTGACCTCAAACTCTCACCATCTAAAACCAAGGCCCTAACTTTGGCTTTCCCCAGATCCCTAAAAAAGAGAAATCCCAAGATGCGGATTGATGGTATCAGTGTCCAGCATGTTGATCACATGAAGCTTCTGGGAATAACCTTCGACCGACACCTCAACTGGCTGCCCCATGTAAAGGACCTTAAACTCAAAACACTAAGTCATTACCACAACTCAACTAAGATGGTAGGAAAGAGGTGGGGTATCTCCACCTCTCTCCTTAAAATATGGTATCAAACAATAATTGAAAAAATAATAACTTATGGGGCAGGCATCTGGGGAGGTCACTTAAGATCTGACGCCAGAGCTTCGCTTGACTCCGCTCAACGCCCTTTCCTCCTGCAAATTGCAAGAACCATCTCCACTGATGCCCTCACCGTTATCACTGGGATTCCCCATGCCCACTTGCAGGTCGCCCAAACCTATACTAAAACTAAAATCCTACAACTAAACGACCAAGAGCTCACTAACATAGTCTTTCCCCAAACTCCCATCCAGCCCCTGACCTGCAGTTGGGCAATTCACCCAGGTTTGGATGTAGCTCCTCTAATAACAAACTGTTCAAAAAATAGCTTCTCACCTTCTGTCCCGGTGGCGATCTACACGGATGGCTCTAAGACCGAGGCTGGAGTTGCCTCAGCTTTCTGTGTTCTTGAAGGCGACAGCGAAGCCTATCGGTGGGCGGGTAGGCTCGAGGACTACAACTCAGTATTCCAAGCAGAACTCTACGCAATTAAAAAAGCCCTTGACTGGGCGGTCGTAAATCATAATCAACAACAACAACTAAGTGTTTATAGTGATAGTCTTTCGAGCCTGCTCGCCATTGCTCGCCATCGGAACAGACACCCACAAGTCCTGGAAATAAAAGAAATTCTAATGAACCCTAACCTTAACTGTACCCTGGCACACGTTTCTGCCCACAGGGGAGTAGTCGGTAATGAACTTGCTGATTCCCTGGCCAAAGAAGCCACAGAATTCTCAGTAAAAGAACCATCTCCTCCTGCCCCTCCCTCCTACGTAAAATCAAAACTGAAACAAATCTTCATTTTAAAATGGCAAGACCTGTGGCGAAATACCGAGAAGGGTAGATATACCTTCTCCCTAATCCCACAGGTTTCAACAAATTCATGGACTCTAACTCCTCCCATAACGGCTTTCTTAACAGGCCATGGCCCCTTTCAATCTTACCTCTTCAAGTTTCATCGCCGACGCTCTCCCCTGTGTCCCTGCGGTGAGGAGGGAACTCCCGAACATTATTATTTCTCTTGTCCCCTAACTCAACAGTTCCATTTCAGAAATCCCTCTCCAAGACCAAATAATTGGCTTGAAAATATCTTAACCAGAAAACTGTTAATTAAAAAACTAAACAATATTTACTCTCTCTTAATGGACATAACCAATTTGACTGATTAATAACTATTCCACTGGCAGCTAATCTTCTTCCCAAATGAAGCTACTTATCCTCCCACCCTTTTTCAAAATATCCTTCACCAAAACAAAAATCTGTTTGCAAGGAAGCCTCTTACTAAAACCTCTCTTAAAAACTAAATAAACTCTATAGTTTAAATTATCAACAATCCTAACTCTCTCATTCTCTCCTCTGTTACCCAAATTACCCTGCAAAATCAGTTTTCTGCACAGTTGTTCTGCAATACTGTCACCCATGTTGTCATCCAATTGTATCATCTGGACTATTCTAGTCAAACTTGAACTCTCTAGTACACATCAAGAGTTGTGAAAACTCATCTAGTGCCGTCTGTCGCGAGAGGCCTAAAGGGCCTGGCACAATCCATCTAAAATTATCATCGCCCAATGTCGCGAGGTGGCTTTCAGCCAAGCGATGACCATGTACTCTTTCTATGTTGTTTTCCATCGCCCCTTGTCGCGGTAAGGCTTCATGCCTGGCGATGCCTATGTAAAACCCTCTTGCTTTTTAAATAAACGTCAGGCAGGTCTGTAGGGGTTCTTCTCGGGACAGCCCACGTGAACCTCGGTTCTGGAAGCGCTCAACACCGCTCTTCGAGCGGTGAGCGTGGGCTGCTCCCCTGTTCAGCCTATTGCTGCTACATACTCGCATATGGAATTCGGCACCTTTGGAGAGGAGAAATGAGGTAAGACTGATTTCCCATTTATTTTATTGATTGATTCTTATGCCTTTTAAGAAATTAAAAGATCTGCGGTCAATTTGTATTGGAATCCAATTTTGATTTGATTTTGATAGATGGCGGCAGAAATCTTACATTTGGATTTGGCATCCCTTTTACTGCGATGATAAGAGTGTGAGTTAAGTTAAATACATAAAACGAAAAAGAATAAAATAAACAGCCTGTAATTAAGAAGTATGATTTATTGAAATAGAAATAATAATAAAAGAAGAATATATCTATTAGATGATCAAATCTGATATTATATTTGATTTTATATTTGATGTACAGATTTAAAACTGATTAACAAAACTTTTTTTAATTGATAAAATTGGTGTTTGAAACTTATTTTGATTAATATTATTTGAAGCTTTCAAAAGTATTTAGTGTGATATATTGATTGTAGAAAAATAATAAAATATCTCAAACATGTAATTAAAATGAACGAAGAAGCGATAAAAATAAAGACTAAACGTACCGCCTTGAGAACAGCAGTCACAAAAATTTATTTACAGCTATTATGAAATTAATATTTTCATATTTTAATTAATTAAACGAAAACAAATGAAAAATTTGAAAATCGGGCTTTGAGGTGCACAAGGACCCCTCGTAGGGCACCTTCATGTCGAAACACGTGACTGTCCGAGCTACCGTCTTTGCACTACGCTGTTAACACACAGATACACAGACACACAAACATTGCCTTTTATATACACTGCTCGACATTGAAAATGCAACACCAAGAAAGAACGATAATAACGGAATGAAATTTGTTGGACACATACATTATAGTAGTAAGAACAATTGATTAAAATTTCAGGAAATTTGGAGTAATATGTACTGAGAAAACAGTACATAAAGCAGCGACCTCTGTGAGCATTAACAGCACATAGTTGCCTAGGCATTGAAACGAACAGCGATTGGATGGCATGTACGGGTAGAGCACTTTATGAAGCTTCAACACGATGCCACAATTCATCGATCGAAGTTACTGGTGAGTGGTGGGGGGCCAGTCGCTTTTCAATGATTAAACAGTCATTTTCATTGGTGCGAGATCAAGAGAACGCGCTGACCAGAGCAACAGTCGAACACATTCTGTATCAAAGAAGGTTAGGACATTACAAACAACTTGCGGTCGTGCATTATCTTGCTTAAATTTTGCGCTACGGAATCCTCGAATACAGGGCAGAGGGGCGGGCCTTAACTCATCATAAATTTAATGGCCGCTGTTCAGAGTGCTAGGAATATGAACATGAAGTAATCGAGACGTGTATCCAATGGGAACCCATAACATCATTGCAAATGATGGACAGTATGAGGATGTCGAATCCCAGCAGGCAATGTGCATTATTCATAATGCCGTTAAATACGGATAAGGCGATCTTGATGCTGTAAACAGGATTGTGATTTGTCTGAAAAGTGACTTCACGCCATTCCTGCGTCCAGGTTCATCGTTGATCACATATTAATGGCGCCCATATCAGTGATGCAGTTTTGAGGGTAATGAGAATTTTGGTAGCCGCATACTGAGTCACCACCTGGATTGATGGTATATTGTACCATTGGATACACGTCCCGGTCACCTCTTGTTTTCATTCCCGCCACTCTGAATACCAGCCATTACATTTCCGACGAGTTAAGGCCAGTAGCTCTGCCCTATGTTCAAGGCATCCGAAGCGCAACATTTAAGCAGGACAAGGCACGATCGCAAGTTGTCCATATTGTCTGGACCTTCATTGATGCCGAATGTGTTCGACTGTTGCTCTGGTCAGCGCGTTCTCTTGATCTCGCACCAATGAAAATGACTGTTTAATTATTGAAAAGCGACTGGCTCCCCCACCACTCACCAGTAACTTCGATCGATGAATTGTGGCATCGTGTTGAAGCTTCATAAAGTGCTCTACCTGTACATGTCATCCAATCGCTGTTCGATTCAATGCCTAGGCAGATATGTGCTGTTATTGCTCACAGATGTCGCTGCTTTATGTACTGTTTTCTCAGTACATATTACTCCAAATTTCCTGAAATTTTAATCAATTGTTCTTCCTACTACAATGTATGTGTCCAACAAATTTCATTCCGTTATTATCATTCTTTCTTGGTGTTGCATTTTCAATGTCGAGCAGTGTATATAAAGATTGTATCACGGACTAATATTAGTTATATATTTATGTATTGTATTTAAATATTCAACAAAAAATTCGACGTAGTTCAAAGGATTCACCATCATTATCGTAATTTTTTGAAATATTATTACAGTAATAATTAAATTAGAGATTAAAGCTAAACAGGAATAGACAAAAGAAATTTTACATGAGGTATCAAAATTTTAAATGTTAAAAAAGAAATGAAAAAGAAAGAAAAGAAAAATGAACTTTTTTGAAAAATTTGACAGTTTTGTTTTAGTACGGGATACCAGCGGGACCAAACAATTTTTTCCCTTATGTAGAAGTGCATTTAAGAGGTTACATGCTTAGAGAATTGAGTTATATTAAAAAATAATAATAGTAATAAATATATTTTTTTTCATAATAGTTAGAGAAAAAATATTTTATGTTGTATAATAAAATATTAAAATGCAAAGCTCACAATTTCTATTTATTAAACAGTTATACAGTAAATTAAATTTCAACTAATATATTCACTGATTGGTTTTATATTCTTAACTTTCGTTAATTTCTTCCAATTTTTAAAACAAATCTTATTTCTTGAAAATTTACTGCTTTAAATTCATCATAAAAAGTCTTGAAATGCATACTGTACTGAAGTTTAAATTTTTCAAGTCAGCTAAATGATGTTTTAAAAGCATCTATTTCAAGTTTTTTAGTATTTTTCTAGTTTCACTTGAAGTGCTCCACCTACATTATGATTTTAAATATAACTTACACAGATAGTTTGTTATTTGTATTTTCATCGTTCTTGTACGTTCTGAACTGGAATACAGGGAGATGGAGTCTTCTCTTCGATTTAAAAAAATATTCATACATTGTTAAAAATTTTACTCTCTCCAGAAAGAAACATTATTCTTTCAAGAAAAATCTATTTTGCATCGTTAAAAAAAAAAAAAAAATAATAATAATGTCAAATAATAATAATAATAATGAACAAGAAAATTGGCACTAACAAACCACTATCACAACAGCTTCAATCTCAATGAAAGGAAAAGGAAGAGTTACCGTAATTTTCGCCAAAGAGAGCAGCGCGTACAGAAATTGTTTCAACTTCAACCCTAAACTACTTGCTCATTCCGCAATCCCAACCTTTAAGAAAATGAACTGTTCCACCGAACGGGATTTCCAGTCGCCTTCTCGTGATGGTAGTATAATACTTTTTATTTTCATGCAGTTCTGTTGCATCAATTCCTTTTTTAGTAAAACTGAAATCTCACCATTTCATTTCAAAAGTTCAATCTAATCATTTCAAAGAACTTAAAAATAATCTCAAAGACAGTGAATGTTTAGTCATTGGTGATTTTTCAGAAAACTACATTTTGCGTTCAGGGTGAAATTCAAAATTACCACTGGTTCAACAGCCAAGTTACGTTACATCCATTTATTTTTTATTAAAAAAAAAGTGAAATTTGCTGCAAAAGCATTTGTATGATAAGTGATTATCTTATTCGTGAGACCTCTACAGTTTATGAATTTCAAAAACATCTCATGAATGAAGTGAAGAATTTTTTACCCGAAGCGAAAAAGATGATTTACTTCAGCGATGGTGCCAGCAGCCAATACAAAAATAAGAAAAACTTTATCAATCTGTGCCAACATGAAAACGATTTTGGATTGATAGCTGAATGGAATTTTTTCGCTACATCTCATGGGAAAAACTCGTGTGATGGTATTGATACCACTAAAAGGGAAGTAACTAGAGCTAAGTCAGCATGCGAAGACTTTACAATGATCAAATTCTTACTGCACAAGACATGTTCAAATACTGCAACAAAAAATAATCGAAAAAAAAAAAAATACATTTTTGTCTCTACCGAAGCAATTAAACAAACTGAAGCTAAACTAACAAAAAGATTTGAACTTTGCTTGCCTGTGACAGAAACAAGAGTATTATCATCGATTTGTTCCTATAAGTGATAATCAAATCAGATGTTACACTACATCAATAAGTAAGGTATTTGATAAGCACAAAACTTCGATAGTGTTTACTAACACATCTTCGCTTACAAATATGGATTATGTTGCATGCATTTACGAAGATTATTGGTGGTTAGGCATAGTCAAAGACAAGAGCGATCAAAATAATGATCTATTAGTTCATTTTTTCCATCCACATGGCCGAAAGACTGCCTTCCAAATACCTAAAGAAGACATTGTGTGGGTTCCAGTAAGCAAGGTTGTGAGGAAAATTACCTCTGCCTAACTAACAACGGTTTCGGGCAGAACACATAACATATCAGAAAAACTATGCAGCGAAATGTCAATACTCTTCAATACTTTGAGCAAATTATAAAACTGTCATGCTAACTGATAAACGTACATCAACAGTTTGAATAAAATTTTGTATTTTAAGTTACAATGTGTATTTTTATCATTAACTAGTTAGTTGTAGGGCGACTAAGGCGCCCGTTGAAAAATAATCATTTCATTTTATTTATTTCTCACTTCAAATAATTCATTTGCTAGCAAGTTCGTGCAAAATTTTCACACTTTATTTCTTCCTTACTTCTAAAATTTAAAATTATTATTATTATTTTATAGACGTCATTTTTTTCATATGCATGAGCAAATTTTATATATTATATATATATATATATTTTTTTTTTTTTTCACGTGAAAGCATATTTCATTTTATGCTGAAAAGAAAAAAAAAAAAAAAAAAAAAAAAAAAAAGGCAACAATTAAAAATTTAAATGTCTATTTTAAAGCTGTTATTTTCATATTTTAATTACTTTTAAAATATCCAATTAAAAATTCGTTACAAAAAAGGCACCAAATGAAAGGAGAGATTTTTCTGAATTCGTTGGATTAAACAGCTTATCGATCGGACAATTAGATTTTTTAAAATTAACTAAAGTATGAAAATTAGGTGACAACTTGCATTCACACACAGACAGAGTCCAAGGAAATTTCTTAAGCCTTTTTAAGCGTGACAGAGTCAGGCAGTGATGAGCGTAACTATATATGCTGATTGTCGTCAAATTACGAAAGCGTAAAATGCAATTTTTGGCCAATTTTGACTCTGGAACCAGTTGAGTCTCAGTCACCAAATTTTTATCATATGTTTATATCATAAGGAGATGCTATTTGTATTAATTTCATAAATTTCCACTCAGTCCCTTTTGAGATATTCAACTTTAAATATTGCCAAAATAAAATTTTGGGCATTTTTGAAAAATTATATATGTAAAAAAGGATAAAGCTCTCAAGCTGGAAACTTCTACAGTAACTAGTCCTATAATAAATCTACGCAGGAAAAAAAAAATAATAATGGTGAGTCTTTCATTTTTTAAGTAATTTTGCAGCACGAAAATTACCGTTTTAAGTTAATTTTCCATTTATAGTTGTGAATTTTTTTTCTTCACTTTCCTCACGACTTAGGAAATATTATGCATATACAAAACATCTACTGGGTCATTCTGATAATTTTGATTTTTAATTTGGCTTGATAGCTATAAAATTAACAGAGTTAGATACTTTTATGCAAACCTTGTTTTTGTCCAAAAAACAGTAACGACACAAATTCAAAATGGCCGAAAAAAAAAAAAAAAAAAAAAAAAAAAAAAGAAATTATGAGCCTAAAAATTTTTTTTTCTAGAGTTTTGAACTCACCTAATAACGATGAAATATTGGTAAGAAAGATAAGAACAATAAAAAATTTTGAGCAACATGGTCTGGGTGATTTCTAATGGATTGACCCTATAGTATATTTGCAAACATTGGTAGTAAAAGTTAAGGGCAATACTAATAATAATAAAGAATGTTATTTAAGAACAATAGTAGACACTCGTAGCCAAAATTCTTATATAAGCAAATACGCCGCTAAAATATTGAACTTAAAGAGTAAAGAAAAAATTTCTATTAATCATGAACTTTTCGGAGGAGTACGAGTACCTGAAACACACAATTGTTAGTAATCTCACAGAGTTAAATTAGAAGTTTTAGATCAGGAGAAAATGCGTACATCAACTGACAGAATAGACAATGTGCAATGTATTCGGGAATTAGAAAATTTATGAGTAGATTTAAGTGATGTTTCTATAAAAGAGGCTTCATGCGCTTATGAAAATGATCCTCGGGAAATAAATTTATTTTTGGGTGTTGATGTCGCGAGGGTTATTTATACAGACACAAAACAGTTTAGGTAAAAGGATTGATAGCATTAAAAACTAAAATAGGGTAGACTTTAATGGGAAAGGACACAACAAACACCATAAATCCGAAAAACACACATTCCTCGTTGCTACTTTCTTTGCATGCAACCAGCAAAATTCAAAAGAAATATTTAGAGAATAATAGATAGAAGACGATGAATGAAAGAATTTTTGTGCCACACACCAAAGAAGAAAATTGAGCCTTCGACTGACCGATCAATACCTCGACCTGCTTATAAACATTTTGAAGATGTTTATAAACCTGCTACGAACCCAAAAAGAGTTAAAAGACAAGCAGAAGTTTCTAGCTTGTTTAAAATGTTTCATCCTAATGAAAGCAACGAATGTGATATGGAAGTATTTCAAACACACACACATCTTGAGTTGCATGAAAATCTACAGAATGAAATAAGAGAAAAAAACGCCTTAAAATGGTATATGGTTATGAAAATATCCTTGGAACGCAAAAGACCCAATGAAGAAATAGAAGAGATTCAGACATATTTTAGATATTCATGCTTTACAGAACTTGTCGAAGAAACTATCAGTCAACATATTAGTGAAGGCTATGCAAAGATCAATAAGTCATTAGAAGAGTTCATTCAATTGGGTTCTGGATGGGTGTTTAGAAACATTCATTATTTGGAATTAAAAATAGCAAAATATCATCCACTAGTAGCTAGTAGCTATATATATTTACCCACGAAACTTTCTTCGAAAAAAGCGGCCTTAAACATTAAAAATGAAGATAATAAATACTTTATATGGAGCTTGTTAGTACACAAACTGAATTTAGACCGTGCAAGAAATTCTGAACGCGTATTCCATTACATACCTTATGAAGAAGATATCAAGATGGATGATGTGACATGCCCTGTATCAATCTCAAAAATACTCATCCTGGAGAAACTGAACAATATCAGGATTAACGTGTTCGGCTATGAAGAAGATGAAGTATATCCCTGTATATATCCCTAAAAATGTCTCCGATGTGATGATCTTTTACTACTCTCTAATAATAAAAAGCAGCATTATTGTCTTATAAGAGACTTCTCACGCCTTTTCGGAGATATAACCAAGCATCAACTGAAATCTTATTATTGTTATCGTTGCTTGCACCGATTTTAGAGAGAAGATTTGTTAAAATCTCATACCTCATATTGTTAAGAGCATGAAATGCAAAGGATCAAAATGTTCACACAAGAAAAAACATTTTAGAGTTTTCAAGTACCTATTTGCAATACCCTGACGCGTACTGTATTTATGCAGATTTCGAAAGTCTCTTTGTTCCTGTTACTTCAGTTTCACCTTGTTCGAAGATTTCGCATACTGAAAAAATCGTTTACCATGTTCCTTGCGGATATGCGTATGTTATTATCGGGCCTAACGGAAGACCACTTAAGCCTATTCAAGTATACAGAGGTGAAGACGCCGTGGAACACTTTTTAGAAAAGATGATGACTGAAAAAAAAGAACTCGTCAAGATTTTATGACAAGTCAAGCCCATAGTCTTAACCGAAACACAGGAAAAGAGTTTCAAGAAGCTGAATTATGTCATATATGTCTTAAACAGTTGGCTGAGGGTCGTCGAAGAGACCATTGTCACATTTCAGGAGAATTTAGGGGGGCAGGCAGCCCATAACGCATGCAACTTGAATTTCAATTTAACTCAAAAATTACCGATTATCTTCCACAATTTAAAAAATTACGATGGACATCACATAATGACAAAAGTAGGCAAGTATAACAATCAACAGATAGAGGTTATTGCTACAAGTTTGAAAAACTATATTACATTCAGATTAAAGAAACCTAAAGACCCTGTACAATTGGTCTTTTTAGACAGCTTTCAATTCCTACCTACATCACTAGAAAAACTTGTAAAAAATCTTGATTCTTCTCAATTTAAGGTTTTGTAAAAGAATTTCCCCGTTAATACACCGCTGAATATGATAACTAGGAAAGGAGTCTATCCTTACGAATACTTTACCTCTTTCAATAAGTTTGAAGAAACCGAACTACCTCCAGCATATGCCTTTTATAATACATTAACTGATGAATGTATCGAGGATGACGATTACCAACACGCCTATAATATATGGAAACTATTTAAAATGAAAAAAATTAGGCGATTACCATGATCTCTATGTGAAGACAGATGTTTTATTACTCGCGGATGTATTTTAGAACTTTAGAACTTTATGCCAGCAATACTATGAAATTGATTGCGCTCACCTTTTTACTATTCCAGGACATGCATGGCAAGCATGTCTAAAAATGACTGAAACACCTCTAGAGCTCTTAACAGATACTAACATGCTATTGCTTAAAGAAAAAGGGATACGAGGAGGTATTAGCATGATTAGTAAAAGGTTGGCAAAAGCTGACACCTATATGAGTGATTATAATCGTAAAGTGCCAACTAGTTATATCATGTACTGGGAGGTTAACAACCTGTACGGTTAAGGTACAAAGGGTTACCTGTACAAAGGGTACATTCTTGAAGATAGAATATCAAGTTTAGCCTATGAACTTCAACAAGATTCAACATTGCTAAAAGTATGTATTATAATATTGCAACCTACAAGATGGAATCAATCCAAAATATTGTATTGTATATAAATATATTTCAATAGTCTTTATTTATGCTGTAAACTATGCGTCTGTCTGATTTTTAAACATTTCTAAATTAGTCTTTATAAGCAACGTACATACAAATTTGATGAAAACAAAGAAAAAATAATAAAAGAATTCTTGAATTATAAACAAACCTGAATGTTAGGGTTAAAAAAATCTCCATGCAAGAGTATTATAAGTAGTGGGGAATCTTTCCAAGGAGTGTTATTTACATAAGTTTAAGAGAAAAACATAGAAAACTTCGAATGGTTAATATCAAATCCGTCTACCAGATTTCTTTATTCTAAATGGATAAACAGTTTCGGTTTCGTTTCGTATGTTTGGTGCAGCCATCTATGGAGAAATTATTGAACTTCTTTATTTTCAAAAAATATTTTTTGCCACATGCAGGAAGTTAGAATAAAACCCCCAACCTTCGGGTTCGTAGTTGCATGCGCTGACCATCAAGTCATTTGATTTTGGTAGAACATTTCCTGATTTGTTAGTCTGGCGTTTTTAGATATTTTTAGATTAAAACTGCGAAATTAATTTTTAAATGCGTGTTATTTTCTGCTTTATGAGATGAATGTATTATTGGGTTGTTCGAAAAGTAATTTCGTTTTTTCCCGACAGAGGATTTAATTGTATTTTTTTGCACCCAACTTCACATTTACACCGTAAAATTTTTATATGCTTTGAGAGCTCATATAGCAAGGCTTGTGTATGAAAAATTCCAATTAATTCTACGCAGTAGTTTTTGGTTGGTGCCCTTTTAAATATGGAGAGCGATAAGCAGCATTTTCGACATATCTTACTGTTTTACTACAGAAAGGGTAAAAATGCTGTTCAAGCCAGAAAGAAATTGACCGATGTGTATGGAGAAGGTGTGTTGACAGCACGCCAGTGCCAGAACTGGTTCGCTAAATTTCGATCCGGCAATTTTGATGTCGAAGATGCACCACGTTCGGGAAGGCCGGTTGAAGCTGATAAAGACGCGATAAAGGCATTAGTTGATGCGAACCGGCGAATAACAACACGTGAGATCGGATTGAGGTTAAATTTATCAAATTCAACAGTTTATGACCACTTGAAAGGCCTGGGATTATCCTCGAAGCTCGATGTATGGGTTCCCCATGTTCTCACAGAGAGAAATCTGTGTCGCCGCATTGACGTCTGCGATTCGCTTCTCAAACGTCACGAAAATAATCCGTTTTTGAAGCGCATCATCACTGGGGACGAAAAATGGGTTGTATACAACAACGTCAAACGCAAGAGGTCATGGAGCATAAAAGATGAACCGGCTCAAACCATTTCCAAAGCCGATATTCACCAAAAAAAGGTGATGCTGTCTGTTTGGTGGGATTTTAAAGAAATCGTTTTTTTTAGCTTTTACCGGATAACACAACGATTAATTCGGAAGTCTACTGTCATCAGCTGAACAAACTGAATGATGCACTTCAACAGAAAAGGCCAGAACTAATCAACAGGAAAGGTTTAGTGTTTCACCAAGACAACGCGAGACCTCACACAAGTTTGGTCACTCGCTAAAAGCTTTTACAGCTTGAATGGGATATAATGCTACACCCACCATATTCTCCAGACCTGGCACCATCGGATTATTTTTTGTTCCGGTCACTCCAAAATTTTTTAGACGGTAAAACCTTCACCTCAAATGAGGAGGTCAAAAGCCACCTCGATCAGTTTTTTGCCAGCAAAGACCAAAAATTTTATGAGCGTGGAATTATGCTACTACCAGAAAGAGGGCAAAAGGTGTTGGACCAGAACGGCCAATATATATTTTAATAAAGTATTTGTTTATTATACGAAAACTGTCTTTCATTTCCACAAAAAAAAAAAAAAAAAAAAAAAACCGAAATTACTTTCCGAACAACCCAATAGTATTAATTATGTTTTTGAGAAATTAATGAATTAATATTAATTAATCTATGATTAATTTTGAGTATATTTTAAGTATTATGTTTTGTTCTGTAGAAATTGGAACTGTTAATTATGAATAATAAATAGTATTTAGTATTATTTTACTAATTAAAATATTTAGTTAATGAATATTAAGCAATTAGAGGAAGTTTCGTATTAATTTAATATTGATTACTTTAATTTAAAATATTATGATGTCGAATAATTGGTCTATAGTTTTTAAATATTAGGTTTTGTTCGATATAAATTGAAACTGGTAACTGGTAAAAATAAATATGTATTTGCTATTAAGATTATTAATTATTTTAAAATATTATTCGTAGAATATGAATATGCTAATTTAGCATAATTAATTATTAGAAGCTTTTCATATGACATTGACTTCGTCATGGTGTCTTCGTGTCACGCTAATAAACAAGGCGCCTCCATTTTAAAGTAAATATAAGAAGTTCCGTTCGACGCTTCTTGGCTTAGTTGGTTAGAGCGTCACGCTAAGAACTCGGTGGTCGAAAGTTGAAGGTCCGGCGTGCTAGTTAAGAGTTTTTTTTTTCAGATATTAAAAAAGCACAAAATAAAAAGTTTTAAGTAAAAAATACATAAATAAATATTTTTTCAGAAGCTTTTTATTGAAATTGGATTTTGTCATCATGTTTTCGTGTCACACTGAAAAACAAAACGCCTCCACTTTAGCGTAAATGTTAGCACTTTTTTTCGTCACTTGTTAGCTAAATTGGATAGAGCTTTATGTTGATAGCGCGATGGTTGTAAGTTCGAAGACCGATGTGTTACTTTATTGCAGATAATTAATAGGAAAAATGTCAAATGATATAAAATAAAGATCCTTCGTTGTTTACACACAATCCTAAAAATTTTTGATTAATTTTTTTTAAGAAGCTTCTTTCAGTTACTAAAACGCACAAGAATAAAAATATAATAATAATAATAATAATAATAATAAAAATGGAAGGTTTCCTTGTGTAGCCCTAAAAATCATTAAAAAAATATTCTTACAATGCCATGCTATAAAAAAATAAATAAAAGTTTCACAATAAGAAAATTTTTGAAACACAAAAGTGTAAATATTTCACTTCGCAAGAGATAAAAATTTTTAAATATTCAAAATATTTTTAAAAGCATTCGAGAACAATATTCTTTTTGTGTAAGTATTTGTTGGTATCTTTTAGCATGTTCAATGACTTTTCTTTACTATTCTTTGATTTTTGGTTAGAGCGTGTCGTGGATTCGATTCTTTAAGAGCCGATGTGTTAATTTTTGTAGATAATTAATAGAAAAGGTGTCAATTGATAAAAGAAAATCTTTCAAAGTCTACACAGTATCCTAAGAATTTTTTATTTGTTTCTTTAAAAGCTTTTTTATAAATAAAAATAAAAAAATAAAAATTTAAGTAAAAAGATTTTTTTTTTTTTTTTTTTTTTTTTTTTAACAGTAGAAACTTTTTATTGTATTGTGGAGTCCTGAAAAGCATAAAATAAAAATTTATTCTTGAAAAGGCATGCTATAAATAAATGAAAGTTTCAACACTAAGAAAATTTTAGAGAAAAATATAGATATTTCACTTTTACAAGAGATAAAAATTTTTAAATATTCAAAATATTTTAAAAAGCTTTCGAGACCTTTGAAATTTATGGTTTAACAAATACTTATGTATAAACTAATGACTAAACATATTGGTCTCAATAGCTTTTTAAAATATTTTGAATATTTAAAAACTTTTATCTCTTGCAAAAGTGAAATATCTATATTTTTCTCTAAAATTTTCTTAGTGTTGAAACTTTCATTTATTTATATCATATATTTGGAAGAATAAATTTTTATTTTCTGTTTTTCAGGGCTCCACAATAAAAAGCTTCTACTGTTAAAAAATGTTTTTTTTTTACTTACATTTTTATTAGAAGCTTTTTATATGAAATTGACTTTGTCATCGTGTATTTGTGTCACGCTAATAAACAAGGCGCCACCATTTTAAAGTAAATATAATCTGTTCAGTTTGTCGTTCCATGGCTTAGGTGGTTAGAGCGTCACGTTAATAACACGGTAGTTGAGAGTTTGATCCACAAAGGTCCGGCGTGTTGGTTTTTGCAGATAGTAGAAAAGGTGTCAATTGATAAAAGAAAATTTTTCGTTGACTACACAATAACCTAAGAATTTTGAAAAGTTTTAAGAAGTCTTTTTTAATATATATTAGAAAACACAAAATATTTTAGATATTAAAAAAGCAAAAATTAACAAGTTTTAAGTAAAAAATACATAAATAAATATTTTTAGAAGTTTTATATATATATATATATATATATATATATATATATACATAGTTACATATTATATGAAATTGGATTTGTCATCGCGTTTTCTGTCACACTAAAAAAACAAGACGTTTCCACTTAAGGAAAAAAAAATGGTTAGAACGTCATGTTGACAACGCAAGAGTCGTGTGTTCGATCCTCGCCGAGCCGAGGTGTTAATTTTTGCAAATAATTAATAGAAAAGTTGTCAAGGGACAAAAGAAAATATTTCGTCGTGTACACAGTATCCTAATAATTTTTGAAGAGTTTTTTAAACAGCTTTTTATCTAGTTACTGAAGTGCACAAAATAAAAATTTAAGTGAAAAAAAAAAAGAAGTTTTTTATATGGAACTAGCAGGCTACGCTCGCTTCGCTGGTCACTATTTTTAAATGAATCACTATAGTTAATGAATTCTCAAGATTGCATTAATTTTTAACATGCGAAAAAAAAAAAAAAAAAAAAAAAAGAGAAAAAAATTCGGATTGGAAAAAAATATCGCACCGGATCCTCATTGCCTTCCGTGCGCTTTTATGTTCGATACTCTTAATGAATCACTATATTATGGTAAAGGAAAAACATAAATTACAAAAAAAAAAAAAAAAAAAAAAAAAAAAATCTTCTCCCATCGGTGTAATAATCGGTCCTGGCCCCCAATGCCTGCGGCAGTGTATACAGACGCGCACGGCGTGCATGTTCCTTCACCTACCGTTCCCGCCCCTCCTAATTATTTTAGACTTTAAAAAATACTCTCAGTCGTTCACTCGGACTTTTAACCCTAATAATACTAATTTCCAGCATTCTATCTGAATTTCTTTAGTTTTACCCTTGCGCACGCCCCCCTTCCCGCCCTTCGTAATAGTTATGTACTTTCGAAAATATTCGAAATCGATTTATCGGGCCTCAAAACCTAAGTCCACTAATTTTCAGCGCTCTAACTCTTATTTATATATTTTTGCTCTTTCTCACCCTTTCCGTCTATTCTAATAATTTTACAAATTCGAAAATATTCGCAATTGATTTGTAGGTATCAAAAACCTCCATGTACCAATTTTGGGCGACCTAACTCTAAATTTATTTTTTTGCGCCTATGCCTCCCCCTTCCCGCCCCTCCTAATAACTTCAAAGTTCGAAAATAGTTCGAAACGGTTTCCTCTTGCCTAGAACGAATATTCCCCCTTCTGCTTTCGTCTACTGTACTTGAATTCTTAATTTTAAATGTGTAAAATCCATATCTTTAAAAGTAATAAGACATATTACTTTGTTTTAAATTCTTTTTCCGTGATAAATGTGATGCCAGTTTTACGCCGTGATTAGAATAATCGAAAATAAATAATATTGCGCTTTGTTTTAATAATAGATTTTAAAAACTTAAAAAAAAAATTACCACTATATTATTCAGTATTAAAAAAAAACATTTAATAAAAATTTTATATTTTATTATGTTACGTCATGCGATAAAATTTAAATAGCATAAACGGTAGGGTAAACGAATACGAAAATGTCACAAGATTAAAACAGAAAATGGGTTTTAAAAAATCTGATAAAAATTAATAAATATTAATTATATTAATTTAAAAAAAGGAAAAACAAAAGTATTGTTCACTGCGTATTTCTCTTTCAAATAATAATCCTCGTCTTACCGCGTTTTCTAAATTACTCATTAATTAAAATTCATTATATTTAACTTGAGGTGCACGAATCCTACAATATTCAACTTAAAAATAAAAGACAAAAGGGATAAAATGGAATTTTAGCAGTGAGAAACTAGGAAAAGTCATGTAATATTTAAGAACAAAGACTTAACATTTCAGAATCGAGTATACACCTCTTTGCAACGGAAGCCACGCCTTTACACAAATTTCTAAAACTTTACATTATAAAAAAAAATTATTTTACATACTTCCAATTAAATCATTTAAATTTTGTCTTCAGCATTCGATGTGGTAAATGCCATTGACATTTATGCATACCAGCGTCACATAGAGAGTCATATACGAATACAGAAACTAGTTTTATATTGTTTCCGCAATATAGAGGCGGGGCTTCATTTCTTTTGGAATTTTTTCACAATCACTCACTTGCATTGCGATAATTTTATATATAAAAAAAATTCAATTTGTATCATAAACATCGAAATGTTGCTTAGAAAACAATTAAAATGACATTAAGGTAAATTAAAATAGTTTTTCGTCAAAATATATACAAATATATATTATTGAAAGTGACGGCCCCCTAACACTAGTAAAAAGTGAAATATCACTGTAACTCCAAAAATAATGTTAAGGACGAGTTGTAAATTTGGAAACCCATGTTTTTGATGATGCCCGTTCTGTTCATGCAAAAATTAACATAGGTCATAATTCATAATTTTTTCAAATATGAAATTATTAATAATTTTCATAATTCAAAAAATGTTTTTTTATCAAAAATATGCATGGAATATGTTTGGGTCACTTCATTCTATCATATAAAAAAACAAAATTTGAATATCATAATTATTTTGAAAGATATGAATTAATGTTTGTCACATTCATTTAACATTAGCACCCTCATATTTTGACAGCTTATAACTCTGGGAAAAATTGAGCAAAGTACCATTTACCAACTATACCATTTTCCACGATTATTTGATCCAAAGAATTCAAATAAATTATAAAAAACGGGGGATACCATTGAAAAAAATGAAGTTGATGCCAGTTTTAATATGTAGACGACCCCTTAAGCAAAATCTAACTATACCATTATAAACTAGACGTTATTACAAATCGATTGGTACCAACCGCATGTTTCTACGACAACTTATGGCGAAATTAGATGGGGAGGGGCGTTTTTTTTTTTTTTTTTTTTTTTGGTGACTGTACATGTATGTACGTATATAGGAATGAATTTACTTAAAATTAAAATTCTTGTTTACTAATATTTTAATTATGTATAATCATATCTTTAAACTTATATAAGGGGGTGTTTATCTATTTAGAACAAAGAAATCTGGTAGACGGATTTGATGCTAACCACTCGAAGTTTTCTACGTTTTTCTCTGAAACTTATGAAAACAACACTCCTTGGAAAGACCCTCACTTTACTTAATAACCCTGAATAGTGTTTTTTTTTTTTTAAATTTTCACACGTTGAGCGCCATGTCAATCATTCTAGATTCTAGATATTTTGTCTTATATCTCTAAGTATTGAAGGAATCATCTTGAAACTTTAGGAGTGTGCAGAACATGTTATACTTCAAACATTTCAGTGAAAGTTTTACCCCGAAAGTAAAAGCAATACCAATAAAAAATTAAAACGTTGAGCGCTATGTCAGCCATCGGTGGCTGACAGTGTCAAATATGATATAAAGCCGCATCAACCATCGGTGGCGGATATAAAATAGGATATAAAACTAAAAATATTACATTTAATGATTGAAAAATTATTAAAAATTTGCTTAATTTTTATTTATTACAGGAGGGATCATTATGGAATTTTGATGGATTTTAAGAATTTGTGTGGCGCTCACCGTGCTATTCTATGCATATAGGAATGAATTTATTTAAAATTAGAATTCTTGTATACTAATATTTTAATGATGTATAATCATATCTTTAAACATATATAAGGGGGTGTTTATCTATTTAGAATAAAGAAATCTGGTAGACGGATTTGATACTAACTATTCGAAGTTTTCTATGTTTTTCTCTGAAAATTATGAAAATAACATTCCTTGGAAAGACCCTCACTTTACATAATGACCTTGAATAGTGATTTTTTAAATTTTAATATATGTATATAGGAATGAATTTATTTAAAATTAGAATTCTTATATACTAATATTTTAATTATGTATAATCATATCTTAAACTTATATAAGGGTATGTATAAGGATGTTTATCTATTTAGAATAAAGAAATCTGGTAGATAGATTTGGTGCTAACCATTTGGAGATTTCTATTTTTTTCTCTGAAACTTATATAAATAACACTCCTTGGAAAGACCCCCACTGCTTATAATACTCCTGTATCGAGATTTTTTTAACCTTAACATTCGGGTTTGCTTATAATAGAATTCTTATATTATTTCTTCTTTGTTTTTATCAAATTTGTAGGTACATTGCTTATAAACACTAACTTAGAAATATTTAAAAATCAAACAGACATATAGTTTACAGCATAAATAAAGACTATTGAAATATATTTTTATACAATGCAATATTTTGGATTGATTTAATCTTGTAATTTACAATATTATAATACATATTTTTTGCAATGTTCAATCTTGCTGGATTTTATAAAGTTCATAGGCTAGACTTGATATTCTACCTTCAAGAGTGAACCCTTTGTCGCTGAAAGGAGTAACAGTATATAAACAATGATTGTCTTGCATAATTTTAATCTGTAATTGGCTTCAATTGTTGTAAACAGTGTAAATAGTCTCCATGCTTGATTTTATGTTGAACAACCTTGTTTGATATAACCCTCTGTTTTTCGTTGAAAGGAGTAACAGTATATAAATGATGATTATTTTCATAACTCTAATCTGTACTTGTCTTTAATTGTTGTAAACACTGTAAATAGTCTTCAGGCTTGATTTTATGTTGAACAACCTTGATTCATATACCCCTCTCTTTGTCGTTGAAAGGAGTAACAGTATCTAAATGATGATTATTTTGCATAATTCTGATCTGTACTTGTCTTCAATTGTTGTAAACACTGTAAATAGTCTTCATGCTTGATTTTATGCTGAACAACCTTGATTGATTCGTCTTTAGCTCTCATATTCAATCTTGTTGAACTTTATAATATTCATATGGAAGAACCATCTTGGAGAATATAGCGTTTGCCTTCAAAAGGATTTAGAGTGATATTGAGTATCAGTCTCTAAATGATACTTATCTTACATATTTCTAATCTGCAGTCGTCTTTAATTGGTCTAAACATTGCAAATAGTCTTCATGCTTGATTTTATGTTGAACAACATTGAGTGATACGTCTTTAGCTCTCATATTCAATCTTGTTGAATTTCATAATGTCCATAGGCTAAACTTGATATTCCATCTTCGAGAATGTGGCATTTGTCATCGAAAGGACTTAGACTGATTTCATTTTGAGTAACAGTATATAAATGATGACTGTTTTCCATAATTCTAATCTGTTTTTCTGTACTCGTCTTCAGTTATTGTAAACACTGTAAATAGACTTCATGCTTGATTTTATGCTGAACAACCTTGGTTGATACACCTTTAGCTCTCTTTTTTTCACATTTGGAGGATTTGATGGAGTACATTTTTTATTTTATCCCAACAAATTCTAAAGCTATTTCACCATTTAGCTCGTCTTTAAATTTGCGAATAACTTTTTTATTAATATCGGAATAAAGGAGGTGAGTTTTGGGATAATTAGAAAAGTCAAATACTGATGAATAATTTTGCATGTCTTTATATATATCCTCTGTAGTACTGTGATATGTAACGGAATCTGTGTCTGTAAATAACAGTACAGCTTGATTGTTATACATTAGTTTTATATAATTATATTGGAAATTATACATCAGTAGTTTCGATAATTCGAGTATTGTAAACCCTACATACATAGGCGGATTCATCAGAATGCCTGTTTTTAGTCTTTCTACAGCGGTTAAATTTTCATCATACGTTTTAAACGATTTAAAAGTAGGTGATGCTATCAATTTTAGTGCTCTTTTGGAGGTATTACTGCAAAGTTCTATATTACGTCTTTTTCGCAAGTTTTCCATGGTCTTGCCATACACGCTGTTGTTAAGGACTTTAAAAAAGTCCTTTTAGAATGATGATGTAGCTTCTTTCCTTTTATTCGTGTTAAATAGTATATACTTTTTCAACCATGGTGCTTGTTTAAATTGGATGGCTTTATGCACTGCTGTAACTTTTAGTCCCACATGCAGATATAGTTTTAAATTTCTATAATGCACAACATAATTCTTTTTATTACATAAGTTAGGTATTAACTTAGGTGTAACAACATATTTTCTGTTTTGTAACATGCTTTTGGCTTGAGGTGAAAGCATTTCTTCTGCTAGGGTTAATCTTTCAGTGGATAATCGTTATGTAATGTATGAAGGTGGTTAGGATAATGCAGGTCAATTTCAAATATATACCCTGTATCAGAATCATCATCAAGGGATAAAATCCATTCTTCATTGATATTGTGTGTATCAATCCATTCAAACTTGTCATAAGGTAGGTATTGGGACATAGCCCAACCGTACAGGTTGTTCGCATCAATGTACATGATATAACTAGTTGGCACTTTAGAATTGTAATCACTCATATAGGGGTTGTTAGCTTCTTCCTATCTTTTACTAATCATGACTTTTACTAATCATAATTTTACTAACCTCTTCGTATCACTTTTCTATAAGCTGCAATATTTTAACATCTGTTAACCCTTTGAAGCAGATTTCTCGTCAAACATAATTTTTACACTTTTTTGATAGTTTTAAGTTATTTTAGATCTAAATAAGTGTAAAATGTTATATTTAAAATTTTAATTAATTTTGGTTCTAAAATATAGAGTGGGGCACCGGTGTCCCTTTCTGTGTTAAAGGTAAATTCATCATGGGACACGGGCGTCCCATGAATAAATATTTTTACAAATTGCACTTATTTACAATTACTTAGATATATGAGTAGCAATAATTCATTACTGATCTTTTTTAAATAATCAAATTTAATTAGAAATAAATTTTTGAAATTGGTTGATAATTTTTTTTCAAACTACTTTAATTTAACATTTTTATTATAGTAAAAAGTTTACTCTGATAATCTAATAGATTTTTTATAGTAACTATTAGACTCTCTTTTATAATAAAAAACTATCATATAATAATAATATTTGTAATAAGAGCGTCAAAAAATAAATAAGCAAAAGGGACACCGGTGTCCCATCTGCGCCAAAGAGTTAAGAGCTCTAGAGGAGTTCCAGTCATTTTTAAGCATGCTTTCCATGCATGTCCGGGAGTAGTAAAAAGATGCGCGCAACTAATTTCTTAGTATTGCTGGCATAAAGTTCTAAAACTTTGAAATACATCCGCGAGTAATAAAACATCCGTCTTCACATAGAGATCATGGTAATCGCCTACATTTTTCATTTTAAGTAGTTTCCATATATTATAGGCGCGTTGATAATCGTCACAATTGATATATTCATGAGTTAATATATTATGAAAGGCGCATGCTGGAGGTAATTCGGTTTCTTCAAACTTATTGAAAGAGGTAAAGTATTCGTAAGGATAGACTCTTTCCTCGTTAGCATATTCAGCGATGTATTAACGGGGAAATTCTCTTTCAAAAACTGAGACGAATCAATATTTTTTACAAGTTTTTTTAGTAATGTAGGTAGAAATTGAAAGCTGTCTAAAAAATCAATTGTACAGTGTCTATATGTTTCTTCAATCTGATCTGAATGTAATATAGTTTACCAAACTTGTAGCAATAACCTCTACCTGTTGATTGTTATACTTGCCTAGTTTTGTCATTATGTGATGACCATTGTAATGTTTTAAATTGTGGAAGATAATCTGTATTTTTTAGGTAATTTGAATTTCAAGTTGCAGGCGTTATGGGCTGCACCCCTGAATTCTCCTGAAATGTGAGAATGATCTCTTCGACGACCCTCAGCCAACTGTTTATGACATAAATGACATAATTCAGCTTCTTGAAACTCTTTTTCCTGTGTTTCGGTTAAGACTATGGGCTTGACTTGTCATAAAATCTTGACGAGTCCTTCTTTTTCAGTCATCATCTGTTTTAAAAAGTGTTCCACAGCGTCTTCGCCTCTGTATACTGGAGTAGTCTTGGATGATCTTCCGTTAGGTCCGATAATAAGATACGCATATCCGCAAGGGACATGGTAAGCGATATTTTTAGTATGCGAAATCTCCGAACAAGGTGAAGCTGAAGCAACAGAAAGAAGAAGAGTTTCGAAATCTGTGTAAATACAGTAAGCGATAGGGTGTTGTAAGTGGGTACTTGAAAACTCTAAAATGTTATTTTCTTGTGTAGGCATTTTGATCATTTGCACTTCATGCTCTTGGCAATATGAGGTATGAGATTTTAACAAATCTTCCCTCGTAAATCGATGCAAGCAACGATAACAATAACACTGGTCTAACGTGTTTCGGTAACAACGGTCAAATTATTATTTTTATTATAATTCTAATTTTTATTTAAATATCTGCAAGTAAAAAAGCCCCACTACGTTACATTTTTCTGTTAGAGTATCAGAAAATAAGAGTATCAATTTTCACGATTTTTTTTTATCATTTTCACAGTATCACAGGTGGTAACCTTTCCTGCTGGCTACCCAGAGTCCTGCTAACTTAAAGTCCCGGCAACCATGTTTGTTCCATTTCTTTGTTAAAATATCAGAAAATGGCAAATTTCATAATTTTTTTTTTTTATGATTTTTACAATACAGTCGACAGCAAAAGTATCCGAGTACTACCCAATAATTCCGATATCAAAAAAGTACATTTAATACTATTTTGTTAAATAAATCCTTGTCGAATCATGTTCTTAGACTGACTAAGAACCATGACTCGACAAGGATTTATTTATCAAAGCAGTATTAAGTGTACTTTTTTTAGACGGGGATTATTGCTAGTGCTCAGATACTTTTGCTGCCGACTGTATCATACATGGTAACCTTTCGTGCTATAAACCCTGCTTCCTGGCCATCCTCTCTGCTGGCAACTCCTGTTTGGCAACCCTGTATTCGTACCTTATCTGTTTTTTTTTTCTGGTATTCTAGTTAACAGATATTCTTTGTTAAGTATGATTGTGCTGTTTTATAGTTAAAGTTTCATGTTCAAAATGGCAAGTTTTCAATGTAGAACTTGTAAAACCGTACCCGATAAGTTTTGCTGTATTTATGAACTATTCATATTAAAATCACAAGGTAGACATTTAACACAAGACGTAAAGAAACCTATTTTTTGTATGTTGGTTTTAAAATAACAAGCAATACCATTTCAATCATTTAGTGTATTTTCCATGTTTTTATGTTCTACTTAGTCTACAATATGTATATTATCTCCATATTAACAGTATTCCATGCTAAATTAATAATATTGATAGTAATAATGCATGTCTTCTAAAGACTTTTGTAGATTGCTTGTAGTACAGATTAAATAATCATGAAAAAAAAAAAAAAAACTGTACGTGTTACAGCTTTTTTACTATTATTTTTTAATTATGCACTACAAAATTAGTTGAAAATAGTTAATTTTATTTCTGTTACCCCCCCCCCCCCCTCCAATTTTTTTTTTTTTTTTTTTGTCGACTAGTGTAATAAGATTTCAGATGATGCTTGGTTAAATCTCCTAAAAGGCGTGAGATGTTTCTTATAAGAGAATAATGTTGCTTTTTATCATTAGCAATCAGCAAAAGATTAAACACATCGGAGTCATTTTTAGGGGATATATACAAGAAGTACACTTTATCTTCTTCATAGCCGAACAGGTTAATCCTGATTTTATTAATTTTTTTCCAAGATGGGTATTTTTGAAATTGGAACAGGACATGTCACAGCACCCATCTTGATATCTTCTTCATAGGGCTTGTAATAGAACACGCGTTCTGGATTTCTTGCACGGTCTAAATTCAGTTTGTGTGCTAACGGGCACCACATAAAGCTTTTATTAACATCATTTTTAATATTTAAGGTTGCTTTTATCGAAGCAAGTTTTGTGGGTAGATTGATATATCTACTAGCTACTAGTGGATGATATTTTGCTATTTTTAGTTCCAAATAATGAATTTTTTTAAACACCCATCCAGAACCCAATTGAATGAACTCTTCTAATGACTTATTGATCTTTGCATAGCCTTCACTAATGTGTTGACTGATAGTTTCTCCGATAAGTTCTGTAGAGCATGAGCATCTAAATATGTCTGAATCTCTTCTATTTCTTCATTGGGTCTTTTGCGTTCCAAGGATATTTTCATAACCATATACCATTTCAATGCATTTTTTGATCTTATTTCATTCTGTAGTTTTTCCTGTACTTGAGGTGTATATATGTTTGAAATACTTCCATATCACATTCGTTGCTTTCATTAGGATGAAACATCAGTGTCTTAAACAAGCTAAAAGCTTCCGCTTGTCTTTTAATTCTTTTTGGGTTCGTAGCAGGTTCAGTCATCTTCCGTTTCATAGAAGTAAAATCTTAGGTGGTATGGTCTTGACGCCTGTGATATATTAACTTTGATTTTAGATCAAACACATTATCACAGTCACTGCAGGAGTATCGGGAACTTTGAGGAAATTTAAAATGTCTCTGTAAGTTATCCAGACGAGTAAATACCTGTTCACACTGACTGCTGACACTTTATTGATGATACTTCTTCGTTGATATGGGTTAACATGTGACGATTCAGCACCCATTTCCGCGTAAATATCTTGTTAGAAGCAGAGCAACAAAAACTTTCTGATGAAGACTGTTTTTAATAATTGTGAATCACCAAATGTCTTTTCAAATTGGATTTCACACTAAAAGTCTTTCCACATACATCACACTTGAATAACTTTTCTTGAAGATGAGTCACCATATGACGATCCAGCACCCATTTTCGCGTAAATACTTTAGTGCAAGAAGCACAGGCGAAAACATCACGCATTTTCTTGTTCATATTTATTGTAAGAGCAGAAATAATTCAACCAACACTCACAAAACTTTTTGAGCAAATGAACAAAAATTTTTCTATCACGCTTCTTAAAATCAGTTGAAAGTATTGAAAATTATATATATTAAATGTTAATCCACCAATTTCACAAATTCATGTTATTAAAAGTTAAATTTGATTTCTTCTTTTTAATTATACCAGAAAAAACTATCGCAATATAATTTATTGTTTCAAGTAGTTGCTTCTGAATGAATTTTTCAAGTAAATTAAGATTAAGACTTTAAATTAATTTACTAAATGGCATTTGATTGAATCCAAATTATTATTACTTTTGCTGAAAATAATTTAAAAACTAATATTATTATACCTATTTTGTAATATATTGCATTTAGATATAGAAACAACAAGCATACTAAGTAAATTCAAGGTTTAAACGAAGTAATGGATAATCAAAATAAATGCTATGCGGCGATGGGAAGGTTGTATTCTGTCATTTCGAGAAGTATTTTTTCGAAGTGTGGGGGTGTGAGGTTTTAAGGGAGATTCTCTGCACTAGGGACCTTGGCCTAGGCAATGCTCTCGATGGAGAATCATTCTAAGAGATTCTTACCACATGTTCATGCGAGTTTAGGAGAAAACTACGGAAAACACCAAAGAGCTTAACACAGGAGCGTGACCTGGATGCGAATGTAGCACCTTCTCTGTACCACGTTTGAGAGCAGAACTCCTCGGTCTTTGGTGAGGCCTTTATTAACAGGAGAAGTCTATTTTCATTCATGGTTAGATGTATTCATAAAATAACTTTAGGTACTTTCGAATCGGGAAAAATGCAGTTACATACATATTCTCTAATTACTTTTGGTGGTGGGCACACCACCCGGCCTACGACCCTCGTCTTGTCAATTGAACTCCACACTAACACCACACAACGTAATCGACTATTACTATTATAAAGGATTCTTTTTGATTTCACGGTTCATAAAAAGTAATTCTCATTGTACACACACACACACACATATTGAAAATCTTTTCAAACACTATATATAAATATATACACACACAAAGTACCGTGTATTTGCCATATTAAAAAAAAAAAAAAAAAAAAAAAAACAGGATGGAAACCTCTCCTGTTGGATGATGTTTTATCAAAAGTTCATAGGCACTAATTTACGTCAAGTTACAATTATAACAGGTGCGGCAGTTAAACGGTTGATTTTGAAACCCTGGAAATAGTAAGTTACGTTAGGAATCAGAAAACGAGAGCGGTGCCATCTGGACAACAAACCTTTGCCATTGACCCTGATATTGGTGTTCAGTTGAGATGGCGTCGTGGACCGGTGAACAACGTGTTTTTGCTGTGAAGACGTTTTACAAAAACAACGACAGCTACGCGTGGCCGCGCAGCGTGTATTTCGTGCTCATTACAATCACCCACGTCATGCCCCAGTGCCGTCGGTGCATGCTATCAAATTGTGGGTACAGAACTTTGAGGAAACGGGTAATGGGATGAGAAAGAGGGATGGAAGTGCAAAACGCGTGTGCACACCATAGTTGCCAAATTTGACCTTTTTTTTTATTCAACAGTCATCAATAATTTTTATTTGTAACGTTTGACTAATCACTTCGAAGATTGATAGTGTATTATGTATATCAAATGTCACTTCTCAAAGTTATTGGTGACTACTGAATAAAAGAAAAAAGGCCAAATTTGGCAACCCTGGTGCACACCAGAGAATGTTGCGACTTCAACTGATGGACATTTTGTGTCGTGACATGTCTGTACAAGATGTGCAAGTTGTTCAGAAACGTTCCTCTCAAATTGTAAGCGTTGTAATTCTTTTTATCGCTGTGAATAAATTTGTATCGCTGGTGGAGGTTTCAAAATCGCCCGTTTCACCACCGCACCTGTTATATAATGTTATACGAAATTCTGTGCTGTTGTTCCTGAACTAGAGTTGCCACAAAATTTTTGTCCCACGCACGGACACAAAGATAGACAGTTAATTTCTAAAAAATGGTCAAAGTGAAATTTTGTATTTTACATCCTCAAAATAAATAAATAAATAAATAAAAAGATCAATTTTTGGAAAACGAATTTTAACTGTCATGAGTCAAGATATGCATTATTTAATGAATAAGATTAAGAATTATTTCCGCCATAGGTTAACATGGGGTTTGGATGACTTTGACGCTGAGTAATAGGCAACCTTAAATTAATCTCGTTTAAACTTATTGACAAAATATTACAATTTAATATAATTAATATATACTTCGTGTTTAAAAATGAAACTTAGTGAATTTTATTTTGTGACATTACTTAAATCATTGGCAATAAAATACTCAAATACAGTTAGATATTTAAGATCTTATAAATAAAAAATTTTACAATCTTCTTTTAAACACAGAATAAGGGAAATTTAGTTAAGTGATACACTTATTTCACAATAATGCTTATCTGAGCTTTGTAAATGTCTCTTGAATAAAAAAGCAGACGTTGACGATAAGTTATCTTTAAACATGCAAAGATTACAAAGATAATAAGTACTTGAAAAGATAAAAATCGTTTGTCTTGGAAAGAAATACAGCTTTTAATTGCCTTGTAGGGTTACATTGTTTTATATTTTCGCAGAGTAAAGGGCAAACTCCTAAAACAGTTTTTTGATAAATATTTACTGATAAAAGAAGTTAGCTGTGATAAGATTTTAATTAAAATATTATAGAAAAGATTTTGCTTTAGCTATTTAGTCGTATTGAAAATTTATTAGAAATTACAATGCCCAATATTTTCATGCATTGTTTATTGCATATATATATATATATGAAGACATAAACAATCCCTTAATGAATTCTACATTTCATGCATGTTTTTTGTTTTTAGCATGAAAAGGTTTCGTCCAAATTTGCAGAAACTTAAAAAAAAAAAAGACAAAATACGTATTGAATAATCTGTTATGAATAATGACCATCTACGTTAGAGGAATAAACATTTACAGAAAATAAACTTTAACTGTTCATGAAGAAAAGATAGGACTATTTCTTTTATAAAACGATAGCAAACCATATAACGCAAATTACGCAAAAATGCCATACCAATTTTGTAAACATTCCGAACACTATATCGGGAATCTAGTGAGTTGCATTTTAATTAGTTTTTGAAAGCAACTGATTGTGAAGTTTTTATCTTTATTTATATAACTAATACAATTTAAATAACATTAGATTTTTGTAACTTATGTGATATAATTTATTTCAGTTGTAATATGCATGGGTATTATCCATCAAAGTTTTATGTAACTGACCTTTTATTAAGGGTGTTGTTTTATATTACATAAGAAATGTAAAGTGGCATACTACATTTGACACAGCATGCTGCAATTATAATGCAAAAACATTAAATATCAAATAAAATATGAGTACTTTTACTAAATAATTTTTAACTACGCCTGTGCAAACTTCAATGAAATTTTATTTAAATAATTTAATAACCCAAGGTATGGAGTTACTTATATGAAAACTCCAAACAAATATCGTGGGAATTCAAAAAGTTGTATGAGATAGAATAAGCTGAATTTTGGTTCCTGTCAAAAATGAGGGAAAGGATAAGGGGATTTCATCAATATTTATCTTATACTATTAAGAGAGCATCATTTGTATATATATATATATATATGTATATTTCACTGTTCTCGAAAACGGTAGCTCGGACAGTCACGTGGTTTAACACAAAGGTGCCCTCCGTAGGGACATTGTGCACATCGAAGTCAGATTTTCGAATTTTTGATTAGTTTTCTTTTAATTAATAAAAATATGAAAATAAAACTTCCCATTACTATAATGACGCAGAATGGAGAATCTTAGGAGAGATTTGATTGGTTTATTTGATTTTCATTGATTTGAGTGTATTTTACATTGAACTACAGCTACTTTATGAGGAATTACAAGAAATTTGAAAGGTTTATTTGATTTTCATTGATTTAAGGGTAATTTACGTTGAACTAGAGCTACGTTATGAGGAATTACGAGAGATTTGATTGGTTTATTTGATTTTCATTGATTTGAGTGTATTTTACGCCGAACAGCTACTTTATGAGAAATTACGAGAGTTTTGATTGGTTTATTTGATTATCATTGATCCGAGTGTATTTTACGTTGAAATAGAGCTACATTAAGAGGAATTACGAGAGATTTGATTGGTTTATTTGATTTTCATCGATTTGAGTGCATTTTACGTTGAACTAGAGCTACGTTTAGATTTTATTTAAAAATATTTGAATTTTTAATATTTTAATATTATGCGACTTTTACAGAGAACAAATTACGATTGGCGCCGCAGGCGCCTGAGAACATGTTTTTTGGTAAAAATTTTCATTGGTCTCTGGCCAGCTAGCTGGTGAAGCCCAGCTAGTTTACAATTAATGAACTCTGTATTACCATCGATTGAATCAAAATAAAAATATGAGTAAACCCCCTTATAGTTTAGCTTTTATTTTGACAAGAACTGAAATTCTGTTCATTCTATTTCACATAACAGTTTGAATTTACATGATATTTTTGCTTGGGGCTTTCATACATGTAGCTCAATATTTTTGGCTATTAAATTATGCAAGTGAAAATTCGCCAAAATTATTTAGGAAAAATGCTTATATTTCATTAGATATTCTGTATTTAGATTATATTTCGTAACATTTTTGTATTCTGATCACAGTATGCTGTATCTAATGTAGTAGGTCAAGTTTTCTAAAAATGGCTTTGTACTGGGTTTAATACTCTGAGTGTCATTATTAAAAAGTGGCAATTTCTTTTGCAATTTTTTAAAGAAACCGTTATTTCTTCATGAATACATGTGGTGGTCTCATAAAAATTTATACAGATAATATAAAGAAGCTTGATAATCAAATGCTATAACCAGAACGCATTTCAAGCATTACTTTTTACAGGGTGATCCCAACATTTAAATTTTTCTTTAACTATTTACTAGCCCTCCTTTTGCTATCGGGGCAAAACTTTCCTTGAAATACCGGGGGATCAATTTAAAAGAGTACCGTTGGTTTTTCTTTTTACCCTTAAATCTGATAGATCTGGTAACTATTCTAACTCTGAAATATAATTGTTTGAACCTTGTTTAAGTGTCGGAAACAATTTCTAACACTGTTGGACTGTTACAACTTTATTTGTGAGATGAAACAGAAATAGAGACGCACAATGTTACTTAATTCTGTGATAATTTTATTTTGGAAAAGCATAATTTAATTCAATTTTTTTTTACATTATCATTCCTTACAGAAAATGTTGAAAATGTCCGCCACCATTTTGAATGCAAACATGAAAACGTCTAACCAAGTTGTTTGACACACTTCGCAGCATTGTTGATGTTATTGACGAGATTTCTTCAGTTATGATTTGTTTTAATTCATCGATGTTTGCAGGACTTCTCTGGAAAACGGTATCTTTGAGATAACCCCGCAAAAATAAATAAATAAATAAAAATAATAATAATAAAAAAAATAACATAAAATAAAACCTTACAGGGTAGGAATGATAATGTAAAAAAATTGAATTAAATTATGTTTTTCAAAAATAAAATTTTAACGCGATTAAGTAACATTGTGCGTCTCCATTTCTGTTTTACCTCACAAATAAAGTTGCAACAGTCCAACAGTGTTAGAAATTGTCTCCCACACTTAAACAAAGTTCAAAGAGTAATACTTCAGTGTTAGAATAGTTGCCACATCCGTCAGATTTAAGGGTAATATGAAAAACTAACAGGTACTCTTTTAAACTGATCACCCTGTATATGAGTCATAACATGCTCTATATTCTCCTGGCGTTTTAAGATGATTCAATCAGGACTTTTTGAGATACTTGACAAAACGTCTGAAATCGAAAGTATCTGGCCAAACTTTTAAAAATGAGCTACTTAAAAATGAGGTGATGAATCTTTTCATATCTTTTTGAGAAGATTTTTCTCAAAAAATGTGGGAGTTGTTGCTTTCTCAGAAATGGAAATATTAGTAAAAATAAGTATAATTACTAATAATTTAATTTCATGAAAGACATTACGATAAATGATTTTATTTTGTTTTATAAATCTCTTGAATAATGTACACTGTTAAAACATACTTCTTAATAATAAGCAGAATCTTCTTAAAAACAAGCAGGATCTTCTCATTTTTGAGAAGTTTCATTTCTTATAGCTCTGAGTAGGAACTTCTCCTTTTTAAAAATTTTTCTTCTCATTTAACTATTCATTTTCTATTCACTCGTGTAATATTACAACGAAAGTTTGTGCACGCCGTGGCTCCGAGGTAAGCACTGGGCTACGAAGCATTCTAGGACATTCTGATCTTGAAAATTCATCAATTTTATATAAAGTGATGTAAAATTTGAAATGAATAGTTAAATGAGAAAAAAAAAAAAAAATCTGAAAAATGAGAAGTTCCTGCTCGGAGCCATTATAAAAAATGAAACTTCACAAAGATGAGAAGATTCTGCTCATTTTTGAGAAGTGTGTTTGAACTTTTAACAGTGCATTCATGGAGAGGTAGTGTAGAACACTTTAGATCTTGTTCTTCAAATACATAGATTGTTCATTATAGATTCGTATTAACACGCAGTAGTATGCAGTAGAGAGCCTCCAAGGAGAGAGACGACAAATGATAAAATTACGCTACGGCACATGCTCGTAGTAGATATTTTTTCTACCAAACTGGACTGGGCTTTGGCAAAAAAATTCGAACAGTTCTCAGTCCATTATCAACAACAAAAAGTTTACAGATATCATTGTTTTTTGGTAATAACCCTTTGTTTTAGCTATAATTTCGAGCACAGTGCTTTAAAGTCATCAAAAACACTTTTAAATGTGGATTTTTGTCAAAAAAAAAAAAAAAAAAAAAAATCAAGCCAATGAGAAGCAGACTCGCTATTGTCGCCCCTCTCCTTGTAAGCTTTCTAGTATGCAGTACTTCTTGTGTTAGAAAAACTTTTCACAAGTTTCTCGAAGCAAATCATTGAAAATTCTTATCAGTCTTTCTTAACCTTCCTACCCTGTTGAAAAAATTTTACGTTTTACCTGTATGGGTCGAATCGACCCACTTTGTATAGATTGAATTTAGGTCTTAAGAAAGAATTTCTATGGAGCTCATTTTACATCTACGTTTCCGACAACTATCGCCATCTATTGACTATTCCTGAAAATGAAGTCTACTCAAAAGAAAAAATTGGTGTTTTAAGCATTTCTATGCATGTTGATAATGTGGGTCAAATCGACCCAGACAAGTAATATGTCACATATTTTTTGGGGTGGTTTAAAAAAAAAACCAATGACTCTGAAAACATCATATATTAAACGAATGCATATTTTTGAGGCATACATAATGTTTGAACAATCAAAATTAAAATCTGTAGAAGATATCGAAAGATCAACTTTAAAAATGGGTCGAATCTACCCATACAGGGTAGGAAGGTTAAAATCCACTCCACCATGGGAAAGAAAAAGGATTAACACTTTGAGCGCCGTGCGAATTCTTAAGGAAATCTCCGACAGGCCACGCGCGCTGCTTAGAAGCGCGTTGTGTTTACTGTGTTTCAATAAAATCCATTAAAATTCCTTAAGGATATAATCCTGTATTAAATAAAGTAAATTTTAAATAAATTTTCAGTAATTACTTAAAACAATGTAACTTTTTTAGTTTTATATCATATTTTACACTGTCAGCCACCGGTGGTTGACATGGCTTTATATCATATTTGACACTGTCAGCCACTGGTGGCTGACACGGCCTAAACGGAAAATTCAGTGTCAGCCACCGATGGCTGACATGGCACTCAACGTGTTATATTTTCCACAACATTCCTTTTACTTGAAACGTTCGTTGAATCTCAGTTCAGTCCAAGCTTTTCAAGGCCTTATTTAAATCAGTAGGGAAAAATTCTACCGTTATCTGACTATAATGCAGATATTCCTCTGCTTCTTGCTATAAATCTTCACAAAGCCTTAATGAAAGCACTTTTTCTACCATGGGGAAGTCATGATATGAAAAATTCAGTTCGGGACGAAATTGCGCAGAATGATAGTATACTATGAAAGTAGCAACATAATAACAATCGTGCGGAAAACGTTTCAGTAATTGCTTAAAAATAAGTTATTTCGTGAAAGAGCCGACGTTACAGTGACTTATATGGTAGCGTCCATGGCTGTAATTTGGAAGTCTTCGGTTCGATCTAGGAACGCGGTAGCGTTTCGCCCTGCTAAGCTAAAACAAGCATTAAAAAAAAAAAAAATTAAATTTACGAAGTAGGATAGTAAATGGCGAAATTCTACAAGTGTATATTATATAGACATAGCATCTTGGAATTTTCGACCACCTGTACCTCAACTCTCTGGCCTCCAAGACCTATGATTTTTTGCCCAGTCCTTGAGCATACCCTTTAGGCTAAACGCAAATTTGCAAGTCGATCCGAATTAAGGGGCCTGAGTAATATAACTTTAAAAACCCGAAATTTGCCGGTTACTTTCTTCTTCTTCTTATCCTTGTTAATTCTGACAAGCATAGAGCCTAGAGTTCTGCAACTATTGAGCTGAAAATTTGCATGGTGTAATGACTTCAGACTAATGACTTTAAGACAAGACTCACGAGAGGGCGCTGTTTGTTCAGCACGGTGAAAAGATTTTCTAATTGAAGAGAGACTTTAGTTTTTAGTTTTGTTTTGAAAAAGGAATGATGCAACGCCCAGAATAGCGATGCCTGGTTTGAGTGCCGTTCATGTTTTATTATTTTCGGTCCAAAGTTTAGCGACCATTTTATGCAATATGTGCTACGTGTTTTCGTTTACCCTTTATATGTGTGTTGTGTCGTATAGTGTTTGTAAATGAGAAATAAAAAATATTTCTCTAAAGAAAAGCAATCTTCTCTTGATTTCAAGCCTACGATACATCACAGTCTACTGTTATGGTGGCAGCTAAAGGAATACGTCCGACGCTACAAAGAATTCACGCTACTAAAGGGGTAAGTGCCTTTATGTATGAAACAGTGCCTTGATTTAAAAATAATATAATAAATACCTCAGTTCTTGTATTAGAACGTGAGAAAATATTCTTTTTTTAAAAGGGGTACTTTAATTCAGATTATGTATTTAAATCATGAATCATATAGCACTGCTTATCCCTATTCATTTAGTAAAAGTATTGTTTTAAGATAAATTATTATTGTAGAGAAAATGTATATATATTAAACTGATTTATCCGTTGGTTAAAATAAATTAAAAAAAGAAGAAGAAAATCTTTCAATTTTTTTTGTCGATGTATTTCGAAAAAAAAAATAAAGTTGATGAATCAGTGAGAAATAAATGGATATATATGTTTTTTCTTTTGTTTAATGGTATAATAATAATAAAAACTTACTGTAGAATAAGTACATTTTAAAAAGAATTTCGGTTTTAAACGGAATTGCAAAATTTGAGAACAAGTTGAAATAAAGTATCTGTTCTGTAATTAAAGCTAAATAAAGAATAGATATTCTTTTTTAGGGCTTTGAGAAATAAAAAATAAAAAAGAATGTATTTATTATCGAATTAAAAAGAAAAATGTTGAATGATTCATATTAATGTGCATTTCAGGTCATTTTTATTTCTGATATTTTATTGGATTTATTTTTCTTTCTGTCTCTTTTTACTGATTTGGTATTTCTTTGCTTAATAATACAAAAATAAATGGGTAAATAAAGAGTGAATGAAGGATAAAAATAAAAAAGAAATTAGTTTCGATTTCATGTAAAATGAATTTATTCGTGTTTGGAACAAAATATTTTCGTTCCGATTTGAAGTAAAATAGTAGTTTCTGTTTCAAATGAAGTGTTTAACGATTAGATGTTCATTTTATTTATTAATATTAATGACTATGGTAATTTATGTTATTTAAATCTAATTTGGTTGAAATTGCTCTTTTTTTTTGATAAAGCCAAAGAGTTTCGATTTGAAAACGAAACAGTTGTGTGTTTTTTTTGGGGTTTGAAGAAAAATATTAATTATTCTGTTTCCTGAGAAATATGTGTGCAAAAAGAATCAAATAGTTTTGCAAATAAATTAATTTATTTCTGTTTTGAACTGAAATAATGATTGTGTAGGAAATGTAGTACTTGGTATGAGAACATACTTGGTTAAAAATTTTGTTTGGGTATTCTTTTTGAATATACGATTTATGTAATAAAGAAATTTGTGTGACTGAAAATTTTAATATTTTCTGTTCTTTAAGAAGAAAAGTACTGTACACGTGGTTTTTTTTATGAAAGAAATATATATATTAAAAAAAAGTGTTCTCTTAAATAGAGAAAAATACGGTATTTTTCATAAGTAGATACCATTAACGGTATTAGATATTATTTTTTAATTAATTGCAAAGGTTAATTACCCTTAGTATCCTTTTTTTGTGTGTTTGATTGATTTTTGAAAAAAAAAAAAAAAAAAAAAAAAAAAAGGGGGTAATAGAAAAAAAATTATAATAATTTTTCTAATTATTTTATTTGTTTATATTTTATTATTGTTTTGAGAGCATTCTGGTTTTGTTTGGGGTTTACAAACATGGCATTTTTAGCTAAAGCTCGAAAACATGAATTAACTCAGATTTGTGAGGAAATCGGTGTTGAAGTAGATACTTCCAGTAGAGTTATTGACATCAAGAAATTAATTTTATCTAGCAAGTCCTATAATGAGGAAGAAGTAAAATTAATATTGGAAAGGCTTCTTGAAGATAAAAAACTACAAGAAGAAGAGAGACTAAGACAAGAAGAAAGAGAGGAAAGAAGGACCCGAGAAACTCAACAATATGAACTTGAATTAAAGAAATTAGAAATTTCAAAAGAAAATCCTGAAAGATTATTAGAACCAGAAACATTGGCTGAATCGGTTCCAAGAATACAGTTAACCCAAATTACCCCAAGATTTGATGAAAAACATGATGAAATGGGTTTATATTTAATAAATTTTGAAAGAAGAGCGGAGATGGCACGAGTTCCAAAAAAGGATTGGGTGGCCTACCTGTTAGCAGTTTTACCGCCAGAACTTTCCAATATGTTGGCCAGAGAGTCGCCAGCAGATGCTACAAATTATGATTTTGTTAAAAATATCATTATGAAAAGATATAAATTATATAGTGAAAAATTGAAACAATGTTTTTATAAGCACCACAAATCGTCCGAAAAATCTTGGAGAAATTATGCCCAAGAGCTCTCTAGTTATTTTACGGAATGGCTCACAGAATTAAAGATAGAGAATTTTCAACAGCTGAAAGACCTAATAGTGGCTGAGCAGTTGAAGTTTCGAGTTCCTGCTGATGTAAGAGATCATTTCTTAGAAAACTGGCTTACATTCATGACACCTTTAGACTTAGCTGAAAAATTAGATGAATTTGAAAGTATAAGAGAAAGTTTCAAAAAGAGGGATTTGCCCAAAAGGAACTTTTCCAGCTTTCGTAACCAAAGTGGAAACTTTTGTGATGATAAGTCTAAAGATAATAACAAAGATGTTAAGATGAAAATTTCATGCAAAACCCGAAACATCCCAAGAAAATCAAAGAAATAAAGAATTTGATAAAAGAAAAATTGCTCGTTGCTATGAATGTGGTTCTACTAATCATCTTAGACCTCAGTGTGACAAATTAAAGAAAACTCAAGAATTTATCTCACATATTATAGCTGAGGCAGGTTCTGATGAATCAATGACACCTTATACTAGTTTAGGTAAAGTGAATGGTGTTGAGATGAAAATAATTCGAGACACGGGTGCTTCATGTGATTTGATCAGCAGCAAGTATGTGAAACCACATATGTACACGAATGAGAAAGTGTACATTAGAAATCCATTAGAAGTGGATCCTGTTTGCCTACCACTTGCAGAAATTGAATTAGATTGTAAAATGGGACACATAAAAACTAAAGCAGCTGTCCTACAAAATTCCTTTTATAGTAACAAGTATTTGTTAGGAAATGAAACTGCTGCAATGTTCAAAGATTGGAAATCAAAAGAAAATGTACAAGAGCATAAGCTAAAATCAGTACAAACAAGAAATCCTAAGAAATTTTTAAGAATGAAGAAAAATATTCAAAATAAAGATGTTGCTCATTTTGACCAAAAGTTGATTGAGAGCAAATCTGAAGATGAAAAGAAAACTGAAGAGGTAGAAGAAATCCTGCCAGAATTTTCATGGCCAGAACTTAATAAAACCTCTCCAAAAGTGTTTGCTGAAGAACTGCAGGATATCAAAGAAAATCAAAATACAATAGAAAATGAAGTTGTTCTTAAAGAGAAAATAAATTTTGACCATCTCAAAACTGAAAATTACAGATTGTTAAATGAAATCATATGTTTAAAAGGGGAGATGGAAGAAAAGAAAATTAAAGAACAAGAACTGTTTCTTGAAAATAAAAAACTTACTGAAGAGTTGGAACATACTACGAAAAATATTTCGGAACTAAATAATGCCTTAAAAGACCTTAAACAGAAAAATAAAGACTCTAATTTTGTGATGGAAAAACTAAAAGCAGAAATAGAGGCTTATCTGAATAAAAAATGCTTAGAATATGAAAAGAAGATAAATGAAGAAATTCAAGAGAAAGAAAAGTTTGAAAATCAGTTAAAAACTCTTCATCTTGATTCACAAAGTGAAAAAAAGAATTATCTAAATCAATTGGAAATTCTGAATGTTGAAAAGAATAATTACAAACAAGAACTGGAAAATACGAAAATTGAAAATCTTAAGCTGTCTAATGAAATTAACATAATGAAAGAACTCTTAAGAATGAAAAGTAAAAAAAAGGAAATTTGTCTTAAAAATGAAAAACTTGTTGAAGAAAGAAATGAAATTAGTATAATTAATTCTAAATTAGATTACCTGTTTAATATTCTTGAAGAGAAAGAAAAAATTTCTAATGCTAAATTGGATCAGTTGACAGCTGAATTACAAAAAAATAAATTAGAACTTATGCAATTATCTGAAAAATGCTTAACTTATGAGAAACAATTGAAGGAACAAAATTATTTGAAAGAAAAGCTTTCTGCAACTACATTGAGTACATTCAAGCCCATGAACAATGTACCAAAAGATTCTAGTCAACTAATGGCAAATTCATTGAATGACCGTGAAAAGTGTCCAGTGCCATATAGTGAGAAAGTTGTCAATTTTCCTAAAGCAAGAAAAAAACATGTAAAAGACATTTCCTTCAAAATGAGTGCTACTAAGTTGCGCATTAAACCTTCTAAATGTCAACCTACTCGAGCTCATGTGAAGAATTCTGGACATTTAGTAGGCCAAGGATTGAGAATTCCAAGTGAAATAAACGTTCGAGACAAAAGAGATTCTTCGTCTCATACTACCAAGACTCACGTAACAGCCTTTTTGAAATTAGCTGAATACTATCAAAAATGCATTCCTGAATTTTCTGAAAATGCAGCTTTATTGTCAGACTTACTAACGGATCCACTGACTGGAATAGCTCTTGCCAAATGGCCTTTGAAAACTAAAGGAGAATTTATCTCAAAATTGTATAAAGCTATTCATGTTCCTGAGGAAAAGAAAAAAAAAAAGACCAAATCCCAGACTTTTACTTTGGGAACTCTATGCAGATTATTTAATTAGGAGGTTGTTGAGTGTATAGAATTACAATCTCTGAATGCTGATAGATTAAGTCTTATCCCTTAGTTAAAAAAAGTTTATGTATTTGTTTAATTATTGCTATATATATTTGTCTAATAATTGCTATATACGTATATATATATATATATATATATATATATGTGGTATATATTTGTTTTAACTATCTATATTTTACTTGCATATCTATTTAGTGTCTCTGTATATTGTGTGTAATAATATTTAATTTTCTATTTGGTATATGTTATTTGCATATTTAAAATAAGTTAAATAGTGTGAATAATTTAAAATAGGGATAAGTCTGGTGCATTTAAATATAACCAGGTACTGTTTCTGCATAGAATTGGTGTTTGCTCGTATTTTTTTAATTTATTACTTGTTTTAAATTAATTACGATATTAAGAAAATGAACCAATATGTTGAACATTGTGACTATTGATTTTGAATATAGACTTATCCTAATGAAGTATCATTTAACCAAACTTTTCCCTCTACAATAGTGAAAAGTTTCTCCCCTGAAGGGAGGAGGTCTGTAATGACTTCAGACTAATGACTTTAAGACTCACGAGAGGGCGCTGTTTGTTCAGCACGGTGAAAAGATTTTCGAATTGAAGAGAGACTTTAGTTTTTAGTTTTGTTTTGAAAAAGGAATGATGCAACGCCCAGAATAGCGATGCCTGGTTTGAGTGCCGTTCATGTTTTATTATTTTCGGTCCAAAGTTTAGCGACCATTTTATGCAATATGTGCTACGTGTTTTCGTTTACCCTTTATGTATGTGTGTTATGTCGTATAGTGTTTGTAAATGAGAAATAAAAAATATTTCTCTAAAGAAAAGCAATCTTCTCTTGATTTCAAGCCTACGATACATCACAATGGGCATTCCTTCTGACATGTGCTAGTGCCTTTTGCAATAAAAATTTTTTTGGTCAGTATACAGGGTAGTTATTCTGGATTTTGTTATAGTTAACGCAAAAATTTCGTGATATCATCAAAAAATGGCGCTCATTTTCAAGGAATTCCAATTTTGACATTTAATGAGACAGTAAATACAGTAATAAATACTGTTTTTTATTTTATTTTATTTATTTATTTATTGCAAAAATGAATATAAATAAATAAATTAATGACAAATTTTTCTTAAAGTTTTTGAAATATTTATAAAAAACATGTTTATTAATAAGAAAAATAATTGTTAAAAAATTGGATTAAAATTCGCAAAGTGATTTTTATCGCCAAATTTCGTAATAAACAAATGCTTAAAGGATGCGCTGGCTTTTAACGTGGAGTATTAAATAAAAGAGCGATTCGTTAACTTAAAAGAATTATGGATGATCGAAGAAAAAATAAAATTAAAATTCCGATCATATATTATGTAAAAGAAATATTGCTATCATGGGAAAATTCAGATTTGAAATTTTAGTGTTTCTGTGAGTATTGAGGTCTGATGAATTCATTTTTCATTTTTTATAGTGATGCAGGTATGCTTGTATGAATGAATACGATAGCGTTTAAGTGATTTTTATCGCCAAATTTCGTAATAAACAAATGCTTATAGGATTCGCTGACTTTTAACGTGGAGTATTAAATAAAAGAGCGATTCGTTAACTTAAAAGAATTACGGATGATGGAAGGAAAAATAAAATTAAAATTCCGATCATATATTATGTAAAAGAAATATTGCTATCATGGGAAAATTCAGATTTGAAATTTTAGTGTTTCTGTGAGTATTGAGGTCTCATGAATTCATTTTTCATTTTTTATAGTGATGCAGGTATGCTTGTATGAATGAATACGATAGCGTCTAATCGTTGTATTTGATTCAGCTCAAATTCGATAGGTACAGTACTGGCCAGAATGGATGACTCACCACAAAAAACTGTGATGTTTATGAATGCACAAGAATAATTGGATTTAACTAAGTATTTATTTTAAGGGAATTATTAATTTTAGTTATATAAGCACAGTATACATACATAATTGAGAAAGAGTTCAATATTTGGTGTGGAAACCTTTTTTCCCAACACAGCTTGATACGATCTGGCTTGGAAATACATAATTTTTCGCAATGGTCAGGTGTAATTTCTGTAATCCACACTTGTTTTATAGTTTCTTTTAAGTCCGAAAGTGAAGTGGGGTTACGTTCAGCAACTTTGCGCTTTAAAATTACCCAACAATTCTCGATTGGGTTTAGATCCGGGGAATTTCTAGGCGACGGCCCAAGGATCTGAAACCCCTGCTTTGCAATCCATGTCTTAACAGATTTAGTCTGGTGACAAGGTGCTCCATCATGTTGGACGTGTGTGCACTGGTTGATATTCATAAACGGTGGTAACTTCTCTTTTAGCACATCGAGATAAACAGTTCTATTAATTGATGTGCCTTCAGGCATGAACCACAATCCACATCTTCCTTTGGCACAAATGGCTTCCCAGACCATGAGTTTTGCAGCATTCTTCACGGTGGGAATAATGTAGCGTTGACAGTCTCTTTTATTGGGAGGCTGTCGTATGTTTCTACAAAATGCATAAAACTGCGATACTTGAGTCTCGTCTGAAAACATCACGTTTCCATTGCTACACAGTCCAACCCTGATACTTTTTACAAAATGTCAGTCGGTCAGCAATGTTTTTGGGAGACAATTTAGGCTTCTTAGCAGGCTTGTAGGACTTTAAATTGGCATTCAATAACCTCCTGCGGATTGTCCTTTGGCTAATAATATTAACATCTTTTGGTAAGCCAGCTTGGATTGCTTTCGCTGATTTTCTGGGTGACTTTTTCGCTGCCAAAATTATGGTCTCATCCATGCGCTTGCTTGTGCTCTTGTGACGACCTTTTGGCTTTGAATATCCATAATTTCCGGTTGTTTTGAAATTACTTATAGACCTGGAAACCGTCTTTTGTGCCAATTGTAATCTGGCAGCAATTTCCCGAGTACTATAACCTTGTTTGTTCAGAATCTTTATTTGTGCATGCATTTCGTGAGAAATTCTTTTACCAGGCATTTTTATATTATTTCACCCTTCTGCAAAACGGCGATCACAGCTAATGAACTAACGAAATGCCAAGTAAGAACACCTGAACTTTGGCAGACAGCCAAAACGAACATCTGATGCCAATACGTCACTATGAATGGGAAAAAACAAGTGAGTCATCTATTCTGGCCAGTACTGTATGCTAGAGGTGACACAGAGCTAAATGGATTTTAATGATGTAGAACTTAGTTTCTTTTTTCTTTACACGGATACAAAATAGAATTCCTATACATAACGATTTATGGTCTGAAATTATTTGTTCGTTTAATAAGTTTAATAAGTTTAGGGGTTCGTTTAATAAGTTCGTTTTATAAGTTCGTTTAATAAGTTCGTTTAATAAGTTTAGGGGATCTTCTGAATTCAGTTTTTCTTTTTCTTTCTTTCTTTTTTTTTTTCTTTTTCTTTTTCTTTTTTTCTTTTTTTTTTTTTTTTTTTTTTTTTTTTACGGTGATGTCTGTATTTATATGTGTCTGTTTGTATGTGAGTGAACGCAATAACGTCTAAACACTAAATTCGATTGCATTCGAATATGTTATGTATATTATAGGTTACCATCGCATGAAATAGCTTAATGAGTGTAGGATTAATTTGTATATACATGGGATTGAATGAGTACAATAGCGTCTAAACGCTGCGTTTCATTGAACTCAAATTTAGTATGTATACTTTTAGATCCTCGTAACAGGAAATACATAAAGTTAAATGAATATAGGATTAATGTGTATATGTTATTGTGGGAGTGAACGCAATAGCGTTTAAATGCTGCATTGCATTCAATGAAACTCAAATTCAATATATATATATATATATATATATAACAGGTCATCATCATGCGAAATATGTAGAGTTTAATGGTTGTAGTATTAATGTGGATATTCATGTAAGTGAGTAGACACGATAGCGTACAATTATTGAATTTTCTATTGATCTTAAACTTAGTATTCATATATTTCCTATTAAATGTACTGAATCACTATCAAAGATTATCGCAATTTTAGTCCAACAATTTTTCTAACAATATGTCAAAATGCCGCCTGTTGCAGATGAAGTTAATTTCTTTTGCAACTCACAGTAAATTGACGCTGAGTTTTCGCATGATAAAATGCGTTTCATTAAGAAATTTATCAGACCAAAAATTGTCAACATACTTTGTAAGTTTCGTGAATTTTAAATTTTTTCAAAAGATTTTTATCAAATGTTATAAAAATTAGATTTATTATAAGCAAAGGGATGAACTATTAAGAAAAGATGAAACAGCTATTTTATCATAAATCTATAATAAATCCGAAGATTCAGAATCCATTATCATAAATCCGAAGATTCAGAAAAAAAAAAAAAAAAAAAAATTGAAAAGTATCAATGATTTTATAACAAACAAAGCCAGCGTTTTTATGTGTAATATATCAGAAAAAAGCTATTAGAGTTTTTGTTATGCTATAAGCAAAATGCACACGGAAACATGAAGATATTTTTGCAGGAAGTTAACTATAACTGAAAATGTAGCACATACGATCACAAACTTCTTGCTATATTTTGCAGCAATAAAATATTTTCGTCTTCTTTTAAAGAACGTTTTATGTAATGAATTCGACCGTCTTATTGATCACAGACATTAAAAACTTAACTTTAATCTGAGATTATCAAATTTATTCCATGAAAATTAATCAATTACATTTTATTGCTGAGAATAGAAATGTGATACATCATGTAAATTGTGAATAAAACATTGCCGCTGGAAATTTTTCTAAAATAGCTGAGATTACACGTCCTAATGCATCAGATTTTAAAGCAATTGAAAAGCTTCAGAATGCTATTTAAAACTTTGACACTTACAGCAGAATAATAGCTATAACTTACTATATATATATATTTGAAATTTTGAAAGCTACATATCTTTATTAAATTTTAGAAATGTGCCACCTCAATAATGAACATGCGGACGGAATTTCCCTACAGTTTCAAAATTTCATCTTTAACAGTTTCGATGAATTAGCTCATGATGGCATTAAAACTTCAATGAAACTGATTACACAAAAACTTATTTAGAGAAACTTAAAAACATACGTCGCACCCTTGGTTAAATTTTTCATTGCTTACCAAGAAGAAAAAAAAAAAAAGAGGAAAGTTTCAAGGCAATGAAATAATTAAAAAATTTTAAATGCTCGTTTCGCTCATATAAACACTGATGAAATTCCAACGTTTCCACCATCATAAGAATTCCCTTATTTTTAATAAAGAAGCATCACAAAACTGGCGTTGTAAAAATTATTACTTACAAACTTTGAATAAACACCATAAAATGCAATAAACTCGCTTTTTATTATAACAATTGTTTCGGGTCGAAAAAACACACGACCCTTCATCAGGCGAACAAAGTAAGTACGAGTGCTGCAGTCAAAGCGGCAGCGGCAACGTTGCCGCTTTGACTGCAGCACTCGTGCTTACTTTGTTCGCCTGATGAAGGGTCGTGTGTTTTTTCGACCCGAAACAATTGTTATAATAAAAAGCGAGTTTATTGCATTTTATGGTGTTTATTCAAAGTTTGTAAGTAATAATTCCCTTATTACTTTCTTTGTAATGGCTTTTCAGTAGCTATACCATTAATTAAGCTAAAGTGATCATACAATACATATATAACAACAATCTTGAAAGCTTGAATAATTCCTTATATATCAACAGTGAAAGATACATTCAATTTCAAGAAGAACTGTTTACAAAACTTTTTTTTTTTTCTTTTTTGTGTATGTGTTATATATTTTTTTGTTAACATGCACATATTATAGATGGAAATTTATATGTGAATGGTATTCTAATAGTGAGATGATTGTATTCTGAAACAAGCAAGAATGTGCCCTGCGTATACTAACACATTTGCCAAATCTGTTGTTGTATCAGGTCAAATTGGTTTTTTAATAAAAGATCTTTTCAACTCAGCAGCTAAATCAGTTAATAAATCCTGTGTTTTAACAGTGAAACTTGTCGAAAGTTACTTTCTCTGTAAATTTATTTATGAAGTAACCTTGTTATCAAGAATTCTAGAATCGTAAAATACTTTAATGTACATACGAATGCAATATATAGTGATATATAGTCGAATCATTTTATATGTGTCTCTAAATTTTACAAAAGTAAAGATAATGAATTGAAAATTTCAATTCAATCACAATTCAAATTCCTTCCTTAAGTAATGTGAAATGTGATGTCATAACACACACACACACACACACACACACACACACACAAAAAAAAAAAGATAAGCTTCTACTCACATCGAAAACACAGTGAACATTCCATTTCATATTTCAGAGCATAAAGAGAATAGAGAACATAGAATACATAGAATATGTGCAATGTCTGTATTAATTTTTAAGTTATTTCTAGTACTTTTAAAGATGTAATTGAGTTTTCCATAGAGCAAAACAAGATTTTTGGAAATTCCGTTTTAATATATTATTTTTAAAGGTATTAATTAACAAAAAGCTTACTATGGTAAGGCATGAAACCTCTTGTATTTTTGAAAGAATAAGTGAATTGTAACCTCAGATTTCAAAGTAAAATTTATCCAAAGCCAATACTACATTTTAATAAAAATTCAATAATTCAAAAATGGTCGTTAAGGACGCACGTCCATGAAATGACCATTTTTGAACTGTGGAAATCTCCCCTTTTTTGCAATCAGCGGTTAAATATATTCAACTTTTCGCTCTTCTACAAATGTAAAGTTTCATTAGGCGTTTCAAGAGAAAAAAAAAATGCTATCCAAATTCAGTTAGTTTTTCAATAAAAATACACATTTTAAAAAATTCTTTATTTCAACCAAATAATTTATAAAAGAAAATGCATTTTCCATGTAAGTACATAAAAAGCAACCAATTTGAAAATGTTTACAATGCGCAAGTCACTAGAAACTAAAAAAAAAAAAAAAAAAAAAAAAAAAAGATAAATTTAAGATAAAGTAGACGTTCTTCTATTTCTGTTTTCTACATTTTATGTATGGACACATACAGTGTATGTAGCCGATATTGTAGCTATTGCATGTATTGTCATTCAGAATATGATCACAGTTATTTAAGAAAAAAAATTCAATGTAATGCTTAGAATAACATTTCAATTAATACAATGGATAAAGTACTTGCTTCAATAAAATGATCTAGTATATATTGCATTCTTATTTTCTAAAAGTTAAAAGGTGCTAGTGCTGCTAAACAAATTATAAAATAATTATGTTATTATCACAACTGCAGTAAATATTTACTCAGAAACAGCATCATATTATATCAGAATTTGAAACAAACAAAAATATTACTAAATTTCATTTTACCACTCACATTTTCCATTGGTATTAAAATATTGTATCATATTCTTGATACTCTTAAAGATATGTAGGCTTTTATTATGTAAGTTGCACAGAATAGAGATATACGTATATATATATATATTTAAATACAGAATAAAATATTTAGAATTGTTTAATTTTTACAAAAGTAATTACATATCACATAAACAATAAATCACATTAAATTGCCCGTATAAACTAAAATTAATAATTTAATTTCTCATTTCAAAGTGGATTGTGTTCATTTTTAAGGTGATTCAAAACATGATTGATATCTTTCATATAACTTCTTATTGTCTAATAAACAGTCACTTAATTGTAGAAGACCTTTAAATAAAACTAGGTATAATACATGGATGCATAAATAAGATAAGTACGATTTTGAATATTGGTGTAAAATATAATACCATTAAAAAAAAAAAAAAAAGAGAAAGAGAAAGATAAAAGATTCTCAAAAGTCTAAGGATTCTTTTTTTGTCATAAAAGACAGAAGTTCTACCGCTGTGAGAGCAGATGAAAGTTTAAAAAATAAAACGAAGGAAAAGTTGAGGGGAAAAATTGCATCTTCGACAAATGTTCTTTTATGTAAGAATGAGCAAAAAATGTTTTAATTAAAGCATCGAATTTTTAAAAATTTATTTGAAATTTTGGGAAAAACATCAATGATCCTAATTTCCCAATATTGCCCATATGCTATATAAATAAGATAAAAGTCATATACTCATAATAATTTGCAAGCACATATCAAAAACAAATCTACTCTTATGAAGTAACAATGAAACAAACACAGGATTTGCTCAAGCATCAATATTACAAATTGTTCCTCATCTATTGCATAGAAGCCGTATTATACAGAAGCCATATAAATAATTTCTGTGAATCACAATAGTAAAAAGCATTTCATTTTGATCCCTCTTCATAGTAGTTATAAAAATATAGAAAGAAAAGAACAATATTTTGTCAAAGAAAAATTATCAGAAAATATCAGAAACCTCTATAAAATTAGAAATAAATAAAATATATGTTATATTTAATTTATTCAATGCGAAGAAAATGTTGGTTAATATATTTTTTTTTTCAAAGTTTTTTGTACTTGACGATCAAAGATGACAAAAAAAAAAAAAAAAAAAAAAAAAAGAGCAAGCTTTTAAATTTGAATTCTATCAGCGAAGATTTGTATTCAAAAGTCCTTTTGATTTTACTTTTAAAGCCGTTATATTTTGAAAAAAAAAAAAAAAAATCTTTTTTTTTTTTTCCTTTCTTTTCTTTTCTTTTTTTAAGTTTGTTTCTCGTTTAGCTACAATGAAGTTAAGAATATTGCAGAAGAAATTTAAATTATAAAAGGTTAATGATATTTTTGTAGCGATAAAAGGATTTTTCAAATACATTTTTTATTTTTTTTTATTTTTATGGATACATTTTTTTATATGGTGATAATCACTATCTTGTTTATTAATATTGAATTTTATTGATGTATACATAGAAAAGGCACTTTAAAAGTACAAATTAAAATAATAATAATAATGATTATTATCCAATAAAACAAATTAAATATGATGTTCAAAAACTATTAACAGTTTTTAAACCTAAGTAATAAAGTAAAAAATAAACAAAACAAATACCCAGTTATTTTAAAGAAAACATTTAAAAATAACTTTGATGTCCTAGATGTTCTTAGTCAATAAAGAATTTTTTCTTTATTTTTCATTTAAAGTTCGATTTTGAAAGTAGTTGAAAAATAAATTTTAGATATTGCACAAAAAATAAATTTTCGTTATTGTGTACTATAAAGGACACGTGAAAGCAAAATAAAATGTAGCTATTTTAGTAATTATCTGAATTTAAGTTAAATTTCCTGTTTTAATTTAAGGAGACTTATTTTATGAAATAATTTGAAATTTGATGGCAATATTCGTTTATATATATTATATTATATTATATTATATTATATTATATTATATTAGGCAGCTTATACCATTAAAAAGGTAGCAGAAAGAGTTTAGAGACCTTTAAAAATGAAAGAATTTCTGTTTATAAAAACATATACCAAATAATCGGAACAAAAAAAAACTAAATACTAATGTTCATGTAAATCAATTTGTGTTTTTTACAAAATTAAAAGTTTTTTTTTTTTTTTTTTTTTTTTTTTTTTTCAAATGTTTACGAGCTTTCGTTTTGTTGAACATTGTATTACACATACAAAATTTGGTATTTGCAATCTAAAAACATCATCCATAAAAAAAAAAGACTCTAAAAATTATGATACATATTTTCTATTACTTTTAATACAATTTAAATAAAATATCCAAATTTTAAGTATTTTAAATTTAATAAACTTAAACAAGTTTAATCAAAAATTAGTTATTACAGAGACAAATATTGCTAATTAACAAATTATAGAAATTATTTATTATTGATTAAATTCCTTTATGGAATGGGTACACTGTACAATAATATTCCATGATCATTTTGCAAATGAATTTTGTTCATCGTTCATTCTTATCAATGATTATCAGAAACATGATTATCAGAATTTAATTTTTTAAAAAATAGATAGAATAGTGCTTCATAAATGCAAAACTTTAAAAATGCAAAATATATTAATAATAATACTACCTTTCCCTTTTAACTAACAGATTTAAATCACACTTGAATATAGTCATGCATTATGTATAAAATGAAAATTCATTTTTCACTCTTAAGAGAGTACTTCACCTAACATGGACGGTAGCCAATCCCATGTTATTCTACGGAGAATTTGTTTTCAAAATTACTCATTGCCTAATGTATTTTTCTAAATTCTGTTTCCAAATTTAGAAAATTCACATGTGTTAAATTGATTCTTGTTTTGCGAAAATTGATTTTTAATTATTTTAATATTTCATTCTGAAGCTGTAAAGCGCAAAAAATACGCTTAGTTTTTTTTTTTTTTTTTTCGCAGCTTCGAGCTTTAAAATTAAATATAAAAAATTAAAAAACACATAAATATATATAAAAAATTAAACTAATTTTCGAAAAAACGGGATTAAATTTAACGGTTGTGAATTTTCTGAAGTGAAAGAACAAAAAAAAAAAAAAAAAAAAGAAGTAATAAATGATTTTTAAAACAAAATTCTTTTTAGAATAATATGGGATTAGGTTGCTGGTCACCTTAGGTGAATCATCTCCTTAAATGCACCAAATCGATAAAAATAATTAAATAAATATAAATAAAATATAAATAAATGCAATAAATACATTTGGTGACAATTCAATGTCTATTTTAAATAAATATTTCATTCTAGTCAATTACAAGAACATTAAAATTGCATGATATGTTGTTTAATATGTTCAATTGTGAATGATAATTTTTTAGCAAAACGTAAATTTTAATGTACAAAGAAGTTTTTTTTAAATGATCTACAGAGATACCATGAATAACATATAATAGGTGGATAATATGAAAACAACTGCTAAATCATCAAATTAGTGCCTTAAAACACATTGACACAAAAAACAGCAATAAATATTTGGCTAGTTTACATTGCAGTGATGTTTGACCTGTTCATTTCAAAATAAAGCTTTTCTTTGCCAATTTTTGCCAACTAACTCATCTGGATGACTCTCTCTGTTATTATTTAAATGAATTTTAGGGCTTTTGTTTTGATTGTACGAGGAATATGTAATCTGCTTATTATCGAGTGTACCTTTTTTTGTATTTTTATTTCCTGATTTCTTTCTTTCTTTTCTAATTTTTTTTGTATAAATTGTCTTTTGCATGTCTGATAATTTCTATTGTATGTAGCATGCAGAATGTGCAGTACACTATCCGACGTGCAGCGCCTGAAGCAAACTTTTGTACCATTTTCGATTTCAAGTCTATAAATACTAAGAAACGCTTGGTAATTCAGCTTTACTCAAAAAAAAAAAAAAAAAAAAAAAAAAAAAAAAAATAGCAATCTGTTACCGTTTGTATACATTATTTTAGTGGATTATGCATTCTTGTAACGGAGTGTTTTTTATACAATATGTAATTTATTTTTGTATTTCTTTGCATTTGTTTAATTTTCATTAAGACCTATAAAATTTTATTAATTGAATGTAAAAAAAAAAATAATTTACTATTCTTTTTAATTGTAAAAGGCAACTAAAAAAAAAAATAACACCTGACTAATTTGTGCTCAGTTTCGTTATTTATTTTTCCATTTATAAAAATATTGTAGCATAACTAAAGTTAAAATAAACAACAGTTGAAGATCAAATTCATTTAAAAATAATACAGCTTGAATATTATTAGTTTATCTTGTTCACTATAAAACTGTAGAGTCTAAAACTTTTGGTGCATTTTTAAATAAAATAAATTTATCTGTGATTTATCTACTGACAAAAATAGTGTTCTGCTCGTGCACTGTTCCTCAATTTAATAATATACTGACCAATATGAAAAATATTGAGTGCATTAAATATATACAAACATTACAAACAGTAGCAATTTTCAAACGTAACTTTTTCTATAGTAAAAATGTAATATATCACAAGAACATACAACATTATGTAGGAATGTAATGAAAATAAAATCATCATATAAGTGAGAAAATAAGTTAATAATATGTAAATCTCAAAATATATTCCATTATCACATAAACAGCTGGCTGATTTCTTTTCCGGAAATAGTGAATGATCCCGACATCTTTTTAAAAAGTCAACAGTTAAAAAAGAAAAGTCCATTACCAATATAAAAAGTATGTGTAAGAGAAAAAAGATAATTTTGAGAATTGAAATTTCAATAAAAAAAGAAATAATTCAATAAGCTTTGAACAATCATACGAATAGTAGTAATAATAAACTGGAAAATAGCGGACAATAATAGAGAGTAAGAAAAAATATTATTTTTAACAATTAGGGAATTTTTGTTTCTGTGATAAAAGTAATACTGTATCAGATGAACTTCAATAGGAAATAAACAGAATGGATGCCTTTTCATTAGGATACACTTCACTCTAACTCACGTATTTGCATTTGAAATATAAATGGATTACTTTGCTTTCATTGAAACGAATCGAGGGATTTCAAAAGTATTGAAATAACACGACAGTCTTAAAAAAATGGTATAAAATAAAATAAAATAAAAAAACACTTATACTGAGACCACTTAAAATTTTACAAAGGAAGTTTCTATAACTATTGATTTTGGTTAATTTAAAATTTTTAATCAGGATGTTCCATAAATAACTGCTAATAAAGAGAAACTTTTTTCTTTTTCCTTTTTTAAGATTTCTTAAAATGTTACAGTTTTCAGCAAAGTAAGTAACTTAAAAAAAAAAAAAAAAAAAAAAAAAAAAAACCCTTATGTACTATTAACTAGACATCGTTTTCGATTGATATCGATTATAAAAAAGTGAATTGTTGTAATGATTTTTTTTTAAAATCGATAATGCACTGCAGAAGTTCTGTAATTAATAAACAGGAAGATAGTAGAAGTGTTTTTATACAGGAACAAAAGCAATAATGTCGTGATGATTCCAAGTTGCATGTCTTTACGCTTTTCGCAGTTTTAAATGCATAAACAGTTAAACAAATAAAAATAGCAAAGTGATAGAACAAAAATAAACAAAAATTAATAGCCTAATTAATGTTATTTGATGAACCATATTTATCTATTACTCTATAAAAAGTATTTATTGTGTCAACAATAATTATTTTTATTGAAAAAATGAGGGAAACAATTAAAAAAAATGAAACTCGAACACTGTTTTAATGTCTTACTGCTAAAGATTAATAAAAGTTATAGCGTTATCAAATATATCATGTATGTACACTTTTGAATACAGGATATAGGTCTTTTGAGAGCAATTATAAACTAATCCTTTTAAAATATTGAATTTTTTCTATGAATTTTTATCCCTCATTAACTTTTATTTTGTCTTTTTTTTTTTTTTTACGAATATACTATTGTTATTATGAAATATTAAAAAAAAAAAAAAAAAAAAACTTGTTTAATAAGTCTGTTTAATGAATTAAATTTCTACTAAATATTAAATATTGAGAATTGGAAGTAGTTTGACGAAAAATCCAGACTAAAATCCAGAAGTACATTTTGAAAAAAATATCTAAAATATGGAGGTGGGAAGATTTTAATGGTACAGGTAAGCACAACATATACTTTTTTTTTTTTTTTTAGTTAATTGGTTTTGAATGACAAAATGGGACGATTATGTCTTGCATAAAATATTCTGTACATTCATACGTATTTAAAAAATTATTAAGTTAAAAATTATTAAATTTTAAAGCCGCGCTGAAAGAATAAATAAACACGTTTGAAATTATAAAGTTTCAAAAAATTTGGAATAATTAAGAACATTTTTTTTTTCAAATTTATAAGTATACTTAAAGCATATTTTTGAAAACATATCTTGTAAACAGTTTTGCTATAAAATCGATCTATTTCCTCCTTAAGTGAGAAAAATTGCATTATTTATTAGATTTTAAAGGAAAAATCTTTTTAGTAATTTAGGTTTTACTTATAATCCATTAAAATTTGTGAAAATATTTTCTTCCTTGCAGTTTAGGTGCTATACACTGTAAAAAATATGTCTTATTTGCTGCCAGAAATTATCTGTAATTTGAGAAAATACGTGTAATTTACGAAAAAAATTACGTTGTCAGAACGCATTTTCTTAAATTACAAAGAATTTCTGGCAGCAAATAGGACATATTTTTTACAGTGTATATTGAGTTATGATATTGCAATTTATCTCTCTCTGTCTCAAAAAATAAATAAATAAATAAATATAAATAAATAAAAGAAATTTTAAAGAATGTAGGCATTTTATCAGAAAATGATTGTAATTATAGTAAAAAAAAGTAACTGTATATTAAAAAAGTTTATAAAAGTTAAAGAAATTAACAAGCTTAATATTTGTGTAAATGTTTTCAGCAAAAATAAACAGGGAATAAAAACCTTCGAGTAAATAGGAACTAAATAGGAACACGTAGGAATTTATGGAACATATAATGATGATTTACATATTATATTAATACACTTTCACAATAACTCATACAATTCATATTACTTTATAACTTTGTATTACATTTACTAGCTTGGAATCTGAAAAAATAAATAAATAAATAAACAAACAAATAAATAAATAGATAAATAAATAAAAAAAAATAGTAAAATTTTAAAATACCACCAGAATTTTGTGTTGAAAATTTATCTATGTCAATCCTAAAATAAATTAAATATTTTAAAAACTTTTCTCTAATTTTTCAGTAACGTACAAGTATTGAAAATTCCGTAGGTAAAAATATTCAATTGAAAAATTTTTAAGCTCAGTGAAGAAATTTGCAAATTTTAATGTTTTTATAAAATTTTGAAAATAATTAATAAATATTTTTTCTTTAAATATTACTTTTTAACATATTTAATAAATTTCATTTACGATTTCTTTTTTATTATACGACACATCAGTGGTTTTCTTTGCAGTTCTTTCCAGATTTTTTTCATATCGTTTGTTGATACATGGTGTCCAGTAATAGCGTCCTTGAATGCACAACCTGTTGGAGGTCTTTTCCAATGAGCGAAGCCCCTTACATTATATCGTTTAACATGAGACTGACCTGCACACAAACCTGTAATGAATACATCTTCCATGACTAAAAATGAAATAGTACCACTGGCTTCTAGAAGTTTTGGAGTAACATCTCGACTCATCACATATGCTGTACCAGATAAATAATCTGGGAATGTATCACCTTCAAACTGATGTTTTGGCACGTACCACTTAGCTGTAGGATGCCTATTTGGTTTAGCTCTTCTAAATAATACTCCATACATCACATTTGATTTTACAGGTAATTTGACAAGTGTATTTATTAAGTTGGGCACATTAACATACATATCATCATCAGTTTTGAGAACATACTGGACGTTTGGGCAATAATCAGACACCCACTTCAATAGCATTATTGATTTTAAAGTCAAATTTTTATAAGAATCAACGAAATCTTGTTGAATAATGTCTGAATACTTCGTCGATTCTTGCTCTAATTGTTGTTGTAATATTGCACTTTTCGTTGAACCAACAAGAAAACCTAATCGCACGTAATCCGTATTGTTGTTAGCTGAAGCTATTGATCCCCATGTACCTCTAATTGTCTCTCTTTGTTTTGCATTAGCTACAGCTGTACAAACTAAAATTAACAACGACAACTTGCTTTTTACTTTGTTACCTCTGGTACATAAATCTTGAGGATTTATTATAAAATTGAAATGAAGAGGTAAAGTAATCTCTGGTGTCCCATTTGTGAAAGTTTCATTTGTAGAATTTCCTGTTATTTTCTCATATTTGGATATTAAAGGATTTTCAGTGAATACTTCACTTTCGTTAGAAGAACTACCGATTAATGTGACTGCCATTTTTATAGGTTCAATGTAAATGAATCCAAGAATCAAATTGAGAAGTAATAACAGGATTAGGCTTGCAATACGACGTATTGACATGTCAAGAAGAGCACTTGGAATACTCTGTAAAAAATAAAATAAAATAAAATAAAATAAGCATAACAATTCCAAATGGAAACTGAATTAAAATCATTTATAAAGGTGTAAAATTAATAGCTTTTTGACTAAATTTATCCAGAAAATGGAGTTAATTAAATATAACTATTTTCAAAGGAATATATTTATGATTGTTATATATTATGTTTCCTAGTTAAAAATAAGCGTTTTACACTAACCTAAAACGCTAGTAGCATTCTGAAATAAATTGTTGCTATGCAGTAAAACGCAAAAAGTAAAATGTTCGATGGAAAATTTCAAAAGAAGAGTAAGATTTATTGACACATTTCGGAAACTTAAGCAATGGTGAAGTATTTGGCGTATTCGAAGTAAACGGGACGAAATGAATGATTAAAAAAAAAGATATTTTTATTGTTTTTATGCAGATTTTCTTAAATTTTTCGTTCTTATTCAGCCAGGATATGTCAAAATATTTCTATTTGTGTAATATTTCTGTTACTTATAGAAAGCAAATATGTTAACTGAAAGGATATAGATTCAGTCCTCGAAGTTTTCCAAAAATTTTACACGTATTTTATTATATTGCCACCACTATCGTCAAAAAGTAATTTTTCTTGAATCTTTTAATGCTTAAATATTATGTGAAAAAGCATTGTTTTAAAATAGTGGGGATAATATAATAAAACGAGCGTAAAATTTAGGAATGCTGCGAGACTTGTAGATTTCTGAAAATGGTAATTATAAAAATTTACTTTAAATTCTATAACTGACTCATTTCGTATTAAAACCAACATGATAAATTAGCTATGTTATACAGACTTTAAAAGAATTTATATCTTTTATTTCCCAGAAAAATCAACATATTAAATAACCTACTTTCAAAGAAGAAAGTTATTCTATTTTTAGATGTAACCGATATGATGATTTTCGTGAATTTCATTCATTTTATTGCATATGTACAACGTATGTAACTTTTATGTCCGAGGAAAAACATTATCTTATAAAAAATACCATTTTTATACTCCTAACTCACCCTACCCTCACTCTATCCTCATATATTTTCAGTCGTCTGTTTAAAATGTTTAATAATATTTTATGATAAATATTATAAGAATATGCTTAGAAAATTTGGTTCAACCTGTCACAAAGAATTTAACAGTAATTTGTTACGAAATTTGCGTATTTCTGCATGATTTACAAGATATTTTAAGTTAATAGACTTTCTCAGAAGAAGAAACGTGGCTTTATTCAGTAAATAATGTTTAGTGCCAGCTGTTTTCTTCTATATGCCATTTTATGAAGAAATTTCCATTCCATTAAATTTATAAAAACAACTTCTTTCATATGGAAATTAATGTGATGCCTTTAAAATTCGATGGTTTCTGAACAAAAAAGGATATGGCTAGAGATTGATGAGTCAATAGGATTTTTTCATTAAAATTTAATGTATTAACGATAGGTTGTACCATATTAACATATTTTGTAATCTAAAAATATTTCATATTTCTGTCATAATATATATATATATATATATATATTCTTTTATGAATTTTTTTTTCAACCTCAGCATGGGGAAAAATTACCGCAATCGCAAGCGCGAAAACACTATTCAAATGATTCAATTCACAGGTCAGAAAATACAGAAAAAATGGTCAAGAAAAAGACGCAGAAGATCGTGAAAGGTGGACTCTTGCTGTGATCTGAAATCAACCTCCTTGGACGCATTGGAACGAACGTGTCATCATCGTAGACATACATTAAAAAAAAAAAAAAAAAAAAAAAGGAAGGAGAAAATCTACAATCACAACAATTACAAGGTGAAAAAACAATACAAATGACAAGGGTTAGAAAATGCTGGAAAGGTTTTCTTTTAGAGGATGAAATCTATTTTATCTGTGTATCATGTTCAATTAAATGTCAAAATTAAGGGACACTTTCATTTATTTTAGTAGGAAGTAACTGTTAACGAAAAATAAATTTCATTTTAGTTACAAATAAATAATAAATAATAAATAATAATAATAATAATAATAAAATAATAATAATAATAAACCTATTACATTGTTTGTTTCTGAATTTCATTTCTTTTTAACGAATTTTAATCTTCTATTATATATTTTTAAACAGAAAGTGGCGATAAATCATGATTTTCTGTTAAATTCTACAAAATATAAAAATGTCTAAAAATAAGGAAGCATTTATTCTTTTTATATTATGATATATGGATTTATTAACCTAAATGTTAATTGATATTTAATTTGTGATTTTTTTTTTTTTAATAACCAAGAACGTAGATAATGTATTTTTTCCTCCCATGCACTATAATCATCAATGTTAATTTATTGATTTTCTTTGCTACTCATTAAGTATCCTTAAAATGGGAATCGCTAATTGATTTGCCATGAAAATATGATTAACAGGAAACTTTTAACCTCCATTTTCAGGAATAAATTAATTACCGGCTTAGGATATATATATATATTCTCGTTTCCTCAGCAGTCATTAACGAGAGGGGAATGCTTGTTTGATATGGAATTAGAAAATTTTAAATTTCTTTTACTGATCTAATGAGAATAAATTTCTCGAAGTTATTTTATGTGGGTAATATTTTATGCACAAAATATACCTGGAGCAAGATATTTATGAGTTTCAATACGGAAAGTGAAACTTATTGCTGGTATTTGAAAAATGTTAAAAGATTTGGTAGAAGCGAAGCGAAAGAGAATTTCAGTATTTCAATATCTACAAAAAGTTGCAGTATCTAATTCACTGCAGGTATATATTCAAATATTAGAAATTATATTACATAGTGTTATAATACTATCATAACAATTTTTTTATGGTTAGTTTTAATGCATTTTACATGATCTTCATATTTCTGTTAAATATCTGATACTAGATTAAGCAAAATTTCGGCAGTTGCAGCTATAAGGTGGTGTAATATTTTACCCTAGGTAAGTTTTTATATGAGCTATGATGCTATATCGGAGTTATTATAACACGAAAAATTGGTTTAACCAAGTTCAAAAATTTTAAGAATGTATATTTTTCTTTTCCGTGTGCATTGTATAACAGTATATATATATATATATATATAATCCAAGCTAATCACAATTTTCACTTTTTAAATAAAGTTTTTTGAAAACCGTAGAAATATTCAAGGAGAAAAAATTGTAGAAATTGATGAAAAGCTAAAAAAAAAAAAGAAGAGTCGAAAGCAAGAGCAGAAAAGGGATCATGCCTCTGAAGTTATAAAACGGTTCTCTTTTTCAAATGCTGAAGCTGTTAGTAAAGATGAATTAAATTAAATTAAATTTAATTTTTTAAATGACTTTTATAGACCATTTTTTTAAAAACTGGAAATATGGCTATGCTATATTTGATTTAATTTGAATTCCGTTCACATAAACAGCTTTCGCAAAGGGAAAATACCAAGTTCTGTTTTGACAGGGCATTAACTGTTGTTAAACACCATTGAACAGTTATATTCATCCAAACCAGGAATTTATGTACGTTATTGAATTTAACTGTACCCCGGAAGTAAAGGACACCATGTCACAAAAATGTAATTTTTCACGAGAGCAACTTTTTTATTTTTATCAACTTTAAATTTTTAAATGCATGTTTAAATGTACTTCTTTGCAACTAGCAGTAATCACTGCATAATCACATTATTAATGCCGTAATGTACTAATGTAATTAAGCAAAAAATGCACACGAAGGATATGATGCTAATTCTTTTCACACACGCACACACGCACAAAATAAATAAATAAATAAATAAATAAATAAATAAAAAGACATGGTGTCTTTTACTTTCGAGGAACAGATATGATCATTTTAAAGTGTTAAAAGTTCGAATTTAAAGCAGACATTTTACAATTATCATTATAAAATGCAGAAAAAAATCCAAATTATTAATAAAAATTCAATAGTAAGGTGATTGAGCTAATTATATATTTATGCAGTTCGACGACAATGGTTGGTTCGGTTGATTCTGGTTGTGTAGTTTAAAGCCGATTGACTACACTAGAGTCCAAGGCCTATAGGAGCAATGCCCTCCATTGGGGGGAGGGGGTCTTTCAAAGGGTTCCTAGCCAGTATTTATGCGAGTTTCGGAAAAAAACATGGAAAACTCCGAACGGCTAGGTCGACAAGCGTGAGATGGGATCGAACCCAGCACTTCCCATCTATTAACTTTGAGCGCCGAATCGCTCGGCTACTGGTGGGACATGGTTGGTTCGTAAATTTTAAGCAATTTACGTTATTATGACAAACATTTTCTTAAGAAAGCCACGAACTATTTCAATGTATTTTTAGAATTTTAACACCTTAGTATATACAAAATTTGGTAAAATATAATTTAAATGTTTCTCTAGTATGTTTGAAAAACTCTGTCGAATATTGTTTTCATCTTAACAATATTAGAATAAGTTTTGGCGATGATAAATTATATTAGAGTGTTTTGAATGAAATTTAATTAAATTTTAATCGCAGAAACTTTGATTGAAATTAGAATGTTGGGTACGACTTCCGTTTGTTCTACGAGTGGATTCATATATATTATCTTATTTCAACAAAAGATTCAAAATTACTACCCATAGGAAATACATTAAACTTCCAGGAGATTGCATGAAACACACAATATTTTAAATAGTTTCTATTAAAAACTAATAAACACTTTTTTTTTTTTTTTTTTTTTTTTTTTTTTTAAGAAAATTATTTGGGAAATGTGGACTCCGCTCAGTTTTACATCATGTACTTATTCTCAGAAATTTCTATTGCAAGTCCTGATATGTTCGTATTAAAAATAATGAACTGGACTGATGGTTCGGTATGGCCGAAGACTGAGATGCCCCCCTCATTAGGTTACTTTTTCCTTACTTCGATTCATTTTCCTTATCCTAATTTGCTACGTAATTATAGCAATGTCAGTTTCGTATTTTAGTCTTTATGCAATTCCATGCTATTTCCTATGTAATAATCCCTACAGTCCAAATTTATGCAAAATATTGTCCTATATATATATTCGGTCATTTAAAAATATATTTAATTCCTACTAACGTATGACATTTTCAAAGTAAATGACAAAGTGTTGACAATTATTAATGTTCGTGCCAGAATCATATATAATATTTTAAAACTAGTTCAACTTATTTACAATGAAAATAATGCTTATAATGTAAGATTACAGGAAATTTCTCCCTACGGTGTCATGCAATGGAAATCTTAAATTTCAAATAACATGCAAAGCTATTAAACTAGAATGTTGATATTCAATAGGATAATTATTAGTATCATAAAGGATATTTTAAAATGGGTCTGGTTTCCTTACGATAAGAATAATCCTCTTAATACATATTTCTGTGTATTTTTCTCAATTTTACCATATTAAGAAAATTTTAAATTTCGAAAAACTTGTAATGTTTTCAAAGTTGAATGTCGAAATTTAATAGGATTTTTTCATGTAATATTTTTTCAAGTGTCATAAATTATAATTTAAAGCTGGTTCGACATCTACACTATGATGTATTGAGATACAGACTAACATACTGACTAACAAATGGACAGCGCATGGATATTATGATTTTTGGATTCCTCACTCCCCAAAACGTGTGGAGAAGACAAAAAACTGAGTTTGAAATATAACACGAATACCAGAATTCCCCATCTACATAGTATCTAACTAATATAAAGTTTCATGTCTGAATGCCTCTCAGTGATCACAGGAGGCTGGGATATTTGTAGCGTGGCTAAAACAAGCAAATCACCAATAGAAAAATATGCTGAAGATTCCATTTTCTGATTTGTCTTATTGGTTTCTTCTGCTAACTCTAACGACCTTAGAGCCGTGTGTCTATGCAGCTCTTTCCCCTACGGGAGGAATACCCCGTATTCAGTAGAAAAATTTTCTTAAATTCTTCGAATAAAATAAACTTCTGGTGGGTATTCTAACTTCAGGTATGTGTATGTGTGGGGATTGAGGCCGATTGACTGCACTAGGGTCTTAGGTCTGAAGGGGAGTGCCCTCCGTGGGGGTCTTTCTAAGGGGCCCTAGCCCGTATTTACGCAAGTTTCGGAGAAAACCACGGAAAACTCAGGACAGCTAGGCCGACGAGCGCGAACTAGAATCGAACCCGGCACCTCACGTCAACCAGCTTTGAGCGCAGACCCGCTCGGCCACTGGTGGACCTTCTAACTTTAGGCTTACTTAATTTAAAATTTTGTATATCCTAGCATACTTTTCAATGTCTTTATTTTCTTTATTCTTTTCTTTTCACCTTTTTTTGTTGAAGTATTAAATGTTTATTTACTTTATATCTGACATTTACAAATCGAATACCTTTTCCCATTTTTCTTTAAAAGCAAAAAATAAATGAAGAAAAAGATAATCAATAAAAATAAAATAAACTGAATAAATAAATAAATAAAAAATCATTAAAATTATGATAAACTCTTGCCTCATGAGTCGGTTATCGAAACCGGATCATATGCAAATTTAGCAAATGGCGAAATTTTCAGGCCCTGCATATGCGAATATGCGGGATACTACATTTTTAATATTTTAGTGTAAAAATGGTAATTACTTGTTGTTGAGTGGCAATTTTTCATACTATACAGATCGGATGAGAATGTTTTAGACAAAAAGATTTGCTAGTTAGCTCCAATGAAAACATAGTTTATTCATCTGAAAGTTGTGCGAGCATTTATTGAAAAACCCCGTAATATTTACAGATTCGACAAAACATTTGAATTTGAGTATGCATGCTGTGAGTACATTACTATTAGTGTGATAGATTATTATACGGGATATTGCTTCCAAACACGATTATATTAAAACTAAGGAAGTTACGTGTCATGAAAAACAAGCTTTAACTTTGATATTTTAGTGTATGTTGTTTGGAAACTGTAAAATATTTTCTTTGTTTCTCCTTTCTGTTATTTATATTTCAATATTAAAAATTTCAATTATTTTTTCGCTTTTCACTACACAAATTCTTAACAATTCTCTGTTATTTGCAGTTATTACCCGGTGTTAAAATTTTATATGCAGAAGGAATAAAACATTTGCTGTTATTTATTTATTTATTTTGTAAAGATATTTTGTAGTTGTTTTTAAGAATTTTTCTTACGCCATTTTTTTCTTTACGTTATACATCATCCTTCTCTTTACGTATATGCTGGCAAAAATGTTGAGGATAATTAATGTAAATATATTGTTTTATCTAATTTTACATTGGGGATTCAGCTCCTCAGAGTGTTTGGGTGTTTTGTGAGTAGTCCGATTATCTGCACTATGGTCTTGGGCCTCCATGGGGGTCTTTTTGAGGGATTCTAGCCTGTATTTACTCAAGTTTCGGAGAAAACCACGGAAAACTCCGAACAGCTAGACCGACGAGCGCAACCTAGAATTGAACTCGGCACCTCACATCTACAGCTTTGAGTGCAGATTCGTTCGGTCACTGGTGGGGTCCTCAGCTCCTCTGAAATTTCGAAATTTGACAAAAATATCGATTTTGACATTTTAAAATCTTAACTTTTTATCCAATTTTAAAATTTTCACATCTTAAAGTACATTCTAACAAATTTTTATAAACATGTATTTAGTAGAACGCCTGATACAGACGTTTTAGCAAACAGCTGTTTTATACTTTGCCCCATAAATCAAATTTTTAAACTTGTCTGTATGAGTTTTACTTTTTCAGATTTTTGATGGCTTCAAAATGCTAAAACTTTGTCAAATATGATAGAAATTGCTTGAAAAATTTATTAAACGAACCCAATATCATATGTAAGAAATTTAAGAATTGGAATTGTATTAATTTAAATACTTTCTTTTTCCCTTTTAATTATTTATATGCATGATTAAAATATATATATATATATATATTATTTTCGTAAGATTATGGTTTCGATTTCTTTTTTCAATAACTAACAACATTAAAAACGAAATCCTATCCTTATATTTCTTTAATATTTGATTTCTTTTTTATCGTTATAGATATATATACATTTATTGATTAGTGTTCTACTAAAATTTTCATACTATTCCTGTGCGCAAGAGCTCCCTCTCAAAACTGGTAAATATTAAATACCGGATTCGAACCAAAACCCTGTTTGTCCGTTTAGTCGGTTGGACTTTTCCGTGGTTTTCTAGGAAATTCTTGAGCATACTGAGAGAGTACAAGATGGAACCAGTTAGAACGATTCTCCCCCCCCCCCCTCCCCTAACTGAGGGAATTTCGTCCATGCCTAGGTCACCTGTGAAGGTAATTAGCCTTAACTTACACACATATCATCAAATAAATTCCATTTTAAAAAATGGCATTTTCTAATTTTTTTGCTCATGTTATTTAATACCTCATGTGTTGATTAAAAAAAATATATATATATATATAGAGAGAGAGAGAGCACTTTTAAAATAGTCAGTCACTAAACGCTTTGATGTGACTCTCTTTGATTCCATATTTAATAATCTTATACATGCATCACAAATATGAATATATAAGATTATTAAACTTAACTTAAAAAAAAAACAAAAAATCTGTGATAACTTTTTCTTTACATTTTTTTTTTTTCATTTGCCACTAATCTTGTATTTTCTAAGTTTTAAAATAATGTGTAAAAGATTGATTTTATAAATTGAAAATAAAATAATTATAAGATTAAAATATATATATATATAAACCATTTTTTAAAATTTTCTATTGAATCATATAAACTTGACAATTCTATGTATTAATAAATACTTTTTAAAAGCTTTTTTGAGGAATTATCCCATCAACTTGAAAGAAAATGATCAAATCCATAATAAAGAGAGCAATTATAAGAAAATTTCAAACATTTATTAATTGAATGAAAGTATTAAAAAAATGCACTGTCATCGTGTTTTGAGCTATTCTAAAAGCTTTAAATGTCTAGCTAGTCGGGAAGTTATAGAACTATATTCAATATCACAGAAATGTATTAGCACTTTATCAATGTGTATAAAATTTTTAAAGTGATAATGACTTCAGTTTTTGTGAGATGCATAATTTAATTTTTTACAATTTTTAATGTTCACGTTTAATTAAATGTATTTATTTTTATGTCGAAAGAAAATGAGCTCGTAATTTTTTTTTGGCAATAGCTAATATTTAAATGGCTAATTTTAAAGCTATTCGGAGGTTATTTGTAATTAATTAAAAGAAAACTAATCAAAAATTCGGAATCGGGCTTCGAGGTATTGCGTTGTCATCGTGTTCTGAGCTATTCGAAAAGTTTCAAATGTCTAGCTACTCGGGAAGTTAGTTTAAAGTCGATTGCAAGATTTGTACTGGACAAATAAACAAACAAACAAACAAGAAAGTGAGTTAATAAAAACATGGTAATAACTGGTCACCAGCAATTTTTCATCATCTGTAAGAATTAAAGAAAGAATAAGATAAAATAAAACGAAAAATGCTATAAATATTTCCAACATTTTTCAACAGAATTTTTGCACTCCAATTCCCTATTGCCTCATCGAAATAAATCATTTGTTGTCTGTACTTACAATTCATCTTTTAAAATCAATACTTTTTTCTAATAGCACCAAATAACAGTAGATGGCAGCAGTGTATATTTTTTTTGGAAATTAGTGATACATATAAAATATTTTAAAATAATTATAATAAACAGCGTCAGGATTTTAGTTTATGATTAATTTAAAACACCGTAAAGTTTTGAATATCACTCTTTACCGGAAACAAGATAGACACGGGGGCGTATAGATACATAGTAAAATATAATTAAAATAAATATTATTATAAAGCTTATTGGAAAAAAAATATCTCACATATTTCTAATGCAATTTCAAATTATTTAAAATTATAGTTACAAAATTATTCAAATATTTTTCACGAAGACCAAATGCATCGTAATTTTTTTTTAAACTTTCTTATAGGTAAGTAAATTTGTATGAATGCATGTTATTTTTCAGCTATTACATGATATATACATTTAAATCTCATAATTTCGAATCCTAATCAGAAAATTATTTTTAAAAGTAAATACTAAAATTTTTTTATTCGCAGAAAAGAAAAAAAAAAAAAAAAAAAAAAATCTGGAGTGACTCCACTCGACTTTCCGAACATTAAGTAATTAACGGTTGTATAAATAAAGTCAGAGAATTAAATAAACAAAATTCATTAAATAAGCAAAAGAGAAAATTATAACAAGGTATATAAGTATTTTTTCTATGCAGTATGTTCTTTAAATTAACGCTATTGCCCTTCAAATATTTTGAGCACAGATCATGATGATAAAGAAGTTTTCGTTGTGTCCCTGTAAAAATGTATAAAGGCTAGACTCACTAAAATCGTGCGACGGTCACCTATAACAATTATACAAATTTTCAGCTTAATCAAATGAGGCGTTCATACGCTATCCCACTTCAAATAATTTGAGCCCATAAACTACAATGAAAAATAATTTTTATTTGTGTCACTGTAAAGACTATAAGTGCTAGATTCTACAAAATTGATACAGCTTGTTTGAAGGTGATCAATAACATGCATATAAATTTTCAGCTCAATCGGATATAGCGTTTAGACGCTATCGAACTTTAATGAACCTGAGCCCCTAGGGCATAATGAAAATGAATTTTTCGTTGTGTCCCTGTAAAAAAAAAAAAAAAAAAAAAAAACTATACGTGCTAGATTCACCAAAGTCAGTGCAGTTCGTGCAACGGTGACCTATAACATGTGTATAAATTTTCAGCTCAATCGAATAAGACGTTTAGACGCTATCGAACTTTAAACAATTTGGGCCCATAGACGATAATGATAAAAAAAATTTCGTTGTGTCCCTGTAAAAATTCATAAGTGCTAGACTTGCCGAAATTTATACAGCTTGTGCGACGGTGATCTGTAATATGCATGCAAATTTTCAACTCAATCGAATGAGGCGTTTAGACGCTATCGCATTTTAAATAATTTTAGCCCATACTGTTAAAAATGGTTTCTTAAAAATGAGCTAAATTGTTTCAAAATAGCTCCAAACAATATATACTTAAATTTGAAAATCCATGAACTCTTTTTTGAGTATGCTGACATGTCAAACATGGGGATTCTTATTGGTCAACCCCATTTTTGAGCATGTCAATATACTCAAAAATGAGTACATGGGTTTTCAAATTTAAGTATACATTGTTTCGGAGCTATTTTGAGAAAATTTAGCTCATTTTTAAGAAAATATTTTTTTACAGTGCATAAGGCACAATGATAAAGAATTTTTTATTGTGTTCCTCTAAAAACACTATAGGTGCTATATGGTCTCAAATAGATATTGTTAGTGTAACGGTGATCTATAACATGTATATAAATTTTAAGCTCAATCCGATATGGCGTTTAGACGTTATCGCACTTTAAAGAATTTGAGCCCTTAGTGCATAATGATAAAGAATTTTTCGTTGTCTCCCTGTAAAATAACTATAAGTGCTAGATTCACCAAAATTTATACAGTTCGTGCGATGGTGACTCATAACATATGTATAAATTTTCAGCTCTGTCAAATAAGGTATTTAGATGCTATCGCACTTTAAAAAAATTTGGCTCATAGATCATAATGCTAAAGAATTTTTCTTTGTGTCCCAGTAAAAACACTACCAGCGCTAGATTCACCAAAATCCATAGCGTTCGCGCTATGGATATATATATAACATATGTACCACTTTCAGCTCATTCGAACAAAGTGTTTAGGCGCTATCATGTTCACTCACATACATACAAACAAACATACATTGTCGTAAAAATAGTAAATATGAATTCAGGGGACCTCAAAACCTGTAGAAACACCAAAATCTCAAATTCGGATTTTTGACATAATTACAGTACTTTTCTCAGTTCGGAAAGTTAAAAAAAAAAAAAAAAAAAAAAATTTTGATACAATTTTCTAATAACATCGCATTTATAACTCGAAACATTTTTCTTGTAATAATGCATAGCTCTGAAAATTTTCCGCCAATACTGCACTTTAAATTAGTTTTTGTGATGCAAAACCTCCTTAAATATATAATTTACTGCAGACCAATTGTAAAGAGAAATGCATCGGTTTTGTTAAAAGATAAAAAGAGGACTTTAGGAACTCAAATTAGTAAACGTGAATTTTATGCACACAGGTATATTTATTTTCGTTTAGTTTTTTTTTTATCTTTTTGTAAGAGACAGATTAGAGTAGATTGAGACATACGACCTAAAATACATTCCGAGTCACTACGAATATCCATGCTTGAATGAAAATTTGAACCCGTCACCCGGAAACTGATGACCCGAGTGCTAACCATTCCGCCAACAGATGAACGAGAGAGAGAAAGGTTACCAGTATTTTCACCCTTTTTTTTTGTAGGAACTTATTTATTTAATAATTACCTCTAATTTTGTGAATAATAATGTTTTATATACATGAAAGTCGATTAGACAAACATTACAATTAAAGATATAGCGAGGTTGATTACTTGAAGTTTAACGGGTTTTACGTTTCACTAGTGCTATGCTATGAGCAATTGGAGAAGGTATGTGACTCACCCCCAACGGTGGTCAGGAAACATGCTATCACAGATATAGTCCTCCACGAAGGGGATGATTTTCCCACTTCAGTGACCCCAGATAAGAGCCACAACAGATTTTACGTGCACCAGCCACGCTTATTATACACGACGATCTCTGGCCGGCTAGAGTATCGAACCCGAAATCTTTCAATTAAAAAAAAAAAAAAAAAAATCGGTGATGGACATTGGATACGAAATTCCTTAGAAATTGGCAACTCTGATTGTTATTTACAAAGTTTAGTAAAACTACATTTTCTAAAGAAAGAAAGGAAAAATGTTAAAAAAATATTCTTAACTTCCTTTCATTCAATATCACTGGGAGTTAAAAATTGTGTAGTTGTCCTTTTAAAGCTAAACGCAAAAACTTTTCACTCACTAAAAGATGAAACAGAGAATTTTGTATTCTTTAAAAAACACACACAGCTTTCATAATAAAAGTTCAAACTCTGAAAAGTTCTGTAATCATTTTAAATCTTTTTTTTTTTTTTTGAAAAGGCTAGAAAGTGATAAATAATTTGTTATGAAGAACAAAAAAGACGAAGAATTTAGGGGAAAATGAAGAAAAAAAGAAAGAAAATGTAGAGCCCAATAAATCACTTAAAATTAGTTTTCGTAGAGTGAAAGCAATTATATGGTTACTAAACCAAATATACATTACTATAGTGATGCCGAACTTACAGTGTTGGTGTTGGTGTTTGCGGGTAAGGCCGATTGACTGCACGAGGGTCCTATGCATGAGTGAGAGAGCCCTCCGTGGGGTTATTTTTATAGGGTCCCAGCCTGTATTCACGTCGAAATTACGGATAAGTACGAACTATTATAAATGATGCTTATATTTATTTTAGATTTTTGCAGACTGTTAGTTTTTAACTGGAAGTGCAACAATTTTTTAATTATAAGAAATTTCATTGAGGTAAGATAGGCTCAAGAATGCGGGAGAAATGCAAAACTGCCAACTACTATGATTTTTTATTACGACTCTTTAAACATTTTTACCTCATTTAATTACAGAAAATGGATTAAATAATTATATAAGATTGCTCTTAAAAATTGCTGGTAACCATTTTTTTTTTCCTTCCCAGAGTATTATTTCATGTTTCTTCATTTTATCATCCGCTTTTAGTTATACTATGTTTTTTCAATATGCAATATTAAGTTGCTTAGTTTGAATTTTTAATTCTTAATGAATTTTATCATGATTTCTTTCCTGATTTTTACACAATGTTATGGTGAAATATGATATATTATGCACATAGGGTTATTCCATGCCCTACGAACTTAACATTTTCAATAAATTAAGGAAATATTTTTCTTATGATCACATTAGAAGCAGCATAGTGAACGTTCTTTTTTTATATAGTATATTATAATGTGTTCAGAAATCCTAAAAAATATTTTGAATTAATTTCTAATAGTTTTTGCCAAAATAAAAATTTAGGACAAACGTAACATTGTGGAAAAAATAATTAAATAGCAATTTAATAGTGAAGTAACTTTTATAATTTTTTGAAGAAGTTATAACATTATAATAAAGAAATGAACTTTCAATGTGCAGCTTTAAAGTGATTCTAAGTAAAATAATTGCCTTAACTTATTGAAAATGTTACATTCGTCACGATGGAATGACCTTGTAGTGATTAAAATAGTTTTTATCTAATGAACAAGATATGCGAAACTGTCAAACGATGTCATTAATGAAAAAAAAAAAAAAAAAAAAAATAAATAAATAAATAAATAACTCAATAATTTTTGTATAAAGAAACTGGTAGGCGTTAAAAAAAAAAAAAAAAAAAAAAAAAAAACACTACACATGACAATTTCGTAATAGAGATTATGAAATGAAATTTTTATTACTTGAAAATTGATGAACACATAAAAGTGAGGCACAGTTTACATACATTTTTCAAAATAAATGGAACACTTTGAAATGTCTGTTGCGTTTTCTTATGCATCGTGTTCATAAATTACGGAAAATCTACATTTTAGTTATCTAATTAATGTTCGTAATTTATAGCAAATTTTGACTTTTACACAAACTTCGTCAAAATCACATAAGAGTTGAGATAATATTTGAAATGAATTAAGTTACATCGCATTTAAATAATAATAATAATAATAAAATATACGTATTCAAAAAAATACATGTCAAATGTATTGTAATATACAATGATCAAAATTATGCCCTTTTTTGTAACGAGATACATTCATCAGTATTTCTACGCCTTTCAACGTAACGTTGAAATCTTCGGTTCGTTTTTAAGATCCACGTTATCCTCATAAATACGCCTTCTGACGTTTATGTTCAAAACGTGATCCTTAAAGAATGTCATTTATTTCGCTAACAACAGCGTTTGACGTAGATATAGCTAGAAAATTATGGCAAATTTAGTTATTTTTCTCGCTCTTTGTTTTCTTTCAATGTACTTCTTTTTAAATAAGAATGTGAGTTTAATCATTTGTTCTAAAACATAGTAATATTTTAAACCCTGGAAAAACTTTCTAATATTATGTAACATTGTGCAGATGTGATAATGTGCAAATATAATGTATAAATGTGGAAATATAATGTAATATAATGCAAAAATTATTAAATAACAAAAATTTTAACAATTTAGTTGAGATTTCATTGGATAATGTTTTATCAAGGGTTGGAATATTTTCTAAAAAAAAATGTAGTTTGTTTGAGTATCAGTTTTGTAAAAGATATTTATTAAGGTATCAATAATTATTTAAAATATAGTGTGCAAATTGTTGTAATTTTGTGACAGGTTCAAATATATATTTATACTCGGTAGATGTACAGATGGGTATAGATGTAACTAACCTACACTGGTGTACAAAATTAAAGCAATAACCGGTTTCCCAGTTTTCTTCTTTTTTGCGCAATTTTTAAACAAATATACATAGAAACATAAAATTTGGATGGCATGTTCCTTATCATATCATTAATCGAATTTTACATAACTTTAGAATAAGTAACAATTTTTAAACTAATAATTATTCCTTTTTCTCAAAAGTAAGCTTTAGAAAAAATGAACAAATTCAACAATTTTAGAAAAGAACACTTACTGAAAAAAAAAAAAAAAAAAAAAAAGCCCTTTAGGATGCATTACAGATAGGTGGATATGCCCGTACATTCGTGTATTAGATTAAAATAGGATTTTTCTTCCTGTATTCACTTTTCTATTTCTTCTTTTTTCTTCCTTTTTTACGCATGTAAATAACTTTTGAAAAAATTTACATTACAAACAGGAGAACTGGATAAGACGTTCCTTATAAAATTATTTATGAACGTTTTTATTATTCTAGTGGTGCTCATAGTTTATAAATTAGTAATTATATTTTTTTTAAAAGTTCGTTACAAAAATAAAAGAAAAGTGAATACCGACAGAAAAATCAGGAATTAATTTAACATTTGAAAGCGTGTGCGTCTTCACCTACCTGTAATGCATCTTCAAACACCATTTTTCATTGAGTTTTCTTTTTTAAAATTGTTGAAATTTTTCATTTCTTCCAAAGTTTACTTTTGAGAAAAGTTGAATAATTATTAGTTTGAAAATTGTTACTTGTTCTAAAGTTATATAAAATACAATTAGTAATATGATAACGAACATTCTATCTAAATTTTATGTTCATATGTTTATTTGTTCAAAAGTTATGCGCAAAAGAAAAAAAAATAGGAAAGAAGGTTCTTCCTTTAATTTTGAACGTCAGTGTAGTCGGGAAGAAGCAACTTCTGTTCAACGACTAACTCGACTCTTCTCTCTTGCTTGATAGATTTACCTTGATTATTTTTCATGCATTTTTTTGATTTTGTTTTTCCGTATTTGTAATGAGGCAATTTCTTTTCACAGGATTTATTTCTGCATATTTTGACTTCCACCTTTTTTTTTCCATGCAAAACTGCGGTCCGCCATCACAGTTTTGCACGTGAAGGTATAAAAAGAAAGACATAATGTAAAAAAAAAACAAGAAAAATACACAAAAAAATATGGTAAACCACAGTTTTGTATGGGGGGGGGGGGAGGAGAAGGAGACAAAGTTAAAAATTCACGAGCAAAAGCATAAAAAGCTCCCGCACAATCACAAGTGTAATAAAAGAAGGAAATCAACTGAAACCTGCAAAGAAAAAAAAAAGCATGAAAAATCGCTATGTTAAAGACATCGAAGAGCGGGAAGGGTGGTGTTGGGGCGTAGGAATCGCCGAACAAAAGATGCTGTTTTTCTACTAAATTACTGGATATATATATGTATATACTTAAGCCTAAAGGAAAAATTAAATGATATAGAGCATATAGGCTTTCTGCCATATTAACTATTAAATTTTCGTCTAATAAAATACTATTTAGTTATAAGCTCTCCTAATCAAGATGTAACACAAAGAGACAAGATGATTGACATTTCAGATATTTTCCCTGCAAACAAAAGGCTTTATTTAAAGCACATATTTGTATTCAGTTTTTCAAAGTATCGAATTTTTGGAAGATTTTCATATTAATTTGAAACACTCATTAGATATCTGAAAATTTGTTTTTGAGTCGTGTCATTCTTTCTAATTCTTTCTAATTTTCTCTATTTTCTTTTTACTTTAGTTTTCGAACATGGGGATGTAATGTCTCACCGACTTAAAACACCCTTCCTGTCTTTATATTCCATGTGGTGTAATTGGTGGTTAATTTAAATAAATTACCACAAAACTACTATTCAAAATTAGCAATAAGACTATGACTGAAAATGATAATATCCTACTACTCACCAATCGCACGCTATGCGACTTGTACTAGAATACGTGTTTGAAAACCCATAATAATGGTCCCTTGTTACTGTGGTCTGCTGCGGTCATCTTTGTGACTGACGTCATCTGCGACCTTCCCTTGCCATCAGCTGATTAAAATCCACAAAGCATGACTCCATGAATTTCGTCCATTCGGCATTGTTTCAAAAGAATTTGGAACACTGAAACATAATAATGACACAAAGCATTAGTATTATTTATTCATTTGTGCGTTAGAATAATTCTGTGCGAATGGGAAATAAAATTTTATTAGCTCGTAAATAAAATTTATATCTATGCACCAACATTTAAGGCTTAAAAGAAACCGAATCTTCTTTGAAGAAAATGGATAATCATTTATAAGAAAACTGATAAATTATGAGACAAAATGAAATTTTAATGAGATACTAGAATAAAATTACATCGCCAATATTCAGTGATAAAGTAATTTAAATAAATATGCTGAAGTGCCAAATACAAGAACTTCGGAAACCAAGCAATTTTTGAACCCCCCCTTTTTTTTAATTGATATTCTTGATTAAAATAATTCAATCATGCAACCGTCTTGTATCTGCTATTATCTGCAGAAGACATTGCTGTTCCCTCGTTCAAATGGGCAGTCTCTGGCAAAGCAGTACGTTTGGTTTAACGTTTTAAAGAATCTTGTAAGCTTTAAGAGAATAAACCAGCTCAATTAAATGAAACACTAAATGTCCAATACGGGCAAGAAAGTCTAGTAAGTTTAAGTTTACAAACTGGCGTGCATATTGGAATACAAATAATGTCTAATGTTAACGAGTTTTTAATGTCAATAAAATGAAAATTTAAATCTTTTCATTTTGAGCGCAATATTTAGAAAACCTTCCAAATCAATTTAATAGTTGTAAACTTAAATATTTACTGGTTAATTTGTCTACTGCAGGTTACTTTAGAATTTGTACTATAATAGGTGAAATTCAACTTTTTATTTATCCCCATGTCCCCTTGTAGGAATATTTATACGTACGTATGTATGATTGATGCACTTTATATAAAAATACCCTATCTGGCATTTATAGTTGTGAATGGATACAGACAAATTTTTCGAAAACCTTCATATTCACCGAAAGGAGCTCAAAAAACAAGGTTGAGGTAAGTTTTGTGTACGAGTTTTTAACACGCTCTGTAATCTTACAAATTTTTTTGTATATCCAGTTAAAAAAATGAATCTGTGCTACAGTGACCAGGCATCCTCGAAAACTATTTTCGTCCCCCAAAAATTAGAAGGCATTTGGAGACGCCGGTTATAAAATTATTGATGTTTTATAATAATAATTTATTATATGTACAATAAATAAGTTGAAATAAGTTCTTTCAGTTCTTTCATGCATAAAAATTATTAAAATTTTGCAATTTAAGGTGATTTATATATATTGTCTTCGAAATTCGGAGACACCGAATTGTCCATATTTGTCCATATTTGTCTTCAAATTCAATCAAAAAATCTGGTTGCCTTAATCGTTGCGCATGCTTCAGAGAACATACGATTGAAGTTCATTGATTTAGATCTTTCACCTTTTACTAATTATGTCGCTGTTATCGTTTTAATTCATAAAATACTTAAAGAGAAGAAAATTAGAAATTAGGATAAATTATACGAAAAAAAAAAAAAAAAAAAAGCTACAGACTATTTTTAGAATTAAAATGTGAATGCGAATATGTAATAACTTCATGCCATTAAATAAAAAAATAACCAAGAAACAAGTGTTAAATAACAATGAGTCAGAAAGATAAAAAAAAAATGTTGTGAAGTGTATTATTAATTATGTTTTTAATCAGTAAATCTAGTAACATAGAATGAACACGATTATCATTTCCAGTCACTCATCTTCAAAATGATTTTAAATCTTAGTCACACACAACTTCACATGTTACATAAAAAAAACAAGAAAAAAAAAAAAAAAAAAAAAAAAAACGCCTGGGTTAAAAAATAAATCTGATTGAAATATTTTCTTAAATTCATCATAAAATTTCCAAACATTTTAACTTATATTACAAATTAAATCTTTTTTCGGGAAATTGATCTCTCTTTAGAAGAGCAGAAGCAAGCCTAAAAATATAAGTTATTGACTAGAATAGGTTGAAAGAAAAAGAGCAGCCAATATAAAACTTAGATATAAAGGGAAAGCAGCCAACTGGGAAATTATAAATATCTTAAGAAAAAGAAGAATATTTAAATGATACGAATTAGAGAGAAAAAGGAAAATATAAATAAATAAATAAATAAAAAGGAAAATTAAAGTAACATAAATAAAGTAGCTTCAGTTGAAAAACCAAATTAATAAAAAATAATCGAAGAAAATATTGGTAGTGGGGGAGGGTGCCGGAGGCAGATGAAAAAAAAAAAAAAAAAAAAAAAAAAAAACGCTAACTAAATAATAATGAGGATAAAGGGTAAAATAAAGGGATAAATATATGTCCAATTAAAATTAAAGAAAATAATGCTTGATTTATTTCATATTAATTTTTAAAATGATACATAATTTGATTTTTCATTTACAGCAATAATGAAATTAATAGACATGCATTTTGATGCAAATAATGAGTATTTGTTATATTAGTATAAGAATATGGAATATTATTTTTATATTCATTGGTCTATCAGAAAAGTGATGTTAAAATGAAAAATGTTTTATATGTTGGTCAAAATTGAAATTTTAAAAGCACTATAGAAAATAGCTAAAACTTCATATAGAATTTAAAAAATTATTTTTACAGAAAAATATCAGAAGAGTATTTGAAGAATAAAAATTTTTAACAATATTATCGAGTATTTTCAGCTTAAGTAATTAAAAATCTGTCTTTGGACTGATTTTGTGATTTTAAATAAGAAATAACAGATTAAAATGATGTATTTTGTATAAAAATGTCAAGAAAAAAGAGCAATTTTCAAGAAATCAATATAACTAACTAATATTAAATAAATATAGTATAAATAAATAAATAAATATAAATATTTCAAGCATATGGTTTAAAGCAACAAATGTTTTGTTTATTTCCACAGTGTTTAATTTAAATATGCTTCGTAAAATATAGTAAAAGAGAAGAAAATACATGTAAAATTTTAAATAGGCTCAACAATACCAAGAAAACTGCTTTTGGAAAGCTAAATTGAAATGGGAAAAAAAATAATAATAACAATGACAGCGAAAAGGAAGGATTCAAGATATAATGAAAAGCGTATATCGTAATATATTCAATTAGTTTTTAAATAAAGAACGTAGATTTTTTTTTTTTAAATTCAATCCAGTGACGAGCATTTTAATTAAAACTACATTTGTTCAATACACAACTATTAAAAAAACAGTAAAAAAAAAAAAAAAAAAAAAAAGTCTAGTTACGTATTTAGGTTAAAAAAAAAAAAAATAAATAAATCCAAAGAATGCATTTAATAAGACAGATTCAGTTACGAGTGGCAGTTTCAATTAAAGCTTTTTTTGTCTTGACAAGTGATTAATAAATGCTTACATGTAAAACATTGATAACTGCTATAAGTAAATAAAAATATACTCGTAATAATCTTTTCACCCTTCAATAAAAAAGGATAAAAGAAATTACCTTTATCCTGTTTCTCTAAAGTCCTTTAGAGAAAACAGGAAGCTTATATAACATCAATAATGAAAAGTTAATTTAATTAACTTTTGTTTAGCTTTCATTTTATACTGAAAGATAATGAAAAAAAGCAAACGAAAAATTTAAAAAAAAAAAAAAAAAAAAAAAAAAAAAAAACTTAATTATTATTATTATTTTTTTTTTCAATTCACATGAACGGAGGAAAATAATTTATATTCGTTTTATGCTTTCTTCCTACAAAGGTAGACTATATTAATAAATATGAAGAAATGAATAAATAATCGTCCTCCTTTGAATGGTCTCTATACCTACATATTTTTAATAGAAAGTTTTAGATTTAGAAATCATTTATAGTTTCACGCGAAAATTATGAAATTATTTATAAAGAGATTAGGACATAACTACCAAGGTTTAGTATGCTTTAATGAATATTTGATAAAAAGTAAATAAATATAAAAATAATTATAGCTCAATTTTGTTTTAAGTTGCATAAACTTTATACATATATATATATGTTTTTAACAGGTATTGTTTTAGGGATCGCGTCAAAATGTCGTCTAACATTAGGAATTAACTTTGTATCATAAACACTACCCACCAATAAATATTTGGATACTTTCGAATTTAGACGTTTTGTCAAATATCTATTTAAATAAAAAATAATCTTTAGAAATCGTCTTGAAATTTTGGGATTATAAAGAGCATACACTCATATATTTCAGTCATATTTTACACTCATATACACTCATTACACCTCATATGTTTCAGCAAAATTTTTTTCCTGAAGAGGAGAAGGGAACCAGTAAAAAATTAAAGAACAATCAAAATGTATTGCATCACCTTGTAAGAAGTAATGCATGAAATGCATTTTGACTGTATCATGTGATTATAAGGATTCTTCTAATTATCTGTATGAAGTTTTATGAGGCTATCATATATATTCATGGAGATATAATGGTTTCTTTAAAAAATTGCCACTTTTTAAATTATAACATGCAGGGCATTAGATCCAGTGCAAAGCCATTTTTAGGAAACTTAGACACAGCATTAACATAGCAACTACATTAGACACAGCATATTGCAATCAGAATGCAAAAAGTTAAATATCTTACGAAATATGAGCATTTTTACTAAATATTTTTTAACTACGCATGCGCAAACTTTGTAAAAATTTCATTTGCATAATTTAATAGCCAAAAATATTGAACTACTTATATGAAAATCCCAAACAAATGTCGTGTAAATTCAAACAGTTATGAGTTATAAAATGAGCAGAATTTCAGTTTTTATATTAAAAAAAAAAAAAAAAAAAAAAAAATCCAAATAAGTAATCGTCAATAACGCGATAATTGCCAAAAAGTTTTCTCTGGAATCAGCTGACTCATCTTTGACATTCTTCCTTATATTCCCGTAATAAAGCAATACTTCGTCCAATGTGATAATAGGGAAATGGATAAAAGTTAATACGTTATTATACATTAGTTGTTTCCAAAAAATAAAAATAAAAATAAAAATAAATAAATAAATAAAATAAAAATAAAAATAAAAAGAGAATAAAATAAAATAAATAAATAAAAATAAACAAAATAAAATAAGAAATGTACTTTTGCTAAATTAAAGTAATTTGTAAGTAAAATAATATTAATTTATCAGAAAGAACAGTGTTATTTAAATGATTTAGTGAGAGAAACGTCTGAGCTACTTCGGGGCCGAATTTCAAATTTCACCAAGTGGGGCTACTAAAGCTGTTCCAAAATATAACTATTTTCTCTATTTTACAACACATATATATTAAATCATTCCCTGTTATCAATATCGAATTCAAATACCACCATAGATTCAGCATTTGACGAAAATTCAATGCAGAAAAAACTAATATACACTGGTGTACAAAATTAAAGCAATAACGCGTTTTCTCGTTTTCTTCTTTTGCACGAAACTTTTAAGCAAATGAACACAGAAATATAAAATTTAGATGGCATGTCCGTTATCATATTAACAATCGAATTTAAACTAATAATTATTCAATTTTTCTGAAAAGTAAGGTTTGGAAAAAATGGAAAATTTCAACAATTTTAGAAAAGAAAATTTGAGGAAAAATGGTCATAAGGATGCATTACAGGCAGGCAAAGATGCACATACATGTATGTGTAAGAATAAAACCGGGTTTTCCTTCCTGTGTTCACTTTTCTGTTTCTTCTTTTTTCTTCTTTTTTTTTCGCATGTGAATAACTTTTTGAAAAATATACATACAAACATGAAAATTGCATAAGGCGTTCATTAAAAAATTATTTATCGACTTTTTTGTCATCATTGTAAAGCTCACAGTTTACAAATTTGTAATATATTTTTTCAAAAATCTGCTATAAAAGTTAAAGAAGAAAACTGAATACAAAAAGAAAAATCGGGTTTTAGTTTGACATTTGAAGGCATATGCGTCTTCCCCTATCTGCAATGCATCCTTACCACCATTTTTTCTTAAGTTTTCTCTTCTAAAATTGTTGAAAGTTTTCATTTTTTCCAAAGCTTACTTTTGAGAAAAATTAAATAATTATTGGTTTAAAAATTATTACTTATGCTAAAGTTATATAAAATTCGATTAATCATATAACAAACATGCCATCCAAATTTTATGTTCATATGTTTATTTGCTTAAAAGTCATGCGCAAAAGAAGAAAATGGGAAAGGAGGTTGTTCCTTTAATTTAGAACGCCAGTGTATTTCCGATGCAGTTGTACATCGAAGAAAAGGCACAGCTTTAGTATAAAACCCTCTTCGTGATTTTTCTTTTACTAGCCGAGCTGCTGTACCTGTTTTTCGGAACTTAAGTGGTTATAAAAATTATGTTTTTTGAGCGTTGAGAGAATTTATTTTCAAATCAGTGCACAAACAATTATGCAAAGTTAAAAGATATATATATATATATATTTCGATATAAACTAAGTGATTGCCATAGGTTAATCTCTAAAGAAATCAACCTAATAATGATAAAGAGAAACGAAAGTTTAATTAAAATAAAAGAAAACAAAACGCTCTTTTTCTCTCTTCCCCCCCCCCCCCCCCCCCCCCTTCCTCCTCGATTTCAATATCTGAGAAAATATGAAATTGTAATTTTCATTTACAGCAATGAATCGAATAAGATATACTATGATACATAAAATTAATAGTTTTGTATTCGAAGAAATGTATGTTATATTATTTTCCCTAACCTATCTAAAAAATGATAGAATGTATATATATATGTATATATACTTGCCAAAATTGAATTTTTGAAATGCATTTTGCATTTTAGAAAACGACTAGCATTTCACGTGGAAATTTAAAAGATTACTTTTATGGAAAAAATCAGAAGAGTATTTGGAATATAGTATTTTATCACAATATTATCGAATATTTTAATCTTAAATAACTAAAAATCAATTTTTAAGCTTATTTTGTAATAATAATAAAAAAAAGAGATATAAGATATTAAAATGGTATATTTGATATCAACATTCCGAGATTTTTTTTTTTTTTTTTTTTTTTAAGAAATTAATATAATGAATACTATAAAAATGTTTCAAGAAGATGAAATGTTTCAAGTTCGATTTTAAGCAACAATTATTTTGCTCATCTTCACAGTTTTTCATTTAAATGTGCTTTGTTAAATATATTAAAAGAGAAGAAAATATGCATGAAAATTTAAATACGTTCAACAATACAGATAAAAATTTTTAAGAAAAAATTTATTGGAATGGGAAAAAAGATATTAATAGCAGCTAAAAGAAGATAAGAAAAAAAAGTGTACGATAATATATTTAATTAGTTTTAAAATAAAGAACGTAAATAATAATAACAATAAGAATAATAAAATTTCAATCTTGTTGAAACTGTTTTAATTCAATATATATATTGGTTTAATATTCAACTTTTAATGAATAAGAATATAAATAAAAGAACATCTAGGTTTACACTTATGTTTTAAAAGGTGCCATCCAATAAACAAAATTCATAAACCAAACTCAATTTTCAGTACCAATTATATTTAGAACATTTTGTCTTGAAAAATGCTTAATAAACAATCACCTGCAAAATAATAATAACATTATATCAGTAAAAATGTAGTTGTACTACTTTTTTTAATTATTTTTTGTCTCTTTTAGTAACAAAGTACAAAGAAAACTTCCTTTATCTTTTTTTACTGAGGTATTGTAGCAAAAACACAAAGCTACTATAAAACCAGTAGTATATAATTTAATTAATTTTCGATTCTTTTTTATTTCATACTTAAAGATAATAAAAAGCAGCAAAAAAAAAAAAAAAAAAAAAAAATCTAAAGGAAAGGTTGAATACTTTTTAAATCAATGTGAACGGAAATAATTCTTGTTCGTCATAAACATTTTTCCCTACATAGATAGATTATATTATTAAAGAAGAGGAAATGAATAAATAATTGCTTTTAAATGGATGTTGTTTGTACTTATTTATTTTTAAAAGAAAATTTTACGTTAAAAAGCAATTCATATTTTTAAGTAAGTATTTTGAAATTATAAATGGACTACGATAAAACTATTAAGTTTAAATGGGTTTTTATTAATTTTTGATAAAAAAAACAAATTAATAAACAATAAATAAATAAATAAGGTAAATAACTGAAATTTCTTTTTAGCTGCATTAAATTTATGTGTAGCCTTTACTAATATGTGTTATTTTACGGTTCAATGTTTAATGCGTACTCTTTACAGCTCCAACCACAATCGAACGGTATTCAAATGCAATCCACATGTTCACTAGCATTGATTATAGAAGACGTTAGATTCTATGCGTTTACTTGCATCTTTAATAGTCTAATATTAGTTATAGAGAAAGCATACACTACGTCTTATACATAGTTCCACAAGAAGAAATTAAGACATGTTAAGACTAAAAACCGAGGTATCCATTAAAAAAAAAAAAAAAAATCTTAATTTGTAAAGAACATTTAAATACCCCCCCCCCTTATTAAATCATTTTATAGTGTGTCACTTTAAAAAAAAAAAAAAAAAAAAAAAAAAACGCAAATATATTTTTAATTCTTTGGGAAAAAATCCTCGTATAAACGTTTCGAGGTATTTCGATTTGATTTTTAATGAAATAAATTCACACTCCGTTCTATATGCCTATTTTCGGAGAATAGGGTCTGTGTCCTTTACTGACTGTCTTCTGAAAAATAAATGAGCCAATCGTTGAAAAGGCGGTCTGTTACTGGAAATGATAGCATATTGTTGTAGCAGAAGTAGGTCTATAAAATTGTTATATACTATTACAAAACCAATTTAACACCATAAATAAACTCTGCGTAATTTTTCTTTTCATATGAAATCAGAGAATACAAAAATTAGATTGTAATAAGCACTTGCAAAGCAAACAAAATTTTTTAAACTTATTTTAAACAAACAAACAAACAAACAAAAAAACCCCGATAAGTTTAAAAAAAAAAAAAAAAAAAAAAAAAAAAAAAAACCAGTTCGCACTGTTTTAGTGAAGTTAATCCCATTGTAGAGTTTATGACTTGAAATTTTCATAATTAAGACTTTAATATTAAAATATTATAGGGCTGTAACATTAACCATAAATGCGAAGTGGAACTATGCACTAATTAGACAGCTTATTTTTAGAGTTTAAATTTAAAAGTATCCACTACTTCACGAAGTATCCACTACCAAGTATTCAATACTGCATGAATTAGACAGCTTATTTTTAGAGTTTAAATTTAAAAGTATCCACTACTGCCACAGTATGTAACACAGTATGAACTGAAATTTTCATAATTAAGACAATAATATTAAAGGGCTGTAACATTAACCATAAATGCGAAGTGACGAATATATGTTTAAGTAGTACGTAAGTATATGAAGTATACCTACCTGAAATGTAACTAAATGAATGTCCTAAGAAGTTACAAATTATCTCAGAATAATCCAGAAAAAAGCAGAATAAATTTACAATGAAAAGAATCGTCAGTTTGACATTAATGGTTAATCTTGGTACCTGTTTTACATTATTTATTATAATATAATCTGAATTTTGAATGTTTTATTTCAAAATTTTCTGTGTATCCCTCGATGCAATCACTAGTTGTTATTGTCTTTATTTATTTTAAAATATTAAACATGAGCTATGCACAGAAGATACACATATGGGTCTTAAAGAGCAATTACACGTACATACAAAAACAGCTCTCATATACCAAAAAAATGCAGATAAATCCAGTTTTATTTGAGTTGAAGTAATTTTATTACAGTTTTTATTGCTTTAGAGATGCGTCCTGATATCTTGGCTACAAAATTTTCAATTTACGATATCTCAACTAGTTTTATTACTTTTATTTTATTTTTAAAACACTAGGCGATATTTTAAAAATAAAAGCACATCGAAATTTAAATTTAATTACACATACACAGCTTTTTTTTTTTTTTTAATAAAACGAATGTCTTTAAAAATCCTTATTTGGTCTGTATATTTTGTAATTTGTGGTATTTTTCTATGGTATGAAGCTTATGAGTTAACTGTCTCATTGCCTTTATTTAAATCATCAAGTTTAAATGAATTAGTTTTTTATGTTGGAAAAAAAAGCGGTGGACGCATATTCGTCAATAGACATGTGGTTGATAATCCGTAATTCATTCATAAGTAGATTTATCCCAGAAAGAGTCATTCAACAAGTTTACACTACTTTGAAGCAAGTTTCAGTACTGCTGTAACTGCACCAACAAGTTGGTGAAATATTTTACCATAGTTTAGCAGTTATATGAGCCATTCACACCAAATGAAGATAAAATGTTTCACCAAATAAAAGTAAAACTAATATTTGCAGCTATTGAGCGTAAAAGTTTGGTTTAATATGGAACACAATATTTAACAGTCTCTAAAATTAGAAAAGAAGAATAATGCATAACATATGGATTATGAAGGTGTTCAGTCATTTCAAGAATAGTATTGCGTTCTAATAATTTTAGGAATCGATGTATAGAAGGCGATACAAATGCATTTCTTGAACACTGTAGATGTAACGGACTCATACAAATGTGCGTTTGAAAAATTTTAAGTACGTATTAATAATAACCTATTCTTCGTGCAAGTAGAATACATATCTAACAGATAAAATAAAAAAATATAAGTTAAACTATATTTACAATAGATCATTATGACCCACTGTAGTTGATCATAATATGTACATAATGATCTATGTAGGGGAGAGCTGGGATGAATGGGACATTTTTCATGTTTTTATTAAAAACGTTCACCATATGTAATTCAGAACTTTATAACATTGCTCATAAGTACACTTCAGTAATCAGTTACATATAAACATACTAACTTTAATAAAAAGTTATCATTTTTAATTAATAATAATTTTTTTTTACATGCATGTGCCTTGTCCCATTCATCCCCACCTATGAGGATGAATGGGACAGGACTGGAGTTAACAAAGAAAAGAAAACAAAATGGAAAGTAAATAAAATTTTAAAGTTAAATTGGTTCATGTGATTTTATTACACACTATGAAGTTACTGAAATTAACATAAACTGATGTATTGACTCTTAACATCAAAAGGCAAAAGTCCTTTGGTTCACACAGTTCCTAGTGCTCTATGCTTTGGTAATTTAATCTAATAAGATCTAATCTAAAAATAAATAAATAAATAAATAAGACGCTAGGAAGATATAAATCATTATAATAGAGTACAGATTATCCAGATAAATTTTTATTTCCGACTGATCGGGAAAAATAAGCATTTTGTTCTGTATTACATTAATAATCACCAGGATTTATTTAATTAGCTTGATTGAAATTGTGATTTTAATCCAATTATTATTAGTTTATTTATTTTTTTAACTATTGATATTATTGATTTAAGTTGCATTGAATATTCTAACTTATAATTTTTTTTAATCATAATTATTATAAACAAAAATCAGAACAATTAATTTCAATCTATTTTTCTCTAAATCCATGCTACATTTAAAATTCCGTGTTATAACTAATGAGCTACAGGTTATAAAAATATTGAAAGTCTATTTACGATTTGTTTTAGTATAATTCTAGTGTACAGTTTTAAATTAGCACATACTGGGAAATGTCCCATTCATCCCCATTCAAACTGTCCCATTCATCACCACCACCACATGATCATATAAAACATGAAATAGGCCTAAGGAAAATTGTCAATATTCTTCTTGAATATCATAAACACAATAAAAGATTATATCTTTTCAGCATATATGAGTTATATTAACTTTATGCAAATAGTTAATATCAATAAGTAACAGCTACTATCTAATTGAATCAGTAAAAACACTCTGGCAGCAGAAAAAGACACGTTAATTTCTTTCTGCCCTTCAATAGACAGCAAAATTCTGAAACTACACTTGATGAATGACCTCAGTACTGCCATATATCAGAAAAATTGTCAAGTTTCTAGTGCTTGCAAAACATAAAAATTTTGCTATTGTCCCATTCATCATGCGTCCCATTCATCCCTACTCTCCCCTACCTCGCATCTGTAATACCAAATTCTTCTATATTGTACTGTAAAACAACTGTAAATGCATCGTTTTTATTTTGTACGCGCCAGAAAAATTTCAATACATCAAATATTCTTGATTTGAAACGGTTTTCAATTAAAATAGACTTTAAATCAAATTATATCTTGATTATAATACATTCAAGATCTTTTGTGTGTTCCTGTAAGGATATTATAAGTACACCTTATATTTATTGTAAAATATATTATCAAAATATTGATAGCCATCATAAATATCTCTTTTTTCAGAAACAATTTAGTGCAATGACATTGAACAAGAAAGTGCGATTAACTGTATACCGTAATGTATCCGAATTAATATTGAAAACTTAGAAATATATGTTGAAAATTATAGGTGCTTTAGTAGCCTTTATATAATGTTTTCTATTAATAACCTTTAATAAGGTGTGTCAGCTTTATAGCTCTCAAAGTATATTTATAAAAGTGTGAGTGCGAAAAAATATATATATATATATATATAAATAAATTCGAGGTTAAAACTAACTTTAACTACACTAGTGTGCAAAACTTAAGCAACAAAGTCATTTTTTAACATAAAGCCATGAAACTGTAGATTTTCTATCAGCATAATTAAAAACCAACTCAGTAGAAAGAGGATGCGTATGAAAATAATACGAGCATGACGTCAGATAATTCCCGCAAAACACGTGGAACTAGTACGTACGTTAGTGCAAAATAACTAAAAAAAAAAAAAAAAAAAAAAAGTAAAGACGCATTACCAGGCAAGTTCTGCTCGTTAAAATGGGATCATACGTAGAATATGGCTATAAGAAGAAACCACCAGAAAACATTAACACAAGGCAATATGATCAGGAAGCTTGACGATGCGCATATAGTGTAACGAGAGTTGCTTACCAATTTAGATTTAATAAATATACAGTTTCACGATTTGGAAAGATATCAAAGAACAAGTTCAGTTATCAGAAAAGCTTGGCAAAGGAAAAAATGGCAATTGGTGACTAATATATATAAGTGCAAGCAAAAAGAGAGCGAAGTCACAGCGGGCAACATTGCTCAGGAGTTGCATATGAGAACCAGAGGACAGGTATCTCGACTTACTGTTTCCAAATGCCTTCAAAAAAGTGGCTAATTTACCCACTCTCCTAAAATCTGAATAACGTTGAAAGTAGCATATCGGTAGGGATAACAGTGGTGTAACAAACACAAAGACTGGACACCTCACCAATGGAGTCACATTATCTTACTTAGTTGTTTTAATATGATTCTCGGTGCAATTCGATATGAAGAATGGTAGAGCCATGCTTTTATTTTTCTATACAAGGGAAAAAGACCATTAGTATGGCCTTTGTGTGCTTGTGGGAAGATGCGTTATGATTAACAGTCGGAGGGTGCTTCACATTCTCAACAGGGATTCATTTTACGGAGGTCATTACTGTGATGAAATTATCCCCCATCCTCACTGATTATTTAGGAACGATTATCCGAAGACATGTAGATTTAATTTCGTTTTGGAAAAAAAAAAAAAACGAATAAAATGAAGATAAACGTATAAACGTATAAAATGAAGATATTTGCTGAATGATACGCCAGCTTGCTTCTCTGAAATAAAACCCCTTTGGACATGTATTGGATGCATTGGAGAGGCATGTGGCTGAACGATCGCATCTCCATTGAACACCAGATTAAAACTTGATACTCACTGTGGAATGAAAACTGTTACTTCAAGAACTGTTAGATAATCTTGTGTTGAGTATAGTTTGGGAAGATCATACTCCTTATTAATGGATCATATTCCTTCCTCTTGAGCAGACAGTGCTTTGTATAAATGCCTTTCTTTTAAATATTTTTCTGCTTCGTTTTACATTGTATGCGCCCTATTCATTTCTGTACTATGCTTTGATTATTTTTTAAGTACTGGATTTTGTTTCTGAAATATAAATATCATATCTCCCAGGTGATATTTCCGGAATTACGACTAAATCAGAAAAGTTGCTTAAGTTTTGCACACTAATGTATGTTGAAAAATATTGATAATGAAGAATATTTCATATACAGATTAGAATAATGTTCAAAAATATTTTATAATAAATAGAAACCGTATCATACACTATGAAAATATTATACTTAATACATTTTATAATAACCTGTTAACTTTTATAATACTGACAACACTAGTTTCGCATACAGAAACACATTTGAAAATTAAGCATTCTGCAATCAATATCAGAGAAAAAGCTTTAAAGGAAGATAATCATAAAACATTTTTTTTGTATCTATCTTCAAGTAATTGATATATTTATATGGTTAAGTGCAATCATAACACAAATAGTCCTGATGAGATTAAATATTTCCCCCTAATTATCAGAACTCTTTAGATAAGATCATGACAAGCATTATTTGATATGTGTCGAGATTAGTGGAATTAGACAGATTATCCTGTCAATTAGTCTCATTTTAGGAAAAAAAAAAAAAACATTTAAGCAAGCTTTTGTGAAAGATATATTTAAGTAAGAACTCTTAAATGTAGAGAATGGGAAGCTATGAACAGAATAAAATAGTTTTATCTTTGCGTTTGGCATTTTAGACGGGATTTAAGCAAACTATTCTTTGAAAATCCCAAAAATATATAAATTCAAACTAACTTTGCAACATTTAACGAAAACTGTGCACTATTTAACTAAAACTTTGCAACATTTAACGAAAACTGTGCAATATTTAACTAAAACTTTGCAATATTTAAATAAAACTGTGCAATATTTAACTAAAACTTTGCAACATTTAACGAAAACTGTGCAATATTTAACTAAAACTTTGCAATATTTAAATAAAACTGTGCAATAACTAAAAAACTAACTGTGCAATATTTTCAAAGAAAAAAAATGTCAAATTTTGCGAACGTTTCCAAAAGTGTACATTTATCTTTTGTTTTGATTAAAGAATAACCTTATATGCTTTTTATTATATCTATAAAATTACAAATTATATTTCTTTATATATATACAGTCGGTAACAAAAGTGTCCGAACGCTAGCAAAAATTCCTGTGTAAAAAAAGTACACTTCATACAGTTTTGTTAAATAAATCCTTATCGAATCATGTTCTTACACTGACTAAGAACAGGATTCGACAAGGATTTATTTAACAAAACCGTATGAACTGTACTTTTTTTACATAGGAATTTTTGCTAGTGTTCGGACACTTTTGTTACCGACTGTACAGAGGCTGTTCGCACATTTTTTAGACGATTTTGATGGAGTGTACTGAAGCAATTTCACTCATATTTCGAGTTTTATTTGTTCAGTTTGATAGCCCTTGTTCTTAACTAACATTCTACATCATAATTTCTATGATAATAATGCTTTTTATAATATCGGAAGAGGTATATTTTTCTACTCCTCTTGAACGGCTTTCCAGAGTCCACAAACCGTTGTAGGTCGGTGTTTGGATAATGCTGATTTTAAGAGTCGAAAAACACAAAAATCCAACAGTGATACATCAGAAGATTTAGCAGGAATGTCAGTGAAGGGTATGGTTTTAATTCCCGTTTTTTGTTTCATTTTTTTCTAGAAAAGCAATTGCAGATTGTGATGTGTGGCTGCTTGTTTTGTCTTGATGCAGTTCAACGGACTGATAGCATTGTGGATAAAGATCTGGATTTTCATTTTAAAAAATTGGAATTAAAAAATGTTCTTGAGAGTATTTAGAGTTGATTTTGACATTTTTGTCACATTTTTTTGCTTTTATCTTGCGCTTGTATGAAAAACCAGTGTCAATCATAAATCCTTTAGAAAAACTTTCTTTTAATGCTTTGAGCCATGTAGCAATTTTTTTTCTCCACTTTTGTGATAATAAATTGACTTTTTTTTATTGCAACCACTTAAATAGACCCAAGATTCATCTGTTGTTGCAACATTTTTCCATTTTTCTCCTGATAAATGCTTTTCATAAAGATTTCACTAAAAGCTATCTTTGGAAAGAGCGGAAACCTATCCTTCCATCCACTGCCATTTTAAAAGCGAATTTTTGCATCTAAACAAAAATTCTAAATATCAGAAGATAAATAAAACTTCCAAAAATATAACTGTTGTGAAAATAAAATTCTCCATGCAAACGATTTTTTCTTACTGCGAAATAAAATCGTCTAAAAAATGTGCGAACAGCCTCTGTATATGTGTGTGTGTATTCGAAGTAACTTTATATGCTTAATTTCTTAAAAGTAAATGAATATTTTTCTCAATTGCGATAATCAATCACAAACTTCACTAGGGAAAAGCAGATGCTTCGCTTGAAATTTGAACCGAGCTCTCTAAGCTAGTTGGTTGCACGCATTGTGTTCGATTATAAACTGTGCCATAAACTTTGAAGAATTTTTATTGAGGATACCCCGTTTTAAAGTATTTTCGATATTTAATCAAAGCTTAAGAAACGGTCCTCGCGATTCTCTTTTTAAATAAGTTTGAGTTTATAAAATTTTTCTTCACAAAATAATTAATGTAAGTAAGAGGTTAAAGATTTTTTTAAGGTTGTGTTTGGAAAATGTTTATTTTGTCGATTAATAGAGTAAAATAACAGTCTTTTATTTACATGCATAGTATTGGTTTAAGAGAGAAGTTTTAAAAGTAATTCAGTTAAATCATAATTTTATAAGACGGAAACCTTAGTGACTCAGAGAAAATAATAAAGTATTAAATAAGTAGAAAATAAATAAAAAAAGTTTTACGTAAATAAATAATTAAAACAAAAATTTGACAAAAATTAAACAACTTCTGTTGTAATGTTTTCTCCTATATCTTTTTTCAATTGGAGGTCTCTATATTAAAAAGTATTTATAAACCAGATGTATAAAACCATTAGAGTGCGTTTAATTTTGTGCATAATGCAAATTACTTTATATACCCGATTAAAATCAAGATTTAAGCAGAAAAGACTGGTAAAGTGAAAAATTAATAAGTAAGAAATTTTGAATAAACACCATAAAATGCAATAAACTCGGAACAATTGTTTCGGGTTGAATAAACATACGACCCTTCATCAGGCGAACAAAGTAGGCACGAGTGTTGCAATCAAAGCGGCAACGTGCCTACTTTGATCGCCCGACGAAGGGTGTGTTTTTTTCGACCTGAAACAATTTTTGCGAGTTTATTGCATTTTATGGTGTTTATTTAAAGTTTTATAGTTATCACTTTAAAACGTCAGTTCTGTAGTGTTTTCTCATTACTAAAGTGAAAAATTATTTTCTTCTTTTTTAGAACATATAGTATGCGATACATTTCTTTCTTATGAATCCTTAAAACAGTTTCAAGACAATTTTTCTGAAATTATAGAGGTTTATAGGACGGTCTGAAATGAGAAATGGTTGTTTGGAATTTCTTGTTTCACACTGACGTTGTTAGACATATGGAAAAGCATGTTGCAGACAGAAAAAGAAAGTCATTAAAACTGTGCATAGTTATTTCTTCTCACAAACACTAATCTCACATGAGGAAAAAAAAAAAAAAATCACGTCGTAAAGTATTTTAAAGATTTCATCAAATAAATCTATTATAAATACTAAATATTTTTAATAATTTGATATATTTCTTGTCCAGTAAAAACAGGGTGGGCAAAAAGTCCGTAAATACTTTAAAAATTCATAAAACACGAAAAATTAACCAAAATAAAAACGGTTTGCAGGTTTAGCATCGATAAGTCACGGGATTTTTTTTAAGATAAGAGAAAAAAAAAAAAAGGTTCAAAAAACAGCCGATAGGGGGCATTTCGTACATAAGTGAAAGAAAAGACATGTAAATAACAAAAATACTGTTACCAAATCATTTATTTCTTGTAATATGTGTTCCACATGTCCACCACCACAGGTGATAACACATTGCAGGCATGTCACAAATCCAGCAACGGCAGAGTGCAGCATGTCCAGCAGTATACATGACAGCTCTCGGCGGATTGCATTTTTCATTTCCGACAGGTTAGATGGACGGGATCGATACACCAGGGATTTAAAATACCCGAATAGCCAAAAGTATTCATAATCGCCTGTCTCATTTGCATATTTCCAACTACGTCGTTCATATCAGCGCCATCTGTTGGCTGTTTTTTGAATTTTTTTTTCTTGTCTTAAAAAAAATCCCGTGACTTATCAAAGCTGAACCTGCAAACCGTTTTTTTTTATTTCGGTTATTTTTTCGGGTTTTATGAACACTGTTAAAAAAAAAAAAAAAAAAAAAATCCGGAAGATTACGGGGAAAGCCCGGCAGCAGAGACTCCAGACAAAGCCCGTTACAAGAAACGCTTAGACCGTAAATTAAGTATATAATAACCTTAAATGACGTTACATGCTTGTAAAAAAAAAAAAAAAGAAAAAAAAAAACATTTTGCCCGTAAAACCAATGTTTCTTTCACGGGCTTTGTCTGGAATCTCTGCTGTCGGGCTTTCCGCGTAATCTTACGGGATTTGTTTTTATAGTGAACTTTTAAAGAATTTACGGACTTTTTGCCCACCCTGTATAAAGAACTGTCATGTTACTAGCACGCTATATCCCAATGTGGCAGCGATTTGAAATTAACCAATCGTATTTTCCGGTATATAATTTGCAGGTCAGATAAATCGATTTTACACCAGAAAGTTTAATTTACTGATAAGGCTTTATTTATATGAGGCAAAATGTCATTAAAAAAAAAAGCCTTGCATGCCAATTAAAATTTACTATGTAAAACTGATTTACCTGACCTGCAGGTTAAACACAAGAAAATACTGTAGTTGTCGTAATTAGTACATTGCCTTATCATTAAGGTGACAATAGTGAGTGTCATAAATATACCTACTTTTTACTTTTGTAGTCTTTGCATTAAATCTTTTTAATTGGCTTTAATTTTGTAAATTGTACATATATAACTGATAAATAAAAGCAGTTGAACTGAATAGTATTAGATGTATTTTAGTCAAAAGGTAAAGAAAAAAAAAAGTGTGTTTGCAGCGTGTCAAAAATATACCCAATTCAAAGAAAAGCAAAGATTATATGAAAAGTAGCATCTTTAATAGGCAACTACATTTTCATTTTTTTTGAATTAGTTGACAAATGCAATTATTCATACTATGCACAAGGTTATACTTGTAGTTTTTGCATCAATTTTGACCAGGCGAGTTTGTTGCATTTTATGGTGTTTATTCAAAGTTTGCAAGTAATAATTCAAAATTGCAGTTTTAAGTTCGTCTGTAAATAGAAATTGTTTGTTATTTGCATATATTTCGCATACAAATATTCCCCAAAGGTTTTCTATGGGATTTAGATCAGGCAAGAAGGCTGGCCTTTCTAATACTTGAATGTGTTTGGCTGGAAACCATCGAGAGGTGGAACAAGTATGGATGCTTGCACTACCTAATTGAAAAGTGTACTTTTACGACGAAACCTCCTTATAAATGGCAATAAATATGTGTCTAGTATACTAACGATGTCGTTGCTGTTCACCTTTGATGAAGTAAAAGAAACTGGAAGCGTCCCTCGACTACAGTCGGTAACAAAAGTATCCGAACACTAGCAAAAATTCCTATATAAAAAAGTAGAGTTAATACTGTTTTGTTAAATAAATCCTTGTCGAATCATGTTCTTAATCAGTTTAAGAACATGATTCGACAAGGATTTATTTAACAAAACAGTATTAACTCTACATTTTTTACATAAGAATTTTTGCTACTGTTCGGATACTTTTCTTACCAATTGTAGCATATATTAGAAAAATTTTGCGATTTGATAAAATCACTCACAAGAAATGTAGAGCAAAACCACAGATGCCAACATCCTAATTAATGTTCCGTAGCATTGTTTGTATCCGATTTCTTTTCACACTAGTTTTTTTTTTTAAATATTTTTCTTCTTATTTAATCACTATTACACTTGGAGAGAATTACTCTAAAAATTAAGCGGTGTAGAAAAAAGGGCGAGTACTAGCAGTACTACGAAATATTAATTAGGATGTTGACAGCTATGAAAAACAATAGAAAAATTGCACGTATATTTTTCAGCTCATATCATTCTAATACAGATTTAGTATTCAGTTTTGTAATTTAATGGTCAAATTTTACTGAATTTCTGTTTATTATACATGTCTAAGTCATTAATTTTTCAAAAAATTAAAGAATCAACTTTGGATATTAGTTTTATGAAAAGTTATTATTTATATTTCTTCCAGCATAGACATGCTCTAATATAGTCATTCGACATAATATTTGCTTCATTTTGCCTAAGAAAATATTTGATTTTATTTGATTTTTTTAAATATTGGATTTATTTGATACAGAATTTGGTTTTGAAATTTTGTATCAATTCGCAAAAAAAGAAAAAAAAAAAAAATCCTTAATTGTTATTTTTAAAAATTTATTCTATAAGTATGCACTTTAACTATATAATTTTTTTAATTTTTAATATTCTACTTGCACATAAAATTAATTATTCCATAACTTCAAAGCATAGGAAAGAAATCGCTATAAACAAATAATTTTAGAAAACTAAAAGAGATAAATTTAGATTTTTGTTGTTTTAGATTTTAAGTAATGATTTATACATTATGAGTATCAAGTAAATAATTACCATTTATACTGTAATTTTAAATAATTGCTTACATTATGACTTTTAGTATAACCTTGCTGGAAAAGAAAAAAACATATATAAAGGCATTTTCTGATATTGATGCTGAAAACTTCTGTTAAATTCATACATCTCTCATAAATAAGGACATATAAGTAATACAATCCATAACATTGAGCAAAATTATTTGCCTCGAACAAAATTATTATTGAACCCCATTTAAGCATATAATTTTAGTAATTCAAACAATTTTTCTTCAATCAATATTTTCAATTGGAAAAAAAGTCTTGATCTTAGAAATATCATTGAATAGATAATTTTCATTTTTGAATCCATATATATTTTTTTTCCAAAAATGTTTAGACTGTTTTCATAAATTTAACAATTGAAATTTAATTATTACGTGATTCGTTTTTTCTTCAAATACTGTTTAAAATACATCGCACAAGATTAAAATGTAAGTTATTTCGCAAATTTTAGTGTATTTCCGGAATTTTTAAATAAATTTGATTTTTTTCCTAAGAGTAGCTTTGAATATCTAGATTACCTAGTAATACAGATAAAAAAAAAAAAGTGATGCTGTTAAAAACTTTTTTTATTAAAAATAAATAAATAAATAAATAAAAAATAAAAGAATTTTTTGGACTAAAAATTGGTATTACCAATGCATCGTCTTTATTACTATTTAGCTCAAATTTCAATGCAGGCTCTAAAGAGTGGAAGAGAAGCTCTGCTCACTTACCGACGGGAGGTGCTGAATTCGAGCCCAAGTCATACTCGTCGGGCTGAGTTTTTCATGGTTTTCTCCGAAACGGGTATGGATACGGGCGAGTACCCCAACAAGGAAGACAATCGGCCTTAAGAAGACACAATACCTACATCCAGAGAGAAGTTTTGTTGAATCAACAAAAATTTGGCGTGCACAGCAAAAAATTCTATTAAATGTATTCCAACAGAAATTTTGTTAAGATTAACAAAACAACTTATGTTGCAATTCCTAGGAAAATAGTCTGTTTTACTTACAAAAAAAATTGTTTTTTACTTACAAATAATACAAATATCATTGTAAAGTTAAACAAAATATTTTGTTTATATAAGCAAATACAAAGAAATTTTGTCGCAATTTTGAAAATTTGTTAACAATATATTTTGTGTTGTCGTAAAAAAATTGATATTTTACTTCTGATAAAAATTTGGATTAAAACAACAAAATAACCTCAACAAAACACATTTTGTAGTTTTAATCAAATACTTTCTTTGGTTGGATAAATGTAGTTTAATTCAAAATTTGTATGACAATTTTTACTTTCTTTCATATCCAAAAGAAGAAATTATTGGATTTGTAAGAAGTTTCGATTTACGTTTTTAACGGTTTCATACAACTTAAGAGATCTTGAAAGCTTTTTTCCATCTTTGGTCTCTCTGTGTGCAACAACAACTGTGTTGTAGCTCTCTATCATCAACAAAAAATTTCATGAAACTTTATATTTCGATGTATCATGACATAAATTCTGTCTATTAATTTTTTGTGCATATCACTCAGCAGATGGCGCTTTCGTGTCATTTTTCCTAGGGACCCTATATAGAGAGAGACTGGACATTGACCGAAAGTCGGCCATCTTAGTGCCAATTCGGAGCGATCCCCGTAGAACGCAATGCTTTTTTCTTCGGGATTGACGCTTTACTATACAACATAAATGAAAGGAAATTGTGCTAAATTTGTGCAGAAAGTATTGCAGAATATAAATATGTAATTTTTTTCGTCTTAGAGAAAAATCATTTGAAGAAAAACGAATTTAGTTTTAACCTTCGACGTGGTTACTTTTTCAATTCCTATCGGAAAACAGAGGAATTTTTTGTTGTATATTTCTATATTAAGCAAAATACGTTGATTGTGAAAGCAATTCTACCTTATTTTTTCTGAGGACATACATTCCATATATAAAAAGTTAGAAAATTTTTAACAAAAGTGTGGTAATCTTAGTTTTTGTCAAGTAATTCATAAATAAATGTAAAACTACGGCAGAAGAAGAGAAATTATTTTTTATTATTTTATAAAAATATTTACGTAATATTTTTACAAGCTAAAAATACATATTTTATTTATTTCAATTACGCATTATTAATAATAATAACTTAGTTAAATATTAAAAATTAAAATTTTATTAATAATAATTTGTAAAAGTATTAACTAATATCTTTAGAAATTAAAAGATGCTTTTATTTATTTTATTTACATTTGCTTATTTCATTGATTTTTTTTTTTTAATATGTAAATAAAAATAATTACTTATTTAAATATTATTTATAAAATTTATTTTGGCAATTATTATTTAAAAGAAATTTATATTTCATATGTTAGCAAATAATATACACCTTATTTTCTTAATTTATTTTATGAAATCTGATACATTTTGCGCACTAGCAAAAAATCAACAACTATATTTTTATATAGTTATTTTAAATATGTATTTTAAAATATATCAGAAAAATACATTGAGATCTAACATATTAAATATATTGCACAGCAGAACTTAAAAACTAATAGCTAGCAAATAAATAATGTAATTATCTCCTATGTTAGGAAATAAATACGTAAAACAGCATGCATAAAATAATTCAAAGTATTTAAAGCATGATATAAAATAAATAATTATGCATTTTTATCTTTTAAAAGTATTCCAAAATTAAAGCAATTTATCTCCCAACAAAGTAAAAATGTAATAAATAAGTTCTTTTTCGATTATGACGTAAAATAATCAAAATTTCTTCTCAGCGTAATGATAAGCAATGGAGCAACTGGCACTAAAATGGAGAATTTCGTCAAAAAGCCGGCGCGCCAATGTCCAGTCTCTCTCTATCGAGGGTCCCTAATTTTTCCTAATTTTTTTTATGACAGCATATGACGAAAATATTTTTATAAATATACACAACGCGGAATATTTTTAACCACTAATTGCGAAAATTAAAAATTTTATTTCTAATAATTATAATGAATTAGAATAAACTTCTTGTAGCTAGGAGCACCGCATGAAAAAAAAAAAAAAAAAAATACTCATATTGAAAATATGGCCCCTGTAAGGATACCCCCTCCCAGGGTGGAAACCTGGGAGGATACTTAGAATTATCCTTACTCCGTATAAATTTCCAATATGAGTGTTTTTTCAAGGGAACTCAGGCAATATCGTGTAAACGGGCAGTTGACCCTTATATGTGTGATAATTTGAAACAAAATAATCCTTTTTTTTTTTTTTAATATAGTGTAGCCACGTTTCCTAAAACTAGCAGTGAGGATGAGTCCAAAAAGTTCAAGAGGTGTCAACTTGACCGACAGGTTAGAATTTGGAAAACATCCAGTAATTCTGCGCTCTGTGATATCGCTTATTTTCTCTGAATCAGATGACTGTCACCCCTATTTTAACACTGGACTCGTTGAATCAGCAACTGCGCAAAGGCTTCCATGGTTTAATGAATTGTGGTCGAAGAATACATATATTTTTAATGAAAAAAAAATTCAAGTCTTTGTAAGGCAAAAAATGACTTCTCAATTGATCTCAAAATTGACTTCTCAATTGACTTCTCAATGACTCTTAAATTGATCTCAATTAGATGAATTTGTATAGGAAAATATAAGAGAAAGTTTTGTGATAGCCATAACTTGTTTATCAGCATAGTTTGATAAAGCACTATGCATGCTATATATAAATTATTTAATAGAATTAGCTAGAAGAAATATCTTTCCATTCTCCGTCAAAGCTACAAGATATATCACGTACAAATAAAATGTTTAATTTTGCCTACACAGTAAAAAAAAAATCAACCTGAAAATAGCACACTGTCAGGGTAACATTTGTGCCATGACAGTGTGCTGTAATGCTAAAAACTTCAATGTGTGGTTCTTAATTTAACATCACTTGTTGTTTCAGCCTTTTACAGCAAATGCTGTAATTTAACATAACATTTTTTTTTTTTTTTTTTTTTTTTTTTTGTGTAACAACATGTGTTGTTTTTCAATACCATATGTTGTTTAACCATTTACAGCAATGTTTATTTACAGCAAATGCTTTATTTTAACAGGTTTCTTTTTTTTTATTTTTTTTTTTTATACGGAATTTTTAATAGTTTCTTATGATTTTTAACTTCTGGACAAATTTTTACATCTGAAAACGCTTGACCTTTTGAAAGTTTATATTTAAAACTTTGAATATAAAAGGGGGAAATCAATTTTTAACCGACTTAAAAAATGAAGGAAGGTTATAGAATTCGATGATATATATATATATATATATATATATATATATATATATACATATATATTGTAGGATCTTGATGTTTGGTTCGTCGAGGTACGTGTAGGTGTGGGGAAAATGTTTCCAGATAAACAGTCACTGATTTCGCTAACAATTGCAGTATTTAATAAATATTTACACACTTATATATACAAAGATCTATTTGAAGATTTAAGCAGCTTTCTTGCACTCTTATAGTGCACAAACAATAATAACAGATTAGAGCTAGAGACCGGCAGGACAACCTCCTCCGTCTCTTCAAAACCAGCTCACACACATTCACTGATGCTTCTCTCAGCATCCCTCTTGACCCCTTTTAGGGTTGCAATGACATCTCTTCCCCTCCACAGGGGATACCATAAAGGTGTGGGACTCGCCGGCATTACACCTCCCCCACAAGATTGTGTCTCTCAGCGGCCGTCTGAGTGACACCATCTGAGAAAATAAAAGTATGCCGGAGACTCTCACTCCACAATATTATTTAAATCACACACTACTAAATAACAGTACATAAATTAATATTGATAACAAAACCACAATTAAATAATGAAATTAGCAATTAAAATAATAGAATAAAATTATAAGAACCTTATAAAAATAAATGTTGCACATGCTGCTCAATTTTCTTTCGCTACGTTCATTTTCTGCAACAGACAAAATAGTTTTAAAATCACATGCACACAAAGTTTTGATTGAAATTGTTCATTAAAGAGTTCGAATACAGTCTATGATTCAAATTTCACTTAGTCTATCAAAATCTAAATTGTTCATGAATACACAATTAACTCTAAATAGTTAATCAATGTCTGAATTCGCACTTTCAATACCACAAGTTCAGACATATGAAAGCTGAAGTTCCATCTTTTTTTTTTGGTGAAAGCACAATGTTATTTCTAACGAAATTAATGTATTGATAATGAACATATAATTGAGCACTTTTAGCTCCTTCGAAGACACTATTAACGGTTTCGTGTGATTTCTTCTATCACTGAGGTATTCAGTGACATTCTCGGGGTATGCCAAGTCAGGTTCCATATAGTCTGTCACCATCGCGTTCACATTTTCATTTCGAACATTAGATCCTTTGAAGTTGAAAAACATACGTTTACTAATAAAGAAGCATCACAAAACTGGCGTTGTAAAAATTATTACTTACAAACTTTGAATAAACACCATAAAATGCAATTATTATGGTGTTTATTCAAAGTTTGTAAGTAATAACATACGTTTACGTTTAACATGAGCCCTATGTGCTTTAATTGGCACGAAGACTGAGTTGCTTTCCCCTGGAGGAGTTTTCCAATTCTCCTTCACACTATACAAAGATGAAGTCACATCTCTTTCGTCGAGGGTAATTCTGAAGTCGGTGGCTTTTCCCTGTTTATTCGACTGTATCAAGTCAAAACTTCCATCAATTGGCTTGATCTCATAAGATTGTGAGCATTGTCGTGCTGTTTCGCCAGGACCGGTCCAGCGAGCGTATAGAATCGCCTGATCGTCCGCTTTAAAATTCCTAGAAGACGAACATCTAATTTCGCCAGCCCAAGGTAATGATTTCAAATTACCAAACGACCAATTAAATTCCCCATTAGTCATCCCACAATCATTAACAATTACATTCGGAATCCCAGTACGCATAAAAATATCGGATAAAGCACTATAAATTGCCTTGGTCATTAACGTTTTTAAGTCGATAGCTGCCAGCCACCGCCCATGCTGTTCCCCTAAACATAATTCAGCGCACGCGACATGTCTCAAACGCACTTCAGAATGCCTCATCCCAGGCCAAACGAAACTATCCCGAACTCTCCCTTTAGTTTCGTTTTTGCATACGACCGCTTTTTGAGCTAAGTTCAATCTTTCCTCTTCCTCTCCCCTAGGTTGCAACATCACCGTTTTATTCAGCGCTTTTCTACCCCTCTGAACCTTCACTCCCTCGATAACGATAGTTTCTTCTCGTTCTTCCAAATCCGTACACTGCATCTGGAATTTCAGATGGTCAGCTTTGACCCTCTCTTCAGTACAAAGCGTACTTTCCCCATCGACTTCCATTCCCCCCTCCGCGAAATCCGAACCTTCTCTTTCTCTACTTTCAGGAGATCCCCCTTCTACAAACTGAACGCTATCTCTGCTCTCTCTCTCTTTTTCATCCCTTCCCCCCTCCCTCAACGAATTCCATATTCTAGGTGGGAGTAAGCAGGGAACGCAAAGTTTTCGAGTCACCGCCGCGAGAATTTCTTGAGGTCCGTCAACGGATTTTGCGCTCGTTCTGAGAGAAACGGGGAGTTTACATAATTTAGCTTCGGTCTGTTCGCCAAAAGCTGATGTGAGAATTATCTTTCCTTGCTCTTTAAGTTCTATATCTGGTAGCGCCAAAGGGTTAAAATTCGCAAAATTTGTGCCAGAATCTTTTATTGCTTTCACGTTCCGTCCCTCAATTATTATTTCAATATGCTCTAAAGGTTCAATCGCGAGTTGGGAATTTAAAAATTCAGTTTTTACCATCGCGGTAAATATTTCGCTATTATTTTGCTCCGATTTAACATTTTCACTATTAAAATTTTGTTTTCGTTTATCACAGTCACGCTGTAAGTGGGAATTAGATCCGCAAGAGTAACAAGATTTGGTTCTAGGTTTATAAGCATAACTCGACTGGTTTTTGGGTGTACGCAAATGAGGAGGTATGTATCTTTGCTCTTTTCCCATATCTAATGATTCTACCGTATCGCGTTGTTTTGCATTCTCTGAAAAATTTTGTTTGTGTATTGACTTGCCTCGGGACGTATCAAAGTTATCGCAATCCTTGCTCATTTCTATAGGTCTAAACCAATTGTCACCCTGTCGTATGCCTATATGCGTTTGCGTTTCTGGATCTAAAGTAGAAAATAGCTTATCCGCTACTATCAAATCACGCAAAGTATCAAAATCCTCGCATTTTCTTAATCGGAGGTAATAGTCGAACGTCGTTTTAAGACGAGACGCGAACTGCATGTGCGTCTCGCCCACCTGCCTTTTAGCTGTATTGAAATGCTGCAAACAATTTGGTGCTGTTGGTCCGAATTCTCGCGACACGAGTGTTTTTATTTTTTCATAGTCTTTAATCTCTTCATCGTTAATATAAACTAAAATATTGGCAGCTTTTTCGCCTAATAAATTTAACAAAATTTCGGCTTGAATACTTTCGTCTACATTTTTCGTCTTAAATGCGCGTTCCAGAGTTGTGAAGAACAAATACCACAACTCTGGTTTTGACGGACAAGGAATCGTTAGCGACCTTATCGTTTTAATTATCCGATCTAAATCATCCCTTCCACTACGCTGGACAGGTTCCGGCCTAGGGCTTGAGCCTTGAGCTCTAGCAAGCTCCAATGCTCTAATATGCTCTTCTCTTTGCTTGCGATCTTCTACGGTAGTAATGATGAATTCAGCTACAAAATCAGGTGATGTTTTAAATTAATCGGATTTCAAAATTTTCTCTTTCAGATCCTTTATTTTCAGGTCTAACGTGGTGCTAACACCTATTTCTTCCGCAACCGTAATTAAATCTTCCTTCCTTAGACCTTTCACATTAAAAATTTCGGCCATGTTGGCAAATTCTTTAGAATTTATCGTTCACAAACAGCAGATTTTTGAACGATTTTCTAGGTATCTTTCAGCAACAGTCACTTTTTTCATTCTTATTTTCCCCCAAAACATAAACAAGATAAGAATCTTCTTACCTCGATCCTGTCGACTGCGCCAGTGTAGGATCTTGATGTTTGGTTCGTCGAGGTACGTGTAGGTGTGGGGAAAATGTTTCCAGATAAACAGTCACTGATTTCGCTAACAATTGCAGTATTTAATAAATATTTACACACTTATATATACAAAGATCTATTTGAAGATTTAAGCAGCTTTCTTGCACTCTTATAGTGCACAAACAATAATAACAGATTAGAGCTAGAGACCGGCAGGACAACCTCCTCCGTCTCTTCAAAACCAGCTCACACACATTCACTGATGCTTCTCTCAGCATCCCTCTTGACCCCTTTTAGGGTTGCAATGACATCTCTTCCCCTCCACAGGGGATACCATAAAGGTGTGGGACTCGCCGGCATTACATATATATATATATATCTTTGTTCAATGACAACTTTTGAACAAGAGCTCCGATTTTCATAATTCTTTTTTTTTTTTTTTTTTTTTTTTGTCTCGTTTTCATTTAGGTACAATTTTTAATTTTGTTGCCATGCGACAATTTAAAGTTTGTCTGTCTGTCTAAATATTTGTTTGGGCTATAAATCATGTAAAAATTGATCAATTGTCACGAAATTTGGATATGTTTTGGAAGTCAATAAGCTTAGTTTGTACACCAAAATTTGTAATCGTATGTTGCAAGCATTTTACAGGTAACATCAAAATCTTCAACATTTGTTTGGGCAATAAATTACGTGAAAATTGATCAATTGTAATGAAATTTGGATATGTTTTGGAAGTAAATAACCTTAGTTTAAAAATCGTGATTGTATGCCAGATACTTTTTACAGGGTCACATCAAAATCTTGAATATATGTTTGGCAATAAGTCATGTAAAATTTGATCAATTGTCACGAAATTTGGATATGTTTTGGAAGTAAATAGCTTTAGTTCGTGCACCAAAAATTGTGATCGTATGTCAGATACTTTTTACAGGGCCACATCAAACTCTTGAATGTATTGTTGGTCTTTAATTTCATAAAACCAAGCGATTACGGAATTTTGATATAATTTGATTATTTATAAATTCAAGTTCATGTATCAAGAATTATTATTATAAATTATGCAGTTTTTTACAGTGACACATTAAAAATTTGAATGTATTGTTAGTCCCTCACTTATGTAAAAATAAACCGATCACCAAGATATTTTATGAGTAATTTATTCTATTTAAATAAAAAAAAAATTCGAGAGAATTATATTTATGTTCAATTTAGTTTTTTTATATTCGTTTATTTCTGTTGTTACTAAACAATTTGTCTAACCAATTAAGCGAAAGCTTTCCCGCTACTTGTCACAAAGAACCCTTCATTCATAACAATAATACTGCAGATATCTATATTATTTTTCAGTGGCGAAGCCAGGGCCCGATTAAGCTTTGAATCTAGGGGAAGCTCAGTATCATTTCAGGGGCCCTCTTTCATTTCAGAAAATCTTGTTTTCCTGTTACATATTGTAATATAAAAATGCTACAGACGAAAAATTAGTGTGTGTTTATTGTTTTTTTTTTTTTTCATTCATATATCTGGGTGGTTTCTACACACAACATTAAAATCGTATAACTTATTAATTAAGAACATTCAGCTTTTTAGGTTAAATAATGGATTTTCCCGAAATAGTGAGTATTTTATTGCTGTATTTTATTGCTTGCTTTAGGCGAATTTTCTCAGAAAAATTCAATCTCAGTATGAAAATATAAAACAGAAAATTCAAGACCCTGTTTTTAGTCATTTTGGGGTCCCCTCTTTAATTTTAGAGGGGAAGTTTGTGCTTCCCGAGCCTTTTGGGTAATCAGGCCCTGGGCGAAGCTAACATGCTTTTAATGGGTAGGCTTAAAATTTTCTGCATAATTTATTCCCGTAAATTTTGAGCAGTAACTCTAAATGTAAATGTTTCTTTTTAACAACATATCTTCCATTTGCTTCTGATTATTCTGTTTTCTGCATTTATTCCTTTCGACAGTATATTGACTCCCTTTTAAGTAGCGATTGTAGCAAGATAACTGAAACTTTTTTTTTAAATGCAAGAAATACAATATATTTTCACGAGTAATTCTTAAAATTACTTTTACTACGTTTATGAATTTTTCATACATGCTTTTTAAATCTCAACTAAGGAAAAAAAATGTAGGTTGCTTAGTACGCATATTTCTGTCACCGTTAGTATTCAAAACTTAGGTTTATTTTTCTTTGCTAAGAAATAATTAAAATCTCGTATTATTATTGGTTTATGTTGGAGCTGCACACACACTGTGAAATTTTTCGATTTACAGCATATAGAAGATTTCCCATTTACAATGCTCTGTGTTGTTGGTTTTGAAAAGAGCAAAATAAATTTGAAAAATTACAACAATATTTGTTGTTTAAGTCCAAACTGCGCAGTCTGTCTTCGCTAAATTGCAATTTGTGCAATTGTTTTACAATTTTAGTGCAGTATTTTTACATTTTTTTAAACGTGTAGCATAAAAACGTTTTCAAGAATCATAGACACACACACACACACAAAATAAATAAATAAATTAAATTTAAAAAAAAAGAAAGAAAGAAAGAAAGAAAATCATTGAGATGAAAAATTATACGTAAACACTATCGAAACCTTTCGAAACTGTTCTTTCAAATATGTATTTCCTCTTTAAACAATCTTGTTTAATTAATATTGTTTTACTTAAAAAAATTTATTAATTTTCCATTTTAACTAGAACGTAAAACTTTTAAAGCAAATGTAATTCCGAAACCTCAAAAAATGTCCTTTTGAAATTTTAAAGGTTTTCTTGGGTACCTGAAAAATAAAATTATGAAAATATTTTAAGATCTTTTTATAAGAGATTTTGCCAGAAAAATTTTATTTAGAAAATTGGAATATTTGGATATTAGTATTAAAAAATAAAGTTTAGGAAATAGCTTTGCAACATTTAAAGTTTTACTTTCAGAAAGTATTTCAAAATTTGAAACTTGTGCAGCTTTCTTTGTGCAGATTAGAGGTAAATAAATGAACGAAGAAAATTTTAATCTCAGAAATTTTGAACACTTTGAAAAACAAATTCTAAAGAGTGAATGGATCAAATTTTCTTTTTTTAACAACGCTTTAGGTTTAGCATAAATATTTGGAAAATTCGAATTTGTTGCTTGCAGAAATTGCGACAGGAGACAAAATAATTTTTTTTTTTTTTTTGTAAAACTCTACCGATTTTCTTTTAAGTTTGACTGCTTTGACTTGCCTTATTTTTTACAAATAAAAAATATATTATTACGATAAACTAAGTGCAAAATATTATTATTTTTATTTGCATTCTAAATCCTGCACCATTTAATTATAATAATAATAATAATAATAATAATAATAATAATAATAATAATAATAAAGTAATAAGCGTTTTAGATATGGAAAAAGGAAAGTCTTTTAGTTTCATAAAAACAGTGTTAATGGTCGAAAAAGTCTTTCCTAATTCTAAAAATTTACAATTGTAAAAAATGTTTATTTATTCATTAAATTGTAGAGCTCAACTTTATTTCGATAAGTAATTTATTCTGAAGTTTTGAAAATCCTTTTTACTTTCTTCTATATGTAATTTGAGGCTTCACAGAATTTTAGCACGAAATTCCTAAGCTAGAAGTTGGGAAAAAGTCGAGTTGATTTGGAGTCTTATGTATGATTTATAAAGGTTGTAAGGTAGTGCAAAGTGCTACAATTAAAACTCGCACTTTGCGGGTAAAACGTGAATCTGCTGTTTTAGGATTCAAGTCGTTTGAGTAATGGAGTTAGTGCCGATCCTAAGCTAAAATTTGTAAATTGAAATATGCAAATATTTTGGAAAGTAAGATAGTATAAAAGGAGAAAGAAGATTGCTTTTTGGAGTCAGTTGGAGAGAGTCTGAGAGAGGATGATGGAAGAGTTGGAGAGGAGTTAAAGTTAGTTGGTAGGAAGATTGTTTAGGAGAGTTAGCAGCGGTTGGATGTAAGTCAAGTAGATAGCAGTGTCAGGGAATCCTCCTGCTAATCGAAAGATTACTCGGCTTTAGAAGCTAATTTAAATGAAAGTAGTTGAGACCCTTTTCGAGTAATTAAGTAAAGTAAAGTAAAGTAAAGTAAGGTAATGGGGTTATTCATTAATATCAAAGTATTTAAGAGGACTGCCCATTTTAAGTAGTAAATTACTAGATGCCAGTATAGTCCAGCGTCCTCCTTATTTAAGCTCAATTAAAGCTAATTTATGTTATATATTTGGACTCTGTCATTCCTTCATAGTTTAAGTATTTCATTTACAGCTCCAAGTCAATTTAAAGTTAATTACGTAAGTTTACAGCTTCAAGTCAAAGTTAAATTAGCATGGAGAAGTTTAATTCTCTACAAGGTACTCTGCGAAGTATTATTGCGAGTTAGGAATAAGGAAAATTTCCTGTTTTGCGAAATTTAGCAGAGAATTAGATTTGAGTAAATTTGTTGGAAAATAGCGTATGAATTATGAATGCAAACTAATTACCCAGTGTAAAAAGCCACGTTAAAAATGTATTTGAAATAAGTTTGAGTATAGTTCTGAGGAGTACATTACTGTTCAATACAGTTAATTTTGCCGCTACATAGTTCAAGGCAGTTTACTTGCAATTACGTCACCTGCAGTTGATTGACGATATTAAGCCATTTATTATGTCACATTTAAGTGCACAGTGTTGAGTTTACTGACCTTCATTACTCAGAGAGATAGTAATCCCGTTCTCCCTGCACCATCTGAATGTTTGAAATAAAATAGTTTGCCGATTTTACTTTAGTTTCTGTATTTCTTTACTTAAACAGACTGCAGGAATGAACATAGTTGAAGCAGTCACACATGGACATATTTCATAACACAAATAAAATGTATTGGATTTCTGAATTTCGACAGATTTTTACGCTTTGAGATATCATGAACACAATTAGATAATTTTTAGAAAATGTCAGTATATCCTTTTCCATGTTTGTGCATAAGCAAAATTTTGTAGACGCTGTATCTCACGAACTAATGGACGATATTTAACAAAACTTAATGTTTAGTTGGACCTTGATTAAATTGGTGGTAATTAGGTTTTGTGTGGCATCGTCCAATAGCTAGTATAATTATGCTGCAACGTTCCTCATTTAAGAAAAGAATGTATTTTTGTTTCTATAGTGTAAAAAAGCACAAAACCTGATATGTATGAGGACCATAATAAAAAAAGTGTCGATTTATTTTGGTTGTGAAACAGCCGATAAATGACGCTGCTATGCTGCAATTTAACTCCGCTTACAAGATGGCAATACATGACTATTTATCATATATAAAGACACTAAATTTGGTATGTGAGATGAATATTATTAAAACTATGTTAATTCAGTGTGAGTTTACATTGGACGACAGGTGACGCTGCTGTGCTTCAATATTTCTATTTACAGGAAAGGTATATCTCAGTTTTTATGATACGTAAATGCACCGAATTTGGTATGCGAGGTAGATATTATGCAAAATTATGCAAAGTGAATTTAGGTGTATACTGGGACACAGGTGGCATTGCGATTTCTTTCTACGATTTTCTTTCTACGATTTTTCAGACAGCTATATCTAAGTATCTATTGATTAAATTTGCAACAAAATGCATATTTAAAATCTTTATCGTGTCAAGGTATGATGATTAATTTTTTTATATATATTAACCAAATACACGAAATTTAGGCATGCTACAGGATGTAATAACCGATATTGTTGAGAACTTGCCTTTACTTTAACGCTGGAATGTATGGTTCAACATGATGACGTACCTTCGCGCAAGATATCACCACCTGCTGTATTAGTTCGGGGAATAAAAATCGGGTATTATTGGATTCGAAGAATGGCCCCCTCGTTACCCCGACCTGACTCCAGTGTTATTCCTGTGGCATAATCTCAAACAGCAAGGGTATGCAACGCCTCTGCCAACACTGTAGGGCCCTTCAACGACGCACTACGGAAACTTGTGCTAACGTGCCACGCTTTATGCTACAACGTGTACACCGAGAAATACAAACGAGGGTCCAGGTGTGAATAGTAGCTAATGGAAATATGTTTAAACATCGAAAATAAAAGTTTTTTTTGATCGCTAGTTTTTAACACTTTCTTACAAGGTTGAAAAGTGTTAATGACTTCGGTTTTTCTGTCTGTCTGTCTGCCCGATAATACTGATATATATTATTCAAGTACACTATCGGATGTTCTCTATTGAAAATGGAGTGAATATCACTACTGGTCTGTGTACAGGGACACCCGAAAGTATACCAAAGCCTTGTGTTCTATGAGAGATATTTTTATAAACGATATTTTAATACCGTTTCTTTGCACAAACCTTAATGACATTGAAATATGTTATTCAAGTTCACTATCGGATGTTTTCGATAGAAAATGGAGTAAATACCACCACTGGTTTGTGTACAGTGGCAAATCTTAATGAAATTGAAATATGTTATTCATATGCATAAAAGAATGCTTTCTATAGAATATAGTATGATTAGCATTAAGATTTACAGTGCCACGCTGTCTCATATAGTAGCGCATAGTCATTTTATTATACCCAGACACCACTTTCGTGACTATAGCTTCAGCCGTTCAGCAGTTAAAAAAAGGAAACAACGCTCTTCAGCGTGCATCCTGTACATTTATATGAGTACGAAGACTCTGTCATTTGCTTATTGAAGCTTTTATAATAAAAACTACAGTTTTTAATTTTGCTAATAAGGTAAAAGTAAAACCTTCCCTTAAATAATATGATACAGTTTATTACACACACACACACACACATATATATATAACCTTTCAACAAAATATTTTAATTAAGAATTTAATAGACAGCCCCGTTTGTTGAAGTCTGGAAATTATCCCTCATTCACTTGTTAAAATTCATTCTTAGCAAAATCACGTCAATACATTACGAAAAATTATGAACGCCCTTTATCAAAAATGAATAAAAGCGTGTTTTTACTTTAACATAGTAATTTTTCTCAAATGCTTTTTTTCTATTTTCACGTCTGAAAAACTGCATTCATTGTATAATCGCTCAATTTTTATTCAATAGTCACCAATCATTTTGAGAAGCGATATTTGATATACATAATAGACCATTAATCTTCGAAGTGATTAGGCAAACGTTATAATTAAAAATTATTGGTGATTATTGAATAAAAAATCCGCCAGATCTGGCAACACTGATCGCTCGTTTTTCAACTTGGCGAAATAATTGACCCCACGAATCTCTCCATTTTCAATTGCATTTTTTGGCAACCTACAGATTCAAATGAAAATATGTTTGATTCAAATCTCTAAATACCCATTCCTTTCTTACTGTTAATTTGGCAGCAAAATTCTTGCTCAGTTATCTCGGGACATAATAATTTTGCTATAGGTTACTTACAAAGCGTTTTTCGTCTTAGCCGGACGCTAAAATGGGGCTGGCTTTATTTGTTCTATCGCAATATAAATTTACTGGATAGAAGTATTATATAAGTATTAGTTTTGTCATGTTTTCTTGTTATGAAATTAACTTATTTAAAATTTAAATATGTCTTTTGAATTCTGGTAATTATTTTGTATTCATGCCTTAACGTAATCTTTTATATCGAACCTGTATTATTCTTTTAGAATCATATTATATAAAGTAGGGTCAGGCGGGAGTAATCTTCGTATAAAAACAGTCTTTTAAATTTTTAATTTAGTTTTAATATAGAAAAATGTAGGGAAACTTTGTTATTGAAAAATATTTTATACATTACATTCCTGTAGGTTAATATTGCGCTAGTATTTCCAAAGATTACAATGAATTAAATATTGTACTAATTTAGTATAATATAACTAACTTAGTTATATTGTATTTCCCACATTACCTCAGGCCACGGGGTAAAGTGAGAAATTGGTGAGGTAATGTGTTTAGTTGAATTTAGAAGTATTTATATGATATTAAAACTTTTTTTGCATAGTACAAACATTTTTATTATGTTAAGATTCTGTTGTAATATAATCTACGCAATAATTGGCGAAAAAAATATTTAAGATGGAATTTAAAAGAAATTACGGTTTAAATAAATGATAGACTCGGTTATCAAAAGTATGTTCTTGAAGTATATTTACAATGTCTTGAATATCAAGACAGAACAAAACAAAACAGTGTAAGGTAAAGCTAGGAGAGATTGCGCACATAGAGGATAGGAGAGAAAGAGAAGAATGCGATCACTGCTACTGCAGGTAGTTGTACAACAGCAAAAGTAGAATGGCGACTTGAATTTCCATGTTGATTATTTCGATGCTCTAAGATAAAACATGGTTATTTTGCCTTATTTTCAAAAATAAATGCTTGAATTTTTTGACCACTTCCTAGGAATTTTTATAGAATGGCAGAAGTAGAAAATACTTTTAAATTAAACAATTTCTCATAAGTTACTAATCTAGACTAACGGAGCGAACATTAACAGTTTTCTATAAAATCGAATAATTGTTGAATAAAAAGCTGCGCATCTACAAAATGGGAGATTTTGCGCATTGATTTCATTAATTTCTATACTAGGAGAGATTATGCATCTTATAAGTAATGTCAAGACAATGAGGATATGTCTCGAACTGTACCAGGAGACAACTTCGACAAGTGACTGGACTAGCTGAACCCACAAGGCGGCGCATCGTTTGGGAAACCGTCCCCAGAATATGAAATTTGACATTATTCAGGAGTGGCAAGGATTGACCAAAGACGTATCTCTGACAGTATTTACCTCTTGAGTGCCAATATTAGCCTATGGGCACAAATTGTTTAATGTTACTGTGTATCTGTTTTGATATGCAATATTTTCAAGTATAATGCTCAAATTTCGTAGAGCTGCCAGCTGCTTATATAGAAGCGATAAAACTGAATGTAAATAAAAAATACCAGCCTTCTTAAATTAGTTTTTAAGGATTGTAATCGTCTAAATTTCAATAAAATAAAATAAAGTAAATTAACGTAAGGGTTTTTAAAGTTGAAACGAGAAGGTTTCAAACCAAGTGAAACTTGTGTTTTGAACATACTTGTGCGGAAGGTTTTGAGAAAATAAATTTTATAAATAATAAACGGTAGGCGGGTTCTGGGATTAAAATTGGACAGAACCAGGGCTATATCATAGGACAGACGGTGTGCTACCCGTCTTTTTGGCACAGAAATGCATTGCATACACGGTGCGCAAGCCGCCTTGAATGGGTAACTTGTAACAGGTGGTAGCAAGAAAGCAGCACTATTTTCAAAAATAAATGCAACGATTGTGGACAACGACGGATTAGGTTAGCAAACATGAAACCATTAAAAGTGAAAAGGAAATGTACTAATTTTAAGTTAAACGTGTTATTTAGTAACTTAATGTTATTTTGCAACCTTTATCTGGTTTTGTGCTTTTTTCAGTTTCTTTAATATTTGTTCTTTAAATACATTTCTGTAATTCCTTTTAAATTTTTTTTCTGATTTTTTAATTATTGAATTGAAATATCCACTCACAATACAAAAATATTAGTTTACAAAAACCTTACAACAATGTAATTTAAGTGCAATAATTATTGTTAACAATTTAATATAGTTATATGTATGCGCAATCTCTCATATCCATGTGTGGGACGGCGGTAGCGCGGTCGGTAGAGCGCCGAGCTTTTAATTGGAAGATTGCGGGTTCGATACTCGATCTACCAAAGACCGCCGTGTGCACTAATGATGGCTGGTGCGCGTAAAATCCGTCGTGGCTGCAATGTTGTCTATGTTCCCATCCAAATTATACTTATGGGGGTCACCGAAGTGGGGGAAGCTATCTCCTCCGTGGAGGATCAAAATTGTGATGACTTGTCTCCGAACTATCCTTAGGTTTGAGTTCCAGATCGTAGACAATTTCCCATAGCGTAGCACTAGTGCGACGTTAACCCAACCAACTAACCTACCCATGTGTGCGTGCGCACCTACCCATGTACCCCCTCGCAGTCATGTTATAGGTAGAATGGCAAAACATTGGTATTTCCCCCAATGCGGGTTAATATTTTGCAACTCGAGAGTGGCAAAGATTGGTTGACGGAACATTTGTTTGTAAACATGCTCTTTCCTTATAAGTATAGCGGCTAGAATATACAGTGTGATGGCAAGCGCTTATGATCGCATGCTTAAAATACTGCTAAAAAATTTAAGCTTCCCAGATGGCGCTGCGATCGAATTTTTTGCTCAAATAGAAGAGCTTTGAGTTTAGAAGAGCTTTGGCTTTTCCCAGTTTTGTCTGCTCAATCACATGATCTAAGCCCCTAATTAACCAATAGCGAGTTTTTCAAGCAATAAACTCGATCGCACTGACTTCTGGTGAGAGGCTTACTTTTTAAGGCACTGATTTGCTGGTCGCTTTCCAGGCGCTGTACTGTAAGGAGAGACTGCGTGTCACTCATCTTGGTTTTATTGCAGCTGTTGGTTTAAATTATAGCTAACAACAAAATAGTAATCGAAAAGCATAGAAAAGGAACCAATTTAAAATTATTTACCGGTAGTGAAAAAAAAATGATAATAATAATAATAATAATAATAATAATAATAATAATAATAATATTTGGATTTTTTATATTGTTCTGTTTAATTGTGCGCATACTCTCCTAGTTTTACCTTATATGGATTTGCCAGCAACTGAATTCTAAATATAAGTGACCTTATCAGAATTTCATTCCAAAACCTTTAGTAAATTGAGGATCAGTTGACAATCCAATTTCATCGAACTAAAATTTCTGTCTGAATGATTTTGTAAGTTGTTGTTCTTACAAGTTTTTCTTAAATAAAATAATGTATTTACAGTATTGACGAATAAATCTGCTGCTCAAGGTTTAGTTAATGTTCCTAGATTTCATTTTCAAAGTGTTTTGGATAACCATTTCTCAAAACGTTTTCGAAAACCAATTTTCGGCTTTCCATTCGGAAATGGATTTATTCGGTATTTATATGTTTTGAAATAAGTTTCAAATAAAATTAAAACTTTACTTCTAATAAACAGGAATGACTATTAAATTTGCCTGACAGGTAGCAGTTTCCTCCCGGGCACCCCTGCTGATAAATGGATAACTACATCTCCCTAAATATTGTAAAGTCTCAACCATGTTCTTCTTCAAAAGTGAGATAGAGTTTCCGACCACACCTTAAACATGTTGGCTTTTACTCAACCCATCTTAAAATTTTATATGGAATAGCATATTTTTTAGATGCTGTGTAAATTGATTTCCCATTTTCTACTTCTGTTATTGCTAGTTGTAAAGTTGCATTTGAATATTATTTTGTGGCATGTTTAACACAAATAAGTATAAGTATATTGTTACTCAAAACATAAATTTTAATTTAATTATAATATAAACAAATGATATATTAACATTTATACTAATATTACTCAGATTTAAAAATATCATTTAAACCCATAATTTTAAATATATTCGTTTATATAATGTATATTGATATCATTACTTAGTTAAGCCTATCACTATGCCCATTTTATCCAATCTTATATAAAAGTATTTTATAAAAAATGTATTTCAAACATTTCTAATGTGGTTGTTGATGTTTGTTGACAAAGCCTTTATCTATGTCAGAAATCGGAAATTAGGTACTGAAATAGAAACTTACGAATGGCTCCTGCTTTGCATCAGTTGTTACCACTCACATTTTATTTTACTGGAAAATACATTTGATGAGCCAAACACTATTATCTTTTACTTTCATTCTTCTTTCATTAATTTTAATAGTAAGAACTAGCTTAAATCATAACTATACCCAGATTACCCCACCTGACCCTACTAAAGAATGTTAAATTATTTATATTAAATTATTTTCCGCTGACCAATGCACATAAATATTAGATACAGTAAACAAATCATACATTAAAAATAATTAAAGATATTTATGGGGTTGGTTGGTTGGATTTAAGGTCGCATTAGTGCTGCATAATGGGCAATTGGCGACGGTCTGGGACACACCCCTAAGGATGGTCCGGTGACCTGTCATCACAATTTTGGTTCTCCACTTTTCCGCTTCGGTGACCCCCAGAGCTATAATTTTGATGGGAACATGGAGGACATAGCGACCACGACGAATTGTACTTGCACCAGCTACCATTAGTGTACACGATAGTCTTTGACCGGCTCGAGTACCGAACCCGCAATCTTCCAACTGCGAGTACGACGCTTTACCTTACTCATAGTAATTTTCAAAATAAGAATAATTAATTTATACTTTGTGTAAAAAACAGTAAATAAAAATCATGCAATAGTGAAGTCATAATGAAACAACAATGGTCATATCAAAACAATAATGGCATACAACAATACAGTATACGAAACACTACAGTATACAAAATACTTAGCTACAATATACAAAATACTTTTTTTAGAGGAGGTATTCTTAAGAAGTAATTTTGTAGTGTTTTATTTATTTTATTTATTTCTTTGTAAAATTTTCTTTTATGTTTGATGTCTACTACGCAATAACATCACAGCAAATGCTGACATTTTAGATGAACACAAATTATTTCTTATAGAATAATAATAATAATAATAATAATAAAAGTTATTTTACTATAATGGTAAACACGTTACCTCAATGTGTCATTATAGAGAGAACAATCTCTATTACGTCAATGTACCCTCATAAAAATCTTTGCAACCGACAAAAATATATTTTATCTCATTTTATACAGTGAAAAAATGGATGTGTATATATATATATATATATATATATATATATTTGAAAGCGATAACATGCGTCTTTTATTAATTTAAATGTAGATTAATTGATAATAGATACGTTGCATGTGCTGACATACAAAACAGTAATGATGTCATATGTGTCACAACCGTCACTATATGTCATTCGCCTCAGGAGATGAATCTGAATGAAATAATCGTTATCACATTCTTTTCCCCTTCGGATATCAAAGCTGTATTTTCGGCGGATAAATACGATTTACGAAGGGAAAAAAAAAAAAAAAAAGATATGATATCTTTAAGAATAAACAAACGAACAAAATAAAAGATAGAATAGTAAAATAACTAAGCAAAAAGTAATTTAATCGAGAAATACTTTTAATGAAAACAAAATAATCACATCTAAGCAAACTAAATATTTAGATAGAGAGAAAACAGAAAAAAAAAAAAAGAAATTTGTTTAAGAACAGGTGCAAATATGCTGTTTACCAGAATGAAAATTTCTTCGATAAAGTAACGCGAATCGAAAAGGAAAGTGAAGTAAATTTAATCAATAAGTCTGCTTTTTGGAAATTAATTATTTAAATCGTCTGTAAGAACATTATTTTGTGTGAAGAACTTTTTAAACAGAGTTGAACTTTTAGATAAAGTTTAATTTACAGGATATTCGAATTTATTTCAATTAATTTAACTGTCAAAATAATGCATTAAAAGTAAACTAAGAATTTAAAGTAGTATGTTTCTTGATTTACTCAAAGTGAAATTGATTTGTACGTTTTAAATGAAAGTATTTAAATAAAGATAAAACAATGCAAGAGCGATTTTTAAAAACGCCTTTTATTTAAGAAAACCACCTTTTCACGACATATTCAAAGGTATATGTAAACCTATTATATTTAATACATTATTCTTTCTGTTATGCGGTTCTGAGAAAATACAGAGATTTTACACAAAAATGTAAAACTCAGAAGCAAAAAATAAAGTTTATATGAACTGTAATAGCTATTATATTTTTGGCTAAGCATATACTTAAAAAAAAAAAAAAAATAATAATGTTAAATAATATAATTATAATTTGAAATATTATAGTGTATATGAGCCTGGTAAATGATTTCTAGAATATGTTAGTTCATCTGATGAGAAATTAAGCTCCTAAAATTAAATACAGGGTTGAAGAAGCCTACTTATGATGATATATCAATTGTTGAAACGGAGTTTATATTTTGTAGGGTCCTCTACAGTTGAAGGAAAAATTATCATTTCATCTAAGTGTGAAAAAAAAAAGGATGAAATAACGACAACACACATGTCTGTCAAAAGAATTTTTGTTATTTTCATCTAATTTTAATTTAGGACGTAATTAGACTTATATGACATATTAAAAATTTTCACATTCTGGTTAATACTCACTTTCACAGAATCCATGGATGTATGAAGTGCATAAAATATTTTGGCATTGTAGTTTAAAGAGCATTAAATTGGGGAAAAAAATGATATGCCAAAATAAACTTTTCATTTAAAATCAATAATGAACGTCGGTTTTGGGTGTAACCGCTATTTGTAGTTTAAATAAATCTGTACCCCGGGGGTAAAAGACACCATAACCCTTTTTTGTGTGAAAAGAATTAGTATCATGTCCTTGATGAGAATTTTTTGCTTTATTACCTTAGTACATCATGTTATTAATCATGTGTTAAAGTATCATAGAGAGATTACTTCTAATTGCAAAGAAGTGCATTTCAACATGCATTTAAAGTTGAAAAAATAAAACAGTTGCTCTCATATTTTTGTCCCATAGTGTCCTTTACCTCCGGCGTACAGAAATAACTCCATAGCATATATAGAGTAATTATTTTTAATAATAATGCAGAAAAATAAAACCAAGTAATCTAAAATTGGAAGAATTTAAGGGATCACTTTAAACAAAAAGTTGTATAAGAAGGTGCAAAGAAGAGAACAGTAACATGAATAACTTTTCAAAGCTGTTATAGATAAGTTTAAAAAATCTTATTATTTACTTCTACTTCAAGTAAAGCCCTGATGAAATTAAAAAGAATTTAATAAAAGCATATCACTCCCTTTTTTACTTTGAAGTGAATTTGGCAGTTTTTTAATAGTGCTATTTAATGGTAACTTCGTAAAATGTCAATCAAAAGTGTATTATTTTAAATTCGAACAAATTATTTTAGATTTTCAAGAAGCATTTATTTTTTCAATATTTTATTCAACGAAATGTAAAGACATTAAAAAGTAAAAGAAAATAAAAATTGTTTTGTTCTACTACAACCAAGTGGACTTTTACATTTATTTAACACAATAAACAAGCAGGACGTTATCAATAATAATTTGTTATATGTTACAAAGTAAAAAAAAAAAAAAAAAACTTCGTTTTTTTTTTTTTTTTTTTTTTTTTTTTAAATTTTATTTTAAGCACTGTCCACCCCCCCCCTCTATGAAACTGCATTATTAAAAATCGGAAATACATAGACCTATAGGCACAGCTTCATAACAAAAATATTTGAACAGATAAAGCCTTATAATCAATAGATAATTTAATTTCTCTGTGAATATAAACACTAGCTTCTATTTTATTCGTCTTTTTCCCTGGAAGAAACCTTACGCACGCTCCATTTTATCTTTTATTAACTGATGATTGCCAGATTTCTTTGGTCATTTATCTCTCCGAAAGAATATTTTCTTTTATTTTCACTATAGAAGAATATCAAACACTGATAAACAATAATTTAATTCATACTATTTCAATGAAATGAATAAACGTGATGATTATTGTTATTAAAAGCGGAAATTAAAAAGAAATTCAATTTATACAATATTTTTCTTGAAGGAACTTGCAGAATACTGTATTCAATTTTAATAAATGCATTTAAAAAGGTTTTTTAAAAGTAAAGTATTGCACTATAATTGTTGCCTATGATGAGATTATTAGTTCATAAATACTTTTTATGAACCGAAAGTGCTGGTAAATTATCTGTTAGAAATAATTCACAAATTATATTAATTATGGTTACAGTTAATTTGTCGAATATCAATTAATTTTCATTACGTTGGTTGTAGATATAATATATATATAACAACGGACTAGTGGAGAAGTGATTTTTTGTTGAAAATCGGTTACTAAAAGCAGTGGAAATACTATTTTTTTATTTCCTTATACAAATTATAAAGAAGTATAATAATTCCGATTTTTGAAACGAATTTTATATCTCGCATTGCTCAAAAATAAATAATCGTAGAATGTTGCAAATTTATATTCGTGTCTGTCATGATATCTAGTTGTACACCTGCAACTTTGGTCTTAATGCGAGCTCTCGTGTCAGAGATATCTACGCTTTTACATGATTTTTCGTGACGTTTGTATGCAAGTATGTGTGTGTGTGTGTATCCCGCATAACTCAAAAACGATTGAAAGTAGAACGCTAGAGATTGGTATATAGGTTTGTTAGGACATCTAGTTGTGCACCTCCTTTTTTGGTATTACTGCGACTTTCCATTTTGGAGATATTTACGAAAATCATAATTATAATGACAAAAAATACAAAGGTTTTGGCCATTATACTCCTATATATGTCATACCATCATAGAGATTTCGAAACAAGCTTATGATAGAGCCTGTAATGATATCGTTATGAAAGTTGTCGACGTTTTTGCGTGGAGTTAAGTTATTCTTAAAGACATAAGCAGGTTCAAGCCGATGAATGCATTTTATTTAAGGAAAATTCAGCCCGTAGATAGAGCCCGTAATGATATTGTTAAGAAAGTTGTTCGTCATTTTTGAGTGACGAAAGCAATTCTTAAAGACATAAGCAGGTTCTAGTCGACGAATGCACTTTATTTAATGAATATTCAGCCCGTAATGATATTGTTATAAAAGTTGTTGATATTTTTGCGTGTAAAAAGTACATAAGCAGGTTCTAGTCGATGAATGCATTATATTTAATTACTATTCAGCTCGTAGATAGAGCCGAATAGTAATGAATGCCCGTAATGATATTGTTATGAACGTTTTCGACATTTTTGTATGCAAAACGTAATTCTTAATGACATATGCAGGTTCTAGTCGACCAATGCAATTCATTTAATGAATATTTAGCCCATAGATATCGCGCGTAACGAACTTGTCTTTTCGACTTTTTTGCGCGTAGAAAGTAATTCTTAAGAACATAAGCAGGTTCTGGTCGACGAATTCACTGTATTTAATGAATATTCAGTGCGCAGATAGAGCCTGTAATGGTACTTTGATGAAAGTTGTTGATATTTTTGCGTGTAGAAAGTAATTCTTAAAAACATAAGTAGGTTTTAGTCGAAGAATGGATTTCACTTAATGAATATTCAGCCTGTAGATAGAGCTCGTAATGATACTGTTAAGAAAGTTGTCGTCATTTTTCAGTGACAAAAGTAATTCTTAAAGACATAAGCAAGTTCTAGTGGATAAACGGACATTTTTAATGAATATTTAGCTAATAGATACAGCTTACAATGATATTGTTATGAAAGTTATGTGCATTTTTGGGTATAAAAAGTAATTCTCAATGACATAAGCAGTTTTTAGTCGATGAATGCATTTTATTTAATGAATACTCAGGAAACAGTTGAATAAAACACTTTGTTGTGCTATAAAAATCTATAATCAATAAATATTCTCGAAGCAATCTAATAAAACAGTCATTCTTGCTATAGAAATAAAATAAACACTGTTATTTACACTACACAGCAGAAGTTTTGCTAATTTAGGAACAACCGAAAATTTCGAAGTCAGAATGAAATTTGAAATCATCGAGAGTATTGTCACAGTGGTTTATAGAATTTTTGAGGTAACGATTCATTAGTTTCTGCATTCGACGTAATGATTCATTAATTTCTGAGCTACAAATTAATGAATCATTACAAAAAGTTCTAGAACTTGAATCCTATCGAAGTTAGGGTTTCCAAACTTTGGTAAGCCTTAACTGCCACTTTTCGCCCTATTTGAATGCCTAATTTGACGCTGAGTCAACGCCCACCCCCGTGGAAATAAAAAAAACTCTACCATCTGTTTCTCTTTTTACAGGAATACCGTATAGAATGTAGCACGTAAAGATGTAGGCAAGTTTTAGTCTTTACAATCACCAATAATCACTGTTCTTTTCTTTATAGTCTTGTTAGTCATTTATAGAATTTTCAAAGAATTTGGTTCTGCGTTGTAAATAAATAAAAGTTTTCGGAAAATTCCAGAACTTTGTTTTTGTTGAAGTTAGAGCTTCCAAACATTGACAAACCTAAACTACAAATTATCGCCAAAATCGATGCCAAGACCAAAATCTATCTTGGCTACAAACTTGGCGAGATTAGCATCAAATTTGGCCGCAAATATTGTTTCAGAAAAGCCAGAGTTAGTAAACCTTTTCTAAATTTTAACAAAATGAAATGTTTTGGTAAAATATATCGTTTCTCGTCACTAATTTTCACCAAAGAGAACAAAAGTAAGTCATCTATACTCGAATGATTTTTATTGAACTCAAGCAGTTCATGAACTGCTTGAGTGCAGAACCAAATGCATTTGGCAATGAGAGATTCTGTAATAAACCGGGGAGCACTATTCCTGAAAAAACTGCTATAGTTGTCACCGCAGTATATATAATCCAATTATCGTCAATATTTTGTGGCTGGAGTAGCATTTTTTTTTTTTTTTCAGGAATTTTCTTATGCTGGAACCTGCCTGTTTATTTTCGAATCAACTACCTCACAAAAGTGTGAATGTTTTTATAACACTGTATATATATTCTAGTGGGTGTATAAGGAAGTCATGTGGTACCCACATCAGATTTTTTTGTGCTGTATTTGATAAACAGTGTGAGCAAAATAAAACTGGTCTGTAAAAAATTGTAAATCAAACTAAATGTACGATTTTTCACAAAAAAGTGTTTTGAGTTAGTGCCAGTTGTCTATATGAAGGACTTAGGCATGAGAATGAGGACCTTTATAGAGGATCCTAGCCAGTATTATCACTAATTTCGGAGAAAATCACAGAAAACTCCGCTTTGCTAGGTCGATGAGCATAACCCGGGACCGAACCCATCATCTCCCGTTTATCAGCCTCGAGAGCAAAACCACTCGGCCAACAATGGGGTTGTTAACGAAAAGAAACTCTGTCTGTTATAGAAAATGCTGGAAGGACCACCGGTGTCGTAGGTAATTGCTGTTGTCAGTGGTTTCATTTCTATCATTTTCTGTTATGGGCAGTTCTCCGTGCTAGTCTGATAAATATTTTACGCGCCAGTTTTATTTTGCCCACCTAATACATTTTGTAGGCATTATTATCATACACTGAGAAAAATTTCTGTAACTGACATCTAGAATCTAAATTGTGGCTCTAGAAAAAATAGTTCCATGTTATCCTTATAAATTCTAGTCCCCTTGGAAAGAGAGTTCTAGAAGCCCCTATTGGAATTCTAGAGCGTTCGCCTATATTCTCGAGGGCAAACTTATTTAAAAATCTCTGCAAATAAATGAGACCACAAGAGGCGGGTTTCTGCAAATATTTGGTAATAATCTTGGTTTATTACCAAATTCTAGAAAATCAAGCGGAATTTCTCGCAATATAAATAATTCAGAATATTTAGAGTATTCAGAATATTGTTTCACCATCTAGAAACATGTACACTAGAAATTCTCGATAATTTCGTCTATTCAGTTTATTGGCGTGCCTTATGCGCATAGCTCGGAAATCTATATTTCTAGTTAAGGGATTTAGAAAATGGCCACTTATTCATTCTAGAGAAAGGCGGTATATTTTTTTTCTCAGTGTAACAGAATGATTAATATATGATAAAAGTAACTTAATTTCTTCATTCAAATGAAAATAATTTCAAGTACCTTAAAAATATATAAATTTCTTTAAAGTAACTCAAAATTTTCCGTAATTTGTACGAAGATATTTAATTTTAATAACCTTAACAAAAGAAAGAAAAAGAAAAAAATTTAAAGAATACTTTAAAGCATTTAAAAAGAATTGTTAAAAATAGAAAAAGAAAACTTTCATTATTTTTATATAAGATAATTTTCATAAAAAATAAAATAAATGCATAGATATAAATTAAAAATTAATTAAAAATGTATTAATTTATAAAATGTTTTGTAAATTAATCACAGTGCAGAGACTAGAGTAACTTGTATGCGAAAGTAAAATGGTATTTCATCTATTTTAATTTAATAATTTATTCTCTGTCGGGGGAAATTTTAGCGAAGCATTAATATCGAAGGCGTTCATCATTGGTATTCGAAATAGCTGAAAATGAAAAAATCGCTTATTAGTAAATTTGCAACTTTAAACTACTCTGCATTTAACATGATTTTTCAAATTGGGTTAAGCACTGTTTTTAGAATTTAGTATTAACTTCAATGCTTTCTGCATATTATAAAATTTAAGATTTCGATTCCAGTATCTGAGTACTTTATTCTGTATGAAGGGTAAAACCTAAGCAAAATTTTAGCAATATCACCATACATAATCTATTTTTATTTATTGGATTTGTTTCATGCAATGCTACTATATATGGTCCCTACACACTGTGTTCCATTGTGTGTGTTTTTCATATATGATCACTATATAAACACTAGGGACCATAAATAGAAACTTACGATATTATATTAAATTTTTCTTTTACTTTGAAAATATGAAATTTAACTAAACTTTATTTTTTTGCATTCAAACTGTTACATTTTGCCGCAGTATAACATATATAACAATTACACACACACACACATCAAGCATATATACATAGAAAGGTGCACAAGATTTGTTCATTAGTAAGAAACAAATGTAAAAAGTACTAGTATGTTGTGGCCACCACGAGACTTTCTTCTATATTTTCCTATACAAATTCTCTCAGTAACAATAATAATAATAATAATAATAATAATAATAATAATAAAAAAAAAAAGTGGGACTTTGACAAAATGTTGGGTAAAATGTGAAAATTATTCTAAGTTTGTCAAAACACGGAAACCGTGGGACTTTGACAAAATTGGGGGAAAAATGCAAAAATTTGTTTAAGTTTGTCAGAACACGGAAACCGTGGGAGTTTGATAGAATTAAGGGGAGGAAAAAAAAAAAAAAAAAAGTGGGACTTTGACAAAATTTTGGGTAAAATGTGAAAATTTGTTAAAGTTTGTCAAGACACGGAAACCGTAGGACTTCGACAAATTAGGGGAAAAAAGCAATAAGTTTGTCAGAACACGGAAACCGTGGGAGTTTGATAAAATTAAGAGGAGAGAAAAAAAAAAGATTTTTTTTCTAAGTTTTTTTTCGTAAAAAGTAAAAAAAATCGATAACTTTGTTTTAAATTATCACAGATTTATAGTTCAACTATTCGTTTTAAATTTACTGACGAGACCTTTCGAAAGATACCCATCTTGAAAATTTTTGCCCTATATCACCCTGTTAAAAATTTAGAAAAAGCGGGATGGCAACGCAACCTGTAAGACGATTTTTACCAAAAGTTGATAGGCACTAATTTATGTCAAGGTGCAACTACATACCAATTTGTATGAAATTCTGTGCAGTAGTTCCAGAGATACAGTTGCCACAAAATTTTGTCACACACACACACACAGACAGACAGGCAGACAGACATTTTCTAAAAATGGTAAAATCGTGTTCTACAGCTCTCAAAACGTGTAAATCCATCAAAAACCCGAAATCGAAAACTTTTACGAATCCAATACTTTCTTCTATTGAAGATAGAAGAAAGTAACAAGAACTAATACTATGATGCAAAAAATGAAATTGATTGCAAAGATGTAATTCTGTGTGTCTTAGTCAGTAATGTCTTAGAAAATCACTGTAGTTTTGAAACATTTTTATTGAGCTGTTATACTAACGATGTCATCGATATATAATAAAAACTCAAGTTAAAAATGACTAAATGATATTGTAACACAAAATCCAAGACAGTCTTTAAAAAAAAAAAAAAAGAAAAAAGAAAAAAAAATAGAGATAAATGAAGATTTAAATGACTTTAAAGGTTTAAAATAGAACTTTGGACATAAAATTTCGAAACAGCATTTAAAAATAGTTTTAAAAATAAATAAGATGGGCAAATTCAAAACAATCTTAAATAAAATCTTTTTGTAAAAAAATAGAACCGACTCCAAAAAGCAACTAATTGCGCCTAAAAGTATAAAATAATTTCCTTCGCCAAACAACCTATAACACTACAATTAATCATAACTTTTGAAGTCGGCGCAAAATTAAATAAAATTAAATTAGTTTTTAAAGGTTTGTTTTTAGATCGGTAGCAACAAATGCTGTTGTCTCGAATGATCCATTTTCATGTTTCCTTTATTATTTTATCACTGTATACAACTGGTTCATTAGTAGCATCTACATAGAACAGTGAACATTCTTCACAATGCGGTATTTATGTTTCTACGAAGTTAGAGTTTCCTTTGCAAATTTGGTATGTCTTTGCTAACTATCATCCTTGGTTGATCAAAACGTAATGCAAAAATATACACGCAATATGTATATTTTTATAAAATATATCGTATGAAGTATTGTTTCGTATTCTTGATTACTCTCTTAATATACCTTATCAAAAGAATCATGATATCCCAAAGAAATTAAATATGTTTGCCAGATAATTTTGCGATTTTTCTTTCACCAAGGACGTCAGATACCAGTATCTTCGCCAACTTTTGCTGCTTACGAAATCTTATTTGTTTTCTTCAATCAAAGTAGTTTTCGGCTGAGTTTTGCAGGTGACAATGTGAGATGTGTATTTTGAATAGGATTTGATTTTTGTATTGAATAATGGTATGGATTATTATTTAATTTTGCGCCGACTTCAAAAGTTATGATTAATTGTAGTGTTATAGGTTGTTTGGCGAAGGAAATTATTTTATACTTTTAGGCGCAATTAGTTGCTTTTTGGAGTCGGTTCTATTTTTTTACAAAAAGATTTTATTTTTCTCTTTTCAGTGAAAACTTATTCATATAGCAGAACATCAGAAGACGTTCGACGGCAGTTTCACAAATCACAACTTCCAAGAAAAGTGACATAACTCAAAAAAAGGTTTATGTCACTGAAAAATACACGAAATGCAGCCAATGTGAACAAAAAAGTTACATCTCCATCGAGAAAGTTATTCGCTCGACAGACAGTTGTGCCAGTTTTATTCTAGTCAAGTTACTTTTAAGTTGATTTTTCTCAAATTCTACATTTTTAAGTTGGGTCACTTTTGTTGCCTTTATCGGATATGAACAAAAAACTATCTATTGAACGAACATACGTTAAATTAAAAAGTCTTTAGAAATGCAAAGAACGGATACGCTGTGTTCGTAACCAAAAATTCTGTTAGGCATATATATTGAACTTTACAGTGAATACGTGTCACCCGCTGCGCTGGAAAATGAGCAGCGTAAAGTTCAAACAAAGAGCAAAATATGCATTGCAGCTGACGTTTCAACATCGATATTTACATACTGCTTTTACCAGTGTAGCTGCATGCGTTCAGCAGTTAGAGTGAGAACAGACTTTTGTGAGTATCCTGTAATTTGTTTATACTTTAATGAAATCATAATAAAACCTATTTCAGACCAAGATCATTACGAGAACAAAAAAAGTATTAAAATTAAATCATCTCTTACAAAGTTATAAGCTATTAAATTTCAACAACAACAACAATGAGAAACATGGTTTGTATTGAGAAGCTCTTCCTTTACGAAGTCGGTTTAAAACGTCTATGCGTTAATCAATGTGACCGCTAACAATAACCATACTTTGAATTTTACATAGCATAAATATCACCCACTAAGCTACAGCATATGCAGTGTCGTTCAAGTGTGCACAAAATAGGAAATTGTGAACAAATGTCTGAACTATCTTGTCCTAGTAGATCGATGATGCTCTGCAATTTTATAATTCACTTTTTTCCCCTGTCTTGAACCGTTTCCGAGATAGGAACGCTAACTCCACTGTTTTCCACCAGGTGACGCTGTAGGCGGTTGAATCACGTAGCATATGTCCACTTTTCTATACCTACGTATCACGTTTATGACTATAGCTGCAGGTGTTCAGCAGTTAAAAGAATCGGGACTGACATTTTTGGGCACTCTGTATTTTCTTTTGATCGTAAAGATATTACAGTGGGACTTATTTCAGACCAAGACCTTTACAATAAAATAAAAAGTATCAAAATCAGATCATCCGTTCAGACGTTATGAGCTAACAAACAGAAACAAAAAAAAAAAAAAAAAAAAAAAAAAAAAATACGCTTTGAATTGAGAAAATCCTCCTTTTTCAAGTCGGTTGATTAGAGCATCTCTTACGAAGTTATAAGCTTACAAACACCAACAACAACACATAGTTCGAATTAAGAACACCCTCCTTTCTGAAGTTGGTTGAAAACGACTTTGCGCTAATCGATGTGACCGCTTACACTAACAGTACTTTGAACCACAGAGTATACGTGTCATCCACTACGCTGCAAAGTGTGCAACGTAGTTCAAGTGCGCACAGTGTAGTAAATTACGAGAAAACTACTGCACGTTTTAAGCGTTCTATTTTTAGCAATAAGGTCTAAAAACTGTCTTTTCGTAGTAAATCGATGATGCTCTTCAACTTCGTAATTAACTTTTCTCACATCTTGAACGGTTTTTGAGATAGAAGCGCTAATTCCGCTGTTTTTCACCAGATTGCGCTTTATGTTCTTTCGATTGTAAAGATATAACAGTGGGACCTACTTCAGACCAAGATCTTTACAACAAAAGAAAAAGTATAAAGTACCCGTATTTTGAACTATATAGCGTATGTCTCACCAGCTACGCTACAACGTGTGAAATGTAGCTTAAGTGTGCATAGTGTAAGAGTAAGAAATTGCGAACAAACAAATGCACGTTTTTAGCATTGTAATTTTAGCATCAATGTGTAAACTATCTTTTCTTACTAAATCGATGATGCTCTGCAATTTTATAATTCACTTTTTCCCCCTGTCTTGATCCGTATCCGAGATAGGAACGCTAACATGAATGTCTAAACTATCTTTTTGTACTAAATCGGTGATACTCTTGAAGTTCGTAATTCACTTTTTTTTTCTCTAGAACCGTTTTCGAGATAGGAACACTAACTCCGCTATTTTCCACCAGGTGGCGCTGCAAGCGGTTTAACCTTGTACTGCATGGCGACTTTGCTATACTTACATATCATTTTTATCACTATAGCTGCAGCCGTTTAGCAGTTAAAAGAGTTGGGACTGATTTTTTTGGGCACCCTGTATTTTCTTTAGATCATAAAGATATTATAATGGGACCTATTTCAGACCAAGACCTTTTCAACAAAACAAAAAGTATCAAAATCGGAGCATCCGTTCAGAAGTTATGAGCTAACAAACATAAAAAAAACATACGGTTTGAATTGAGAACCTTCCTTCTTTTTTTTGAAGTCGGTTAAAAATAGAGATCAATAAAAATTTAAATGCCTTTAAAGATTTAAAATAGAACCTTGGACACTAAATTCCGAAAGAGCATTTTAAAATAGTTTTTAAAATAAGTAAGATGGGAAAAAGACAAATATATTGTGTATTTTTACTTTATTTTTTAATTTAATTTAAAATATTTTTTTATTATGTGTTAAAATAGAAATAATTCTGATTATAAATTACTTATTAAAATATTTCTGATTACAGACAAGAGAAGATAAGAATTAAAATAAATGAAAATATTAATGTTAAACGAAAAATTATTTATTTCATAAAACTATTCTCATTAATAAAGAATTTTACATCTTGGATATAAATAGAATTATAGCCTTAAGTGTTTTCAACCAATTTAAGATTATTTGGATACGAAATGGATATGACAGGAATGATGAATGAAGACTGTGTAAGAAAACACCATTTGTAATATATGGTGTTTGGTTACAAAGTTTTATTCATAATCCTTCAGCAAAATTGTTTCAATACATTTTCCTCTATGACAGGAATGATAATGAATCAGAACCATCAACGAAGACAACAGTTATGTCATCTATTATTTGTACATTGTACATAGTTACTAATTTTAAAAGATCCTTCATAATAACACAGTTAGAGAGCAAATAGCAGACTAGATGCTTAATATTTTTGAACAGTAAATTAACATATGTATTCATATAAAATATTTGAATATATTATTATAAAATATTCCGAAAAAAAAAAACTTTAATATATTTAATATATATATATATATTTGAAGGAGTCTTTTAATATTAAAAAAGCAAACGGTCGAGACTATTGTTTAGAAAAAGTTTTACCTTCTTAAAAATATTCTCAAAGTTATTATTATTTTTTTTTGTAAGTTATTGTGTAGGTATTGTAACAGTTAGAATTTTAACGTTTGTCTATTTCAAAACGATTGCTTAAATGAAAAGAATTAAGTAACTTATTATAGCACAATTTACAAAAAATAGTTTAATTATCAGCTGTTTTAGTAATATGATAAATTTATTTTATAACTGATTTCTTCGATTGAACATTTAGTTTTAAATTCAGATGCAATTAACTTTTATAATGAAATAGACTTTTATAATAAAATGTGCATTTTGGAAAAAAAAGAAAAAAAAAACATTCCGTTAACTTTCATGAAAGCTGCGCATCAGGCAGATTCATTTTTTCTCGTATCGCAGATAATCCTATTCGTATTGCAAAATACCACTTAAAAAAAAAAAAAAAATAAAAAAAAAAAAAAATAAATAACACCCCCCCCCCTTTTTGAATATGTTTTCTTTTATCTTAATAGGTAATTTTTCTAAAAGAATAAATGAAAAAAAAAAAAAAAAATATGTAATTTAATTAACTTAATGCTATAATTTAAAAATAAAAAAGAAATCTCTAAATTTATTAAAAATAAAAATTCTCACTAAAATAAAAGGCGTCATGTTCAAGGGAGATGTCCTTATTATACTAAGCAACAAAAATCTCATAGAATTGTATGAGAAGAGAAGCGAGGAAGTGTGAATCTGGCAGGTGTGAAGCCTTAATACCGGTCTTATACATGAAAATATCAAAATCGTAATAATTTGCATAGAACTAGTTAATCTACGAGAGTTTTGTTCAGTTCTGCATAAGTGATTTTTTTTTTCCTAATTAAAGGAAAATTTGAAATCTTTGAGTGTTGATTGCACGTTTTATTTACTCATCCAAAGCATAAGGATAAATTCATGAGATATATCCATAATCACCAAAAATACAAAGTTTTTTTTCCATTATATATGATTCACCATCTTAGAGATTATAACAGAAACTAATGACAGAGCTTATATAATGATGTTGTTATGAAAGTTATGGATATTCGTGTGTTTAAAAAGTAGTTTGTAAAGATGTAAGCAGGTTCTCGTTGATGAATGCACTTTATTTAACGAATATTCTGGAAGCAGTCGAATACAATTGTTATTCGTACAGAAAAGCCAATAATCAAAGAATATTCTCGAAACAATCCAATAAAACAGTCATTCGTACTAGAAAAGCAAAGTAAATAAAGCTAAATACATCACAAAGCGGAAATTTTGCTAATTCAGGAACAATGATCAACAACTTGAAGTATAGTCTCTCAGAGTCGACCGCTTAGCTCGAAATCTGAACAGAAACTGAACTCATCGTTAATATTGTTTGTGATTTATAGAACTTTCGAGGTAAACTGCGTTCGAAACAAATGGATCATACCGGCAAATTTCAAAATTCAGATTTGATTGAAGTTGTAGCTTCTAAACTTTGGCAACCCTAAACAACCGCTTTTCGTCAAATTTGCTCGTCAAATCAGGTAAATTGACGCCAAGTCGCAAAGTTTTCCGCCAACCCCCTACTTTTTTGCAAGAGAAAAAACTGGCAATTTCTTCCACTTTAATACCGTGTAGAAAATAGTATGTAAAGAAATAGACAGTTTCTAGTCAACAATTATCAATAATGACTCTTCACTTTTTACAGTTTCATTAGTGATTTATAAAACTTCCAAAGAATTTCATTCTACGCTAAAAACCATTAGATAATTCTCGAAAATTCCAGAAAATAGTTTCGTTTGAAGTTAGAGCTTCCTAGCTTCAACAAACTTAAATTAACATTTTCGTCAATTTCGGTCGACAAATCGCCAAATTTAACACAAGATCGTCAAATATGTCACCAAGACGGAAATCTACGTATTTCTCAATGAAGTTCAAGAAAAGTTTTTAGTGAAGTTCAAAAAATTCAATGATGCTCAAAAAATTCAATGAAGTTCATTTCAGTGAATTTCATTGAATTCCAAGCTGTGCATTTGCCAGTGAGAGATTCTGTAATAAGCTGTGAAATGCTATTTCTGAACAAGCTATATTCGTGCTCTGCGATGCACTTTTGGTTGATAAATGGTGCAAAAGTTAAAAGAAAAAAAAAATATTATGTACCTTGGAATTAAAGTGCATTATTCAAATGTGTCATTAAAATTTATTGGGATAAAATGTTTTTGAAGAAATATTAAAATAATAAAACCTGTGGACGAGATCATAAGAATAGTGTTTTAAATAGACCTCCCTGGGTTCGATTTCAAATAATAATATTAATGACAAATACTTTTCCTAAGTATATGACAATACTTATGAAAAGTATTTTTGAAAATTATTGCTTGACAATTTTTTGCCGATTTATTTCATAAGTATAGAAGTAAATCAGCACAAAAACATTTAATTAGTAAAGAAAAGTATGAGATTACACTATGTACTAATTCATTATATAGGTGTTGAAATAATAGATAAAAACAGCCTTGCCTTCATCGTTTGTAATTATTTATTCAATTAATTTCATGAAAATATATCTTAATCAATATGACAGTACTTTAAACAATAAAGAATTGGAAAATAACTTTCAGTATTCATTAATCATTTAGCTTTCGTTGCATTTTCTAAGAGTACAAAAGAAATTAATTTTGCATCTTAAAATTATTAAAGATGAAAGTTTCTATTAATAAGAAATTTATACTGGAAAAACACTAATTAAAACAAAGTATTCATTAGAAAGTAGTTACTGCTGTTTCAATAGTTCAACATGGAAGCTTCTGGCATGTGAAACAACGCTGCCTATTATCCATCACTATGTTTATTCATAGCTAGACAAAAATACAGAGAAGAAAAAGATTCCTTTAAGTCGGGAGTTATATATTTATGTATTAAGGATGTATATTTACATTCAAAACAATGGCAAAAAAATTAAAAATCATATATATATATATATCTTTATATATATATTTCTTCTGTGCGTGTGTATGTCACTGAACTCCTCCTAAACGGCTGGACCGAGCTTAATGAAATTTTTTGTGTGTCTTCAGGTGGATTCGAGAATGGTTTAGATTTACAATTCAGTTCAATCGGATAATTGGATCAAAAGATATTAAATAAAAACTCCGTTTTAACTTTAAAATGATTAAAAAGAAAAATATATTTGATGCCTAAATAAACAAAATTCGCGTTTATTTATTTTTTTCCGGAAATAAAATGTTTTTAATTTCGCGTGATAAACAATAAAATAATAATAATAATAATAATATACTATGAAAATATTCACGTGTAAATAAATGTTTTCATAGAGATACTTGGTATTAGCTTAAAATTTTTATTTAATTTAGTAGTACTTTTCTTTTCTACAGTTAAACAAAATTTTCGTTTTAATTGATACTTTATATGTAACTTATAAAGGTTCTTTTATGTTTTCACCTTATTTGTAAATAGTAATAATTTCGAATTTATTAGATTTTTTTATTTTTATTTTGTATATATCATAAAACAGGTTTTTTTTTTTTTTTTTTTTTTGTATGGAACAGCTTTAGTTTGGAAAAATTTGAAATTTGGCACCGAAGTAGTACGGACGTTTCCCACCAAGATCGTCAGTTACGCAATTGAGATAGCCATGTTAATTCATCGCAAAAATGGCCAAAAATATTTAAAGTCGACAAGGGGGGGGGGGTGGTCTATACTAAAGCTGTGCCTTTGTATTTATCTTTATATATATATTTCTTTTGTGCGTGTGTATGTCACTGAACTCCTCCTAAACGGCTGGACCGAGTTTAATGGAATTTTTTGTGTGTCTTCAGCTGGATTCGAGAATGGTTTAGATTTACAATTCAGTCCAATTTAAATTGTTTATTTAATTAATTTATCACTTATAAATTGTTGTTGATTTTGGAATGTTTCACATTGGATCCGGCAGACTGCGCTACGATCGTAGTATCGAATATTCAATAATACGCAAGCGAAGTGATGACGTCACTGGCCGTCCGTGGATGCAAGAAAAATATTTCCTATGTTAATCGCCCATTGGATTTTTTGTAAAAAATTACAAAATATCGAGGAAAATTATTTCCCGATTTTAATCCCCATATTTGGGTATAGATATGTATTAGTTATCATGTGCATGCGTTAGATTGAGTTGTTTTTGCTGTAAAATTGATAAAATTTGAATTTTTAATCTCAAAACTCTGTCATCCTTGGCGGAAAAAAAAATATCGCCATATCATCTGGCGAACATATTTAATTTCTTTCAAAAATAATGGTTATTTCAAGAACTTATATTAAGAGAGTAATGAATAATATGAAACAATTTCGTACAATACATATTACGAAAATATACATCTGGCATGTATATTTTCGTATTACGTTTTTGATCGCCAAATAAAAAAAACGCCAAGGAAGACAGAGTTTTGAAATTTAAAATTAAAATTTTGCCAATTTGAGAGCAAAATAGCTCAATCTAACACATGCATACGATAACTAATACATATCTATACCCAAATACGGGGATTAAAATCTAGAAATAATTTTAATCGATTTTTAATAATTTTTTATAAAAAATCCAATGGGAGATTAACATAGGAAATCTTTTTCTTGCATCCACTGACGGTCAGTGGCGTCACACTTCGCTTGCGTATATTCTATTGTAATTCCAGTTTGTCCCGACAGTTGGTGCTGCGATCAAATTCAGGAAAATATTTTGTAACTTCGTGTTATTATTGTTATACAAAAAATTGTGTCCTAATTGAAATATTACATCAAGATGTAATTAGTGTTTGAAGAGTTTTGAAGTGTGCATAAAAAACTATACATTTTGCAAATTTGGTGCGGAATTGGAGTGAGTATTTTACATAATTTTCTATCAAATTTACATGCGCGTTGATTAACAACCACCCTAACCTACAAATTTATTTGTGTAGCTAATTCATTATATTTTATTTATTTATTTTTTGTATGGAACACTTTTAGTATCGGATCCCTTTGGCAAAATTTGAAATTTGGCACCGAAGTAGCTCGGACGCTTCTCGCCAAGATCTTTAGTTCCATAATTGAGATAGCCATTTCAATTCATCGCAAAAATGGCTTAAAATATTTAAAGTCACCAAAGGGGTCCCATACTTTTGTGCGTGTGTATGTCACTGATATTTTATTTATTTATTTTTTGTATGGAAAATTTGGCACCGGGGTAGCTCGGACGCTTCTCGCCAAGATCTTTAGTTCCACAATTGAGATAGCCATTTCAATTCATCGCAAAAATGGCTTAAAATATTTAAAGTCACCAATGGGGTCCCATACTTTTGTGCGTGTGTATGTCACTGATATTTTATTTATTTATTTTTTGTATGGAACACCTTTAGTATCGGATCCCTTTGGCAAAATTTGAAATTTGGCACCGAAGTAGCTCGGACGCTTCTCGCCAAGATCTTTAGATCCACAATTGAGATAGCCATTTCAATTCATTGCAAAAATGGCTTAAAATATTTAAAGTCACCAAAGGGGTCCTAATTTGTGGCTTAGATTTAGAAAATCCGTGCTTTTCTCACGGCCAATTATATGTTGCGTGTTCCAGGGTTGGAAAACCTCCGAATTTGTTTGTGTATACTCCTCAAGGATTAACCAAAAATATTGTACATCCAATGGCATTACGGTAAATTCAGTTTCTTGTAGGTTAAAAAAATATACCTGTTATAAAATAAATTGAGTTTCAACTTTTTCACCTTTAATTAAAACGAGTTTAAGTTTTTATTTAATACGATCTTACATTTCACTTCGCTCATACTATACACATACTCACATGCATCGATTGATTGAATTGTGATAAATGTACATGTAATGATGTTAGATATTGTAATAACTTGTTGATAAAAATTTTCATCAAATCGGTTCAGATTGTTACAGCTTATTCAAAAAAGACGGAATTTTTATGTGAAATTCGTTGATATCAGAGATTCTCTCATAAATTGAAATATTTGCCGTATGAAATAAAATTTTGTGCTGTTCGACATTCAGCGGAGGTTTTAAATAACAAGTAGCAAGTAGAAAGTACCAAGTAGCAAGAAGCAAGTAGCAAAAATTTCGGTAATTATGTCTTTTACGTTATAATCGGAATTCACAGTCACCGTTCATAGCGCTCCATACCTGTTTCACTTATATACCACATCCTTACACACTTACAATAAGTTAGTTATTTTTTTCTATCAAAATATTCTCTAGAAACAATTTAAATGACAAAACAACGTTTGTCGGGTCAGCTAGTATATATATATATATATATATATAAATGGAGAATTTACAAATTATTTAAAAAAAAAAAATCTTGAAATACATTCACCTTGAAATGTTTTAAATAATTCTTAGCAATTGTATAATAATAATTCACGTACATTAATTAAGCATCAATATTAATAAACGTCAAGATATATGAAACGTGTAGATTAATTAAAAGGCAAGTTAGCAATTTTTACATAGTATAAAATTATTTTTTTAAGCAAGAAAATTAATGTTTTGGAAGATTTTACCAATACATAGAAAATGACTAAATTAATATTTTCTAATTTAAATTTTTGATATATATTTTGTTCATAGTATCGTCAATTGAATTTGCTGATAATGTAGATTTGTAATGTTTTCATTGTCATGTTTTTTCCTTTTTTTTTTTTTTTTTTTTTTTTTTTTTTATTTATTTATTTTCTGACTTTTCTAGGATCAAAAATTTTCTTTTCTTTCCAAAATTACAATGTAGCAGAAACACACAAATAAATTAATTTTTAGAGCTCTTATTTTTTGCGATCTTTTAAATAACTTTTCATTGTCATACAAGTACGGATAAAACTAGGGTTTAATGAAACTGAGAGAAAAGGGAATGTAATATCCATGAAATAAAAAATTCAGGCAAAAATACGGATTTACATGAATTTCATATTTTAATTATTTCTAAATAAGTCAGCTTGGAACTTTTGAAAAAAAATAAATAAATAAATAAAAGAAAGAAAGAAAGAAATAGTTTTCATAATGTTAAAAAAAGAAATTCGATATATTCGCATAATTTTGTTGATTATTTATAAAATATTAAACTAAAAATAGTTTAAAGCATTTTCATCTTAAAAACCCTTAACTAAATATTTGATACTCCATAGAAAAAATAAGTTTATCATAAAGAAAGAAAAGTACACCTCATCATTTAGATTTAAAGTTTCTTCTAGTTACTTCAACAGCCGCATAGGCACATGTTACACCAAAATTCATTATCCCTATTCATGGTCAACCAAAATCGTGGAGAAAATCAATCGAACATTGATTTTAGTAGCTTACTTTCTTATTACCTAACTGATTCTGTAAAATGTTGATCGATTATTTTAACTATTCTGTGCATGACCATTCAAATATTAATAAATTGGATTTGATGTATTATTTTCCAGACTTTTAACTTTCCTGTGAAGTGAATGAATAAATTATATAGAAAAAAATCAATACTTTTTAATCGACCAAAAGTTTTTGTTTTACAAATAGAGTTTTATTACTGTGTTTAAAGAGGCATTTTTATACATGGAATAGTGATTTAAAGAGAAAATATTTCTTTTCTTTTTTAAATTTTATTGATAAAATTTACTCTTTGTGCTTGAGCTACTATTAAATTTTTTATATTCATAAAAATATTTCTTAACCTTATGAATTGTTGAAATAGATGCAAATTATTGGAAACATAAACTCATGTTTAGAAATTAAAATGATATCAAGTTTATATCTATTTAAATAGTGAGTGGAAAATCTGTGTATTATTAGTGTTAAAAAATTAATTTATACAAATCAAGCAAGCCCTGGTCTGTTTGAAATTACTATATAAAAATGATCATAACAAAGTAAAAAAAGTTTATGTAAATTGCACATCGATATTGCCAGTAATATCTTAATACTCAATCACCTTTAGTCGAGTATATTGGCAAGTACTCATATAAAACATAAGAATTGCTAATAACAATATTGTTTAAAGTACCCTTATGTATACGGCGAAGAGTTACCACATAAAATCACCGTATTGGCATGAAATTATATCCACTAAATTATACTGAAATTGGTGAGGAGTTTGAATAAAAGAAATGGACATTTTTCAGAAAATTTATCAAATGTGATGTGAGAGATGCTGAACAGTTGTCATATAAAACCAAACTGTCGCACGAAATCACATTCAATAAAGTTCAAAGTAATTGTTAAGTAATCCGAATAAAGAAAAAAAAAACCAAAAATCGATCAAGTTTGATGCAACACCCTTAACCATGAAATTGGAGTGGAATTAATTAATTAGGGTATGTTTAAATTAACTCTAAAATCTTGTGATTTCAATGAATCGTTTTTATAATAATAAGTCTCAGTTTTTTAATTCTTATATTTATTAATAAGATTTGAAAGTATGAATAGTTATCGCTTCGTTTTGCTACAAACGAATTATTTTTTGTAACCCTGGAGTGGCATCATTCTTAAAAAAGAAAAATTTCTGTTTTAAGAAAAGAGCATGTTTTTTTGTTATGCAGAAGAATAAAATATTTATCTGTAACATGCAAAATCCTTCTGGTATTATATTATAATTCGGAGTTAAAATTACACTTTCTTAGTATTTATTCTATTGTTACTAAATAAAAGTCCTACGCAATCACAGTAAAGCACAGCAGTTTTCTCTATGAAAGGTTTCTCATCGAAAAATTTCTAACAAGGAAGGTCTCCTTAAAGCGCATACTCAGAATATTGTATAAAAAATTACAGACATAATACTTACATAGGTAATACAAGATCAGACAAATTTATTGGCGGAATCGCACTAAAATGTCTATAAAAATAAATAAATAAAATAAATAAATAAAAAGCCTTCGAATATTTGGCGCCAAAAGACAGAAAGTGCACGCGATTTGGCGAGCAACATCATTTCCCTCCAAATACAAGTAATTTTAATGCGTTTAAGAATTTCTTTCAAAACAAATCTTTCTGAATAGCGTTATAGTAAATATAGTTTGAAAATAATCGATCAAAGAGTTGCTTGTTTCTCGTAAAAGCTTGTATGGTATATGCATGTAGCCTTTTATTAAAAGTACTTCATTTTAGCTTTGAAATATATATATTGCGAGTTACAAATATTTAAATTGCATGTCAAATACACGTTTAGTTATATACATACATTTAGTTTTTTAATTGGTAATTGAAAAAAAAAAAAAAAAAACTTCTGTATTTTGAAAATTGCAAATATTTATTTTTTACTTTTATTTACCGTTTAAAATAAATTTTACAATTTGAAAAATTAATTTTAATTTTTTATTGAATATAACGTCTTTGAAAATTAACACGTACGATGTTGTTTGGATACTGTATAAACAATACAAGGAAAAAAATGACACTCACAAATGTTTCAGAAGAAGAAATTAAATTAAAAAACCGCATTATTGAAATATTAAAAAAAATATGAGCGTGTAATATGTAACTTTTGAAAATTTTGAAAGCTTTTCTGATGGTGCATATCCTTCGTCTAATGAAATATCGCAAAATTCCGATGAAAATGAGCATACTACCTAATTGTCTTTTAAAGATGTAAAACATCAATATACATACATACACACACACACACACACATATATATATATATATATATATATATATATGAGTGTGTGTGTATGTATATATCATGGGACAATAAGAAGAGGGCTGTAAATTGCGTGAAATCTGGATAATGTGAAATCTGGAAATTCATTTCGAAGTTTAAAAAGTGTTCAAACGAAGTTTAAATATGTAAAAAAAAAAAAAAAACGTGTATTGTATCATTGATCATTGGAAGAAAGAAACAAATAGAAAATGTAACTAATCGTAGAGAAAAATACGAAAGAAATAAAAAGCATTTTTCTTGTAGGAGGGTTGTAGAATTACATCTCCTAATGAAGCATCTTTCAATATCCAAGCGTACGCTCATACAACAAAATCATCTTTTTTTTTTTTTTTTTTTTTTTGTGCACTTTTGCTACTTCAAAGACCTGGTTTTATGCCCCCTCATAATCTATGAATATTATTTAAACTTATAAAGAGCTTAATCTTAATTCTTTATAATTTTCAATTAAAATTAAGTTTAAAGTTTGGATAAATTAACAAAAGATACGCAGTTAAAAAATTACAGTTATACAAATGTATTTTTTTTGAGTTAAACTTATTTAAATTAATTTGGTATGTAGAGTTAAATAAAGTTATTTGGTATATTTTATCTAGCCCGTGTAACAAAAAGTAAATTATAATAAAGGTTTGAATTTCCAATATTAATGTGTAACCTATACTGAAATTTGAGATTTAAATTTAAGTTTAAAATAATTTTTATCAGTTTAGATTTTGATCTAAATTATTGGTTGTGAAATCGGTATTCTTCGAAAACACAAACTAGCGTATGGATAAGTGATTGTCGTTTACCATTGTTTCATTTCAAAACAGTTATACACGTTCTTTTAATTTATTATTACAATGTAAATAAATGTGCGTACTGTTTTACTTTAAGTCATAATATTTAAAGTTCATAAGTAAAACTTAAGCTTAGTAAACTTAAGTATTTCATGTTAAACTAAAGGTTGTATAATTCGATCGTTATTAGGTTTATTTATAAATATATGTGACAAAATTGTAGTTATAGTAGTGAATTTAGTTAAAGTAAACTTTATTGAACTAGTTCAGTATAAAGAGTACGGAAAACGTTTTTCTGTAATACGTATTTATGAAAAAAAAAAAAATAATAATAAAAATAAATAAATAAATAAATAAATAAAAAGTTTAGCATTAGCTTTTATTGTGTCGCCAATGAGTGATAAATAGCCAAGAATCAGACTTTTTCAATATTTTTTAAAGAAAAATATATAGTGATTCCACCGGAATTTTTTTTACAAACATACATAACGCCATGAATAGAGTGTTCTGTAATTTTTTCAAAAATTTTTGCGTGTGCACCTGTGGAGACCTTCCTTGTAAGAAATGACTCCATTTTCAAAGGCGATTTTGTTTAAGGGGTATTTCATTTGGGAGTTTTTATGAAAGTGCTGTCATTCTAACATGTTATAAATATTATTTTGATTTTAATTTTATTAAGACATTACGTCATTTTCACGCACTCACAGTATGATGTTTAAACCGCATACATGAAATTTTGACGAAAAGGTAGTTTTAGAACTTTTTAAAATCATTTCATCGCTCTTTAATATTTAATTTTTAAAAACCTCTACTGAGAAGGAATATTTACATTAGAAGTAGTCTACGTACCAAATTTGAAGTTTCTAGCAGTATTATTGCAATTGAAATCTACGAAAAATGTGATTTTGGAAAAGGTTTTTCCTTACCAGTGCTGCCACATATGGCGGATTTTTTATTCAATGATTACCAATAATTTTGAGAAGTGATATTTTATATACACAATAGACTACCAATCTTCGAAGTGATTAGGCAAACGTTACAATTAAAAATTATTGGTGACTACTGAATAAAAAATCCGCCAGATCTGGCAACACTGTTCCTTACCAGCTTTCACTATACAGTTTTTATAATGTGCAATGCTTAAATAAACTTGAGATTAAAAATATAACCATGCACCTGAAGAAATCTTATAATTATTATTTATTACCTTCATATTTAAAAAAAAAATAAATACATAATTACTGATTTTTGAATTATAAATGCATTGGGGAAAAAAAAAAGAAAAAAAAAGGAAAGCTCTTTTAACGGATATACCCGTCATTGGCGGTCAGATGGCTAAATAAAGGTTAATATTTTTTTTATTTTTTTGAACTAATGAAAAATTACTTTAAATTAGCGAATTTAATGCACGTAGGTTTAATCAATTTTCGTTTTAATTTATCAAACAACTAATTGCTATAAAGAAATAAAATGATGTCCCGCATATTTTAATAGGCAGTATTAAGATTATGTCTTTATAAATCTCCTCTCTGAGAAAAGCACAGTGGTAAAAATAAAATAAATCAATCACTCAGTAAATGAACAAGGATTTTGAAGATGCAAAATTCTTCTGATGATAAAAATAACGTCATATAAAATGAAAAGAAAAGAAAAATCTAAATTTCAATTTAGCGATTTAAAACATTTTACTGAGATTGCGGTAAAATCACTAAAGTAAAATGATAATGTTGAAAAATAAGAATCGGAATTATACCGTTCATAAATCTTTATTAAAAATTTTAACAGTCGCAACATTAATTAAAATGACTTAAAGTGTACATGAGTTTTAGCGTGCTGAATATATAGTCTCTTTTCTCACATTCGCGTGCAAAGACGATGTTCGATGTTTTGTTTATTAAAAGTTTTCTTTCGAAAAAAAATAAAAATGAATAAATAAATAAAATATAAGAAAAATAAAAATAAAAATAAAATAAAATAAAATTCGTTTGTACAAGATTGTGACCAGAAGCATTGTGCATTAACTGTTAGTAAATTTATTGATTTACAATGTTGCAACCAAATTTCGGTCTTTCTGCCTGAACAATCTAAAAAAATTGAAGAAAGACTTCTTCTTCTTCTTCTTTTTTTTCTCTTTTTTTAATAAAAGACAGAAAAAACAATTTCATTTAATTAGCAGGTTTAATAGTTTCGAGACTAGAAACAAATTGTATGCATGCGTGGATTAGCTTTGTGTAATATTCATTCATGAACATAATTACTTTATGATTAAAGTTTAAAAACAATTATGTGTCTGTTTGTAAAAAAGCCTCAAACAATCATTACACCAGAATATCGCAGTGTTAACTCTTAAGTTGTATCCCCATATGTTTTACATTTATTGAGAATTGGTGCGGTGATTGTAATGTGTGTGCATTGTATCAGCAAGAATTAAAAACAATTTAAATTAAAAATTTATATATATAAAAAAAAAAAAAAATGTAGAAAAGTTAAATAATAGCATGCCATTCATTTTTGACTATCAATCAAAAACAGGATTGTTCAAATTAAAATTTCTCTATTCGATGGGCTCTAGAACGAGTACTTTGATAATACTACTTTAATTTGGTTTCAAACTTCAGTATTTTTACTATGAAATTAAATTTTATCCGAACTTTTTCCAAGCGATGCGCTCATAATATGAAAAGTCGGGGAAAACAAAATATAAAAATCTGTAAATTGGTTGCATTGCACTATAAACTGTGGGAGGTATCTGTGCATATATTTGGTATACTGAACTAAGGCCCTGGAAAAAATTATATGGTCGATTAAATAGACAGTAAAACTAGGATTTATGGAAATTTTTCGGATGGAAAAGAAACAAAAATACAACGTATGCAAGTGATTTGTTAATTATAATATACTTTAATTAAAATCTAATTTAAATTAATCGAACTAATTACCATATTAGATATTAATCTAATTTGCTGATGGAAAAAAGTATAAGGTCGTCGAATTTTTTGGAGGGATATGCACGAAATATAAAAGGCAACCTAACAAACCATTTAGGGTTATTTTAGTCTTTCTCTGTGCTACTGGCAACGATGCCGAGGAAGAAACAATGGTCCGATGTAGAACGCGGTACCAGTTGTGGTAATTTATATCGAAATGAATGCAAAAGCTATCAAGATATACTGGGCAATAGTTTGCTTCCCAATGCCACTCTAGTTATATCAGAAGATTGGACATTTCAACCACGATAATTTCAGCATCCATGCTGCTCATTCAACAAAAGCTTGATTTAAAGCGAATGAGGTCCGTCAGCTTGATTGGCCATTCCGCAGTCCAGATTTAAACCGACTGGAAAATATTTGGAGTATATTTGCGCAATCTGTTTATAAGAACATATGACAGTATTGAGGGAAAGGGGAACTCATCAGTGTGATTAGGAATGTATGGGAAAATAACAAAAAAGAAACTTCATCTCGACTTGACTAAAGCACTAGTCCTTCACTAAAGCACTAGTCAATTTTATTTTGAAGAAGTAGGCAAAATTTCAATAAGATCGGTCCATTACCTAATTTTTGAGAAATCATGTCCACCGTTTTTCTCAAGGGTCTTTGGAAACCAGTACCCACCGGCTAAATTTTCCAAAATTTTTAAGGAAAATTTGTAAAACATTGTTTAAATGTTGCTATTTTATATGCTCAAAATTTTGAATAAGAAAATTTACTTATTGTACTAAAAAAATAATAAAAATATATTTCTTTAAACCTTAGAAACCAATGTCATCCCGTGAATAAAACAATAGTGAAATAATCCCTAATTTGGAGCTGTAAAACCGGATAGATCCATTTAAATAGCCCAAATTGATCTTAATATCTCGATATTTGAACGCGATATTAATAAAATGTATATTACATGCGTTTCTATAGTATAGTATTTCTATAGTATTTATTATATAATAATTGCGTTTAACTATAATAATATCTGTATTTGAACATAATATAGCTATTATTATAGTTAATTAATGAATGCAATGTTAAAATTTCTGTAATTGTATTCCTCTTGACTAGTTTAATTCCATTAACTCACTCTTCTATATTCCAATTAATTTCACTAATAAAAAATAATACATGTTAAAAAAGAATAAAAAATAGAAATATTCATGCTTTAAACTTTAAGAATATTAACATGTATTTCTCTGCATTATAAAATAATAGACGACGAGAAACAAATTTCACAAACGGTTATTACTGTAAAAGGAATTTTAACGAAAAGAGTTTTCCCAAATTTTACAGAGAATAATAAAATTATAAAAGTAATGTACTCCAGAAGTGTTTTTCTTTTAAACTTAAAATCTGTTTTAAGGTAAATCTATATTTATATAACTGGTTGTATATTTATTTCAAAAGCTACAAATTTAAAAATATTATAAAAACATTTTATATAAATCCGAGTACCCATAAGGGGTTTCGTATTCGTTATCTCCTTAGGATTTCCGGGTTATTCTGAGGAAATCTTTCCTCTTCAGGGATTTTAAAATTTTTACAGAAATATTTTAGTATTTTCAAAATTACATATGGAATAGATTTTATCTGAGATCTCTTACTTCCACCTTTCGCTCTAAAAGATTTTTTGGTAAAATATCTATATTGGTGCTTTTACATGAAATGCTTTCAGAGATGTTTAGATTAAATCCTCCCATCTACTGAATTTAAAGATTTTTAGAAATATTTTTTCTTTTCTTTTCTTTTTCTTATTCTATCATTACTATAATCCTTTTGAATTCTGAACTTTTCTTGTAATATATATATATATATATATATTATGCTAAATTAATCTATAAGATTAAAAAAACATATATCCTAGAATAATTAAAATCAATATGAATATTCAAGCTTTAATCATTAAACAATTACATACGAAAGTGAAGCTTTATATGTAACAATAAATATTAAAGAAGTTAATATGAGTTGTTTCTGAGACGCTGATAAATGAGATCATATGTAACAAATATGAAAAAATCTGACGTGGGCACCACATGACTTTTTTATACACACATTGGAATATATATACATATTGTTATGAAAACATTCACGTTTTTGGGAGATAATGGTTCGAAAATTAATAGGCAGATTCCAACCTACGTAAATTCCTGAAAAAACAAAAACAAAAAAATTGTACACCAGCCACAAAGGTCACGATAATTGGTTTATATATACCACGGAAACAAATGCAGTAGTTTTTTCAGGAATGTGCTCCACGGCTTATTATAAAATCTCTCATTGCCAAATGAACAGCTTGAGTTCAATAAAAATCATTCGAGTACAGATGGCCTATTTTTGTTCTCTTTGGAAGAAAATTAGTGACGAGAAACGATATATTTTACCAAAACAATTAATTCTGTTAAAATTGAGAAAATATTTACTAATTTCTGGCTATCCTGAAACAATATTTACCGCCAAATTTGATCTCAAATTTCACCAAAACGTCAAGTTTGTAGCCAACGCAGATTTCGTCTTGGCATCGATTTTGGCGGTTTGGCATTTAATTTGGCGTCTTAGCTTCCGAATTTGGCGAAACTTTGTAGTTTACGTTTGCCAACGTTTGGAAGCTCTAACTTTAACAAGAACAGAGTTCTAGAATTTTCCAGAAACCTTCGTTGATTTATAGCGCAGAACCAAATTCTTGGAAAATTCTATAAGTGACTAACAAGACTATAAAAAAGGAAGAGTGATTAATGATGATTGTAGATTAAATTTTGCCTATATCTTTACGTGCTACTTTCTATACGGTATTCCTGTAAAAAGGTAAACAGATGGCAGTTTTTTTTTTTATTTCCACGAGTGTGGGCGATGATTCAGCGTCAAATTAGGCATTCAAATGGAGCGAAAAGTGGCAGTTAAGGATTACCAAAATTTGGAAACTAACTTCAATAGGAGTCAAGTTGTAGAACTTTTTATAATGATTCATTAGTTTCTAGCTCAGAAACTAATAAATCATTACCTCGAAAATTTTATAAACTACTGTGACAATACTCTCGATGATTTCAAATTTCATTCATTCGGTTGTTCCTAAATTAGCAAAACTTGTGCTCTATAGTGTAATTAACAGTGTTTATTTTATTTCTGTAATTGAATTGTTTCGAGAACATACATTAATTATTGATTTTAATAGCAAAAAATGTGTTTTATTTAACTGTTTCCCAAGTGTTCATTAAATAAAATGCATTCATCGGCTAGAACCTGCTTATGACTTTAAGAATTACTTTCTACACTCAAAAATGCCGACAACTTTTTTAACAATATCATTACGGGCTCTATCTATAGGCTAAATAATCATTAAGTAAAATCCATTCTTCGACTACAATCTACTTATTCCTTTAAGAATAACTTTCTACACGCAAAAATATCAAGAACTTTCATAACAATACCATTACGGGCTCTATCTACGCGCTGAATATTCGTTAAATCCAGTGCATTCGTCGACCAGAATCTGCTTATGCCCTTTAGAATTACTTTCTACACGCAAAAATGTCGAAAAGACAATTTCATCACGGGCAAAATCTACAGGCTGAATATTTATTAAATGAATTGCATTGGTCGAGTAGAGCCTGCATAGGTCTTTGAGAATTACTTTTACATGCAAAAATGCGGCGAATGTCCATAACAATATAATTATGGTCTCTATCTACGAGCTGAATAGTCATTAAATATAATTCATTCATCGACTAGAACCTGCTTATGCAATTTTTACACGCAAAAATGTCGACAACTTTTATAATAATATCATTACGGGCTGAATATTCATTAAATAAAGTGCATTCGTCGACTAGAACCTGTTTATGTCTTGAAAAATTACTTTCTACGAGCAGAAATGTCGACATTTTTCATAACAATATTACAGGCTCTATCTGCGGGCTGAATAGTCATTAAATAAAATGCAATCGTCTACTAAAACCTGCTTATTGTCTTCAAGAATAACTTAATTCCACGCTAAAACGTCGACAACTTTCATAACAATATCATTACAGGCTCTATCATTAGCTTGTTTTAAAATCTCTATGATGGTATGTCATCTATAATGGCCAAAACCTTTGTATTTTTGGTCATTATAAATATGATTTTCATAAATATCTCCAAAATGGAAAATTGCTGTAATACCAAAAAGGGAGGTGCACAACTAGATGTCATAACAAACCCATATGCTGATTTATTAGGTGTACCGGAAAGTTCTGTCGTTTTGAATTAAAATACTGACATCGTAAATTTATCCTGGATAAAATTTAAGATATTCTTAGGTAACTTATAAGATGGTTATTTGTAAAGTACCATGTAAACACTGTTAAACAAAAATTTCCGGTTTCATTTTATTAATTCAAAACGACATAACTTTCCGGTACACCTAATACAACATTCTATGTTCAATCGTTTTTGAGTTATGCGAGATACACACACATACTTATATACAGACGTCACGAAAAGTCGTGTAAAATCGTAGATATTTTTAAAACGGGAGCTCATATTAAGACCAAAGTTACAGGTGTACAACTAGACATCATGAAAGACACGGATATAAATTTTCAATATCCTACGATTATTTGTTTTTGAGCTAGGCGAGATACAAAATCCATTTCACAAATCGGGATTACTATTCCTTATATTTTGTATAAGGAATATAACAGAAAAAAAAGCATAATAGAAAAACAAACAGATTAAAAAAAAAAAAATTAGAAGAAGGAGCAGAGGCCTCCATGGCTTAAGACAGGTGGAGTGAATTAAACTAGTTTCTCGAGTCCCAACTTTTCCAAATCCTTTCCCAAGACCCCACGATAGCAAAGATAAAAGCCAAAATGAATATCTAGGAACGCAGTAGCGTTTCGCCTCGCCAAGCTAAAACAAACATAAAAAAAAAAAAAAAAAAAGATATTTATAAAGTAGGAAAGTAAATGGCGAAACGCTACTAGAGTATATTATCTCGACATTGAATCTTGGACTTTTTGACTACCTGTATCTCAGCTCCCTGGCCTCCAAGACCTATAATGTTTTGCATAGTTCTTGAGCATACCCTTAAGACAATATATATAAATTTGTAAGTTGATTCGAATTAAGGGGACTGAGTAATATAACTTTGAAATTTACCGGATACTTTCTTCTTTTTTCCTTGTTAAGTTTGACAAAAATAGAGCCAGTTTTGCAGCTATTGAGCAGAAAGTTTGCATGGACATTCCTTCTGACATGTACTAGTGCCTTTTGCTTTCAAAAAATTTTTGGTCAATATACAGGGTAGTTATTTTGAATTTTATAAATTTTTTACGCAATAAGATTCGTGAAATCATAGATATAGTTATAATATTCCACCTCATAATAATTATAGAGAGGTGGCACTCGTTTCCAATGGATTCAAATGAATTCCAATTTTGGCACTTAATGAGCCATTAAATAGTAATAAATACTGTTTTTTATTTTATTTTATTTATTTATTTATTTATTGCAAAAATGAATTGAAGTAAATTAATTAAAGACTTTTTTCCTTAAAACTTTTGAAATATTTACAAGAAACATGGTTATTAATAAGAAAAATAATTGATAAAAATTGGATTAAAATTCGCAAAGTGATTGTGATTTTTATCGCCAAATTTCGTATCAAATACATGCTTAAAGGATGCGCTGGCTAAATGTGGTAACAAAAGTAATGTGGAGGATTAAATAAAAGAGCGACTCGTTAATTTAAAAAAATTACGAATGATGGAAGAAAACATAAAATTAAATTCCGATCATATATTATGTAAGAGAAATATTGCTATCGTGGAAAAATTCAAATTTGCCATTTTAGTGTTTCTGTGAGTATTGAGGTCTCATGAATTCATTTTTAATTTTTTATAGTGATGAAGGTATGCTTGTATGTGCATGAGTATGAGTGTATATGATATCGTATAAACTCTGCATTTGATTCAGCTCAAATTCGATAGGTATGCTAGAGGTGACACAAAACTACATAGATTTTAATGATGTAGAACTTAGGTTTTTTTTTTTTTTTTTCTTTACACGGATACAAAATAGAATTCTTATACATAACGATTTTGACAGAAATTATTTGAAGTTCGTTTAAAAAGTGTAAGGGATCATCTAAATTCAATTTTATTTATTATCATTATTATTATTATTATTTTGCGGTGATGTCTTTATTTATATGTGTCTGTGTGTATGTGAGTGAACACGATAATGTCTAAACACCAAATTCGATTGCATTCGAATATGTTATGCATATTATAGGTCACAATCGCATGAAATATCTTAATGAGTATAGGACTAATGTGCATATACATGGGAGTAGATAAGTACGATAGCGTCTAAACGCTGCATTCCATTGAACTCAAATTTAGAATGCACAATTTTAGGTCACCATAACATGAAATACAGGAAGATGAAATAATATAGGATCAATGTGTATATGTAATTGAATGAGTGAACGCAACAGCGTTTAAATACTGAATTCAATAAAACTCAAGTTTTATATATATATATATATATATATATATGTGTGTATATAACAGGTCATCCATCATCATGCGCAATATGTAGAGTTTAATGATTGTAGGATTAATGTGGATATGTATATAAGTGAGTAGACACGATAGCGTACAAATACTGAATTTTCTACTGAGCTTAATCTTGGTAGATATGTTAAAGTTCATTGTTACAAGAACTATTTATAAAATTTTATAAAATTTGGACTTATGGTCGTATTTCAAGCGATACAAATTAGAATTCCTTTGTATTACTATGAAATATGAATGCATATTATTTGAAATTCGTTTTTCAATGCTAAACTGTTTAAAAGAGAAAAAGTGCTATAAAATGTTACGATAATTGGCTAAAGTACGATTATTAGGAAAAATTATGTACGTATTAGCCTCTTTTACAGGGAAGCATGAATGAATTTTCACAGATGTCCTATAGGAGCTAAAAACTAAAGAGTTTTTAATTACTTAAAAGACAATAAAATTGGTTTTGAAACTGATTTTTTGTTTAGTCGTTACTAAAGATTGCATGCTTACCAGTCATAGTCCTTTTATAGGGACATAAAATAAATTCGAATAATTTGCGTTCCATTGTATTCACACACGAACTTTGGTAGAGGTACTCAAATTTTACCTTTTCCTTTTGGGTACTTTTATATTAAACGATTTTCTTTTAACACTCTTTCATGGCCCATACGATAAACTGTCAAATTAAATTAGAAACATCCAAGACCGTAGCTAAGGGGATGGTGTTTGGAGATTTTAAAAAATCCCAAAATTTTGCAGATTTGTTGAAATTGTTTTTAATTATATTTCATTTGAAACAGTTAATATTACGTACTGAAGATTGAACCCTCTCTGAAATTTTTATCTGGCTACGACCTTGGCTATATTAAAGGCAAAAATTTTTAAATTGTTTATGAATAACACGAGCGAAAAGCATCTGAAATACTTTATTCCTCAGATTGAACTATCGTTGGGAGCACACTGTTAAAAATGGTTTCTTAAAAATGAGCTAAATTGTCTCAAAATAACTCCGGAATAATATATACTTAAATTTGAGAAACCATGTACTCATTTTTGAGTATACTGACATGCTCAAAAACGGGGTTGACCAATAAGAATCCAAATATCCCCATGTTTCACATGTCGATATACTCAAAAATGAGTATATGGATTTTCAAATTTAAGTATATATTGTTTCGGAGCTATTTTGAGACAATTTAGCTCATTTTTAAGAAACCGTTATTAACAGTGCATGAATTGCCAAATGAGCCAAAATGCATGACTGTTTTCTAATGAAAAAGTTCTCACATTCGGTTATTTACTAAATTATTCAACTTTTTTAAACATCATTAATTACTAAATGTTGAGAAGGTTGGTTAATTGTGCTTTATGTCGCACTAGTGCTGCGCAATGGGCAATTACTAAATATTCAGAAAGTCGAGTAAAGTCAATTCAGATTTTTAATCCTGAAATTACCAGAACTGAAAATAATATAAGTGAGTTGAGTTTAAAGGAATAAATACAATACAAATCCATTTGAATGTCAATATGAAATACACGTATCATATAAATACGTATTCATAAACATGGGTTACCTACAAGTATTACATACTCACATAGTTTATACGCATTAGACAAATATATTGTTGCGTACTCGGCGTTTGTGAATTGTCTGTGAATGAAAGACGAACCTTGCAGAGGTTTAAAAATTTATTTACAGAATATTTCGGAAGATTACGGGTCTGTAAACCCAGTATCAACTTCATTTTCACTAGAAAACACAGCTTAAATAACAGCTGACAACAAAAAAATCACAGCACAAACTGTTCCACGGTATTAACACACAACAGTAGGCTGCAATTAAATGGTAGAGACTTAGTGAAGCAGAGCTTTCTATGCCGTAAAGTTTTGGCGTAAAACTGATCTCACTGATCGAAAAGGGGACCACTTTTATAGATTCCTATAAATTCAGAATTTTACAGTAACTTCCGTAATAAACAAGTTAGAGCTTAGACAATTGGTATATCGATAATAAACGTTTTTTTTTTTTTTTTTTTTTTACCAAGGTCGCCAAAATAGTCGTCAAGGAGCGATAAAGTCGCCAAATTCTTCAACAAGCCCATTACGTGCCCTGATTAAACTGGTTTTTAATGGAAAACGAGCTTTTTTCTCGCGGAAACAAGCTAGAAATGCAGAAAATTAATATTTTATAATCTGACTGAGCCTCTTAGAATGAAATTACATAAAAATAACTAGTATTATTTACAAATTCGTAACAATATATTTACATCTATGCATAACACACACGAATATTAATATTACACAAATATACCCATTATGCATACGTATTATATTTATAAAAAAACATGCATGACCTGCAAAAAGAAGTAATATCTCATAAAAAACAATACTATTGTATAAGTCACCCCGCCCAGCAAAAACTCTTACCTTTCTTACGCAGCCAAAAAAAAAAAAAAAAAAAGGATTGGTATCAAATTTCGCCGCCGCTATTGGTTTCCGGGAGATCAATGCCTTGCTTAATGAAGATCTGTCAATAACTCTGCATGTATCATTCTAATAAATCGTAATCTCTTTCAACATTCCTTGTTACCTGCGTTAGTTTTTTGGCTGCCTTATAAAGTTACAATTTAAAGTATTTTTACGGTGGGGTGCGTCCCTAGAAATTTTAATTAATAAAAATTTAGTTAGTAAAGATTAAAATATTATTTACGCACCTAGCCGTAAAAATACTTTAAATTAAAACTTTATAAGGCAGCTAAAAAACTAACACAGATAACAAGGAATGTTGAAAGATATTAGGATTTATTAGAATGATACATGAAGAGTTATTGGCAGATCTTCATTAAGCAAAGCATTGATTTCCCGGGAATCAATAGCAAAATTTGATATCAGTCCATTTTTTGTCTGCGTAAGAAAGGTAAGGGATTTACAGGGCGGAGTGACTTTTACAGTAGTATTGTTTTTTATGAGATTGTAATTACTGAAAAATAAAAAATAAATAATAAATAAATAAATAAATAAATAAATAATAAATAAATAAATAAATAAATAAAAATACACAAACAAATAAAATAAGCAACCAATTGGCATTTTCTAGTAATATATTACTCTACGTTACAATCATATTATAGTAATAAGCTTTAACAATATTGAAATTAATATATATATATTTTTTTTTTTTTTTCTTAACAGTATTTAAATAGTTTGATATACAGCAAATAAGAGTGGGTTATGATTTATAAAATTTTATAGAATTTTTTTTAATACTCTGAATTCACGCAACTCTATACACAATTAGACTAAGCATATTACCTCCGTAATCAATAAATTGACTTAAATTGAGGAATAAATTGAATTTGAATGTATATATAGAGAATTGTTATATGACAATTTGTTTCTCTTGCATACTACAATTATGCGACATTATATAGTGTGTACTTAACAAAATGTGTGTGTACTTAACAACAATGCAAGAAATTAGATGACAAAATACCACCATAATTCGCAAGAAGCATGATAAATAATAAAAATAAATACAGTTAGTAATCATTTTAATAAAGATATGAAAACAATCACAATACTGACGGGAATATGATCTCCAAAATCAAGTAAAACAAATAAGCATGTACATCTATAAAGTACTTTAACAGAAAAGAAATCTGATTTAAAAATCAGATCAATACACACACATATATATATATATATATATATATATATATATGCCCTGTAAAAAAGTCCTGTTGCACAACAGAAAATACCTGGCAATCAAGATTCTAGAAAATGTCCGTATACTACGGTAAAAACACGTTGACAGAGTTTTTTTTTTTATAGAACAATATAGAAAATATTTGTATAGATTTTTTTTTTACCTTAGGAAGCACTGTATAAAGAAAATAGCATTAAATATAATTCTCCACTTCGACCAGCTAGGATCGAATCAGGAGCCACCACATAGTAGTTGGCGATTTTATTTCACAGCTACGGCCCACATTTTTGGCTGTTACTTAGCAAATCCATATTCGTTCTTGACCCAGGTATACACCAGCAGGCATGAAAACTTTTTAATACGTTCTAGAGCATTGTTAGTACATGCTCTTTTATCGCAACACTTTTCTTGAAAGGTGTTTTTCTTCTTGTTTAATCGTAATCACATATTGGAAAAAAAATATCACAATAAATGAAGTGGTGTTAAAAAAGGACGGGTACTAAGAATGCTGTGGAATATATTAAAATGTTGGCATGTCTGCACCAGATAACATCTGTATCAGTAGTTACAGATTTTATCTCTTTACAGAAATAAGTGTCTTTTGACAGACTGAGATGTAATTTTAAATTAGATTTTGGCAATTTCTGAAAAAAAAAAAAAGTAGAAAAGTAATAAAAAATTTCAATTTCTAATTTTTAACATAATTTTTTACAGTGTATATACACACACACGCGCGCATATATATGATTGTTATGAAGTAAAATAATTTCACGTACAAGAATAAAAATATGAGCATCTTAAATATTTTAGTTAAGAAATAATTATATATTACTAAGAATATTGATTTAATATTTGTATTTTTTTTTTAAACATTTCTTAAATCAATACAGTTTAAAGAAAAAAAATTATGTATATATATATATATATATTGGAGTTCGTTCCACTACATTAATTCAGGAAATGAAATCGACTTCCTTAATTGAACTAAATGAGTGAGAAATGAGCTTAATAGCTTAGTTGCTAATACAACGCTATTCCCTTAAGACGATGCTCGTATAATTTTCTTTGCATACACTCTTATGTATCAATTCCGTAAAATATTGTTTTCAAAACTTAATTATGATGCCAGGATTTCAATAAAATTTGAATGCATTGATTGTGAGATGCATAACAAAATATTATAACCGAAACTTATTTACCATTTGTAGATTTTAATTTATTTTTTGAAAAAGAAAATAATAATAATTTTTTTCTCATAACAATAAAAGTTCAAAATTTACTACCGAAGGTTTTAAACTGTAGATTGTTTTAAAAGGAAGCCTTTATTAATTGAAGCATAAATACTGACAATGTTCAATAAGTACTATCTTTTCAAGGAATTCGGACAATAGCTATATCTAATAAAAAGAGACCGAAAGAGTTTTGAATTTTTTATTCGTGTCGAAAATTATCTTAAACATTATATCATAATCTTTGTCAAATTAACACATTCTGAAAATTAATCCAAACCTTCAAAGCTATAAAATCTATATTACATTTGGAAAAAAAACGAAAGAAAGTGAGAAAGAAAGAAAAAGGAAAGTAAAGAAACGAAAGACATTATATATAATGGTATCAATAACAGTATGGATAACAATTATTCTTTATGTGGTAATAGACAGTCGACAAAAAATAATGATCGTTAAATGTAGAACATGTTAAGTATACAAGAGAAAGTAGACTGTGAAATCTCGTTGTGGTTTAAAGAGATTTTATAAGATCAACACATTTGGAAAGCGAATGAAACTGTAATAATTAAAAACTTTGTTTGCAGACACCATGAATTGTGAAAAACTCGCAACAATTGTTTCGGGTCGAGATAATATCTAACACTTTTTCAGGAGAACAAAGTAGGCACGAATGATTATACACTCTCGTCTACTTTCTTCGTTAGTACGTTTCTTTTTTGTTTGCTGGAACCTTCATAGATCTATGTTTTTATGATTCTACTCTGTATATTAAAAGAGACAAAAATTCAAAAAGTTCTTTCAGTAATTGCAAAACATTTGAATAACTATTGGATCTGCAGATCAGGTGCCTCAATGTCCTTTTTGCATCATTCATTACCCAGCTGATCATTTTTATTTATTCCATACCATTTAAAATAATATATATATATATATATATATATATATATATATATATATATATATATACATATATATGATTAACTCGCTACATAACCAAATACGTTCCCCTCAACCCCCCGTTGTATCTGTCTGCCTATATCCGTCTGTATATATGTGTATATACATATTTCCTTGCAACTAATAATGTTGTGTTAACTGCTTATCACTCATAAATACTTCTAACAAATTTCATGACAAATGATTGTATAATAAATTGGTATTATTTTGTGTTGTCCTGTAAACAAATTTCCAGTTTTATGTCCATCATTTTTTACAGAAACCATGCTTTAAACATTCTAATAACTATTTCATTATGTTTAATGGAGTGTAGGCAAGTTGAAATTCAGTTATAAGAAATACCGTCTATAGACCGTAATGGTACGAATTTTTTTTATGTTTCCCCGTACACGATCCACAGTAATTATATACACCAATGAACACTATACAACTAATTCATTGTAACTCATTAATATTTAAACCAAATTTAACATCATTTGGATGATTACTGAACGTCATCGAAATTCTTATGCATGGTCCTGTAAATAAATTATTTAGTCTATACATACCTTTTGTCTAGAGAAAACACGCCTTTAAGTATCTTAATAATGTATACTAATTTTATATGTTGAATATAGCATAAAGAAATTTGACATAATTTGGATGATTACGTGACATTGTCGGTAGGCTTTTATAAGGTCCTGTACATGTACATTCATTATTGTCTAAGCACACATTTTCTTCAGTAAGTGTTCTTTAAAGCATCTCAATAACGTATGTTAATTTAACTTCGTTAAATGCAGTGTAATCATGTTAAAATTCGTTTAAATGAAATTCTGCCCGTAATGATAAGAAAAACTTTGGTGTGTCCCTGTACACGAAGTAAAACAATATGTACACCAAAAATTACACAGCTATTTCTGTATAGCCTGTAAACATGTATATCAATTTGCAAGTCAGTCGGGGAATTTTTGCGGCCGCAATTGCAATACATACAAATTCTCTCCATAGGCCGTAATGATAAGAAAAACTTTAAATGATAAGAAAAAAGTTCGCGTGTCCCTATACGCGAATTACAAATAAAATACACACAAAAAATTATACATCTAATTCTGTGTGGCTCACGAACATGTGTACCAAATTGCAAGTCAATAGGTTGATTTTTGCGGCCGCTAACGCGAGACTTACATACATATAGAGAGACAGACAAACAGACAAAAGCATTTTGGGTCTCCACTTTCCACATGGAAGCCTCCACTGATGTTTCGGCAACTAATTCATGTGTCATATTACATTCATAGAAAAATTATTTTTTAGCCTTTTGATTAATACAATACTCATTAAGCTGATTTATTTACAAATATGATTGTGTGTTGAATAAGTTATCTAATTGCATGGATACGATTAATTAATTACTACTTCACTTCACCATCATTCATCATAAATGACGAAAGAGAAAAATAAAAAGGAAATTACATTTTTCTTTTTATACTAGGATACGAAAGATAGAAATTTTATTTGGAACTTGGGGAAACTTAACTAGCTTAAATAAAGCACTCGGTAAAGGAAAGCAATTATTGATAGAAGAATGATGGCACACTAAGATTGATTGCCATATCACAGGAGTAAAATTCTGTTTCAGTATATGTTTCTGAAACGCATAAAAATCGCCAGGCCATTCATTTCTTCATTTTGAAACAAATGAAAATATATTTTTATAAACAGAAGAAAAATAACTTTTATTAATAATAAGAGAATGTTTAGCACGGCGAAGAGAATTAAAACGGTGAAATGATTAGAACTATACTAAATCGTATGAAACACAATCCTTTTTTTTTTTTTTTTACAAAGTTTGTATGTCTAATTTAAATTATTTAAAAGTGTAATAGCTAACATTAAATGTCATAGTTAGATTTATTGAGGGCTTAAAATTAAAAAAAAGCTAGAAATTAAAAACAATGTCAAAGAAAGAAAAAAGTCATATATAAACTAGATTAATTTAATTCATCACTACTTAATTGTATAAAATTTAACCAGTAGCACTGCTCTGAAGAAAAGAAAAAAAAAAACTCGAGATCTGATACCATGCTTCCAGATTCTTATGTAAAATGACCTCCTGAATCCGAATATGACCACCATTTTGCCCAATCACCCACCGTTTTCTAGATACACCTCCTCCCTCATTTTTAAAATTGTTTGGTAATTTTATACCCGTCAGTTTGATTTGGAGAGGAACGAGGGTTATTTTAACCGGTAAATGTCTTCTGACCTGAGGAGCTACAGAGGTAGAAAGTTCTAAAACACGAACATTTGTAGTAAAGAGGAAATTTAATGGGGAATTGTCCCCAGAAACAAATGAAAATCGATAAAAACAATGAGTTTCTTTTTTTTTTACGCAATATTTCTCTTATTTTTTACATATTCCAGCTTCCAGTTTGGCATTTTCTTACCAAAACACCCCAAATAATAAAAATTATACAGTGAAAATTTTTTCAAAATGTTGGTGAGTTGAGTAAAGTCTCAAAGCCCTCGCAAGAAAGTTTGACTGATTCACTGTACGACGTTTGCTTTCAATAACTCCCACGTTAAATGTTTTGGGCAGTAAAACATGAACAGTAAATTATCCTCCTTTGACACGTGTTAAAGATCACCACACAAGATCACCACCGTCGAGAACATCATAAAGTTCACTCTCTTGTCGCAAAACGTGTACTAAAGGTAGATAACGACTGACGACTACAATGATAAGAGCAATGATTTTTAACACGCGTCAAAGCAGGAGATTTTACTGTTCATGTTTTACTGTCCGAAACATTTAACTTGGGAGTTATTGAAAGCAAACGTCGTACAGGGAATGAGTCAAACTTTCTTGCGGGTTCAGGAGGTCATTTTGCATGCGAATATGCTGAAATGGTGTCAGAGGCAATTTTCATGCCGAGAAATGTTATTTGTGGTTTTTCCAAAAAAGTTAGATTAAATAAAAAAATTTCAGTTTATTTATGAAATTTTTTTTATTTATCTTTTAATTTAACTGAATTAAAAGAAAACTTTATCGGGAAAATGATATGACGCTCTCTCTCTCTCTCTCTCTATATATATATATATATATATATAACGTAAAAAAAAAAAAAAAAAAACTGAAAACTGAAACTAAAATATTTGAACAAAAACAAAATGAATGCCAGTTACCGGTGAAAATGATGCCATGTTTGAAGCCAAGTCTGAAATTAACCCTTCACAGCACGAATTTTTGTTTTGAACATATATTGTTTTATACACATATTTAGGACTGGAAAAGACCATAAAAAAAAAAAAAAAAAAGAAACTCTGTGTTTGATACATGTAAGAATCACTGTGTATGATATTCAATTTCGACTTTGAATACTTCAGTTAACTTGCATCTAATAAAATACTTGGAACAAAAATAATATGACATACGACTAAGAAAAAAATCCAGAGCTTTAGCCCTGAAAATTACAAGCAAAATTTATCCATAACATAAACACTTGCAATACTTAATTTTTTTTTTTTATATCTACGTCATAACTGTTTAGTGGTGCCATATACTGATGAAATTTAAAGTAATATAGTGACGATCAATTTTTATGTAATTCAATGTAAAACTATTAGCGTCAAGTGATATTATTTTATAATATAAATTGATGTGTCGTGATTAATGGTAGTAAAATACTAAAGCTAAATAAATAAATAAAAGCGAATGAAAAAGAACATGGATATCAATTTTAGTAGAGATAAGAAAAAAAAAGTCTCTTTATGATAATAACAATCGATGGAGAGAATTACAAAACATTATGGCTAAAGTACTCGAGACATCTTAAAAAATAAATAAATAAATAAATAAATAAAAGATAAAATAAAAAAATACCGCACTGAAAAAGCTTTTCCTTTCTTTTTATAACTGTGTTGATTCGTTTAAATTAATTTAGATTATTTTGTAATTAACAGAACTCTAAGTAACTGCTGATGTTAGTTTTAGAATTTCCCAGTTATAATTTCATTAAAGAAAACTCCCAAAGAAACATTCTGTTAAAGACATTTTTCGGCTAATTTATGGAAGAAGTAGCTATTTTATAAGATCTAAGGAATGTTTCAAAATTTCCAGGGGATTAAGATAAATTTTTAAAGTTTAAAAAAGAATAAAAAGAAAGCACCTGCCTTTTATATAGAAAATTTCTTCTTTATATCAAAACTTTGAGACGCGACACACAATGTTTTAAAAAAATTCGACATATATTTTTTTTTTTTTTTTCCTTTGGGAATTTAATACAGCTAAAGGCTCACAGAACATTTAAGTTGAGAAGAAAATACATTTAAAAATGAAATTTCGTTACTACTGTTAGTTTCATTCACATTTAATCTAAATAGAGAAGGGAACTTTTAATGTTTAATTTTTAAATAACACCAGAACAAGTTCATGACTCACATTTAATTAAACATTACATTCACATCGTTAGTCTCACAGAATTTGCTTGTGCAACACTTTTCAATATTAAACTCTAAGCTATAAGGTAATTTGTTTGTATATGTTGCACTTGGAGAACTATATATATGGCACTCGTTTAATTTTTCAAACCTTTGAATAGAATAGGCATATTTAGTTAAGTAAATAAATAAATAAATATACAGAATAAAAAAAATTATCAGATAATAAGTTCTAATAAAATATTATGTATTCAAATATGTATGTTGAAATGAAAGTATATAGCAGGACATTTAAAATGAGAAAAAAAGGATAAATAAAAGTTTTTATGCATTCACTGAAGTATCATCAAAATTGAAAAAAAAAAATGTTAATTTGACTGCAATTTATAAAAACTAAATCGTAGATAATAATACATCTTAATTTTTAAAATGTCTTAAATGCAACCTATAGCAGTTATGATCACTGATTATAATCTTTAAAATATTTCAAAAGTTCATTTCAATATTGTCAAAAGATTAGTTATTTACACTCATTAATATTTAATAATAGTATTAATTAGTTACAGTTAATTAACAACTAATTGAATAATTATAATGTAATTTGTTAAGAAGATTAATAATAACGTATTAAAACTGCTTGTCGTAAGTTTCATATTTAAGTTCCGATATTTTATAAATGTGTCATAGGTTAATATTACATGCTTCTTTATAATGATATGTAAATATGAATTTTCTGCCCATTTTAGTAATATTTTCTGTCGTTCTTAAAGTTTGTTCACCTGTCCGTCTTTAGATTAAGTGTTCGTTAGGTGTACTTCATACAGTTGAGAAAAACATGTCATTAAATTTTAACTAAAAAATAATATCCGCATATGAATAGAAATTCAAAACTATTATTGGGAAACTTTAACATAAACTTTTTGATGACAGTAATTATTATTAATAAGAAACATGCTTTAGTTTACCTAAATAATATGTTACTTCATTTTTTATAGTTATGAAATCTCTTGCGAAATTAAAACATCAGTTATAAATTAAAAAGAAAAAGCACTTTAAAGTATTATAAAATTATTAGGAAGAAAAATTTTAATCCACGTACTGATATACTGATTCTTTCAATGATGCATAATGTAATGAGTTGTAAAATTCTCTCTAGAATAATACTATTCAAAGTTCAAAATAGACATTTTAGGAGTTTATTTTGAGCTATATGCCTATTTTGTTAGGAAAAAAATTACATTTCTTAGTGGTCTTCTTTTGAAGAGAATATTAAATAAAATTAATAATCAAGAATATTTTTGTACCATGAGATCAAGAATGTGTCAATATAACTAAGGTTAGAATAACTAAGGTAAGATTAAATAATTGATATTTGCCACCGCCACTTTAGAATGTAGGAAAAGAGGGGAAAATAGGTTAAAAACCCCATAGGAATAGAATGGGAAGAAAAGCAAAAAAACTCACAATGTCAAGTGTGTTAAAAAAAAAAAAAAAAAAAAAAAAAAAAAAAAAATCACACCGGAAGTAATAAGGGGACAAAGTTGACTAGGAAAATACATTGAACAGCGGGAACCGGGCGGGCTGGGGCATGGGTCCTATCGTCCAGGATTAATACGACTCGCCTAGTATTCTCTTATAGTATTAGTAATATTCTCTTTTCTTTGCTTAGTAAGTATAGTAAGCAGCGCACTTTCTTCCTTTTAAAAACCCTTTTCTGTTATTTATAGAGTTTGTCTGTCTTTGAATTATGTGCCTGTCTGTCTGTCTTTGAATTATGTGTTCGGATAAATGTACTTAATTCAGCTGGGAAAAATATCACATCATTAATACCTAAAAATAAAATACGCAAATGAATATAAATTCAAAATTTGTATTGAAAAACTTTAAATTAAATATTTTGACGACAGTAATTGTTACATGTAGAAATGTGCTTTAGTTTACCTAAATAATATGATACTACATTTTTTTTTATGGTTATGAAATCTTTTGGGAAATGAAAATATCAGTTATACATTAAAAGAAATAACGCTGACGGGATTATTTGGAAAAAAAAAATGGTAAACGTATTCATATATAGATTCTTTCAATGATACATAATGTAATGAGCAGTAAAATTCTCTCCAGAATACAATCCATAGCTACAGTGCGACGTTAAAACCCACTCAACCTTTAACCCTCAACCCTTTCGAGAATAATACTACAAAGATCAAAATAGACATTTCAAGAGCCTATTTTGAAGTATACATCTATTTCGTTAGGGATAAATTACATTTTAGGAAATGTATTAGATAAGGTTAATAATCAAGAATGTTTTTATACTATGCGATAAAGTAAATAAGTAACTAAAATAAAATAAAAAAATATATTTGTCACTACCGTTTTTATATTTTGCTTAGTAAGTATAGCAAGAACAGTAAGTAATGTTGTAAGTAAGTACCGTCCATCTAGTAGAACAGTAATTACACTGTTAAAACATTTCGTGCTAGGATGAGCCAAAAATTGATACTACAATAGCGGCAACGTGCTTGGTTGAACCAAAACTTGTTATTGTAATAGTTGCAACCATAAAATTATGAAACCTTCTGTTATAATTTGACACTTCAAGTCAAAAAAAAAAAAAAAAAAAGGCTAATCGTGGTAATTTTTTTTACCATATTATGGTTATAGCAACCTTTAAAGGGGAAACAAATTGTTCTCCAGTGGGTGCCCGGCCATTGTGGCCTTTGGGGCATTGAACAAGCAGACTTCTTTGCAAAAAGAGGTGTCACCTTACCACAACATCCCAATACAGCCCTTTCTTACTGGATGATTAAACTGTTTTTAAAGAATTTATCTACATCTAATTCCTTACGAGATCTCGAGAATCATACAGCTCTAAAGAACGGGAAGAATTTAAGTCCTTCCCTTATTCCTGATAAACCAAGACGTAAGGCAGTTGTGACTTTTTGCCTATCTACAGGACACGACTGCCTTGCCGCTCATTTGAAGCGCATAGGTATCTTAAACGATTCTACTTGCTCACTTTGTGATTCTGGAGAAGTAATGGTCAGGGACCATCTGCTCCGTTGTGGGGCTCTTCGATGTTCTACAGAAGAGTCGAGATATTGGGAGGCAAAATCGCTCCTTAGGTAATGACTTCGGTCTTTTGTTCTATGTTACATTGTTTATAATTTGTTTTGTAACTTTATAGTCCTCTGTAACTTTTGCCCAGGCATTGGAAAAAATAAATAAATAAATAAATAAGAAATGATTATAGAAACTGTAATCCCAAGTTTTGGTTCAACTAAGTACCAAAATCTTAGTAGTAGGATTCACAGTCTAATGTTTGCAGCTACTGTAGTGCCAAGATTTCGTTTAACCAAATCTTTTTTTTTTGAACAGTGCTGTGTATTTTTCCTTTAAAATTAATGGCTCATATGAGGATGAAGGTCTCTGCCTTGAATGAACACTTTTCAAGTCCAGTTTAGGCATTTATGTTCGTAGTGGCTTGAAATCCATTTTAAGCTGTTGATCCAGGTCTAGTGTGTAAAAAGTAACTGTAGAGTGACGAATCAAACCAAATATATATAACTATATTAAAAAAAAAAAAAAAAAAAAAAAAAAAAAAAAGAACGCAAAATCATGCGGTACGCATTGATTATCAACACTTTCCAAATGTACGTAATTGTTGTATTGTATAACTTTCAATACTCTTACGCAATCACATACGGACAGACAGTAGTTCTGAAAAGCATACACATAGACTAATTGAATTCCTAATCGCTCTTAAACATTGTTAGAAAGTGTTAAAAATGCTTAACACTAAAGAAAACGTAGCCTTTATATTCTAATTGCGGTCCATAATGTGTCTGAATATTTTAGTATATCCCTGTAAATCTGAAGGATAACAAAATCATATTATATAAATAATTATTTTAGCATATTAAAAATCAGTTTCAATTTCTTTATAATTTTTACAATAGAAAGTTCTTTAAATGTAACTTATAAAAATATCTGTCCTAAAATGTAATGCACTGGCATTTTTTGGGTGCCCCTGTACACAAACCAGTTGCACGGGACCTATTAATGTCATTTAAAACAGGGAACATTCTATAGTGAATTTATATATCATATATAATTTTGTAAAAATTCTGAAAATATTTACGGATGCTGGGGCGGCCAGATGGACAGTCTTATTATCAGTCTTATTGTTAGATAGATACTTAAGTTGAAATCATATTACCACTAAAAAAATGTTAAAAAGTATTATATCGCTTAATGGAAACGAAAATGCAATTTATGCAAAAATGCAATAAAAGTCTTAGATGTAACTGAATATTTTTGCGTGGCCCTGTAAGTCTAATGCTAATCATACTACATTCTTTAGAAAGCATTATTTTGTGCATATGAATAACATATTTCAGCTTTATTAAGATTTGTTCGAAGTAAAGTTATTAAAATTTGGTTTATAGAAATATCTCTCATTGAACGAATGCTTTGGAATACTTTTGGGTGTTCCTGTACACAAACCAATGGTAGTATTTGCTCCATTTTCCACAGTAAACATCCGATAGTGAAATTGAACAACATATTTCGATTTCATTGAAATTTGTGTAAAATAAATGAATTAAAATATAGTTCAATAAAAATACCTCTCATAGAACAAAATGCTTTGGAATAGTTTTGGGTGTCCCTGCACACAAGCCAGTAGAGATAATCACTTCATTTTCAATAGGGAACAACCAATAGTAAACTTGAATATCATAGGTCAATTTCAAGAAATTCCATGAATATTTACGTGAGTCAGAGCGCGGATAGACAGACAGACAAACCGAAGTCATTTACACTTTTCAACCTAATTCGAAAGTGTTAAAAACATTTAGAAAACGATAAAAACGATTAATATAAACGAAAATGCAATTCCAACAAATTTCTAATAATACCCATTAATGAAAATGAATATTTTTGTGTGGCCCTGTAAATCTAATGCTAATCATATTGTATTCTATGGAAAGCATTGTTTTGTGCCTATGAATAATACATTTTAATTTGATCAAGATTTGTGCAAAGTAATGTTTTTCGAATTTGGCTTATAGAAATGCCTCTCATAGTACACAATGCTTAGGAATACTTTCGGCTGTCCCTGTATACAAACCAGTGATGGTATTTACTCCATTTTTAAGAAGAAACATCCGATAGTAGATTTGAATAACATATTTCATTTTCATTAAGATTTGTGTAAAGTAACGGTATTAAAATATGATTGATGGAATTGCCTCTCATAGGATACAATGCTTTGGAAAACTTTAGGGTGTCTCTGTACACAAACCACTAACGGTATGCACTCCATTTTCAATAGGGAACTTCCGATAGAGAACTTGAATAACATATATCAGTTTCAAGAAATTCCATAAATATTTACGGGAGTTAGAGCGCGGAGAGACAGATGGACAGGCAGACGGACAGACAAACCGAAGTCAAAAATAATTTTCAACCTTGTTGGAAAGTGTTAAAAACGCAATATGTATACTGTACTTAAAACATTAATTTTTTATATAATGAAAAAATACATCAAAAGAAAAAACAAACTTTTAAAATCAGTAAATATGATCATGTATAATTATTAAATTTATAATTTAAAGAAGTTGCTAATTTTCTTCCCACGAGGTTGACAATTAAAAAAAAGTTAGCAATAACTCATAACATTTTTTCCCCCTAAATTATTAATCACCTCGAAGGGTTTTTTAATAATGCAAATTTGCGGATAAATAAAAAGCTGAAAGTTTGGGTTTCTATTATAAAAAGTTAAAACATTTTTTAAAATATCTAATTTAAGTGAATTATGTTAATTTATTTATTACGAAATTATTTATGTTTGTATTCTAATATTTTAAAAAACTATACGACAATCATAGGCAATTAAACATTAAAAATATTCTCATTACAGGAAAAATTTACTTTTCATAAATGATTTACCAGCTTTTTGAAAATAATTAAAAAATGTATATGAATATTATTTGCGTGTATCGTTTTCCTCTGTGCTCTATGTTATGCATAAATGCTTGGATTTGTAGAAATTTGAGTACTCAACTTATCAACGTGGATTATAGATTTTACAACTTATTAGAATAACTAAAAAATGTTTGACTTTTTTAATTTCGACCATGTAAAAAATTCCTTCATACTCTAAATTTATAAAGAAGATTAAGTTATTATTGTCTTTGAATGTCCAACAAGAAATTAAAAGAGAAAAAAGCATTTGTGATTGTGTTTTAAAGTAGAAATTGGGACATGATCTGCAACTTTTATAGATTTTTTTATTACATTTTCGTCAGAGAAGCATGAATATTCATGAAAATACACTGTAAAAAATTTCTGTAAATTTACTAAAAGGTTTTTCTAGTGTCTCTGTAAATTTATAATAATTCTTAGTTAAAAGTATATAGTATGGGGATTCTCAATCGTTATTCTGTATTTTCCTTTATTTTAATTACTTAATTTATCAATAAATATTAAAAATGACTGTTTCTATTTTAGGAAAAGCCTTCTACGTTACAAATATATTCTCGCCAATAATTAATCAAATTAATATTAGCCATTCAAATGCATATATAAGATAAATAATTAACATTTCCGTTTATTTTTCTCTGTAGTTTTATATGACTTAAGATAAATGAATATCAGTTGTTTTCTATAGAAATCATTAACAGTGTAAAACATAATTCTAAAGTTTATAAAAAAGAAAAAAAAAAAAAAAAAAAAATCCCGAGTTTGTCGAATACACAGAATTTTCACGCAGGTTTTAAAGAATAATTTAATAAAATACGTAGAATACATCGTTATAAAATTTGATATGAATATATTGGATATTCAATGACGTAAGAACATTTATAGAAATTAATTTATAACTGCGCCTATGCTATTTATGTTAAAATTTTCTTTTTTTATTGAGGTAGCTGATAATGTTATATACGTAAATGAAAACAACAGTTTAATAAAGTGATAATTCAGAAAGTTTATAAAAGTATATTGGACTAAATTTTAGTTATTTTTAAACGTTTCCTTAATTATAAAGATTATTTAAAATGGTAATTACGAAAACTATAAGATTTATAAATTATTACATTTTTTGTAATTTTTACAATGCAGTTTAGAATGTTACAGTTTATCTGTATATAACATAATTTTTGCTTAATTTAAGGACGTTATTATTTGTGATAAAAATAACAATACTTGAAAAAATTTATCGTCCTCTAGCAACTTTTAAGAAATAATTGAAATGAAGCTCTCTATATCCCTGATATATTTCTCTCAATTTTCACAATATTTAATTGAATTTATAATGTAAGTTTCTGTATTTAATTAGACACTAAATTGTGGAAGTAATAATATTATAGATTTAAAAAATTAAAGAACCGCTTATATAGAAATGTGAACTAAAAAGCACAAAATATCTATCTTAGTATTAAAATGCAGGTTAAGAGAAAATCGTGTGAGTGACACACCATAATATTTACATAAATTTAAATCTTTAATTAAAATAATTTAGAATTAAACAAAAGCCATTTAAAAAAAAATCACCCCTGATTGGGCTCGAACGCAAGACCTTTAGGTTCGTAGCGCGGAGCTTTACCTCGCAGCCAGAGCGATCACGTAGGGAAATTCTTTTTTTTATAATATAGATTTTTTGTTTGCTCCCAGAGCGGTTACAAACATACAAGCATACAAACATACATACAAACACACATACAAACATACATACAGGTGAAGCTAATAAAAGCGTGTTAAAAATAGGTTTATAGAGCATGTGTAACCTACGATTTTTCTGAATTTTCACAATTGAATTTATAATGTAAATTTCTTAGACTAAATGTGAAAGTACAAATAGGTTTATAGAGCATGTGTAACCTACGATTTTTTTTTTCAAATGTTCATATCTCATCTGATATTGAATTGAATGTATATTTTTGAAATTTTCCCGTAATGTATTTTGAGAGAGTACTTTGGCAAAGTATAAGTTTTGTAAATTTAGATGAAAACGTTGAATGCGATTAGAAAATATCTTTACAAAAATTCTATTTCTGCATAAATAAAAGTGCTTCTTTCATAAAAATTCAAAAACTTTGTGCTTTGTGTCGAAATTATAACAAAATATTATGAATTTCTAGCTTTTTACTGTGCAGGGCAATTGCAAGTATCTGTTATTAATATTTAAATTGTTCATGAGCAGTTACTAATTATTTTACTACAGAAGCTTTGTTGAAAAATCTAAGTTAAAGTATAATTCTTTTATTATCGAAGTTAATAAAACATTTACTTTCATAGATAATTAAAGTAAAAGTCTAAAACTGAAAGTGTCCATTTATTTTTGTCTGTGCATTATATCTTGCTGAAGAAGAACTGTATTTAATTTAAGTAAATTTATCACTGTGATAGTAATGTATATAACAAAGATTTACGAGATGAATAAATTATTCATTTGTGAGCCGAATATATTTGAATATTAAAATTTTGTCTGATTTAAACTTTATTATTGCAATCTGTTAATGACCTGAAGATATTTTAATACAACAGTAAAGTTTATAATTTCATAAACTGACCTTAACTTTCAAAAATTGAATTTTTGTACATGGTGGATTTTAAACATACTTCACTTGGTATGAACAGAAAAATTTACCATTATACAGTTTTAAACATGTTAGCTGCATTTTTCTCTTGATATTGTTTTTTACAAAGAAATTAAAACACCAATGTTAAAAATCTGAGAATTCTTCCTTCAAAAATTGTATTCCTAGGAGGGTTATTATTATTCTTTTAATTACTTTGTTGTAAGACACTTTTTATAATAATGAGTTTTTATTTCTTTTTTAAATTTACTACCATAGTTTTATAACAATTGTTATTCTTAAAATGAATCATTAAAAGTGCTCGATTTTATGACACAATACCAACCTTACAAATAACGACAACAGTTATTTAATAACATTCTTAGTAAAGACATCTAATAAAAAGGTCAGTTACATTACGATAGCTGAAGCGGAAACATGTGTGATATTTTTATCGCAGAAATGTAATATGTTGGATAGATTAAGAATTTGAGGAGAAAAAATGTAGGGCAAATTTTTGGACAGAAAGCGACTCTAAAAATTCACATTAACAACAATTTTCTGGTGATTATTAAAAGTCTTATTAGTTCCCCATCATATTATAGGTATGAGGAACTTTGGTAATCGTAAAAATTGCCGACCTCGAATTTTTGAGTGTTTTACACGTTTTAAGGTGGGGGGAATCCGAAAAAGACAAAATTGGTATGGTCTCCATCTGTAGGACGTCTGTTAGTTCGTTAGTTTGTTAGTGTGTTAGTTTGCCAGTCTGTGTGCACAATATCTCAAGAAAAAATAATACCAGAGAAGTAGGAGCAGTTTTAAAATATTATTTACGACACTGGCAAGAACTGTATTGGTTTGTAACATTCTAATTTAAAAACTTCGTATGTTATTCGTTATTTATGATTTTCTTAACATGGGAGTATGGGGCAAATTTTCGCTCAAATGTGCATAAAAAGGAATATTTTTACTGTAAAGATGCTAGACTAGCTTTAAAATATCAGTTACAATGCTGAAATGAACATAATTGACTAGTAAAATTCAATATAAAATCTTCTTGAATTATTTGAAATTTACGAATTTCTTAACATGGCAGAATAGGGCTAAATTTCAGATAATATTCATTTTGAGTGATCAGAGCACTTTTAAAATATTATTTAGAATACTGGCATGGACATCATTGACTACGAATTTCCAAGTTTAAAATTTTCATAAGTAATTAGAAAACTACGATTTTCTTAACATGGCAGAATAGGGCAAAATTTCGTATAAACGTCCATTTTGAGGAACACTTTCATCGTAAAAATGTCAGATTACTTTTACTATATCATTTATGATGCTGGCTTGAACATCATTGACTACAAATATTCTAATTTGAAAATTTCGTAATTTATTCGAAATTTAAAATTTTCTCAGCATAGCAGAATAGAGTGATATTTCATAGAAATTTGCATTATAGGAATTGTTGCATTGGAAATAGTATGGTTTTGCCTGGAAACTAAACTACGAAACTAACTCCGATAAAATAAATAAACAAAATAGGATAAGGTAAATGCATCGAACTGAGCGGTAAGTAGCCTATTAGGTGGGGGTATTGTAGTCTATCACCGTGTCGAGAAATCGGTCAAATTAATTTCTCTCAAAATGAATATAGTATATATACTGTACTAAAAATTTTTGCGAACATATAAATGATGGGAACTGAGTAGAGTCTGTCTATGCCAATTAGTTTAACATTCAAATGAGTTTATATGTTTACTAATGGATAATACGCATGTTTAATCAATAATGTACTTCCTAATTATTTTTAACTGTTCAATGCATAAGGTTCTTACGAAGCAATTGTCATCTTTCTGACTATAATATATATATATATATATATAAAATATTTAAGAGAAAACATTTTAAAATTTTTCAAAAAATTTAAAAATTTGAATTTCATTTTTTAAATATTATTAGATTTTAAGAAATTTTAATATAATTAATATTTTAATGGATATGTATGTAAATTTTCTTAAGTCTAAAACAGTAAGACAAATAATAATAGCAATAATAATAAATAAATAAATAAAATGTCAGCATTCCCTTAAAATACATTTATAAAAATCATTTATGACAGTGTTCTTTTAAAAAACTTGTGTCGTAGAAATGTTAAATTTTTAGAAACAGTAATTATCAGTGATAACTAAAATTCATTAGAATGCCAAATATTTTCATGTGTTACATATTTATTCTTAGAAAACGAAATTTTTGAAAAATATTTTACGTTCTTTAAAATCACTATTTTTTAATTAGACTTCAGTAATGAAGTTTCTGTTTCAAAAAATTGCTCTTTAAAGCATAAAATGAGGAACGTTTTTAGAGATTAAAGAAATTAGAAAAAAAAAAAAAGGATTTTCAGGAAAACACTAAAGTAAAAAGTTTTTTGAAGCAACGTTCAAATCTTGATTACAGAATCTAAATTAGATTTTAGTTTCTTAACTTAAAAATAAAATACTTGATACTTCGAGGATATTCTACTAAAAGCCATTTAAATTTTAAGTCTCCATAAGAAATTTTAGGTAATTTTAAAGCTATATGAAAACTTTCGTTTAGTTTTAGACTTGAAATAAAAGGAACCTTTCTTAAATTATTTTATTAGCAGGAAATAAATGAAAACAATTTTCTTCGTAAAAAACTGATCCATAATGCTCTATCAAAAGTCCTGTTATTAATCTAAGATTAATTTACTAAAATTGATTAGTTACAATATGTATAATAAATAATTATTTATCATTGAACTTAACTAATTACAAGTGACCGGTCGCATCTTAAACTATTCACGTCTTAAGTGGTCTAGGGAGATTTAGCCTTAAAAAAAAATCGACTTTTTGAAAATAAATATATACAGGGTGTCCCAAAATTAAAGCGACAAACTTTAAGAGCATATAGGGCACATTATAAGAATTTAGAATCGCATAGCAGGATTGTCAACATTTTAATTTATTCCGGAGCATTTTTAGCCCCGCCTTTATTTTTGCACCACTTTAATTATAGAAAACTTTTCTCCAATATATAACTACGATAAAATAAGAAAAAAATTACTCATAAAATAATAGCGGTGCGAAATAAAAGCGGAGCTAAAAATGCTCCGGAATAAATTAAAGTGTTGGCAACCCTGGCAGAGGAACCTATATCCACAAATGTCATCTTAACCCTTTAAGAACAGGTTGTTTTTAACAGACGGGGACGTGGCTTTTAAATTTTGAATATTTAATGAATTTTTTTTTCGTGCAAATGATTATATATAAATAGATACATAGTAATAACGGTGTTTCTAATCGTATTTGAAACACTTATTGTATTAATACGAATTGGGTGTATTTTTGTGAAATGATGGATCGTACAAGTTTTTAAATTTTACAAAGTAGGCGGAGTTAAAAATAATTAAAAAATTAGACTAAACATGAGTAGTCGATAATACTAGCACACAACGGTAAGAGTTTTTTTTTTTTTTTTTTTTTTTTTTTTTTAATGGCGCGGCACTTGCAACTTTACGGCATTGGCCGGGGGGACGCCGAATTGATGACCATTTGTGAAGGGACATCCAATGGGCGGTCATCGCTACCCCTAACAGGGGCAACACATCTGTGCCTTCTCCGGGATTCGAACCCAGACCCAACCGTGTAGGACTCAGGGACGTCTGGGCGGCACAACGGTAAGTGTTAAAAAGAAAATAATGCATCCGCTCTTTAAAGGGTTAATACGATGTTTACGGCCATGGATTGCTATATATTACACATTCTTTCAGTTGTTATCTACATCCACTTATTTGTCTACGTTTCTACTGCCCACATTAGTTAAAAAATAACCCAAAACACCCGGTTCTTAAAGGGTTAAGACGACATATGCATACATGAGTTCCTTGCAGTTCTGAATTCTTGTGAAGTACCCTATCTCCCCTTAAAGTTTGTCGCTCTATTTTTGGGGCACCCTCTATATGTTAAAATATGTACAATGCTGATCCTCTTGATTCTTTATTTATGATTCGACGTACTTAGGTTCAAAAATTTTGTTCAAAATACCTGATGTCAAGACCGAACTCTATTGAATTTCCAAACTTTAATTCATCCTTTTTCAAAAGTGCTTTTATGTCACTATTTGTAAGATATACTAAGCCAGAGTTGCCAGCTTTTATATTTTTTTCCAGAGCATTGTTATCCCTGCCTTTTAGGTTGATTTCTTTAGAAATCGACCTATTGCAATCACTTCGTTTATCTATCTATCTATCTATAATGAAAATTTTGTCATCACGATAACTCCCGAAATAATGCTCCAAATCGAACCAAATTTGGACAGTGTCTTAACTTGTGTTATGAATATCTTGGATGAGTTTCTTGGATGAGTTCGTTAACCAAGTTGCTCCGACTTTTTGTTTTCAAGTAGCAGCCACTTGAAAATTTCAAACCGACATTGTAAAAAGCATATTTAAAGCAAGATTTGCTTGAATTTTGATGTAAATACAGCCACATAAGGGTCTCATGAAGTTTATCCGCCATTTTTAATAAAGTGGCGGATATCTTAAGTTAAGTGAGGCCACTTGAAATCAAGCTACCACTTGAAAATTTAAAATCACGATAACTTCCGAAATAATACTCCAAATCGAACCAAATTTGGGCAGTGTCTTAACTTGTGTTATGAATATCTCGTATGAGTTCGTTAACCAAGTTGCTCCGACTTTTTGTTTTCAAGTGGTAGCCACTTGAATATTTCTAACCCTTATTGTAAAAAGCGTATTTAAAGCAAGATTTGCTTGAATTTTTATGTAAATCTAGACTACATAAGGGTCTCAATGAACTTTATTAAGGAAATTTATCTGCCATTTTTAATAAAGTGGCGGATATCTTAAGTGGGGCCACTTGAAATCAGGCTGCCACTTGAAAATTTAAAATCACGATAACTTCCGAAATAACACTCCAAATCGAACCAAATTTGGACAGCGTCTTAACTTGTGTTATGGATATCTTGGATGAGTTTCTTAACCAAGTTGCTCCACCATTTTGTTTTCAAGTGGAGACCACTTGATATTTTCAAATTCAAATTGTAAAAAGCGTATTCCGAATTTGTTTGAATTTTGATGCATACATAGATTATATGAGTGTCTCAATGAAGTTTATTAATGAACTATGAATTTTCTCGCCAAAAGTCGCCAAGTGGAAAACTCGCCAAATTTGGCGCCAAATCCATGACGTGCCATACTGGAGCTTTTTAATGCGTTTTAAAATTAGGCTATTTTAACGTTAAAACAAACTAGAAATGCAGAAAATTAACATTTAATCAACTTACTAAGCCTCTTTGAAAGAATTTCTACAAAAAAAAAAAAAAAAAAAAAAAAAAAAAAAAAAAAGAATGATTTTCAAATTTGCAACAATATATTAGGTTAATTAGTTCACTGAGCAACTTTCTCTGCCATTTTGATCCAAGTGGCAGCCACTTAATTTTTCAACACGATGACTTTTGAGATTCTGAATTAATTCCAACTATATTCGTACAGTAGTCTTATCTCATAAATGCATTTGATATATTTGTCAACTTGGCCCACCATCCTGTTTCCAAGCGCCGGCCACTTGAAAATTTTAAATTCACATAAAAAGGTATTTATGAACCGATTTGCTTAAAACTCCATACGTAGATAGCCTACATCAATATTTCTTCTAATTCGTTAATAATTTGTAGCCGCCATTTTGAAAAAAAGGACGGCTACTTGATAAGGAAAAAGAAATCAACCTACCCTTCCGAATAAGCCGGAAGGACTTGTTTTTCATTAAAGTAATTTTGAAGAATGATTTTCTTCTTATTTAATCGTTGTCACATACGGGAGAAAAAAGTTCTACAAAAATTCCGGTGCGCAAAGAACGCAGGGATAAAAATGCTCCGGAATAGATTATAAAAGTTGGCAATTCTTATTAACACTTTCGTGACCGCAAGTTTTTGTGTTTTTCACAGTAAACTCCGCCTTTGGGCGTTATTCTTGGTTATTACATTATTTCAAATCAATGTTTTCTGTATTTATATTTTAAATATAAATGGATATACATTACAATTTTACTTTTTCTAATCAAAATATTTATATCCATAGTGCATTGATTGTACAAATGTGAATATAGGGTATATTGTTAAGAAATAATATAACATATGTAACCAGAAGAAACGCTACTGGCGGAGTTACAGATTTTCAAATGACGTGAATTCACGTCAGCGGTCACGAAAGTGTTAAGGTGAATTTAGTATATTGGCTTTTTACGGTCTTAAAATGTCTGTACAAACATAATTCATACAACAATTTAAGGATTTAGAGAAACTTCCAATTTTATTATGTTAAGAAATATGTAAAAACTTTAAAAAAATTTCCAAAAGTTCGAATTTTTTCGAAAAAAATATTTAACTAAATAAAGTTAGTTTTACTAAATATTAATTCATTTTGTAGATATCCTTTATATTAATGTATGTGCAATATAGCTGAAGAAGTTTTTTTCAAAATCTTACGCTTAGTGTCAAAAAAACAATTTTGAGAAAATGAGCGTTTAGAAATGCAATGAAGTTTTAAATTAGCATCTGTCATAATTTTGCTCAAAAAGTTTGAATCAAAGTAAGCAGAATCATAAATGAAGCATCAAAATGTTCAAAACTGTTCATTTTTCAATATACACATTTTTTTTTTTTTTTTTTTTTTTTTTTTTTTTTTTTTTTAAGGATTTGAAGGTCTGTAGATCATTTTAATGCCTTTCTATGGTCAGGTATTTTACAATTATCATGCGAAAAAAAAAAAAAAAAAAAAAAAAAAACTTTTACGAATCATTCTAGCGATATAATTTCCCTTTAACTCTAATCATTTTACTCAATGTGAAACCTATAAGCTGTTAATGTATATAAACGTACTCAAGCAACAGATTATATAATCAATAATTCACCAACGTTGTTTCAATTTAAGATAAATTAGGTAACATCATTGTCAAAGAGGTAAGTTTTATTTAACAAAACTCATTTGTGTAGATTAGCCGTGTGTTTGTCGAAAGATTCCAGGGATGGAACATGGGCGCAAAATTAATACTGGTATTTGTTTAAAAAATTTCTCTACCTATAATATCGTTCATTTAAGAAGTAGAAAATTTTGTTACATTGATAGTGGTATGAATTCTGCACCAGTATTCCATCCCTGAGATTCAAATAATTTTTTTGCATATAATAATTAAAATTTTTTTGAATTCCACTCTTTTTTAATAGAATGTAATATAAATCAAAGGAATACTTTCTGAATCGTTGAATAGTAACAGTTATAACGGTTTATGAAATTATATAAGCAATAACTATTACTCAAAAATACAACATTGTTTTAGATATAACATTATTTCTAATTTACTTAATTAAAATAAAAAATTTTCAAATTGTTTATTATAAGAAAACTTTTTTTTATTGAACTTATATTACTGAATTTACACATCTTATTGAAAACCTATGTTTAGCTTTACCACAGTGTAATAAGTTATTTGCATTTTGTGTACCGCAATTTCCGGCATATAATCCGCAGGTTAGCTAAATCCATTTTACACCAGGCATTTTATCTAGTAAATAAGCTATATTACTGCGAAGAAATCCTTCCTACAGTCGGTAACAAAAGTGTCCGAACACTAGCAAAAATTCCTATGTAAAAAAATACACTTAGTACAGTTTTGTTAAATAAATCCTTGTCGAATCCTGTTATTAGACTGACTGTGAACAGGATTCGACAAGGATTTATTTAACAAACCAGTATTAAGTGTACCTTTTTTACACAGGAATTTTTGCTAGTGTTCGGACACTTTTGTTACCGACTGTACAAACATAACTGCATCATTCCATGTCAAATCAACACAGCTACAAATCTGACCCCCTCAAATTTTTATGAAATTGTGCTGATTTGTTTGTTCTATAGACAAATGAATTTATACCAATTAATAATTCACTATCTCTTTTAGTTTTTGATATACATGACTGCAAAAATGGGTAAAAAATGCAAATTTCCGAAATTCTTCTACTACAAATGTACCCATATATTCTTTCCTAATTAATTTATAGATAAAAGATTGATATCATTAGAAAGCTTATAATACACGCTTTCAAATGATATATCACAGGTATATATTTTTAAAAATTTTTCACTTTAAGTTCAAACATTTTTACATTTGACCTCCAATATCTCAAAAAGTACACATTTAATTTTCTTTTAAAAATTATATGTTACTTTTACAATTATTATCTATAACTATTGCAAATTTCAACATGGGACGGTCATGGGATGCTGAGTTATAAAGTAATATGCAACCCTAAATCAGTATTTTCATACTAACATAACGTAAGTTTTTCCCATATTTTGTTCCCTAATTAACTTAGAGGTATAAGATTGGTATCATCAGAAAACTTATAATACAGGCTTTTAAATGATATATTTTTAATTTTGCGTTTTAAAGTCAATCATTTTGACCATTGATCTTCAATATCTCGAAAAGTACACTTTTAATTTTCTTTTTAAAATTATATGTTATTCTTACGTTTATTATCTATAATTACTGTAAGTTTCAACATGGTACGGCAATGGGATACTGAGTTATAAATTAAAATGCAACTCTACCAGTATTTTCATATTAACATAAAACATAACGTACGTTTTACAAAATAATGGCCGTCCCATGTTGAAACTTACAATAATTATAGATAATAAACGCAATAATAACGTATAATTTTTAAATGAAAATTAAATGTATTCTTTTTGAAATATTGGAGTTTAAGTGTCAAAATGTTTAACTTTAAAATGAAAATTTTTAAATAATATACACATATGATATATAATTTAAAAGCCTGTATTATAAGCTTTCTAATGATACCAATCTTATATCTCTAAGTTAATCAGGGAACAAAATATGGGAAAAACTTATGTTATGTTAGTATGAAAATATTGATTTAGGGTTGCATATTAGTTTATAACTCAGTATCCCATGGCCGTCCCATGTTGAAACTTGCAATAGTTATAGATAATATATGTAAAAACAACATATAATTTTTAGAAGAAAATTAAATGTGTACTTTTTGAGACATTGGAGGTCAAAGGTAAAAATGTTTGACCTTAAAATGAAAATATTTAAAAATATGTACTTGTGATAGATCATTTGAAAGCCTGTATTATAAGCTTTTTCATGATACCAATTTTTTATCACTAATTTTTTATCTTAATTAGGAAAGAAAATATGGGTACATTCGTAGTAGAAGAATTTCGGAAATTTGCATTTTTACCCATTTTTGCAGCCCTGTACATCAAAAACTAAAAGAGACAGGGACTAATTAATTGATATACATTCATTTCTCAATAGGAAAAATAAATGAGCCCAATTTCATAAAAATCTGAGGGGACAGGTTAAAAATGCTGTTTTTTTGTGTGTTGATTTGCCATGGAATGACTCAACTTTGTATACTACTAATTGCAATTCTTGGTGCGAAACTGGTTTTTATGACCTGCAGATTATATGCTGGAAATTACGGTACAACGTAAAATTTATGTGAAGAAATTAATGATTTATCGTGAAAAATCCTTTCTTAAGATTTTTGTTGTCTTCATCATTTTTTTATGTAAAACACAACAAACTCTTTATTAAAAAAAAAAAAAAAAAAAAAAAAAGAGAACATTAAAAAGAGGCATTAAGTTTTACTCTTACAGTATAATTGCCAAGTTTAGTAAAATTTAATTTGTAACAACATTCTACAAATTAATATAAAATGTATATATATACATTTTGCTTTTTGTTTTTGTTTTATAGCTTTTTAAAAATGAAAGCAAAACGTGGGATACTTTCACGCCTATCACAGCAATTGCGAAGCGTTTTAAATTGAAGATACTATGTATGAATAGTACAATAAGAAATGGAATGATGTAACAGAGATTGTTAAAAAAAAAAAAATGAAAAACAATATTAGGAAATTGAAGCGGCGAAAAAAAAAAAAAAAAAATTATATATATATATATAAAAAAAAAAAAAAAAAAAAGAGTGAGAGTTAAACGGGAACTTGCGACACCTGGCAAGCCGGTGTCAGCACATGTCACATTTTTCTTTTTTTCTTTTTCTTTTTTTTTTTTAACATTTTGTTTACCCTTCAGTTTTTCCTTTCAAAAGCTGTCAAAGTAAATGCTGTTTCTTAGAAGGTACACCGTGTCGATAAGATAAACGCATTTTTTCTTAGATATTTCTTTCTTTCTTTAAAATAATGAAAAATAATGTTAAAAGAATACTTTTTGAGTTTAAGATAGTTAGAAACATATATTTTATTACTCCACCGAAATGTTAGTACCATAAAATAAATTAGGGCATTCAAAAGATGAATTTATTATTATTATTATTATTTTATAAGATGAGTTATTTTAAACGTTTTGTCAAAATTATGAGACTTTTTTAAAATTTGCTATTTAGCTTTCAGAAGTATCTGATTTGTTAAAAGGAAGGGTCGTATTCTCCGCCCCTTTTTTAGGACACTGTCACAGATAAGAAATTTCCGTCTTTTTGGCCACCACTTATTTCATGCAGAAATACTTTTGGTATAATTATAGTAATGTGCCATGATTATACAGAGTAGAATTTATTGTATAAAAATAGTGCTAGCAGTAAATTTGAAAATTTCTCATTCATGAGAGTGTCCTGAAAAAAGGGCGGAGAGTACGACCCCCGGATGATAGATTTCGCTTGCAGTTTTGGTTGATTTGATAACAATTAAAAACGATTATAAAAAAGCTTGAGTAATATTTATTTTAATATAAAAATGTTTTAGTAATATTCAACATTTGAGCTATTTAGTTTGTAATAATTTTTAATGTATTTAGAGACTGTGTTATCGCTCTTATTACAAAGAAATTTGTTTAAAAAGTAACTATTTAAGAATTTTAAGTTTGTTTAGGATATTTTAAAGTTAAGAGCAAAAAATGTTACCTTGATACATTAGCAATATATTTAAATAATATATAATGTGAAAAACAAATATAAAAATGTCAAGGAAAGCCGTAAGGACAGAAGATAACCAAATTTAAATGTATGTTAACTTAATATTGCGTAATTTTTTCACTTTATTTTATTGTGTTTTACTTTTACTTTTTATTGTTTCATAATTTTTACTAAAAACAATTTTAATATTTAAATAGAAATTTGTTGAAAAAACACTTGTGAAATATGCTTCATTTTACATATTATTGAAAGTTTAAAAATAAATTAAATCCATCTTTAAAAAAATGGAAAAAATTAATAAAAATTAAAAGCAGAATTACTCTACAAAAATTTATAAAACGTAGAACTTTTACGAATGAGTATTAGGTAAATTTACTTCTTAAAAAAAAAAAAATATATATATATATATATTTCTGACAGACTTTGTTTAGAACAGATGTTTTTTCTTTCTTTTATTAATATAAATGAAATCAGATGTTTTTTACTCTTATGCCTTGTTTTCATTTTTTATTTAAAATATTCTTAATATATTCGTCCATTCTTAATAATTATTATCAGCATAATTAAAGTCGCATTTGCTTACTGTAATGTTTTCACTTACAGTGATATTGGATCCAAGTAGAAAATTACTTTCGGGAAATTCACAACCTGTATATATATATATATATATATATATATAGTGAACAGTATTCTAGAGATTTTGTAAATTTATGTTTAATTAATGTTTCTGGTGATTTAAGTCGTGTTTTTCTTCTTTCACATCTCATTTCTTGCACCTCTGCTATAATTTTTTGTGACGGTTCCGATCTGGATTTCGGTGAAAATTCAAATCCTTTTTATATGCTCTACCTCCCCTTAAAGTTTTGCTTCATTTCTAGGAGACCTTGTAAAATATCAGATACATGTATATTGATTAATGAAGACCATATTTAACAAAAATTTTCTAGATAATTTATTAGTGTGATTATAATAACTATTCTTACCTCAAGCAGCACGTATAACTCGCGAATGGGCTCTTTCTTGGAATGTACTTAGCTAAATTTCTGCCAATGCATTTTATTCTCAACAGGTTCCCTTTTTGGTCATTTTGTAGGGCAAGATAATTAAAATAATGTCAGGCTGAAAAAAAAAAAATAATGAAATGTATATATAGATGAAATGCAAAGCGTTGACAATGATAAATATAATGCTTTCTTAAATGTTTATTGGAATCAATTACATGAAATATTTACCCTGCAAATAATAGCGTGAATTGATAAAAAAGACATTTTTGAAACAACATTATACTAGTATGAGATAAAAAAAAAAAAAAAAAAAATGTGTTAATGAAAGAAAAATTATGATAAAGTAAATGATTACATCTTATCTTGATGCTTATTTTCAAAATCATATAAATTATGAAGATGATTAATAAATAAAACACTAATTTTAATAAATACTTCTTCTTTGAGTTCAATTTTGAAGAAATTGATTTTTGTTTAGCAAGTCTAAATTTCAAAATTACAAATCAATCTAAAACACTTTCTTAAAATTAATTAAACGGAATTGATTTTACCTGAAAATGCTCAATATATATGGGGATATTTTCTTTCTTAAGGATACTTTCTTTATAATTTAACAGGAAAAAAATTATTTTAAACTGTTGACTAAAAAGCTCTTCATTTATTCTCTCTTTTTTAACTACACACTTTACCATACCATTTCTTTTTCTTTCTTCTTCTTCTTCTTCTTTTTTTTAAATACTACTACTTTATTTTAAAAACTTTCTTTTGCAGCTTTTTCTCTACTGCTGCTGCTTTTTTTTCTTTTCTTCTTTTTTAATTCCTTTTCTTTTTCTTTCTTTCTTTCTGTCTCTCTCTTTCTGTCTTTTAATGTCACAAAGCTAAACATTAACTTTACTAATCTTCTTTAGTAAAGTATTAACATTAATAATACAGAGCATTATAATATATATATATATATATATATATATATATATATATATATATATATATATATATATATATATCAAATAAAGCTCTGTATATAATATTGTACAAAATATTTTCTTTTTGCAATTAGGTTTTAAAGGTAGCTATTTTTTGAATCACGATTTGTTAATAACAATTCTTTGTTTTAATGTATTTTTTTATAAGCATTTAAGGTGTAATTTTTATTAATATATTCAAAAAGGAAATATATATAGATATTATTTAATGTATTACTTATAAAAACTAGTGTGTTGCGTCCATCACAAAACTTTCTTCTATTAACCTATACAAATTCACGCAGCACAGTTAATTATTTATAAAAATTTTTTTCCATGAGGAACACAGACGATTTTCTTCTCAGAGAAGCATAATACTAAATGTCCAAAAAAGGCAATTTTGTGCCGACATCTGAGGATTTTTTCTTTTTTCTTTTTTTAAGATCCATTAAAAAAAATGTAGAAACGATCGATAAATTTGTTTTAAATTATCAAATATCTGAGATTCCACCATTCGTTTTAATGTTATTGACGAGTTCTGTTGAAAGATACCCATATTGGAAATATACACCCGCGAGGAGTACGGCATTCCAGGTGGAGCAATGCTCCGACATATGCAACAATTTTTCTTGGTTGTCTCATTATGTACATGTTGACGAATTTTTTCCCAACTGTCAAGCTAAAAATTATGAAAAGATCAGATGACAGGGCCAATTCTTAAGTGATTTCTTTCAAAATGTAATCAGCACCAATCAAGTTAAGTCCGACTAAACATCAAGTTTAGTTAAATTTCGTCCATATAATTTTGGTTTGTGAGATACAGCATTCACAAAAATATGCTTAAATCTTTATCAAAGATGGTTTTTACTAGATGTTTGTCATTAGATAAAACTAACTTTATATTAAAATTTTGATGTAAATAGAAATTAAAATACATGATTCGCTATGCAGTTTGTAATTCAAAACTGCGTACTTTATATCTAGTTTAAAAGTTTTACCGGATACTTTTTACTGAGACTTCCTAAAATATTTTTTTTACGTATTGACATTTAAAAATAAATTAATGAATAAATAAAAGCATTTGGGTTGTCGTTTAACGGTTAACTTTTGCACATTAAATCCCAGACTAGGTCCTACAACTTAAAGTAAAATAAATAAATAAATAACTTAAAATATGTATGCTCTAATATAGGCTAATAAAAGCGTTACATATACAACTATTTCTTTATTTCTTACACGACTAATATCATGTTTCGTCACTAAACATATTACTACGATTACTATCACTACCACTACTATCATTATTGTTATTAGATAGATCTTTAAGAAGATCGTATCAAACGATTGGATTGCTCGTAATATATAGGAACAGAAGTAATTTTTTCTATTAAAGGGACCGAAAAGTAATCAAAATTTCAGTCTGTTTGAATTAATGTAATGACACCGGAAACTTTTGTTTAACTATATTTATATGGTACTTTACCAATTATTATCTTAAATTATCCAAGAATATTTTAAATATTATCCAGGATAAATTTCCGATGTCACTTCATTAATTCAAATGGACAGAAATTTTGATTACTTTTCGGTCCCCTTAATATATTTTCATTATTTACATATTTTTCAACGTAATGCGCTAATAAAATGCACTTTCTTTCATTTATGATATTTGAGATAAACAAATGTGTTTGTTTGAAGACATAGTATTAACGGTTAAGTTTGCAGAACTACAACGTAAGACAATAAAGATATAATAGATATGCCTTAATTATAGCGAATAAACTTTTTTAAATGAATGCATAGTTGTATACAGATATTTTATTTATTACTTTCATTAAAATAATATATATATATATATATATATATATATATATATATATGAAGCATAAAAAAAAAAAACGGACTTTGAAGAACTGACTACTATAACAAAGGGACAAAAAAAAAAAAAAAAAAAAAAAAAAATTCTTACAACATTAAGATATTTATTTAGAGGGAAGCACAGAAAGGTCCTATTATTTTATTATTAACCGACTTCAAAAAAGGAGACAGGTTCTCAATTCAAACCGTATGTTTTTTTTTTTTTTTTTTTTTTTTTTTTTGTTTGTTAGCTCATAACTTCTGAACGGATGCTCCGATTTTGATACTTTTTATTTTGTTGAAAAGGTCTTGGTCTGAAATAGGTCCCATTGTAATATCTTTACGATCTAAAGAAAATACAGGGTGCCCAAAAAAAATCAGTCCCAACTCTTTTAATTGCTAAACGGCTGCATCTATAGTGATAAAAATGGTATGCAAGTATAGCAATGTGGCCATGCAGAACAAGGTTAAACCGCTTGCAGCGCCTCCTGGTGGAAAATCGCGAAGTTAGTGTTCCTATCTCGAAAGCGGTTCTAGAGAAAAAAAGTGAATTACAAAGTTGAAGAGTATCACCGATTTAGTACAAAAAGATAGTTTAGACATTCATGCTAGCGTTTTTTATCTCGGAAGCGTTTCAAGACAGGGGGAAAATGTGAATTATAAAACTGCAGAGCATCATCGATTTAGTACGAAAAGATAGTTTAGACATTGATGCTAAAATTACAATGATAAAAACGTGCATTTGTTTGTTCGCAATTTCTTACACTGTACACACTTGAACTTTCAAGATGGGAGAAAAACTAATTACGAAGTTGTAGAGCATCATCGATTTACTACGAAAAGACAGTTTTTAGATATTATTGCTAAAAATAGAACGCTTAAAACGTGCAGTTGTTTGTTCGCAATTTCCTACACTGTGCACACTTGAACTACGTTGCACACTTTGCAGCTTAGCGGATGACACGTATATTCTGTGATTCGAAGTACTGTTATTGTAAGCGGTCACATCGATTAGCACAAAGTCGTTTTCAACCAACTTCAGAAAAGAGAGTGTTCTTAATTCGAGCTATGTGTTGTTGTTGGTGTTTATAAGCTTTTAACTTCGTTAGGGATGCTCTAATTAACCGACTTCAAACAGGAGAAGGTTCTCAATTCAAAGCGTATGTTTTTTTTTTTTTGTTTGTTAGCTCATAACTTCTGAACGGATGACCCAATTTTGATAATTTTTGTTTTATTGTAAAGGTCTTGGCCTGAAATAGGTCACACTGTAATATCTTTACGATCAAAGGAAATAGAAGGTGCCCAAAAATGTCAGTCCCGACTCTTTTAACTGCTGAACAGCTGCAGCTATAGTCATAAAAGTGGTATGTAGGTATAGTAAAGTGGACATGTGTTACGCAGTTCAACCGCCTACAGCGCCACCTGGTGGAAAACAGTGGAGTTAGTGTTCCTATCTCGGAAACGGTTTAAGACAGGGTAAAAAAGGGAATTATAAAATTGCAGAGCATCATCGATTTAGTACGAAAAAATAGCAGAAACCTTAAAACGTACATTTGTTTGTTCACAACTTCCTGTTTTGTGAACACTTGAACGACATTGCATACGTTGTAGCGTAGCGGGTGGCATTTATGCTATGTAAAATTCAAAGTATGGTTATTGTAAGCGATCACATCCATTAACGCATAGACGTTTTGAACCGACTTCATAAAGAAGAGGTTCTCAATACAAACCATGTTTCTCATTGTTGGTTTTTGTTGAAATTTGTTAGCTTATAACTTCGTAAGTGATGATTTAATTTCAATACTTTTTTTGTTGCCGTAATGATCTTGGCCTGAAATAGGTTTAATTATGATTTCATTAAGATATAAACAAATTACAGGATACTCACAAAAGTCTGTTCTCACTCTAATTGCTGAACGCATGCAGATACACTGGTAAAAGCAGTATGTAAGTATCAATGTTGAAACTTCTGTTCGTCAGCTACAATGCATATTTTGCTCTTTGTTTGAACTTTACGCTGCGCAATTTCCAGAGCAACGGATGACACGTATTCACTGTAAAGTTCAATATATATGCCTAACAGAATTTTTTGGTTACGAATACAGCGTATCCGTTCTTTACATTTCTAAAGGCTTTTTAATTTAACGTATGTTCATTCAATAGATAGTTTTTTGCTCATATCCGATAAAGGCAAGAAAAGTGACACAGCTTAAAAATGCAGCATTTGAGAAAAATCAACTTAAAAATAATTTGAAACTGGCACAACTGTCTCTCGAGTGGATTTCTAGATGGAGATGCAACTTTTTTGTTCACATTGAGTGCATTTCATGTATTTTTCAGTGACGTAAACCATTTTTTGAGTTATGTCACTTTCCTTGGAAGTTGCGATTTGTGAAACTGCTGTCAAACGTCTTCTGATGTTCTGCTATATAAATAAGGTTTCACTGAAAAGAGAAAAATAAAATCTTTTTGTAAAAAAAAAAATAGAACCGACTCCAAAAAGCAACTACTATTCAAACAATTAACTAAAATTGGTATGAAATGAAACTGTAAATTGCGCCTAAAAGTATAAAATAATTTCCTTCGCCAAACAACCTATAACACTACAATTGATCATAACTTTTGAAGTCGGCGCAAAATTAAATAAAAATTGATACCTTTATTCAATACAAAAATCAAATCCTATTCAAAATGCACATCTCACAATGTCATCTGCAAAACGCAGCCGAAAACTACTTTGATTCAAGAAAACAAATAAGATTTCGTAAGCAGCAAAAGTTGGCGAAGATGCTGGTATCTGACGTCCTTGGTGAAAGAAAAATCGCAAAATTATCTGGCAAACATATTTAATTTCTTTGGGATATCATGATTATTTTGATAAGAGAGTAATCAAGAATATGAAATAATACTTCGTACAATATATATTATGAAAATATACATCTTGCGTATATATTTTTGAATTGCGTTTTTATCGCAAAATCTAAAAGCCACCAAGGATGATAGTTATCAAAGTTATACCAAATTTCCAAAGGAAACTCTAACTTCGGAGAAACATAAATACCGCATTGTGAAGAATGTTCACTGTTCTAGGCATATGCTACTAATAGACCAATTGTATACAGTGATAAAATAATAAAGGAAACATGAAAATGGATCATTCGAGACAACAGCATTTGTTGCTACCGACCTACAAACCTTTAAAAACTAATTAAATTTTATTTAATTTTGCGCCGACTTCAAAAGTTATGATTAATTGTAGTGCTATAGGTTGTTTGGCGAAGGAAATTATTTTATACTTTTAGGAGCAATTTACAGTTTCATTTCATACCAATTTTTTTTAGTTGTTTGAATAGTAGTTGCTTTTTGGAGTCAGTTCTATTTTTTTTACAAAAAGATTTTATTTATAACAGAAATCATTTGAGGTTGGTTTAAAGAAAATACTTAGCCGTTAATGACGTCACTTAAACACTTTTGTACATACTCAATTTTTTCTAGAGAGACGAAGAGATAATTGAAATAAATAATAAAATAATTATATTAAGTAACAAAAATCATTAACATGGTATGCAGGATATTTGCAAGTAATTTTGCAATTTTCATAGTTTCTGTTATTTAAAGAAAATAGAAAAATATTAGATTTCATAAAAATTTTCAAAAATTAAAATTTCCGAATATGTTTATCTAAATTTTCGTTGTGTATCCTCTAAACAAATAATGTATATAAAGCTTTAGAGTATATTTATAAATAGATAAAAAAGTCAAATAATGAGTTTCAATTTCAACAATTTTAAAAGAAAAATCGCTTTATTAAAAACTAGCCTATTGCCTATATAATTCTGGAAAATTAATAACTGTGATATGTAACACTTATGAAAGAAAAATAAATAAACAATTAAATATAAATAAATAAATATAAATATATGAACGACGAAATTTTAAGAAATATGAATTAAACTATTAATGAAAGAAGAAATCTTAAAGACAAATTTTACTCCTGAATTTTTTATATTATAAAAAATTAATATTTCTTATTGATTGCAATCGCTTTTTGAAATGCTATCGTTAAAAACAAGATAAATTTAAGTATTGATATTAATTATGGAAATGTGCAATGAAAATATATTTAAAATATGAATTTAAATGTAAAGTTTTTTTTAAAAACCGCTAAACTTTTCCTAATAATAAAACCAGTTCATTAAGCACTTCAAAGAAAATTTCTCAAAAAGCATTTTAAAGACCTTTATTTTTATTATTATTATCATCATCAGGGATGAAAGAGTTCAGCTTATTTTGCCACCAGTATTTCTGTGCAGAAATTTGAATCATAATTTTACACTTAGTTCTGATACTTGATTGGTTAGAAATTTTAGTAGGAAAATAGAGTGTCAGAAATAAAAAAAAAAGAAAAAAAAGCGGTACTCTTTTATCTCCGTATTATTTTTGGTTGTTTCAATGCGAGCAAATTAGGCTTTTCTAGAAGAAGGATTACACGTGGCTTGTTTGCTTTTTATTTTAATCAAGTCTTTCATTTTATGACACATTGAAATTAGTAGAACAGGCTATATTATTTAATAAAATTGCAAATAAAATAAATAAATTGATGATTTATTAACATAATTTGCCTGGGTAAATTCGGAACCCTCATTGTAATATCAAAATAGCATAATAAATCATGATGAGGGTTGCTAAAGTCCTTCTTGTCCATGGCTCTCCCACCGTCATACTTATCTATCAATTTCCCCCTTGACTGATCGTGTAAACATATTATAGGAATTACTATATGAATATAGTGGTGGAGGAGTCAGGGTTAAAAACGGACCTTACCAACCCTCGCGATAATGAGAGACAGATTTTAAGAGAAATTTAAAAAATATTTTGTGGAATATAGAATGTATTAACAACTAAAACTTTTTGAACTTATATAGTAAAAATACCTTAAACTGAAATCACACATATACATAAATTCAAGAAACACCATAAAAAATTACTAGACCTCCTAGTAGTCAACAATACTCAATAAATTAAATACACTTTTGGCTGGCACGCAAGAAAATCGAACGTTTCGAAATTATTCTCTTGTGCAAATGGGCGTCGGCAGAATGAAGAGTTGAGGAACAATATTTGGTCGGGCGGAGTTTTGTGATAAAGCTATGTTTTATTATGACAGTAATGCATTTTTACCAAGACAGTCGTAAAAACTGACGTCACTTTAAGATAATATATTCTACTCATTATTTGCAAACAGTATTCAGAAACTCCATTTACTACAATATTAGAACATGTGTGCAGAAGAAGGTAGGTTGTATTTCAATATAATCTAAAATTTTGTTGAGCTTTAAAACGTGCAATATCGATGATGCGAAATGGAAAAAGTTATTGTGATGTATTTGAAATAATTGCGACGATCATGTATAGCCCTTGAACAATTCTAGAATTAAAAACACGAGTATTTACTATTTATTTTAGATGCACATATAATTATTACCAGTCATTTCTTAAACATTTAAAATATTTGATTTGTATTTTTCCCCTAGGTGGAAAATAAATACTCCGTTATTCTATTCGAATACCTATATATTGAATTTCCATACTTATATATTTTAGGTTCTTTTTTCATCAAATCATAATAACGTTAGTGTTTATATGGACCATTATAAAAAGGTTCAAACTATCAAAGGTATTGCTTATTGCAGACTGATGTGACATTGTAACATATATACAGGGGGCCAAGTAAACCCTCTTCCCACCATTTAAGTGGTTCTAGGTATAGTAAAGTGGTTATGCGCTACTAGATGCGACCGCTTACAGCTCCACCTAGTGAAAACGGCGGAGTTAGCGTTCCTATCTCGAAAATGGTACGATATAGGGCAAAAACGTGGATTACAAAGTTATAAGGCATTATCGATTTAATGCTAAAAGATATCTTCTAGACATGAATACTAAAAAATGAACGCTAAAAACGGGCATTTGTTTGTTTGCAACTACAAACGAGGCCCAGATGGCCATCGCAGCTGACGGAAAGATGTATTGAAGAGATATGTTGAAAATAAAGGTATCTTGTGATAACTTCTTGTTGTTTCTTTCTAAGTTCGATTCCTCAGGTTACATTATCGGAAATAGCGAACAATCAAATGCACGTTTTAAGATTTCATTTTCAACAGAGAAAGAATTTCTTTATTTGGAAAACATTAACTACCTCATATAGCACGTTACGTAATAAAAATCTTTTAGAACCTAATGTATTCAAATACTATTTGAATGTCTCTGTAAAATAATTATGAATTCAATAGATAAAAATTTAATTTCTCTCACTTACTGTTGAGAGGGCATGCCTCCGGACTAACACTATCTGTGAATTCCGGACCATCGCTACTTGCTCAATGTGTAGCAGTAGTGCGATACAAAAAACACTGAACATCAACGTCAATGATTTTTTATTATGGATAAAAACGAGCTGAAACCGAAAGTTCTTTTAAGTTTACACTTTTAAATGGATTTCAAATTATTGTAATTTGTTATATCGCATCTTTATCACATTTTAACAAACGATTTGCAACATATTAGGTAACGAACCATAATATCAGGTCAGTAAGAAATAAAGAAAAAATAAATAAATTACGCATTTATGATACTCTTATTATTCTGATAAAATATTATCTTATAATAAAGAACATTAGTGATGCATTCTTAATGTCATTTCTAAACGTGTTACTTCTTTCTTAATAAGACATTTCAGTTTTCTATTAGTGAATTTCCTCTCACTATTTTCATTCATTTTTAGTCCGTAATTAGGTTGCAGCGTTATCGATACTTTATGGAAAAATCTAAAACAAGAAGTGCGCTGAAGAAAATGTCGCGTACATCTGAAAAGAACGTAATCCATTAATGACATTAAAATTTATTAGACATTTAAATTTCGAAATTGAAGATAATTATATACAAATTTATTATACCCAAAGCGCTCCAAACGAGCGATGGATGGATTCAAAAGATAAAAACAACGTTTCTGCTCGAAAATTGAAATAATGATAAAGAAAATATTTCTAAAATATAAAAATCGACAATCTAGAATGCAGTGAAAGAAGAAATCGATAAGTAGATAATGAATGCCCAGTACGGATATAAGTATTTAAAATTAGTTTGCTCTTCTTTGTGATTGATGTCTACATACAATATAATAGATGCAATGGGCGAATAAATTTTACTTGTATGTTACACCGTTATCTATTTGCTATCTTCATTAAATCATTTTATCCATTATCGTAAGCCTGCGAAACGAAAAACAGAACCATTATCTGAAGAAGAAGAAATATGTTTTGGAAAAGTTTTTATTCTGAACGTTTTAAGGTAAAGGAGTAAGTTATTTCATCAAATTAATAAATAAAATACAATGATTGTTTAATAATAAAATATTTCTCCCTGTATGCATTTTATTTCATCGAGCGAGAAAAATAATAAGGGACTTATTCTAAAAGTATAAAACTTAAAGAGTACGTAATAGATACTATACATGTAAGCATTAATTGTTAGTTTAAAATATTCCATTAATTATAAATAAAGTAGAAATACATCGGAATTCTAAATTTATAAAATATTTTTAATGAATGCAAGTTAGAATTAATTTGGAACTAGGGAATTTTAGTTTCAAAATAACTAGAGCAATGTTACTAAAAATATATAAAGAAAAAATCTATTAAAAAATAATTTTTCGGATTTAGGAAAAACTGAGTTTTAGATTAGTTTCCATTTTAGAGAGTATACATACCTTAAGAGTACAAGACAAGTAATGACAATAAGAGAAAATAGCAATGCTAAATAAAAAAAGGTATATATTTGTAAAAAGAAAAAAATCCGTTAAATTACTACTTTTTTAATTTATGCCTTAAACTTTTTATCATAAAAATGGATATCATAATTCCTGTTCTGGAATTTTATATTTACTGAAGTTATTAAGAAAGATTCTTTCAGCAATGTCAGGAAAATTTCTTATTTTTTGAATTTTAAAATATAACTTCTCAACAAAAAATTTTAGTTATCAACATACATTTTGTTGTAAAAAATTATATGCATCTAGAAAGAATTAAACCACAACTACGAAACTCGGCACGTATATTGCGATCAAGTGGATGAGTGAATGGCCGAAAATCGTAACAAAACACCGTTTTATTAACGTATATCAGCGCAAAGAACCTTCTCTTTAATAGGTGATAAAACCATCCGTTTCGGCGAAGCATTTAGATAATTATTGGGTAATGCAGTCGACTAAGTAACTGATGCCTCAATCTCAATGTGATAGATACTGCTAAAAATGCAGAAACTGCTATGTCAACTAGAATGTATTCCGATATGGTTGAAAGCCATACCGGATTCCATGTGCCAAAAGTGTTTGATGGGCGAAAGGTATGGAAAGTAGCACCTCCTAGATATTGTTGTAAAAACAGATTAATATGCAACCGAGCTATGTCCTGTTCGAAAACGAACCTGACTGGTTAGATACCAAAATCAGTGCCATCGACTAGAAAATGTTATCGACATATCTGGGAGCACTGTAAGTGCATAATTGCACGACTAAAGGTGACCAGCAATCCTGAAAGATATCTTTTCACACTGTCGTCTCAGGTGTAATGAGCGTATGCCTCTCTGTAATGAAAGTTTTACTTCACCGCTCGCCCCTCTTCTCAACACACGTATAAGAAAAGGGCATGTTTACAAACAAACGCTCCGTCAATCAATTTTTGCCACTCACGAGTGGCAAATGAACAAACTGCATTGGTGGAAATACCAAGGTTTTGCCCTGAGTAGATGAGCAGTGCCCTGAGTATAAACAAGTTTGTTTGCGCGTGACGTCACCTGCGCTTTCCTTATACGATGGTTATAAGTATCGAGTAAAAAGTAGTATTTGTCGCTATATATGGCATTTCTGCATTTGGAAGTTTCAGTTTGATAGTGTGCAGAACTATTCCAGATGTTAATGGATTTAAGAAGAGGTTGGAGTGCCGTCATAATGATCATTGATCTCTCAGTCCAGTCTCTTCTGATCGTCTTCGGATAGTATACCTAATAATAATATTTTGATATCATATCAAAATATTCCTAGAAATTGGCAAATAGCGTTGAATTACTGACAGTGTCGTTGTTAGCGCAGAGTTAGCTACTCTCTTGATTGGGAAATTCTCACGCGTATTAGTGGCGCGCCGACTTTTTGAGCTACTCTGGCGATAATTTGTACACTCTCTGAACCACTACTTCCGACATCAGTCATGTGCCATATTGTTTTGTTCAACATGCTGTCCCATTTATCTATTTGACGAATCGCTTTCTCTGTTATCTATGATGTGTCCCCTCGCAACTTCGAGCAATTGCTCCTAATGTTGTCAGGCAGTTTATGTGTCACTACTGTGCATTGAAGCTATCAATCCGATTGTAAAAACCCTTCACTGATTGCATCAGTTTTTAAAATTATATTCCCGTTGCTGTTCGTGCGCGCGGAACAAGCCTCCTCAATATTCAATAATACAGCACGATTGATCGTTTCATAATTCGTATAACTATTGGGGCGTAAAACGCACTCAACATCATGCTGAACAGCGAGGAAGGTTAACTGTATAGTATAAAATATTAATGATAATTTTTCTCATTCTTTCAGAGCAGGAGTGGAGTAGAGTGAGTTTAAATTCGCAATGCAGCTATGCAAGTGGGCTATTGGCGACGATTTGGATTCACTTATAGGGTTTGTCTAGAGTAATGCTATATGCATCACAATTTGATCCTCTGCATCCTTCGCTTCGCTAACCCCCAGAGGTATGAATTTTTCTTTCAGCGCAGCAATTGCAAGCTTCTTTTCTTAGATACAGTCGACAGCAAAAGTATCCGAGCACTAGCAAAAATTCCTATATAAAAAAGTACACTTAATACTGTTTTGTTAAATAAACCCTTGTCGAATCCTATTCTTAGTCAGTCCAAGGGTAGGCTGACCATACGTCCTCGAATCTCGAGGACAGTCCTCGAAAACTACCTTCCTCCCCAAAAAATTACATCTTATTTGGGGACACCGGTTATAAAGTTATTAATATTTTATTATAATAATTTATTATATGTATAATAAATAAGCTGAAATAAGTTCTTTTAGGTGCTTTATACATAACAATTACTAAAATTTTACAATTTAAGGTGATTTAATTAATTATTTATTTTGTGTCCTTGAAATTCGAGGACACCGCCATATTTGTCCGGAAAATCAAGGAAAAAAATATGGTCACTCCAGTCTAAGAACACGATTCGACAAATATTTATTTAACAAAACAGTATTAAGTGTACATTTTTTATACAGGAATTTTTTTTAGTGCTTGGATACTTTTCCTGACGACTGTAATCTATAAATATACATTTAACTCTCATATAAATATAGAAAATTGTAACAGAAAATTACTTTTCCAAAATAACGATACTAAAAATAAATGTGAGACAAACTTTGCATCACAAATTTATTTATAGAATAAATAATAATATAGTATCCGTATAGATAGTGACAATATTATTCAACGTTCAATGGATTTCAAAAATTTCATAGATGGCGAAAATAATTTTTCCAGAAGGTATTTAATAGCTATTTCTATTTTCGTTTTACATATTTATACTTCTGTGACATACTAATCCAATTACAAATCGTGTTTTAAAAAATTAATTTTGTATGATACGTTCATTACTAGTTTTGATTATTAGACTTTTTTTGACAGTTATAAGACTTAATTAAAAAAGGAAAGTTTATCACGACACACTAAAGTAATCCTTATTTAATCCGCTTTTCATTTTAACGAGAAATTCTTGTGTAATTTTTTATTTTGTTTTGACAATTTTTAATATTTTTAAAGATTAAATCAAACTATATTTGTATGTTGCGCATTTTAGATATTTTAATTAAAGAAAATTTCACAGACTTTATTAAATCACAGCTGTATTTATTTTATATATTTCACAATTATGGCTATCAAAATATACTTCAATAAAAAGGTTTTGTTGAATTACGCAATATTTTTACCAATTGAATAAAACTGTCTTAATAAAGACCTACGAACATTAATATTTATTTCGAAACTTTAAAAATGTTAATCTAAACGTTACTTGAAAGAAATAGCAGATAGTTTTGTACAAAATTTGGAACACGTTTTAGTTAAAAGACTTTTCAAATCTAGAAACGTTGGAGTATATAATGAGAAATTCTTCAAAAGATCATTCATTGGTTCACGTAAAAGTTAACAGTGATTATTTTCATTGAACTGAAATGAGGAAATTTGTTTACAATAGCTAAAATTAGTCAGACTGTAAAATTCAACTGCTATTTAAATTAAAAAGAATATTCAAAGAGCCCTTCGTAACTTGTTTAAATTCTATGTCACGCGAATTTATCATTTCGAATATCAAAATTTTACAAATCTTTCATTTCCTAAAATAATTACAAATTCGGTTTCTAAAATCTTTTATTTTAGTTTATTACGTCAAACCCAATTTGAAAGCAGATCACTTGTTTGCATTTATAATACGACATGTGATACAACTGATCGAGAGCAAAAAAATTAGAGGTTAGGTGTCGTTGCCAGACGATGAGAATTTCTAGCACAAATCTGCGGCAGTCTCGAAAATGAATGGGAACGATATAAATAGTCAAGAGCTTGGTTATCTGTTCTTTAAATACTTTACATGAATACAATCGCTTTTGGTTAGGTAAAATTTGGTATATCTGAAAAAAAAAAAAAAAAAAAAAAAAAAAAAAAAAAACATGGAAGTAGTTTATAGTATATATTGTTCGAATAAAGGGTGCGAAAAAATAAAATTTTTATAAAGAAATATATTTCTTTTTACTGTGAGGAAATATGAAAAATTGTTTTACCCAGATTTGTTCAAATTTATGAATACAAAATTACATGAAAAACTCTAGCTATAAATCAAGGTATTAATAGTGTATTATAATAAATAATATATTAAAGTTTGTTTACTTTTATACAAATTACTTCTACTTAATTAAGTACTATGTATTATAATTAGACAGTTTTTATATAATTGCATTAAATGAAAGACTAGCTAGTGCTTAATTATGATTCATTATAACTAAATACCAAGATATATATTATTATCAAATATATGCATATGGTTTATTTAATAAAAATATTGAGACATTTCAGCGATTTTTTATTTTTTAAGAAAGAGAGATGAATATTTATACTTTAAAATTAAATAACGAGACATACTTCCAAATTTTCGGGTTGCAGTATAGGCAAACATACATATGTACAGTCGGAAGCAAAATTATTTGAACGCTAGCAATAATTATATAATTTTCTATATAAAAAATAGTATACTTAATACTGCTTTGTTAAATAAATCCTTGTCGAGTCATGTTCTTAGTCAGTCTAAGCACATGATTCGACAATGATTTATTTAACAAAGTATTTATAAAGTGTACTTTTTTTACATAAGAATTATTGCTAGCGCTCGAATAATTTTGCTGCCGACTGTATAAATTCGCAGTAAAACGTACTTTTCTGCAACTGCTCCATAAATATACATTCGAAAAATAATAATAGTGCAAACATCTGTTGGGTCACAGCAGAAACATATAACAGGCTAAACAATTCGCTTTTGCTTGATGTCCAGTTGGATAGTTAGTAGTACTGTCTTTATTTTTTTCCTGTGAGTCGAATAAGTTCTAATTTTATTAATTTAGTATTTATGATAAATTATTTGTAAAAGAAATTTCGAAGTGTATGAAGAATAAAATCCAACATATTTGAAATCCCATATATTTGAATATGAATGAGAATGTAAGAAAAATATTAATTATTTTATTAAAATGTTGATTATTATGTGATTGAAACGTTCAGGCACATTTCGAATTATTATTTTGATGCATTTGTAGCGGAATTTAACGTTTACGTTGACTTTAAACAGAGTTTTTTGGTTTCATTATAACCCGGATGTTGTAAATAATCCAATCTAGTGTAGGAGTCAATTCCTTTTAACTTGTTGAAAAATCTAACTTTAAAGAGAAATAAAATATTACATATTAAATTCGTTCCGTATAATGTATATAATTTTCCATAAAATAATACTATATGTAATTTTCTGTATAATAATATGTATAAATCAAATATAATCTTCAGCTATACATTTTCATAGATCAAAATGCTGTCAGTACTAAGGTTCAAGCCAGCATGGTGATGTAGTTTGACATTTCTCGTCAAAGATAGAAAAAAATTTCACCAAGACACACACATGGACGACAAATTTGTCATTTCGAGTACTTTCATGAACTTATTCTCTTTTAGTTTTTACTTACATTAAATGTGGAAACAACCATATTTAATACTTAAAAATACCATTAAAACGTTTTTACAGAAATCGAAATACACGTATTTAAAACAAGCTACTAATTGCAATTTTCATTCTTTCTTTGGTAAACATCGTTAATAGCCCATAGTCAATTTTAAAGTTTTTCTGTTTTTAAGGTTCTGCGCCTGTGCTATATTACGTTTTTGCTTTCTCACTGCGCTCATGCTTAGTTATTTTTCCCCGATGAAGAGTCATGCTCAATAATTTCAGCTGCAAGAATAATAATTATTATTTTTAAATTTATGTGATTTGCCTACTTTCTTCAGCTTTGAACAGTAGTTCTGTGATGCATTTTAATGCAAGTTATTCAATATCTGTCTTGAATAATTTATAAGTTTAAAGTAATTATTAAAATTGAACGTTTCCTACATTTGTGGAATTAGAATAAATAAAACTGAAACACATAAGCAGTGTGTTTTTAGAATAGCTTAAAGTTAAAGTATTTGTGCTGATATAACTCTTTTGCACATTCGTTTAACATATTTTAGATATATGCGTTATTACATACACACACATACATAGATATAAAGCGTGTACTTGTTTGTTTACCATTTTATATATTTGGAATAATAAATTATAGTACAGGTGGTCTTTATTTTCTGCCTTGAACCCAGGTCATTACTGTAAAGCAGTGATTCTCAACCATTTTAGAGCTGCCGCCCCCTTAAGAAGCGAAAAGTATAACGCACGCGAAAATTTAAAAATTTAGTTTGAATTCTAAAGCGTGCTCATATTGCCCCCCTACCGCCCAAAGCACATTCGCCGCCTCCTCAGTAGCCTCCAAGTTCCCCGGGGGGAGGTACCGCACCCGTTGAGAAACTATACTGTAAAGCCTCTTTCATGCCATCTTTTTCCGATTAGATTTATTGCTGTAAATCATTAAAAAATTTGAGGGCTTTGGATTTTTGAGGGTCTACAAATTATGTTTGATGAATAATACCACTGTGCAGAGCATCTCTTTTCATTTGGTAAATATTTACAGTACTGGTTTACCATATAACCATTCAGTCATAAATATTTCTTTCTTTTCTTAAAAATGATTTTTAAAAAGTTCTATTCGTAGCTCTGGATTATTTTCACAAACAAATAAATAATATATTCCGAAAATTTTCAAGTTTCCTGGAATATCAAAATAGTTAGAGCGATATAATTTTTATGTAGAATATTTTTTTTTTTTTTTTTTTTTTTTTTTTTTTTGAACAGAAAAAATTACAATGTTAAATATCTATAACATTTGAAAAGGAAAAAAAAAAATGTCAGACAAATTTTATTAGAAGTTTCATTTTTAGGTCTATTTTTAAAAGTTTCAACGAAAAACATAATAGTCATGTTATAATGTTTTCTAAATGTGGCATTTATAAACCATTTCTCTACTGTAATTATTTCTAATCGATCCATTTTTGTAATTCACTGGCGGATATCTCGTGTAGATTTCCACGTAAATTAGTTATATTATAAATTGAAATATTTTGCAATTTTATGAAAGTGAAAGCTTTAGTTTTTCTTCAGTTATGAAATAGTAAGTACATCCCCTTTTATAATCTGTTTCCTAACGTGTTTAAAAATGCATTGGAAAAAAAAAAATACAATAATTTACTTTGCATAGGGTAACTCTAGGATAGATGGCCATAGTTTTTAAAGATTGAAATAAAAATTCTTTGAATGCAAATACAAGAAATACTTATGCGTATTTAAAATTCTTGAACATACCCTCATCATATTTTGGGAAAAAAATAATTAAATACTGAGAACCAAAAAGTGAATACTGAGAACCAAAAAACATAATTTGAAATTAAAACGTTAGATGGCGATCTCTCCTTCAAGCATTATTTCAAGAAATAAGAAAAGTCTATTAAATTTGTAAATATACCTACGAACTTTTCTGCTAGAAAGTTCTATTTCTTACATTTTATTTTAAGACGGAGTTCAAATATTATCATTCTCATAATTCTTAGTTGAATCTATGTATTTTTTCCTACTGGACGTACTTTTCTACGGCTCTTTGAAATATGGTTTAAATGTTTGATGTTTGCATTAAATAGTAACATGTACTCTCTGAATCCTGCACACTTTTTAAAATACTTGTTAAATAAACTTGCTGCTAAGTAAAATAGAGTATGAATAACCAAATATAAATGATTTTTAGATGTTCCCATTTAATGAAATATGGATTGCAGTGGAATTGAAATTTGAAAACAGAAATTGCTATGGAGGATATCAAAAACGCCCACAGATTGCGTTGCAAATTCACTTACTTTTTAGATAAACTAGATGGTATCACGGAAATTATTTTGAATTACCCACGTAAAAAATATTATAGACTATTCTAAAAATTAAAAGTAAACAACAAAAAATATCTAAGCAATATATATATATATATATATATACAGTCGGTAACAAAAGTGTCCGAACACTAGCAAAAATTCCTATGTAAAAAAAGCACACTTCATACGGTTTTGTTAAATAAATCCTTGTCGAATCCTGTTCTTAGTCAGTCTGAGAACATGATTCGATAAGGATTTATTTAACAAAACCGTATTAAGTGTACTTTTTTTGCATAGGAATTTTTGCTAGTGTTCGGACACTTTTGTTACCGACTGTATCTATATATATATATACATATATATTATGTCAATTTTCGTTTTTTATTTATTTTTGTTTTTTAAATATGAAAAATAGATCAATAAAATAGACCAATGACATGCGGTGAATTAGATCGATAAGCATATTTAGCTTTTTCGTATCTTAATTTTTTTTAAAACAAAACTAAGGCAATAATAAGGTTTTTTTCCAAGAAACAAATAATGATTGTAATAAGGGTGATTTTACCAAAAACTGTACAAATTTATTAAAATAGTTTGCGTGAAGTTCTGTCACATATACATGCATATTATGGGTTTACATCAATATGTTTGGAGTCAATAGAATCCAATATCTTTGATTTGAAGGAAATGCGTTTCCTTTCATTAATGTTTTCAGTACCTCATTTGTAATTTCTTTTTTAAATCCCATTAAGATTTTAAATAAATATCTTTCAATCATCGAAAAATCTTTGTCCGTCTACGTGGGAAAAAATTATGTAATAGAAATCATGGTAAAAGAAGTACGTTATGTATCATGAAACTGAAATGTAAATAGCGTTATTTAATAAGCGAAAATTATTATTTGAATAATTTTTGGATTTTCAAAAAAATCCTTGAATTTCAAAGAAAATTGATACTTTTTGCTAGATATTTAATCTCAACAATTTTCCTTATTTTAAAAGTGGTTTAAGGGAAATTTGAAATAATTTAAAAGAAGAACGCCGTATTTGAATTTATTTTAAAAGAATTGAGTTTCAGCGGTGATTTTGTAACGGATAGCGAACTTTTAGCCTTGACGGTAAACGAGTGATATTTTTATATTTTCAATTTTTGGATCGTTTTTCATAAAAAGAATTTCACACCTGTTAATAATGCCTTCGATGACCTTCAGAAAGTGAATGGAGTACGAAGATGATTCCTCTTACATACCCATTTGTAGTAATGCCTTATAATATATATATATATATATATATATATGTATATAATGGTCTTTGGAGAGTAATAAATTCAACTAACATATTAAGAAAATTTTCATAACGATAATGCAATATAAAATCATCAGACTAAATAAAGATTCAGTGATTATTTGATCTTTCAATGATTTATATCAAACAGAGATTTCAATAATAAATTTTATTTTTATTATGGAGGGATTTAAGGGTCAGTGTATACTGAACTTCTAATTGCAATTGTCCACAAATGTACAAACAATATCTATTTAGAAATTTTTATAGTAAAAATGAATTACTAAAAAATTAGAAGATGAGACTCCTGATACCTTTTTGAGAAGATTCTTCTAAAAAAAAGTGGTGCCTTTGTTTTGTTAATAATATTCGTAAAAACCAGTATAGTTACTAACAATTTAATATCATGAAAAAAGTTACGATAAATGCTTTTGTTTTATAAATTTACTTCAATAACGTCTGTTAAGACACACTTCTCAAAAATAAGCAGGACTTTTTTGAAAATAAGCCGGATCTTCACATTTTTGATAAGTTAAATTTTTTATAATAGCTCAAAGTAGGAACTTCATCATTTTCTCATTTAACTATTCATTTCATAATCACTCTTGTAACATTCTAACGCTAAATGCCGTGGCTTCGAGATAAAGCATCAGGCTACGAAACCAGCGATTGTGGGTTCGATTCCTGTTAAGGGAATATATTTTTGTTAAAATCTAAATCGTTTATTTTTCATTTAGCCATTATGTCATTATGTTAATTATTCTGTTAACGTTATGCAATTTTTAAACTTTTCGAATTCTAGACTAATCTGTTCTAGAAAATTCACAAATTGTATATAAAATATGAAATTTCAAATGAATAGTTAAACGAGAAAAAAAAAATTCTTAAAAATGCGAAGTTTCTACTCGGAGCTATTATAAGAAAAGAAACTTCTCAAAAATGTGAAGATTCTGCTTACTTTTGAGAAGCGTGTTTTAACAGTTTATGTGTATGAATTTATTTATTTAAATGTAGAGTTTATTCCTCTTTATTTGCAAAGTACACTCTATAAAAAAAAAAAAAAAAAAAAAAAAAAAAAAAAAAAAAACGACGCACCAAGAAGAAGTGGGGACAAAAATTGGTAGATGGGGTGGAATGGGTGGTCCGAATGGGACAAAAATTGGTCGATGTGATGTACACGTGGAGAAAAACAATTGATTACAGTTTCAGAAAATTTGAATGATTTAATCAAGAGAAAGGGCCTCACAAAGTAAACAAGTCAATAACGCGTTGGTCCACTTCTTGCAAAATTTCAACATGGGATAGCCATGGGATGCTGAGTTATAAATTAATTTGCAACCCTAAATCAGTATTTTCATACTAACATAACGTATGTTTTCCCCATATTTTGTTCCCTAATTAACTTAAAGATATAAGATTGGTATAATCAGAAAACTTATAATACAGGCTTTTAAATGATATATCGCATGTATACATGTTTTTAATTTTGCGTTTTAAGGTCAAACATTTTGACCTTTAAACTTCAAGATCTCAAAAAGTATACATTTAATTTTAATTTAAAAATTATACGTTATTATTACGTTTATTATTTACAATTACTGTAAGTTTCAACATGGATCGGACATTTTTTGTAAAATAAACGTTATGTCAATATGGAAATACTGGTAGAGTTGCATTTTAATTTATAACTATGGCCGTATCCCATGGCCGTACCATGTAGACACTTACAGTAATTATAGATAATAAACGTAAGAATAACATATAATTTTTAAAAGAAAAATAAATGTATACTTTTTGAGATATTGAAGTTTAAATGTCAAAATATTTAACCTTAAAATGAAAGATTTTCTAATGATACCAATCTTATATCTCTAAGTTAATTAGGAAACAAAATATGGGAAAAATTTACGTTATGTTAGTATGAAAATACTGATTTAGGGTTGCATATTAATTTATAATTCAGCATCCCATGGCCTCCCAATGCTGAAATTGCAGTAGTTATAGATAACAAATGTAAAAATAACATATAATTTTTTTAATGAAAATTAAATGTGTACTTTTTGAGATATTGGAGGTCAAAGGTAAAAATGTTTGTCCATAAAGTAAAAATACTTAAAAATATATACTTGTGATATATCATTTGAAAGCCTGCATTATAAGCTTTCTAATGATGCCAATTTTTTTTTTTTAAATCTCTAAGTTAATTCGGAAAGAAAATATGGGTAAATTTGTAGTAGAAGAAATTAGGAATTTTGCATTTTTTACCCATTTTTGCAGCCAGCCCTGTATATCAAAAACTAAAAGTGATAGGGATTTATTGATTGGTATACACTCATTTCTCAATAGAACAAATAAATGGCCTAATCTAACAAAAATCTGAGGAGGACAGCTGTGTTGGTTTGACGTGGAGTGACTCCATTGTAAATTAGGTGGAAAGGCAAAATATTTAATAATAATAATAATAATAATAATGCAATACCGCCTTATAGGATCTCATCAAAATGGGACTACTACTTTAAACAATTTTACTTAAATAAATAAAAACATTGAAATATAAAAATTTACTGCTTTTTTAAGAATTCATACGGATATTATTTTATTACTGATTAGAATATATAATATATTTTGAATCTGAATGTAATAAATATTACGCTATAATTTTCACAAAAAAATTTTCTTCCATTCTATTGAAAAGTACAGATCGCAAAAAAAAGTATTTTAATAGGGTTAGTATAAAAATTTGATGAGCGTTTTCTACTGAAGGGAAAGTATAAATCTATATACATGTGACTTAACTAATAATAAATACATACGATGGTTATTGGATTATGATACATAGACAACTTAAATCAGACAGTAATTAGTTAATATGTCATGCAATGAATATTCTCGTAAAATTATTATTGTTTTTATTGAGAAAGTCAGGCCAACCAAAAACAATAATTAATTCATTTAAGGTAAGTATAATTTAATCGCAGAAGCATATGGAGATTTGACAAATACACTGATCTCATTGTATTAGGGAATTTCTCAAAAAGAAAAAAAAGTTTAAACAAGAATTGAAAACTCAGAGTTTGTTAAAATTTTTTGGATAGTTCTAAACAGTTTTTGTTATTTTAGTAATATATATATATATAACTTAGAGATCAAGATTTTCGTATAATATGAAGTGTAAAAAATTGAAGGATCGAATGAATTTATATTGCTTTTAAAATAACATTCTCAATGTTACGTTGGGATATTGTCGTAAAAGCAAAATTGTGACCATGAGAAATTTCGCAGAATTATAAAAAATAGAGACTTTTAAAAATGAGTGCCAAACGAATCTGTAAAAAATAGTTTTCTTATCTTAATCCTTTCTTAAGAACAATATTTCATAATATTTTATTATGTTCGTCAATTAAATCCGTTTTCCTGTAACATTTTAAAAATAGAGAGATGTGTATAATAAATTTATATATCTTGGAAACCTCTGGAAGGCTCTTAACCGCCTGATAAACCCACGCCTAGGGGTTATTTACCATTCACAGGGGGCGAATAATCACCAGATCACCGCATACTGACACCCTATTTGACCAATTACTTAAATTTTTCAAATGAAATGAACTGTGTCCTGATGAATGCGTTTAGGTTTTTTGGGAAATGACTTGCTGAGTAACTGGAGCGTCTTTCTACTTCGTGGACACATATTCTGATTTATATTTACAGATTCAAGCAAGTACATGCAAAGTGAAGTAACTTTTGGGAGGAATATACCAATTGTTTTTTAACCATTTAAACTACGAAAGATTTTCTATCTATTTCTATTAAGCATAGGTCCGGCTATGAGAACCAAAATTACTCAGGTTTAACGCATGCGTTTCTTTTTTAAATTAAATTAAATTAAATTAATTTATTATTATTATTATTATTATTATTTTCTACCTTCAATGATTCAATGATTTCTGAAGTTTGTGATTTTTTCAATCTTGTGTCTATGCTTATTTTTACAATAATAATCTGGTGTGTCACTCACACGACTTTCTCTTACCCTGAAATTTAATACTATAAATCCAGTTTGCAGATTAAGAGGTAAGATAACGAGAACTGTCATGTAAACCTATGCTAAACAATTCAAATTAGGCTTCAGAAGAGTTTTATACGATAATTAGTTCTGTGTGAGGGGGGCTACCGCCCCCCTCAACCCCCGTTTCATGAATGCACCTACATTTATATAGAATTAGACGATTTCCATATTAGAGAGGTAGTGTAACACTAAATATCCAAAAAAAGTCCATTTTACTCTCAATATTAAAAAAAAAAAAAAAAAAAAAAAAAAATACGATTTTTTTTTCTAAGTTTTTTTTTCGTTAAAATTAAAAAAAATCTATAACTTTGTTTTAAATTATCACAGATTTATAGTTCAACCATTCGTTTTAAAGGTATTCGCAAGCTCTTTTAAATGATACCCATCATGAAAATTTACTACCCTCGAGGGGGGACTTCCCCCCCCCCCCCAGGGGAGGGGAGGCGAGGCTCCTACATACACAAAATTTTTTTCCCAGTTAACTATCTCTATTACAAAAAATATATGTTCGTTTCATTTGGTTTAGTGCAGTCTATAGACGTTAAACTCTACTTATCTGCAATTTCCCCCATAGACGTAATGTATTAGAATTCTCTTGATTGTCCCTGTACACGAACCATTTGCTTGATCTTAACGAAAAGCTTACTGTAGCATCCCTATATGATACACATTTAGAATACCAAGTTTGAACTTTCTGCCATAATTTGTTTTTGAGATACGCTGATAACAGACAGACACACACACAGACACACAGACACACAGACACACAGACCATTTGCTAAAAACATGATTTTCGTATTCAGGGGACCTCAAAACTTGTAAATATAACAAAATCTCGCGTTCGAAAATTTGACCCAAAAACAATACTTTCTCTACCTTATGGGTAAGAGAAAGTAAAAAATGGTTTAATATTTTTATTGGTATGTTGTTTAATTAACTTTACGGTTGTTTATTTATTTACTTAAAATTACATTAGTAAAACTTTTCCTAAAGATGCATAAACTAGTAGATATCAATTTTTTTATTTTAATCCGAATCACGAAGTAAATCGCAACATTTTACGTCGTAATATTGCACATCGTAACATGGAATATACTTAAAATATGTCAAATGAAATAATATTCCATATTCTAAAAAATACATTTTTAACGTAGAAACAAATTACTAAATTTATATATATACATATATATGTATATATATTTATCATAATAAGTCAATTATTGTTTTAATTATTATTTTAATCTAAGACGTTTTCATTAATTAATAAATATTAATTTAATTTTTAATAACGTTATTTTAATGTTAATTTTTCATTCATTAGTCAAAAAAGGATAAAATAAAATATATATTGTAATTATTTTTATGGACATCTATTTATATTTTGTGTAAAGAAAAAAAATAAGTAACATACCTATTAAATATTCTTTATATTGATGTGAAGTGCTTGATATATATGAGCCATAGTCGTATATATTTTTGTCTAAGAATGCAGCTACCTATATCTAATCTTAGATATTCTGATATAGCACTGGATCTATCTAAATAGAATTTCAGATAATTCTATCTAAGATTTCGGCTATCTGAATATAAAATCTTAGGCATTTATATCTACGATTACATTAGTTTCACACAATATGCAAGTAGCATTATGCTATGAAGATTGTTTTTATGACTTTTTTCGAAAGACACTTTTTAAAAATCATTTTTTTTTTTTTCTAAATTGTAATTTAATTATAAAAATGCACCGAAAGACTGGCGTTGGAAAATAATAAAATATTTGAATAAACATCATAAAATGAAAACAAATAAATAAATAAATGAATAAAACTCACAATAATTGTTTCGGGTCGAAATAAAACACGGCCCTTTGGAGAACAGGCTAGGCAGGAGTGTTTCAAACAAAGGTGTTTATTCAAAGATTTTAACTTTTTGTAATTTAATAGTAATTTCTAGTAGCAAAGTCAGGCATTAAAAATTTTTATACATAAAAAGTACTTCACATACATATAACTATATAAAACTGAGTGGGTAAATTATAATCACCCCGCAATGTTTGCACTGACTTTCGGCTTCCACAGCTTCTACAAATATTGGTACGGAGAATACAGAGCTTAGAAATAATTTGAAATGGTTCTTGGTTAAGATCTACTTGAGTTCGCTGCACTGTTATTCTTCTGTTTTCTGTTACTATTCTGGATATACTCCATTCGCGTGATTATTCACAACTCGCTACTGAACACAGTTTACTCATTCAGACCTAGTCTTTCGCCAGACATTTTACGTTTTGAAACTCTTTTGTTACAACTGCTCGTAAACATTTTACAAGTGCAGCAGTTTTGCAATACTTGCTCCCTGCATCCTTACGATCATCTGCACCTACAAAGTTCATTAAATCACATTTCTACAAGCCATATTTTAATACATTCATTACACAAATCATAATGAAATTGATATTTACCATTCATATGCGCAAAAAAGATGTTTTGTATAGAATATAGTATGATTAACATTAAGATTTACATGACCACATAAAAATTTATATACATTAAGGGCTGTATTTGGAAACTGCATTTTTGTTTGTATTAAGTGTTTTTAACACTTTCCAAAAATGTTTTAGAATGATCATAAATTCAATTACACTATCTGTCTGTCATTCTGTCTGTCTTTTCTGTGATCACGTAGGCTAAGTATATTGAATGTTAAATCATGAAACGAGCAAGTACAGTTGGAAAGAGTTAATAATCTATTCGAACCGCATAAATCAAGTCAGAATGGTTGCGGAAATGAATTATCCTCCATACTCTCCAGACGCAGCACCTGCAGACTTTTCTTGTTTTCGAAATTAAAAAATTTTCTGAAAGTTTGAAAATTTGAAAATGTCGAAGACATCAAGAAAAACGTGACACTAAATTGAAGAGCATTCCAAAAGAGGACTTTGAACGGTTTTTCCGAGGCTTATTAAGCTGAGCACAAAAGTGTGTTGCGGTAGATAGAAGTTACTTCGAAACATGTTAAATGGACATGAAACTCCCCTAATATTTTCCGGAGTTATTATATTAGTCCTAGAAATTCATAGCATCTTAATAATTTTTCCTTCTTGCAATAATTTGCTTTTGAGAACGATGTCGTAAGGGCGAAAGTATTTCAAATTAATATTATCATTCTCTCTCTCTCTCTCTCTCTCTCTCTCTTTTTCTTTCTTTCTTTTTCTTCCTTTCTTCCTTTCTCTTTTTTCTTCTTTCTTTCTCTCTCTTTTTTCTTCCTTCTTCTTCTTCTTCTTTCTTTCTTTCTCTTTTTTCTTCCTTCTTCTTCTTTTTTTTTTTTTTTTTGAAATAACCTTGAATTAATCTTTATTACTTTCTCATACCCATGAGGTAGAGAAAATATTGTTTTTTGGTCAAATTTTCGAACGCGAGTTTTAGTTATATTTACATGTTCTGAGGTCCCCTGAATACGAAAATCATGTTTTTAGCAAATGGTCTGCGTGTATGTCTGTGTGTCTGTGTGTGTGTCTGGCTGTTATCAGCATATCTCAAAAACAAATTATGGCAGAAAGTTCAAACTTGGTATTCTAAATGTGTATCATATAAGGATGCTACACTAAAATTTTCGTTAAGATCAAGCAAATGGTTCGTGTACAGGGACACTCAAAAGTATTCAAATACGTTACGTCTATGGGGGAAATTGCAGGTAAGTAGAGTTTAACATCTATAGACTGCATTAAACCAAATAAAGCGAATATATATTTTTTGTAATAGAGATAGTCAACAGGGAAAAAAAATTGTGTATGTAGGAGCCTTGCCTCCCCCACTGGGGGGGAAGTCCCCTCTCGAGGGGAGTAAATTTTCATGATGGGTATCTTTCAAAAGAGCTCGCCAATAACCTTTAAAACAAATGGTTGAACCATCGATCTGCGATAATTTAAAACAAAGTTATCAATTTTTCTTACTTTTAACAAAAAAAAAAAAAAAAAAAAAAACCTTAAAATCGTATTATTATTATTATTATTACTATTTTTAAATATTGAGAATAAAATGGACTTTTTTTGGATATTTAGTGTTATACTACTTCTCTAATATGGAAATCGTCTGCATTATCATAAAAGATAATTTTTTTAAATAACAATTTTAATAAATTATTTTTTAAAAACAGAATTATTTTTTAATGGCCGAATTAAATTCTATATAAATGTAGGTGCATTAATGAAACGGGGGGTTGAGGGGGGCGGTAGCCTCCCTCACACATAACTAATCATATAAAACTCTTCCGAAGCCTAATTTGAATTGTTTAACACAGTTTTACATAACAGTACTCGTTATCTTACCTATTAATCCGCAACCTGTATTTATAGTATTAAATTTCAGGGTGAGAGAAAATCGTGTGAGTGACACACCAGATTATTTGTTATATTATTATATCTGTTATTTGTTTTGTGTAACAAGGGCAAAACCAAAGGAATCAAACAGAAATAACATAACAAATAAAGATTAATCCAAGGTAATTCAGAAAAAAGGATAATTAATTTGAAATACTTTCCCTCTAACCACATAGTTCTCAAAAGCAAGTTATTGTAAGAGGGAAAAAAATACTGAGATGTTTATTGTAATAGCAATAAATTAAAAAATACAAAATATCGCTATTATTTAGCCTGACATCTCAGTAAAGTCGACAATAAAACCAACCAAAAATAATTACAAAACTGAAGGGGAAAAAAGTTTTTTTTGGGGGGAGGGGATTTTGCAAAATCTGGATTTTCCAGAAGTACCAGAAATGATACATTGAAATTCAAAATGGCTGTGCGTCTTGTGGAATATATTTTCAAAAACTCATTTAGGGTGTCTGTTTTTTTTTTTTTTTTTTTTTTTTTTTTTTTTTTTTTTTTTTTTTTTGGGGGGGGGGGGGGGGTAGTAGGGTGTTACGAAGACGAAAATTCGAGAGATATTTTTTTGTGTGTTTAATTTGTCCTGGGTAATGTATGGGAACTCTATTCCCGAATATTTTGTTTGTAGGTTGGTTATTTGCATCAAACACCAATTGTGATGGGATTTTTACGAAATTCTCCCCTTTTCGTCCCTATGGGTGTGGGAGGTGGGAAAAACACTTTTCCAAGCATAACTCTGTTCCACATTATCCCAGGACGACAATGTTTTAGTATCTGGGTGTACTATGTGTACCAAACAAGCATCATAATGGGATTTTGCGAAATGTTCCCATTTTTCCTTTGGGGTCCGGGGAAGGAAAAGGCAGAAAACACGTTTCCAATCGCCACTCTCTTCTGAATTATCGCAGAAAGACGGTTTTTTGGTGTATGGGTTGGTTATGCGTGCCTAACGCACTCTATAAAATGATTTTGCCAAACTTCCCAACTTTCCCTTTCAGCGATGGGATTCAGTTTTGACTGATTTCAATGAAATTTTTTTTTTTTTAATTTTTTATTCTTGAGATTTTTATATTAATAAGTGGTATGGAATTTTGAGAATTTATTTAAATATAGTGACTAGCGAAGCGGACAAAACCTGATAGTATTAAAAGAATAAAGAGGCATCACAATATTAAATAAAAAAAGGTAAATATACAATTATAGTTAAAAAAAAAAAAAAAAAAAAAAAAAAAAAAACAGGCGTGAGAGTGTTTGTTACTTTTTGAAAAGATTTGAAACACGACGTGAAAGTTAAGCTGTACGATAATAAATTGACTAATCGATATTCTAACAAAATCAAAAACTAAATATATTTAATTAACTATTCTGTTGTATAATAATAATTAAAAAAAAAAAAAAAAAAAAAAAAAAAACTTCTATTATATTTTAAAATATAAATTATTTCTTGAATAGCTTTATAATAATTTTAAAATTTAATTATATAAATTATCAACATGCAATCGTAATATTTCAGGAACCATAGTTAAATCTTATGTTAGGGAACTAATACTATCTCGTGGGAAAAAAGTAAAACTAAAGAGAAATATCATATATATATATATGGTATAACAACGTTTCAGCATAGTTTGTTTTTGAACTTACGTTGCTCTGTTGCTAGTGGCGTCGCCAGAAAAAGTTTCAAGGGGGGGGGGGGGGAGGGGGCACAACCATAAAAAAATTGTTTTTTAATAAAATTCTGATAGCATAGTTTTAAAGTTAAAGAAAAATATGCTTATTAGAGTTTTCCGGGAGGGGGGAAGTGATCCCCCTTGCCCCATTGTGCCGTTAAAAAATGAAAAATGTGAGTTTATTTTATTTTATTTTGTTTTTTAAATGTTCATCTTAAAGATAAAAAAAATATAAAAATTTTGTGTTTCGTGCTTCTACTTGCCTTGTGGGTTAGGACAAGTGTAACCTTGTCCTATTATAACCGTATACACTACATTAAGAGATATGTACAGCCTTCGAAAAAATGTTAAGGCCAAGTGAAAAAATTGATTTATTTCACAACCGCTGATAAGAATTTTATGCAACTTTAAATATAACACAAGAAAAGGCAATTTCAATTATATTTATAAAAAAATTTCAAAAAATTAAGTTATTTCTTATTTCAAAATTTATTATCTTTTTTGATATATGTAAAAAGCTGGAAAAAATAGTAAGGCCCCATAATATATTATTTAAAAAACAGCTAATAATCTAAAACTTCGCCTTATTTTCACTTAATTTAATCGTTTTTGAGATTATAAAATTTTAAAAACTTTAAAGTATGAGAAAAATCTTCAAAATATTTACAAATGCATATTGAAATTTTATGCATATTCACACATAATGTAATGAATGACAGTTTTAAATAAAGCTATAAAAATATTTCAAAAATTAAAATTACTTTTTATTTTACAATTCATTTCTTCTTTTAATACATGTAGAAAACTGGAGGAAATGATACACATAAGATAACATTAAAATAACTGCTAATAATCCAAAAATTGCCCTTCTTTTCAATTAACTGAATCATTCTCGAGGTCATAGGTTTAGAAAAATTTTTCAAAGTGTCTTTTAGTATGCTTTTCCAGTTCTTTTCAATGGCCATTTTCAGCTCACCTACGGTGTTGTAAGTTTTACCATTTCCATAACTGTCAAAAACCAGAATGCCCCATAAATTTTCTATTGGTCTCAGGTCAGGGTTTCTTGATGGCCATTCAAGCACTTGGACAGGATTGATTTTGTGGAGCTTGATGTGTGTATTTGTGCATTATCTTGCCGAAATATATAGTTTCCAGGTGTTATGAGAGGCGCCTCTGACAACAAATTTTCGGCAAGAATATCTTGATAGGCTTCTGAGTTGATCTTTGGTTAAAAAAAAGAAATTGGTGCTGTACCGTTAGCAGCAAAAGCACCCCAAATCATCACGGATCTACCCTTAAACTGACGCTTTGATACAACTTAGTTCTAGCCATAGATCATGACAGTAATACCGAAAACCATCCGGCTTATCGTAATTAATTTTTTTTTCAACAGAAAAAGCAATGTTTTCCCGTTTATCACCCAAAAGCAAATTGCTTCATTGAAAAATCTAGACGTGCCATTTCATGCCTCTTATTTAGAGGTGGATGATGCTTCAGTTTACTAAATCTTACATTTGGGTGTTTTGATAACACACTGTGCTCAATTCGGCTGATATAGGAAAGTTTTAAGTCTTTTACAATTTGGGAAGAGAAAAGTTTTTTGTGCGTTGCTCAGCTAACAATAGCTAACACTTGTCGAGGAGTCAATGCAGATGGTTTCCCTGTGCCTTTCCATTGAGCGTAATCATTGCTATTTCTAAAAAGTTATTAGCTACAGTTTTAGATCTTCTTATTCTTTTAGGCTATTTCACGAGAAGATAAGCTTGTTTAAAACTAAGGACCTTACTTTGTTCAATCATTGTTAATTTCTTACGTCTTCCCATTTTGAAAAACTGCAATTTCTCTCTGCCATGATTGTTTTTCTTTAAAGCAGCTCTGCAGACGACGATACAGTACTGCAGAAAATAGGTGAAATGAGAAAAGCATCAAAATTCAGTTTGGTTCTATTCTTTTTCCCGGTTGTCCATATGTTAAAAAAAAACTTATTTTTAAGTAAAAAGTAACTGAATTTGTCGTTATATTTATATGTTCAAATTAGCTGTTATTTTCTGCATTATGTTTAAATGTGCATTGAATTCGAATGAGTAAATGTGAAAATAATGATGTTTGGAGTCTTAGATCAATCTTATCAATATTTCTTGAGGATTTTAACGCACATTAAAAAAAAAAAAAAAAAAAAAAAGGAATTATACCTTGTTTAATCAATGTTAATGTCTTATCTCTCTCCATTAAAAAATAAAAAATAAAAATAAAAATAAATTCAAATTTTCTCCTGACATAATCTTGAATTGTTAAGACAGTTCCGCAGACGACAATAACATACCGCAGAAAATTAATAAAATTCGAAAAAACCATAAAAACTGAGCTTGGCCTTATTATTTTTTCCATGTTGTCACTTGTTTAAAAAACAAAAATTAATTTTTAAATAAAAAATAACCGAATTTCCAGTAATATTTTTATATGTATAATTAAAACTATCATTTCTTGGATTGGATTTAAAATTACATAAAATTCGAATAAAAAGTTGCAGAAATAATAAAGTTTTTGTCTTGGCCTCAACGTATTTTCCAGGGATGTAAGTCATGTTTCCAGATACTGAAAATCTCCACACTTTTTTGAATTTTTAAAATATCTTAACTCCTTACAGAGTTGCGAAATTTTCTGTACACCACCAACTAGCATTTCATATTTTGAACTTTTTAACACTCCAACAAAATCTAAAATAAATAAATAAAATAAAATAAAATAAAATAAAAATAAAAGTAATGAAAGAAAATCACGATTTTGTGCTTTGTTACAAACTGAAAGACAGAAATGAAAAAACAAGGTAAAAAAATATAAGTGATACAGTTGAGATGCTACACCCTGGTTACACTTGCCCGACATACAAAATTCCCGAGGTAATTGTAACCCCGGATGACAACTCAAAAAGCTTACAAAATAGAACAAATCCGAAAATATATTCAAAATCTACACCCAAAATTTAGTTTGCTTACCAAAAACTGTTTAGTTTACTTCACAAGTAAAGGAATCACAAAACTTTGAATTTTGAGAGGGGAACTCTGTTTAAGAGGAAGAAGTAAGCAATTTTTCAACCATCTAAACTATCACTGTTTTATATTTGATTTAGTTACTAAATCAAACTACTTACTAGGATACTTACTAGGCTAAATTACTACTTACTAGGCTAAATTAAAAAGGTTCAAAGAAACAGATAAGATGATTATTCGGTTCAAATTCAGCTTATCAGTTGAGTTATAAGCCGACGTTACGTTTCGCCCACTTCATCCTATATATATAATTCATCCTTATCATGATTGAACACCAGGTCTGTAGACTTGAATCAATAAATAAACAATTACATGTTGAAGTGAAGCTTTATATATAGCAAAATATATTGAAGAAGTTAAAAAATGTAAAAAAAAAAAAAAAAAAAAACTGAAAATTTCCTTAAAACTGGTATATCTTTACCAAGTGTAATTATAACAGCAGGGTGATAAAAAATTAATTGTTTCTGAGATACAGGATTATATAAAATCACCATCATTGCCTAACAACTCAAAGATTTCAACCATGAATTAAAAGACATTTAAGATATAATAAAAAAATAAAAATAAATAAATAAATACCAAAATACCAATAAATACCAATAATAACACCAAACACCAAACACCATCCCTATTTATATTCATTTACAGGAATATACAAAGTGCCTCACAAAGTACGAAGCAAGAATAATTTAAGGACATTGAACACAAGAAACTATTTATGTAAAAGACAATAAGATTAAACTTTTAAAAAGTTAATACAGTGATAAATGAGAAAAAAACAAACAAACACTTAGGTTGTTCATCAATAAACATAATTACATCTAAGTAGCGAAAAATATAAAACTTCATTCTATAATAGTAGCTAATTATAAATATATTAACAACAACTATATATATATATATATATACATAGCTCTTAAAGTCTCAGATAATTATAAGTTTATTTAAAAAAAATCATTAAAGAACTTTTATACGAAAGAGGAAAAAAAATGGACAAAATATAAATAATAGTTTAAGAGCTAAAGCGCAGGAAGTCAATTTTCGTCGGAGAAATAATTAGAAGAAAATTCTAAAGAAAAATATTTTGGAATTCTGTAAACGCTCGAAGAAAGAAAACGCTGATATTGATTTTTGCAAGCCTGTTACGCAATTATTCATCACTGTGAAAAGTTTATGTTTTCAGTTCTTATTTATATTTCATTTTATCATTTTGTTTTAAAAAGCAACTTTGGATCTTTATCGGAAAATGTTTTCCTTTTATTGTTGTTCCGACAAAATATATTTTGTCTGTTTCTAATAAATGGATTTAAAATTGAAACGGAGTATTATAAAAAATTTGGGATATAAAGAGATAATTTATTTATTTTTATTCATGTTTGTAATACAAATGATTATTCAATTAGATTAAACTAGTGTTATTTATTTATTTATTTATTTTTTCAAAATTTTTCGTAATATATATATATATATATATATATTTTTTTTTTTCTGCAGGTAAAAATTAATGTATTTATATCAAAATTACTAGATATTAATAAAAATAGATGAAACATTTTTTTTTCTCAATTTAATGAAAAATTTCATGTATTTTTTCATTAAAAGCATCGTACTGTTACTATTTTTCTTTGAAGTAATTTCTTTTAAACATTTAGAAAATATTACTTACGTAAATTTAAATTTTTTCTTGTACACCATGAAGATAAGTCACATTCAAACTGAAAAGGAAAAATATAAGGGAAAATTGTAAATCACTGTCAATGCTTTTTGGATTTTATGGAGTAAAGAGATTTCTTCTTATATGTTTCCTTCTGTCAGATTTTTTTCCCTCATGATTTTACTAGTTTTGGAAGCAACAATGCAGGAAACTTTGAGCATTCGATATTGTACTTTCTTAAATTTACTAAATAATAAGAGTTTTTATTATATTGTAATTTTTATTTTAACATGATAAATAAACTTGAATAAAATAGAAGTTATTTTCAAAATAAGCGAACGTCCTAGGAAATTAAATTAATTTGTTACACATAATGCATTAAATGGCATAACATAAATTACAAAAATGTATTTCAAATAAGTAAATGTGTTATACTAAGCATTTTAGAAAGTTATTTTTATAAAGCTGGCTAATTTTATCATATTTTTCCGACAATGGACAGAATCATTTAGTTGGCAGTTTAATTATAAAATTTAAATGCATTTTAGTTCATAATCTCTGATGTTAAAAATTATTTTTAATAGATGCTTATACTTCACAGGATATTAAATGCATTTATTTCAGATTTTAATGCAATTTTTCGTTTTATCAGGATTTCTGCAAACATAGAGAAATATAGTTGAAAAATTTTCTTATTTATAAGTATATATATATATATATAATCAATTTTATTAAATAAATATTTACTCTTTTCTGAATATTGTTTCTTCAATTTCTAGTTGCTCCCCTAAATGCATTAATGATGAATCTGCACAAGAAGCGAACTCTTGCATGCGCTTTACATAAAGGAAGCTGAAGAATAATTCATCAAATATTTCTCTATTTCTGGGTGTTTCCATTATATTGATCACACCTTCAAGAACGCTAATGTTATTTTACTTGTATATAGATTTCTTTTAACAGAGGAAATGGCGATAAGTTAATCATAAGCAACATAACTTAAAAAATTAATTATACTGCAGAACTAACATCTGAATCTTGAATGATGTAATAGTTTTTAGGTTAAAAATTATTGTCTTGCAAAGTAGGACTTGTTTCTTCTCAAGAAAGAAAAAAAAATGATTTAAGTATATTTAATGCTGTATTCACTACAAAGCGCATTTCCCGTGCTGTTCATTTATTACATTATTGTGTATATTCATGAGAAGTAGGAGTTAGTTGCAATAATTACTACATGGTATTAATATCAAATACCTTAATAATTAAAAATATTATTAATTTTTTAAATAAAGCTTCACAGAGTGGGTTTAAAAAATGTTTAAAGCTATTTTCAGTAATAATGGACTGTTAATAATAACGTTTAAATTATATTATGTGGTGCCTATATGTAGAAACTATTAAACATATACGCAATAAGAAACGCTCAATAAAATGATTTACATAAATGAACGCACTGATAGTTTGAATCGTTTCCTTTGTAAATAATTAATACGATTTGTAAATAATTTACGATGTTTTGTATATGACAAAAATATTGAATGAGTATCTCATAGTATACAAAATAATTATATTGAAAGACACATTAAAAATCTATTCGTCCAGTAGATATTGTTTACAAAATAATGCATTCCAAAATCCTTGCTCCACCGTATAAATGAGATAATTTTTTTTTGTGGATGAAACGTAGTACACTAAAATTAGATTAAATATTTAAAAGATTTCAATAAGCATTTCTCACAATCACCTAACGTAAACAACAATGGATCTGATTTTTTTTTCAGTCTTTAAATGATGTACGTATTGATTTCGTTTATATCATATAGTATCAAAATTTACGTTAAGAAGAAAAATGAAAATAAATAACAGGTTATCTAAAATGCTTAAATACATACAGAGTTTAAAAATGGTGCATTTATGTATTCGTAGGATACAGGTCTTAATTTCTTTAATATATCTATAAATTTAATGATAGGGCAAATTAATTGCAAAAATGTATGCTGTGAAAATTTATGGTGCCTCTTTACTTTGTAATTTAAAACGATATTCGTTCCTGTCGTTGAAAAATTTTCTCGTTAGAGATTAGGTATTTCTATTCACTGTGCATAATTTTGTGCAAATATTGCACCTGTGAAAAAGTAAGCTACAGACAATGAAATTTATTAGAAAAATTGTGAATTTTATTTATTTATTTATTTAATTTTGATGCACACAACAATTCAAGAAAAATAATTTCACTTATTGAAATATTTTTTTCATGAATAGTTTGGAGGGTAAATTTTTAAAAAAATATTTTGTAGCAATTTTTAAAAGTGTTTAAGGTTTCGGTTCATCCGTGTGTCTTCTCGCGTTTTCATTTTAAACATTTTTAGAAATCTATAAAACTGATAGACGTTATTCAAGATTTCAACTCAAGAAAAGGGAAAAAAGGTCCTATTAAAAATTGTTCATGCATCTCATCTGGTTTGTGTACATGGACTCACAAAATAATTCGGATATGCTACAGTCTAAGCGACGTATTTCTCATAAGCACATTTCAACATCTTTGAAATGCACTAAACATACGAAAATAACATGAAATTTTCAATGCAATAAAAGATATTTATTACAGAAAATAATATAATTAACATTAATCACTCATTTACAGGGCTACTCAAAAATATATGGATTCATTGCAGGAAATTAATGGAGCCGCATTTTCAGTTGTATGATGCGTTTTCTATATTTTCCAATGATGTTGAAAAGTATTTATAAGTTATAATTTTTTTTTTCTGTGAAAGTTACCTAAATTAAGAGATATTTTTATGGAATTCTAAATATATTTTCGGAAAGGAAAACCCGGACAGACAGAAGAATTGGAGTCATAAATACTTATGAATTTTACTGAAAAATGTTAAAATTATCCTTCAAATATTTTTTAAAGAATAAAATATAAATTATAACAATAAGTAAATTTATTTTTCTTGATTTATTGCATACATTTAAAAAAAATAATAATAAAGAAGAATATTAGAAATTTATAATTATTCTAATAATTTTCACGCAACTCTGTTATATAATATAAAATAAACGAATTTTTCTGTAAAAATTTCTGAATAAGTTTTAGATATTCTGTGTAAATTTACTAAATAAAAAAAAAAAATGGGTCTGATTCATGTTTTCGGTACAAATTTCAATTACATAAGCAAAAGAGTCTCAAAATTTAGTAAATTTTCTCTATATATTTTCTTACGTACGTAAGGTTTAATTTCGCATTTGCTAATTAGCATTTCTTAAAAAAAAAAAAAAAAGTAGTGTCCATAAAAAGTAGATCTAAAGAAATGAAATGTACTGAGCATGTATTATTTAGATATTTTTTGGAAGGTGAATAGATAAAAAATCAAATATTTTTGAAGTTTGCAAAACGAAAAGTTCTCTATATGCAGTGTGCTTCAAACAAGTTTCATATTTTACAAGTGGAATGAAATATAATCTCGGTTTTGTCACGTATTTCCCGGTTACATTTCATTAAATTAAGTATATAAAGCAAACATTTCTATATGTGATGCAAATTTTGAAAATTGTGAAGCATATAAAATATATTAAAACCAGCAAAGCCAAAATTGAAATTTGGTTTAGCAAAAATAGAATATGAATTTTTTAATAATCATTAAACATTAAAAAACTTTAGATTTTTAAAAAAATATGTTAAAGCGTCAAAGAAAACTGCGTATGTTTGTGTTTTATTCTTTTTTTTTTTATTATTATTTAAATTTAAATTTAAGTTTTACTTTGAATCGAAATTATAATTTTGTTATAGCAATCAAACAAAAAATTATAATAGTAATTCTAAATTAGTTCACAAAATTTTTTAACCTTATCAAAACAAAAACAACTGTATTTATCAACATTTTTATCAAGATTAAACTAATCTATTTAAAGTAAAAACTTCAAGCTACCCACGAAGAAAAAAACAAATACCCAGACTCCACCAGAATGTAAAAATGTATGTGAATGCTGAAATATAAAGACTGATCATACGTGATTTCCACGATTTTGCACAGTTTTTTTTTAACTTTAAAATGCACCTTAAATAAAGATTTAGACAAATGTTTTCTGAGTATATTTAATAAATTGTTTGAATAGCTTATGCTTACAAATTTGCGTTTTAATCTTAAAAAAAAAAAAAAAAGGTGGGGTAGGGGGTAGGGAGGGGGGTGTCCTGTCATATCTGTCTTTTTCCCAATTTCTATTTATTTGTTACTCGGGAATTAAAAATAAATACTTTCTTTACTCTAAAATCGCTATTCAAGAACATGCAGACATTATACGCTAGAAAAGAGAGAGAGAGAGAGAGAGAGAGAGAGAGAGAGAGAGAGAGAGAAACTATTGCGGAAAAAAAAAAAAGAATGGTGCGGTCGCCATTTCTCCGATAGAATATCAGAGCTTTCAGATGAACAATGTGTTAACATTTTGTCCAGAGATATGTCCTTTGATTTCTAATCCTGAAGTCCATGTCTCAAATCTAACTTCCCGCACTCGTCCGCTAAACTGGTGACCCGGACGTTATTTGAACACACAATCACACAACTACATAGCCTCATCCGAGATAACAGATGGCAGCACACACACACACACACACTCACACACACACACACACACTCACACACACACACACACACACCAAAAAAAAAAAAAAAAAAAAAAAAAAAAAAAAAAACTTTTCCAGTAACAAAAGCACCGTATCGTTCAAGCTTAACATGTATATTCAAATAGTATATATATATATATAACAATAAATTTAAATTATGATAAGTGAAGATATGAAAGTGGAATGTGAACAACAATAATAAATTTAACAATGTTAATAAACAAGAAAAAAAGGTTAAATTTAACACTATTCAAGCCAAAATTTCAATTTATGCTGTGTTTTCTTCGTCAGCAGCTGGGAACACAGCTATTAAAAGAACTTTTCTGAAGATATGTCAAGCTAGCATACGCCAGAATGTATTTCAAAAAGAATAGTAAAGAAAAACATGAAGTTATAAAGTCTGAAATATGATTTATTTGAAAAGTATTTTATTTTAAATCAAATACTATTACTTATGAGTGAAACTGTAATGAAATTTTATGATATATCAGAATTTAAAAATTGTATTATTATATGAATTTATGAAATGAAAATGCTGGCAAGGACATACCCCCACCTGACATATCTTCAGAAACCTGCTAGTACTACATAGTTTATTTAATAGCTGTGTTCCCACCTGTTGACGAAGAAAACACTGCATAAATTGAAATTTTTGCCTTGAATAGTGTTAAATTTAACCTTTTTCCTTGTTTATTAACATTGTTAAAGTTATTATTGTTCTTTTTACATTCCACTTTCATATCTTAACTTATCATAATTTAAACTTATTGTTATATTTTTGTATATAAATTTTGTGCTGCTTTAGCGCCTATTTTATGCAAATTAATAATTTTTATCATTTATTTTGAAGTTAATATATATATATATATATATGCTCATCTAAAAATATCCTCAGAAAATCTTCAGAGTATCCAGGGGCGGACAAGACGAACGGAATAGATCCATAGAATGTCCCAGTGGGAAAAATGGGTTGTGTGGGATTGGGATACTTAAATTTCATCGCATATAATTTCGAAATATGTGTAAAATTTGATGGAGTAATAATGTCAGAATTAATTTTTTTTTTTTTCATTTTGATGTAGAATTATAAAAGAAAAAAATGCTTTGAAAGGCTCTATACTAATTATATTTACCTTTATTATACACTAGAAAGTGTAATATGAAAAGTATAAATTATAATTTTTATTAAGTAAAAAATTCTTCTATTGCTTACTGCAACATTTACAATGTCAAATAATATTTGTAACCCCATAAATATTTGCAATCAGTTTATTTCGTCTAGTCAGCATACATAGTTACAAACGCCGTGACATTGCAACAAGCCCTTGATTTAGGACTTTCAGTTGAATCTCATTTTGTCATTGTTATTACCAAACAAAGCCCTTTCAGAACAAAAAATGCATACGGGTATATTGCAAAAGCGAATTACGCTGTTTTTTTTTTTTTTTTTTTTTTTTTTTTTTTTTGAGTAATATTTACAACATTACATTTAAAATGTCGGAAAAAAAACTAGTAGAAAATTTCTGTATAAATTTAGTAACATTGTGAACGTGAATAAAAAATTCAATAAAAAATTCAAATATTTTTTGACAAATATATATACAGTTGCTAACAAAAGTGTCCGAATACTAGCGAAAATTCCTATGTAAAAAAAGTACACTTCATACGGTTTTGTTAAATAAATCCTTGTCAAATCCTGTTCTTAGTCAGTGTAAGAACATGATTCGATAAGGATTTCTTTAACAAAACCGTATGAAGTGTACTTTTTTTACATAGGAATTTTTGCTAGTGTTCGTACACTTTTGTTACCCACTGTATTTATTATAATTTAAATCTTTAACGTTTGGGACAAAAGTCGGCTTCAGATGATTAAAAAAATAATTAAAAGAAAAATTTCTAAGGACCAAACTTCTCGAAATGTTAATAAGTGTACCAATTTTCGTGGCGTAACTATTATTATTATTATTACTATTATTATTCACACGAAATTAAAAATATTTTATTTAATTAAGTTTTAATTACATTAAAAAACTAGACAATATACATTAAAAAATATACAATTTAAAACATTAAAACACACAAAACATAAATTTAAACGTTTCGAGCCTTTTACAGGCTCCTCATCAGTAAAAACATCAAAAAATAAAAAAGTTGGTTTACTTTGTGATGGTTTTACGGATGGGGAGCTGTAAAAGGCTCGAAACGTTTAAATTTATGTTTTATGAGTTTTAATGTTTTAAATTGCATATATTTTTTAATGTATATTGTCTCGTTTTTTAATGTAATTAAAATTTAATATATTTGTATGAGACGTAATGATTTTTAAATATTTTAAATTTTATTTAATGTTGGAAAAAACGTGTATTTTATTTATTTATTTTGGCATCATATATTTATTTATTTTTAATCGTTTTAAAGTTAAAATGGGGTTTTTATTTAATATCTTTTGAATCAATTGTCGATTGAACTAAAAAGTACCGCGTTAGCTAAATTTTGTCATGATTAATAAGCGTTCCAATTTTTTTAGCGTTCCTTTGAACTGTGTAGTTTTACATAGCGAACTAAAAATCCGGACAGACAAACAATATATAGATTACGTTTTAGATCGCCAAATACAAAAACTGCCGAGGACGACAGATATCAAAGCTATATCCATTTTCCAAAGTCTTTAATTGAAACTATTACAAATAAATAAATACAAAGACACAGCTTTAGTATGGAATCCCCCTGGTGACATTAAATATTTTTGGAAAATTTTGTGATGAATTGAAATGGATTTCAGAATTGCGTAACTAAAGACCTTGGCGAGAAATGTCCGAGCAACTTTGGTGCCAGTTTTCAACTTTCCCCAAAGAGGTCGGATACTAAAGCTGTTACAAAAAAAAAAAAAAAAAATCACAATAAAATCTAAATTATGACTATTTAAAATTAAAGTGAGAATATAAAAAAACTTCTTAAGTTACACATAAAGTATCAATAAACACTAAAATTTTTGTTTTAGTCTAAAAAACAAAAGTATTACTTAATAATAAAAAAAAAAAAATGAATAAGCTAATGCCAAATATCTCTAAGAGAATATTTATTTACTCCTGAATTCGTGATAAAAAAATTGTACTAATTTTCGTGGCATAACTAAGCACCCCCCCCCCCTCCCCTAATTTTTATTATTTTTCACGCGAAATAAAAAATATTTTATTTCTGAAAAAATAAAATAAAATAAAATACACGTGCATTATTCTATTTGGTTATTTTGGTATCAAATATTTCTTTCTTTTTAACCGTTTTAAAGTTAAAATGGAGTTTTTATTTAATATCCTTTGATCCAATTATCCGACTAAACTAAAAAATACGGCATTAGCTAGATTTTTTTTCTTCTTTAATAAGTGTGCTATTTTTCATAGCTGTCGGTTGAACGGTGTATCTTTGTATAGTGAACTAAAAATCCGGACAAACAAACAATCAGCTTTATATAAATAGATGAAAGAAATGAGGCTTCTTTATTAAAATGGTAAATAGTTGTAATAGTAAGCATATGTAAATGCGATTTTTTTTTTCGAATTAACCGTTTATTTTAATAAATGCTATCATATAAGACGATAAATTATAAGAATGAATACTATTTTGGAATGATTTTGAAATATTTTATACAGAATATACATAAAAATCATTGCAATACGTATTTCGTTTTATTCGAATTTGAAAAGAAAGATTTCATTCTTTTGCAATCTTGGCATTGCCATTAGTTTTCAAAATACTTTTAAAAGTAAGATTTGAACCAGAATTTTTAGGAAATCTAGAGTAAGTACGTTCTCATTAAAAATAGGTTTCACGTATCTTTAACAAATTTAGCTAATACTAAAACCTAAATAATTAAGAAATAAGAATTGTGAATATATATTCATGAACGTATTACAAGGGAAATAATTCCTTTTTTCTTTTTCAGCTTTTGGTTTATCTGCTCACTACTGCTGTCCTTAGATTTCTATATAGCTGCTTAAATATACTTAAAGAAAACCTTTGGGTATGAATTTATATTTCTGAAATATAATGTTACTTAAAATATATTTTTTACTACTCAACTGTTTTCCCACAATAATGCTACATTTTTCAAAGCAGAATAGGGAAACTGGCCAAATCATAAACTGTCATTCAAAGAGTGTTAAATTCTTGATGCTTTCTGTATGAAATTTCAATTCATTTGCTTATAAAAATGTTAAAATTATAATAATGCAAAACAAATATAAAAACATATTGTCTTAATATAAAATATGATAAACGGTGTCTCAATAAGTACAACAACAGACTTCGGAAATCGAAAGAATTAAGTTAAAAAATCAATTTCCACAGCTAAATATGGGATATATTTCCGAAATGTGTAAATAAGTTATGAGGCCTGTAACCTACTTTTTCTCTTCTCTCTGGTAGATTAACGTTAAATATTTTATTGTCAAGAGAATCACATAATACGTTTAAGCATGTTCTATATGAAGGGTGTATTGTTTACCCAGTTTGTTACATTTCCCGACTCAATAGTATTGAACGGTTTATTACAGATGCGCTGCAAATAGATAAATTTTTCTCCTGCTAAAACTTAGACACGTCAGAAATAAAATTATGCACTGTAAAAGTTATTTACTTGCAAATTTTTTTTTTAAGTTTTGAAATTTCTTATGCTACCCCTTTCTTCAGATTAAAGTTATGAAAACGTAATGACGATTTTCACCATTGAGCAAGGAAATAAATTTCAAATGGTAATTTTAGTTGGCTTTTGGCTAAAAATTTCTCTTTTAACCTTTTTTTAGTAATAACAGAAAATAAACATTTAAAACGAAATGAAAAGTTAAAATGGTGATTAAAAGTTAAATTATTATAATGGTGAAAAGCTCAATTGAAATTTCAAGAAGAGCATATCCTGCGCTTATTGTCATAAGAGACTTTTTTTTTCTTTTTAAGCAGAGAATCCAAATTTTCCATTTTTTCTCTATAGTGAATAATTACTTTTTTTCAGTAGATTTAAAACGAAGGGCTTGTTTATAAGAATTGCTATTGTTTATCAAATGCATACAATTTGTCATATTTTTCTAAGGGGGGGGGGGGTGAAACTTTGTTTCGTAAAATTAGCGTAAGATTACAATTTGGAATTTGTGTTAGTTAAAAGACAAAGTGTAAACCCCTGCTTTGGTTGAAAAGTTGGTAAAAATAAACAAACACATACACATTCGCCCATGCATAAGCATTTACATTACGTTATTAACATGAATTTTATGTAATTATACACTACCTTTCCATAAATAACCGGACACTTTCGATTTCAGACGTTTTTTGGAATATCTCAAAAAATACTGCACGAATCATCTTGAAACATCGGGAGTGTAAAGAACATGTTATACCACATATATTTCAGTTAAAGTTTTCCCCCGAAAGTGAAAGGGTAACCAATAAAAAATTAAAGGAAAATGAAAGTGTTTGGCATCACCCTGTAAAAAGTAATGCTTGAAATGCAATTTGGCTGTAGCATGTGATTATGGAGGTTTTTTTTTATTTTTTTATTTTTTTTATTTTTTTTTATTATTATTATCTGTATAAAGTTTTATGTCTCTACCCCATGTAATCAGGAAGATATAAAGGTTTCTTTAAAAAATTTTAATTTTTTTTTCACTTTTTTAGATATAACACGCAAGGTTTATTAAACTCAGTGCAAAACTATTTTCAGAAAATTTGACATACAATATTAGACACAGCATACTGCAATCAGAATGAAAAAATAGTAAATGTCTAATGAAATATGAGTATTTTCACTAAATAATTTTTAACTGCGCATGCATAAGATTTAGCGGAATTTCATTTGCATAATTTAATAGCTAAATGTAATGAGCTATTTATATAAAAATCCCAAACACGTATCGTGTAAACCTAAAAAATTGTACGCAATAGAATGAACTGCTCTTCAGTTTCTCGCGAAATAAAGGTATACTATAAGGGATTTTACTTTCATTTTTATTTTTCATTCAGTGGATGGTACAGTGCAGCCACGTTTCCTAAAACTACCAGCGACGACGCGTCCACAATGTTGGAGGGATGCCAGCTTGGCCAACGGGTTGCGATTTGGAAAACATCCAATAATTCGCGCTCTGTTATCATTCATTTTCTATGAGCCGGATGACTGTCACCCCTATTTTAACAGTGGACTCGTTGAATTAGCGCTTGCGCAGAGGCTTCCATGGTTTCATGAAATGTGATCGAAAAATAATGCAGTTTTCGATGATTGTAAATAAATAATGAGAACATCCCCTTATCATTTTCTTATTTTGGGTAACAGCTAAAATGCAGTTCATTCTATCGCGTACAACTTTTTGAGTTTACACGATACTTGTTTTGGGTTTTTATAGAAGCAGCTTAATACATTTGGGTATTAAATTATGCAAATGAAATTTCGATTTTTTGTGCGCATGCGCAGTTAAAAGATATTTAATAGAAATGCTCATATATCATTAGTTGTTTAATATTTTTTCATTCTGATTGCAGTATGCTGTGTCTATTGTATGTCAAGTTTCCTGAAAATAGCTTTGCAATGGGTTTAACACGTTACGTGTTATAGCTTAAAAAGTGACAAATTGTTTTGAAATTTTTTAAAGAAATCGTTATATCTTCATCATTATATGTGATAGAGGCATGTAAATTTATACAGATAATAAAAAAAGAGCTACATAATCACATGCTAAAGCCAGATCGTTTTTCAATCATTAAGTTTTACAGGGTGATGCCAAAAACCTTCCTTTTTCTTTAATTTTTTACTGGTCCCCCTTTCACTTTCGGGGCAAAACTGTCACTGAAATATATGAGGTATAACATGTTCTTTACACTCCTGAAGTTTCAAGATGGTTCATTTAGTACTTTTTGAGATATTTCAAAAAACGTCTGAAATCGAAAGTGTCAGGCCCTTTTTGGAAAGATAGTGTAGTTAACTAACGGATGTCTTTTTATATTTAAAATTTTTTGTAAGATGCTAAAATTATTATTTATATTTTGGTGAATTTTGTATTTACTTCCTTTTAGAACATAAAAGAAGAAGAAGAAGGAAAAATAAATAAATAAATAAATAAATAAATAATTAAAATGTTCGTTCAAATTTCCATATAAAAGTTATACACAATAATTTAATTAGTTTAATCAAACCGCTATCAGTTGTTGAACGAGAGGTTCTGATATCGCACAGAAAAAATGTTTTGTTGAAAGAACAAAAAAATTTGTCAAATAAACCAACATTTTTGTGTATATAGCTTCAACAAAACATTTTTTTTTTATGTACGAAGCTAATAGATGGCAGATGCTGGGTTCGAAACCAAGTTGTGCTCGTCTTTCTATCCTTTCAAATTTTTCCTTAATTTTCTTCGAAACTTGGATAAATATGGGCTAGGATTCCAAATAGAAAGGCCTCCACGGAAGACAATTCCACTCAGGTCTGGGAGCTTCGAGTAGTCAGTCGGCCTTAATCCCCCAATCCGTACACGCATCAGTATAAGTTTTATAAAATTACGTAAAGAATCTAACCACAGTTTTTAAAAGAATAAATTATTCTGAACTTTAAATATTTCACGACATTTCTTTTTTTTTTTCTTTTATAAAGGCCTCTTATGCGAGAGAAATATCAACAGGAACATAAAAAATAAGTTCCAAACGACTTTGAAATCGACAAAATGCGTATAAAGTCAAATATTATCAAGTGTTGCTATGAAAAAAAAAAAAAAAATAGTTTCTTTATGCGAGCTGATAATGTCCGCAGGTAAAAAGAAATATATATATATATATATATATATATATATATATGTATAAGGCAAGAATTTAATTCGCTCATAATCTTACAAAACTGAAAAATAAATAAATAATTAAATTCAGCCATTTAATACTGAAACTTAAAGTTCTGTGTAAAATTAAACCAAATTTCCGTGCTGCTGTAGCTGCAGCCAAGAAATATAGAAGAAGTTTATAATGGTTTGGTGTCAGGATTTCATAAAATCACAAAAGTGCAATAAAAATATTATTTGTCATATAGTTTAAACTATCTCAAATTTAAATTCTGGTTTCATTAAGAAAGGGAAATTCAACAATGTACAGAGTTATTTTATTAATGATAAGAAAAGAAAAAAATACAAACAATTTTTTAACATATTACACAAATTCAACTATAACTACGTGATATGCACCAATAAAATTCTAAATTTTTCTCGATATATATATAGAGAGAGATTAAAAAAAAATATATATATAGAATAGTCTCTTATTAGATGTAGAGTTTTAAAACTGGAATGTCTTACAGGATGCTGACAAATTTGGAATGAAAGTCATAAATTTGAAACACAGCTTATGAAGTTTTCAAATTAGATTGTTGAAATTAAATAGGGTTCTTGCCAGTATTATCTGTGATATTTCAAAACTGGTTCAACCGTTTCACGATTATTCGTTCTTGTGTTATTGAATACATACAAAGACTAACAGATTAACAAACAAACAAACTAACTAAGTATCTAACTTCTTAACAAAATGAATAACCTACAGTGGAACACCACATCGATTTTGGGATTTTCGAATTCCTCATCCCTCAATACGCGTGAAAATGTCATAAAACAGAGGTCGAAAATTTTCAGGAATGCATAAATTCACGATACCTATAGCATGATAGTGAGCTTAAAATAAATAAATAAATAATAAAATAAAAAATCTCTAACCGAAGAAAATCGAAATTAAAACTTTATTTATTTATATATATTTTTTGTATATTTTATTATATTTTATTTTTTAATATAATATTTTTCGCAAATTTATAATTATTTTTATTAAATTGTCGTGAACGTAATATTATAATAAAATTTTAATATTTGTTCTTACTTGAGACAAATTTGAAAATTTTAAGATTGATGTTAATGATCTTTTTAAAACATTTTTAATGCAACAGATAATTTCTTGAAATTTTATTTTGAAGTCATGAAGAATATTCTTTATTTCTCATATTCTACATTTTATTCTTATTACCGATTATTTTAATTTGTGAATGAAATATATTGAACCACAGACACATACATTAAGTTTTTCCTGTAACAAATACGCACATTGGAAAAATTTCCCATGAATAAACCGAAAAGAAAAAAAAATCCCTCTGTCTAAATTCAAAGGATGTTATGAAAAATAAATAAAACAAGACCAAAAGACGATACGGTCACTGCTGTTAGAAATGATTTGGAACTACATACAATATTTCCAAAAGATTCGTTTTTCTATAATGACATTATTTTGTTGTCTACGAATAATCTGAACTTCTGATTCACTTTCTCCAATTCATAAATGTAAATATTTTCGTAAAATAATACAAAAAGAATGCTTGGATTTGCGCCAAAACCTAAAATCGAAAACTAAACATCTGCTAGAATACGATCCGTTTTTATTTATTTATTTTTTTTTAAAGATGTTAATATGCTTAAGAATCTCCTTTAGAACAAGATAAAATAAAAAATAAATGTATGAAAAATCATATTCAGAATAAAAAAATATATACATTACTACTTTATTCTAAATGCTGTTTAGTCATAAAATTTCGCAAGATTTAATTCTTTATTGCAACTATTTTTGTTTTCGAAAATCTTCAGTAGTATAAGTAAAAAAGAGATGGTATAGTCAACATTCAATTACCTGACACAGAAAGATACTATTTCGACAATATGGTCACACAAAGACTGCGTGTGCCCATTGAATAATCGAATTTATGGAAAAACATGAAATACATTATGAGGCGCATTTTCTGGTTGTACATATATTAAATTATACTAAAAGTTAATGGTGCTGTATTTCACAATCGATTACCTGACATTCATATTTAGATGTATGAAGTCAATTATTCCAAATTATTACATAATTGAATTTTGTATAATCACAAGTCTATTGTAGCGCCAAATGTGGCTGGCACACGATAGTACGAAGACTTAAATACAGGTTTTGCAAATAGAGAGTATTCTCTTAAAGAATGCGTCATAATACATGCCGTTAAGTACACTGTTAAGAATGGTTTCTTAAAAATGAGCTAAATTGTCTCAAAATAGCTCTGAAACAATATATACTTAAATTTGAAAACCCATGTACTCATTTTTGAGTATATTGACATGTCTAACATGTGGATATTGGGATCCTTATTGGTCAACCCTATTTTGGAATTTGTCAATATACTCGAAAATGAGTATATGGGTTTTCAAATTTAAGTATATATTGTTTCGGAGCTATTTTGAGACAATTTAGCTCATTTTTAAGGAACTATTTTTTACAGTGGCAATATTCGTTAAATGCTTTTAAATTTCAATCACTAAAACAATAATGAAAAAAAAAATAAAAATGCGCTAATTAGACGAACCATTTATTCATAAAACCCAAGAGTTTTATACAATGAACTTCCGGAACAAAACAAACATTTTTACTTCATTTTTCTGTTATTACTTTGGAACACTGTTAATAATGAAGTGCTCAAAAATGAGTAAACGGAATTACTCATTCCGGAATGAGTAATTTGGTTTCAAAAAAGAAAACGTGCCTGTCTCATTTATGAAATATATTAACAAAAGCCCTGGTTCTAAAAATTAAATATAAAGTTACTTCGTAATATACACTTTTTTTATACGAACAAAAAACTTTTCAAGAATCTCTCGTTATTCGAATGAGGTATAATACGATCAAAACTGGGAGCAGCATATTTTCGTCATACAAGAAATTTATTTTACTCAACTATAAATTCAATGAATGACTGAATCTAATGCGCCAAATTTATTTTTATGCATACGAAATTTTATTAATACATTTTTTTGCGAAACAATGGTTTTATAAGCGCATAACGGAATATAAACGTAGTGTAATACGGACATGTATACGTTTCTGAAATCCTCACAATATACGAAGTTTTCTAAGGAAAAAAAAAAAAAGAATTATTGGCAGATGAAATGCACAGTACATTGGCTATTGTTTAGTCAGTAAAACTTAACTAATGGAAATTTTCGAAGCACTTTTATGCTAATGATTTATTGTGTGACTTTATTTTAGTGTTTATATTCTCCAAAGCATACATAAAACATGAGTTACAGTCTAGCGCTTGTGATGTTTTCATTCAATATTATAATCAATATAAGAGTAAAGAGAGGTATTGGTAATTTCATATCATGTATTCTACTGTTTTACTGAATAGTTATAAGAATTAATTTATATATATAATTTTTGAATTTTAAGTAAATTTTATTGGCAAGTTTTAGAAAATGAAACATTATTGGAATGGAATTTAAAAAATAGCAATCATAGCATTATTTCATTATTTTGAATCACGCTTAATAATTATATCTGCAAACACTGAAACGAATTATATTAATGATAGATATATAACTACGTGCGTAGTAAAATAAGTTATTTTATAGCAGACAATTTAATTTTACAAAGCTTCTGTTTTCACTAAGTTTCTCTTTTCTATTAATTGTAATAAGGCTCTTTTTTCATTCCCTACAAACAATATGCTCCATTAGCAATAAAATATCAGTATATTTTTCTTTTTTAATATTTAGAGAAGTAAAATAATGATATTATTATTCATAAATGCAGACATTAAAAGGTGAAAAAATTCTATAAATTGAAAAGCCTTAAAATCTCTGCACTGAAAAAAAAAAAAAAAAAAAAAAAAAACTGTGACTGACATCTCTAAATTAAATTGTGGTTCTAGTAAAAATTGTTTCATGTCATCCTTATAAATTCTAGTTCCCTTTGCTAACACGTTCTATAAACTTTTATTGGAATTCTAGAGCGTTTTCCTACATTATCGTGGTCAAATATATTAAAAAATCTTTGCAAATAAATGCAAACACAAGAGGCGGTTTTTAATAGCTATAACTTTGGTTTATGACCCAATTCTAGGAAATCAAGCTAGAATTTCTCACAATACAAAAGATTCATAATATTCATGATATTTATAATACTGTTTAACCATCTAGAAAAGTGAAATATAGAAATTCTCTATCGCTTCATCTATTCAGGCTATTTGTTTATCTTATACGCAAAACTCAGAAATCTATATTTCTAGTTTAGAGAGTTAGAAAATGACTACTTATTCATTCCAGATGAAGGCGGTATATTTTTATTCTTAGTATGAACAAAACGTTCCATAACTAGAACTGCAATGTTCATTTTTAGAAAAAATTATGACTTCCTTTCATTTTACTGTGTGACAGCAAAATGCTTGCTAGAAAAAAAAAAACATTTATTTTTAATATTTTACACTATCAATACATCGAAATTCTTTATTAAAATTGTCATTAATTTAACATTAAAATTGTAGGATTTTATTTATTTATTTATTTATTTATTTATTTTTAAACTTGAAATAAACTTTAATGCGCACATTATAACAAAGGATGCATATATTTCAAATCTTCATACAAGTAATTTTCAGCAATTTTAGGTTTAGAAAATTTAAAATACTTGTAATAAGGGTATACATGAGTATTAAAAGAGAAAACAAAATATATTTTTTAAATAAAATATTAGTCAATAGACGTAAAATATAGGTTTTTGATTGCAGACTTTTTAAAGTCACTTTTTAAGTGCACTCCTTAAAAATAAAAAAGTTTACCGTGGCAATGAAATGTCAGAGTTTCTATCTCTGATAAGAAGCTTTGAACGTTTTTTTTTAGAAAGTGCACTCTGCCGACGAGATTCCTTTCGAATTTTCATAAATGTAGAATTAATGTAACTATTAGTGTCTTTTCACTATTTTAGAACATTAGTTTATTAAATTTAGCGAATTCGACTTGAAAATGCACAAAAAATTTGTGGAATCAATTAAACAATTACTACTACTTTATATCTTTCAGATATAATATCTCTACCACGCATGTTTTTCTATTTGAAATAAATTTTAATTTACTTAGAGTTATGAAAATCCAACATGCTTTTCTTTCTTTCTGTACACTATGGTATGTATTTACAAATGGACGCGAGATATTTCACAATAATAATATTTTTAATTTACTATTAAAAAATAATCATATTTTCTTTATTAGTATGTTATAATGCAATGCTGTAACACATCATTGATTAACTCAATTCATATTCTGTTTAGTGTTTCTTGTTATTTTATGCTATTCATATTATTCAATTTTTAAATTCCTTAATATACCATTTTTCAATTTCTTTTCAATTTCTTTCTTTCTTTTTTTTTTTTTTTCTTTTTTTGAAACATCGAGCAATACTATTTTAATATTTACATTTCTACTTTTTTTGCTCATATTTCATAAAGTACTGCTTTTCAGTTATTTTTTTCGAAACTGATTATTTGATATAACTGAATATTTAGATTTTTCCTGAATATGAAAATCAGGTTTTTTTTGTGCCTGTCTCTGTGTGTATTCTTATATGTGCATGTGTGGGAGTTACCGTTTGGAGCATAACTCAAAAATAGATATCAGTAGGAAATTCAAACTCGGTATTAAAAATTTGTATCATGTGATGTTATTATTTAAAAAATTTTCTGAGATCAAAAGAATATTTTGTACGACACATGGTTCAATTGTATAATGTTTTTTTTAAATAAAAATTTTACATTAAATTGCGTGTTTAAAAGATTCGCATACATATATGGGAAGTTCCTTTATACGTTGTTAATTATTCTTGTAATCTAAAGCATTTTTGAAGTTCAAAAATATTTACAGATATGCATTTTAAATTGAATTTCATTTAAAAAAATTTAAAAAGGAAACATGAAAAATTTCCACTCTTAATTTTGCATAAATAATATTAATAATAATAATAAAAAAAATAGTCTATTGAAATTGAAAAAATTACATTTTTTAAATAAGATTTCCTTATAAAATATTTTTTAAAAAGTTATTTTGAATAGATGCTTTACTAATATCGATTGCATTGACTATATATTAGAATTACATTGAATACTTGTTGTAAGAAAAGCTCTACAAATTAAGAAGAAAAGGTGCGAGTGATTAATTTTGAATGTGTAACAGTATGATACATGCCATGTGTGCATAATTATGTAAATCGGGAAATAATCTAGTCGTATATATCCATTAATTTTGTCTCAACATGTTTAAAATATGTGCAAAAATTAAACTCCCTTCCACAACAAAAACACATGTTTCAACGAAGATGAATGCTAAAATTAAGGAACAAGAAATAAATGAACCGTTAATTTTCAACATCAGCATATAACGTGCTCTCAATGTGCAGAAGAATTCAAATTTTTAAAAATGTCACTCTTTTTAACGATCTAGGGAAAATGGCTATGTATAAGCAATCATCCTTGCATAGCTATGAAATTGCGTAGTTGTCCTTTTAATGAACGAAGGACAACTATACAATTTGATTTCGAAAAGAAATTTTCCTTTGCATAAATAAAAAACCAACCTAATACAAGGGAAAGAAAACATCCTAACTCTAGAAAAAAAAAAAAAAAAAAAAAAAAAAAAAAAAAAATCACGATTGTTAATATATGAAATATATGAGATTATTCTGTAAAATTGAGATTATTCTAACTCTTTAGAACTATGCATTTACATTGCATTTCATAAGAAAATACGTTCAGTTAAAATTTTTACTTAATACTTATAAAAATTTATATCAATACATAATGTCCCTCCTTATTGTGAAGCAGACATTATAATACAAATACAGACGTGATAAACATAGATAACATAATTGAAGTGGATGGTTATAAGTATCATATACAAAAATATGAGTGATACAGAAAAGTGTAAATTATTAGACTGGAACAATGTGTTGTTTAAAATAAGAAGTATATAAACATTAATTTTACAAGAAATTTTTTTTTCTTAAAAACAAATGCCGTTTACCATTGCATTGGCAGGGCTACAGTTTACCAAGAGTCTTTAATTTCCACGACCAAGAATTTTTAATGGTAATCTTCACCTTATCCAATCACAGAAAATTATTTAAAATTTAATATGTTGTGGCAATCACAAAACATACTTTGGTATAATTATACGTAACAGAGACACATACCAGTTAACAAGAAAAAAAAAAAAAATCAACAAATAAATATTTTACATATGCAGTTTGTAGGCACAATTTTAAGCAATATTCTGATATCTAACCATAATGAAAATCGCAGAAGGTGATTAGTAGCAGAGCCACCTGTTAGACGATATACTTCTAAATTGAATCAGCTTAATGCTTCACAATTACCCTCTTACATATTGAGTTATGTAAAATCTATACGCTATAGAAGCTGAGATATAGCCTCCCTAGAAGGGAGAAAAACTGAAGCATAGCATTGCCACCTATTGAGTGATATTCATGATAGACATAATTTTATATCAAGGGGAAATTAAATATAATTTTTTATGAAATTGTGTGCATCACTGTTGATACAGAGCTTGAACGAAATTTTTGTCACACAGACAGATGAGCAGACAATTAGACATCATTTTAAAAATGTTCAAAATACGCTCAGGGCTCTTAATATAAAACAAGCAAAAACTGGAAGTTAAAAATTTGTAAGTATGAAACAGTATCTTACATTCAACATAAAGTAACAAAACAGTTTAAAACTAATAGTTCTAGGAGAAAAAAAAAAAAAAAAAAAAAAAAAAAAGGATTATTTTGATTGCACAAGACCTAAATCTAAAATTATGATCTGATAATTTTGGCTAATCTTGATGTTTTTTGTTATGCTGGAACCGAAACTGAAGTCAGTTTTTCTCTATCACGTATATATATATAGCGTTGTTATAATTAAGTTCCCTTATTCAGAAGGCTATAGAGCCTGTTCTACGGCTCCAAACGAAACAAAATTTCATTATGATGTAGTACAAGGTATGCGCTCTGTGAAAATAGAAAAAAAAAATTGAAATTGAAATTGAAATTTTCAATAATAGATGGCGCTGCTCCAATATCTTAGGTGATTTTTGAAGATTTATTCTATCAATCATTATCAATTCAGACGAAACGCACAAAAATTATTATTATTATTATTATTATTATTTTACAAAAATTCTGAAAAAATCGCCATAGATATTGGCACAGCGTCATCTATTGACGAAAATTATAACTTAATATTTTTTTTTTCTATTTTTGCAGAGCACAGAACCCTGTTATTATTTTCATCAACAGACGGCGTTGCACTCTGGAAAATCGAAAAAAAAAATTATAATTTTCGTCAATAGGTGGCGCTGCGGCAATATTTAATCGATTTTTGCTTTTTTTTTCTTCCTTTTTTATGAAAAACAAATTAAATCTTGTGTGTTTCGTCTGGATTAAACGAAACTGATAGAATGAATCTGCAGAAATGAACACCTGTGAAATAAATTTTCCTTTATTTTATTTTTTACCAAAAATCTGCAAAATCGTTTTTCATATTGACGAAAATTTTAACTCATTTTTTTTTCGATTTTGCAGAGCGTAGAACCACATATTGACGAAAATAATTAGGGAGCACTGTGCTCTATAAAAATCGAAACAATAAATAAATAATGAACTACAATTTTCGTCAATATATTAAGCTAAGCCAAAATCTAAAGCGATTTTTGCAAATTTTTTGTAAAAAACAAAATAAATGTTGTGCGTTTCGTCTTGATTGATCGAAATTGATAGAAAAAAATCTACAATAATCGCCTTAGATATTGGACCAGCGCCACCGAGTGACGAAAATTACAACCTTTTTTTTTTCGACTTTCATAGAATGCCTCACTTGTACTACATACTAGTGAAATTTTGTTTCGTTTGGAGCCACAGATCCGGTTCGAGAGTCCTCTGAATAAGGGGACTTTAATTACAACAACCCTATATTTTTGTCAACCAGGGTATCTACCAACACAATTTATTCCGTGACTCTTCCACCAATATAATTATATGGTAACTTTTATAGTACACTTCATAATTAATCATAAATACATATTAGAAATTTCCGAAAATGAAGAAATTATAACGGTAAACACCCTGTATTTTCAAAAATCTGTACGTGATAAAGAAAAACAGGTTTTATTTTTGTTTTCAGAACACCAAAAAAACATATGTATCAGCTAAAATTATCAAATCAAATTTGACCAACATTGTTTTTCTAGAATTGTGTCAATGTTATGTGTTATATATATCGTAGAAACACTACGTTTAAAAAAAGAATTAAATTCGCAAAACTACAAGTTATAATAAGTTATAATAGCTATGGAAAAATATTACAAAATTATTATTATTATTTTTTTCTAAAGAAAAAAATATCCTTTATCTTTTTTATATGATAATGTCTGGGATAAAGACTAAACTAAAGTACAATAAATAAAATTTCATGATCACTTTAAAATACAGAAAAGGATTTCAAATGCTGTGCGAAAACGATTCCAATAGTAATTTCCTTCTGCGACTGCCTTGGTACTCTTTAAATATGTTTAATTATTCTGTTTTATTGGGTATATTATTTTGAGATGATTGCTAAAACTTCATAATCACGATCTGAAAGTTATTAGCAAAATCACCGAAACGGGAAGAGTGCCAAACATCAAACGAAAGAAAAATTATGAAGAAATGACTTAGATTAAGATATGCGTTTGAAATCGAGCATTTTAAATCTCAAAAAGCAATATAATAGTTATTACGCATTAAAAAAAAAAAAAAAGAAAAAAAAAAAATCGAAACATTAAAGCTTAAAGCAATACCATATATCACGAAGACAAATTTTATGAATAATTCTGATTCCCTCTTTTGCACGAAGCTTTATCTATATGCAAACCTAGAATGATTTTGTTCAGCATATTTATTTTTATGTTTAAAAATATACGTGTTTTATGAAGTGTATTTAAATTTTATGAACTTATATTTGTTTACATTGCATGTGATTTGAAACTGGTATCATACACGTGATTGCTAGAACTTTTTATGTTAAAGCATTTTTCTGCATTTGTTAAGGTCACATATGTTAGTAACATACGCTAATGATAATGCGCCATAAAACAACATTGACTACAAGATGACTGAAGAAGGCAAATGATATCCACCTGTTTAATATTTTCATATAAAATTTTATGATTAATTTAAATTTAGGAATAAGTCTACTCTGCATCGTAAATAGTTCACAGATTCTTTCCATTGTTGAATATTAAAATGAGACCCGTTTTGAAAATGTTCATTCATTTTAAAAGAAAAAATGCTTTATGATAAAAGAAAGTCGTTTGTGGTGCATATTTGTAAAGTCAACGTTTTAAAATATTATAAAAAAAATATTTATGCAGAAAAATGACCGTACATACGACTAGACGGGGAGGTCTTCTATAACTAATGAAATAAGTTCTAGAGAGGGAGAATATATTAAAATTAATTGTTGTAAAGTAAACATTTATTTAAAAATTTACTATTATTATTTTCCTATTCCTAAATTTTTAGGACAATTTTATAACAAATAAAATCAACAAATAGTTGTATAATATTGTCAAAAAAAAAAAAAAAAAAAGAAAGAAAAGAAAAAAGTGGATAGTTTTTCAAAGCAAGCAAGATGTTTAATATTCGATTCTATATGCTCTCTTAAAAAGAATTACTGAAATTCAATCATAAGAAGAATTCCCTTATATTTCAAACACTTACATACATTTATAGATATTAAATATGTGTGCATGCATATAGAACTACATTCAAATATACTTTTATCATATTATTAATCATATGTTAAAAAATATGCACATAGGACTACATTCAGGCATACTTATCATATGGTCAGTTATATTTAAAAAAAAAAAATCTAATGTGGGCACTCCATGACTTCCTTATACACCCATTGGAATATATATATTGTTAGGAAAACATTGACTTTTTTGTGTGAGGCAACTTATTTGTAAATAAACAGGCAGGTTCCAGTCTGCAAAAATTCCTGAAAACAAGCAAGGAGAAAAACAACTGCTACTCCAGCCGCAAAAGTCACTATAATTGGATTATGTATACCGCGGAGACAAATATAGTAGTTTTTTTTCCAGAATAGTGCTCCACAGCTTATTACAGATCTCTCATTGGTAAACGAACAGCTTGTGTTCAATGAAAATCATTCGAGTATAGATGGCCTACTTTTGTTCTCTTTGGCGAAAATTAGTGGCAAGAAACGATATTTTTACCAAACCAATTAAATCCGTTAAAATTGAGAAAAGGGTTACTAATTCTGGCTATCCTGAAATAATATTTGCTATCAAATTTGATCGCAAATCTCGCCAAGCTTCCAAGTTTGTAGCCAAGCCATATTTTTTTCTTTCAAATTTGGTGACTTAGCGAAAGATTTTGGTGAAAATTTGTAGTTTAGGCTTTCCAAAGTTTGGAGGCTCTAACTTCAACAAGAAAAAAGTTCTGGAATTTTCTGGAAACTTTCATCGATTTATAGCGCAGAACGAAATTCTTTGAAAATTCTATAAATGAATAACAAGACTACCAAAAAGAAGAAAGATTTTTTTATGATTGTAGACTAGGAACTTGCCTATATCTTTACGTGCTACTTTCTGTACTGTATTGCAGTAAATAGGAAGAAGTGCCGTAGTTTTTTCATTTCAACGAAGGTGGGTGTTGACTTACCGTCAGATTAGGATTTCAAATGGGGCGAAAAGTGGCACTGGCAGTTTAGGATTCCCAAAGTTTGGAAACTATAACTGCAATAGGAGTCCAGTTATAGAATTTTTTGTAATGATTCATTAGTTTCTAGCGCAGAACTACCTCGAAAATTCTATAAACAACTGTGATCAATGATCTCGATGATCAATCTCGATGATTTCAAATTCCATTCAGACTTCGAAAATTTCGGTTGTCCCTAAATTAGAAAATTTTCTGCTCTGTAGTGTATTTAACAGTATTTATTTGATTTCTGTACTAAGAATGACTGTTTCACTGGATTGTTTCGAGAATATTCATTGATAATTGATTTTTGTAGCGCAAAAAAGTGTTCTATTCAACTGTTTTCTGATTATTCATTAAATAAAATGCATTCATCGACTAGAACATGTTTATATCTTTAAGAATTACTTTCTACACGCAAAAATGTAGATAACTTTCAAAACAATATCATTGCAGGCTCCGTCTCGGGCTGAATATTCATTAAATAACGTCCATTCGTCGACTAGAACCTACTTATGTCTTTAAGAATTACTTTCTACACGCAAAAATGTAGACAACTTTTATAACAATATCATTACAGGTTTCAACTACGCACTGAATAATCATTAAATAAAATGCATTCATCGACTAGAACCTGCTTGTGACAAAGAATTACTTTCTACACGCAAAAATGTCGAAAACTTTCATGACAGTATCATTACGGGCGATATCAGTGGGCTGAATATTCATTAAATAAAGTGCATTGGTCGACTAGAGCCTACATATGACTTTAAGAATTACATGTCGATAACTTTCATGTCAATATCATTATTGGCACTATCTGGGAGTTAATTATTCATTAAATATAATGCATTCATCGACTAGAACCTGCTTATGTACTTTCTACACGTAAAAATATCGATAACTTTTATAACAATATCATTACGGGCTGAATATTAAATGATGTACTAGAACCTGCTTATGTTTTGAAAAATTACTTTTTACACGCAAAAATGTCGACAACTTTCATAACAATATCATTATGAGCTGTATCTACGGACTGAATATTCACTAAATAAAATGACAACTAGAACATGGTTCGTCAGCTAGAACCTGCTTATGTTTGCAAGAATAATTTAACTAAACGCAAAAATGCCAACAATTTTCATAACAATATCATTACGAGCTCTATCATTAGCTTGTTTTAAAATATGCATGATTGTAGGTCATATATAACGGCCAAAACCTTTGTATTTTTGTTCATTATAAATATAATTTTCGTAAATATCTACAAAGCGAAAAAGCAGAAAGACTAAAAAGGGAGGTGCACTACTAGATGTTACAACAAACCTCTATACGAATTTGCAACGTTCTACGTGCAACCGTTTTTGAGTTATGCGAGATACACACATACACATACTTACATACAGACGTCACGAAAATTCGTGCAAATTCGCAGATACCTCTAAAACGGAAGCTCGTGTTGTAACCAAAGTTGTAGGTGTACAACTAGCCATCATAAAATTCACAAATATAAATTTACAGCATTCTATGATCATTCGTTTTTGAGCTATGGAGATACGAAATCTATTTTGCAAATCGAGATTACTATACTTCTTTATACCTTGTATAAGGAAGTAAAAAAGACTACCTCAAATATTTAAAGAAAATTGTGGAGCAAACATTCAAACCGTGTTTTCTTCTTCTTCAAAAAAAAAAAAAAAAAAAAAAAAAAAAGAATTAGTGATTTTTTTTTTTTAACTCAACATAAAATAATATGTCTGCATATCTTTCTAGTAAATAGTAATGCATGTAAACAAATGATTATTAGGATTTAAGTTAAGTTTTTTTTAAATTTTATTAGTTTTTCGTGTTTTCTTAAAAATTGTATCCGAAGGATAAAACGTGGTTTGAATGTTTGCTCCTCAATTTAGTAAAAACATGCAAAATGGAAAGTAATTTTGGTAAATAAAATGGAAGTTTTCACATTAGGTTTAGAAAAGTTTTACAAAACATTTTTACGAAGTAATTTTTTTAAACTAATAAATGATTTTGGCAGAATTTGAAAGGTTTTTCTAATTTTCTAAGCTGTCTTTGAAGTCGTTCTTTCACTGTAAATGAAAGTCAAACATCAATGAAATATCTTCTGTGGAGAAAATACTTTAAACGAAGTTTATGGCGGTTAAATGTACATTAAACGCTATAAATATTTTCTTCTTAATAATTGGCATTTAACAAAAAATGTGTTTTTAATATGATCTAGAGGTAGTCTGTAATATGTATATACACACACACATATGTATATATATATATACTCATACAAAATACCTTTTGGTAAAGTAATAAGAATGATTAATGATTTAAAAAAAAAACCCTCTATTAATGTATTTCAGGAATGAAACTTTCATCAACGTTTTATATATATAAAAAAAAAAACAATAACAGTACTAATAATAGTAAAAAATGCATACATGTATTTACTGAAACATTGTTATAGAAATTAAAAATAAATAAAAGAAAAAAAGAAAAAAAAAAAAAGAAAAAAAAAAGAACTTTTATTTTATTAAAGTATGCAAATAGTTCCGAATGAATCTACATGATAGATGAATACTTTTATTTCTGTTATAAAGTACTGTGCGATAAAACTTTTTGATAAAGCGGATTTGTTAATTGAAATATTCTAGACATATCTGCAAAATTTTTAATCTAAAGGGAACTTTGGATAGTTATAAGTATTTTTAATTTTAAAGTGATCTTTACAAGGGATATAAGTTTTAATTATTCTATAAAGCTTACTTAAAAATCTAGATAAATTTGCAGACATTTTTTTAAAATTATTTCTTTTACGGTTGAAACAAATGAATATAATAGATAAAATTATAAGTAAACGTATGTAATATATAATGTTAATATGCAATGTTATACAATACAATATTCCCAATAAAGCAATATGCAGTAAAATGGCAATGCAGGATCATTCTAAGGAATGATAAACAAGTATCATAATCATGTATTAAGCACACATTTAAAAAATACTTTACATGTTACACTCAGAAAAAAAAAATATACCGCTTTTATCTAGAACGAATAAGTGGTCAGTTTCTAAATCCATAAACTAGAAGTATAGATTTCCTAGCTATGAATATAAGGCACGCCATTAAGCTGAATAGACGAAATGATCGAGAATTTCTTGTCTATACATTTCTAGATGGTGAAACTATATTCTGAATATTCTAAATATTCTGAATCTTTTGCATTGCGAGAAATTCTCGCTTGATTATCTGGAATTGGGTCATGTACTAAGATTATAGTTGCTAAAACCCGCCTCTTGTATACACATTTATTTGCAGACATTTTTAAATAAGTTTGACCTCGATAATATAGGCAAACGCTCTAGAATTCTAATAGGGGTTTCTAGAACTCTCTTTTAAAAGGGACTAGAATTTATAAGGATGACATGGAACTATTTTTACTAGAGCTACAATCTAGATTCTAGATGCCAGTTGCAGAATTTTTTCTCAGTGTAAGGGGAAAAAAATGCTTATAAATCAGTTTTTAAACACCATTTACCTGTAAGAGAATGGCTTTTTTTCACTTTATGTAACTGTATGAAAAAGAAAAGTTTTGTCTACTTAAAAATTTAAAATACAATACAATGTTAATCATTTTGAATTATTTTTAACACTTTATTTATTCGAAATAGATTTTGATTTTCCCATGTACAATGAAAATGTATGACGTTGTACATTGTCTGAATGTTTAACGAAACGTTTATTTAAAGATAAGTAAATAAGTGTAAAACATCGTCCGAGTTTTGATGAAATAATGTATTAAATATTATGTTAAATATACACAAACACCATACCGTCTCATTACTATACATTAAAAATTAAAAACTTCTTTATTATGAGACAAATAATTTAATTAAGATATACATATAAAACAATTTAAAATGTAAAAAGACGTTTCGAAATTCACTCGAATTTTATCATCAGTATTAAAACAACATTTTTATAAACTTACACATACACTCAAAGAATTTATTATAGTTGTAGTAGTCTAGTTTGTGTAATATAGCTAATTTCCTGCAGAAACAGCTAGAATTAGATTGCAAGAACATAGACGATCGTTTAAAAATTGTGACCATCATTTTAGAATTGCCAGGAATTGAAACCGATTATATTTCCGATTTCAAAAATATAACAATTTTAAACTCTGGTAAATTTTAAACTCTCTTTGTATCATAAATATTATTCTCATATTTTCGTTGAAAGTTGGTATACTACCAGCCAACTACACACAACCAATGAGGCATGCGCTTTGCCACCACAATGTTCACTTTTACTATTGAATATATTTTAATTATTTTATTTTTGTATCATAGTAAAAAAGTTTTTTATTTTATTATACACTCATGTCCATAAATTAAGGATAGTTCAGATTCACACTGAAATCGAACTTTAATGCAAAAATTTCACCTGTAGAAATAACACACACATCTTTAAGAATATGCAAATTATAGGAAGCCATCAGATGACGCTGATATGATGTTACAATGACGAAAGTGTAAGAAGGGGGTAGATAAAGAATGGGAGCAAAGAAGGAAAATTGTTCACATGCATTCTGTGTGCCGCTCAGTGCCACAACTGAATGGTTATGAAACAGAGGACGCATGCAGATAATTTTTTACGTGGTAGAATTATCGGCCGACTAGAATGTGGGCGTACTCAGATAGAAGTATCGGGGGATCTTAGAACCGTCCAAAGTGTCATCTCTAGGCTTTGGCAACGATTCTAAAATGATGGAAATGCCAGTCGACGTTACAGTATTGGTCGGCCCCGAGTTACAATGCCGAATGATCACCGGTATTTGGCAGTAACTGCCAAAATAAGCAGATAAAGCACAGCATCAGACCTGTCTCGTCAGCTGTCTGCAGCCACGAGTGCCACAGTTTCAAGACAAACCGTGTATAGACGTTTGGGAGATATTGGTCTATATGCTCGCAGGCCTGTTAGATGTGTTTCACTCACGGCAATGTACTGTGCCAGCGGTTAACTTGGAGTAGAGAACATGCAATGTGGACAGCGGCACAGTGAGTTTGTGGGATGTCTTCCGACGAGTCCAGGTTTAGCTTGCAGTGTGATTCACACCAGACTTTCATATGTAGAAAGTCAGGAACCCGTTACCACCAAAACACCATCATTGAACGACACCGTTACTGTGGGGCAGGAGTGATCGTTTCGGGGGGGGGGGGATCATATTGGGCACCAGAACAGATCTGCATGTTCAAATCGGAAGAATGATAGGCCAAAAATATCGGGACATCATTCGGGAACAACATCTACGTCTTTTTAGGGGTGTCATGAGTCCAGAATTTGTGTTTATGGATGACAATGCGCGTCCTCACCGTGCAAACGTTGTACACGGATGCCTACAATCTGAAGCTATCACCCGCATGGAATGGCCAGCATTCTCACCTGACAGGAATCCGATAGAGTATGTGTAGGACATGCTTTTCGGACGAGTTGTAGTTCGTCAACCACCTCCTATATGTGTACCGGAACTTCGGAGAGCATTATTTACTGAGTAGAGTAATCTTCCCCAAGATCAGATCAGTAATTTAATACTCAGTATTCCTAGGTGTTGTAAGGACTGTATTTCATCATCTGAGAGACATACAATGTATTAACCATCATACCAACAATGTAATGTTAAGTTTTTGTAAGGGAGATATTTTTTGTAATTGGTTCCGGGAGCAAAAATTGTAGTTTTTATAAATGGTATCCTACATAAACCACCTTTTTTTGCTCTTGACCTTTTGTTTAATAAATGGACTTTATGAATAAGTCATGTTTGTTTTGCTTCTGAACCTTTATTTGCCTCAGCTAGCATTATCCTTAATTTATGGACATGAGTGTATATTATTTCCATTGAATTTAAAATTATTTACTTTAAATGTATTTTTAAGGATAGAAGGAGGGTGAGACAGAAATATTATGAACGCTGAACGCATATTTCGAAACTTTATCTAGTGTCTATAATTGGAGTATTCTGTAAAATAATTATTTACCATTTCATAGTTTTTTTTATACATAATACATGAGTTGATTTATTAAAAGTATTTTATTTATAATAATTTTTATTATTGGCAGAAAATCGGGGTAATATGTTTACGGATAAAACGGTTATCTCTCATATATTAGAAGAGTTTACCTTTAAAAAATGACACTTTTCAAAATGACACTTTTCTCGCATATAGAATGTATGCATTTCAAAAAATTAAATATGTTGACTTGTTTTTGATTCATTTTTTTCTTCTCATGAAATTTATTTAATTTTGTAAAACGCTCTTAAATGATATAGAATTAATAATTTTCCGTTATTGAGCAGATAACCTTTATGTAAAAATTCATGAGAAATGCAAGAAACATTTTTAAAAGAAGAAAAAATAACACAAAAAAAGTTGCCGGATGTTACTAATAAAAGAAAAAAAAAATTCCTAAAATGCTGACCCAGTTTAGTTTTCTTTAAAAGTAATTAACAAAAGTGAATTTATAGATGATGTAAAATTCATAACGTTCTTTTAAAAAATTGTTTTTAATAATGTAGCAAATTTTATAAACAAAAGTGCCCTATTTTTATCTGAGAATCATTTTTCAGTTTCTTAATTCTGAAGATACGGAGTATCAGTCAGGAATTGCGAGTAATTCTGGATCTTTTGAGGTCATATTATTTAGTTGTATGATTTTCTGCTTTATTAACAATCGTTTCTAGAAACAAATTTATTAAAATATGTTATGAAGACCATTCAGATAGATAGTAATAATATATACTTTTTAAAATAAAATACATTAATGTATATTTCTAATTTGTAAAATAAAATATATTCATTTGTATTTCTAATTTAAAAAAAAAAAAAGATCCCCCCCCCAAAAAAAAAAAATATATATATATATATATATATATATTTTTTTTTTTTTTCTTTCAAAACTTCGACTTTTAAAACAGGCAAAATTTTAAACGCGCTAGTTGAAAAAAAAAAGTGTCAATTTATATACACAAAAGAATCGTCTTGTACCCATATTTTTTATTTTTTGAATTTTACTCACTTATTGAAATATTGCAATCATAGATTTTACCCTAAAAGAAGAAAGAAGAAAAATTAAGGAAGTAGAACATTTAGCCAGGTTTGACAAACATTCAAAAGTTCATTGTACTCAAAATATTTATAATAGTATGACAGAAAATATATTTTAAAAGGAAAGAAAAGCGCTTCCGGTTGTTTGGGCCTAACGGAAACTCATTACCTGCATGCGAACTTAGAAAAAAAAGCAATTCATCTAATGGGGTTGTCTTAAGTTTAAAAAATAAGAAAATTATAAAAACATAAAAACAACAAAAGGAGTTTTGCTTTTTTTTCAATAAAAAATATGAAAAATCTGTTTAAACTGATGACTATTTTTATGCTTTCTACGGAAATAATTATTTTCAAAAAAAAAAAAAAAGTAATTAAATCAGAAAATTTATATTTATGCAAAAAAAAAAAAAAAAAAAAAAAAAAAAGAGAGAGAGAGAGAGAGAGAGATAAAGAAATCTTTTGAACTTTATAAGTCACTGTGATAGTATCCAGTTTTACAGTTACGTTAACCTTTTAACCAAAAGGTTAACGTAACTGTAAAATAATTAATTTACGTATTGTCACTACTCAAAATAGCATTAAGGTTTATATTGATTTTATTACATTTTCACGGAATTATATTTATCTGAAGTGTGTAGTTTCAAATTTATTCCAATTTTACTTTAAAAAAAAAAAAAAAAATATTAAAGAAATATTATTATAATTGTGAAAAAATGGGGAATACCAATTAAAATCAAAATGTGACAAACAATTGTGCATTTTGTGAAAATAATAAAGACCTTTCTAACTTAAAAAAATGTTGCTAGTAAATTTTAAGAAGTTACATTTACTTTTGTAAATATACAAATCTATATATCTACACAGTGTAAAAAAAATTCTAAATACATAAAATTATTCAGCAGAAAAAATAAATTTCGATAATTTCTTTAATGATACATAATGGCTGATAGATTCTTGAGATTTATTAGATAGAGATAAATAGATTTTTCGGAATTTTTAGATAATAATAGTCTATTACACTTACAAAACATAAAACACTACAAAAAAAAAAAAAAAAAAAAAAAAAAAAAAATGCTCTAACAAAATACTATTAACGAATAATTTATTGGAATTCTGTTGTTTAGTGTAGTACATAATTTAAATATTTTAAATGCAGTAAATATTTCATTAAAAATTCACTATAAATAGCATAATCACATCACATCACATATTTCATATGTAACATATCACATAATTCGCAAACAAAAAATCATATAAATTCCCCAAAATATTGGTTTTGAATAGAGATGAATTAAAATGTTTTTATAAAGCATTATAAATCGCAAAAAAGACACAAAAATTGCTTCAAGTAAAAATACGTAAGCCCAGGATTAAAAAAAAAAAAAAAAAAAAAAAGTCAGAAGTGCAGAATAAGGCAGCAATGTTATTTCTCGCATTGATAAAAAGCAAAATGCAAGTTATAATTTCACTAATCTTATGTTATAATCTTACGGATGCAATATATAAATAAATATTTCTAATTTTTTAGATTTTGTTGATAAGTTTAATGCTTTATTTATATACAAAGTATTTCTCAACGTTTGAACAAAGTGTATATACGAAAAAGCCTTTATTATGGTATTACACATTTAAACCACTATTCGTGTATTTATTCAAAAACAAGCACACACACACACACACAAAAAAAAAAAAAAAAAAAAAAAAAAGTCGTTTACAGTTAAGGATGCATATGAGTTAGATTCACTTTATTTTTTTCTTCCCCATGTAATCCTATGGGAAATAAATTATATATTTTTTATGTATAATATTTTGTGGAATATACTTTTGTATTAACATAATAATTATAAATGTAAAAATATCTCATTAAAAAATGAAGTTTTTCGAATTCTGTTATTTGTATACTCTTTGGAAATGTCACCTTTTAGCTTAGTGAGCAATTTTTTGAAAATAAATAAATAAATAAATATTTCTTTTAGAAAATGAAAATCAGAGTTCGAAATTTACTTACTCAAAAAAATAAATAAATAAATAAAATAAAATAAAAAATAAATAAATAAATAAATAAATAAAATAAAAGCAATAAATAAATAAATAAATAAATAAATAAAATTAAAATAAAATAAAATAAAATAAAATAAAATAAAACATTGCTCACTAAGTTAAAAGGCGACGTGTTCAAGGAATCTAATTCAAAAAGCTTATTTATTTATTTATTATTATTATTATTATTTTATGAGATATTATTATAATAACACAAAGCAACAACAATCCCATAGGATAAAATGGGAAATAAAATTTAAGTAAAAATTCATTTTTTAAAGTTAGAAGCTTTTTATTGTGAAGCCCTAAAAAGCATAAAATAAAATTTATTCTGGCAAAGACATGCTACAAAGAAATGAAAGTTTCAACACTAAGAAAATTTTAGAGAAAATATAGGTACTTTCCTTTTGCAAGAGATGAAAATTTTTTAATGTTCAAAATATTTTAAAAAGCTTTCGAGACCAATATTCTTAGTTATTAGATTTTGTATAAACATTCGTTAGGCCACAAATTTCAAATGTTTTGAAAGCTTTTTAAAATATTTTGAAGATAAAAAAAAATTCACCTCTTGCAAAAGGAAAGTACCTCTATTTTTCTCTAAAGTTTTGTTAGTGTTGAAACTTTCATTTCTTTGTAGCATGTCTTTGCCAGAATAGATTTGATTATATGCTTTTTAGGTCCTCACAATAAAAAGCTTATAACTTTAAAAAATGATTTTTTACTTAAATTTTATTTTGTGCTTAAAAAAAAAAAAAAAAAAAAAAAAAAAAAAAGAAAGAAAGAAAGAAAGAAAAGGTTTTATATATATATATATATATATATATATATAAACTAACTAAAATTTCTTAAGATATTGTGTAGACAACGGAAGATTTTCTTTCATCAATTGACATTTTTTTCTATTATTTATCTGCAAAAAAGTACTATATCGTCTTTCGAGGACCGAATCCGGGATCATCGCGTTATCAGTATGACGCTCTAACCAAAAGTCTAAGAACTATCAAGAAAAATCATAGAACATTCTAGAAAAATCTAACAAATACTTATAGAAAAGGAATGTTGCTCTCGGATGCTTTTTAAAATATTTAGAATATTTAAATTTTTTATCTTTTGCAAAAGTGGAATATCTATATTTTTCTTTAAAATTTTCTTGTTCTTGAAACTTTTATGATTTTATAGCATGTCTCTGCAAGAATACCTTTTTATTTTAGGCTTTTTAGGGCTCCACAATAACAATAAACTATCAGTGTTATTTTAATTTATTTATTTGTTTTATTTATTTATTTTATTTATTTATTTATTATTTATATTTAAGGTAAAAGCACCAGTAGTGGACACTTTAAGAACATTTTCTGACTACTTTTTGTGTAATTTTCAAAATTTTACAGCATCAAGAAATAATTAATGTTCTACATTTTTATTAACTCTTTCTTTACGTGGCTGTATTACGAAAATTGCGAATTGTAGCATTTATATATGTAATAAAATCTTTTTGTAAAAAAAAAAATAGAACCGACTCCAAAAAGAACTACTATTCAAACAACTAAAAATGAAAGAAAATTGGCAGAAAATGGAACTGTAAATTGCGCCTAATAGTATAAAATAATTTCCTTCGCCAAACAACCCATAACACTACATTTAATCATAACTTTTGAAGTCGGCGCAAAATTAAATAAAATTTAATTAGTTTTTAAAGGTTTATCTTTAGATCGGTAGCAACAAATGCTGTTGTCTCGAATGATCCATTTTCATGTTTCCTTTATTATTTTATCACTGTATGCAATTGGTCCATTAGTAGCATCTACACAAAACAGTGAACATTCTTCACAATGTGGTATTTATGTTTCTACGAAGTTAGCGTTTCCTTTGCAAATTTGGTATAACTTTGATAACTATCATCCTTGATGGCTTTTGGATTTGGCGATCAAAACGTAAGGCAAAAATATACACGCAAGATGAATATTTTCATAATATATATTGTACGATGTGTTGTTTCATATTCTTGATTACTCTCTTGATATACCTTATCAAAATAATCATGATATCCCAAAGAAATTAAATATGTTTGCCAGATAATTTTGCGATTTTTCTTTCACCAAGGATGTCAGATACCAGCATCTTCGCCAAATTTTGCTACTTACGAAATCTTATTTGTTTTCTTGAATCAAAGTAGTTTTCGGCTGCGTTTTGCAGGTAACAATGTGAGATATGTATTTTGAACAAGATTTGATTTTTGTATTGAATAAAGGTATTAATTTTTATTTAATTTTGCGCCGACTTCAAAAGTTATGATTAATTGTAGTGTTATAGGTTGTTTGGCGAAGGAAATTATTTTATACTATTAGGCGCGATTTACAGTTCCATTTTCTGCCAATTTTCTTTCATTTTTAGTTGTTTGAATAGTAGTTCTTTTTGGAGTCGGTTCTATTTTTTTTTACAAAAAGATTTTATTTATCTCTTTTCAGTAAAAACTTATTTATATAGCAGAGCATCAGAAGACGTTCGACTGAAGTTTCACAAATCACAACTTCCAAGAAAAGTGACATTACTCAAAAAATGGTTTATGTCACTGAAAAATACATGAAATGCACCCAATGTGAACAAAAAAGATACATCTCCATCTAGAAAGTTATCCACTTGAGAGACAGTTGTGCCAGTTTTATTCTAGTCCAGTTATTTTTAAGTTGATTTTTCTCAAATGCTGCATTTTTTAAGTTGTGTCACTTTTCTTGCCTTTATCGTATATGAGCAAAAAACTATCTATTGGACGAACATACGTTAAATTAAAAAGTCATTAGATATGTAAAGAAAAGATACGCTGTATTCGTAACCGAAAATTCTGTTGGGCATATATATTGAACTTTAAAGTGAATACGTGTCACCCTCTGTGCTGGAAATTGTGCAGCGTAAAGTTCAAACAATGAGCAAAATATGCATTGCAGCTGACGGACAGAAGTTTCAACATCGATACTTTTTACAAGTGTAGCTGCATGCGTTCAGCAGTTAGAGTGAGAACAGACTTTAGTGAGTATCCTGTAATTTATTTATATCTTAATGAAATGATAATGAAACCAATTTCAGGCTAAGATCATTACGACAACAAAAAAAGTATTAAAATTAAATCATCTCTTACGAAGTTATAAGCTAACAAATTTCAAGAACAACAACGAGAAACATGGTTTGTATTGAGAACCTCTTCATTTATGAAATCGGTTTAAAACGTCTAATCGATGTGACCGCTTACACTAACCATACTCTGAGTTTTACATAGCATAAATGTCACCCGCTACGTTACAACATATGCAATGTTGTTCAAGTGTGCACAAAATAGGAAATTGTGAATAAACAAATTTACGTTTTAAGCGTTCTGCTTTTAGCATTAATGTCTAATCTATCTCTGCGTACTACATCGATCATGCTCTGCAATTTTATAATTCACTTTTTTTCCCCTGTCTTGAAACGTTTCCGAGATAGGATAGCTAACTCCACTCTTTTCCACCAGGTGGCGCTTTAGGCGGTTGAATAGCGTAGCACATGTCCACTTTACTATACCTACATACCACTTTTATGACTATTGCTGCAGCTCTTCAGCAGTTAAAAGAGTCGGGACTGACTTTTTTGGGCACCCTGTATTTTCTTTTGATCGTAAAGATCTTAAAATTGGACCTATTTCAGACCAAGACCTTTACAATAAAGCAAAAAGTATCAAAATCGGATCATCCATTCAGAAGTTATGAGCTAACAAACAAAAACAAAAAAACATACGCTTTGAATTGAGAACCTCCACCTTTTTGAAGTCGGTTAATTAGAGCATCTCTTACGAAGTTATAAGCTTACAAACACCAACAAAAACACATAGCTCGAATTAAGAACACCCTCCTTTCTGAAGTTGGTTGAAAACGACTTTGCGCTAATCGATGTGACCGCTTACAGTAACAGTACTTTGAGCCACCGAGTATGCGTGTCATCCGCTACGCTGCAAAGTGTGCTTCCAAGTGTGCACAGTGTAGGAAATTGCCAACAAACAACTGCACGTTTTAAGCATCCTATTTTTAGCAATAATGTCTAAAAACTGTCTTTTCGTAATAAATCGATGATGCTCTATAACTTCGTAATTAGCTTTTCTCCCATCTTGAACCGTTTTTGAGATAGGAGCGCTAATTCCGCTGTTTTTCACCAGATGGCGCTTTATTTTGTTTAGATAGTAAATATGTTATAATGGGACTTACTTCAGACCAAGATCTCTACAGCATAACAAAAAGTATCAAGTAACCGTATTTTAAACTATGTAGCGCATGTCTCACCAGCTACGCTACAACGTGAGCAATATAGCTCAAGTGTGTATATTGTAAGAAATTGCGAACGAAAAAATGTACGTTTTTAGCCTTGTATTTTTAGCATCAATGTCAAAATTACCTTTTTGTACCAAATCGATGATGCTCTGCAATTTTATAATTCACTTTTTCCCCCTGTCTTGAACCGTTTCCGAGATAGGAACGTTAGCATGAATGTCTAAACTATCTTTTTGTACTAAATCGGTGATACTCTTCAGCTTTGTAAGTCATTTTTTCTTTAAAACCATTTTCGAGATAGGAACACTAACTCCGCTATTTTCCACCAGGTGGCGCTGTAAGCGGTTTAACCTTGTACTGCATGTCCACTTTGCTATACTTACATACCATTTTTATCACTATAGCTGCAGCCGTTTAGCAGTTAAAAGAGTTGGGACTGATTTTTTGGGGCACCCTGTATTTTCTTTAGATTGTAAAGATATTACAATGGGACCTATTGTAGACCAAGACCTTTTCAACAAAACAAAAAGTATCAAAATCGGAGCATCCGTTTAGAAGTTATGAGCTAACAAACATAAAAAAAAACATACGGTTTGAATTGAGAACCTTCCTTCTTTTTTGAAGTCGGTTAAAAAAAAAAAAAAAAAAAAAAAAAAATCCCGAGAGCTTAAAATGAGCCAGTAGTGGACACACTAAAACCCAGTAGTGGACCCTTTTTTGTTCTAGTAATTAATGGACCCGTTTGAAATTTTGCTTTAAAATTAAGGTGACCAAACGTCCACATCTTGTGGGGACAGTCTCCACTTTTTGTAGTTTTTTCTTTTCCCCGCATAAACTTCTTTCCTAAGTAAAGCTTTTGTCGTAATTTATAATTTAAAATTGATGATAGTGCACTTTTTTAAGTACTGCTTTTGTTGCCATTTCTTATTTTGAAATTGGAGATACCGTGCTAATTCCATCTTTTTTGTCCGCACTTTTCTCTTCAGAAAACTTTGTCGCCTTAGTATTCGCACATTTATCATTCAAAATCGTGAAGGTATTGTAATTGCTGAATCTATGGGTGAAAATATCTCAGAAAAATTCCAATCTCAGCAATTTAGAAACGTTCAGGTTGAGTGAGTTTAAGGTCGCACTAAAGGTACGTAGTTGGCTATTCGTGATGATTTCGGAGTCATCTCTAAGTGTTCTTCGAAGACAAAATGTCATATTTTGATTTTATATGGAAGGATTGGCTCCCTTTTTGCACCACGACGTCATTCACGCGAAATTGATAACTTGATGGAGCAGAACTAATTAACGAGAGCACGGTCACACCAACCTCTCGAACTCTACGTAAAACAATCATAAGCGAAATAACTCTCTAAATACAAATGTTCTCCATATTCCCATTCAAATTAAACCTCCGGGGGGGGGGGGTCACCAAATATCTTTGGACTAACTTTAGGGGTGAGATCCAGCCAGACCATCGCCAATTGCCCATAGTCTAGCACTAGTGCGACATAAAATCCACTCATCCTCAGCCCTCTAAATACAAACAGCAGTTATGCTACAGTCGGCAACAAAATTATTAAAGCACACATCCATAATTTTCACATATACATTTTTTCATTTTTCGTTTGATCGCTAATTTTCATCATCAACTTACTATGACTCGATAAATATTTACTTAACAAAACAGTATTAAGCGTGCAAATTTTAAATAGGAATTATTGCTAGCGCTTCAATAATTTTGTAGCCGACTGTAATTCAATGTCGATGTTTTGATGGGAATCGAACTTAATCAACTGGTCCAATACGATCCCCCCTCCCCCCCCCCAAAAAAAAAAAATCGTGAATAAAAAAAACTTAAAATGTCTTGAGATTATCTCATGATTCGAGTGAATTCCGTTTTGTTCCGCCTTCTAAATTTGGGAAAGCATGGGATCCATCTTCGCAGCAGAAGATGAAAATTGTGATGGCATGTCTCCTTACCACTTCTAGTAATGAGTCCCAGATCGTCGCCAATTGCTCAATGCATAGCTTTAGTGTGACGTTAAAAACACTCAGCCAATCTCTAAATTTGAGAGATTACTGAGCTGAGTCCACTATTGGATCTGATCTTAAAAGTCAAATGAACCCGTAGTGGACAGGGCTGTCCACTACTGGTCATGATGACACTTTTTGGTACCAGTAATGAACACCCATAAAAATTTGTATGTTAATACAAGATTAGAAAAAAAAAAAAAAAAAAAAAAAAAAAACAGCACAATAAATGAATTCTGCACTCTTATTTTAGTCATATGAAAGCAAAAGGTAGAAGAAATCAATTAAAAATAAGCAGAAGTAAAACAAAAAACAAAAAACAAAAAAATATTTTCTTACTCAAAATGGTAAGAAAAAATGACAAAATCACAAAAAGTGCATATTTTTTTAGTTAAAATAATGTTATTCTAAAACTGATGGGCAGAATTATTTGCAGTTTTCAACATTAAAAGTAGAGGCTTATAACTTCCTTCCTGAACATTGTTCGACCTTCAGAAGGATTAGAAAACTTATTTTCAGAGTTTAAATTTAAAAGGGTCCACTACTGATGCTTTTACCTTATTTTTTTACTGAAATTTTTATTTTGTGCGTTTTAGTAACTCAAAAAAAGCTTCTTAAAAAAACTATCAAAATTTCTTAGGATACTGTGTAGACAATGAAAGATTTTCTTTTCTAAATTGACATCGTTTCTATTAATTATCTGCAAAAATGTAACACATCGGCTTGCGAGGATCGAACCCACGAGCATCCATTTCTTATCACCACGACGCTATAACCAAATGCGATAACGAGCGACGAAAAAGGTTGTTTAAATTTCCATTAAAGTGGAGACGCCTTCTTTTTCAGAATGACACAAAGACAGGGTGATAAAAATCCAGTTTCAATAAAAAGCTTCTAAAAGAATACTTATTTATTTATTTTTATTTTTTTATTTAACTTTCTATTTTCTGTGTTTTAGTATCTAAAAAAATGATTCTTAAAAAAACTCTTCAAATATTCCTAGAATACTGTGTAGACAATGACAAATTTTCTTTTATCAACTGACACAGTTTCTGTTAATTATCTGCAAAATTTAACACATCGATCTTTCGGGGATGGAACTCACCACCATCGCATTAGCAACTTGACGCTCTAACCAACAGAGCCAATGAGCGATGATAAGGACAGCTGACATTTACTTTAAGGTTGAGGTGCCTTGTTTATTAGCGTGACACGGAGACGCGATAACGCAATCCAATTTCAATAAAAAGCTTCTAAAAAAATTTTTTATTTATTTATTTTTAATTAAATTTTTATTTTGTGCTTTTTAGTAACTAGATAACAAGCTATTTAAAAAACTCTTCAAAAATTATTCGGATACTGTATGCACAACGAAATATTTCCTTTTATCAGCTGACACCTTTTCTATTAATTATTTGCAAAAATTAACATGACGCTCTAACCAACTGAACCATTAAGAAATACAATGAATATCTTACATTTTTTTTTTTCAAGTGGAAGTGTCTTGTTTTTTAACGTAACAGAAAACACGATGACAAATTCAATTTCATATAATAGCATATTATATATATATAAAGTTTCTAAAAATATTTATTTATGTATTTTTTACTTGAAACTTTTTATTTTGAGCTTTTTTAATATCTAAAATATTTTGTGTTTTCTAATACCTTAAAAAAAAAAAAAAAAAAAAAACTTCTTAAAAAACTCTTCAAAAATTCTTAAGATACTATGTAGTCAACGAAAAATTTTCTTTTATCAATTGACACCTTTTCTACTATTTACCTGCAAAAATTAACACTCCGGACTTTCGGGTATCGAACTCTTGCCCACCGCGTTTTTAACTTGACGTTGTGAGCAACTAAGCCATGGAGCGACAAACAAAACTGCTTATATTTACGTTACAGTGGATGCGCCTTGTTTATTAGCGTGACATGAAGACGCGATGACAAAATCAATTTCATATATAAAAAGCTTCTAAAAATAAAAGGGGGATTCTTACTGGTTTGAATTCTTTAAGGGATTAAAAAACTTATATTTTTCCTTTTATAAATCGACATTTATTTCATCATGCATGTTTGCATTAGTTTGTATTCACCGATACTTTACGCTAAAAGTTGCAGCGTTCTGCATTTTGAATATTAATTTTTAAGAAACAAACCTTGTTTTAATTAATAGCCGAATTTTTGCCATTAAATAACGGACAAATAAATAAAATATAAAAAAGAAGTCTTCAAGATAAGGGATGTTGCCCTTGATTCATGATGTTGGAGTTAGGTTTAAAGCCAAATGATTACGAGAGGGTCTTAGGCCTGGGTGTGTGTGCATGTGTGGTATTTCTAAGAGTCTTGGTTTTTGTTTACGCAAGTTTCGGATAAAGTGATGGGAATCCCCGAATGCAGGCTAGGACGACAAGTGCAACATGGGGATTGAACACAGCACCTTCCTTCTACCAGCTTTGAAAGAACAACTTCACGCCACTGGTGGGGCTTCCTATGTTTTACGCTTTGCAAACAACATAATACTACGCTCTGCTAAATGTATAATTTAAATGTCAGCTATAATTTAATGCAGCTTCCAGTTGCAACAGGAATCTTTTACAATAATTGCGTGCAGAATATCACATCACCTCTTTCTTATATACAACGTGAATTATCGAAGACAAATGTTTTAAATTAAGACAATTTTCTCAATACAAGTGTAACATAAACTTTGTTTTAGTCAGAAACGAGTCAGCATGCTAAAAAAAGATAATCATATAAAGGCTTTAGACACATTGAATTTAAAGATTAATAAAGTTTGAGATTTGGTTTCATTTTTGTACATATTTTTCATTTATATATATATATATATATATATATATATATATGGGAATTTGTATTTCCCGGCTATTACCTTTACTTCCATTGTGTGACGTCACTGCTATGTAGTTATGACGATATTACTACGTCACTGTTTGTATCATCCTTTCAATGTATGCGCACGCACCGAGAAGCGCACCTGTTTTATGGAGATGATGTTTAATCGTGGTCGAGGGAAAGACGCTCCCGCTTGGATGTAAACCAATGTATAATTATGGAGTTGACGTGGAGTGGTTCTGTAAAACACAGACGGTGTTTGCCGCTCGTAAAATGCAGCAATTTAAGTGTTTATGTAATGTCCCCTTTTTGTTTTAAATAAATGTTGTTATGTTACGATGGTCTGTAGCCGTTCCCCTATATTTTGGGGGCTCGACCTATCCGGAAATACCCCTAGCATCACGAAAAGCCGCTACTTTTGTTTTAAAACAGTAGCGCGAAAATGCTATTCGTTCTCAAGAAAATTCTACTAAAAGTTCTGATCGTTGACGTTTATCTATTGTTTCGTCCTGTTCTTCGTATCTCCTGGATGTTTCTTTTGCTTTAGACGAAATTCATTTTTTTTTCTGCAGACGATATTTTTTTTTAATTATTTCATTGAAATACATACTGAACACTGGACGTTGTTCAATACCAGAGCTGCAAGTAATATTATTAGATATGCCAACTTTCTGCCGATGTGGAGTATATCAGTATTAGTGCTTTATTCTTCATGCTTGACGTATTCTTGTTCTTAAAGTGCTTCATTTCAAAAGTTAATCATTTCGACGTTTTTCAAATAATAAGAGCATTCTACATGTAAGTCATGGATTCATCATCATCTAATTCTTCCTGCTTAATAAAATGTTTTAATCATCACGGCATAAAGGACTGCCCTTAATGTCAGGTAGGCGCATGCATTTTTTTTTTCTCTTTGCATGATAGTATAATAATAATAATAATAATAATAAAAAAAAGGAATTTTTTTTTCATTTGTAGTTTAAATTTGGATTTAAATTAATTCATTGCCGTTTTACGCCCTTTAAAGATGACTTGCTTGTTGATTTTATATAACTAAAGAATTTCCCCCCCCCCCCATATTCAATTACTTTCCATGAATAAAAAGATATTCTGTTCCCCAATATTTATTTATTATTCCTAAAAATATATATGTTCTGGTTTTAATCCATTTTTTATTCCCCAATATTTACTTTAAAAAAAAAAGAGCAATTTTTTTTTTATTATTTATTTCAGTATCCTTATTTTATTTTTATTGCATCCTAAAAATGGCCCTTAAATTAGGCGACCTTCCGCTAGTTGCAAATTCTTTGAAATATTCTAAAACAAATACCATAAAATTGTTAAACACACTATTAGGATACCCAACATTTGATCATCAATCGCGTAAACGTATGCGAAATTTTAGCGGTTTTACTGCCGATTTCGACATTAATAAACATCAAGAACAAATTTTAAAATCATTTTCTTTGTCCGATTTTATATCAATCGCTAATTCGCTACATTTAGAACCAGTCGGTAGTAAGGAAAATTTATGTAAAGACATTTTTCATGCACTTACTAATTTATCTGAATTTCAGAAAACATTAGATACTAGTTTTTTGTCAGACGAAGACGATCTCAGTGTAAATAATCATTCTGTTCAAACCCCCTCTTCGAATGTTCCCACTATTACTTCTGTTTTTGAATCTCAAACCCAAACAGAAACCGAAACTTTCCATTCGAGTGTTCAAAATATTTCTCCGAATGACGCTGCAGACACAATGTCTGATTTGAGTAATCATTTCTGGTTCCTCCTTCGAGATTTAGCTAGTACATGTAGAACTTTTTCTGGAAATGATTCATATTCTATTCGTAATTTCTTTAATGACATTGAGGAACAATTCTGTTTATTTCCTAGTCTTACCGATCAACAAAAACTTATCTTTGCTAAACGTTTAATTAATGGTTCTGCTAAAACATTTTTATTTTCGCAACGAAATCTTAATACTTATGAGTCATTTAAAGCCGCGTTAATTTCTGAATTTTTGGATACCATACCATCCATTGAAATACATAAACAATTAGAAAACAGAAAAATGCGTTCTAATGAAACTGCTACGCAATATTTTTTAGCGATGCGCGAAATTGCTAACCGTGGTAATGCTATTATTGACGATTCTTCAGTAATTCAATACACCATTCAAGGTATACAGGGTAACCCCTCTGAGAAAATTCTTCTCTGTGGAGCAAAATCTTTTTCAGAATTTAAAGAAAAATTGCGTGTTTATGAAACTGCTCTTAATACAATAAACTTAAATCAACGAAATTCAGTTAATTATAAACAAACATATGACAGTCGAAAACGCAATACTGGTCACACACAACCAGCTTTCACTCGCGAATCCAAATTTAATATTGGTCCGGCATCTCAAAATAAATTACGTTGTTTCAATTGTAACGATATCGGTCACTTATCTAAATTTTGTCCTAACCGTTCTCGTGGCCCTAGGTGCCTTGCATGTGGTCTTTTTGGACACAAGTCTACCGATTGCCGCCGAACCGCTGCAAATGACGGACCTCCTTCTAGAGATAGAGTTAACACTGTACATGAATCGCATGCTTCTCACATGTGTAAACAAGTTAAAATTAGTGGTAATGAATTAACTGGTTTGGTTGATACTGGTAGTCAGTTAACCCTTTTGAAACATTCTGTATGGTTAAAAATAGGTTCCCCACCGTTGTCAAAAATTAATAAATCCTTAACTGGTTTTGGCTTTGCGCGTATACATGTCATCGGTACTTTTAATTCTTTTATTACTATAGACGATCAAGAGTTTTCAGCAACTATTTCAGTTGTACCCGACGTGTCCACATTTTATGACCTTATAATTGGATGTGACGTCATCCAACAAGCGAACATTAGCATTTCACCCACCGGTGTTACTTTTTCTAGTTTTTCACAACAAAATGAGTGTACCGCAGATCCAAATTTTATCATGACGATCACTGACGATAATCCCAAATTTGATATTGGTCCTACTGTTTCACGATATATTCGTAACGACATTAACAAACTGTTGTCGGCCTATAAACCTAATAAAATCAAAACTGCGAACATTGAGCTTAACATCACTTTAACTGACGATACACCTATTTTTCACTCACCCCGACGTCTACCCTTTACCGAACGAGACATTGTAGACGCACAAGTCTCTGAATGGCTTAAAGATGGTATTATCGAACCAGTGTCCTCCCCATATGCCAGCCAAGTTGTAGTTGTTCGAAAAAAAGATGGTAAACACAGAGTTTGCATCGATTACAGGAAGCTCAATCGTAAGTTAGTTAAAGATCACTACCCCCTCCCCCTAATTGATGATATTTTAGATCGACTTCAACATGCAAAAATTTTTAGTACGATAGACCTACGTAATGGATTTTTTCATGTACCCGTAAACAAACAGAGCCGCCCTTTCACTAGTTTTGTAACCCATAACGGTCAATTTCAATTCCGCTACATGCCTTTCGGACTTAGTTCCTGCCCTTCAGTGTTCATGAGATATATAAATGCCGTTTTTAGAGACCTTATTGCTGCCGGCATAGTACTCCCTTATATGGATGATCTTGTAATTCCCGCGAGTAACGAACATGAGGCCGTAGAACGTCTAAAAACTGTTCTTCAAACAGCAAGCGAGTACGGACTCGACATAAATTTTAACAAATGTCAATTTTTACATACCAAAATAGATTTCCTCGGTCACGTAATAGAAAATGGTAAACTTTTGCCATCCCCTTCCAAAACTAAAGCTGTTTTAAATTATCCAGATCTGAAAAATGTTAAAGACGTACGTAGATTCCTTGGCCTTACAGGATATTTTAGGAAATTTATCCCTCATTTTTCTACCATTGCAAAACCCTTAAGTGATCTTCTGCGCAAGGACACCCCTTTTCAATTTCAAAATGAACAAAGAGCCGCATTTCAAAAGTTAAAATATTTACTTTCCCAAGAACCAGTTCTCAATATTTTTAATCAAAATTCCCCTATTGAGGTACATACAGACGCTTCTATAGATGGCTTGGGGGCAGTCCTGTTGCAGAAAAACATGCATGATAATAAATTCCATCCAGTCCTCTATTTTTCGAAGAAAACAAGTGATAACGAAAGAAAATATACTAGTTTTGAACTTGAAGTTCTGGCTGTGGTAGAAGCCCTTAAAAAGTTTAGAATCTATCTGCTCGGAACAAATTTCAAAATTATCACAGACTGTGATGCGTTCGTCAAGGCACTTAATAAAAAAGAAATAAACTCCCGCATTGCACGATGGGCTCTGTATCTTCAAGAATTTCAATACACAATTGAGCATCGAACAGGTTCTCGTATGGCGCATGTGGACGCTCTAAGTCGAGCTCCACAATGTTTCATCATCCAAGATAGCCTTCATCTAAAACTTTTGAAATCTCAACAATCGGATGCAGAAGTTCAAGCATTAAAAACGCTTTTGCAGTCCACACCCCATGATAATTACATTATAAAAAATAATCTTCTATATAAAACAGTGAACGGTGTTGATTTACTCGTCGTCCCTAACGACTTGCAGAATAGTATAATTAAAGAAGCACACGAGCGTGGACATTTCGCAGCACTCCGTACCCAAGAATTAATCACTAAAGAGTTTTATATCCCTCACCTCAAAGAAAAAATCGAAAGTTGCATTAGAAATTGTATTAAGTGCATACTCTATAATAGAAAACGAGGTAAACAAGATGGTTTTCTCCACCCAATTGATAAAGACGATGCACCCCTGCACACATACCATGTTGATCACCTTGGTCCCCTAGCTTCTACATCGAAAAAATATAAACACCTTATGGTTGTGGTTGATGCGTTTTCCAAGTTTACCTGGCTGTACCCTACAAAATCTACAGACGCCGCAGAAGTTATTAGCCGACTAGAAAGCCAACGATCCATCTTCGGTAACCCCGCCAGAATCATAACTGATCGAGGTCCAGCATTCACTTCCACTGCATTTAAAGACTATTGCCACGACCAAAATATTACTCACATACCAATTACAGCAGGTTTACCAAGATCGAATGGTCAAGTTGAAAATAAAAATTCTACTATCATCGCTGAACTATCCAAACTATCATCCGACAACCCTGAAAAGTGGTTTTCCCATGTACCTGCTCTCCAACAAATCCTCAACTCGACATTTCAAAGAAGCATAAAGACGACACCATTTGAATTACTATTCGGTACCAAGATGAAAAATAAAGATGACATCAAGATCCTGGAGCTTCTCAACGACGAATCTACAAACACATTCCAGAGGCAACGTGAGGAGCAGCGTATCGACGCGAAAAAACAGATTCGAATAGTGCAAGAAGAGAATCGCAGGCAGTATAACCTTCGAAGACGACCAGCTGCTAAATTCAAAATCAACGATTTAGTCGCAGTTAAACGCACCCAGTTCGGGCCTGGTCTGAAACTAAAACAAAAATTTTTAGGTCCATACAGGATAACCAAAATAAAACCAAACGACACATATGACGTCGTCAAGTGTGACTTCGTAGAAGGCCCATTCAAGACCAGCACATGCGCTGAATTCCTGAAACCTTGGACCGACACTTGTGAAACACTTACTTAACATTCTTCAGGACTTTTTATTTTATTTTATTTTTTTTTTTTTTTTAAACTTAATTGACATAGTTCTTCAAGACTTTTTATTTTTTTTTAAGAACTCTTCCTTGGACATTTTTGTGTGCAACATTGAACTTTTTTTTTTAATTATATGTTGAACTCACCAAAATAAGAGAAACTCTATTTTTAATGAACAATTTTTTTTTTCTCCCATGAACATTCTTCAATACCTGATTTTTTTTTTTTGGTGAAAATTATCTACCTATTTTTTTTCTACTTGTCTGTATGTATATTAACATCTTATCTTATTTTATTTTAGTATTTGATGATATGATTCAGGTTTTGAGTGTAATATTTACTCTATTTCCATTTGGTAATGTATACATTTCTTTTTTATTTTATTAATGCAGCTATATTATTACTGTATCTATAATTCTATTATGTAGTGTTGTATATTGTATTTTTTTTTTCTTTTGTTTTTGTATAATTTAATTTTTTTTTTCTTGTTGTTTAATAACCCTCAGGCGAGGCCGCCTGCTTGGTCATGATGGCCGATATGGGAATTTGTATTTCCCGGCTATTACCTTTACTTCCATTGTGTGACGTCACTGCTATGTAGTTATGACGATATTACTACGTCACTGTTTGTATCATCCTTTCAATGTATGCGCACGCACCGAGAAGCGCACCTGTTTTATGGAGATGATGTTTAATCGTGGTCGAGGGAAAGACGCTCCCGCTTGGATGTAAACCAATGTATAATTATGGAGTTGACGTGGAGTGGTTCTGTAAAACACAGACGGTGTTTGCCGCTCGTAAAATGCAGCAATTTAAGTGTTTATGTAATGTCCCCTTTTTGTTTTAAATAAATGTTGTTATGTTACGATGGTCTGTAGCCGTTCCCCTATATATATATATATATATATAGAGAGAGAGAGAGAGAGAGCTATACAAATAAAGCTAAATGTCGTTTTAAGACATGGACATCTAACATAAATAGTCAAAATTTAAATTAGTAATTTAATTAAAAAAAATGTCTTAAGTAATTTATCGCATTTATATAAATTCTCATAAAAACAATACTTATATTTAAAATAATCTGCTTTTTATAATTTAATTTAATCTGTGCATACGCAATGGAAAATTGAGAGGCAATCACTTAGACGGCAATTAATAATTTAAATTGAAGCTACCTAAAGTTACATACAAGTTTTTTGATAATTTGGCAATATATTTCACAAATATATTGCAATATAAGTTTGAAACATTGATTTTTTAATAAAAGTGGTTGGCATTTTATTATAAATGAGCATATAAGATAAACATGTAATGTATCTCAAGAAGTGTTTTTTCAAATAAAATTAAGTGGTTGCATTTTTGTCTTATTTAAAATTGGATCTTTTGACACTGATGCAGAAGTAATCCAAATTTCAGAATATTTAAAATAGTTTAAAACTATTTGAATTAAATAGGTATCGCATATATTAGAATTCTGATTTGAAACTTTTGATTTGTTTAAAATTTAATTAATTTAAAATTGTTGAAAACTTAATCAATCGCGCAACCCATGTTTTTACTTAAACAAGTTATTTTATTGAATACAGTTGCAGCGATTTTCAACTGGTATTTGTAAATTTTGTGATAAAGGCACGACGATTTCATTCCCATATATTTTTGCATAATTTAATAATAAAACAAATGCGTGTAGAGTATTAACGAATTAAACGAATAAAGTTCATAGATGTAGGAGAAGTTACAAGACAGTTTAAGCATTTACCTGAGGTAAGGGTTAAATATCGCGTAATATATTTCCTATCCAATAAACATCCATTCAAGCTACATAACTAACTACGAGTTTCAGAACTGCTGCATCTGCAAATCAATTCTCTTATAGACAATTCAACGCTTTGGGGATTTTAGATCTATAATTAATTCATGCTAGCATCTGCCTATTCAATAATAGCAATAATGCTTCTAGTAAAGAAGCGTCCATTTTTCCATTTATATATTTGTTAATTATATTTTTCCGTTATTTCTCTATTCGTCCATCTAAAATTTTTATTTCAGTTTTATTGTTGTTGCTTTGCTTTATGTTCACAAACTAATTCATAATTAATGATGTAAAAGAAATGAAAAATGGTTTGAATTTCTGAGCCACTCTCACCCACATACTCACAGCTGCATATTATATGGAATAAAGTTACCCGGGTAGTCTTCTTCGTGGAAATTAAGTTAGGATTTTGTGCAAATTCTTGCAGCAGCTTCTGTATCCATGGAGAGGAAACAGACAGAAACCCATTAAATTGTTAATTAGATTTAAATTTGCTAAAAATTGAAAACGCTTAGAGGTTATTATATATTCTATTACATATTCCATTTAAATTGTTTAAAACGAAAGGCTTTAATAATTTTGTTTAAAAATTTTCATTTTGGATTTGACTGATAAAATAACTTTTAAGAATGCTTACAATGATGATGCAATTTTAAAAGAAATTGCTTTATTAATAATATTTGCAGCACTTATGTTACAGAATCTTAGGATAAAATTGTTAAGAGAAATTTGACTTATGCATTCATCTTAGTTTTTCTAAGTCATCTCAGTGAAAGTGTTAATTATAAATTCTTGAAAAAATTGAAATGTATTTTCAATTATCGAGATTTTTAATACTCAGTTTTATTTAAGGTTTTTACAAAATTATACAATGTTTAAAAAAAAATATTAAAATTATTTCAATTAAAAATTCTAACGTTTTGTTATTTAAACGAAACATTAAACATTTGCTTCTACTATATATTAAAACATCCTGTATATATTACCAATTAAAGTAGAAGAAAATTATTTTTGAAACTCTAAATCCATTTAATATGGACATATTAAATACATAATTCAAGCATTGAGGTTCAGTCTTGTAAAGAAAATGTACAAATCAAATATATAGTAAATGTTAAATGATAACATGGCTATTCATTAAAATAAATTAAAACAATTCCCAAGTTATAAAATTTCAGATATAAAATTTTCAATTTATTATTATTTACATTATTTACTTTTTAAAATATTGTTATTAATATTATAAAATACTTAATTTTTTTAAGCTTTGACTGTTGTTTTTTATTGTTCATTTATCACTATCCGTTGTAATTCCAGCATAACTTAGAGTGCACAAATGTTTAATTAGTAACGAAGAATCTTTGAAACTTAAAATGGTGAGTTCGAACTTTTCCAGAGCTTTTTCGTTCGTAAAGAAATTTTATGAGGTTTGAGCTGCGGTTTGCTCAACTATATTATAATCAAACAATGCTGACATTTATAATCAATACACGCAAGTTTACCAAGCTCTTAGGGGGGTGATAGATGGTGCGGGGGAGGGGGGAGCAAATGGTTTAAGTTTACATATAATTTAGTCAGTAATAGACAAATGTAGAAGTTTATTTCTTCAGTTGTAAAACCAAAATCTTATTCATTTTTTCTTTACTTAAAAAGATATAACTTCTAAAAGCATCCTCGTAAATTCTATATAAAATATCAGAACACGGAAAACTGTATCAATATATTGTATTTTACAGTTTTTCAAGACCTGATATAAATTGACAATTGATTTTATACTTGCATAAAACTCACAGAAAATGAAACTAAAATATCATATTTTGGGAGATAAGCAACATTCAAAAACTAAATCTTTCATAGCGCAAAATTTTAGCGTAAGTATTTGTTAAAGTAAATCAAACAATGAAGTAAAAGACCAGTCATTCACAATTTTAAAACTAATTCGCGTTATTTACAGGTTCAAACTATTTTACACTTTTCAAGTTTAAATTTTTTACACTTATATCCTTTTCAAGTCTTTTTCTAAGCAGGTTTTTAGTAGTATCGAGAGCGGTTTGTTGAAAACTAACCAAATTCAAATTCTTATCGAATTTCAATAATTTTGTTTTTGTCCCTGTAAATAAAATACCCCATCAATGACCAAGAGATCCTGCTTTCTAGGAGTTTGAAAATTTTTGTAGTTTTCTCCAAATTTTGAGTGAATACGGATTAGAAAGCTTTAGAATGACCCCGAATGAGGGCATACCACACAGGCCTTGGACATTCGCGTTATCAGTTGGCTTTAACACCGCATCGTCACTTGTCACATAGGCATAATATACTGTTACATTCTTTTTAATAACTTTGGATATATTTTTTATGCATACCTTCAATTGATATCATATGTTTTAACTGGCATAAGTTAATTTCTGCTATAGGGAAGAAACAATGTTTTGAAGATTCAAAGAAAAGAAATATTTTTATAATTATGATAGTATCTACTACTTCAAGTAGAAATCTGTAAACGAATCTTATTTCTATTCGCACGCTCTCGAGTACCGGCATCTTAACTTATGTCTCTCCCATGAGTGAATAATTAATTATTTTAATTTTTCATGCCATCATTATCTGCCATTAATTGAATCTTTTCTACTCTGAACAAAGTATCGATTAATTTTGCTATTAGCAAAATTAAACATTTTAAGATTCAAAACAATGGTTTTAGAATTAAAGTACAAGTACTTAATTTAGATCCTGTGTTTTAATTATATTTCCCCCTACATTCTTAGGGAACAGTATTCAAAAGCACGTTACACCCACAGGAGAATCCTCGATCCATTAAGAGATTACGGTTTAGGTTATTTTGAAAACTTTTTTTATTTCTTAATTCCGCTTTATTAATGATAAGATCATCCCCAATTTATTAACGTCATACATATTTAATTTAAGGAACATCTGTTAATTTTCGGGCTTTAGGAATTTAAATAAAGAGGCACGTGAGAAATGTTCTGAAAAATAATTAGCACTATTTTACGTGGTAATATTTTTTTCACTAAATTTGTTATTTGATCTAACATTTGTATGTACAAATACAAAAAGAAGATATATTTTTATAAGTATAGTACTTCAAGTCGAATTCTGTAGACCAATGATATTTCCTACCAAATGTTCTCACGCTTCAATGTTTTAACTTATTTCTCTCCCAATCTTCAATTTGTTTAATTTTTCATGCTATCACTAGATACCATTACTTGAACCTTTTCTAACGCATAACAAAGAATTGATTAAATTTGCTATCAGCAAAATTAAACATTTTAAAATTCAAAATCATGCTTTTAGAATTAAGTAATATGCTACTTAAATTCGGTCCTGTTTTTTAATCATATTTCCTACAAGATTTTACGGAATGGTTCTAAAAGGCACGTTACACACGCAAAAGAATCTTTGATCCATTAGTCCATTACAGTTTTGGACATTTTAGAGATTTTTTTTTTTCATTTCTTAATTTCGCATCATTAATCATAAGTACATCCCCAATTCATTAATGTCTTAAATATTTAATTCAATGAACATCTGTTAATTTCTGGGCTTTAGAATATGAAATTTAAATAAAAGAACACGTAAGAAAAACCCTGTAAAATAATTAACACTGCTCTAAAAGTCTTACGTTATTACTGAAATTCTTAAAAAATATTTAACTTATTCATTCCACACAAAAATTTTATTTCTCTACTTATGATATTTGCAAATAACACTTAGATATATTTAAGCTTTCTTGATTACTTCAGACAACTATCTAAAATATATTAAATTCTCCTTAACCTTAAATAACTTAGATATGAATTAAAGACTAATTCAAAAATAATCACGAAAGACCTGCGAAAATTTCTCTGAAATCAATTATTTTAAGTCTGTTTTGCTTGTGCGTGAAGCATTAATCACTCCTAAAGGAAAAGCATTTACAGATACAAAAATTGCGAGACTTTAATTAGAGAAATTTCTCAAAAGTAATGCATAAAAGTAATATAATTCAAACTGGAAAATATTTGTTTTGTAAAAACATTCACGAAACATATTTTGCAGCAAGCATGCATTTTATATTTAACTACAAAAGTGACATTATACAAAAAGACGATACGAAGAATTAAGTTTATAATTAAATTATAGATTTTTCGAATTTGTATTAAAGTAAATAAACTTTGAGTAATGTGTATTATTTATCAATTAATGAATATATATATATGCATACATATACATTTAATAATATCCGGAATATGTACATTTTTCTGTTAGTACTGTTTATTATAGCTCAATGAATAAAAAATAACAACGGTGCATCTTTATGATTAAAATAATTACAACATAAAAAGAACTTTTTATATACCATGCTTTTAAATTTTCTGTTGAATCATATAGACGCTACCGAAGGCAGCGAGAACCCGGAGCAATTAGATAAAAGTATTAAAAAAATTCATTGCAATCGTGTTTTTAAGCTATTATAAAAGTTTCAAATGTCTATCTAGCCGGGAAGTTAGTTAAAAATTGATTGCAAGTTTTGAACTGGTAACGCTGCCGAAGCTAGGCGGGTCCCAAAGCAATTGGTTAAAAATACTTTTAAAATGCATATTCACCGTATTCTGAACTATTCTGAAAGTTTGAAATGTCTAGCTATTCGGGAAGTTAGTTAAATAAATTTTCTGTTGAAGCATATAAATGCTGCCAAATACAGCAGGGACTTGAAACAGTTGACTAAAAGTATTTAAAAAAATCTATTGTCACCGTGTTCTGAGCTATCCTGAAAGTTTCAAATGTCTAGCTAGTCGGGAAGTTAGTGAAAAATCGATTGCAAGCATTATACTGGTAACGCTGTCGAAGGCAGCAGGAACTCGAAGCAGTTGGATAAAAATATTTAAAAAATGCATTTTTACCGTGTTCTGAACTATTCTGAAAGTTTCAAATGTCTAGCTATTCGGGAAGTTAGTTAAATATATTTTCTGTTGAATCATATAAACGCTGTCGAAGGCAGTAGGGACCTGAAACAGCTGACTAAAAATATAAAAAAAATGTATTGTCATCGTGTTTTGAGCTATCCTGAAAGTTTCAAATGTCTAGCTAGTCGGAAAGTTAGTGAAAAATCGATTGCAAGCTTTGTACTGATAACGCTGCCGAAGGCATCAGGAACCCGAAACAGCTGGCTAAAGGTATTAAAAAATGCATTTTCAACGTGTTCTGAACTATTCTGAAAGTTTCAAATGTCTAGCTAGTCGGGAAGTTAGTTAAAAAAAATTCTGTCGAATCATATAAACGCTGCCGAAGGCATCGAAACCTGAAACAGTTGACTAAAAGTATTAAAAAAATGTATTGTCACCGTGTTATGAGCTGTCTTGAAAGTTTCAAATATCTAGCTAGTCGGGAAGTTAGTTAAAAATCGATTGAAAGATTTGTACTCGACAAACAAACAAACAAACATACAAACAAGAATCGAAGTTAATAAAAACATGGTAATAAAAAGTCAGTATAAATATGGTGATAATTATATCCTCAGATTGATCTTAGTGATATTTTAACAAGGCCGTGTGTAGCTTGGCTGGTAGAACGTCGGGCTGGTAATCGAAGAATCGCGGGTTCGACACTCGAGCTGGCCAAAGACTAGAGCACAGTGGATCGAAGTATAACTGATTGCGAACATAGGATTATTACGGTATTTTGAGGTTGTATAGATGAATATATTTGGTCCATTTATGTTTAAATTAATACAATATATCATACTGAAAGGGCTACCAAGTTTCTTTACAAGCATTTTTACACTTTAGGTCTACAAGTAGGGATTTAGAGACAAATAATTTCTATAGGGATTTAGCGATAAAATTTTTGAATTTCGAAAGTACAGGGAGATTCATACAAGAGAATTAAACCAAACTGCATGTAACGAAGATTTTTACAAATTTTTTACCATTTTCCCACAAAGTTGGAAAGTGTTTGGTTTGTCTGTCTCTCTGTTCGCGCTCTAACTCCCGTAAATATTCGTGTAATTAGAGTACCTTTATGAAAAAATAGCGTAAAAAACATTTATACGAGTATTTACCCGGATTCGTAGATATTTTTTTATTCTAAGGACCAAAAACATAATTATGATAAACAATTTCCTTCTAAAAAATTTTTCAAAACTTAAAATAAACAATTCTAAGAAAACGGGTCGTAATCGAATTTCTACGATATATGGTTACCATAGTTTATGCACCTATGGTTAGTTTAAATACCGTTAAAGAAAAATGACTATAAAATGAATTTAATTCTTTTATTATTAAAAGTGCATTTTGCTCATACGCATTTAAAAAAAAAGAGGGAAACATTCATGGCTGAATATTTTTAATGTGGTTGCTTTTTAAAAAAATTATACAGTTGCGTGCTGATGCATGCTTTCCTCTTATTTATGTGCAAAATTTAAAGCTACAAAATGTCTAACTATTTAGAGATGCAGAAACATAATATTATTTATTTATATTTGCAAATAAATAGTGAAATTTGCATAAGGATATTTTTTGTTAATTACATTAATTATTCTTATAAAATTTTACAAAAAAAAAAAAAAAAAAAAAAAGCAAATTTTTTTAATTTTTAAAATTAGTTTTATTGAAAAAACTTATATAAATTTTATATTAATATTATTATAAAAAATATATAACCTATCTTTAGAGATTTAGAAAATTATCTATTGTGGTAAAACAATTTTTTGAATTCGTAAAACGGCTCATAAAATGTTTAAGTCCACTTACTTTGAAAAGGCGTAGGTTTGCGAAAAAAAAAAAATCCTTTACATGACATTTAAAGTACACACATTCAGGTGTACAAATGTGTATTTGAAAGTTTAAACAACTTCGGATAATTTAATTTATTCAACTTCGAATTTAACTTTTTTAATAAATTCTGTGGGAATATTTCATATGTGAAATCTTCTGTAAATTTCAAATAAAATAGAGTCAGTAATGATTTAAGTTATGCTTTAGGATACTATTAATGTTATTTTAAGCTAGTTATTATAATAATTAGTCCCTCTGCCATGTGCGAGCACTTCTGAAAATCACTAAAATTTCACGGAAAATTTCTATTATTGGAAAGTCCATTTTCTAAGCTAATATTTTTTTGTTTAATTATAAAAAATACACATGTATTCGTATTTTGTAGACATTATTTTACATATTTTCATTCCGAAAAACTGCTTTCTTAACAGTTTAATTTTTAACATGTGTCCGTTTTTTAACTTCGTTCGATCCACTGTGCGGCGTGTAGATTAATAGTGGTTGGTGCACGTAAAATCCGCCGTGATTCCAATGTCCTCTGTATTCTGTAGTAAGACTACGTCTGGGCTTACCGAAGATAGGTAGCTATATCCACCACGGAAGGTGAAATTTGTAATTTCATGTCACTGGACGATTACTATGGGTGAATCCCAGACCATCACCAGTATCCAATTGCGTAGCTCTAGTGCGACGTAAAACCCACTCAATTCAACTCAACTGACATTTTAAACCACAATTTTGGTATTGAAATCAAGAAGAAATTGTTTATTTTTTTCTTCGCGAAAGTACAAATAATTTCTTCTCTAAAAAATTTTAACGCGATAAAATAATGTGTGAAGATAAGTCTCTGCACTGTTAAGCACAACACTCATTTTGAAGAATCGAGTTGAATATATACATTTAAATATTCTGTGTATAGCAATGGAACAGCAGTTTGTTAATAACTCGACCTCAAAATACAGATAGATCAGAAGAAGTTTCATCTTATATGAAACATATATGAAAAATATTATTTATATTAATTATGAGAGTCATATTTTCTAAAAATAGATACGATGATTTGAACATATTTAGAATAATAAAAAATATCTTATTAAAATACCAAGATATCTTTTACACAAACACACAACTTTCACAATTTGTTAAAACTGTTCTATGTATTTTACAAAAAAGTCAAATATTTAAAAAATGATGACATAATAAGGGTAAAATAAGTATTTAATGTTTATTATTTATTTATTTATTTATTATTATTTTCTTTTTGATATTACAAAAAAAAAAAAAAGAAAAAACATGTAACCATTGTCTGAAAAAACAAGTTTTGAACTTTAGATTTTGTAGAGTTAACAACGAGAACTCTCAAAATGTATAAACTCTTGTCTTTAAAAATGAAAGAATTTATGATTCTAAATATTTAGATTTAATTTTAACAACTATTAATAGCAATGAAAACTTCTTTTTAATAAAAAAAAATATTTTGAAGTTTAAACAGTTGAAATATAAAGTTAATTTAACATAAAAAGAAGTTTCATCTTATGGTATTACTTATAAAATACCGTAACATCACGTTACTAAATAAAGTTTTAAGTATTGTTTCAAATGAAAAATAACGCCAATATTGCTAATGAATGTGAGTATGAATTCGAAATAATAAAAAATAAAAAATCTGAGAAAATTATTTTACATCTAAATGTAATAATTTTCTAAAGAAATAATTTTAAATCAAAATATAATTGTGATTATGTACATATTTTATAACGATAAATTAATGTAATTTCAAAAATAATTAACATTTATTTAGCTATAATTGTATACTTATTGTGCATTTATTAAAAACAGGCCGGAGATATATTTTTCATAATTGTAGTTATCAAATAAATTACCAGAATAGAAATAAATCTCCCCTGCCTAAATAAAAATTCCGTTTCCACTCGTTCTCTCCTTTTTTCAATTTAATTTTCAGTGCATATCACATAAATATGTGGTATTCACAGGCTAGGACAGAACGTGATGTAATTGTGTGATGTAATTGTATGATAATGGATTTCGAGTTGATAGCTTCAAACACAGTGCTTTTTTAAACTTGTCACGGAACATTTTTTTCATAATAACATGTTTAAAAATTAGTCACTTCTAGACGCAAAGAACCTGCACAGCCTAAATGAAAACTAATTTTCCATTTAACCATTTTTTTTTTTTTTTTAAACTTTCACATAAAATTGTGGTATCTACAAACTGAGAAAAAAAATGTCAGGCGACATTGTGAAGAAAATCTTTAAAAATGCTTTAGCAGATTGAATTACATACTGACAAACTCACTAGTTGAAATATTGCTTAAATAAAATAATTCTAAATGACTGTTTTTTTTTTTTTTTTTTTTTTTTTTTCGTAATTTATGTTGTTAGAGATAAACATAAAGAATTTTGAAGTATTTCAAATATTTTATTGCAATATAGTGAATTAACGTCTAAAATTAAGTTAGAAAAGATAGTTTATCTAACTTAAAGTATTTCTAGGATTATTATAAATGTAATTTAATATATTTTTATTGACGTTCGATTTTTCTACTTAGATTTAAAACACTAATTACAAGGTAAAGTTAATTAATAAAATATTTTTGATATTGAGCATTGAATAGGTTAAACAAAAAAAAAAGGCTCCTACAAATTTTTTCTCAAAACTTAAGAAGTCCTTTGACTGGAAAATTACCTTCCCTTTAATAAATTAATTTGAATGATTAAAAGTGAGATTTTTCATATAATGTTTGTATCGCGAACTCTTAAAAAACGATATGAAATGTACATACGATTTTTCTTAAAAAAAAAAAAATAAAAAAAATAAATTAATAAAAAATAAAAAATAAATGTGTTGAGTATAGTTGACGTAAAGTTTCAAAATTCAACTGTGAATTAAAATCAAGAACGTTTTCTTTTATTTTAGTTTCAAATTATCTCATGACTGTTCAATATTAACACTGTGTCGACCAGTCACGAATTAATTCTTTTCATTAAAAATATTAACCTCTTTTTTAGGCGTTCCTTTAAAACAATACATTATTTTTAAAAAGGGTTTTGTGCGTTCATGTTAAACTTGTTGGTATATATATTCTTCATTGACATATACAGCATCGAATGCTGAGGATAAAGTTTAAGTGATTTAAACACGAATACGAAAATTCTTTCTTGTTAAAAAGTAACGTTTTAAACGTTTTGGCGTTATCATAGGGCGGGGCTTACAAATAAAAATAGGGAAACACACGGGTATCTATGTTTAATTAAAATATTTGATACACCATAGTCTTTAATATTAGCTGTGACCTAATCTTTAAACAAATTTACTTAAACTACAGTGAACAATAGTTATCAGTAAAATAAAATTATAAATTATTACATTAAATACATAAATACACTATATCATATATAATATCATTTAAATATAAACAATACAATTCTTTTTTCCGTAATAAGAACTATAGTTTTAAAGTTAACTATTATTATTAAAACTAGAGCGATCGTTATTTCTCTCTATTAGAGAATTAATGTTATCGTATAGTTATAGTCGCCGACATGAGTGATGGCACAGAATATCTAACGGAAATTCTGACATTAAACGTAATTATAAAAAAAAGTGTTCTCAAATAGTCATAAAACAAGAAAACTCATTGTCAGAATTTATATTATTGCAACACCGGATATAATTTATTTTAAATTACCCAATATTAATGATTTCAGTTCATAACGGTCATTTTCTATAGTCAAACTGTCGCTTGGCGTAATGTTGGCGATTAAAGGATTAATACAATTATAAACCGTCATTACAAATTCAAAAAATTAACATTAGTTTATTATCTAAAACAAAGAACTGAAGTTGGCTTTCATTTTGGCGAAAATAAGATAAAGCAAACATATGACTTCCCTTCCGGGGGTTCTCCCCGTGCGAGAAAAAAAAAGCAGACCCACAGTTTTTGCTTTTTCATCGTATAGTCAATACGCAAAGTTTTAGCCCTCTCTCTCTCTCCCTCGCTTCCCGAGGAATGCTTGGGTTTTATTGCAACTAATATTTTTATATGTGAACTTCCTTATGTGACTTTTTTAAGAATATATATTTAATAAAGACAGTGAAAAATTATCAAGACTTGGATTGTCTCTATTTGTTCTCCAACGCAGTGTACAGAAATTATGGACAAACGATAGACTTATTTTTCAGAGACGGATTTCTCCCTAACAATACTCATGGATTATCTTGAAACTTAAGAAATAAAAAGATGTTATACCACATATATTCAAGCGAAAGTTTTGTCCCGAAGGCTAAAAGGGGATCAGTAACAAATTAACAAAAAAAAAAAAAAAAATAATAATAATCTTTGGGATCATCCTGTAAAAAATAATGCTTGAAATGAGTGTGTAGCTACAGTATATCGTTATGAGCTTTATTCTAATTATAGGTATAAATTTATAAGAGAATTGCACTAATATGTACGCAGATATAAAGGATTCTTTAATAATGTCGACAACTTGTGCGTTTTTTCTTTAAACACGCAGGGTTTTAAAACCAAAAAACACCTTTAGAAAATTTGACATACTTTATTAGACATAACATACTTCAATCAGAATACATATAAAAATATCAAATATCTGATGAGCCTTTTACAAAATAATTTTTAAATTTGCATGTGCAAGCACTAGAAAATTTCTTTTGCAATATTTATTAGCCAAATGCATAAATTAACTAAGAAAAAAAAAATCCCCCAGCAAATATCATTAAAACTCAGAAAGATATTGTCGATAGAATATAAATTTTCAAGTACTTTCAGAAAAATTCAGAACGCTAAGAGGTTTTACCCATATTTTCAATTTGAATCAACGATCACTCATGAACATAAGTGAAGTCACACTTTGCATTTTCTCAAAAATTGGTGAAAATTTTTTAAAACCAATATTTTTACTAAAATATATTGTCTATATAATCTTTAGTATCTTACGTGTAATAAATAATATTGACTATAGATTTTATTCTGTTTGATATCACAATTACTGGGCTTTCACTTTTGTCCTTCGATTTCAAATTAAAAAGTTCTATTTATTTTTGTAAGTTCATTAATTTGAATATTAATTTAATAATTTGTAGTTATCATTATCATATTCTAAAGATTATATAAACAATATGTTTTAATAAAATTAATGGTTTTCTTCAACTATTTCCCCTATTTTTTGAGGAAATGCATAGAGTGCTTTCACGATGGGGAATTTCCCATGAACTATTGCCCATGACTGTTCGGCGATTTAAAATGACAATATGGGTAAAACCCCTTAGCGTTTTACATCTTTTTGAAAGCACTTGAAAATTAATTTTCTGTCGACGGTTACCTTTTTGAGTTTTAACGATATTTGCTGAGGGATTTTTTAGAGTTAGTCTATACATTTGGCTAATAAATTATTCAAAAGAAATTTTTCTACGCAAGTGCATTTAAAAATTATTTAGCAAAAATGCTCGTATTTCATCACATATTTTTTATGTATTTTTTTCTTCTGATTGTAATACATTGTGTCTAATGCAGAATGTCAAGTTTTCTAAAAGTGACACTGCGTTGGTTCTTAAACCCTGCATGTTATATAAAAAAAAAAAAATGTACAAAAAATTGTCATCGTTATTAAAATGTCCTATATATCTTCGCCAATGTAAGTGCAATTCTCATATAAATTTATACCAATAATTAAATCAAGACTCATAATGATATACTGTAGCTACAACTCATTTTAAGCATTATTTTTTACAGGGAGATACAAAAGATTAAATTTTTTTGTCTTATTATGACTGATTTTTCGTTAGCCTTCGGGACAAAACTTTTGCTTGAATGCATGTGGTATAACGTACTTTTTTAACCCTAAAGAATCCGTGAAGTATTTCTTTAGATATTCGACAAAAACCTTTAAATATGAATGTGTGCCTTCACTTATGCCGGTGACTGTATATTAATAATGTTTAAGAAAGAAAAGAATACCATACTAGTTGCACATGAAATGTAGTAATACTGGGAGCATTGTAATTATACCACGATTTTTATTTTATAGTAATAATTATAATTACAATATTATTTACTGTCATTTCTACCTCGGTAACCACAGTTTCCTAAAATTTTTAATTAATATTTTTGAATAGAATTATAACAAATAATTTAAAGTTCGAATTACGCTTTTAAGGCGTAAAAGAATTTAACTAAAATGCGTAATTATTTTTACTTTCTTAATTTAACAAAAATGCTGTTTACATTATTTTGAAATAAACTACACCTGCATACATAACGTTGTCGATGTAAATATCTCGAAAAGAAAAATTAAAAAAGTATTTAAATCGTAGCGTGTGCGAGTATTCTTGCTCATTTTATAAATTAAAACTACGAATAAAGATAATGAAAATAACATCATATGCTAAAGACGAATTTTTAGCTACAGATAATCGTCTCACAGATTTTATATAAAAGCAAAATTTTTTAATTAAAAACTTTGGCATGCATAAACAAGTTTTGCATGTTTTTAAAAATTACATTTGCAAAGATAAATTTTAAAATACCAATATATTTCCCATAATTAATATTTCCGTATTTCATAATTTAAAATACTCTTTTTTTTTCTGGAACAAATAGCTTTTAATTAAGAAAATTCGCATAATGACACATCAAAGTTTAAATATAAAACAAAGTGACATTTGAATAAATAGGTATTATGTAAATTTGCTTTAGAAATTATGATTTTTAAATTATTTATCTTTCCATGTAGCCTTCAAAATTTTCACAGTCTAAATAAAAAATAAAAACAACCACGTGCACGTTATCTACAAATTATGAAATTAATGTATTTTAGAAGCGTTTCTTAAAAACTTTCTATTTATATTATATTATTTAAATGAGATCTACGTACTCTTACATTTATATGTTTATACAAATTTCCCATTTAAAATGTTTGCGTACTGTTTGTTTACCATGTTTCTCTCGAATCATTCAGAGCTTGTTTAAAGAGAATTAAAATTATGTATATTAACTTAAAGAAATTCAATCGTTCAACAAGTTCATTTAGTGCATAACAACATGTATCAGTGTTGTTAGTACATACTTGTTAATGCGTTAAGAAACACATGAATGAATATCGCTGGTAAATTAATTCATTAATAGATCGGGATTATTTATTCAAGCATCAGTTCAATTAATTTAAATTGTATTACGAATTAGAAATTCGTAATGTTCATTTTAAGTAAGTTGGAGTGTAAGGGTTGATATTTTTATTTACCAACTATGTGAAAAATACCAGAGCCGGGAATCGAATCCGGGCACCTCTGCTTAACGCACGGATGCTCTACCACTGAGATACCCTGGCTGACAACCAGCTAGACATTTCTCACATAATATTCGTTGGCAAAGTGTGGTAGAGCATCCGTGCGTTAAGTGGAGGTGCCCGGGTTCGATTCCCGGCTCTGGTATTTTTCACATAGTTGGTAAATAAAAATATCAACCCTTACACTCCAACTTACTTAAAATGAATATTCACGGTTGATGAATTCATGAATAAAAATTTCTAAATTCGTAATGTTGTTTACATATAGCTAATAAATAAATGAACCTATGAACATAACATCTAGAAATTAATTAAATACTTAACATAAGACGCATTAACCGTCGTCTTTTATTACAATTTAAAAAACAATCATTTCTGCAATTTCTGTTCTGCACCTATGAAGCTTCTAAAAATATATTATAACATATGCTTAAATTTATATGTATCATTAAAATAGCTATATAGCTCATACGTCAAATTATTT